>OV651813.1:5180756-6468256 GCA_927349885.1 Psylliodes chrysocephalus
TTGTTTGGTTAAATTACTTCGCATATATATTGGACACCAAATTGTAAATTAGTCACATTTGAAAAAGAAGTTTTACTTCAAAACATGTCATGTGTAGCGTTTTTAATGTTTTAATTTTTTTTAAATAAAAGTTTTGTGAAAATCTACCAAATTTGGTTTAATCTATTTAAGATATTAAATATGTATTTACTTTAGTATATTAATCTGTAACTTCCAAAAAAACTAGATTTTAAGAGGGATTTTGGCTCCATTTTAAAGAGGTCGGTATATTTAACATCAACATTATGTATGACAAAATCTAGCCATAGGATGAGACTGATGTAATGCAGACTTTTAATCAGGACCGGGAGTACATATAAAAAATTGGATAATTTGCATAAGAATGGTGCCAAGTCCTACAAATGCCTCTGGTGATTTATTTTTTTTTAACCAAAGATTTTGCATTTTAATTTAATTTTCTGTAAGCTTTTCAAATCCCTGATTATAGCAATTATATTTCTTCTCAAGAACAATAATAATATTAATACAATACGACAACCGCATGCATATCTTCAAATCAAAACAACAACATCAACCAAATCGAATCACTTACATTTTCCCGGCGACCGACTGCGCCATGTCGCGAATCTTCTCAAGATTTATTCTCGCATAAAACAGTCATAAAGAACTGACCTAGTCGCGGTCAACTTGCATCGTCACCCCCAGCGACCGACAACGTTTCGTAAGACAACAAAAGATCCCTTCAGACAGAGCGAACATAACGCACGGCGTTCGCTGTACGTCTGAATGTGTGTACCGAGGAGCTTTGGAGCTTTCGCTAGGCTTAAAGCTCGACAGAATTTCGGAAGGCCGGCGCGCAGCCGATTCGGCGCACGAATCCGGCTGTCGGATCGAATTTCGAGCAGTGGCGGGAAATTGAGACGGTCGTAGCGATTTTCTTTGAGTATGATCGGTTTTTAATCATTTCCTGGTCGCCTGATTCGTGTGTATTATGATACGATTAGGGATAATTGGTAGTTATCAAATTTTAAGGAACGTACATGTCCAAGCTTATACTAATTTTGTTTAATTTACGAGGGTTAATTCGTATCTCCGTGAACGAACGAACAACAAAGATAGATAATGACTACTTACTTTGGAAAGTAACAAAGAAACTGAATAGATTAATCACCCAAATTCCCCCTATACGAACGGAAGAAAGAGGATGGGCTGAAGATAGAAATTTAGGTTGAGATAAAATTTATAGATCTATTTAGATCAAGTGCAAAAAAATGTCCAACTGTTGATTCTAGTGTTCTCAATACCAAAGAACAAAATTATAATACAGTAGCGACATTTCATTGTTTATGAAAGGTCCATATTTTTCTGCACATATCCATAAATAAGCACCAAATACGTCTAACTGGCATATGTTAATTGTCAATCAATTAATGGTGGTTGTTTATTTTAATACATTTTTAATATATTTAGACCTAGTTTTTTTTTTTTCTTTATTGTATGATGTCCATAAAAAATTAGGTTTTAGACGTTTTGGCTATCATCTTGATCTCAATCTATCAGATAGCGAAGCTGGGTATGAAGATTTAAATCCTAGACGTACCTAACAGCCTCTTCATGTTTTGTGGTGGAAGAATTCAGTTTCAGATGAACACTATCTTGTTTATCCTCAAGAAAAATGCATATAAACTGATTAAGGCTGCAGTATTACTGTATTTTTCATATAATAAGCAAGGGTTCACCATTTCCGATTGCATTTAAATCCCGCTAAATGTATTAAAATGAATCTTCTACCAGCTTAAAGTATACGGTTTGGTGAATGAAACTTCCTATTTTTTATTTGTCCTGTTTATACACTGAATTTAAAAAAAAATATCATAAAATGTGATTTTAAAACCAGAGCTAAAAAAGTAGAAGATTTCATTCTACATATTTTTCCAAGTATCCCGCCAAAATATTTCTAAATTTTATTGCGTATTTTTCAAATCTAAGTGGAAATACGATTAACAAATATTTGATAAATTTATTTGTCAAATTAGCGATTTTCTTTGAATTCCTGTAATTGTGTAGTTCATCTATTTTTAAGAAGATATCATCATAAAAAACAATGTAGCTACTCTGTTTAAGAGATGGTTTTAATAGGTGAATGATTGTTTAGAGGTACCAATTTTTGAATCGGTGATACAGCTGTATGCCGTCTTTTATTGTTTCGTGATTTTTATATATATTTGTCTCGCTTGGTTCCAACTACAAAATTATCGATTTATTTTCCCTTTGCATGGACAAGTATTGGCCACGTTGCCAGATTATCGATTTATACGATTATTTCACAATTCTTTCTAGAAAGAATTTCATTTTAAAGTAGGTGAAATATACAATAGTGAAATGCAGGAAAGGGAAGGAACTTTATTGCATTCCTATGTAATTTGAATCCGAATGATCTGGCATCACTGTATGATACGCACGTAATATTTGCGGGCTTGGCTTTCTTTTTCTGAATGTTATTTTATCTTTATAAGGAATCTTATTTCTGAGTTAACACGTTGACTGCTATCCCATGTGTATGTCCCATTAGTGCGTAATTGTTCAATATTTTAATTTGTGTTAAAGACACGCAAACATGTTTTAAATAAAAGTTATATGGATTTCAAAAATACATATTTTAAAAATATTTTTGGATAAACAGGATGTCAAATAATTTTAATTGACTTCATTCATTTGCTATGTTATATATAGGGTGTCTACGAGGTTACAAATGTTTAAATTTATTTAATGGAATACCCTGTTTTAATTAATTGGTGGCATAACATACAGGGTGTTCCATTTAAAAAATTGAGAAAATCGTAACCATTTTGACACACCCTATTTACAACATAGCAAATGAAAGAAATTTAAATTATTGTTCGACGATGTGAAAACAATCAAATATGTATAACTACCTGCAGGGTGTTTTGCTTTAAAAATATAAAGGTTTGGTCAGACAATCGTTTATGGATCACTCTGTATATTTGTGAATAATTGTTAAATATGGTCATGTAACTTTTTATATAATTTTTTTCTTATTTCCTATTATAAAACTGCTATCGATCAATTACGCACTTATCAGGCACCCTGTGTATGTGTTATTGACTAACATATTGGTATCGTTGGATATGTAAATTTATAAGGAATTGTATGCCTAAATAATATACAGGGTGTGCATTTGAAAAAAATTAAATACATTGAACTTGGAATTAGCCATATTTAAGACTTGTTTTACAAAACACTCAGTATAAAATAATCCAGTTCTATCATCACTATTCGTTAGCTTAGTATCTTATTACAAAAAAAAATTGAAATTATTGTAAACCTACCTAAATTATGATAATTTAATTTGGGGTCTGCATCATTCTCTAATTTCATAAAAAAATTAATTTATTGATAACCTTGCAATATTTGTTAATAAAATTCTAAGGTTAAACACAATATTAAAAAAGCATTCTAAAACAGAAGTAAAATACAGGGTTTTCTATTTAAGAAATGTACCTTTTTATTTCTCAGACAAAAACGCAAAACCCTATATGTCTAAAAATATCTTTAAAATACCTAATTTTGAAATTCATATAACTTTTATTTAGAAATTGTTTACATGTCTATAACACAAATTGAAATATTGAACAATTACGCACTAATGGGACAACCTATATGTTTGTAATAATTTAATCCCGCGCCGCGTTTATATATTGTATTCACGCTTCTATTAGATATTGTAGTTTACCTAAGTATCTACTTAAACTACTTTACTCTTAAAACGTAAAGACAGACTTAATTTTTTAAAAAAACTACTTCGAGTCAGCAGACCCGACCACAACATTTGCTTCGGCAGTCAACGTGTTTTAAATGCTTTTTTATTCATTTGTCGTTATTAAAATTTCTAAAATGCTTATTTTTCTGAGATTAAAATTTTTGAAAATAATTTTTACTGATGCAGATCTAAATAAAGTATTGTGGGTAAATAAGGTAATAAAAACACTTTCTTATTACATTTTCTTTTTTTTTATTTGGTTCTTTGGCTGTAAGATCTTTCAGTATATACAGGGTATTCCATTAAGAATGGGAGCAACTGAAGATTAACTGAATAGAAATAAGCCGATTAAACGAAACATTCGTAGGTAAAACATTACTCGTTTCCAAAAAACAGGGTTTTAAAGTTGAAAATCAAAAATAATGAATAGCTACAATTTTTTTATTACTCAGTTTAATTTTACTAAATTCGGCAAACGTTATTGGTGTAATAAAATACACGTATTAGTAAAAAAATAAGTTGAATAAGCTTTTTCAGTAGCGTATGTCATGGGTAAGTAACATATTTTTCAAATAAAGTTGAGTTAGTTTTTGAGATATTCGCATATATTTGAAAATTCTGAAATTTTTAATTTTCGATTTTTTAATTAAATTTCTAAGAAGTGTACATTATTTATTTAAAAAATATCATGAACCATGATTTGTTTAGTTGTCTTATTTTTAATTAGAGAATCGTCAATTGTTCTATGTCCCATTCTTAACGAAACACCATGTATAGTATATATAGGTACCTACATAATGATACGAAGACCTTTGTCCTTTGTTGACTGGACACAAGAATGAACTACTAAGTAAATATACCGATGTCCCAAATCTAATCCAAAACTTTTATTTAGGTACCTGCTACATCGAAAATATTTGTCAAGGCCAAGAACTCGTTTACTTATCATCGCATAGTGGCTAGGGGTGATGAATTTGTTATTTTATAACAGTTACCGTTTAGAATTAATAAAATTATTACGCCATCTGTTGAACAAAAGAACTTTTAAATATGGAATATTGCCCCATCTGTTGAACAAAATGATTCTTAATTTATGACACATAAATGACATTTATCAAAATTAGTTCATGTTACGAATATTGGGGGTGGCACTGTGGCTTTAACTTAAATATATTTTGCTAAATTGGAAATAAATTCTCGTTTTTGTACATAAAAAAGCACAAAATATTTTTTATTTTGATTTTCTTTGCATAAAGGTCCAAATATCTGCCTATAATGAGTTTTCTTGGCAATGATTATAGAACTAGGTAATAAAAGAGTAACATCTTGACCAAATCTTGAAAATCATTACAAAATGTAAACAATACCGATGTTGACGTCATAAAACCTGCGCACCGCTTCACCTATATTCTTACACCATGAGCTATACCCAAAACGAAAATGAAGTTTGAAAAAAGCCTTTTATACAATATATAACACTATACAGGGTGGCTCACGCTCAACGGGACGGAGCTTTATGGGAAAACGACCAAAGATATAAAAAATTCGTTTGGGAGGAATACGTAGGTTACAGACGGCTACAATTTAAAATTTGTTAGATGTATACAGGATGTCCCACATAAGAGAAAATATACAAAGTTATATTATTTTCACTGGAACACCATGTTTTTAATTTTAGAATTAAAAACTACATCAAAAATAATGTCAGTTAACTAAAGGTTCCCTATTACTATTATTATTAGTTTTCGATTTATTTGAATTTTTAAGGAAAAAAAGTCTCCCAGAAATTAATTGTTTACTCTTGTTTGAATAATTTTTAATGAACTAATTTTTTTTTTCATTATGTGGGACATCCTGTATACATCTAACAAATTTTAAATTATAGCCGTCTGTAACCTACGTATTCCTCCCAAACGAATTTTTTATATCTTTGGTCGTTTTCCCATAAAGCTCCGTCCCGTTGAGCGTGAGCCACCCTGTATAACTAATAATTTAAAAGGACTGGATCTATGTATATATTACAGTTCATCAAATTTCTAGAGGTGTTCGACGCCCAGACAGAGAACGCGCTACGTGTGACTAAGATAGCTATTGTACAGTCTGCTAAACAAGTTATTTCAAATAGTTTTTAATATTTTTAGGTAATTAAATTTTAAAAGTGTGGAATAGTTTAGGGATTAAATTGGTCTGATTGGACTTTCTTAGAACGTTTTTAGAAGCAGCTGAAGATAGTATGTAGAATTGAAAATAATTATTATGCCATAAAAGGTGTTTTGGAATTCCTTCAACCTTTTGAAATTGAGTCAGAAAATATAAATTTTATAGGATAGCGGAAAATACCTATAATTTTTTTGTAGGCCTTTGTAAATCGTGGAAATAGTTTATATTTTATTTCTACCTTATTAAGGAAAATGGTACCTATTATTAATAACGGTTTTTTCTGAAACATTACTAAAATTTTCGAAATTTTGTTTTTCTACCAAATAATAAACTATACTATTTAGAAAAAAATTTATTTCTCTTATAATTTTATAAAAAATAACAGGGGAATATTTACATTTCTTGATCTATTAAACAAAACGATAAATTATCTCGACGAATGACACCATGTTCTAGTACGGAAGCTAGCTTTACATTTTTGTTGGTGGTTTCATGGGTTTCATAACAATTTTTTGTAATTGTAGTTTACACGTACATATACCTCTTAACACTTGTTTGCTTTATTAAAAAAGTGTGTTGTTGTGATTTACGTCGAAATAAGTCAAAAACAACTTGAAACCCCATATAAAATCAAAAAGAAGAAACGGAAAAAAATTGAGCCTGTAAATGAACACAACTCAGAAACAAAAATAGCTATCTAATAATAAAAAAATAAAATTTGATTCTTGTGCATCTTCGTTGTAAAAATAGATAATACTTTTTTGATCTTAGGTACAGATATAATTTTAATGGTCTTCCGAAAAACTTTCTTCAGTTTCCATATCAGATTCAAAATCAGTCTCACTGTCACTGTTTAAGTTAATTATAAATCTATCAGTTGCCTCATCCAAAGTAACTTCTCTGTCATAAAATTTAGATTCCCACATTTTAGCATTATTACAACGATATTGTCACTCCTCTTTAGAAAACGTATCAAAAAAGTCTTCACACAACAGTTGTACGTCTTGCCTCTTAAATGTAGTGTTGTTACTAGCTACATATTGTTTCAATGATGCCCACACTAATTCGATCGGATTAAGATCGGGATGATACGGTGGCAAACGCAAACAACTAAAACCATGTTCATTTATCATTTCTTCAATTGCATACCTCTTAAATCGTGACTTATGCAATAGCACTATACTGTATAATTGCGTTTTGAGCATATCCTCTTCGTAAGCAATATTATGATTCCTTAACCAATCCTGCATGTCAGCTTTTTTAGAAGTTGACGTTGGTGCTTTATTTACCTGGACATTATGGTAAGGAGCATTATCAACAATAATGACGCTTCTTGGAGGGAGGTTCGGAAACAGCTTTTCTTTCAACCATTTAGAAAAATTATTAAAACTCATTTCATCGTGGTAGTCTCCACTTTTGGTTCCAGATTTGAAAATTAACCGGGCATTCGGAATAAAGCCCATTTCACCTCCTGCATGGACAATAATTAGTCTATCACCTTTATTAATTGGTTTCTTTAATCCCTCATTTGAATTATCACTCCAAGCTTTCTGGTGTGTGTGGAAGGCATGAATGTAACTTTTTAAACGAATCAGATAGTCTAAACGTAGCTTTTGAATATCAAACCTTTCCATTAATATTTTTCTGTTTGTTTTTGTTTTCCGCCAACAAAATCCTAGCGACTTTATTATTTTTCTTAAACTTTCATGCCTTCCTTTGTACCCTGTAGCTTCTCTAAATTTAGTCAGAATTGTTTTTAATGTTGGAACAATATTTTCCGAGATTAACATGAACAGAATAATTCTTTTTAAAATACCTTTGTCAGCTTCATCTACATCATTAAGTGTTTTTGGTTTTTTAATGGTTTTTCTTGGTGATAAAAATTCCGATATCTCACGGTTATCGATTCTTTTTTTCTCTCCAGAAATGCGGATGACAGTGTTTTTAGATACTCCTGTGGCTGCAGCAACACGATCATTTACATTTTTAAATGGTATTGAACGTGAATTAAAGTTTCCTTCTCTTCTCATAAACTCTATAACATTGGCTATTATTTCGCGAGATTGACTGTTAATCACGCGGCCTCTTAATTTGCTATTAAACTCCATACTTAGGTTCTATTAAACTGTAATGAGCAAAAAACACAAACGAAAATAAAAGAAATGTTTTAGCGAAATTTACATCTGACATTTACGTCTGAATAAAATAGTGAAATACTTGATGCGCAGAGTGTACTTTCATTGCGTAAATCCGTCGGCCCCGCCAACCGATGCCTCTCAGTAGTGCTTTCTCTGTCTAGCGGTCGAGAGCCTCTAGAAATTTGATGAACTGTATACTTATTTATCTAAACTGTTGGTCCACCTAAACATAACCTAACCTTACTTACCTGCCGGTTAGTTTTATCTAAAAGGGAAAACATTACTTTTAAGTTTTCTGGGAAATAAAAATTACCTAATACATTATTTGAAGGTGAAAAGACCGACCTAGAATATTTTCTTAACTCGCTTTTTCATTTGGTGACGTCACTCTGCCCTTAGCAACGCGGATGAGGTCACCGTAGTGTCTACGAACCGTGTAATTTACTGACCAGTGATGATTGTCTAGGCGTCTGTGTCGACAATTGAAGCATAAACCGTTTTCAAGAATGTTATTAATAAAATCGGAACTATAAATTCTGCAGATGTTTTATTTACTGTGCGGATGCTACTAAACCCTTACGAACTACCACTGGTTTGAGTCTTCGGCTCTACGGGATAATTTTAAAGGTGTAGCCAGTTTCCTCTTTCTCCATCTGACTTTGGCTCGTGTTAATATGCATAAGTGTTATTAATGGAAAAGTTTTAGTGAAAGTTTCTCGAAATGCAGCATAGAGTTAGAACTTAGTTGTTTATTTATAAAGGTTTCAAGATTTCATTACAATTTTCTTAAAACACAATATTTTTAAGTGTCTAGATACTTTTTTGTGTACTTCAATTAGTTTTTCTATGTTAGGTATTTTTTGTCTAATTCTTTTGTTATGAATGTTAGACAATTATCACTCTCACTAGATTAGAATTAAAATTTTCCATATGTAGGATCAACTTAAATTTTTCTTGAGTATAGTTCAAATCTATAAGGAGCAATAGAAATAAACATATTCATATGAAGCGAGAAGAAGAGTGAAAAAGCAGAAATAAGGCGCTGGAAATCACCTTTTAAAAGATCACAGCTACGTTGAAACACTTGTTGTTTCGAAAGACCTCTAGACAATCTTAACATTTCGACATGTTCCAAAAAATCAAACAACGAATTGTTACCATCATAAAATACACCCCATTTATAAACATCTACACTTGTATATGAAGGACAACTAACTTGTTCTGTAGATACAGTACTAGAGTTAAAACTAGAAGAATTATTATTAATTTTTTCTGACAAATCAGCTTCTAACATGATTATTTTTGTTTTTATTGTGTTTTTAGCTATAGCTTCTTCATTAGAGTCTACTTTTAAATATTTATCCTATAAGACAAGTGAACTAATCTAACATTAATTCGTTTAAAAGCTGGATCAGATTTATTACCAGTAACATTTTCTAGTTTTGGACTAGTGAGAGAATTAATGTGGGAAAATTAAAATAATAGAATTAAAATATATAAAAAGCTAATCAAGACAAATAAAGAAAGATAATAAATGCATGGTTAATCTAAAATAAAATAATAATAATAATATAATAATAATAATAATAATAATAATAATTAATAATAATAATAATAATAATAATAATCAAAAGAGGATTTGGTGACCATCTAAAACAAATCCCCGGTAAAGCAAATGCATACGAAGTCCAGAAAATAGCATTGTTAGGGTCTGCACACATCCTCCGAAGAATACTAACCTGATATGAAGCCTAAAAAAAAAAAAAAAAAAAATATTTACAACCTATTAAAATCCCAAGAGCTTTGGTAAAGCTTCGGATAAAACACCTACCCAGCTGCTCGAGACTGAGGTAGTGCAACAAAACAATAATAATAATAATAATAATAATAATAATAATAATAATAATAATAATAATAATAATAATAATAATAATAATAATAATAATAATAATAATAATAATAATAATAATAATAATAATAATAATAATAATAATAATAATAATAATAATAATAATAATAATAATAATAATAATAATAATAATAATAATAATAATAATAATAATAATAATAATAATAATAATAATAATAATAATAATAATAATAATAATAATAATAATAATAATAATAATAATAATAATAATAATAATAATAATAATAATAATAATAATAATAATAATAATAATAATAATAATAATAATAATAATAATAATAATAATAATAATAATAATAATAATAATAATAATAATAATAATAATAATAATAATAATAATAATAATAATAATAATAATAATAATAATAATAATAATAATAATAATAATAATAATAATAATAATAATAATAATAATAATAATAATAATAATAATAATAATAATAATAATAATAATAATAATAATAATAATAATAATAATAATAATAATAATAATAATAATAATAATAATAATAATAATAATAATAATAATAATAATAATAATAAATTTATTCACTTTAAAAATCGAATTACAATTTTAACTTATATTTAACAGAAAAAAAATTGTCTATGTGAATAAATAGTGGTTCCACTAAAGGCGAACCTTGTGCGTGGGATACTTTGAGAATTATATTCTACATAGCATTTCTTTTTTTTACTATTTTTTCTTTTATTTATTATAGAGACAAATTAGCTACAGCATTGAATAGTTTATAAATAATTATTTTAATTTTAGATTTTAGTTATATTTAAATTAATAAAGTTATGAATTTTTTGTCGTTGCTTAGTTAATATCCATTGTTGTAATTTAGACCTATAAAGAGCTATAGAATTTAGGTTTTTAAATTCCACCGGAAGTGCGTTAAATATTTTAGGACCGAGATATACAAAACTTCTTTGCCCTAGAGTCTTTTCCATTCTAGGTACGGTGATCACATGATTTTTATAACGCGTTGGGTATAAATGTTGTACCGGAGTGCTAAGGAAAATATGCTTCTTCTGAAATATTGCTACACGTAGGTAAAAAAGTTGTCTCAAATCCAAAACTTCTGCTTCTACAAATAAACGTTCTGTTGGGTAAGTATAGTTTTTATTATAAATAATTTTTAAAATCCATTTTTGTATTATTTGTAAATGTTTAATATGGATATCTGCCGCACCTCCCCAAGCGATAATACCATAGGTTAGATGAGTCTGTATTAATGCATAATAGAGCATTTTAAGTGGCGGATATCCAAAAAACATTTTAAAAATTTAAATTTTGCTAAATGGAATCTAATTTTCTTTATAACACTACTAATGTGTGCATTCCACTTTAAATTACAATCTATTATAATTCCCAAGTATTTAGTTGTTTTTGACATTTTTATACAAACATTTTCATTGTTGTAATTTATATTAATTGAATCATATTCAGGTAAATTTGAATCGTAACTAGTAAATGGAAGAAATGTTGTTTTATTAAAATTAATTGTTAACAATTTGTTACGAAAAAAATCTAAAACAATAGGTAGGGAGTCAATTATTTTTTTCTTTAGGGTATTCCAATTAGTATCTTGGTAGTAAATGGCCGTGTCGTCGGCGAAACCTATGATTTCTGCGGGTATAGGTAGTTCAAAAAGGGCGTTAATATATATATTAAACATAATAGGACCAAGAACGGTACCTTGGGGAATGCCAAATTGTATTGTTTGCTTATCACTCATAGAGTCGCCAATACTGACATACTGTTCTCGATCAGTTAGGTAGCTCTTTAGTAGTTGATAGGCTACTCCTCTGATGCCTAAGGTATTTAATGTTTTTAATAAATCTGGATGACTCACCGTGTCAAATGCTTTGGCGAGATCTACAAAGATACAAATTGCAGGCATTTTTGTGTCTATAGATTTGTATATTTTGGATGTTATGTCAGCAATTGCATCTTCGGTAGACCTCCCCTCCACAAACCCATATTGTTTAGAAGATAATAATTTGTATTTGTTGATAAAATTACACAATCTGAATTTAATTAATTTTTCTATTATTTTACTCATACTGGAAAGGATCGATATGGGTCTGTAGTTTGACATTTCTATCTTATCCCCAGCTTTATAAAGTGGTTTTATAACTGCATTTTTTAGAGAATTAGGAAATATTCCAGTAGTAAAAATTTTATTTGCTATAAAAGTCAGTGGATTTTTTAAATAATATGTACACATCTTTTATAAACCTCAGAAGGAATTAGGTCTAGTCCAGGCGCTTTGTTTGGTTCTAAATCTTTTGAAAAAAAATGATCAAAAGCAATTTACATGGATCAGTTGAACATTCAACTTGGAACGGCTGGTGCTTTTCAGATCATGTTCCAGATAGGTAATAATTTTTAGATAAAAATTTGAGAGGTTGAATATCCTCAATTTTAATATTGTAAATTAAAAATACAGTAACCACCTAAAGAGTTGCATTAAATGTATTGTACGTTATTGTAATCATTTTCTTTGTATATTCCAATGATACACTGTATATTACATGATAAGAGACAGAAAAAAAACTCTGGAGAAAATCAGAACAAAATCAGAAATTTACAAGCAACGTTCATCATGCCTAAAAGAAAACCTGAAATTTTAAAGAACTACACGAAGTTTCACGTTAGGATACAAACTAAAAGAGACACAAGCAGCCCCAGCTCGCACACGTCCTCATCAATCATATTCCTCAGCCTATTTTTCCCATTCTTTCTCATTTTAAACTTCTTCAAAGTGTAAACTTTCGGAAGTCCCCGGTTTACAGATAACCCCGGGATGCATCATCGTATGAGGGTCAACTTCGCCGAAATAAATCACCAAGTTTGCCGAAGGGTCGGAGTTGCGGGAGTTTTTGGAGTTCGGGGACCTCTTGCGGCGGGCCAGAGTCGATCTCAAGAGGAACGCAAAGTTAAGTACATAAGTGCTTTCGAAATTATATTAACAATATTATTTTGCACGACTCCCATTAAATTATTTGTACATGGTTTTTGTAGATAATAAACCCAACAATTGTGTATTTCTTTGACTTGTAATTTACGGTTATTTAATTATGAAGCAAATTACGTATACAGGGTGTTTCAAAAAGGTATGTCATAAATTCCTCCCCAGATAGATTACCAAAAAATAAGTGAATTTGGCCACATTTACCTTTATCCTAACAAAGTTACAGGGCGTTAAACTAACATTCAAAAAAAGGTTTTTGTTGTAAACAGTTTGCTGTTACAATTTTTTCTTTTAATTTTTTACCAGTGCTGTAAATTTAAAAGCACAATATTCTAAAGAAAAAAAATTAAAGCGACCCCCTTATAAAAATCAAAAAGAACTATAAATTTCTACATTTTTTTTATAGAAAAATGAACTTTGTATCTTTCTTAGTTAACGAGCTATTTGCAATTTTTAACTGAATTTCAAGAGCAATTCGTCCGTCCTGAACTTAACATATCAACAAAAGTAAGAATAGGTCAGGAGTTATTGTACAAAAAATCAATGGTGTGCCTGGGGCTGTGCTTGAGCAGCCGCTTCAAAAACTACCTCTTTTTTAATATGTTTGTATTCAAGAAGGATGAGGACATGTTGAACATTTACTAAATTAAATAGTTTATAAAATATCTATAATAATTATTGTCAAGTGTTTATTTTTAATTGTTAATTTTTACTTAAAAAACCACACTTAAGGAATTAAAATTCCAAAGTCACGAAAACTTAATATTCGGCACGGCAACAGCAAACTCGATTAAGCTTTTTCACGACTTGCGTGTATCCTACTGACTGCGCCATTTATAAATTCCAAAACGGAACTTTAATTTTTAAAAATTTTATTAAGTGAAAATACACTCAAATGGATAACTCTCTGTAGACGTATTGATTGTCCTCAAAGAGTACTATTGATTTGATTGCGTATCTACAAATATATAAAAAAAATTGTAAAAATTTATATGTATTTAGAGATGTTTTAAACATCCACTGCTATGTGCATGTTCTGTTGTTTTTGTGATATCACAGAAGGGTTCTAGGCCAATAAGAGCCTTTGAGACTCCTTCTCGGGCTAGTAAATCAGCCTCTTCGTTGCTCTTATGTCCTCTGTGGCCTGGTATTCAGGTTAAGAATAGTCTGTTTCGACTACCAGCTCTATTAGGGCTTCCAAACAGTCCCACATAAGCTTTGATTGTACCAGCATAGAACTGAGTGCTTTTAACGTCGTTTGACTGTCTAAGTATATAACAATGGTTTTTCCACTTACCTCTTTTGCGCAGTGATGTATTTCTGCTCGGAATACTGTCGTATATTTACCTAGGCTCAGTGAGATTCTTGTCTTTAACTTGGTACTATATACAGTGTGTCTACTTAAGTTGGAACCATATGGAAAACATTTTTATTATTGATTTTAGGAAAAAAAGTTATTCTTGATAAAAAGTCCTGCATGACCCAAAACCTAAAATACAGTCATCACATATCAAATTTTTCAAGCCGTATACGAGGTTTGTCAAAAAATATGAATTTTGCTCAAGAGTAAAGTACGTTTATTTTTGACAAAATCGAAAATTTTCATTAAGAAAAGTTGATTAGAATTGAATATTACATTCAAATATGCAATTACACCGATCTATCTGAAAAAACACATTTTCTTATTTTTTATAAACTCTACACTCTACACATTGATTGTATAGTACATGATACGCTTTCCTTTTATTGATGTTTGTGAAGAATTTCTTAATGAAAATTTTCGATTTTGTAAAAAAATAAACGTACTTTACTCTTGAGCAAAATTCATATTTTTTGACAAACCTCGTATACGGCTTGAAAAATTTGATATCTGATGACTGTATTTTAAGTTTTGGGTCATGCAGGACTTTTTATCAAGAATAACTTTTTTTCCTAAAATCAATAATAAAAATGTTTTCCATATGGTTCCAACTTAAGTAGACACACTGTATACCTACTTCTAAGCCTTCATGTGTTTTGGAGCCATGGTTATACCAGATAAATTCTGCATAAATAGGAGGTCCTCCTGTCCACACTTCCCTGTCTGATATACTTACTTTATATTGCTTTGGGAGCATTTCGTCTGAAGGCATTCCCACTATTTGGTCGTTCTTCAACTCTTTGTATAGCAGGCTGTAGTCACGTTCATGCAAACTGCTTATGGGTGATGAACCTTTGTGCATTCTGTATGTGATAGAACTGGCTTCGCCTTCAATGAATAGATGTAGTGGTGTTAGTTTTAGTATGACTTCTATAGCTGCTGTTGGAGTAGTTCTCGATATTTCTGTATCTAAAGGAGTTGGCCTACACGAGACCTTCTTTGAGGAGTGTAAGCTACTATCGGGTCTAACAAAATTTCTACGACCGGAAAGTGTACTTCTGTGAGCATTGTTAACATTTCCTAGAAGGTTTTTGTATAGGTTTCATCATCTTTACTGAGAAATCCTACTTGGTTTGCAGTACCCTCTTTAGCTAAGATTTTGTGGATTCTAAAACATGTGGGTGTTTTAGCTAACTCCTCACAGAACTTCCTTTACGATTGCCTTTTAGCATTTCTTATCTCCTTGTTGTACTGCGTTAGTTTAGCCTTTATTATTTATTGCCAATAAATATTGAACAAATAACTAATTTATTTAAAAAAACTCAAATGTATATTGTTTTTTAAATCGATAAAATATGTAATCCATCTAACAACCACTCGTTTTATACCATGAGAGCACAATTTATCTGATAAGCTTAAACGATTGACAGTTGACACAGCTTTTCACCCCTTTAGGTTAATACTCTTGATGTATTCAAGGATTTAAACTGCTTGATGTATAACGGTGCTTCAAACTGGCAACTCCCTTTAAACCATAAGCTTAAACCGATCCTGCGGATAGTTTTGGAAGTTGCACGGAGTCGGGAGTTTTACCGATCGGTGATATTGTGTCGATGTTTGATTAAAATCTTATAACTGATAAATCTAAAGATGGATGGGATGTTTATACCTCCCCTAGGGCATCGAAAATAGTTAGTCGTAGAGTCAGCGTGGTCAAGCTAACGGGTTTAGGAACATAAATTCGATATTATAGTGCTCTAAATGGTCGTAAAATGGAGACAATAACATATATTATGGTTATATATTAACTGTTGACTCTGTAGTTTTACTGTATAATTTATTTGAACAGAACGGCTATCTTTATTGGTATTATTAATAGGTCCTATTGATCAATGAGCAACTGCGATTAAATAGATTTAAAAATTCTTGCTTTCTTTGTATTAGGTACTAAATTATTAGGCGAAAATTTAATTACATTTTATTTTAGTTCCATAATTTCATAAAATGAAGAGCTAAGATTTGGTAGACATTTTTTAAATAAATCAGTGCAGTTGCTGACGCCAATATAAATAATAGAACATGTCTTAAATATAGCTAATTTTAAGTTCAATTTACTCAATTTTTTCAAATATAATACTTTGTATATTATAGCATAATATTCCTTATAAATTTGCCTATCCAACGATACCAACATAATATTAGCCAGCAACACATATACAGGATGTCCCATAAGTGCGTAATCTATAGCAGTTTTATTATTGGATAAACGAAAACATTTTTAATATAAAAGTTGTATGGACTATATTTACCAAGTATTCTTAAATATACCGGGTGGTCCTTAAACGAGACGTTGACCAAACCTATACTTTTTTAAAGCAAAACACCCTGCAAGTAATAATACCTATTTGACTGATCTCACATCGTCAAACAGTTTTAGTTGAGTTAATTCATTTGCTATGTTGTACATGGGGTGTGTTAAAACACGAGATTAGGATTAATTTTTTAAATTTTTTAAATGAAATGCCCTGTATTAATTAGTTGGTGGTATAACATACACAATATTCCATTTAAAAACTTGAGAAAAGCGTAACCTCGCATTTTGACACACCCTATATGCAACATAGCAAATGAGTGAAGTCTATTGAAATTGTTTAACTAAGCAATATTCAAAAAAAAACTTTGTAATGTGATGTTATTATTTTATAAATGTTTATAGTGTTTTAAGCTCTACGATTTTGGGAAGTGGGTCAGGTTATTAAACAACTCATATGACTTTGAAAGAGAATATTGGACGCCACTATATTTAAAACTTTCTAAACTTGACAATCGATCAGTGATGAAAATATAGAAAATCACTGATCTTTATGATATTATAATTAAATAAGGTAGCGACAATTTCTAATTCACAGAGACTTAATTATTCAAATTCAAATGATTTATTGACTTATCTGGAGGTATACAGGAAACAGGTAACAGGTAACTGTAGAGGCCTGCTTGTGAGAATTTACAAGGTAGTGTAAATCTTGTTAACTAAACTTCTTGATGCTACGTTCTTCCAAAATTCTTAACAAGCAGCTTGTACGTTCTTCTAAAATTTATGTAGAGACAGCTACTATTGAATCCTTGATATAGTTTCTATCGAACCATCTAAATCAATTCTTCAAGATTTCTTTAAGACATAAGACCATCTATATATAGCAAGGCTACAAGGAAAAAGGTAAAAATATAAAGAAGGGAATTAAGGAAAATTTATATAGGAACAAATAAGATGCTTTTTACTATCAAATGCATAAATTAAACTATTATTTGAATAGTTAGACAGAGACTAGAATTTAATCGGAAAAGAAGAAGTCTTATTTAACATATATAAATATAGTAGAGCATATTATCTATTTCAAACAAAATAATATATAAAATTGTATAAAACATGCGATGTCTTATGTTTTTCAATGTGTTGAGGTGTAGAGGTTATGTTTCAAATTTGACATTTCTTGTACTAAATATATATTTTCAACAAAATATCGGTAGGAAACTTACCTTTTTAAAATCAACTTGCTGTTGACAGAGATAGATCGAAAAATGACAATCCAAGTTTTGACACAAGGCATAAACGACAGTTGACGTTTGTGTAGAGATGTTGGTTTCAAAATAACGAGAACGGGTCTGGGTCAAATAACGAAAACGGATTTAACCGTTACCACTTTAGAGTTAAATACAGACAGTGTTGCAAAACCATTTTAAGAAAAACTGAGATAGTCCTCCAAAAATAGTTTTAAGATATGTATTTTTAAAATTCATATAACTTTTATTTAAAACTTGTTTGCGTATCTACACTACTCTCCAAAATTAACGCACCACCTTAAATGTACAATAAGTTTGAAGCTATTTTTCTTCTAAATTTCTTCTAAATTTCTTCTAAATTTCTTCTAAATTTCTTCTAAATTTCTTCTAAATTTCTTCTAAATTTCTTCTAAATTTCTTCTAAATTTCTTCTAAATTTCTTCTAAATTTCTTCTAAATTTCTTCTAAATTTCTTCTAAATTTCTTCTAAATTTCTTCTAAATTTCTTCTAAATTTCTTCTAAATTTCTTCTAAATTTCTTCTAAATTTCTTCTAAATTTCTTCTAAATTTCTTCTAAATTTCTTCTAAATTTCTTCTAAATTTCTTCTAAATTTCTTCTAAATTTCTTCTAAATTTCTTCTAAATTTCTTCTAAATTTCTTCTAAATTTCTTCTAAATTTCTTCTAAATTTCTTCTAAATTTCTTCTAAATTTCTTCTAAATTTCTTCTAAATTTCTTCTAAATTTCTTCTAAATTTCTTCTAAATTTCTTCTAAATTTCTTCTAAATTTCTTCTAAATTTCTTCTAAATTTCTTCTAAATTTCTTCTAAATTTCTTCTAAATTTCTTCTAAATTTCTTCTAAATTTCTTCTAAATTTCTTCTAAATTTCTTCTAAATTTCTTCTAAATTTCTTCTAAATTTCTTCTAAATTTCTTCTAAATTTCTTCTAAATTTCTTCTAAATTTCTTCTAAATTTCTTCTAAATTTCTTCTAAATTTCTTCTAAATTTCTTCTAAATTTCTTCTAAATTTCTTCTAAATTTCTTCTAAATTTCTTCTAAATTTCTTCTAAATTTCTTCTAAATTTCTTCTAAATTTCTTCTAAATTTCTTCTAAATTTCTTCTAAATTTCTTCTAAATTTCTTCTAAATTTCTTCTAAATTTCTTCTAAATTTCTTCTAAATTTCTTCTAAATTTCTTCTAAATTTCTTCTAAATTTCTTCTAAATTTCTTCTAAATTTCTTCTAAATTTCTTCTAAATTTCTTCTAAATTTCTTCTAAATTTCTTCTAAATTTCTTCTAAATTTCTTCTAAATTTCTTCTAAATTTCTTCTAAATTTCTTCTAAATTTCTTCTAAATTTCTTCTAAATTTCTTCTAAATTTCTTCTAAATTTCTTCTAAATTTCTTCTAAATTTCTTCTAAATTTCTTCTAAATTTCTTCTAAATTTCTTCTAAATTTTTCATTACGGTCCATTTTAGAAAAATCATGTATAAACAAAAATTATAGAAATCGATATCGCAAACTTTTGACAATTAGCAAAAATTATGCATAATAATATTAGAAGTAACTTTTATTTAAACAATTTTCTTCTCCAAACATAAATAACAGATATATTCCATAAAATATAAGAACAGCCTCCCATAAAGTACCCCCCCAGATGTTCCGACTTTGTCCAAAATCTAATCATTTTAGGTCAGGCCGAAATAATCCTTAAGTTTAAAATTTAATGTTTTTTTCTTTATCCGTTTTTGAGTTTTCTTCAAAATTCTAAATTTACACATTTTCTCAAATATCTCGAATACGGTCTATTTTAAAGAAATTATGTATGGAATAAAAATTATAGAGAACTATATTACAAACAACTTTTATTTGAACAAGTTTTATAAAAACACACACACACACATCATCGCGAAAATAGTCAGGGGACCTGAAAACGTAAAAATCCGTCGAAAACTCGAGGTCGAAAAAAATCATGATTCCTATACTTTCCTTATATCTGTATACAGATAGGAAAGTAAAAATAGTCAATTTTTTGGCCCTGTCTATTGTGCATGGCAAATCACGCCACAGCCAGAGCCAAGGCAGCGTCAAACGCGCCAATCAAGATATAGAGAACATGCTAACCACATGGATGTTGGAAAACAAAACAGAGCATTGGAGTCAAGGTTTAAGATTCATGTAATTTATGAAGAATAATAATAATAATAATAATAATAATAATAATCGTCTTTATTTCCATTAATTTAAAGTAAATACAATAAAATAATACATATATACACGGGCGAAGTTTATTTTTGGTTGTGCACTAGACACAACAAAAAATATTCTTCCACTTAACCCGAATAGTTCTTTACATTCTGGGATAAAAAGGTCTCCATATGAAGCCCTTTTCGGGGGCAAACCAAAAATTGGATTAAAAACTTCAAATATTCCATTAGAAGCTATAGATAGTGCAACTGAAGAAGACTTGGAAAATGTGATTAATTCCATTCATGCTTACATTGCTGACATTGCTGACAATGCAGAAATCGAGCAATTGCAATAATCGGAGATGGAAATTGTTACAGAAACAGAAGAGGTCATAGAAGAGCAGCTGGAAGGAGTATTAGCGGAAAATCATGATATTGGTCAAGAAATTTCATATCCGATATGCAGTACTTGTTTCAATCCCGTGAATGAAGAAGGTTTCGATGTTGGAAAGCCATGGTCGGAAAATATTTGTAGTTTTTGCACTAGAAACAGAAACATAGCAATGGCAAGAAAAGCTGCTCATGGTGGATTAGAGCTACAGGCCAAACAAATGAAAGTAATATCAGATAGCACCCATCCAAAAGCAAAAATCGGATCAACTGTAATAATTCCTGTTCCAGACGTCGATCGAGGCAGAGGAGATGCTAGGTCAGTTGTAGATGTAGTACTGAAAGTCATAGAAGATGAGTTTTAACGCTTGGGAACAAAAGAAGGAGTGATTTCAAAATACTATAGCCGTTCAGAATTTAGAACATGCCCTGCTAACATTTTGAAAATTGAAGAAGTTTCCAAAGACAGCGAAATCCCTCTTAGATCGGTGGCAACTGCTCAATCGACAGGACATGGGCAAGGTTTTACAAATAAAAAAACTGAAATGTCCTGATTTGTATTCTTTACGTACGTATTCTTATGTATAACTCATTTCTATAATAAAGAAATAAAAAAAAAACGGACTAGACAGTTCAATAAAAGACAAGCTTTTTACACATATGAACTAATGTCCTCAGTCCTTTTATATACGGACTAGTCCTTCTATATATGGTCTATTTTTCATAAACGGCCTGTAACATATAGAAGCCACAAGTTTGAATGGGGTTGATGGCTTGAATGGAACTTAAATACGACACTTCTGTGGTCGGCGCTTAAACGGTAATAAGTCGATATTACACATTTTTGGAGAATGAATAAGGATTTTAAGAACAGGCCCGACTAGAGGGGGGGTAGCCGGGACTAATTCCCGGGGCCCGGGCTCAAATGGGGGCCCGGCAGCGCTATAAGGGGGGCCCGACAATTTTAGAAGAAGAAGTAATTGAGGTAGGGAGACAATTTATTTTCTTCGAGACGAGGACCTTTTTTTTTTTTTTAGAAAACGAAAAGTTTTTGTCACAGGGCCCGATGTAGAGAATTGTCCCGGGGCCCGACCTGGCTCTCGGCGGCCCTGTTTAAGAATACAAATCGACGATCTTTTTAGAACATTTGGTCCTGTAAAAATTAAAAAATATGTAAAAATATTTTGTTTTAACTGTTTAATGTTACAAAATTTGACTGTTTATGACATTTTGTCTTTCGCGGTTGCCCTTGTATTATTATATATATTTTTATGTACCTTATTTTTATTACTTTACAACGTATATAGACTTAGATCCTTTAAACTACCTAAAGTATACACTCTTCTAAACGTATCTTGAATAAAAACTCCATTTACGTAAAAAACGACATGACCTTTTAAGCGCCGGACACAGACTTGACATAAGGGTGCGCGTAAAGTAGATACTTTACGCTTATGTTATTTTGCGGCACGCATCTTTCACTTTTTAGTGGTATTGTGAGAAATTACCAACTTTGCAAGTGGTAATTAATGTAGAGAAGCGCGTTTTGAATAGTAGTGGTAGAAAAAATAATTTATTAAACTGTAATAAACGCAGGTTGGTTTCTTAGATATGTAACAGCTCAGAACTCTGAACATGTCCGTTTTAAACTACCACCTTAACTGATAACTTTACGCCCACTGAACACTTATTTTCATATAAAAGGTACCCTAAAAACATACCGACTAACTTTGCGGGTTGATAGGGAGACATCAAAACAAACTGTTTATTTCCACGAATAAGATGTTTGGGAAGAGAAAAGGGGTTACACACATACAATATTTGTAGTATAATACTTAAAGATGATTGATGACGCCATTTGACTTACAGGTGAAGAAAAGCTGGAAAACCTCACCCACTATTATCGAAAACGATAACGCCTGGCGATTTTTATAATCTGGATGTCATATTAACAGAAATTAAATTTCTGGTAATACGGCATCTATCAAATTCTATAGAATCAGTAGGATTCAGAACCCGTGTCTGTTTTATCACAAAATTAGCTCGCAAATGATGCATACCGTAGTCGATTATAATATTTAATTATAAATTCATCATGTATACAAAAAGTATTTACCAAGGTAAAAAACAATATGAAAACAAGAAAAATAACAATTTATATATTACGGAAGGATCCTTTGGTATGCATAGTTTGTAAAAATAAAGTTTACAAACTAATTATTACGAGTATACTTAAAGTGAATGGATAAAAACCCACAAACAAGGCTTCTTCAAAACTTTCCGAACCCACATCACGGCGAATATATTCGAAAAACGTCTCCACGCGTCGACACACACTCACTCATACATACACAAAGATCTCCATATCAAAAGTGAACAGTTTCATTAAAAGTTCGAACGCGAAGAAGAAGGAGGTTTATTATACAAGTAACTTTGCGGAAACTTGGACGAGTTTCAGTTATGACATGTGCTTGGTTTAATTAAAATGGCAACTTTCAGCGAAACTACGTTGTTGGCTAAAGTTCATCATTTTCTGTTTTGCTCCTTGGAGAATGGTTGGCAACTAATTCAGGGATAAGTCGTAAATAAACACAAATTGGTTTAGTAATAATAATGATTAATTCGTGGCTGTATTTTGGTCGCCAAGTGAAGTTAGTAGACAGCACATAATCATGAATGATAAATACAATTAGAAATTATTTATTTTAGATTGATGAATGGTGACCATCGAGATAGTATAAAGTATACAATGTATAAGTAGAGAATTGTATATTTTGTTAGGATAATTTCCATTTGTTCTGAAAGTAAAAGGCCAGTAAGCCTAAGTTATTATGTAAGCTCCAAGCAATTACTACTAGAAAGAGCGTGAAACGAGTTTGTAGGCGATTGTTGTGTTCGCAACATCTGTAGAGGAAGCGAGGAAGCGGGCACAAGGGGGAAGGTAAATTCCCCTCTTGTTCAGTGGCGTATCATTTCTCTGTAAGAGTACACGTCCAAAAATTTTTAATTATAAAAAAAACTAAAAAATTCGCTAATTTTACTATTTTTAAAATGTATATCGTCTTATATGTGTGTCTGATGCCGGAAATAAAACAAAATTTCTGTAAAGGTCTAATTTTTTCAATTAAAAAAATAAAACCTCAAAACCAATACATCAGTTTTATTATAAATAAATACAGTAAACTAGTTTCGGCCTCACAGGGACATCTTCAGGTCTGTAATACAATAATCCTTAATTATTTTAATAGGAACGATATAAGAATAGGTTGGTCACTTACGATTAAAATTAAATAGTATAAATCACCAAAATGGATCCATATTGTAACATTACAGTATTGTAGAATTAAGGCTGTGGAAAAGGAAAAATAAAAGAGCGGTACAAACTAAACTAAAAATAAGAAAAATGGGTACGGAATCTACAAGAGATTAGAATGAGTAGTTACGAATGCATTTAAATTACTCGGGATAACAAATAAGGCTCATAATGTATCAAAGAAGGCCCGAATGTGTGAAAAAGGATTCGGCGTTTTCTCTATAAATCTTGAGAATGTAAGGATGGAGGGAAGACGAATCTTGCTGTTTCAGGTATAGATAGGCTAGAAAAAGAAAAGTGAAGACGATAGCTCCAGTAAATATCGTCATTTTCGTCTATTTTTTTTTTATTATCACTCACCTTTTTGGCTTTATCTTCGAAATTCATTTTCAAAAAAAAAAAAAAAAAAAAAAAAAAAGTATTCATTTATGCAAGCATATAATAAAACAATGTGAATTCATTATATTTAATAAGTTAACAAACTCTACAATTTGCAGGTACGACTGAAACTTTAAATCGGCGCGTCCCTAAACGCTGATTACGTACACTGCGGTTTTGTGAAAATCAACTTTTTCGATTCGAAAGAGCATTTGACCTTTTTATAATCGCTCCGCTAATCTCTCATCGGAGACCAATTACAGCTAATTTGAAATATTCAAATTTCACGGAGTTAAACGTGCACGCCCTTTGACAAGGAATCATTCGCGATGAATCGCTTAAAATGCTAAAGCCCTTTATCTCCCAGAGCTCCAATGGAATTATATCGCAATTTTTTTTTCTCTCATTTCAAATCCGATGAGAGCATAAATGAGCAGAAAGTTGCTAAGCTAAAAAAAAATTGTCGTTCTTTTTCATAACATTGCGTCAATTCATACAATATTTTTTTGCGTTATGTATTATCCGACGTGGTTGGACGTTTTTAACTTTTGCCTTATATGCATAGGCGCACAGAAAAAAGGAACAAAGTGAGCATTTATCCTTCTAGCAGAGGACTTCGCAGAGAGAAATGGTGCTCGGTTAAAATTTGTAAATAAAAGCATCCCTCTATCCTACGACAAGTTTTTGATATAGTAGAATTGCAATCTACACGGAGTAATAAATATGTCAGATGTGGAAATTTCAGGTGTGGGTACCTATATTAATATTTACAGGGTAGGGTCTTCGAGCATACATATTTCATAGAGTCCGCATTCAATAGGGTTTGTATACGTTATGAGGGGAAATGCCTGGATACTATTACCAGTGTGGCATCATTTTTACGGGGTTTGCAATTAATATAAATAATAAATATGATACATACCTTCAAAATTCTTTAAATTATGCACATATTTAAGTAGGTACCTATCTAGAAAGAGTAAATAATACTTATTATTAATATTAATATTATTATTATTATTTTTGTTAGAAACATCAGAAAGTGTATAACGGAAAAATTAAGGTTGAAATAATAGGCAATAAAAAAGATGAAAAGCTTATATTTAAAAATCAAAAATATAAATAAATAGTAAGTATATTAATAATAATAATAATAATAATTTTTATTCATAAATAATGCAATTAAATTAAATACAATATAATATTTGTTATGAATAAAGAAAAAAATATGCTAAGTGTAATATCCTAGGTCTGTAGGCCAGGATATCATAAATAAAACTACTTTAAGATTAAGTTTCAGACGGTTTATTGACCTCACTAAACAAGGGTGTGTGTACCAGTTGGCGGTAGTCCCGCTGACATGACAAGTGACATTGACAACCTCACCTATGACCACTATCCAGCTAGACTAGAATGTTAGTAGTCTAACTAGATATATCTTACATCCTTCCTCTTACAGATCTATAGATCTAATCTATCAGGTGCTTTAATGTTACGACCAGACCTAGTCATTATTAGCCTACTCTCAGGATTTTGCTTTGCTGATGGCATGTTCAGGTTTTCGTTTATAGTTACATCATTGTGATGTTGTTTACTACCCTCGCCATTAGGAGAGGGGCTTACTAATTGGTTCTGGGTCTGATCCTCACCATTGTTAGCATCTGACAATTCTGTATTGGAATCACTTTCAGAAGACTGTTTGAATTTGCAACTTGATTCTTTTAAATCAATGCGATTACGTCTCACAGTCTCACCACTTTTATTTAGTACCATATAGGAGCGTGGTGAGCTGTGGTCACTTACAATTAGACCAGGTTCCCATTTCTTCTGAATGTGATTGTATACAGTAATGTCTGTATCAGGCTTTAGAGGTTTTAAATCTTTACAATGTTTATTATAATATTTTTTATATACATCATGTTTATTATGTATCTTCTCAAGCACATTTTCACATAGCTTAGGGTGTAATAAATTTGAACTGATTGGTACTTTTGTTTTGCATATTTTGCTCATTAATAATTGGGATGGGGAATAGCCAATGTGTTTGAGAGGTGAATTACGGTATTGAAGCAATGCAATTTCAATATCTTCATTTCCCTCCAGTGAACTTTTAATAATTTTTTTACCAATTCCTACCCCTTTTTCAGCAAGACCGTTAGATCGCGGGTAGTTTGGGCTTCTGGTGATGATTTTGAAATTCCATGCTTTAGAAAACAAATTAAATTCGAAACTATTAAACGGTATATTATCACATGACACATAATCTGGAGAGCCAAATACAGAAAATACTTTTTTTAACGCTTTGCATACCGATTTTATTGATTTATCCTTAATATGACACAGTTCTAGCCAGTTTGAGAATGCATCAAAAATTATCAAGTAGCTTTTTCCTGCATAAGTGAAAATATCAATGCCTAGGCGTTCCCAAGGGCGCTCTGGTGTTGGATATAACAGCAGTGATTCTTTTTGTTGCTTATTTGCGTTTGATTCACAGATTTTACACATTTTGTTATTTTTCTCAATATCCTCATTGAGACCTGGCCAGTAGAAAATTTGACGAGCTCGTGCTTTTGATTTTTCTATCCCAATGTGACCCTCATGCAATAATTTTAACATTTCTGACTGTAACGATAATGGAACTACAAGTTTATTGTTGTACAATAACAGCCCATCAGTGAAGATTAAACTATCTTTAATTTTAAAATAGTGTCGAGCTAACTCTGGCACTTCTTGTTTGTTTTCTGGCCAACCATTTATACACAAATCAGAAACAGTTTTTAATTGTCTGTCATTTTTTGTTTCATGCCTAAATTGATTTTTCCTTTCATCTGCCATCGGTATGTTGTTTATTACTGCGTGAATTGCATATTCAAATTCATCATCACTCTTTAAGCCTTTTTCAGACAAGAATGCTCGTGACAGTGTGTCTGCAATATAAAGGTATTTTCCTGGTTTATAAGCTACTGTCAAATTATAGTTTAACAGTCGTAGCCGCATTCTTTGTAGCCGCGGTGAAATACTTGCTAATTCTTTTCTGAAAATGGCTTCCAGTGGTTTATGATCAGAATTAACCTTTATTTTGAGACCATATATAAAGTAGTGGAATTTTTGTATACTAAATACAATTGCTAACATCTCTTTCTCAATTTGTGCATATTTTTGCTCAGTTTTTGTTAGACTTCTGGATGCAAATGCAACTGGATGCCCATCCTGTAGTAGACAGGCACCCAATCCATCTTTTGATGCATCTGTTTCTATTTCAATTTCTTTTCTCGAGTCAAAATATCTTAAAATGGGAGCTTAAGTTGAGAAAGAGATTGTTCATGAGTCTCATTCCACTCCCAACTTACATCTTGTCTAGTTAGATTTCGAAGTGGAGCTGTCACTTTTGACATATTTGGTACAAATTTACCCAAGTATTTTGCCATACCCATAATTCTCAACAATTCACCTCTGTTATTAGGTTTTGGCAATTCAGAGACAGCTTTTACATAAGTTTTATTTGTTTCAACACCATTTTTTGAGTAAATTTGTCCCATAAATTTTACTGATTTTAATTTAAACTGAATTTTTGAACTATTGAATTTAATATTATATTTTAGAGCACGTTCTAGGACTAGCTGCAGGTTTTTATCGTGCTCTATCTCATTTGCGCCAGTTACAATAAGATCATCAAAATACAGCCCCACTCCATCCAAGTCTCCAAATACTTCAAAGTTCTTTCTATGAAAGACTTCTGGGGCCGAGCATATTCCAAATGGCAGCCTCACAAATCTATAGCGCCCAAACGGCGTTCCAAAAGCTGTATAATCAGCACTCTGGTTATCAATTTTTACTTGAAAATACCCATCTTTCATGTCTAGAACGGTGAAGTATTCTTTATTACATAATTTTACTGATATTTCTTCCGCAGTTGGTATCAAAAAGTGTTCACGTTTAATGGCCTCATTTAAGTGTTTAGGGTCTAAACATAACCTTAGATCTCCATTTTTCTTTTCCACAATTACTAACGGGTTCAGCCACTCAGTAGGTTTCTCCACTTTTTCAATGACACCCTGACTTTCAAGTTGATTTAATTTTTGTTTAAGCCGCTCATGAAGTGATCTGGGAACCCTTCTGGGTGGCTGAACATGTGGTTTTGCATCACTTTTTAAGGTAATGTGATGCTCTGTTGGAAATTCTCCTAATTTATCAAAGACTGAACTGTATACTTTAGTTACATTTTCTAGTGAGCTAAACATATGTCTACCTTGACTAATAGAGGCTAGACGCTTTAATAATTTGAGATTCAAGCACCCTGGTAACCCAAGTAACGGTAATTGATTATCTGTATCAACAACGATAAACCTAATTATACTTTCATTGTCATTAACTTTACACAACAAATCAACCTCTCCAATGGGTTTAATTTTAAAATTCTCATTACCATATGATACAAGGGTTACTTTTGTTGGTTTTAGATTGTTTATGAACTGAGATTTTTTTAGAAAATGATAAGGTAATACGCTTACTTCCGCTCCAGTGTCTAGTTTAAATTCAATGTGGGCTTCTCCTATGTTGACATTCTGCTTCCAGACTGTCTCTGTTTCACACAATTTTTTACACTTATTTGACCTCACTGACCCGACTACATTTAATGAATTGACAAAAAACTCATCACTATCACTAGTTTCTGCATCATTGTCGCCCTCCTGGTTCTTTTCCAATTCATGTACCACTTTCTTCTTTGGATATTTGTTTTGATTTCCTTCATATCGACATACTGATGCGAAATGATTGCGATTTTGACATTTAGCACAAGTTTTTCCCATTGCTGGACACTTTGCACTTCTGGAGTGTTTATAACCACACCTTTTACATGAGCTTTGGTTATTTGATGTGGTGGCTTGCTTAGTTCTGTCTGAATATCTCTCATTTCTTATTGTGTTTACTTCCAGTTCATTTTGTAGGGCTTTTGATTGTGTTTTACTTATTTCTACGGCCCTGCAAAATTCAATTGCTTTTGTTAGAGTCAGTTTCGATTCTCTTAATAATCTTTCTTGGGTACTCATATCGCCGATTCCCATGACAATTCTGTCTCTTACCATTTCATCAGGGTCTTGGTACCCAGTTGTTTTTACGGCTTTTCTTAGCTCCGTCAAGAAACTGTCAAACGCTTGGCCCTCTTTTTGACACACACTATTAAATTTAAATCTTTCATAAATCAAGTTGGCTTTAGGTGAACAGTATTCTTCAAACTTATTTTTCACCGCATCTAGCTTCGTTCTTTCATCATCAACATATGTAAAGCTATTATGGAGCTCTAATCCATCATCTCCAACAAGATTTAGAAATACGGCGATTTTAGTCTCCTCTGATTTTGATTTCAGGTCGGTTGCAGTCATAAATACGTCGAACTTTTGTGAGAACCTTTTCCAATTATCAGCAATGTTGCCGTCGAGGACCAGTGGTTCTGGCGGTCGAAATAAATTTTCCATTTTTAAGGGGTTTTAATTTATTGAATATATCAACACTACAAAGGTTCGATTACACACCTGACACCATGTAATATCCTAGGTCTGTAGGCCAGGATATCATAAATAAAACTACTTTAAGATTAAGTTTCAGACGGTTTATTGACCTCACTAAACAAGGGTGTGTGTACCAGTTGGCGGTAGTCCCGCTGACATGACAAGTGACATTGACAACCTCACCTATGACCACTATCCAGCTAGACTAGAATGTTAGTAGTCTAACTAGATATATCTTACACTAAGTGTTAAACACTTGTGCACAGTAAAACAATATGTATACCTACATTTAAAATTAACTCTTAACTCGTGGCAACGCTATTTGTACAATTAAGGTGACAGATATTTAAAAGCACAGCTTGTTAAAATATCTGCAACCCACAATGCCAAATTTATTATTTAAAAATAGTTTTTATATTCTCAAAAATTAACTTAAACAATCTTTCCTTACATTGCTATGTACACATTTACAAGTTTTACAAATTTTGAGGTTAAAAAGAAGAAACATTTTAATGGTTAAAAGAAGTTATCCAGATGATAACTTTATTAAGGTAAGCTTTATTTATTATTTGTGTATGTATTTAGTTATTCAGTTTAGACCTTTTCATTATTTAATTATTTATTTATTTAATTTCAATTCTCTATATATTTTTTAGATCTATCCAACTATGTATCTCATTCTTTTTTTTTTTTTATTTATTTATTTATTAGACTACCGCATCAACCAAGTAGGTTATTAGCGGTGGCATGGGTTTACATGGTTTACAAATAATTGAGAATTTGAATGTCGTTTAAATATTTAACAATAGATTTTGTATCACAGTTTTCACCTAAAAGAGAGCACAATGAATTTGGTAGATTGTTTTGTTGTCTTTCGTTGTTATATTTTGCACATTCCAATAGCAGATGCTTTACTATAACAACAGTGTTGCATGTATCACAGTATGGTTTATTTTCCTTTCTTAATAGGTACTCGTGTGTAATTTTCGTATGGCCTATTCTTAGTCGCGATATTAGCACTTGTGTTGAACGCGGGTATATTTTAATAGGCCAAGGTTTCACTGTTCTTTTTTTTTTGAGAATATCCAATTTTTAACTTTTTTTTTAAACAACTTTATAGAATGTAATTTTTTAAAGGGTGGTGGAATTATATTGTATAACCTAGGTCCTAAATAGAAATAGCTTCTTTGAGTTCCCGTTTTAGAGACTTTGGGTATTATTAAAATATTTTCTTTATTCCTTGTATCATAGTGGTGTTCTAGACTATTTAAGTCGTTTTTATAAATGTGTTGCCTTGTAAGAACTGATAAACAAAAAAGTTGCCTAATATCAAAAAACTTACAATCATTAAATAACTGCTCAGAAGGGTATCTAAAATGTTTTCCGTATATTATTTTTATTAACCATATTTGGGTAATTTCTAATTTGTTTAGATAGTTATTTGTCACGCCTCCCCAGGCTATAATACCATAGTTAAGATGAGGCTCTATAAGTGCATGGTAAATTATACGTAGTTGCTCTATATTTAGTATTTGTTTTAAATACCTGAATCTCCATAACATTGATCTTAATTTTTTTATTATAAAATTTATATGTATACCCCACCTGAGATGTGAATCCAAGTATATGCCCAAATACTTAACATGTGTTATCTGTTATCTTCGAGAACTGCAGAGACACAGATAGGGCAGGACACCATCTCCATCTGCACAACCAGAGGATGTCCACAAGGAGGAGTTCTATCCCCACTAATGTGGAGCCTAATCGTAGACGAACTTCTATGCAGATTGACTGACCTCGGCATACCCTGTCAAGGTTATGCCGACGACATAGTCATATTTGCTAGTGGCAAGTTTAGTAATATCCTGTGTGATATAGTCCAAAGAGGACTAGAACATACCAAAAGATGGTGCCGTGAAGTGGGACTTAGTATAAACCCTACAAAAACAACACTAGTAGCCTTTTCAAGGAAAAGAAAACAATCTCAAAACCGTTAAATTAGACGGGATAGATATAGAATGGAAAAATGAAGTCAAATATCTAGGCCTAACCCTGGACAACAAACTTCTCTGGAACACACATGAGAAGGAAGTAGTAAATAAGGCCACAAAAGCCCTAATGGTATGCAGAAACATGGCGGGTAAACGATGGGGATGTAACCCAAACATACTGCGATGGATGTATACTGCAATAGTGAGACCAATCATCACTTACGGGGCTATAGCCTGGAGTAACAGAACTAGTTTAGTTACTACGAGAGCTAATATCTCAAAAGTACAAAGACTAGCCTGTGTTTGCATTACTGGTGCAATGAGAACCTGTCCTACGGCCGCAATGGAGGTGATCTTAAACCTCACCCCTCTACATTTGATGATAGAGAATGTGGCAAAAAGGACACGATATAAAATGATCAGGAGCGGAGTAATCAGACGAAAGTCTACTTGCTTCAGGACTAAAGATACCTGGGACATGCCCCAGGATGAAATGCAAAAGAAGTACAGTTTTGTGAAAAACTTCAAAACCACAGAGCTGGGCTGCAAGAAAGAATGGAGCCAAGAATCCATCGCGCTTGCAACCGAAAGACGTGCTATTCAGTGGTACACGGACGGTTCCAAAACCATAGAAGGAACTGGAATAGGAGTGTATGGGCCGAGAACCAAGCACTCCGAAAGCTTGGGAAAATACCCAAGCATCTTCCAGGCGGAAATTCACGCCATCGAGAAGTGTATCCAGTTTAACATCGAGAGAAACTATCATTGACAAGAGATTATCATCATGTCCGATAGTCAAGCAGCCATCAAAGCGCTCAGTTCTTACGTAATCAGCTCAAAAATGGTATGGAGATGCCTAGAACAATTGAATGAGCTAGGCGAGAAAAATAGAGTTACTCTCACTTGGGTCCCGGGACATAACGGGGTATAGGGTAACGAGATTGCAGATAGTCTTGCAAGGAAAAGGGCTCAAGCACCCTTTGTAGGACTTGAGCCGTTCTGCGGTATCAGCAGTAACATAATATTAGAAGAGATTAAAAAAGAATTGGGTAGTAGAAGAACCGATAATTGGAACAATCTCTTGGGGCTGAGACAGGCCAAGATACTTCTGGGTGAATATGACCAAAAAAGATCGGAAGCCTGAGCAAAAACAGGCTACGTATTGTAACAGGGATCCTTACCGGGCACTGCCGACTAAAAGGACACCTAAGTAAACTGAGAGTAGTAGAGGATAGTGAGTGCAGATTCTGTGAGGAGGAGGACGAAACCTCCATTCACATCCTAACTGAATGTGTAGCACTCCAGAATCCAAGGGCACTATATCTAGGAGGATATCAAATAGAAGAGGGAGACTTACCTAACTTGAAGCCACTTCAAATCCTACACTTCCTTGAGAAAATAGGATTGGAAGGGTCGCTATAGGCATTGAGACATTTCCTTAGTGCAGTGGCGACAGAAGGGGGCACAATAGATCTTTTAGGTCGCAGTGTATTAACACCCCATTATCAACATAACATAACATAACATGTGTTTGCCCTGCTATGGTAATATCCGCACATGAACAGTTATTTTTAATGACTAGTTCGGTAAACTCAGGTAAGTTAATTTTAAATATACTGAATATAGGTTTTAATTTTTCCGAACTGAATTTCATTTCTTTTTCTTCCTCCTAAGTGATCGTATTGGCGGACTTGAATTTATAGTTTTCTTTGTTTTTTGTGCAGTCTGCATATTATCACCGATTTTATTTTTCCCACTGATAGAAGGCTGTTGGTCACTGTTAGGTGCTATTTGTCTCATTCCATTTTTCCTGAGTTTTTCTATATCGCTCTCATCTTCTTCCTCCATCTCCTTATCATCAGTTCCTTCATTTGAAACATCACTTTCACTATATGATTCTTCCAATTCATCAACTGTGTACCACTTGTTTTCTATTTCTATTCGAAATCCTTGTATTTTTGTTTGAAGATTTTTCTCTTTAGCTATTTTGTAGTGCTTTCTTAATATTTTATGATTTTTTCTATTTCGCATAAATCATTTGAGAGTGATATGTTTGCCCCCTTTAATGATTTTAGTTTTTCTAAATTTTGAAATATTTCAATTTTTTTTAGATAGGAAATAAATTCTACTATAATCGGGGCCTTTTCATGTTTGCTTAATTGATAAATATTGTTAATATCACTTAGTGAAAAATTTAGTTCTAACAATTGATTTAGTTTTTCTATGGTTTCTCTAACTATATTATTTTCATTTATATTTAGGCCAAAGATAATGATGTTGTTTTTTCGAATTTTTCGTTCTAGGAACAGACTTCTCTTTTCCAGGAAATAAATTTTTTCATCTCTTTTTTTTACATCGGTTCTCAAAGTTCCGATCTCTTTCTTAAAATTTTCTCTTAAATGGTCAGTTTGATCATCCAGTAATTTTTTAATATCTTCAATGTTCAATGTCCCCATTTATTTGCTGCTTGATTTTATTCTTCTACTTTTATTATTAGATGCAAGATATGGCAACGTGGTAAATTTTCTTTAAGGCTGTTTCACCGGTTTTCGTTTTGGCAAAGTTGAGAGAGCCCTCATCCATTTCATAAAGTAAGTCTACACGTAGGCACTTTCTTTATTTCTGAACAACAATTACGTGTAATAACTTCTCTCTTGTTTCCTCCCGCAGTCAAATTGAACGTCTCTCTCTATCGGCATTTACTACACCGGAGACGCGGACTGGCCGAATTGGTCTGTGTATTGCATATATTTGCAGAATATAATAATTTGTTACTTTCCCTAATATTTGCATTACACGACTTGGCAACAAAACTGCCTTCGCCCAGCTCAACGATCACGGCGCTAGCCATGTCTTGCCAGTCCAAAGGGAAGCAGCATTGCCGGATTGTAATATTTATCGGTGGTTCTGTTGGTTCCGTAATTCGCGAACTTAAATCACAAATAAAATTATTTTTGAGAAACAGTAAAAAGTATTTAAATAATAATTTTGTTGAATTTAGAAAAATAAAATGACTTTCTTTGTTATTCAATACATATGGAAATCAATAAAGTACACAAGACTGTTGATGTGAATTTATGCTATGTAGATAATAAAATGCGCTGTTTACGAATTGAGGCAAGGACTTGTGTAAATTATTTAGCAGATTTTTTTATAGTATTAAATGAATCTTACAGTTGGTATTTATTTTTTAAATTAATGATATAGAGGGTAATTAACTTGGAAATGCCATAGGTTAGAGTAGATAGCGGACACTAAGTTGGTTTTAAAAAACCTATAATTTCTTAAGAGCCACAATAAAGTGATCAGTATATCATGCAAAATTGTCAGTATATTATTCATAATACCTGGTTGGATGAACAAATTTTTTTTTTCTGAATTTTGCTCAGTATTAATTTTGCTGATCATTTATTAATTTCCCCCTTCATTTTATCACAATACTGACTGTTTACTGGCTATAAAATAAAACAAAAATTTTTAATTTGTACAATTTATTTAATCGGCCTTCGATTTTTTTATAAATAAAAAAACAGAAAAGTAATTAGGAAGAATTTTTTAAAATTGCTTCTAAAATATATTTATGATAAAAATCCTTTAATTTTGGTTTGATCGCTTCCCAAAATTTATCATCCCGTGGAATTTTTTCTGTGAGCATTCCTAATGGAGTCCATACATTAAAAAAACAGTACTGTGCTCCCGTTATTGCCAGTTGTCCTTGAACCTGATAAAAATAATTATGGTTTCTCTTTAAACTGTATGTACCATTTTTTTCTTCCAAATATTTAATCTTTCCTTCTGCAACTCCCATTTCGGGTGTCATTGTGGCACATGAGAAAGGACATTTTATTTCGATTATTTCTGACGTGTTTATTACTCCATCCGGACTTGCCCCCAGAAAAGGAAGTTTATCGTAGATATATAAACCACAATCTTTAACCTCTTTCTGAAAATGTTTTTCAAATGCTTCTTTGGCATGGCTTTCATGTTCTTTGCCCCAATTAGTTGCTTTGGAATTTGTGAATGAAGAAAACAAAATGTTATGAACAGTTTTTTTCGGGTCCGTGGTTTTCTTTAATTTGCATATTGTGCCGAAATTTGAAGCAGTAAGCATATTACTTCTATATTCTCTCCAACAGGTGTTCCTGGCTTGCCCTCTTGTTTTAATTTCAATTTCTAGTATTTCGGCTCTTGAATTTGGTAAACTGTCCAAAAACTTTTGTTTTCTATCTTCTAAATCTAGAATATCATTATCCGGCATTCCATACTCCTTATCGGCAGGTGCGGTTGTTTTCTTTTTTTTTATCTGGGGTCCTCTGAGAGATCTTTTGCTTCTCTTATTCTTTAACTTGGCGATGAACGACTGTGAGTGTATTCCAAGTTCTTGAATGCTTGTGGTTTGATGTAAAGTGGCAATGTAATTTTCTCTTTTGTTATACGATACAGCTGCTGCTTTGCATCTTACACCATAGCCTCCTTTAATAGCAAAATTTATCCTCTTTCCCCCAACAAATTTAGCCACTACCGAATTATAAGTTTCTGCTGCATTATTATTCATATTTAGTATCAAACTTTGAGTATTTTGGAGCAATCTATTGGCAGCAGAAACTATATCCTCCATTAATCCAGAGCTTTCCATCTCTGTTACATAATCCTTATCTGCTTTTTCCTTTTTACAAAAATAATCTGCACATTTATTATGTCTTCCAAAAACATGGTATGGACAATTTTTGATGTCAGCCGATAACTGTTGAACCTGCTGATTAAAATTAATAGTATTTTTTCGGTGGTACAAGATTGCTGATTTTACGGCAATCCGTAATTGTAATATCCTCGATGATAAAATTTTCCTCAATTCGGGCTTTACATACATATCCTTAGTACTTTTTTTTTTACTGGCAAGTTCTCGCAAATGCGTACAGTAATTTCGCAGAAGGTGATTGGTACACTCAACTTTTGTAACAGCCATTGGTCCATATGGTCTTGTTTCACAAATTTTTTTGTATACGCTGCTATCTCCATCGCCGATAAGACGTATGTACTTTAACTTATGCATCACAACACTGTTTTTAAAGCCCTGTAAAATAATTGCGGACTCCATGGCAGTAGACGAGCCACTCCAGTTTTTTGAGCAATTGTGTTGATAAGGTTCTTCATTTTTTGAAGATGCTCGAGTGCAAATGGTACAGTATTTGTCCTTGGAAGCAACGTACAGAATTTTGCCTGTCTTAGCACCAATTATGCAAGCCTGAAAATATTTATATTCATTTTTAAAAAGTTAGGAAACAATGTACTTGAAGAACGGAACGTTCAACTGACCGAAATTATTTCAATTTAATTCAGTTATTATAAATTAGTGAAATATGAGTCTTGCAATTATTTATTGATAATAAAAAGAATCTATATCGTATTGTTTTTATAATGTACTTAGAGTAAATACCTTATGTACAAAACTCGTTTTTCAACCCTCAAAATAGTCAAAGTATTCTAAAAGAACCCGTATTTTTTACTAATGTCCGGATGAAAACACCCCGCTAAATATTATTGAATGAATCATTATAACCTATATTCATAAGATTAAAAAAGATTCAACCTCAAAAGTGTATCGGAAACCACCCCAACACCACAACCCCTAGAATTAAATATTTTCCTGTTGCTTATAGATAGAAGAAACCCCGCCAGATTTGAAATAAATAGAATTAAAAATTCAAATAACCTCTTAAGTGATCAATTAGATATTATTAACTAACCTTTATTAAATCTCTTTACCTGTTCTTAGTTTTCTGTGAGATAATCCTGGTAATGATAATACCTTCTTAGAATTTTATTAATATATTTTCTTGAGTAGGTACTTTAACTAATTAGTTTATTTTGTATATATATTAAAAATGTAAATTAGTCACATTTGAAGAATAAGTTGTGCTTCGAAACAATTGTCGCGCAATTTTTAATTTTAATTTTTTAAATAAAAAAGTGAAAATCTACCATGTTTGGTTTTTGTCATTTTAATAATATGGATTTTCATCAAGTAAAGGCCAAAACTATCAATAATTTAAAATGAAATAGCATTAAATACTTACCACTCCTGATAAAGCATTGTAGTTAACTTTATATGAACGTTTCGACCACACTCCATCAACAATAACTGTAATCAGTCCATTGCCTTCTCTATCCACTTCACCAATATCTCGAGCTAATTGCAGTTCTTCTTTTCCAGCCTCTTGCATCGCTTCCCTAGCTGCCTTATACACATTATGGGAAATGCTTTCATTATGATCAGCATACTGGCGATATGACATTTGAGGAATGTTCATAATTGCCTGCTGTTCAACCATTTGCGAATGTCCACATCCTGTTGAAAGTGTCGCTAAGACCGCGGCGGAGTTCACATTCATTTCTGTACTTTCAGATTCTGTTGAAAGTTTTTTACTCCATCCACACATCCTACACTTCCATTCGAAAGTACTTATTAATCCTTTTTTGGTTTCGTTAATTATGTCCATGTCCTTAAAACCACAACCAAAAGGAGAGTAGAAATCAAGTGGATTAAGATCTGGTGATCTGGCTGGCCAAGCTTGTGGACCACCACGTCCTATCCAACGCCTCTCAAAAACTTGATTTAAATGATTTCTCACGGCTAGTGAAAATGAGATGGTGCACTATCGTGCATAAAATACATAATCTGCCTCTGTGCTATTGGAACTTCCTTTAAAAGTATTGGTAAGTGGTTTACCAAAAAATGAAGGTAATTTTGTCCATTAATCCTAAAAGAATAATAATATTTAGGAATTGGTGACGTTTGAACAATTTTAAAATTTACCTATTGGGTAGAAAGAATGGTCCAATAAGTCTATCTCCAAAAATTCCCGCCCAAACGTTTACTGAGAATCAAACTTGGTGTCGGCTTTCTATGACAGCATGAGGATTTTGATCGGACCAGTAATGGGTGGTAATTAACAATCCCATTTTTGGTAAACCCTGCTTCATCAGTGCATAAAATGTTTGACAGAAAAAAGGTATCTTCTACCAGTTTTCTTAATAACCAACGACAGAAATTGGCACGAGCGGGATAGTCTGGAGGATTAAGGGTTTGTACCCTTTGGATGTGGTATCGATACAGCAGTTGAGTATAAAGAGTCATCCACACAGTATGGCGACTCACGTTTTCTCGCGCTGCGATTCTCCTTACAGATAACCCTGGATCTTCCTCTACACTTCTTAAAATTCGCTCTTCAATTGCTGGTGTACGCACTGTAACATTACGGCCGCGATCATGGTGCCTGTTACTAAATGAACCTTTGTCTCTCAGGCGCTGATGGACTCTGGCAAATATCCTATAAGAGGGTACTCTGCGATTTGGATATTTTTGAATATACAAACGTTTAGCTAAAAGACCGTTTCCGTTCGCTCTTTCATAAATAAAATGCTTATCTGTCAGTTCAAGTACAGTGCATTCCATAATTTCTGGTATATTACGCTCACGTACACTTCAACAACAAGAAACTGCCAGAAATACTTAAAAACCAGAATAATTTTAGGCAAAATTATTTACAATTTCTTTTTGCTAAATTAAAATAAAAAAATTGTGATAAGGCCATGTACTGTTCTGTCCTAATTTAATTATTCCATTTACAAAAAGTATTCATTGACAGTGGTGTGCCCACAAATTTCTTCTGTGGTTTGGGTTGCCACTTACCTTCCGATTGTAAAGTTGAGAGAAAAAAATTGACCCACAGACAAAAAATAATTTTTCATAATAAAGTTTCTTCGACATTACTTGAAAATATTTTTTTCTTTAGTGATTATGTGTTTTTTGGGAGGTTGATTAGTTTAACACGTCACAATTTTCATAAATTTATGTTTATTAATCTGTGTTTTCAGGAACACGGACCTTTAGATTAAATATTTTTTGTATTAAGCCCACCACCATTTATTTACTAGTTGAATTGTTTTCTTCATTGAAGAAATTATCTTTTCCAGCATGTTCTGCTAGTTCATTAGCAATTTTTCTTATCAACTGCACTGTTAATTCAAACCCGAGTTCTTGCATTTTTATTCATAATTAAATAATTGCGTCTCGAGTTTAATATTAATTGTTTAAATATTTATTGTTTAGCACAAAATTTTTTTGAATGACATTTACAAATTGAACAACGGAAATTTCGATTATATTTTCTAATTTCTAATAATATTAAACTCTCCTCTCCTCCATAAACGTCAAAATTACGGACCCGGAAGCGCTATTTCTTGTAATGTAACTTTCCACCGAATGTTTGAGTTTCGATGCGGACTTTGAAGAATTTCTCAAAATACGAACGTTAACTCCCGAAAGGCCCGAGGCTATTTTGGATCAATCTTAGATGTAATAAATGGAATCGTTGTCGATCAAACTTAACGTTTCTGTCTGGCTTGGGATATTTACATTTGTGCAAGAAGAAGTACGTCAACGGAACATTGAGAACGTTCTACAAACTTGGTGTATACGAGTTGGAAGTTGGTACGTCATACGGAATGGCTAAAATTAATTAATTTAGAGTCGAACAGAAAACTAGTTCCAGTGGGTATTAATTTGTAGTGTATCTACCGAAACAGCTCAGGAAATTTGTTGATTACTTGTATTTTGGATTAAAATATCTAAGGCATTGGCTCACACATTCGGCAAATGGCAAATAACGAGTGTGGTTTAATCGTTTGCTCCCTAAGAATTTAGCTGTTTAAGTGATTAAAAGTGCAACAAAAAGTTTGAAATTTTGACTGATTGTAGTGTTAACGATTCTGCATCTAACGATGAATTCAAATTGTGAGTAACATATTTAATTTTGGAGAAATTCCGCATAATAACCTAATTTGTAAATATAATTATTATCGAAATCTCATTAGTAGAATATAAAAACACAATTTATCTGTGTAGATATGAATTTACCTATTTATATGTATAAATGAGACCCAGTGGCGGAGGAAACTTTTAAATTTACTTATTTGGATTTGTTGAATTCATCTATAAGTATTCAATTACAAGCTATGGAAGGTAAATTTAAATGCTGCAAAAAAGATGCTCATTATTATTGGTGTATTTGTTGTTTCGCCATTTTTCATCCTAGTTGCATTAAAACTAAAAAAATCATACCTTTATCTGAAAATAAAATTTATTGTAACAAGGCATGTGAACGAATTGTAGAAGATAAAGGTTTAGAATTTATCAAACTAAAAGAAGAAATTCAAAAATTCAACAATAAATTAGCTAATGAAGAGGAGAAATTTGAAAAACTAGATTTTAATTATGACCATGATGCTAAAGTATTACAATTAGAAATTAATAGACTGAACGAAGATATTGAACAGAGAAACTCACATCTGTTAAAATTAAAAAAAAACATGCTAGATTTCGAAGACGAAGCTGAAGAAGCCGAAAAAGGTTATTCTGATAAAATTAGAAATCAGATGAGCATTATCTCTAAACTTCAAGATGATATAAATAATATGAAAATATTAAATGATCAATTATTGAATGAAATTATAAAACATGAAGAAGGAAGAGATACAGAAAGAAAGTCGCTAATAGAATTGGAGGAAATAAATCGAAATATGATCGATACAATCAGAATATTAGAATCACAAAATAAGAGTTACGAAGTTAATTTAATGCAGAAATCTGGGATGGAATTTTGGAGTCTTGAAAATAGCGTCGAAAATAATCAAGAAAATAGTCAGGAAAATATTGAAAATAATCGGCCAAACATTCAAAATGGTAACGAAAAAAATTACGAAATCGATAATAATCCAGCTCGAACTGCCCGATTACTGAGAAATACTGAGAAAAAAGAAGCTGAAAAACATGTGTTAATATTAGGGGATGAATTAGCTAGCAATGTATCTAATTATTTAAATTCATATCTTGATGCATCGGAATATTCAGTGGTAGGTGTTAGTAAACCTAATATAAATTTTGAAACTTTGATAGATTCAGTTTTTGAATATTCTCAGAAGTATGGTAAAAATGACTTTCTTTTTATACTAGTTAATACACTGAATATTTCTAATTATACTTCATTATGTAAGGCTCTAGCTCAGTTATTACCACTAGGTAGATTAACAAATCTATTTATTTTTTCTAAGAATGCTCACAAATATGATAAGAAAATTGAAAGTTTTATTGGGAATAAAATTAATCAATTTTGCTTAATAAATAGAAATACGTCCATAACATATGTACCTAATGTGACAAATATTAAATTGTCAATTAGAGAAATGGTAAATAAGTTTTTACATAAGAATACGAAAATAAACCAAAATTTAGTTTTAAAAGTTATTTTACCAAATGACAATAAATTTGAATATGTAGAAAACACTGAGCCTATTGTTATTGACTTAGGAGAACCTAATAGTTCTTTTTTAGATGTAGTCCATCCATTAATCCCGTTGACTCCTTAACGTTCTTACTTTTAAATATTCGGTCTGTTCGTAATAAAGTTGATGATTTATTTTTATTAATAGAAGATTACTGTTTCCCTCACATTTTATTATTAACGGAACATTGGCTTGAAAAAGATGAACATTTATTTATTCCAAATTATAACTTAATAACTATTTTTTGCAGAGAACTGTATGAACACGGGGGTACAGCAATCTTAATACATGATTCCATATTTCATACTTTGGAATTTAAGATTGTAGAATATCCTGAACTTTTAGAGGAAAAACAATTTGAGTTTTCCATTATTTTTATTCTTAAATTTAATATTTATGTTGTTTGTATCTATAGATCACCAAATTCAAATGTTTCAGTTTTTTTAAACAATTTGGAATCTTTGCTAAGTAGATTTTCTACAACATCTAAAATAGTTTTGACAGGTGACTTAAATATAGATTATCTCAAGGATGATGATAATATTACTATTAGATTAAAAAATTTATTAATTTCCTTTAACTTAAGTATGCATGTTAAGGAAGCAACAAGGATAACGGATTGTACCGAAACGTTACTTGACTATTTCTGTACGTCTTACGAACCTGCTAATATATCGTGTACAGTGAATCCCAGCGGTCTGTCTGATAATGAAGCCGTTTTAGCTTCGATATCTCTTGAGCATAAGCTTCCTAAGACTAATTCTCGTCATGGTCGATTGTTTAGTAAATCTAATTATGGAAAATTTCATTTAGTATGTAAAAGTTTTAATTGGTACAGTTGCTTTACTGGTATATCTCCTTTTAACGATTTTTATTTAAATTTAAGCAAATTTTTTAATGCGTCTTTCCCTATTCAAAAAATAAAAATTAAGCCAAAAAAGCCGTGGATTACAGCTGGTTTAAGATGTTCATAAAAAAATATGAGATCTCTCAACTATATAAAAAAATTTACGCAAAATAATTTATTTTTAAACTATTATTATCGCTACAGATCTTTATATCGAACACTTATTAGAAAAGCTAAAGATATGTACTATCATACAAGAATCGAGAGCTCAAAAAATAAGGCAAGGGAAACTTGGTCTATTATTAATTAATTGAGAGGCAAAAGTACCCATAAATCATGCAATGCAAATATAAATCCTAACGATTTCAATACTTTTTATTGCAATATCGCTGAAAATCTAACAAAAAATCTAAATAGAACAACTGACCCATTAGAATTTGTAAAATCGTCACCAATTAAATATTCATTTTTCTTAAGAGAAACAAATTCCTCAGAAATATTAAAAGTTTGTAATGACATACACAACAAAACTGCATCAGGACATGATGCAATGTCAGTAAAAATATTTCAAAACTTACCTACCTCTGCATTAGACGTTTTATCCATTTTAATAAATAAAAGTTTTATTGAAGGTACTTTTCCTCCTTTTCTTAAAACAAGTGTTGTGATTCCATTATATAAGGGAGGAGACTTGACTGAGCCATCTAATTTTAGGCCCATATCTCTAATTCCGACACTCGGAAAAATTATTGAGAAACTTGTAAAAATTCGACTAGTTAGATATCTAGACCAAAATAATATATTGGACATAAATCAATTCGGTTTTCAACACAACAAAAACGTATCGGACGCTGTTTCTTCTTGTTTGGAATTAGCTTATACAAGTTTAAATTTCAACGAGGCCGTAGCTGCAGTATTTTGTGATCTGACTAAAGCTTTTGACTGTGTCAACCATGGAGTACTGCTGTAAAAGCTTGTAATTTATGGCATAAGAGATATGGCCTTGAGTTGGATGAAATCCTACCTTTTAGGTCGCAAACAGTTAGTCCGAACTGTTTCAGACTCGAACACAAGTGACATAAAATGGGGTGTCCCTCAAGGTTCTGTTCTTGGGCCCACCCTGTTTTTAATTTATATCAATGATTTAGGTAAGTTAAATATCTCAGGAAGTTCCACTCTATTTGCTGACGATACTACTATCTTGTGGCACAATAAAGACGTCAATATTCTTTATGCAAATATTAGTAATGACCTAAAATCCTTTAAAACATGGTGCACTGCAAATTTTCTGTCATTAAATTTAAAAAAAAAAATACTAACCTTTAAATGTAATGTTCCTGATATTTTAATAGATATGGATACTGTAGAAGCCACAAACTGTACAAAATTTTTGGGTTTAAATATCGACATGGATTTGAAATTCAAATCTCATGTGGATTCACTTTTAAAAAAACTCGCATCGGGTTGTGCAGCAAAAACTGCATATTATGCGTTAGTTGACTCCCATCTACGTTATGCTGTTCAGTTTTGGGGAGTCTGTTCTGCCGAGTTATTTGACAGAGTCTTTATAATGCAGAAACGGGCAATAAGGTTCTTATGTGGAGCACACAAATTAGTTTCATGCAGACCGCTGTTCTTAAAACAAGAAATATTAACATTAACATCTTTATTTATCTTAGAAACTTGTTGCATGATCCATAAGAACAAGTCGAAATATAAATCGAATACATCCCGTGTAACTCGCCAAACGGGTAACTTGAAGTTGCCTATTCCCAAAACTGAACTAATAAGAGACTCTTTTATATACAATGGTATCAAAATGTACAATAGGCTATCACATACGTTGACAGATATTGAGTCACAGAATTGTTTTAGAAAGCTGCTCAAGAGATTTCTGTTAACTAGGCCTTATTATAATATTATAGAATTTTATAATGACGAGACACTGTGATATGTGTTTTATTTTGTTTTATTTTATTTTAGATGTATGTATTAATGTTAATTTATAATAATGTTTGTTTATATTTTAATGACTATTTATTTATTTGTAATTTGTATACTATTTGTACAATATTGTGTTTGTATGACTATTTATTTATTTATTTGTAATTTGTACATTGTGTTTGTCAATAAGTATTTTAACTTGGACAATAAACATATATTCTCTCTCTCTCTCTCTCTCTCTCCCTCTCTCTCTCTCTCTCTCTCTCTCTCTCTCTCTCTCTCTCTCTCTCTCTCTCTCTCTCTCTCTCTCTCTCTCTCTCTCTCTCTCTCTCTCTAGATATTTTTACTTTTGGTTTCACTAATCGGTGATATGTCAATTTGGTTATGTGGGGTGTTGGTATTGTTGAACAAAACTTACATGGAATAATTTATGCCACTTTTCTACATACTCTGCTTATTTTATTTTGTACTAAATAGGTATAATATATAAATATAAATAATTAATTAACATAATTGTTTTTACCAGACCAATTTCCGTACATTCTAGCGTTACAAAACATTCTAAGCGTAAGAAAATAAAAGGCCTCCATCAATGACAGAAGCGAAAAGCCAGTGAAGAGACCAAGTAGTCCTCCGAAATTCGCCAAAAAGTCCAAAGGACCGTACAGTTCGTTCCTTTCCGAGAATATGAACTCCGACGACTTGAAAAAGATGATCAATGTAGAAAACTTTATCCTAAAAACAAAAATAAAGAGAGTTATATCATCTGACAGTTGTGATCTGTCAGTTGCCATCTGTCATTTGTAATCTGTCAGTTATTTTCCTTTCACTTCTAAGATTTTATCTCTAATCAGTCTTACAATTTTGTGTTTTGTTATCGATAACCTTTTGTGACATGGTCCTGATGTAATAGTAATTTGTGCAACACGAGTGGATATGATGGCCATATTGCACAAAGACGAAATTTGAGCACGACGCTCAATCGTCTGAGTGCGATATGGATAATCCACTCGAATTGTACAGTATATTTTTTCCACGACCCAAAAACTAAAATTTACAAATAAAAAAAATATTTTAGGTTATTAAGGCAAAATAACTAATTTTAAAATAATTTATAACTTTTAATAATTTTTAGAATAAATAAACACCCAATAAAAAAGTACTTGTGGAACAGTGGTCTACAATGTGCCTCATATGGTACCATATCAATAGTCCTAACAGCAACTTTTTGTAAATTAAAGGTCAAGTGCATTTTCCCACAGTAGGATGCCGTATGACATTGCACTATAAACCATTGCATAATAAAGAGTTTTAATTGTGTTGTTATCAAGAGAGTTCCTTAGCTGACGCATGGCAAATATCTTCTACATAAAACGTCAATATAATTTGACTAGTTTAACCTTGTATCTAAAGTTATACCAAGTAATTTTACTGGTTCCGATTTTATTACCTATGTATCTGAGCTAAAAATTATGTTTTATGTTTTTAACTCATTTAGTTTTAAGTTGTTACAACTAAACTGAGTTTCTGCCGTTTAAAACATTTCTCATCTAAAATATTCACCATCTCCTAACAAAAGAGTGGCATTATCCGCGAAGAGGGCCCAACGATGATGGAAGATCGTTAACATAGATAAGAAATAAAACCGGCCCAAGAACGGAGCCCTGTAGGAAGTTACTGTGAGTCCATATCGTTGAGGCTTACCAGTTGCGTCCTTCCCGATAGGTAGGATTTAAGAAGTTCAACGATACCAAGGATACTTCCCTTTATGCCATAGTGTTCCAATTTTAAAAGCAGAGTTTCCATGTTAACACAATCAAAGGCCTTTGTGAGGTCGCACGTTGCTTCGTGAATAGAATAACTATCATCAAAACCTTTAACTATTTTATCAATTATGCCATTGTGAATAATGATTTACTTTCAAAATAGGACAATAGTTTTTTTATTATTATTTTTTTTTTTTTGGTGTGTCTCGGCTTCAACTGCTAAGGTTTTTTCGCCTCGTGTTCTGTGTAGGCTTTGTTACTGTTTCCCAGCGCCACTATTATTATTATTATCAGTTTATATTTGGCTGTCAATAGGTGAGGATCTATGTTTATTAACATTACTCCGTATCTACGTCTGTTTCGTTTGTGTATGTAGTGTATATATTTTTTAATCAATGATTGCTAAATGTTTAAGAACAAAAATAAAAATAATAATGTGCCATTAAAAATAGTTTTGCAATGTGTAGAAAAAAATAATAAAACAGAATCAACACCTGCCAAAGTGCTTTTGGAGCAAAGAAAACAGAACCTGCTTCAGGTAACTCAAACAAATAATATAGAAACAATGGAAGTGGAAGAAAATCTCCTAGCCCAACAATATCAGGCCTTATTCTATGAAAATCAAGCTAGAAGTCAAAATGAATAGGCATTGTACAATGCTTGGATACAGGAAAAAGCTGAAAAGCAGCCACTAGAAAGTGACAATATAGAAAATATGCAAAAACAAATTAATATTTTAAAATCTAAAATCCAACGAATTATAAAATTGATGAAGAAGGACTGGCAAAAGAAATCATCGATCAAATTAACAAAGAAGTAGAATGGATAACAGCGGAAAGCAGAAACAATAGAAGAAAAAAACGAAAAGCCAACTCCTCTCCTGAAACCTCTACTGGCCAATCTGTAGGTAGCAAAAATCGACAACAAGAGAAAGAAACAGTCGAAAAAACAGTGAAATTTCCCCCGATAATAGCAAGCAACATCAATAAGTATGAAGAATTGCGCCATGCACTAGCAGAAAATAATATTTCCTTTCAAGTCACAGCTCTAAGCAATAACCAGTTTAAAATTAATACTAAACAAGAAGAACACTTCAAAAATGTCATATCAACCTTAAATGCCAAAGAAATAAAAGACATTAAAGTAATGGTTAGAGGTCAACCATCTACATCTAAACCAGAAGATATTATTGAAGACTTGCAAAGTCAAGGATTAAAATGTAAAGAAGCTGTCAATATAATAAAGAAGGAAATAGAATTAAGCGAGGATAACACTCGTAAACTAAATCAAAAATGCCCCTATTCATGCTATCATTCGAAAATATTCAAGATATTAAGAAAATCTACGAAATCAAAGCAATACTTAATCTAAGAGTTAGAATAGAAACCATAAGAAAGTTAAAACTAGTTCCGCAATGCAAAAACTGTCAGCTATTTGGACATACGCACAACTTTTGCAAAAGAGAATCAAGATGTGTAAAGTGCGTAGGAAAATATCATACGAAAGATTTTGTAAAAAGTCCAAAACAACAACCGAAGTATATAAACTGCCTAGTGGAACATCCTGCTAACTACAGAGGATGTGAGGTAGCTAAAACCTTTCAGATAAGGAAGGATAACACCACTAAACCTAAAATAATGACGAGGCAGAAGAGATCTATAAAACGCTTTTCCTACTGTCAGAAATGAAATAAAATTCTCAGGTAACAAACTTACAGAAGCAACCAATTCAAAGGTCATAACCAGCCATGAATCCCACGCCACAAATTGCGCAGCATACTTTACAGTCAACCAGCTTAGCAGAAAGTACTACTCATGAATTATTATTATCCTTAATAACCAGAATAGATTCACTCTCTGACAGGATCCAGAAGATAGAAGAATTAAATAAACCCCAAACATATAACAAAACCACTAATGGATAGAAGAGATATTAGAATAGCCACTTGGAATGCCAATGGTATTCTCCAAAAACAAACTGATATCCAAGTTTTCTTGGACGTACAAAAAATAGATATATGTCTAATTTCTGAGATCCACCTTACAACAGAGTAATACATTTAATTCAGAGGATATAACTTCTATCACACTATCCATCTATCAAATGCAGCAAGAGAAGGAAGTGCATTATTTATTAAAAATAACATTTCCCACTATGAGGAACTAGGCATCAAAGAACCAGAAAATCAGGTAACCATTGGCACCATTAACATTAAGGGGAGCAAAATTACAATAGCTGCAATCTATTGCCTACCAAGATACAACCAGAAAAAAGAAAATTATCTCAATGTACTCAAAAAACTAGGTAACAAATTTATAATCGGTAGAGATTACAACTCCAAACACACAAACTGGGGTTCAAGATTAACCACAGTCAAAGGAAAAGAATTGCACCGAGCTGCATCAGAACTTGATTGTACATATCAATTTTCTGAAAAACCCACCTATTGGCCTAAATAAGATTTCAGACATTTCGGATTTCTTTATTCTGAGGAAAATTTCACCAAACTGTACACAAGTAGGAGAAAACTTTGATATGGATTCAGACCATTCTGCAGTAATCCTTACTCTAAGTGATAATGTTATTCAAAGAGAAGCCAAACTGACCCTAGCAAATCGGAAAACTAATTGGGAAGGTTTTCAAGAGGACTTAACAAATACTATACAACTGACCATAACACTAAAAATGAAAAATCAGCTAAATGAAGGATTGGAAAGGTTTATAGTTTAAATCCAGCAAGCTACATGGAGGAACACACCAAAAGTAAGAAGATTAGCGGCTGAAAAAAACTATCCTGTCGAGATAAGAAAACTAGTATCAGAAAAAAGAAAACTAAGAAAGAAATGGCAGATGACAAGATCACCAGAAGATAAAAATATATTAAATAGGGCTACCCCAAGACTGAGAAGAGAAATTCTAAATCACAAAGAAGAATCCTTTAACAGATACCTAGTAGGGCAAACTGATTATTCACTCTGGAAGGCAACTAAAAAGATGAAAAATTCGTATAAACACTCTCCTCCTAGCAAAATAGCAGATAACAAATGGGCAAAAGACAATCAACAAAAAGCTGATATTTTCGCTGACCACCTACAAAAGACGTTCCAATTAGATGAAACTCAAGACACTCCTAATGAGACCATCCATAATTTGGAACAACTTGAAATTAAGCTAGTTACTCCCAATGAAGTTACGAAAGAAATTCAGACAAACATGAACTCACAGAAAGCCCCAGGATATGACCTTATTACTGGAGAAATATTAAAGAAACTACCACCGAAGGCTATTGACAAATAGACATACCTCATAAATGCAGCATTTCGCCCTTAATATATACCTGATGCGTGGAAAATGGCTGAAGTTATCCTAATTCCTAAGCCAGGAAAACCTCTGAATAAAGTGTCTTCATATAGACCTATATCATTGTTATCGATAATTTCTAAGTTATTTGAAAAACTACTACTAAAACGACTAAAACCAATAATTGAAAATAAAAATCTGATCCCTTCGCACCAATCTGGTTTTAGAAACAAACACTCGACAATAGATCAAGTACACAGGATAGCCGATATCATCGAAAAAGCTTACGAAGAAAAATATATATGCTCAGCTATATTTCTTGACGTAGCCCAAGCATTTAACAAGGTTTGGCATGCTGGCCTAATACAGAAACTTGAAAAAATGCTCCTTAGATAATATGTCGACGTTCTACAATCATATTTAATGGGAAGAATGTTTAGAGAAAAGCAAGCATACTCCGAAATGAAAGAAATTAAAGCAGGTGTCCCACAAGGCAGTGTGCTAGGACCGGTTCTTTACTTATTATACACCAGCGATATCCTTCAACAACAATCTGTTAAAATAGCAACATTTGCGGATGACATTGCAATATTGGCAGTTGGCGGAACTAATACAGAAACCTTAGAAAAACTTCAGGAAATCTGCAACAGAATAAATCGATGGACAAAAAAGTGGAAAATAAAAATAAATCAAACTAAATCAGTTCATGTTGATTTTACTCTTCGACCAAATGAACAAAAACAAATAAGAATAAACAATGACGTTATTCCGCATCACGATTCGGCCAAATACCTAGGGATGAACCTAGATGTAAGACTTAAATGGAAAGAGCTCATAAAAAAAAGCTTAAAGAACTTGAACTTAAATTAAAAAAATGTATTGGCTCTTAAGAAGAAAATCCAAATTCTCAGTGCACAACAAACTGCTGATAAACAAATCCTAAAACCAATCTGGATTTATGGCATACAGCTATGGGGATGTGCAGCAAGAGTAATATCAACATGATACAAGTTTTCCAAAATAAAGTCCTAAGATGCATTGTTGATGCACCTTGGTTCTACCAAAACGATTATTTTCATAGAGACCTGAAGATACCAACAATCGAAGAAGAAATAAAGAGGTTTGCTGCGAAATATGAGGGTCGACTCCACTCCCACGTCAACGAAGAAGCGTTGCAACTACTGGACAACTCTACACTTAACAGAAGACTCAAAAGGAAGAAGCCATTTGACCTAGTGCAGTGAACTAAATGTTAGTGTTAGTGTAAAACAGTGTAATAAATCGTCACGCCAACTTGTGATGTTTTCCTATAGAAACAATTAAGACAGCCCAATCGGGACTTCTTAGATAAGTAATTTTTAGATTAAAATTGTAGGTTAGTCAGTAATGACTAGTAACAATACTCTAACAAAAAAAAATATTATTAATATTATTATTAGTTATTATTTTTATAGAATAGTTATAAAATATATTTGTTCAGTTAATGGCAATAGTATACTTGTTCGTTTTGTAACATGTGCGTAGATAAGCTAATAATCATGTGGGGGTAGAAAACATAAATATAAGGATTTAACATTAAATTTCCTAGCTATTTTTTGTTCATCAATTTTTTTTTGGATTAACAAAAGCCATCGATATAATATAGTAAGCGTTAATATTAATGATTATCTAAGAATTATTTTTATAAAATTTAATGTTATTTTTTATGGGAAGACACGTTTCAGTTAACCAAATTTGTAATATCTGTATATTCTATTTACTATATCTCATAGTTTTGTCATATGTCAACGATGGTCATACTTACATGTCTCTATTGATCGGTATGCTGTTGTTCTTGTAATGTTTGCTTTCAGCATTAAACCAGTCCCATTTGCTTTGTGACGTTTCGACCAAATAAGTCAAATCGGAACACATAGGCAAGCAGTCGCAGATAGGTAAATCACCCGGAAAGAATTTACGCTCGTTGGGCCACGTTTTTTGGGTAATGTACGAATTATTTTGAGACGTATTCAGATGTCGCAAACTGAACAATTGAAATTGCGTTTCGGCGTAATTCATGCACTCGTAGTTTCCCAGGCCGCAGATGTTTGTGGAGTTCTCTCCTGAAATGTATTAGGTATAAATTTTGTAAATTTTACTTGTGCTAGCTATCGATCAAAATAGTATCAAACTGTTTATTAGTTTTCCAATTAATCTTAATTGTAAGTCAAAATCATAGATTGTAACTATATTATTAGGAATTTCAACGACTTGTTAAAATGCTACCAGTGGGATCTGACAGTTTAGATATGGCAACCCTGTGGGCCTGGTATTATTGACAGGACCAACGATACATATATAGATTGGGAGTGAGGGTAGCCATATGTGAGTAGTAGGGATTAAGTGTAAGGGGTTAAAGAAAAGGTCCTTTATTTCTCACAAGTCAATTTAATTGGCGACCGGTTTCGAAGCTGTCACTTCATCATCAGGCACACCTAAATGGAATGTCAAGGAGTCAGTTGTAATAAAAAATAATTATAAAGCATTAACGGACTTTAACATATACAAAATAACAGAAAAAACACAAAAGAAAGTTAAACAATAAACTTGACGCACCTTGACTATTTCCATAAAGGAAGCGCTACATAAAGTTTAACAAAACGAGTTAAAAAAGTAATATGTAATACTATTGTATTACATAAACACAATAGTATTACATATGACTTTTTTAACTCGTTTTGTTAAACTTTATGTAGCGCTTCCTTTATGGAAATAGTCAAGGTGAGTCAGGGTTATTGTTTAACTTTCTTTTGTGTTTTTTCTGTTATTTTGTATATGTTAAAGTCCGTTCATGCTTTTATAATTGTTTTTATTACAACTGACTCCTTGACATTCCATTTAGGTGTGCCTGATGATGAAGTGACAGCTTCGAGACCGGTCGCCAATTAAATTGACTTGTGAGAAATAAAGGACCTTTTCTTTAACCCCTTACACTTACAATATAGATTGCTCAAAGCGGGCCGTTTGCGATTGCCTGGCAAGTATTCATTAAAAATGTGTTTTAAAACTAATTTCCAGCCTTTGAATATTTAAAAATATAATTGTCTACATTTTTACTTCAAGGCATAATATTATGTTTATTTCTGATGGCCAGTCTATATAACTAACTATATCATTGACCCTATCAAACCACCAGACCCACAGTGTTGCCATATTATAACCTATTATGTGTCTGTCAGTGTCCTGTCATTAACGAGCAGCCATTTTGTTTGGAATGCCTAATTGCATTATTGATAGTAGTTATTTTATATTAACAGTTATTTATTTTGATTTGTTATCAAGAAGTTACAATAAAATAAGGCATTTTAATAAAATCAAAAAATAAGTTATGAGAATTAACTGAAACTACTGATTGTTTTCAATTTTAAAAACGTTCTTTGTCATTTGTCAAATGTCTTTTGTCACTTGTCAAATGCTTGTCTTCACTAATTGATCGATATATCAGTTGTATTAAAGAACGTGTATAGAAAAGTTTTAAAAAGTTGAATAATGTACATATTTTAGTTATTAAAAGTCAATGTGAGTCATCTATGAGCTGTCTGCAGTCGTCTGCATACTTACTGGGCATAAAAAATGCCACGCAACCGCAGTAGTACAAAGTGAAGTTGGTCTGGCATTCCAGTTTGCAGGTTTTAGGTGTGTATATCTTGAAAAATTTCAGATGTTTTTCGTAGGAAAAATAGCAGTTTCTTTTCTTGACGTCGTAGTTTCTCAGACGGCTGGACGTCTTAATCATGTTGGGATTGATGCCTGCTATGACAATTTCATTGTTGGGAACCTTAAAAACACGAAAAAATTTAACTTGTTTGAATTAAGGCCTGGTCGGGTTCTTCAAAAATACGTTAAAAACAATCAGAGGACTAGTTGACCAGTGGACAGTTTAATAGTTGTACGCGACGAATAATTTGAAATTTAACTGTTCTACTGGTTCTCGGACGGTTTGCATCAAATTTTAAAGAAACCCATAGAACAAACCCATAGATTGTAAATTGGGGTCGCTACTTACCCTAAAGTATTCCTGACTTGAACGAGGAAGTCTTGTCGGAAGATGAATGGAGACCTTAAACAACATGAAAAATTTGTGAAACAAGTGCTCAATGTGAATGTGCAATGGGCAAAATCAAAGGTAGCGTGTTCAAAATATTTTCTATTTCTGCTATTTTCTTTTGACGCAATTCAATACCTGGTGAGTCAAAGAAGTAGTTGTTATCAAAAGAGAAAGGACCGCACATATATTGTGACTATGGCTTTGAGAATTATTTAATGTTTTTGACTATTAGGTAAATTAATACCAACCTTATATCCATGAATTCCACCTTTACACGTCTGATCCTCATCTAAGAACGTGGATATCAATGTAACGGTAAGAGCGTTATTGACGCCAGCAAGTAAAGCCCGTCTAGGATACGTTTCCAATCCGGCAGATTTGGAATATCCCTCTTCAATATTCCAATTGTCGCTTATATTTCTTTCGGCATTGAGAAAATCATAATGTTGATAACTGGAATCACAAACCAAAGATTACCACTTTCTGCTTTGTAGCACTTCGGTAATAGGTACTTACACATTATCTCTGAAAATATCCGATCTGTTGGCTGAATTAAAAGTATAACAGACACCTTCGTCAGTAAAAATTGGTACGAATACTTTGTTGCAATCCAAATCCTGACCCATGAAATTGCATTCATAGAACGGTTGTCCTGCGCTGAGCTGAAAACACGTCAATAATAAAAGTATATTAAAAATAGGCGTCAAAAAAATTTTAATCAATTAAAATGAACGTACCAAATGTGGGTATTTTGAAAAATTTTTACCAATGACAAGGTACTTACATTGTTAAATACATCATATATCTCATCAGTGACAAATTCATTATCTGGATATTGTATATCTCGATCTCTATCGCATATAAGACCCATATATTTCAAATTTCTTAATCTAGAATACAGAACGACACAATTAATCAATCAACTACATAATAACGTATATGAGATATGACAGATGACAGTTTACAGACGATATACGTCAGTTGACATGTAATATTTACCAGTTTGTATGTTACATAACATTACATACGATATATGATATATGAAACATGACTGTTGCCATATGATATATGATATATGATATATGATATATGATATATGATATATGATATATGATATATGATATATGATATATGATATATGATATATGATATATGATATATGATATATGATATATGATATATGATATATGATATATGATATATGATATCACAATAGGGTAACCAAGAATGTTGTAGTAAGGTTATAAAAATATGCATTTATTTTTGACAGTTGCCATATGATATATGACAAGGAATAATTGATAATAGATAGACCACAATATAGTTAACTTACTCGTCTTCAGTTAGAGTCTCGTTGTTGATGAACGATTTGAGTATCTCTTCGTGACTGTATACAGGTTGCATAGATTTGGATTCTGGGCAAATGGTTACGGCCGGAAATGGTATGGTGTATACTGGAGTTTCCATTGTAGCGAAAGTTACTATTACGGGGCTTTTTATCCACTTTTGGTAGACCATACTTATAGCGAAAAAGCAAGCCGTTAGAGATAATACGAAGACTACGAACCACCAGCCTCTAAAAAAAAAAACTAGTGATTTCAAAAATGTTAACGAGAACATTTTTTAACATGTTACGCCTCTGCTCAAATAGCATTGGTGTCAGAATGAAACACGATTTTCTGCGACGTTAAGAGTCTTTTTTTACCTAGTCTAAGAAACTAATCAGTAATAATGCTCACATACTTCGATAATCAAAATATGTAATTAGTGCTATATATTTAACCCAAAGAGACACTATGTGGTAACATATAACGCTTGTACTGTTTGCTGTGCGTGCTATTATAGATCTTATTATCATGCGACCAATGTTTTTGTAAACAAGGCGTGTCAATCATATGTATATACTGTATATAACGCAGAATCTACGGTTAAATGTTTACTATCACATGAAATATTAATATTTTACAAATTGTTCTTGCCTTTCTTACCTTTCAAAATAAGATCTGTTCTCACCGAAATACTTAAATCCATGAATGCTGGTGTTGTTGCAGTACTCTTTGAAATAATTTCTCACTTTTTTGAAGAACGGATGTTTCTGCTGCTTTTTCTCCATCCTTTACAACTACTGGTCAATGAATTTAATAATTAAAATGCACCTCAGTTTATTCAGGTCAGCATATCATTGATTACTATCAGTATATATAATAATTAAAATTATATGTTTGCGTCGTACAAAGCACGCTATGCGTCCATTTTTTGGGACAATTTTAAAAATAAAAAACGAGGGTTGCCAAAAAGTTAGAACAAATGCAATTGGAGATGAATGAAAAAAAAATCAAAATTCTTTTACTGCAGAGAAATGTTCTGCATTGTATTTTTAAGTGATTAATTTATCGAAAATAATTAATAATCAATTATTTATTTTGATAATCCACCAACCCTAGTTATAACCTAACGTTGTTAGCAATCATTTTTACCAGCACAATTATTTATTTTTTTATTATTTTATTAAAATCTACAAAAAAAAAATTCTACTAAAACTAGCCAAAAAACTACCGAAATAGAGTGGTTTTTTATAGTTGTAATAGATTTTGATTTATGTCATTGCTCCTACAATTAGACTGTCCAGAACACGTGACCCTGACCCTAACAATGGCGACATGTAGTAACACAAACATATTATAAACCATCTATAAACATTAATATACTCGATTTTTAAACTAACTAGGAAGAGCGAATTGAAAAGTCCTATTTACACAGGAAAAAATATATAAAAAAGTAACTAGATATCGTATTAGCGGTAAGTTTAAGAGGCCTGTGTACCAGCGATAAAAATGAGAAAACTGGGCACATAATTTAAGGACAACGGCTTAAGGTGAGTACAGCATAAAGGAGTGCTGTACTCACCTTAACCGAATTAAATATAATTTTGGATATGGCTTTCAGATAAATGGCTTTTTATCGCTATGTTTTTATTTTTTTCAAAAACCAATTTTTTTTTTTTTATTTTAAACATGACACATTTATTTCAAAAAAATGCAACATAGCGACGTTTTATACGGTTTTTCTTGACACATACACTAATTAGATTTTTAATATAAGTTACTATAAGTCTTATATTTTATGACCCGTGATTTTCAAAAAATTAATGACAAAATCATGAGATGCTCGCAATTTCCGACCGATCTGACAACATCGGTGCCGGTGTCGTCGTCTGCAATGTTCAACGAGTTACATTATCATCTGAGCTGTGCAACATTATTGTTATACAGAGTTGGCGGTCGGAATTTTTAAGATTATTGTATTTTGTTTTTTATAAACTATTTTGTGAATTTTTGTTGTTAGGTAATTGTGAGTTTAAGTAAGAAAACTGGTGTAAAAACTATGTGAACATATTTTATACTTATAGTGAATTTTAAGTACTTAGTATTTCTGTAACTTTTAAAAAGGTATGTACCTAAAATAGGAAATATATTCAACTGTTTTTTGTTTATATTTATTTAGATTTCTGTATTATTTCTTGATAAACACTGCTCTTCTATCTAATTAATGTAATTGGATGGTAATTTTTGGTTTCACCAGTTCGTCGTTATATGGGACAAAATAGAACATGCAATTATCACTTAGTCGACATAGATACACAACCCATTTTTATCCCGAAATTGTAAGAAACAAAATAAATATTTCTTTAAATTGGCAAAACAGAGATCTTATAAAAACTCGTTATTAACATAGAATTTATGTGAAATATTGCCTTTCCTTAAAGGAAATTGCAAATTCTAAAAGTATCTTAAAATTATAGGTTGCTTTACAAACGAACACCATGGGCCGAGTAAGAGTAGACGAGAGAAATAAAGAGAATAAACGAGTATGTTTAACATCGGCAAGAAAAAGAACTCTTTTTCGAAAGAAAAAGAAAGCCACCAAACAACACCTGCCTGATCAGGATTACGGCCCCAATGCCAACTATCTACCGTTGGATCCTAATAGTGACGAATATAAACAGAAGGCGCTGAATTTCATAAAATCTATTGAGAAGACACCTGATGAAATCAAAAAAATTGAGAGAAATACGTTGGGACAAAAGTCAAATGCGCAGTGGATTCAAGAAAGGCTGGTAAAGCTTACCGCTTCGAGTTTTGGGCAAATTTGCAAAATGAGATCCACTACCTCGCCTGTAAATACAATTAAAACATTGCTGTATGGAAACTTTTTTGGCAACAAGGCTACTCGGTATGGTAATGAAAAAGAAATAAGGGCTTTATCAGAATTTGAAAAAATGTATAATTTAAAGGTAAATCAGACCGGTTTTTATATTGATCAGACATATCAATTTGTGGGTGCAAGTCCGGGTGGTCTTATAGGGGATCATGCTCTAATTGAAATTAAATGCCCTTTAACTATTAAGGAGCAAACACCAGCTAATGGAATTACCTCAAAAAAAATATATTTTGCCGAACTAATTAATGGCAAACTTCATTTAAAACGGAACCACAATTATTATTTCCAAATTCAGGGCCAATTGGCAATTACAGACCGGCAAATTGGATATTTTTTAATCTGGAGTCCTCATGGTATTCTTGTAGAGGAGGTAAAGTTTTTAATAATATTTTTTATGTTATTGTTATTATTATTATTATTATTATTATTATTATTATTATTATTACCGAACTGTATTTTTGATATTTAGTAATAACAAAACACTTATATTCAGTTAATGGCAATCCGTTAGAATGATCATGAACTAACCAGTTTTATGCCAGTCATTGAAAATTGCAGACTAACTACCATTAGGTTTAAAAAAAAACTATTGAAAATTGTTTAAATCTGAAATAATGACTAAAAATTGTTTTTATTATTCTGAGCGATTCCCAATCACTAAAAAAAATAAACTATAATAGTCATTAAACAAATTTTATCTTATCCTAATCATAATTTAATTTCCTTTTTCTTGTGGATCACACGGGATGACGTATTTTGGAAGGAAAAAATGCTTCCAAAGTTAAAACTATTTTATAATAATTATTTATTGCCTGAAATAGTAGATCCGCTACATCCGAAGGGGCTACCCACGGGGGTCGGATTCCATGTAAATAGTTGGTAACAAGTTTGCTTGACCTCGACAGTAGCGCGCTAAGCGCTTACGGTTGAACTACACCTGTCAGTTTCAGTCGATAAAGTAGAACACTACTAATTAAAGCGATTTAAAAATTGGCGGGCTTGATAATTTAGATATTTGAAGCAATTTAAAGTAACATTTTCCTATTTGACAACTTTTACTTACAACTACTAAACAAACAATAAGTTTAGTGAATTTTTGTTGTAGGTAAATGTTGAAAAATGGAAAATGTCACTTGTATTAACTTAAAAATAAAATTAGTTGAAAAATAAAACACATTTTTAACAAGTTTAATTTATTTAGAATTACCATGTAATTACATGTGTCTCATTATCTTCTAACTGCATATTTTGAACATAACAAGCACTATATCACACACTAAATTACTGAAAAATAAAAATATAATATGATAACCAGCATAGCACATGACAATGTTTCTATTATTAAAAAAACCGGATATAGTTTTTATAAAAAGTCAAAGTAGTTAATTTATAAACACAATTGTTTTAATGTTTTAAATATCCCTTATTAATCCAAGGGCAAATCATTCTAATTCTAATATTCTTATACTTATTGTCCCTTTAAGGCCTTTTTCCATCTAGAATAGTTGTAATGCCTATTTCGGTTACAATAAGCCTCCAGCTTCAATACAGGTGGGCTTTGAAACTCACCCTAATTAAGAAACACATTTATGCACATTCCAAAAATCTCCATACCAGGGAATATCTAAAACAAAACAAAAATAAAGGTGCAGTGTGTATCTTAAAATTAAAAATAAACACGAGTCATAACCTTTTTAAATTCTTACATTTTTCTTGCAATAAAAGGTATTAAAATTTCAATAATAATTGAAAACATCTGATTTATGATCTTAATAAGTGAACTATGCAAAAACTAACAAGTTGACCTAAATAGCATATAAGTTATTGAACATATTTGGGTATTATTTGATAAATATAATAATGAATATCACCCAAAAATTGAACAATAACTTTTTGAGTACACATCATTCGCCTTTTTTCATCATGGCCTTTATGAGTAAAACTAAGATGAGGTTCTATCTCGGGTTCTACAATATTTATTTGTAAATTGGCTTCACACATTTCGCTCACAACTCCTTTCATTTTTTTGACCGCAAATGTTTAAAATGTGGATCCATTTATCTCTAGAGTAATAATAGCAGGAAAAACATAAACTTTCTTGTTAGTTTTGTGAGAAAAATACTTACTTCTGCAATTAAAATTTAAATGAATCAGAAGTTAATGATTTTCTTAAGAACCTGCCTATAGTTAAATTAGTTAAATCTAACTAATACTTAATTAATACAATTTACTCACCTACATTTGAAAAAATATCACCTGCATTTGAAAATGAAAATAATATCAGGCTGGCTGACATATTTATAGCAACATAACCTAATTTATTTTCAAAGCCAGATTTACACCACCTAATAATATTTAAATTTAGCTTTAACTTTAAATTTATTAACGATTATCCCTGTATTTGATCACACATTATAGCAAAGTGAAATTTAAAGGGGTAAATCAGTAAAATTATTGATTTCTTTGTCATTATTTTTGAAAACATATTTTTTTATGGGTGTAAAACGGGTTTGAATTTAGTGATAGCAGCGCGCTAAGCGCTTACGGTTCAACTACCAACAAGGAAACAAATCCCGCCATTTATTCAAACCTTCTCTTTTTATTTTTCTATGGGGCTACCTATTCGGAATAAGGTCGAAACACCTTTATTTATTTAGATTAAATTATGTTTTAATTTTTAAAATAGAATTATAATATTTTACATAAAATTACATGTTATTTTAAATACCATATTTCATTTGAATAATAAAAAAAATATATTTTTAACTAATTAGTACTTAGTACAACACAGATATGTTAGGAGAGGGTTGTAACACTAAACTCGACTATTTAACTTCACTATTTATTACATTCGACTAAACTGTATAATGATTCGCACAATAATGCCCTATATCTAAAATAAAACGCTTATATAATTTCTGGTGATTTCGACTTATCACCTAATGAGTCATAGTACTAGATATTCCAGCGGCGTCTCTTACGGGGTTGCTAACAGATATACATTTTTTTGTTAAAATTTTACAATTCTGTAACATAGAAAGTAAAACGTGAAATTAACTGATTAAAACTAGAGATCCCCAAGAAAATGGTATTAACTAAGTAGGTACCGAGAAAAATACCTATCTAATTTAAAATTTATTTATATTAATATTTTCGCCACTTTACTACATATTCATTTGGTTAATACTACTCTAATTTCCCGTCACACCAATAAAAACGCCTTAAAAACGTTTACGCTTTATTGATTACAAACAAACAATCCGTTATCCCACGAGAAAAAAATAATAAACCCGGTCCTGTTACCATTCTGATTCATAATTATATATTTCATACTTTGTTCCTTTGTCGCTTTTTCAAATTCTGTAATAGTGCCAAACAAGTAATATACCTATGTGCGAAAACCATATTTTGCGAAGGTCAAATACGCTCGACCGACGACACTGTTGCCGTACTCCACAAATCGCGCCTCTCTGCGAATGCTAGGCACAAATCCCAAATTCGACCACGCGGTCCAGTACAGAGTGCTCTTAAATTTGTCTTGTATCATTTCAAGAAAAACATGTTAAAACTTTGTTATCAATGCATTGAAGTCCGTTTTAGAAAACCAACGAATAAAGCTGACACTAAAGTGTGCTTATTCAGTTCTTTATTAATAATTGTACTTTATCTGTAATTTTATGTTTACGCTACTTCGTCTCATATCGCAGCTCGCACCAGTATCATGGGAAAAGAACCATCAGAACAGCGACTAAATGACCAACAAAATATAAAATATTTGTTTACATTTTGAATTTAGAGTTTTTAATTCCATATTTTATTCATTGTTTTATAGGAAACTGTGATTAGAAAATTATATGTATATCTATAATATTAACAGAAAAGTAACTAAATAGGTATGTTAGTTCTATTTGTTAGAAATGCAATTAAGCATACCTGTTACAGTAAGCGCCACATCTAAAGAACCAGCGCAAATGCTCAAATTCGTTTACTTAAAAATCGCCACGCCTATTCACAATTTGAACCTTGTCCTTGCTTACGGTCAGTAGCGTAACGACTAGATCATTGTTTGTTTCTTGTTTCTGTGTTTTGGTTAAAGTGACTGGTTTTACTTTTGATAATGTCTTCTATTGTGGGTGAAAAAAAAAGCGCAGATCTGTTATTAACGGACAAAGTCGTGAAGTAATATACAATGTTTTTAAATATTTTGACGCAACAAAAAAGGAAGGAGTTACTTTAGATGATATCAAACTTCAAACTGCACAAGCAACAGGTAAACATACTCAGTAGTTAAGGAAATGTAGATACCTCAAAAATTAAAAGAAGTGCATTTGTTAGATTAAGATGCAAAAAACTACATTATCTTTAAAAAAATAATTAAAAAATTAAATACTTGAATTTGTTTTATGGAATATTACATAAAAAGACTCTGTACTTATCAAACCTTCTACATTGCATGTCGATATTTTTTGTTTATCTAAATTCATTTTGGATATTCCACTCTAGGGATTTACAATATTACCAAGCTTTTTAGTTAATAAAATTTCAGGTTTGTGGGCATATTATTGATTGAAATGTATATAAATATAATAACGGTATGTGGATTTAACAATACAACACTTCCATGTCATCATATCGAATTTATTTTGATTGAAAAACGTAATATAAGCCCGCAGAAATTTTATTATCACTTTGTGAATACTGATTGTAATTGGAATTAACTTTTTAAACATATTTATTTCCGTTGCAAAAACTGTGAAACACAAAAGAATAAATTAAAAAAGAAAAGTATGAAATTGAAAATTTAATATTTTGAAAATTCGCAATTCGAAATCCGAAAAATCAGTAAGTATATCTGAAAAATAAGTGTTTGAAATACTTATTCGGAAACGAATATCAAAAATCCTCCTACGAATTATTAAGACCATCCCCGAACCTCAAAGGTTAAAACAAATACTTGGACATTTGAAAAAAAGCCTGTTGGCGTAGGATTCGAACCCAGGCATCTTTGTTCTGTTCACAAATGTTCTACCTCACGACATTGACTGTCAAGATTCCTAGACGGCAGTTTGATGTGCTAATTCGGGCCAAGCGCCGTTTCAGGCTCGTTCTCAAATTTTCTTATCATCAAGATGAAGCCCATTGATTTTGAAAACAAAATCTGAGTAAAAAAGGGTGTTAAAGGGGTCTGTTAAACTGTGAAGCGTATAATATTGAATGCCAAGCATTATATAGTGAGGACGTCCTCCTTTTTATTCTAATTTCTATATAGAATTTCTTGTGGATCTCCTATATATTTTTTTAAATTTTCCAAAAAATGTGTATGCCTTCGCTATTAAATCTTTTTTCTCTAATTAGGTACGTATTAAATGTGTTTTTTTTATTTATGCAATAGAAATTGTCTTTTTGTTATGTCTTTTGTTAATATATATTTATTATTATTTTTGAAAAATATTACAGATTTGCCAAGCATATAATTTTTTATGAAATAAGAGAATAATGCAGACCACAAATTAAATTTTCATAACTTACCGCGAATTTCGAAACGTCGGCCGGGCGCGCTCGCTTCGCTCGCTCCTTTCTCTAGTAGTAAGGCCGTTGTTGGGACGAGCATAGCTGACTCTTATGGTGTAGGTGTAAAAAGGGCGCGCCCGGCCGATTTTTCCTCTAGTAGTGAGGCCGTTGTTGGGACAAGCTAATTATGTGTCCATTAGTAGGAACTTCAAATAAATCATGAAGAGTATAGGTCCAAGCACTGTGCCTTGCGGCACTCCATACTCTACGGTTTTCACTTTGCTGACAGCTAGCTCCGTTCATTACAACAGATTGCTTTCTTTGGCACAGATAGAAACGCAAGAGATTAATTGATTTTCCTCTAAACCCTATAATTACAAAATTAGAAGTATAGGGCCCAGTTACCTCTAGGTTCCAGTTAACCAACTTGACATTAGATGAATATTTTATAGATTTTTTTATAAATATAACTGCGCCATCGTTTTGATTATAAGTGTCTTCATTATAATAGATCATGACCTGTAATTTTATACAGTGTACAATCTGGTATAAAATGCGTTTCTCTTAGACAAATTAGATCAAAATCTAAGAAAATAGAAAATTCGTCAAGGTTTTTTTTATACTTCGAATGTTTGAAATATCGGTAAGCAATTTTATAAATTTTGAATTTGTACTTATTTAATATTTTTAAATTGTCAGATTGTCACACGATTATTATTTTGATTTATAAAATTTTATGTTGCCATACTTTTTAATATACAGGGTTTCGTGTAAAATTACAAAATGTTTTTCTTATTCAAAATAAATTTTTTCTTTCAACATTTACCATTACAATACGTTATTATAATTAATGTTGATTCCTGACTCTCTTCGGTATATTCTCGTAACTATTAAAATTATCATGAGTTCGCTGAATTACAATAATTTCTGGACAAAAAATGAAAATGTCCGAGTAGCACGCGATCGCCTTTTATATTTTACTTACTTATGTGCGAGACCAAGAAACGATTGAGTAATTTTTCACCTACCTGCTAGCAATCATGTTTTTCTTTATCCACGTCTATCGTCGTATATCAACTAGATTGTAATGTTGTTTATGATTAGAGCTTTCAAACATGTTATTTTTTTTCTCTCCTACGAACAGAATAAATGCACGACACTAACGATTATAATAAAGTAATTAAAGGATAAAAGACAGGGGCGTAACTACTACACTCTGTTTTTAAACTAAGGGGAAAGATTTGAATTTAAGTTGGCAATTCTATAGACTTTTGATTGGTCAGATTACAGTCAGTTTCACACATTACTTTTTTGCTGATAATTGTTATTAGCGACAGTTCTAACATTTTATATTTTAAGTTTTGTTATTGCTTTTATATCTCATCAGTTTTTCTTCGAATCAACCCTGTAGGGTCATTAGCGAGAGGCAATTAATTTATTAAAATTAAAAAATTATACAAGATTTGCAATAATGATTGCTCTAAGATATGCTAATACATTTTTAAAAGAACATTTGGAACCCAGGGCTTGATCTAATGTAGAAGGAATATTGCACTTAATTCGTTCTTGGCTATACTTTGGGCAAATTATTAAGAAATGTACTTAAGTTTGCTTTACATCACAAAGTTCACATTTTGGTTCTGGTTTTTTATTCATTAAATAAGCGTGTGTTAATTTAGTATGACCTATTCTTAACCGAGTCATTATTACTTGTGTTTTTCGGTCTTTGGGTAATTCCTGTCACGAATTTACTTGAGGTTTAACTGATTTCAGCTTAGATGTAGAGGTGTTCCAACGATTTTGCCACGCACTTTGCACTTTTGATTTTATTAAACTTTTTGCATCACTCGTTGAAAGATCAAAAATTTGGAGAGAGTCCGCGCACATGTTTATCAGCTTCCTCATTTTCAGCAGTTCCGTTATGTTAAGGAATCCATATGGAAATAACTTTTTTATTTTTATTTTCCAGTTCTAGTAATTTTTTTTGGATTTTCATAGCTATCTGGTTGGTTGGAAATATTCTTTATTTACAACCATATTGAAAACCATCTTCTTTCATCTTGTATGATTGACGATGAATATGTCCTTTTCAGTAAGTTCATATTTTGGTAGGTTTCTATTGTATTATTCATTTTCCTTTTTCATTATTATTATATTCTTGATATCCGCTACATTATAATGCTATTACGTTTTATACCATTGGCTTACTGAATAAATGTTATTATTATTATTATTATTATTATTATATATGTAATGTTGTCATTCTATTCTAGATAAATATTTTATATATTTAAAAAAAATAACACATTTTTTTGACAAATTTTATAATACCTATTTAATGACAAACAATAAAAAACAACAATGAACTAAAATACAACAAACTACTTATTGATATTTATTATTCGCGAATTTAATATCCGGCTTTATCTGACATTTATTTATATTGGTGACAGTTGTTTACCCCGTAATCACAGTAACAATATATTTACTTGATTATTCTGAGAAAACCGCGCGCTTGGTAATTTGTCGTTACATGTAATATTTTAGGTATGTTCAGAACGAAACAGATTTATTAACTTTGATCGAAATATGATGGTTGTAAATAAAATAGTATACAAACCTCGGTAGGAAGTTTCATTCCTGTCTCGAGATCATAGCTAAACTCGACGCTTCGCGTCTCGGTGATCTAACTAATCTCACGACAGGAATGAAACTCTTCCCACCTCGGTGTGTAATATACTATTTCAAAGTTTGTAATGAGCTGAGGGAATCCGTTAATATTGTAACTTTCTGTAAGTTTGAACTATTAATTAATGCAGTAGCCTGATATAGTGCATACAATTCAGCAGCATACACGTTACATTCGGGTGGCAAAATGTATTTTTGAATCACAAGCGGTGATACAACTGCTGCTCCTACTCCGTCATCAGATTTTGAGCCATCTGTGTAAATTTCTGTATAATCTGCGTACCTAGCTAGAATAACTCTTAGATTTTGTAAGATTAGGTCTTTGTTTGTTGTATGTCTATCAAATTTAGCTAAGGTGGTAATTATATTTGGTGGTTTTACTATCCAAGGTTGAGGAGGTTTAAAAATGAGAGGAAGACAATTAGGTAAGGATATATTAAGGGTTGAAAGATCCGTTTGTACCTGGTTGTAAAAAGGCTTAGGAATTCGCGGTTTACTATCGTATAAAGTTGAAAATCTGTCACTATTATCGATACTGTATGAATGGTTGTTAGGGTTTGCATTGCTTTTTACTGCATACATTCTTCTGCCCTGGAGGGATGGTTCAGCAGCTTCACAATACAAACTCTCAATCGGGGTCGTTCTTAAGGCACCTAATATTATACGAAGTGCAGCATTGTGGATCGTATCTTAGGCTTTTAGAGAGGATTTACTGGATGATGAGTAAGATATCACTCCATAATCAAGTTTTGATCTGATTAATAACCTATAAAGAGTTAGCATGGTTTGTCTATCTGATCTCCAATTCTTGTTAGATAATACCTTCAACACATTTACTCTTCTGTAACATTCGGTTGTTAAATTTTTGATATATTTCATCCAGTTTAATTTCTAATCCATTATCATTCTCAGAAATCTTATTTTATTTTTAGCAGGTGTTTGTTATAGAGATTTAGCTGTGTTCTATTCAGCGGATTTATTTTTGAAAATAAAATATATTGGGTTTTTTCTGTGGAAAAACGGAAGCCAGTTTCTTGTAACCAATTTTTTAATTTGTTTAAAAAATTCCGTGTGATTTTCCCAAGATTTTCGATATTTTTACTTTTACCGAAAATAACTAAATCATCGGCATATAATCGAGCATTTAAAGGCGGATTGTAAACCTTTTAGAACGTCATTTATAGCTATAATAAAAATTGTTGGACTAAGCACAGATCCTTGGGGAATTCCATTCTCTAACTTCATTGTTGAAGACAATACTCCGTTAGCTTTAACTCTGAAATTCCTGTTAGATAAAACGTTTGTTATAAATGATAGGCAGTGTCCTGTAATTTTGAGGGAAAGTAAATTGTGAATTATGCTATCCTTCCATGCAGTGTCATATGCTTTCTTGATATCAAAGAATACGGCTAACCATTTTTGTTGCATCGCAAAAGCTTCATGTATATCATTTTCTAATGCTATAATATTGTCCATTGTTGTTCCGTTGTAACGAAATCCACTTTGCTGAGGGTTGATTAAATTTTTGGTTTCTAAGGTCCACAGTAGTCGTCTATTTGTTATTTTTTCCAATATATTTGCACATGGCGAATGTCAGAGATATAGGGCGATATGATTCTGGATTAATTTTGGGATTATCTTGTTTTAAAATTGGGATAATTGTAGATTCGGTCCATTTAAGAGGGAAAATGTGTTGTAGCCATATCAAATTAAAAAGTTTTAAAAGATGGTCGTGTGCATTTTCTGGAAGACTTTTTAGAAAAATTAATTTAGAGCTTCAGCTCTTGTAAGTGGGTGATTTAATGGGTCATCATCATCTTAGGTGTTTATTTGTTGGAGCTCGTGTTGTTTCGTAAAATTGACAGGCTGTTTATTATATTTAGCAAAAATTGATCGTTGTTTGTACATTTTTGGTAAATTTTCTGCAATCTGATGGTCATCAACGACAATGTTGTTATCAATTTGGAGACAGTTTATCTTGTATTGGTGATTATTTCCTGAGATTCTTTGAACTTTTTTCCAGATGTCTGTCATGGGGATTGAGCTGTTTATTGTAGAGACATATTGGATCCATGATTGTCTTTTGGCACTTTTAATAGTTAGTCTAGATAGGGTTCTATATTTTTTTATATTCAATTTTACTTTTATTCGTTTTCTTTCTTTTATACTTATTGAAGGCATTTTTACCTAATTTTAAGGCTTCTGCACATTGATTGTTCCACCAAGAGACAGGGGTACGGTGCCGTATTAGTGAAGTTTTGCTGATAAATAAATTACCTGCATCCAATATTATATTTGTGAAGTTTTTTAGGGATTCGTCTATATTTTGTGTTAGTAAGCATGTTGTTATATTAGATTCAATATATTGACAAAATAGTGTCCAATTGGTTTTTTTTAAGTTCCATTTTAGCATGGGTAGTGTTTCTGGATTAAATTGGTTATTTTCAATTAATATGGGATAGTGATCACTAGACCTAGGAATATATGCACCCAAAAAGTAGTTAAATATGCGCATATATGTCGCAAAATACTTCAATATATGCGTAAAAAATAGAAAAATATGCAGAGCATATGCAATAAGAGTGATTTGTTATTTGATCGAAATAGTTTATTAATATTTATTATTTATTTTATTTTACAATACCTAATATAATACTTAATTATTTAATTATTAACTAATTTTATTTACAAATCAACATTATTATAATACGAATGAACAATTAGATGTTTTTCTAAATTATCTGTATTAAATGATTGTCTATCAGTAAGTATGTACTTGTACAAAGAAAAACTCCTTTCTACATCTACAGAAGTAATAAGTGCAAATTTAAATTTTCCTGAAATATCTGGAGGAATACTATTAATATCTTCAAAGTTACCAGAATAAATATTAGCAAGGTTTCTTAAAACAATAAATCCTTAATTTTTTAAAATTACATTTGAAAATTTATGAAAAATCGTCTTTCCAATATCGCCCTGGACATTTTTACACTCTGATTCAAACGTCTTAATTAAATTTACGGAAGTCACCAAAGGTAAATTTTTTTGTTCTAAATCTAATATAATTTTGGATACAAATGCATAATTTTTTAAAAACACTAATTGCTTTGGTAATATGTGATTTTGAAACAACTTCTTTGTATTAGATATTCCCTTAGATGAATCATCAAAATCAAATATAATTTCTTTAATTTCGTCAAAATTATCTGCGTAAAAAAGGCAGCTTTAAGCCAGGTACCCCACCGAGTAATCACAGGTTCCGGTGGCATCTGTAATTCAGGAAATTTTTCTTTGTACAATGGGGCATGTTCAAAAATTTTGAAATTTTTTTTATGAATAGTAGAGTTAAAAATAAAACTACATTTTTTTTATTTTTTTTTTATCTATTCATTTGCCGGAGTTATGAATTTTTTAAAAATTTATGACGTCACCGGGAATAGACCAATAGGAGCTAGCGCACAACGTTGCCGGCTAGAAGGTTTACGAGAAGTGATGTACGTTCGTTTGTGTACTCCTTCTTACTTTTAGACTTCTAAAACATCGTTAAACAAATATCTTTTAAATATATAATATCAAATGTTTTTTGAAAGTATTATTTCTGTTTAAACTTTTACCATATTTAAAGTTTCATTGTTTTAAAAGACACTTAATAATTCAGAAAATGGCAAAATGGCAGCACTGTGTATGGCATCTGTCATCATAGTGTCTCGATCAAGAATTTATTTGGAATTTGAGTGTTTAATTTTGTACTTTTTATAAATATTATGACTACGAAAAAGTGTTTTGTTCCAGAATGTGATAATGATTCACATTCATCTTCAAAAATATTTATTAGTGTTCCTAGAAATTTGGAAAGAAGAAAATCAACCTTCTACTAGCGATGTTTCTCGTGAACTTTTTAATAAAAATACACCGGATTATCAAGATGTAGCAGCAATTTCTGCTAATTGTCCCCTTCAGGAAATTGAAAATGAGGCAGGCTACTATAAATTCTTAGGTGTATAACCTAAAAACCCTTCTGGAAGAAAATGCAGAATCTCCTGAAAGTTTTGAAGATACCGAATTTATTCATCATTTTGTGGAAGAACTAGTTATAAAGAAATAATAGAAAAATGTGGGTATTTAAACAAACTGGTTCCTGGATCCCATATAATGGCAGATAGGGGTTTCAGAATATTCAGCTACTTGAAAACATGGGATGCACTTTAGTAAAGCCACACCTAGTGTATCACAGAATGAAAAAAGTTCTCTAGAAGATGTACAATTAAGTAAAAGAATAGCATCTCTAAGAATACATGTGGAAAGAGTTATAAGAAGGGTTAGTTAATTTAACATGTTAAAACCACATTCGTGTGTGAATTTTAAGCAAGTACATTTACTTAGTAATATCTGCATAATTGCTTGTTAACTTACAAGAACCTATTTTGTAAGAGTAAATATTAATTTAATAAATTTTTTTTGTTTGTTTTTTTAATTTAATTTACCTAATTATCACATTTCAGGGATTATAATGAGTTTTTAAACAGCCAATGTAATTTTTTATAAAATTTTAACTTTTCGAACAAATCAAAGAGGAATGAGTACCTGTATATGCATAGATTTTTTTGGGACTAAAACTACCAAAACAAAGGCACCAATTTACAGCAGTTTAAAATGAAACATTTTGACAAAAACGCCTATGTCACAGTGATAAATATTAAAAACAACCAAGTTCAGTTGAATGTGGTAGCAAAGTCTATATATTCCAATAAATCGGGTAACTACATGTGGTATCACTGCTGATAAATTTAAAAATATCACAATTCTTGCCACCTTTTTCAAAAAACCAGAAAGTGTGCCTTCTTATCAATCCATTATGAAAATGACAACAGTGATAAATGTGAAAAAAAAAATTTAATGTTGCTATTCGTTATTACGATAGTAAAACATGTTTGCAGTTCCGTTTATTTTTTATGAAAATCTAAGTAAAAACAACCAATGTCAAAGGGTTATAATTTTTTTTCTGTCGAACCAAATATATCACAAAATTTAAAAATTGATCATAGGTCAAGCTAAAGTAATACCTTTATTGATAATAGCATTAAAAAAGGAGAAAGAATACTATTGACTTAAGTTATTATTATTAACATTGGTGATTTTTAATAAAAACTCTTCAATTATTGTTTACAAACAAAAATATAAAAATCTGTGAAAATTTTATTTATTAACCATATGAGAAAAATGAAGTAAAAAACAATTTATTTACAAATAAAAAATATATATACAAATCCTAAGAATATAAAAGTACTGATTTATTTTCCTGTAGTGGATGAAGAGGTTTCTTTAACAATCTAGCCAAGTGTACATCAATATTTACGCATTTTGATAAATTAGAGCCTTTCCAATAACACTGAGTAGATGTTACAGATGGTTCCTCACTTCTTCTATGAATCCACATATTTACAACCAACTGAAAAAAATAAAAGGGTTAGATCTGCAGTTACAAAATAACTATTTAACCAGCTACAAAATGCCTTTATTTTATGTAACAAGACGAGCAGAGCTTTACTAGCTCTGAACGAATCCAGTAAAGAACCTCGGATTTTCAAAACTTAAAAAAAAAAACAATCTCACCACATTTTCACATTTTTGAAATATTATAGAGCTTTTCGAAAAAAACTGTCATTTTTAAAAATACAATTTTTTGTTTAAACAGCTGTCTCATTTTAGGCTATTGAGTATTATAAAATAAAAAATTACGGGATGCTTTGTTAGCTTCAAACGAATCCAGCAGAGCACCCCAGTTTTTTTTTAAACCACACCACGTTTTTTGGCTCCTACAATATTATAAAATATTCGAAATTTGGCATTTAAAAAAAAATTCGCAATTCCTTGCTGACTTCAAAGTTTTTTTCTGAAAACAAATGTACTTACCACATTTTTAGGATTTTAAAACAGCCTAAACATGTGTCATAAGTAGTTGTTTTTATATATAAAAAAAAAACAAATTAAAAAACTGAAGTGTCCTGCTGACTTTGTTCTAACAAAGCACCCTGTATTATTTAAAAATAGCAATTTTTTTAGTAAAGTTTTACAATATTTCAAGAGTCTAAAAATATTCTAAAAATGGGGTGTGGTTTTTAGAAAAAAGCTTTAAAAAACCGAATTGCTCTGCTGGCTTCTTTCGAAGGTTAGCAAGCACCATGTATTTTTAAAAATATAATATTTCGAGTACATAAATATATGGTGTTGCTGTTTTTAAAGAAAAAACTTTATAAAACAGAGGTGCTTTGCTGACTTCGTTCGAAGCTATAGAGCATTTTAAGTTTTGCAAAAAACGAGGAGCATAAAATTTTTGAAAAGGGTATAAAAATAGCCTAAAAATATGGCATATTTTTTAACTCAAAATTTCATAGGTGCTCTGCAGCATTCTTTGGTATCATAATTATTACTAGGTTCACTAACAAAATCAGTTTCTAGATTATTTTAACACTTGCTGCGATTACAAAAAATGTCTATATGCCAAAATTAGAAAAAAAATATTTATAGGAATAAAGGGCCTTATACACTGTTTATTATATGTAATATAAAAACAAAAAAGCATAATAAATATTACAAACCTTGACATGCAGCATATCCTAAGTATATTGTGCACTAAAAATTTCATTTTTGTTAATTACAACAACCTCATCAGAAGGTTTTTGCCGTACTTTATGTTTAGGTGTAATTTGTCTCCTTCTCTCTTATGGAAAAAGAAATTATCCCCATATTCTTGCTTGGCAGATCTAAAAATAAAACCGGAGATAAATATGTTTTACTTGCTCCATATAAACTGTAACTACCTACTATTAAAACAAAGTCTTACCTTTCTGAATTTTGTAAACTGAGTATTGTTAAAAAATGCAGTAATCATCTCGGTAATCATATTTTCGTTTACAATGGGTAAAACACTTGATTCAACTTTTATAAATCCAGCTGATTTTCATATTAATAATAAAATTAAACCAAAACAAAAAACTAAGGTTAGGTGGTGTCAATTTTAATGTCACTTAGATGTGCGTTCACTTCGACATTCTGTTTGTCGGTTTGTTCGTTGGCTTGGTTTTGTATAACAAAAAAAACTTCGACACAAGATGATTGGTCTATTCCCGATGACGTATAATTTCAAATTTTAAATTTCAATTGGGCTTAATTTAAAAACTTTTGGCTTTTTTAACGAACTGACTATTTAGAATAACTTGTATAGCGACTAACTATTACAATATAATTTATAAAACAGCATATCTCACATGTGAACATGGCCCATTGAGTTCTTAGAAGGAGCTTTAAGAAATATTTTTTTTACATTACTAATTAAATCATTTATTAAAGGAAAGTTAGACCTAATTTCTTCTGCAACTCTGCTAAGGCCATGAGCCAAACATGTAACATGGATTAAGTTTTTATAAAACATTTTTAAATGTTGTGCGGCTTTTACCATGTACGGGGCAGCATCGGATAACAGCAATAAACATTTTTCTGTTGGAACGGCTTCCGGAAGAAAAAAGGAAGACAATTTTGTCTGGATAAAACGAGTTATTGTGAAGTTATTTGTTTTATCTAATTGCTTTGAAGCGATTAGATATGGACCAATTTGCATTTCTTCGCGTAATGAACCTATCATTAAATGGGGTATATATCGACCACAAGAGTCTGTTGTTTCATCCACAATAACGTAGAAATGGTTTCCAACGGTAATCTCACGAATTTTTTCACGAGTCTCAATGTACAAACTGTCAACACCACGTTTGCGTAATATACTTAGCTCTGGAATATTAAATTTACAGTATTTTTGCAAAAATAATCGGAGATTTGGATTATTTAATCGTATTAAAGAGATATTCGAAGTCACTAAAGCTTTGCATAAATCTTCATTAAGGATAGCTTGTTCATTTCTAGACGATCCAGATTCTAAATATTGTTTCAAGGGAAGTTGACTTTGTCTGCGAGTGTCTTTAGATTTCTGCTTTGGTATATGTGAGTGTTTTCGCGTGTTGGTCGATTTGAAACTTTTTTTTACATGGAATCTAAAACAAATAAATTCCTATAGATGTTGAAGTTTTAATTAAATTACATAAATGTGTACGTTGTAAAGTTACCCTACTTTTTTTAACTGTGAGTTAAAATAATCTTTTACTGTCATTTGATTTACCATTGTGAAAGGTCCAAATAAAATATAAAATAAAAAAGTACTTACAATTTTAGAACATGTTTTATGAAACACCTGGTTATCACCTTCTACAACAAAATCTGAATAAGATTTTACTCACGACTCAATTAATTTTGCCATTTATCCCACTGGTTAACACAACACAACAATAAAGACTGAAATGAAGTTGAAAGTAAACTGGGTCATTTAGAAATTTGAAGATATTAATACAACTACCTGAAAGGATATTTAGCAAAATTTGTTGGTTTAAGGAGGGTGTTTATAATTTAATCCTCTCAAGTACCTACACCATTAACCGTAGTTTATTACAGGGAAAAGTTAATTCTTCAAAATTTTAGGAAATCGACCTGTAAAGGCATTTCACAAAATATTATTTTGGTACAAAACTCATAATTTTAATATGTCCAGCCAATTAGTATGTCAGATATATGCCAAAAAATTAACAAAATGTCAATATATGCATTCAAAATCAAAAATTGTATATATATGCAACATATGCAAAATATGGCGTTTTGCATATATTCCTAGCTCTAGTGATCACTGTTGTATGTATATTGCATTCTATGCTATGAAAATAGAGAGTCACATATCGTTAGATCTAGTGGTGTAGTTTCGCCTGTTATAATATTAAATCTTGCCGAGCTCTCATCGTTTAGAAAACATAGATTAAAAATGTCTACTATTTCTTCTAAAAGTTTTTTTCTTTGGTCAGTATATGTTGAACTCCATATCTCGTTATATGCGTTCATATCTCCGAGGATAATCCTGAGATAAGGGATTTGTTCGATCAACTCATGAAAGTTATTTTCCGTTATTGTTTGGCCTGGCGATAAGTAAATATTGCATATGTTTATGTTTGTTTTACCTACTATTGTCACAGCGACTACCTTAAGATTACTTTTTATCCGTATTGGTTTAGAATCGTATAAGTTGCTAATTAGGATAGATACGCCACCACTTACTATATTTTGATTTTGACGAATTTTATTATAACAACGATGACTTTTTAAAATTGTATTACTCTCAGATTTATGGTTAGTCTCCTGTAAGCATATAATATCGGGTTTTTGTTCTGCAAGAATAATTTGTAGCATATGTAAGTTATTGTAATATTCATTAATAATCCACTGAAGTAATTTTTTAAACTGCATTGAGAAAAAAGATAAAAAAAATTAATAGGAAGTTCACTTTCATTGTCAGTTATATCAAGTGGGAATTGAAGATGTTTTTATAATATTTTTCTTAGTCTTGTATTTCTTTCCGGTAAATAAAGGTATATTTTTGTCAGCATATCGATTAACGCTAAGTGGTCTTCTGTATAGTCATTTGATACTGTAAGTAGATCTGTTGAGCCTTTGATATTTTCCAATAAATCTGTTAATTGATTGTAATCTAGGACAAATTGGGGAGTGTGTTGTTTCATAAATTCATTGAATTGAGCGTAGTAGTATTCACCGAAGTTTCTTTCAATTGACATTGACTTTTCTTTTTTTTTGTAGGTATTAGGTGCCTTTGGTTTTGGGAAATGAATAGTGTCTTCTTTTGATGGAGTTGGAGGGGATAAAGTTTCATCAAAATTTCGTTCTGTTCTTTCCTCTTAATGATTAACCATTGGTATAATTGAAGAATTTTGTGGTTCTGGTGTAATTGTGACTGTCGTGGTAGATGTATTTGGCTGAGATTGGTTTGACGAAGTGGCCGTGGTTATGATACACAATGTGGAATTTATTGCAACAATTATCAATCCTACCTACACAAAAACAGGAGATTGATAAGAACCATTATTATTATTGCAGTAAAAACTGGTACTATTACACTTACTTGGACTTCTACATACATTTAAAAAGCTGTTGCCAACAAGTTTACACTTTCCACTGTTGAATATTACATCTTGTTAGTGGGGAGATAATTCGTATAGTGATGATCCTTGTCCATTTGATTTATTTGATTTCAAAGCACTTGTCTGCAAACATATATACTTTAGAACTTAGCTACATTTTACCTAAATGAAAAAACATTTGTTTAATTAGGAAATGCATAGTACAAACAACTAATGGTAATCTTGTAGTTTAATTGATAAAAAATATTACAAATAAAATAATAAATATCAAAATAAACACATTTTTTTGTAACTGCCTAAATTCTACATTTTTAATAAGCTCTTCTTTAACTACATATTTTTCAGTTCCTCCTAAATATGTTTTGTATGTTAGGTATGCTTAATTGCATTTCTAACAAGTAAACATACCTACCTATTTATATAATTTTTTCATCAAATTAAAATAATGTCTGCTATTTACTTACTTTTCTGTTATTATAATAGATAAATAATTTCCTTAGATAAAAGAGACCAGAGATATAACATACACCGGTTTTAAACCTGCGCAAATGTTGCCAATTTCTAAAGAAGGGTTAACGGAGTGGGGGAACTGGGCGGCGACACGCGGCGACCCGAACTCTGTGACAGGGACCGGACTTTGTTTATTAGCATCTTAATGAACTATTAGGTTTATTTAAAAGGTGTTTAATCGAATTTTGTATTATGAAATAAAATTAACGTGATTTTTTAATATCAAACAGATGCCACGACATTTTATGTAAAGAGAAGACCTTTTATAGAATATTTCGTTAGCGTTTATTTACTACGGACTTTTCTGCAAGAGATTACAGTAAAATGTTGAAATAGAATATATTGTTAATAGAGCAAAAAATGTTACTCATTGTCTACGAGTATTACAAAAATAGCAAATCTACCCTTATGAGTTGAACATTATATTTTTTCTACGGCTATTACATATTATTAAAAATTAGTCAAAATGAGAAAATGCTGTTTTGTATTGTAACCTCAGAAAAAAGTATATTAAGGCTTCTTTCTTTAAGAATATTAATTATTATGAAGGATGAGTCACATAAAACTCTAGAAATGCATATGTCTGAAACCAGATAACATTTTAAAATTTAAATCTATTAAAAGTAATTTGGTCGCTAGGGATGAGTGATTATCGAAATAAATTATCGATCATTGAAAATAATCGATTATTTTCGATCAATCGATTATTTTCAAACAATATATTTTTTGTCATTTCCTTTAAAATCGACTACTTGATTATCTTTGAAAAATCAAAAATAATCGATTAATTAAAAAGCCAATTAACCGATAAATCAGTGTTAACAAAATATAATATAAATAGAATTATCGTTTATTTTAAATAATCGATTATTTTCAAATAAACCATTTTTTTTCGTCCATGGAAACAGATTATTCGATAATCTTTGAAAAATCGAAAATAATCGATTAATCAAAAATAATCGATTAATTAAAAAGTCGATTAACTGATAAATCGATTTAAAAAAAAACAGAATGATCGATTATTTTAAATAATTGATTATTTTCGATCAATCGATTATTATCAATAATCTATTTTTATAGTATTTCCTTTAAAATCGTTAATTCGATTATCTTTGAAATACCGAAAATAATCGATAATTCCAAAATAATGGCCTAATCGAAAATAATCAAATAATTAAGAAGCCGATTCTATAATAAATCGATTATTACCAATAATCTATTTTATTGTATTTCAAAAATAATCGATTAATTAAAAGGTCGATTAACTGTCAAATCGATTTTCAAAAAAAACAGAATGATCGATTATTTTAAATAATCGATTATTTTCGATCAATCGATTATTATCAATAATCTATTTTTATTGTATTTCCTTTAAAATCGATAATTCGATTATCTTTGAAATACCAAAAATAATCAATAATTCCAAAATAATCGCCTAATCGAAAATAACCAATTAATTAAGAAGCCGATTCTATGATAAATCGATTTTCCAAAAAATAAAACGAATTATCTATTATTTTCTAATAATCCTTTTTTCATATTTCCTTTGAAATTGATTATTCGATTATCGAAAATAATTGATTATTAAAAAGCTGATTATCCAATAAATCGATAATTTTAAAAAAATAACAAAAATATCGATTATGTAAAATAACCGATTATATTCAATCGATTATTTTCATATAATATCTTTGAAAAATCGAAAATAATCAAATAATTAAAAAACCGATTAAACGATAAATCGTTTATTTTGAGTAAATCTACTTTTTTTGTATTTCCTTTAAAATCGATTAATACATTATCTTAAAAAAAAACGAAAATAATTTATTAAAAACAGCGGATAAATCGATTTTCATTAAAAAATATCAGAATTGTCGATAAATCGATTATTTTTGTAACCCCTATCGGTCGCTTGCTTTTATCTGAGCATTCAGCTCCAAAATTTAGAGATTCGGATTTTTTGATCCAGTTATCTTTGAAATCGCATTCGATTGTATAATAAATAAATATTGCTAAATTTTGGATTTTTTTTAGTAAACGAAAATTATGTTCGAGTTGTTTAGAGGTTTGTAATGTAACATTTTATTAACGTGACTAAGGGTCGATTCCACCGTTGTGTTAAACGAAGTTTAAAATGACATTTTTACATTAACACTGTCATTTTAATCTCCGTTTAACACAACGGTGGAATCGGACCTAACTCCTGTAACTTTAGTATTTTTTTTTTGCTTATACTAGATTACTTTGTTTTAAGACTGAAAATTCAATGTCACTTTCGATTTGACCGCAAATAAGATGAACCTTGAAATTTTAAGTAGGTCATCCTGTATTTTATCTAATATTCTTATAAAAATACCTTATAAAAATAAAATTTAGCTAGCAACTATGATTCTTTACCTCTTATTTATCTACCAAAAAGGGCTAAAAACTACCTTTAGAAAACATTCTTATAAAACTACTTTTTAAATACAAAATTTCGTTAGCAATAATGCCTATGTACTATTTATTTAAATTAAATGTTCAAAATTTTACCCTTTTGTAAATTTATGTAAGTAATATGAAATCTGATTTCTGATGCTTAATATTTATTGAAACCCCTTAATGCGGATCTGAAGTATTCAGCCCAGAGAATCATGGCGCTTTATGTCAAAACGTTAATAAATATTTACCGCTGAAAACGAATATATTCATAACAGTAGTACTTGTATTATAAGTAGGTACATACAATTTTTCAAGATACATCGTAACATTTTGAACTTGAAATTGAATAATTAGAACACTTTAAATTGCTAAAATACCAACAAATAAATCAAAAAACAGCTGTCAATGGTGATTAAACTCAGGTGGAGGTGATCGCTGAATGGAAATCGGAGCAATTCGGGTGGCGTCGTGCAACAATGATTTTCAATTGGTGGGTTACTTTGGCTTAAAATAGACAACATGTGCAGTGTGCAATGTTACATCTTCGGTCTCTTTAATCTAAGATAATTTCCTAATCACATAGTTTCTTATAAAACAATGAATGAAATATCGAATTAAAACTCTAAACTCGAAAGGTAAACAAATATTTTGTATTTTGTTGGGTCATTGGGTGACATTTACTGACATTTAGTCGCTGCTCTGGTAGTTCTCTTCCCATCATACATGTGCGAGCTGCGATATGCAGACGAAGTAACGAAAAAATTAAATTACAGCTAAAGAACAATTATTAATAAAAAAATGAATAAGTACAATTTAGTATCATCTTTATTTGTTGGTTATCCAAAACTTTGACTTCAATGCATTCATAACAAAGTTTTAACATGTTTTTTTTTTTTGAAATGATATAAGACAAATTTAAATTTACTGCTAAAATGATATTCAGTTACTTTTTTAGTTATTTCTCTCTTTGTAAATAGGACTTTTCAATTCGCTCCTCCTAGTTTAAAAACAGACTATAGATAATATTTTACATGTACTCATTTTCTGAAGAAGCATAGCTACCTGGGGAAAGCACAAATTATGCCTAATGGCGTCTTGAAATTTAAAATTGTAATTAATCCCTTTAATTCTGTCTTCATTATTTATTTCTTGTGATACTTCTTCTTTATACTTTTCAATTTTTAAGGTTATTTTGATAACGTTGGTCATTAACCCAGCAAACATTTTGGTGTAATTTGACGTCGATACTACCTAAATTATATATAATAAATTTGGTCGCAAAATTAGATTTAACCATAATTAAGTAAAATTTACGTTGGCTCGACGTGGATTCGACATAAGTGGAGAATAAGACGACGTCGAAATTTGGTTTTATTTACCAAAATAGGTAGAATTACATCTAAATCCACATTGTAGTAGCCCAGTACGTTTGATAAGTAATACCTCTCTAGGGAAATTTGACGTCAGTATAACGTTAATTCGACGTTGATTTAACTAAGTTTAGGTAGAAACTACCAAAATATTTGCAGATGACGTATGCCTCCAAGTGTACGAAAAGAAATTTTATACTTATTTGGTATTTTTATCTATATATAAGTAGAAATATTGTAAGAAGTCACCAACACAACTAAAACATATACCTAATTCACATGAAAGATTGAAAATAAATAAATGTCGGTGACAAAAATATATGTAATGTAATTGCGGTGAATATACAGTTCACGCTTGTTGAAATTAATGCGAAGAAAATTTTGTCGTGCATGTTAACAGTTCTACTTAGAAAAATAACAATGCCCTTCCAAAATACTCTCTATTTAAAAAAATATAAGAAAAAAATATGATCGTGTAAAAAAATAATAATATTATGAGCTAAAACTATGTTACGTTTGTTGTGTATCACTTTAAAAAATCAATAATGTTTCGTTTTTCGGTATTTTCATTCGTATGTTTTAGTTATGGTCATTTTAAAAATTTAAAATTTGGAATCCTATTTCAATTACGTTAAGAAAATATGGCGTATTGTTTGAATTCGACCTAAAAGTTATTATGACTAAGGAAATCTACGTATTTTACAAATACCTTTTTACTAAGTTGAATTAACTTCAATTTCACGACATATTAGTTAATTTTACCTATTTAAAGAAATAATAACTTATAGGTTTTATAAAAAATTTACCTATAGGTAAATATAACATATTTAGGTCACGTTGTTCTGCACTTGAGATTTTAGACGTTTCACTTTACGATAAAAATCGGAAGTATAACGATATGATTTATTAGTTTTCGAACTCAGTTTATTAATTATTTTTCGCACTCATTTAAAGCTCTATCTACACCACACGTAAATTAAGATTACGACTGTAATGGTTTTTTTAAAATGGCCGAAAATCTTCAGAATAATGACGAAGACAGTAACTGAACAACCTAATTGTTAAAATAACCTAAATAATATAAATTTTACAAATAGGTCATGTATGACTCTTTTTAAATTGGTGGTTTTTAGTCGAATTTACTTTATGGTAGATTTTTCAGGTAATTGCTACAACAAAGTTAATAAATATTTCTTCAAGATGACTTATAGGTCAACTAAATGAGTATTCGACTATTTGGTTGAAATTAGGTAGATAAATAGGTAGAATTTTGCTACGATCTCGACCTAATATTACTTTAAAGGAGAGTAAATAAAAGCGGCCAAATAGGTTACTATGGAGGCATAAAATTACGTAGAATTTTTAACCAAATCTACCTAGTTGGATATTCTACTATAAAGACGATTTTTAGTTGCCAAACAGGTAGATATTACCTAAATATGGCACCTAATTTTACTACAAAGGAAATTTAACTTTAAAGTAATTGTTGGTTAATTTTTTTAGTAGTTTTTCCCTTGCTGATATGGTTAAAGTTACTTTTAAGCAGATTTGTGTAAAAGGTAGATTTCTTGGTATAATTTACGTAAATTTAAATATAAATTAAAACCGTTTGGTAAATTTACATAAGAGGTATATTTTTCTAGTCAATTTTACGTAATAATTACCTCAACAAGTAAATTCGTCTTTAACAAAGTCGAGTTATAACTAATGTTATAGAAAATGTTTGCTGGGAACTGTGTCATAGAAAATTATTCTTCTTAAGAGCGATATCCATGCAACACCTAACAGCAAATTCAGATTTAGAACACACTGACAACTTTCAGTGCATCTGAACCCACTTTGGCAACGTTGCTCTATTCCCAGGCTTACGCTCCCTTCAATTTATTACTTATAAACTATAGATGATTTAAAATATTAAAAATGCCGATAAATCGCAGGTCCGGTCTAACAAAGAGTATTTCTGTTTTGTTTTCTCGTTTAAAATATTTTTTAAAGGTATAACCTGGTGTAACATTTTCGAAAAATTTTTTTTATAACTAATTTATTTATTTACGAAATATATTTTTAAATATACATATGTACCTATTTCTACATTTTCTTATATACAGGGTGTTTGTTGGTAAGTGTGAATGATTTTAGGGAATGTTTGCCGAAGTTATTTTATAAAAAAAAACATAGATCGAAAAAGTCAGTGGCGCAGTACTTTTTTATTAAAAAAGTGGCATTCTCGCACAAACGCCACTGGTACAAGTAGAAATATTTGGAACACCCCAAAAAATACACATTTGTCCCTTCAAAGTTTTTTTGCAAATTTAGAGTAAATATCTTTAAAACTATTAAAAATAATTAATAAAGTTTAATAAATTAAAATTTAAACATTCTGTATCTCGGAAACGAAGCATATTTCGACCTACTTTTATAGGAACTTTTTTTAACAAAATAACTTTGATAACAATTTGCAAAAATCGTTCGTACTTATTTACAAATACCCTGTATAAAAATACGTTTTTTAAATAATAACCCATTTGATACTAGTTTGTGCAACAACAGTGGACAATCCACTGGAGTTGTACAGTATGTTTTTTTCTACGACCCACTAACGAAAATCTACAAATTTAAAGTATTATTTTAGGAAAAGACAAAATAATTAATTTTAAAATAATTTATGACTTTACTAATTTGTGAAATAAAATAAACATGAAAAAATATTTCATTTAATTAGTCCCCAGCCCAGATTTGAACTCGGGCCTCTCGCGTGAAAGACAGATGCCGTATCATCATTTTCACCTCCACATTTAAAATTTTAGTTCTAAAAGTAGTAATTAAATTAGTTTCATATAGGTAGTTTAATTAAAATTTAGGATTTTTTAAATTGTGGTCTAAATTAAAATTATTTATGAATCCTACGCAAAAATAACTCATTTTAATGTATATTTAATCTCAATTCCTAAAAAATATACTGACAATTAGTTTGACAGAATTGTCACTTATTTAAAATTTTAAAAATAATAGTTGTTGGGTGTCCAATATATAAACTGTGATTGGTGGATTTCATTTTTTTGCAGTGTTCTCACTACCCAGAATGGATATGAAATATATTCTTTGAGTTGAACGCAATAGTATATTTTTTCGTTTTGTAGTCTGTGCGTGAATAGTAGTTTGTGCAACAAAATTGGATATGATGGCCATATCGCACGAAGACGAAGTTTCAGAACGACGCCGTAGACGGAATGCTTAATCGTCTGAGTGCGATACAGACAATCCACTCGAGTTGTACAGTATATTTTTTCTACGACACCCTAACGAAATTCTACAAATTTAAAAAAGTAATTTATTAAGACAAAATAAATAATTTTATTAAAATAATGTATGACTTTTAATAATTTATAAAATAAAATAAACATACAAAAAGATTTAATTTAATTAGTCCCCAGCCATGATTGGAACTCGGGTCTCTCGCTTGGAGACAAACTCCGTGCCGTCGCCACACTTGCCATTATAGTTCTAATACTTGTAATTAAATTAGTTTTATATGGTTTGATTAAAATTTAAGATTTGTTTATAAATTTGGACGAAATAAAAATAGAAATTCTATTACTTATCGATTATACATAAGAAATATTCATTTTTACGTATATTTAATCTCAATAATTCAAAAATATACTGACAGTTAGTTTGATTACATAAAATTTAAAAAATAATAGTAGTTGGGTGACCAATATATAATGTGATTGGTGGATTTAACTGTTTTGCAGTGTTCTTACTAGGTAGAATGAATATGAAATATATTCGTTCAGTTGAATGCAATGGAATACTTTTTTGTTTTGTAGTATGTGCGTAGATTAGCTAATATTCATGTGGGTATAGAAAAAAGCATATCCATGTGGATGTAGAAAATTGTAGTTTGTGTAACATGAGTGAATATAAATTAAATTGATTTCATATAGTTTAATTAAAATTTATAATTATTTATTTCTAAATATAGATCAAATAAAACTAGAAATGCTATTATTTATCGATTCTACACAAGTATAACTCATTTTACGCAATAGCATATTTTTTCGTTTTGTAGTCTGTACGTAGATACGCTATCCATTTGGGTGTAGAAAAAATTGTTTTCTAGTACTAAAAATATTTAAAAATAACATTGAGTAAAATGATTTATTATTAGTAAAAGAAGGAATAAAAATAATCATTTTTATTGACTATTGGTCGGATTTCTACTCGGATTTCTACTCAAATTTCTAATATCTAAACCTCTAGTGAAACGTGGATCTAAGATCTCGGGTAGTATACAATCTAAATAAAATTGCTTTAGTTTGTTTTCCATATACACCAAAATCTATCATCTTTTTTATTTTTTCTACTAACATACTTAAAGGTATTAAAATAAATAAAAAAAAAAATATTTCGTTTAGTTACGTTAAGTTGCCCCTGAACAATTATTGCATTTTCGCATTATCATTAATAATTGCAAATTTTATTATGTTGTCAACCATTGCTTTTTTCGGAGTCAGTTTTGAAGCAGTGGCAGGATATTTAATTTCGATAATAGGTACTGTCTGTTCCTAATAAACCGTCGGAACCTAAAAACCATATTCAGAATCCACAAATAAACCACATTTATTGGATATCCGCTTTAAATTTGTAAATATTGCTTTAAAGCTAAAGGTTTTTTTTTTATTCAATACTTAGTATATTAATTTCCCATATATTTTAACTTTAATGCTTAGAAGGGGTGCTAATGTTTGTCTTTTTCTAAGTAATCTAGCACGATATTTTATAGATTTCCGTCGAAACGGAAATATAATTTTCGGCATTTCCGAAAGTTTTCCCATTTTTATCACAAATTATTATAACTCAGCTTACACATAAAAGTTCATATAATCACATTGACTAAATACGAAACAAAAACACCTACACTTGAACTAAAAAGAATAAAGTTTTTTATCCCAATTTTCCGGTACTGCATGCACCGCCAACGTCCGCCGCCTTGTTGCCAAATCAATTAATATGGATTGGAATCTTGACAGATTTTCTCAGATTTCCTAATTCAAGGTTTTCAAAAAATATACGCTTTGGACAAAAAAGTGTATTGGAAAGAATTAGCTGATTTTTATATAACAATTCCCGGTAAAGACTCCTTTTTGCAATAATTTTTATAATTTGTATAGAAATAATTAAAAAATTAGTTTTTCTGAATTCGGGCTCTACAGCGGAGTTCTCTATCATTTGCTTAGTAGGTATACCAAATTTTATAAAAAAATATTTAAAACTGAGAAAGAGAACCTTGAAGTCGTTTTAAGCCTGTTTCTAACCATGGATATCGCTCTTAATATTACTATCCAAATACCAACTTTTATGGGATGTAGACTTTTCTCCACAAATTTTGACTTTTTGAAAACTGTTCTAGCAGTAAATTACAATTTTAAATAAAACAGCAGAGAATACTATTAATAAGTATTGTGGTTATTGTCCATTGTTGTAAATATGTAACTATATGGTTATAAATAAAAATTTCAAATAAAAATAGAAATAAGGTCTGGTCGTTTTAATAAAGTAGCAGCCGTAGGAGAAGTATAGTGTGTGACTCGTGTGAAAAAGCACTTTTCACACGCATGTCAAGTCACAAGTCAAGTCACAAAGTACTATTTTCAACACTTGTTGCACAATATACTATTATACAATTGTTAGAACCGTCGCCAATCGACATGTAGGTATATTTTTACATTTACATTTAGAGGCGTAGATAAAAATTTGTACAATATACGTGTGATAACGCTTTATTAACGTACTTCTGCGATTTCGCATGCGTACGTTAATAAAGCACTTATCCCAGTTAAATCGTAAATAACTAGTATTTTTATCATTAATATTTTAAAACAAACATCCTGTAAAGCGAGTACAAATTCAAATAACGGACAATAACAGAAGTTTGGGTCGCAATCTAAGGGATAAGGTAAATGCAAATAAAAGGCTCCTATCAGGATCAAAAGTTTTATTATAAAAAGAAACTCCATAAATTGGACAGTTAAAAACGGTAAACAGAAACTCCAATATAAATTCAAATGCCAACTACGACTTAGGACTTCAAAATTCGAATGTTTTATCGTTCACAGTGGCAGTGGATCCGTTTCCGAAACGCGGACTGTTAAACTTTCCCTACAAACTTTTTCTTTTCAGCCAGAAATTATTCTTTGAAATTCCTGCTGGTTAAATTTAAATAGAAAGGTGATTTATAACGTGAGTTTTAGGTGCTCGAGTTTCTTAACGGTCATAACTTTCTTAATTTAAAAAATTTCTAATGATATCTTTCTTATAGCCAACCGCTGAATAATTTTTATTACTTCAGTTAGAAATTGTTTGCGTATATGTAAAATAAAGCAATTAGATTGGTTAGCTTCTGTGATGGCATCTACATGATTTTAAAGTCAGTTTTTACAATTACTCCTTTTTATATTTTAAAATAAAATTATTTTTATTATTTATTCAAATCCTGATTTCTACATATTGCTTCCTACAATTGGTGACTCCGATAGAAGAACTTGAAACCCTCATCAATGGTCTGAGGAAACAACTTCAAAGAAGTAAACCAACATCGACGAATCCCTCTGTGGAATTTTATATTTACAATAAGTTATATACTTACCAAGAAGAAAAGAGAATGCTATTTACTACAAAACAAGATTAAGAACATTTAACTTTACTTTTTACAATATTGGTACCAAAGAATATCTTTGCTTTCCATTGAATGAAACTTTGAGTAAGAGAGGTTCTTCTGAAATCTCTACATGTATTTATAAATCTTTGGAATATTTTAAGAATAAAGACCAAATTACTACCCTTTTTCTATGGCCAGAATAAAAATCTTTTGATAATTGTGAAAAAATATCAAGAAGATTTTTTGAAACAAACAATGGGCAGAGTGAGGGGGACTCTGCCCATCGTACAATAAATACTGCCATAATAGGTACTGAGAACTAATTATTGTTTTCTTTTCCGCCTACAATTAGTTGTGTTCTATCTCAAGTTAAATCGAGGTCTTTATTCAACATCAAAAGTCACAATTGTGAATTTAGCCTTCTGAATTGGAATTCCGACTTGTAACTCGGAATTCCGAGTTGAATGTCAGAATTCCGAGTTACAAGTCGGAATTCCGAGATACAAGTCGGAATTTGTAAAAAAAAAATGTTGAGGCGGTTCTAAGCTTTCGTACATAACCAACGAATTACTTCGCCAAATAATGACGTAGATTCTTCTTATTGTTATCGGACCTTACTATATAGTTAGTTCTTCATGAAACGACTAAAGAAACGCATCCACCAAATATTAAAATAGCTTTTTATAGAAAGCGCATCCGCCAAAATACAAAATAGTTTCAATAGACCTTTTCATCACAATTTTTTTTTGTGCGCATGCGTCAGTTTCAGCCATCTTTTTCGTACTGTTTTTGTAAACAAGTATGTTAAAATGCTTACGTGAAAAAAATTATAATTGATAAATATTAATTTAAGTCTATATTCATTTAAAAAAAGGAAGAAAAAAGTAAAGTAATAATAAGTTTAGTGTCTTAATTGAAAAATACATTTTCACAATCAATTATAATTATGTTATCTGTACGGAAAGGAACAACGAAACAGTGTTGTTATGTAAAAGTGACACATTCAAAGGCAATAGATATTATTTTATAAATTTTCCAAAGCCTTAACTGCAATATCGTAAACAATTATCAGGCAAAATCCATATTAAAAGATATTTGAAATGTGCATTAAGTGTGAAAAAATATGGTCGAATTGACAACGGTTTTTGATGGATTAATGATATCACTAAAGATACTTATATTTCACTGCATTTTCATGGAGAAAGTGGTCCAACAGAAGAAAATTCTCACCTGGTATTAAACAATATTTTTTTAATATTAAATACTACTTCGGTATACACATTAAATGATTAAAAATGTCATGTTGATTCTCAAAATAATAAATAATTTATTTTATTAATTATACTCGTGATTAACTTTCATGCTAATTAAAGTGTTTTTGCAAGTAGTAATAGTTGGTTGGCATAATTAATTAGAATAAAGTTATAATTATTATTTGTTTTCATTAATTTTTTACAGAGTTAAAAAGTATTGATACACCTAACCTCTCAATTAGTCCACTTTGTTCCTTTGTAACAAACATCCAAGACACTTCAACCTCCTTTTCAACTGCTCACAACTATGCGCTTCCACAGAGTTATAAAAAAGTTATTCACTATCAACGATTTTTTCTAATGATTAATTTTTCTGTAGAGATAACATTGCTTTCCCAGCCATTGTCGATCAAAACAGTACGAAACTTTTGAATGACCGCTATTTCAACATGGTGGCTGCGCTTGTGCTCATCACATGATGAAAAGGTCTATTACATAACTAAAAAGTGCATCCACCAAAAAACATATTTTTAGAATGTATACTTGGGTTCAGAACAGGATTTCGTGTAGTACTCCACTTTTAAAGTTTATATACTTTCATGCATTGAAATGGGCCCACTGTAAAATTTTGACTTTAACTATATTTTTTTAAATTATTCATGAGATCAAAAAAAAATATGCTGTTTAAAAGACAATTTAATATGCTTTAATGTTGTCTAATAATTAATTAATAACAGTAATGTTGTTTAATAATTAAAAAAAAAATAATAGTTAAAGTCAAAAGTTTACAGTGTGCCGATTTCTATGCACGCAAGTATATTTCTTTGTAGGTAAAATAAAAAATATGTACGTGGTACTTTTTCAAAATTCAGTTTGTTTTTCTAAAAATAAAAATGAGAAAAAGTTTAAAAACGTCTAGTATTGTATTTTTTTTAACTTATATACATATTTTCCTATTTTGTCAAATATCAGAAATATATTTTAAAACAGAGGTGTTACAAAACCCTTACATTGGAAAAAAGTTCTTCTTGAAAGTGGCATCTCTTCTAGATTTTTAGGAAATTATTATTTGTAAATTAAAACAATTTACGAATATATTATCTTTCTACATATTTGCTCACCGTATTTTATTACATAAATAATTTTTGTAATACCAAGATTGGTATAACTATGAAGAGTTTCATAGTATACCCTTTTTAAGTATTATTTTTTATTTTTATTACAAGAAAAAAGCTACATTTTTGCCCCAATGAAGTCACTTTAGAAAAAATCTCAAAGAGACGTACGTCATTAAGGATTTGACTTTCAAGTTTTGAAAATCATTCTTTTCTGATTTTATCAGAATCAATTTCGTTAGGTTTTCAATGAAAGTAAGTATTCCACATACTTTGATTTTCTTTTACTATACGGAGAATGGTCGCACTGCGCAGCTTTCTGAGTGCCTTTTAAAAGGAGATAGAAAACTACGCCATTTTGATCCCTTATTACGTGTTGCCTACATCTTGGCGCAATATTTTTAATAGGTGCGTTTTAATCATCCGCTTCTGCTTCGAAATTGTCGGTTTTCATGTTTTAATCTGACAGGTTAAAACGACTAAACCGACAATTCCGGAAGCAGAAGCGGATGATTAAAACGCACCTGATATTTTGCTTGCTGCTGTCAGTGTCAGTGAATATTATTTTTGAAGTCACAGTTTATTGCTAAAGAATCAGTTAGCTCACTCGGACCAGTTGAAAGTTCCAAAATAACATCCACTCTAGGGATACAAATTCAGGATACGCAGAAGACTGCTGTTTTATTATAGGCGGTTGTCATATATTGTATTATCCGAGTTGCGCAGTGTATAAACTGGAACATTGAGATCAAAAGTGCCGACGCAGAGTGATTCTTTAGCTATAAACTGTGGCATAGGAATCAAAATGGCCGCGCCCTATGTTGGGCGTGTCGGACCTCTCTCTTGCACCGTATAGTAATCAAAGTATGTGAAGTACTCTAAAACAACTGGTATAACCACCAATAAATAATTTGTAATAAAATTAAATTTGTCAGTAATGTAAAAAAAAGTTTTTCAATCAATCTCTTAAACAGTCCGTTAGTCGGACTCATATCCACGGCATTTATTTGTCGGGTCCGGCCCAATAGCCGTACAACCTCGAATTGCAGCACAGGCGTACTGTTAGAAAATAGATGGCCTCCATGAGAGAAAGGATGGAAAATCCCGTAAAGAGTCCCAGCAATCCTCCAAAATTTGCGAGAAAATCCGTAGGGCCATACAATTCATGCCTTTCTGATGTAATGAACTGCGACGATTTGAAAAACAGGATCAGTTTGGAGACGTAGTAGCTGAAACAAATTTTCATTATATTTATAACAATATAAATGTTTCTTAGTCGAAAATAATGTGATAAAAAAGAGGAATACTTGGAAACATATAATTTGATAATTAAAATTTTACTGAACCACTAAAAATTGTTAATAATTTTGGAATTGTAATTATTTAGTCAACGTATTTGGATAGTAAAAAAAGTGTACCAAACAACCATATCAACATTTGTTTGCCGGTCACTACTTACAAAAAAGTATAAATTTACAACCAGACCTGATGGTATTTCTTCTTCTATAGTAAAGAATTATGCAGAATTTTTGTTGTTCTTTTAAATGCAGTTTTTACTTTTGTATTAAAAATCAAACTACTCCATGGTAATAAACAATCCGAATTGCCCAAAATAAGCTCATCAGAGCCATTTCCTCATAAATTCCTGTTCACTCATCAGAGCTTACCTCTAGAATCATAGCAATCTTTTGATTTTGCTTTTTGTGTTTTTTTCCAATTTTTTTTTCTCGCGCTTGGACTTAGGGTCCCGACAACGAGAGTTCTCGCCTTCGCCGAGAATTCTGGACCTCACTCGAGTTCTTTTTCTTTCTGTCATTGTACATACTTGTTAGAATACCAACGTTCTATCTTGAATTCTCTAGTTCGATGTAAGCCAATGACTGGAGTAATAACCTGATTTTTTTTATTTCCCTACGTGTGTTTCCTTTTGAATTTTTAATTTAGAACATTAAAAATACTTTTTTAGAATTTTTGGTAAATTCTTTATATTTTCCAATAATAATGCAAATTATTATCTATAGGGACTGCGGGTTCTGTTGTGCCTTCTTTGGCTCTCTCCCTCTCTCTGAAAAACTTCCTCAAAACATCTCAACATTATCAATCATACAATTAAATATAAATTCACATTCAATTTTTAAATCCTCGAATAACTGTTTAATCCTTCAGACCTTTAAAAATAAAATAATAAGTAGAATAGGGGTGGGTGGCTTCAACTAGACCTATACTTACTCCTCACGCCCAAATTTCAATGTCCAATTCTTCTTCTCGGCCCGCATGGCCTCCATCCAATCCCACTGACTTTGCGACGTTTCTATATTGTACGTCAGATCGGAACACATTGGCATGCAGTCGCATTCTTGCAGGTGCTTTAAGATTCTCTTGAACGTTTTCGTCGTATTAGAAGATTGATAGATCAATTTTGATCTGAGATCGCCCAATTGGTATCTAGCTTCTGCGCGTTTCATGCAGCCCAAGTTATCTGAGCCGCATATGTTCGTTGTATTATCTCCTAAAAAAATATAAGAGATTAGAGAAGAAGGTCGTAATGAAAGGACGGTACGTTCTCTGGATATTATTCATTATTTATTACAGTACAAAATTAATTCCAAATAGTATGGATAAAAGAAATTATGATTACAAAGAAAAAAAAATATAATAAAAAAAATGTTTTTGTTATTGATCATATTTATAGGTCTATAGGACTTTACTTCATTTGGTGATTTTCCAGTTTTGGGTATCATTAAAATTTTAACATTTCCAAACATGAAATACAATCCACCTTGTTATTTAATAACTTAAACAGAAATATCGCTCAGTGCATTGCTCTTCTTTTTAAAAGACTACATGTATTAAAATGGTTTAAATAATAACCTTGAGAAAGTTCCCTTATGGACAAACTGATTTAAAAAATCTTCGTTTCCAAATGGTTAATGTGATTGGAGTATATCGGATTCCAAACCATACTGGCATATTCTAATTTTGACAAAACCAGCGAAAAGAAAAGTATTTTCATCGTTGAAAAGCCATTGAATAACCTTATATTACTTATAACAAAACCTAAAATTCGATAAGCAGAAGCAGTTGTGTTTTCAATGTGCGATGTAAACGTTAAATTTGGATTACAAAAAAACTCCAAGATCTTTAATCAGTTCTGGTCGATTTAATGTAGAATTTTGTAGGTTATAATTATATAGTATTAATGCTTCCTTTCTAGTAAATGTCATTACATTACATTTTTTAACATTTAACGGTAACTTATTTATTTTGCACCATTCGTTTAAGCAGTTAAGATTCTCTTGAAGCAATAAACAATCATTATAACTAGAGATTTCATAAAAAAAAATTAGGTCATCGGCAAACAATAGATTTGTAGGGCTCAAATTACAAACAATATCATTAATAAAAAGCAGAAATAATAAAGTCCCTAAAACCGAACCTTGCGGGATGCCGGATGTTTGATGTATGTCTTAAGCACTGATCATAAAGGTTATAGATCTGATAGATATGACTGTAACACATTTAATAAGGAGCCAAGTGCTGAAAGTTTACTTATTAGAAGTTTGTGATCAATTCTATCGAATGCTTTAGAGAAGTCAGTGTAAATAACATCAACCTGACTTCTTCAATCCAAAACTTCAGAAATACAATGAGTTATACAGATTAGATTTGTTACAGTAGAGCGACCAGCAATAAAATCATGTTGGATTGGACTAATGATTTGGTGAAACTGAAATGAAAGGAAAGTATGCACAAGCATTTTAAAAATTTTAGAGAAATTGTTCAGAATTGTGCGATAGTTGGATATATCATTTTTGCTGCCATATTTAAAGATTGGACTAACTTAAGCTAACTTCCACATCTCAGGAAATTATTGAGTTTTAAAAATAAGGTTGAAAATAATAGTAAGAGGTTTGCAAAATACTTGTGCACACTCTCTCAGTAGAAATGCCGGAACGTTATCCGATCCACTTGTTGAGAGAGAGAGAGAGAGAGATATGCTTTATTGTCGTAAAAAAATTTACAAAAATTTTATAGACAAAGCGTGTAACTTAAATACTAAACATATTATAAAAATAACTAAACAGCAAAAAAAACAAACAGAAACAAACAGACAAAATAGGAATAACAATTGCAATGGATATGCAATATCCGTCATTATAATTATTCTAATTTAATTTTTAAATTTAAACTTTAATATTTAATTATTTAATTGATGCCATTGTATGTGGAACTCAAATGTCTAAGGTACGTTATAAAATTCTGCTACTGTGTAATATGGTCTTTCTAGAAGAAAAGCTTTAGCCAGTTTTCGGAACTTATCGTATGTATTTATAGATTTTAATTGCATCGAAAGGTTATTATACAATTTTTTGGCATTGTAGGTAATGGAATGTTTTAATAGGTCAGAAGTGGACATTGTTAAATAAACATCAGTCTCTAAATTTCTTGTAGGATATCTACGAGTCGGTCTTTCGGATAAATTTTGAATGTGCTTGCGAACCAAGCAGACGGATTCGAAAATAAATAGAGCAGGAAGGGTTAGAATTTTGAAATTTTTGAAGTAATTTTCGCAATGTGTCCTACTACTTAAACCAAATACATAGCGGATTGCTCTTTTTTGCAGTTTAAAAATAGATTCGAAAAGGTATAAGCTACAAGAACCCCAGAAAGGTAAACCATAGCGAAGGTGAGATTCGAATAAGGAAAAGTAGGTTATTAATGCAGTAGAAGGAGTCAGCTCTTTAGAAACCGATTTAATGGCAAAACATGCGGAGGATATTTTTTTTGCAAAGGTATCTATATGAGCAGACCATTTTAGAGAATCGTCTATATAAAGACCTAAAAACTTGATTGAAGTCACCGTTTGGATCAGATTATTGTTTAAAGTTATAGGTTGTAAAGTACCTCTGTAAGACAATGCTACAGTTTTACTGGTGTTGAAACAAAGTCCATTCGAATTAGACCAGGACTTAATAGTCACTAGATCTTCACTTATGATAGATTGTAATGTCTGCATGTTAGAATTATTCCAGGTTACACTGGTGTCATCAGCAAATAAAGTAATTATACCACTTATTCTTAAGTCTGTGATGTCGTTGATGAATAATAAAAACAAAATTGGACCTAATACTGATCCTTGAGGTACTCCACTGCTTATTGCTAGATTTGTAGAATCTTCACCATTCGCCCGCACCTGTTGATTTCTATTTTCTAGGTAAGTTTTAAACCATTGTAAAGGAGAACCCCGTATGCCATAAATTTGTAACTTATTAATTAAAATATCATGATTTACACAATCGAAGGCCTTTGCGAAGTCACAAAATACTGAAGCGGTGAAAAGTTTATCATTAAGTGATGTGTATATTTCATTAAGAACGGAAAACATTGCGTCGCTAGTGCATTTTTTAGGTAGAAAGCCATACTGATGAGCTGTGAGGATGTTATGCTTGAAAAGAAAGGGCAAAAGACGGTTTTTCATTAGCCGTTCTACTATCTTCGATAAGGTAGGCAATAACGCGATAGGTCTATAGTTACAGGTTTTGGTTTTGTCGCCACCTTTATGAAGTGGGATTATTATAGCTGTTTTTAGACAGTTAGGAAAGAGACCAATTTCAAAGGATTCATTAATCAGTGAAGTTAAAATGTTGATTACTACATCCGGTATATTTAGAAATATTTTGGTGGACAGGCCATCAATTCCACAGGAAAATTTATTTTGGATGTTGTTTATGGTTTGCACTAGTTCATGCTTGTCTACTGGTCTTAGGTTTCAATTTTTTCAGAGCAGTTAGTACTTCAGCTTCTGTTACTTGGGTAATATTAACTATATTATTATAATTTTGGTCTTGTAAAGAATCTTTAACGGTATTATCAATTGGTATATAATTTCCTGAAAAAAATATTGCAAACGAATCCACTATATCTTTAGGTTTAATTTTAATTTCAGTTCTCACTGTAAATAATATAATATGATTTATATTTTAATAATCTTAAATTTTTTCCAAGCTTTACTTTTTAGTTTAATACTATTTATGATTTCAGAATGAAACCACTGAGGATAATGTCGGTTAGTTGGAGTCTTTTTTGGAACATGTTGGGCAAATATAGAGTTTAACCTATCGTAAAATGCGGTTAAGACGTCATCAACATTATAGCCGCTATTTAGAAAAGACCAGACAGAAGTAATAAATTTTAGCAGAGTTTGATCGAGGTTATAATTTTAGATTAGCCGTTAATGACATCCTAAATATTATTTAACATTAAAAAATAAAAGATTTTTGTTACATCAGAAAGAAATAAGTAAATTATTGGATTGAACTGACCCCCGTTTACATTTTACAGATTTTTTTGCTCACATAGACCCCCTTGTTGGTTATCGTCGACCCCTGGGAGTTGACATAGACCACTTTGGGTTTAATCGAAAATTCTTTATAACAATGGTATTATTCTGTGCTTAAATGTCTCGAAAATATCATCATTGATCAAAGACTCAAAAAGTTTGGGTATTGCACTGTGACGAAGTCACTAAAATTCCCATTAATTTATTTCATAAATTAATTTCTAAAATTAATTTCCATCTATGAACATTTGCTATGGATTCCCAGATGTCTACATAAGAGAAATTTGAAACCGAATAAATAAAATAAAAATTCTCAAAGTATTGGTCGAATAATACCGCTTTAAGACACCCGTTATTTGGTCTATTGTGCCTAGTAAAATAATATTGCGGGGAGGATAATTTTTTTTTTCTCTCATGAGTGGAGGGTGATACTGTTCACCACCGTTGGCAGATTTCCGATATTTTTTATTACTGAGAGTAGCCTATTAATTTTTTTATTTTTAAAACGTATAGTTTGAATCATATTTAGTTTTACTATTGTAGATTTTTTTCTTATGGCTAAAACCGGCCGTTTTCATTAATAGCAAGGAATTTGTGCTAAGGGTGTTAGTGCCCACCGTTTTAATTTTTTTTAAAGGGAAAATTGTTATTTTTATTTTCTTATGGGTATAGTATAGGTCATAGTTAATTTTACCGTTTTATCATTTTCTGTAAATACCGAGACCTTTTATTTTTTCAACATACATGATTCTGCATTTATTTTATTACCGTTATTAAACAGATATATATATATATACCGATTTCACCCCATTTATTTTATTTTTAATTATTATTTATTTTGTAAATATATTTTTGATTGAAATTCCTGAGTTTAATTTTGAATTACGCCTTTGCTTTTTCCGTTTTCAGGGCGTAGTGATTAATAGGTAAAAGTGCAGTGAAAAACTTTATTTACTTTACTACCCCAGTGTAGGTCAACTTAACAGCGAAGGTCTATCCGTTTTATTTTTTTTTGTTTGTACCTGGACTCCACTGAGTCTACTGAGGGTGTACTCTACGTGCACCCCAGGGCCGCAGAGCAAACTGCGATATCAAAACTGGCGCCTGAGCAACCCCTATTCGGGAATTACATTCATAGCGCCACAGACTCGCTGAAGCACTGTAGGTGATTCCTCTGTAGTGTCTAATATTTTATTTGTCTTTTTTGTGGATATGGAATAATAATGAATGTTTTTAACACATGGAAAAATTTTCCTAAATCGAATGATTTGGAATATTTGACACAGTGGATTAACAGGAGAATCATAATTTTTTAAGAAGAAAATGAGGTAGTTCTTCTTCTTTTTTTTTTCAATTTTTATAGGCCTCAGCTGCCAGGGCTATTCGGCTTATGGTAATTGTTTTGATGTATTTATTTTTTTTATGTAAAAAGGTGTATATGGTAAATAGAGTATATTATAAATAAATTTTTATCGAAAGGTCACTTTGTCACTTTTAACCTAACTTGGTGTCACTTTTATACTAGATATTTTGTGATTGTTGATGATAATGGACTTCAAGACTCCCGATTCGGAGACCGCCATTTCAATGTTGCTACGACGATGTCCAAATTGGAAGTTAATGAGGTAGTTCATCAGTTACCGCAGATTTGTTATCATTAAAATCCGATATTTTTTAATTTTCTGACATGTTTTAATACAAAAAAAAGATTTTGTTATCATAATCGCTGTCATTTAAATCCTCCTTGCCTCCAGACTAACTAAAACTACTTTATTCATCCCGGAATCGATTAAGGCCAACTCATTTATCATTTTCCGTTTCCCAAACTGCTTATTTAACTGCATTAACTGTCTTCGGCCATTCTTTTTGCCTCGAATAAGCGATATCCGCGCTTCTCTCATAAAAAAAAAAACTAAACTTTCCCCGAATTTTACGGCACAAATGCAACGTAATGATTTTTAGAGCGACTGATTTTGACGTCTCGGATACGATTTACGGTTATACCTGGCTTCTGAGCTTCTTATGACGACTGCTTTTCTACTGCCTGATATTCAAAGATGGCCATAAATATTTTACGTCTTCTTCCTGTATGCGCGCTGTCAATTCGAGCGCTTTAGAAATGAGAAATATGTCGGTGGCTGTAAAAATCGTATAAACCAGAAGCATATTAAGGGGGAGATTACAGAACGTCTGCAACTTTGCAGATCTGCAAATATGGCGGCAACTTTGAAAATCTGCAAATATGACTGACTTACACATGCAAGTATCAAGTTTTCGTATTCCAAATTTGGGTTTAGTGTTGTTGGGGGTAATAAACCACAATAAATATTGCGAATTTGCAGATATTTTTTGGAATACTTGCATTTGTAAGTCCGCCATATTTGCAGATCTGCAAAGTTGCAGACGTTCTGTAATCTCACCCTAAGAGCAATCCAGTCCCTTCTGACGTCACACCGCACGAATCTCACGACCTCCCCTTAAAGTATTTGGAACCTTGTTCGCTACATAAATTTGGCAATGTTGTGTTTCGTACGCTGAAGGGTCCGATTACAATTCAGGAATAATTCGTTGGCTATCGCCGCCTACTGGGGGTTAGTGGCTTGTTAATATACGAATGTAGGAATACTATTTTTAAACCAAACAACTTAAATATTTTTTATTTATTGATAGTTATAGATGATATACAGGGTGTCCCGAAATTAGACGGTCATATTTTAACAGCGTAATCTACATCCTAAAATAGTAAGAAAGGTTCATATAAACATAGGTTCGAAAACTTTTCTTTTCCGAGATACAGGGTGCTAAAGGTGAAGTCCTGATACAACACTTTTGTAAATATTTTCTAAACGTTTAAAGATAATTACGTAAAATTTGTTACAAATACTTACCTTTTTACGCTTCATTTATTGGACTAAACCCCAGTTATTGATCATCTTCTTAGGTGGGTAAATTAGGGGGAGCTTAGGGTAAAATTGCCGTGTGTGTCTGTGTGTCTATATCCACCATAACTCATGAACCGATACACAGAAAAACACTAAATTTTAAACTTAAGTTTTATTTCGGCCTGACGTGAAATAATTAGATTTTGGACAAAGTCGGAACATCTGGGGGGGTACTTTATGGGAGGGAGGCCGTTTTTATATTTTATTGAATATATATGTTATTTATGTTTGGAGAAGAAAATTATTCAAATAAAAGTTACTTCTAATATTATTATCTATAATTTTTGCTTTATGTCAAAATTTCCTGAAATGGTACGTATTCGAGAAATTTGACAAAATGTGCAAAATTCTAAACTAAACTAAAAGTTGTTTGCGATATCGATCTCTATAATTTTTGTTTATACATGATTTTTCTAAAATGAACCGTAATGGAAAAATTGTAGGAAAATTGCTAAATTTAAATTTTTCAGTATTTTCGTTTTCAATGAATAACTATATAAAAATGTTTCGAGGTAGATAGATGTATGTGGAAAATGTATATATTTAGTTTATCCTCTAAACATTTATAGAGGTACTGCAATAAGTTGTACAAAATAACCAGAAAAAGCCTATAATAACTAGATAGGAAAGTCATGTGTTGGACACATCAGATATTTTGACTATAAAATTTGGAAAACCAATATTTTCTGTATAATAAAGCTACATTTGTTGCATCTCGCTAGGACGCGCCATTTTCAAGAGAAAAGCATGTTACCTTATTCGAAAGTGTAAACAATAATTAGTAGGTCTGTAGAATTAGAAATTTTATTTTTTTTTTTTTAACTTTGAAAAACCGGTAACTACAGAAATTTTAGAAAATATTTCATCTGGACTTCACTTGTAACACCCTGTATCTCGAAAACGAAACGTTTTCGGACCTATGTTTATATAAACTTTTACTCCTATTTTTAACCGACTTCATAAAAGGAAGAGGAAGGTTCTCAATTCGTTGAAATATTTTTTTTTTATTTTTTTTATGTATGTTCAGCGATAATTCTTTAACACGGTGTGCAATTTCAATACTTCAGGGGTGGTTCCATATAAATTTGGTAAAAATCTAAAAATTGGGCCCATGAGAAAATTCTCAAACTCTTCATTTTTTATGTATGTTTAGCGATAATGCTTTACCACCTTGTCCGATTTATATGATTCTTTTTTTGGTAGTAAGGGGGTACCTCAGGGGTGATCCTATATAAATTTGGTTAAGATGTGGTGACGGCATCTGCACGTTTTTGAATTCGGTTTTTTTTAATTTTTAATTTCTAATACTTGTAGGATGTAGATTACGCTGTTAAAATATGACCGTCTAATTTCGGGTATATTGGAAATTCGAAATAATAGTTATGACGTAGCGGTGTTTTTCTAATTGTAATCGGACCCTAGGTATATGGATACGAAAGTGATGAATTGGAGATAGGTAAATTGTATTTATTGTATTAAAGGAACAACAAATATAAGTACAATTAATATAACAATTTTTGAAAGTCTGTATTAGAAAAATTTTTTTTCATAGATTATTAAATTAAAAAAATAACTAATAAAACACGAAATTTTAATTTTTTCTCTTTTAGAACACAAAATATACAATACTGTTGAATCAAAATTTTCTCTTGACAGCAGGTGGTTTTTGTGACGCGACAATTATGATGCTTTGCATCTCATGAATTAAAGTTAATTCTCTTTCAATCTTAAGGTGTTCATACCCCTTATAATTTTCGGACAAGAATATCTCAAAATATTTAAATTTTGGCAAAATAAATTAGGCAATAATATCTATAACATGCATATGTTTTAATGTTTTAATTCCTTCCAGTTTCCCAAAAAAACCAAAAGGGCTTTAATTTTTAAATATCATAATGAAAATAAATGCATTCCTCGACAGCACTATTCTTAATTTAATCTCCAAAGTTAAGTGCTATCTTCTGGTGTAAACTGGTGTAAATTATTGCAAGAAACGAATAATGACAGAGTGTACGATAGTTACAAGCCCGTTACACTGTTTTCCACTCAATTTATTAAAAAAAAATAATAATAAATTAGGGTGTTATTTTTTTTTCTCTGAAGCTATTTATTTTGGGAAAAAAATTCGAGAATAAAAAAAATTAAATAAATCAAGGATTTCATAAAATTTCATCTCGAAAAAAAGTTTTGATATGAAATAAAGTAAGTGTTGCTAATTTCATCCCCCTATAATGTAACAGAAATATTGAAAAAATACCCGTGGTTAGTCCTTTGCGATTACAGAATTTCAAGTTTCTAGCTTTACTGAAAATTTTAGAAATAAAAATAAAAACTCAATTTTAGTCACCACTTTTTAAGGGTGATATCTCGAAAAGGGGTGGGCTGAGGAAATTTTGTTATAGGAAAGATCCATCTTAATTTCATACGAGCAATCAGTTCCTGAATTTTGTCGCATGTATTTAGAAACACCCTGTATATTACACATTTTTTTTAAGCGTGCAAAATTCTTGACAATTTCTTTTCCCTAATTGGCACATGTCGTATTTTTCTAGGATTTACTAACTCTGGCAGCAAACAAATAAAATAGAAATTTGTCAGCTGTGCATTTTTGCCTTTCAGAATTTTTCATTTCATAAATTAACTAAAAACTAAATTAAACAAAAACCTAACAACGCCTCAACAACAAACTAAGACGATCACAATAATTTCGCACCTCTTCAAAAACAACTACCTATTTTTCGACACAGGAATTAACAAATTTAACTAAACAGCAGCTACCCTTTTAACCACGGGCTTCAAAGACTAGCAGCGTTGCCATATTCACTGGTATCATTGTTTTAATAGAATTAGTATCGGAATGAAAACTATGTTAATCTTCGGTCCTGTATAAAATTGGTAATCTTTTTGAAAAAAAGTTATTTAGAAAATAGTTAAGATATTTGTTATAGAATGCCGGTAAAGAGCCAAAAAATTAAATTTGTTAAAAAGTTGAAATTTTTGTTGTTATTCTTTAAAAATATAAGTTTTTCGCGGTGTAGCGAAAGTCTTGGTTCATTTTTACGATTGGCCTGAACCATTTTTTTTTACAATTTTTTTTAACTGGCTCAAATGTAAAATTGATTTTTGGCGGAGGAGCGCCCATCATGTTTGCTCTTAAATCAGGTAACCACGCAGGTTACATACGATTTGGGAGATAACGGAGCAGCTTAGATCCTTTTGACAATGATATTGCGCATATTTTTTCAATATAAATAACAATTCACACTGAATGTCATTATTACTACTTAAACCTTTTTAAAGCGATCCACTGGTAATTTGCGGTATTTATCCTTTTAATTAAAGTGATGGTTATTATTGGTTACTTTCTATGACCTCATATGCACGCCCTTTAAAACCGGCCAATATTAACTGCCCCATGGAACTACCTGGACACATTAATCCCAAGTACTTACCGCCCCACGTGGAATAAAGTTGAAAATTAAGTTTTAATGACCGGAAATTCAAAAACAAATATTTCTAATTTGTCTAATGAATTTGGGAAAACCACATTTCATTATGATTGCAAGAGAGGGATACATTCCAAAGCAAATGAATATATATACATAATTATTTCTTATTGGTCGGTATTTAGGAAAACCAAATTATAGTTGAAAGAGTAGGGATAAATTTAAAAGAAGATGAATATTGGTATTTGTTTCGTGCTGTTAGTGTTTAACTTTTAAATAGCGAATCCATCAATGATGTTTAGTCAATAAAGAGAACTTTAATTAATAATTACTTAATATAAATATTCAAAGGCCCATGTCGCCAAAGATGGAAAGGTTAGATGGCGATGCATTAAAAAGGTTGTCAACAAATTTTTAGTAATTCTACAAAGAGGAAAGCTGTAGAAGATATATGTGAAAGACCTTTAGAGACACATTTTTTGGGTTCGAAGAAATATCTATGCTGCAAGAAGAAAATCCACACCACCATTGCCCAAGTCACAGGAAGAAGTTCGGTCACAGAACATACCCTTGTCCGATGTTATTCACTAAATACTATACTTACTCGGCATAAAATAATTGACACATCCACAATAATACAGGGTGTGATTAGTGAGACACTCCAACTGGCAATTTCTACTTGTATACAGTTTGAAATATTTCAATTTTTTCTCGTCTGGAAAGAAACATTCTCTCTTGTGCGGATTGTAAATTTCTACGGCAGAATCTGTAGTGGTCATTTGTGGTTTTATGGCTGCCAAAACCACCTCGTCTAGTGGTACCTAAAACAGTTAACAAAATGTGAAGCGTGTTTGGCCCAAAGACCATACCCTAACCAAAAATGTTTAAAATAAACCATTCACACAATATTACTTCTCTTTATAATTCAAATAATAATTAATTCATTTGAAATTTTATTGAAATCATTATATGATTTTCCTTGCTCTTTTCTAGCTCGTCTTTTAAAAAATCAAACTGCTGTTATTATAAAAACTCTAACATTAGAAAGTAGTCTAAAAATGAAAATATAAACACCATTAAATGATAAGAAAATATTGAGTTTTTAAGAAACCAATATATGAACCTAAGTACAGTTCATCAAATTTCTAGAGGTGTTCGACGCCCAGATAGAGAACGCGCTACGTGTGACTAAGATAGCTATTGTACAGTCTGCTAAACAGGTTATTTTTAATATTTTTAGGTAATTAAATTTTAAAAGTGTGGAATAGTTTAGGGATTAAATTGGTCTGATTGGACTTTCTTAGAACGTTTTTAAAAGCAGCTAAAGATAGTATGTAGAATTGAAAATAATTATTATGCCATAAAAGGTGTTTTGGAATTCCTTCAACCTTTTGAAATTGAGTCAGAAAATATAAATTTTATAGGATAGCGGAAAATACCTATAATTTTTTTGTAGGCCTCTGTAAATCGTGGAAATAGTTTATATTTTATTTCTACCTTATTAAGGAAAATGGTACCTATTATTAATAACGGTTGTTTCTGAAACATTACTAAAATTTTCGAAATTTTGTTTTTCTACAAAACAATAAACTATACTATTTAGAAAAAAATGTATTTCTCTTATAATTTTATAAAAAATAACAGGGGAATATTTACATTTCTTGATCTATTAAACAAAACGATAAATTATCTCGACGAATGACACCATGTTCTAGTACGGAAGCTAGCTTTACATTTTTGTTGGTGGTTTCATGGGTTTCATATCAATTTTTTGTAATTGTAGTTTACACGTACATATACCTCTTAACACTTATTTGCTTTATTAAAAAAGTGTGTTGTTGTGATTTACGTCGAAATAAGTCAAAAACAACTTGAAACCCCATATAAAATCAAAAAGGAGAAACGGAAAAAAATTGAGCCTGTAAATGAACACAACTCAGAAACAAAAATAGCTATCTAATAATAAAAAAATAAAATTTGATTCTTGTGCAGCTTCATCTATATCATTAACTGTTTTTGGTTTTTTAATGGTTTTTCTTGGTGATGAAAATTCCGATATCTCACGGTTATCGATTCTTTTTTTCTCTCCAGAAATGCGGATGACAGTGTTTTTAGATACTCCTGTGGCTGCAGCAACACGATCATTTACATTTTTAAATAGTATTGAAGGTGAATTAAAGTTTCCTTCTCTTCTCATAAACTCTATAACATTGGCTATTATTTCGCGAGATTGACTGTTAATCACGCGGCCTCTTAATTTGCTATTAAACTCCATACTTAGGTTCTATTAAACTGTAATGAGCAAAAAACACAAACGAAAATAAAAGAAATGTTTTAGCGAAATTTACATCTGACATTTACGTCTGAATGAAATAATGAAATACTTGATGCGCAGAGTGTACTTTCATTGCGTAAATCCGTCGGGATGCCTGTCAGTAGTGCTTTCTCTGTCTAGCCGTTAGAATATTTTCTATCAACTCGCTTTTTCATTCGGTGACGTCACTCCGTCCTTAGTGACTGTAATGAGGCCACCGTAGTGTCTACGAACCACGGATACTGGTAACTATCACATACTTTGATTACTATACGGGGCAAGAGAGAGGTCCGACACGCCCAACATAGGGCGCGGCCATTTTGAACCCTATGACACAGTTTATAACTAAAGAATCAGATCGCTCACTCTGCGTCGGCACTTTTTATCTCAATGTTCCAGTTTATACACTGCGCAACTCAGATAATACAATATATAACAACCGCCTATAATAAAATAGCAGTCTTCTGCGTATCCTGAATTTGCATCCCTGGAGTGGATGTTATTTTGGAACTTTCAACTGGTCCGAGTGAGCTAACTGATTCTTTAGCAATAAACTATGACTCCAAAAATAATATTCACTGCAAGCAAAATATTAGGTGCGTTTTAATCATCCGCTTCTACTTCCGGAATTGTCGGTTCAGTCGTTCTAACCTGTCAGATTAAAACAAGAAAACCGACAATTCCGAAGCAGAAGCGGATGATTAAAACGCACCTATTAAAAATATTGCGCCAAGATGTAGGCAACACGTAATAAGGGTTCAAAATGGCGGAGTTTTCTATCTCCTTTTAAAAGGCACTCAGAAAGCTGCGCAGTGCGACCATTCTCCGTATAGTAAAAGAAAATCAAAGTATGTGGGTAACTATGCCGTAAAATGTCAAAAATATATTGACAAACGTCAATGATATACCTCTGATGTCAAAAAAATCATTGTCAATTGACTTCTCTCAAATGTTAGTTGTATCTGATTTGTTCCCGTTTTACAATCTGGAACGAAGTGAATCTTGTTTTGATGATTTTTGTCATTCATGTTACTTCTACTCAGGTACTTTTTTTCACATTGTTTTGGTTCTTTTCACCAATTAAAAAAAACAGTTCGTTGTACATTGAGGTACATAAAAAATTGACAGCGCTGCTGTTCGACCGGCCAACTACAGTCAAATAGGCGAATTTTATAAAAATAAGGACGAAAATGTGAAATTTTATCATTTCCGATTCGCCTCTTTTCTAGTCTTCATAGCAAAAACGTTGTATTTTCGAAAACGGTTTGGAACTTAACTAAATATTGACGTGAAGTTAGTTATATCGGTAATGTAGATCCCAACCGACATAAAGTTGCTGCGAACCTGACCAAAAATATCTAAATAGGGTTTTCTGAGGTAGGTTTGTGTTTTATTATCCAAATAGCGTTTTCTCAGGCTGTTTTGTTTTTATGGTAACTGTAAAAAACAACACTGAACAACTACCAGACTAATTTGTTTTACAAAAGTCTAATTATTGTTATTCATATTATTGCCAAATTATTATGAAATTATGTACAAGGATTGTTAATGGATATAATTCAGAATTTACTCAACAAAAACTCTATAACATCCAAAATTATATTAAGAAACTATATTCACATTCACATATATGTTAGTTATGATCAGTTTAAATTCCTTTTTTGATTGTTAATATTATTGTAACTGAAGATGATTTTTAGGAAAGTACGCCATTTATTTTGCAGTGTGTACGTTCTTATGTTAATGCTACACATACGTGCTTGCCACACGAATTGAATATTTGCTAGTAAACAAGTGTGCTATTTGAAAAGATTGGTCTAGTAGGTGGTAGTCGTTCATATTCAACTTACCCTAAAATACTCTTGGCTCGGTCTAGGTACTCTAGAAGGTATATGTAGAGTTACCTGAAAAAAAAAAAGAAAGTTAATAAAACAACTGACTTATTTGACGTATTTCGCTACCCACCCTGAATCCTTGTAAAGCCCTTTTGCAGCTGTGATCCTTATTGTATTTCGACATGTTTAAAGTGACAGATAGCGCGTTCGTCGCTCCGGCTAGTAGAGCTCTTCTAGGGTAGGGATACAATCCCACTGTAGGCGAATATCCGTCCTTCATCGTCCAATTTTTGTAGGTCAAAGTGTTCGATTTGTAATATTTCGAGGGAATCCACCTGAACGAAATATTAGTTTATACAGTGTGTCTGAAAAAGTTGGCAACAAATGGGAAACTTTTTTATTATTAAGTTTAGGAAAAAACGTCATTCTTCATAAAAAGTTCTGCAAGGCCTAAAACCCAATATACGATAATCAGATATCGAAATTTTCCAATCGTATACGAGGTTTGTCAAAAAGTATGAATTTTGCTCAAGAGTAAAGTACCTTTATTTTCGACAATATCTAAAATTGTTATTAAGAAAAGTTGATTAGAATTGAAAACTACGTTTAAATGTCTAATTACAGCTATCTACGATAAAAACCAGGTTTTATTATTGTTTACAATTTCTTTAAGATCGAAAATGATCAAAAACTAGGTATCTAAATTATTGACCTGTACAAAATCAAGTTGCTGTGGAAATGTTTTGAAACATATCTTATGTCAGTATGCTTCAAAACCTCAGTTTGTAATAATTGTACTTTTTTAAATACTAGTAAAAATGCCGTTGAAATTAAGTCTTGAAGAGAAAATTGAAATTGTTTTAATTGTTGGAGATAACTACAAAACTTATAGGGAAGCTGCCATAATCTTTAATAACAGACATCCTGATAAAAATGTACATTTTGCAACAGTAAGTAAAATAATAAAAAAGTTCAAGTGTTCCGGAAATGTTGAGAATAAATTCAAAAAGAAACATGAGGCATGGGTTGCTACTGAAGAAATTCAAAATCAAGTAATGCTCTCAGCAATAGAAAATCCTAAAGATTCCATAAGAAAAAGGGCAGCTTTACTTGGTGTGCGCAAAGACGTAGTTGCAGGAATATTAAAAGCAAACAAATTTAAACCTTACAAACCCCAGTTCACTCATACCCTAAAAGCAGGAGATTTTAATAGAAGATTTGAATTTTGTGCTTGGTTCCAAGGGGAGTTAGAAGATAATAATTATATGGCACGGTGCATAATTTTTTCGGACGAGGCAACGTTCACTTCTAATGGGGTAGTCAGCTCACAAAATTGCCGTTGGTGGAGTGATGTTAATCCTAATTTCACTGTCCAAACTCGTGACCAATACTGTTTTAAAACAAATGCATGGTGTGGAATTTTTAAAGATAGAATAATTGGACCATTTTTTTTTCGAACTAATATGAATGCTGAACGTTATCTGGAATTTTTAAATAATGAGATTCTTGAATTTCTTCATAACCTACCAATAATGGAAAGGCAACGTACATGGTACCAACATGATGGAGCAACCTGCCATAGTACAAGAAATGTTCGAGAATGTCTTCTACAAATTTTTAACGGAAGAGTAATTGGAAGATTTGTGGACTTTGCTTGGCCTCCAAGATCTCCGGACCTGACCCCCCTAGACTTCTTTTTATGGGGATACTTGAAGCAAAAGGTATACCTTAAAAGACCGTTTGAAAATATTGATCATTTGGAAAGAATAATTAGGGAAACATGTGACGGTGTTACTCCAGATGTTATTAGAAATGCAATAAAAGAATTCTCTCGAAGAACAATTACCTGCTTAGAAAGGGACGGTGGATATGTTGAGGCGTACGTGCAGTGAGGGAAAAGTTAATCCGGATTCTTCTTTTTCATGCATGTAATGTTTGATGTTGTGTTTTGAAAATAAATGATTTTAATTATGTATGCATTTGTTTACATTGTATTATTGATAACTCGTGCAAAACAAAGTCAATATTTATAGCAAAATTTGCAATGAGAAAATGAGTGGTGTAATCAGTAAGTGCACATCAACATAATTTTTAATTTCTATCGATATCTGAGGTTTTGAAGCATACTGACATAAGATATGTTTCAAAACATTTCCACAGCAACTTGATTTTGTACAGGTCAATAATTTAGATACCTAATTTTTGATCATTTTCGATCTTAAAGAAATTGTAAACAATAATAAAACCTGGTTTTTATCGTAGATAGCTGTAATTAGACATTTAAACGTAGTTTTCAATTCTAATCAACTTTTCTTAATAACAATTTTAGATATTGTCGAAAATAAAGGTACTTTACTCTTGAGCAAAATTCATACTTTTTGACAAACCTCGTATACGATTGGAAAATTTCGATATCTGATTATCGTATATTGGGTTTTAGGCCTTACAGAACTTTTTATGAAGAATGACGTTTTTTCCTAAACTTAATAATAAAAAAGTTTCCCATTTGTTGCCAACTTTTTCAGACACACTGTATATCAAGTACGCAAAGCATAAATTTGCTTTGTACAATTTTTGCATACAATACTTTTTCTACCATCACTTTAATAATAAAATACTTACGAACTATCTTTGAAAATTTCACTTTTGTCCATCATATTGAAAGTGTAGCAGATCCCTTCATCAGTGATAATGGGTTTGAATATTTTTAAACAATTTACACCGGAATATTTGCGTCCCATGTATTCGCAACTCTGAAACGGCATCGTTCCATTATTTATCTAAAAAAAATATATAACGCAATCACATTTATAAATATATATTAAAAATAATCTATTTTTTTGAAATATTCGATCCAATTTTCCCAATTAAATTGTTCAACAATCTTACAAATTATTTACCTAATGGTTTTTGATAAATCAATAATCAAATAAACTAACGATTAAATATGGTAAGAAATTAAAATAATGTATAAGTCATATGCATGAACTCAAAACAAAATAAATTCACCAACAGGTGGCACGGTCGGTCGTTAGCTTGGTACCAAGCGAAGGACGCTTGCGCAAGATAATACCTATAGTTAAGACCAAACTATTTATAAGCAAATATTAAACCATGAAATTTTATAATTAAATGTAAATAATAAAACAAAATAAAAAGAAAATGTAATAAACACAAAAAAATATGAATACCACATAAAAGAATTTAGACACAGGTTATTTACTGAAACTCCCATATTGGAAGAGGTTAATTTATCTAATCTAATATCTGCCCTTCACGGGTCTTAAGAGTCTGCTTCATTTATAGTTAAGTCTTGTGTTTTTAATAAAGAAGAAATCTAAAAATGGAAATGATGGACATAGCCCTTTTGTCCCGAGGTATTTATCATCAATACCCAGACCAAGACAGTAAGTGCTTAAATAACAACATTTTGAAATAGTGCTTAATTAATTAAGTTATGAAATATATTGGTAACACATAAGTTATTAAAGTAAAACCCACAACACAATTCTGTAAACAAAAGTATAAATAATGTTGAGGATACCCTGAGAACATTCGTTTAAAAGTAAATGTTTAATTTAATAAATCAGCAGGCACAGTACACATATGTAGTAACCTCATTATTATATAAAAAAACGTGATAGTAGGGTGTTTGCATTGACAGCATCACCGTCTTCCTATCCAGATATAGAACTATCCATGTAATAAACCAAGGATCTGGTCAACCGATATACTGTGTCCCCACGATTGAGTCTACGTTGATCTTCGGAGTGAAATACCCTCCGGGTAAACCCTTTTTTGAAAAGGGTTAAACTGATAGCCTTCCAAGTATAAAGAAAAACGAGACAGCAACCACTATTGAAGAATCCACTTCAATATTACACACTCAAATGTCGATGGATCTCCAATTTTTTTTTGTCTTATAATCCCTTTAGCGGGTGTAGATTGGGTCCAAAAAAACATGAAAATTTATCAAAAACCTTAATTTCCCTAAAATGCCATTTACCAGTTCTTCCACAATTAATATTGTAGTAAAATCTAAAATCCCCTTTAATAGGATAACTCGATGGTTGTATAAAATAAAGATTTTACTCCTCAGACAAAATTTGAGGTTCCCTGTCTTTCTTCAGCTGTCAGTAACACCTAACCAACAAATCTCTCACGACAAAAATAATGGATTTAAAAACTTATCAACAATAAATAACTTTTTACCTTTTTTTTTCGTATATTTAAACAAGGTGAGTCGAATTTTTCTGTAGTAATTTGAAGGCTAAAAATGCACGTTACAGTGATATATACATTTTTTCAAAGAGATCTAATATTGAAAGAGATTTAAGATAACGTTACCTCTTCTATAGTCGTGTAAAAATCTTCGGTAAACAAGTCGATGTTTGAGTACTTTACAAATTCGTTTTCTTCGCATATCAGACTCATGTAGTCAAGGATTTTTTTTCTAAAATAAACAAAAATATATTTATAAAAAACACAACTTTAGTTAAAAACAAAAACCTATTTAGTTTGCACCAGTTGATATATTCAATAAAGATGGTCAATAAATTTGGTGTTAGGGATCTTATTTAGATGTAACTAACTATTTTAAACAGATCAAGAATGAAACACTACTCTTTTTTAATAATTTAAAGATCTGTACAAAAATAGTATAGTTAAGTTTAAATTTGGTGAGAATTCATGGTTGAAATTAAGCTATCATAATCAATAGGGTATTTTAAATTATAACAATAAAATTATAAACCAATTATAACATGCTGTTAAAATTCAAAAACGAAAAATAACAGTTAACAATAAAAGGTATTAAAAAAAATATATATTTTTTTATTTGACATGTGTGACAAAATGTGAAAAATATTAAATTTACAATAAAAACTGATAAATGATAGGTAAAATTTTTCAATTTAAATCATATTGTCTACATGTCGTTATATTTAAAGGGCCAGGGTCACGTGTAGTGGACAGCCTAATTGTAGTAATGACACAGCTTAACAATACAGCTAAAACACTCTCTTGGCGGCAACGGTTTGCGTCGATTTCGTCGCGCATCGCTTAAGCTCCGCCTTCGAAGGGAAAAGACGGTTTTGGTGTTCAGAAGCGTACTTAGGTAAGGTGTTGAGTCGTGCGTATAATTTCGTTGGTTGTATAATTTCGTGGAGCCTATAATTTCGTTGATTGTATAATTTCGTGGAGCCTATAATTTCGTTGATTTTGTTTGAGTTAAAGGTACTGTTATTATTTTGGTGACTCTTTAGCTATGAGTAGAATGAGTGAAAAAAAAGACATCATTCTGTTTGTGCAGTCAAAAGCTGTTTTAATAAGGGTTATACCTGCAAGAAAACATTCTTTAGTTTTCCCAAGGACCCAAACCGATAAGTACCACATTATAAGAAATTTTCATTGTTAAAAATATAATTTATACAGGGTATCCCATTAGTGCGTTATTGTTCATTATTTTGTTGTAGACACGCAAGAAAGTTTTAAATAAAAGTTATATGGATTTGAAAAATACCTACATATTTTAAAAATATCTTTGGAGGATATACAGGGTGTCACGTTTTTGCCTGGAAAATTAAAATGTATGTTTTTTAAATGGAACACCTTGTATTTTATTTTATGATAAAATTATTAACACCCTAAATTATTGTAAAGACGAATTGATACAGAAAATTTTTATCAGGTATGTGTGTGGTTACCTTTTAATAAAAGCCTTGCGGATCCACTCCTCTGCGATACCTGTCTTAAATATAACAAAGATCACGTTGAATTAGATGATTTTTCTTTTTATTGCTTTTTAAAGGCATATGATAACGCCAATCCAGATACATTTGGAAATCTGCAACTGTCAAATGATGAATTTGTAGAACTAATATTCAATATTGAAAAGATATTTCAAAATAATTTTGAAGAATTGGCTACAAAAAATAACATTTGTACCACACTTTTAGAATTAATTAACCCAATACCCTTTAGTCATCCATGCTAACGTTTTCCAAAAGAATAACTTATTTTATTGTATGTTTAATCTCAATAACTAAAAAATATACTGACAATTAGTTTGACAGAATTGTTATTTATTTAAAATTTTAAAAATAATAGCAGTCGGTTGATCAAAATATGAACGGTGATTGGCGAATTTATTTTTTTTTGCAGTGTTCTCACTACCTAGAATGGATATGAAATATATTCGTTCAATTGAAGGCAATAGCATACTTTTTCGTTTTGTAATCTGTGCATGGATATTAGCCAATCTATGCACATACTACAAAATGAAAAAGTATGTTATTGCGTTCAACTACGAATATATTTCATATCCATTTTAGGTAGTGAGAACACTTTAACAAAATTAAATCTACAAATCACAGTTCATATTTTGGTCACCCAACTCCTATTATTTAAATTTTTTTATATAAGTGACAATTCTGTTAAACTAATTGTCAATATATATTTTAGTTATTGATATTAAATATACATTAAAATGTTTGTGTAGACTCGATAAATAATAGCATTTTTGTTTTTATTGTGTCCACATTTAAAAAAAAAATTTTAATCAAACTACATGATACTAATTTAATTACGAGTATTAAAACTAAAGTCCTGAAAGTTTCGGTGAAGATGAGGACAGAGCATCTGCCTTCCACGCGAAAAGCCCGGGATCGAATCTAGGCCGAGGACTAATTAATTTTTCATGTTAATTTTATTTTATAAATTAGTCAACTTCGTAAATTATTTTAAAATTAGTTATTTTGTCTAAATAACCTAAAATAATTTTTTAAATTTGTAGATTTTCGTTAGTGGGTCGTAGAAAACATATACTGACCATATCGAGTGGATTGTTCATATCACAATCAGACGATTGAGTACTCCGCATACGACGTCGTGCTTAAACTTCGTCTTTGTGTGATATTGCTATCATATCCACCCTTGTTGAACAAACTATAATTTATTTGTTTTCTTGGTTTAGACCAAAACTTAAGTTTTACATCAGAAATAGGAACTAAATTAATTTACTTTTCAAGTTTTCTTATAAAAATCGATATTACTTTCTCCAAGTACAAATTTAGTACCTACCTAAAATAAGTACTAATTATGTAATATCGTGTAATATTGTAATTCAAATTTCACATTACTATAAAGTTTCAAAATTCCCTACTTCGGTATGGTCAGATAAAAATTGAATATATTATATTAATTAAAACTGTCAAAGTATTACTTCTACAAATCTGTATTTCAATTAATAAGAATACATCTAAATATAACCAATATTGTTAAAATAAAAGCACAAATTCTTTATAATTCCAAAATACCATAGAGTTCCCAGACCTCAGTCGAAGCATTCGTTTATCTAGGTATAAACCCTTTGCCAGAGACACGGGGTACCACTTGATTTGCATCCACGAGCGTGACACAATTCTTTAACAATTGAAGCCCTTGGTGTAAAAAGGATCCAAGCCACAATTTGTCGTGAAGTGACTGTTTTAGCTCAAAACATTTGTTAACGAGGATTTTACTAGCCACATACAAATTATTATACCTCTAATCCGAAAGATGTGCTATTTTTCGTAATATTTATATTTAAATAATGTTTCTAATTATATTTGACAGATTTAAAACAAATTAAAAATTTAATTTCCCAAAACTTACTTAATATGGCATGTAACCAACCTTATTACGCCAAGGTTTTCAATTTTTTCAATAATAAAAAAATTGTTTAATCCGGGCCCGACTTTTCCCTCGAATCTAACAGAGATAGCACCATTCCGTCTTGCTTGGTTCTCGACCGCCAGATCAAAGACGCCGACACGGAGTTGTGGAGCTGTATTGTATAAGCTGTGGTAATGACATAAACCAAAATTTAATAGATCTATTAAATTGTAATGAACAAACAACCTTGTTTAGCTTGGTGTGGTAACTCCGACTTTGATCCAACGTTGCCACATTTAGTAGATTTCTACTTTTTTGGTAGATTTCAACTTTTTTGGCTAGTTTTAGTAGAATTTTTTTGGAATAAAAATTGACCTTTTCTGTCAAAAACAATTCTCCTTCAAAATAGTCGCTAACAGACTTTAATTCGACAGCCTGTACACTCGTCTTGTACTGGCAAGGAATCCGGTTCTAACCCAAACAAAGAAAGTTTTTATACATTACGACATAAATAGGTTAGGTTTTTTCTGTATCATTTTATATTAAACAAAAAAACAGTGCCGGTAAACTGCAGTCTAAATTTTTTACAAATGCCGAATTACAGTCTAAAGATTTAGATTACCGACCAGTTGTAAAAACAGATTAATTGCAGTCCAAATAAAGGTACAATTTTAAGTATGCATAGGCGTCCCTTAAAAACCATTTTTTAAATATGTAGATAATATTTCTGAGAAGATAAATGTATTTTAAATTAAAAATCTTTTTTAAAATATGGAGATTACTAGTAATCAGGTCAAATGGCTAAATTAACACAGGAATTAAGATTATTAATATTTTCTTAGGTGGGTAAACTAGGTATATTATAACTTTTAAGCCAACCAAATTATCCCTTAAATTACTTTGTAGACTTTGTTTTATTAAGAATTTTTGGATAATATTCGCCTGTAAAGTTTAGTAAAGTTCAGTTTTTTTGATAAAGTTGTAAAGAGATGGTATCAGTGAAAGGGGCCAAAAATTATTAATAGTCGAACAATGTAAGTTCTATTTATATAATGTGCTCAAAAAACTAAGGAGGAATGTTGGAGCTGCACAAAATTGCGAAATTATATTTATTGGGAGGAACATTTTCAAGACTTAATGGAATACATAATCATGATAGTGACATTCCTCAATTATTGAAAAGACAGAAAATTAGTAATTATGTTAAACAAGTTGCTACAGAAAACTTGTCACCGAAACCATTAAATGCAAATGATCTTGCTCTTATTAGAAAAAATCTGATGTGTCCAACACATGACTTTCCTATCTAGTTATTATAGGCATTTTCCGGTTATTTTGTACAACCTATTGCAGCATCTCTATAAATGTTTAGAGGATAAACTAAATATATACATTTTCCACATACATCTACCTCGAAACATTTTTCTATAGATATTCATTGAAAACGAAAATACAAAAAAATTTAAATTTAGCACTTTTCCATTACGGTCCATTTTAGAAAAATCATATATAAACAAAAATTATAGAAATCGATATCGCAAACAACTTTTAGTTCAACAATTTTCATAAAAATCAGAATTTTGCACATTTTGTCAAATTTCTCGAATACGGACCATTTCAGGAAATTTTGACATACAACAAAAATTATAGATAATAATATTAGAAGTAACTTTTATTTGAACAATTTTCTTCTCCAAACATAAATAACAGATATATTCCATAAAATATAAAAACGGCCTCCCATAAAGTACCCCCCCAGATGTTCCGACTGTCCAAAATCTAATCATTTCACGTCAGGCCGAAATAAACCTTAAGTTTAAAATTTAATGTTTTTTCCTTTATCCGTTTTTGAGTTTTCTTCAAATTTCAAAATTTACACATTTTCTCAAATATCTCGAATACGGTCCATTTTAGAGAAATTATGTATAGGACAAAAATTATAGAAAATTATATTACAAACAACTTTTATTTGAACAATTTTTATAAAAAATTATTTTTTTTACATTTTTTCAAATTTCTCGAATACGGACCATTTTAGGAAAATTTTGCATAAAACAAAAATTATAGATAATTATATTAGAAGTAACTTTTATTTAAAGAATTTTCTTCTCCAAACGTAAATAACAGATATATTCCATAAAATATAAAAATGACCACCTATAAAGTACCCCCCCAGATGTTCCGACTCTGCCCAAAATCTAATCAGCTCATTGGACGCTGAAACAAAGCTTAAGTTTAAAATTTGGTGTTTTTCTGTGTATCGGTTCATGAGTTATGCGTTATACAGACACACACACACACACACACACACACACACACACAGACACACACAGACACACACACACACACACACACACACACACACACACACACACACACACACACACACACACACACACACACACACACACACACACACACACACACACACACACACACACACACACACACACACACACACAGACATCATCGCGAAAATAGTCAAAACGGATTCAGGGGACCTCAAAACGTAAAAATCCGTCGAAAACTCGAGGTCGAAAAAAATCATGATTCCTATACTTTCCTTATATCTGTATACAGATAGGAAAGTAAAAATCTGATGTGTCCAACACATGACTTTCCTATCTAGTTATTATAGGCATTTTCCGGTTATTTTGTACAACCTATTGCAGCATCTCTATAAATGTTTAGAGGATAAACTAAATATATACATTTTACACATACATCTACCTCGAAACATTTTTTTATAGATATTCATTGAAAACGAAAATACAGAAAAATTTAAATTTAGCACTTTTCCATTACGGTCCATTTTAGAAAAATCATGTATAAACAAAAATTATAGAAATCGATATCGCAAACAACTTTTAATTCAACAATTTTCATAAAAATCAGAATTTTGCACATTTTGTCAAATTTCTCGAATACGGACCATTTCAGAAAATTTTGACATAAAGCAAAAATTATAGATAAAAATATTAGAAGTAACTTTTATTTGAACAATTTTCTTCTCCAAACATAAATAAGAGATATATTCCATAAAATATAAAAACGGCCTCCCATAAAGTACCCCCCCAGATGTTCCGACTTTGTCCAAAATCTAATCATTTCACGTCAGGCCGAAATAAACCTTAAGTTTAAAATTTAATGTTTTTTCCTTTATCCGTTTTTGAGTTTTCTTCAAATTTCGAAATTTACACATTTTCTCAAATATCTCGAATACGGTCCATTTTAAAAAAATTATGTATAGGACAAAAATTATAGAGAATTATATTACAAACAACTTTTATTTGAACAATTTTTAAAAAAAAATATTTTTTTTTACATTTTGTCAAATTTCTCGAATACGGACCATTTTAAGAAAATTTTGCATGAAACAAAAATTATATATAATTATATTAGAAGTAACTTTTATTTGAAGAATTTTCTTCTCCAAACGTAAATAACAGATATATTCCATAAAATATAAAAATGACCACCTATAAAGTACCCCCCAGATGTTCCGACTCTGCCCAAAATCTAATCAGCTCATTGGACGCTGAAACAAAGCTTAAGTTTAAAATTTGGTGTTTTTTGTGTATCGGTTCATGAGTTATGCGTTATACAGACACACACACACACACACACACACACACACACACACACACACACACACACACACACAGACATCATCGCGAAAATAGTCAAAACGGATTCAGGGGACCTCAAAACGTAAAAATCCGTCGAAAACTCGAGGTCGAAAAAAATCATGATTCCTATACTTTCCTTATATCTGTATACAGATAGGAAAGTAAAAATGGAAACAACGCTCAAAGAAAAATGGTGCCGAAGCTCTCTAAAACAAGGCGAGCGTTACAGGAATCTGTAAACCAAATGAAAGTGAAAACGGCTATTGGTGAGAATTTTTTATTGATTAATGATATGCTTCAAGGATATATTTATATGGATGGAATATTTGAAAACTCTGCCAAACATTTTTTACAACTGTAGTGCTTTGAACTCAAACAGCACTGCTCAGATAGAATAAGGATGCTTATGATAGTTAAGCAAACTTTGGTGAGGCGAGTGAAGTGTTTGGAGCAGAATAGAATATTTTGCGAAAAACCTTCACGACTGTTTAAAACGCTTTCACCTGTTGTCGAGAATCCTCCTACAGTGGAACAAGAGGAAACCTTCTGGAAAATACTTTATGAGGAACAGGTACTTCTTAATCAAGATTCTCCAGCTCTAGGACAGTTTGAGGCATTTTGCAGAGAATTCCCAGAAAACGAAATACAACACCGACGAATAACTGCAAATGACGTTCGAAGCGCTCTAGCGGGTGCAAAGAACTTCGCTGCTCCAATTGCAGACAGAATACAGACTTACTGGTGAAAAAAACTAACAAATGTCTATTCACATTTGGCCAGAATATTTTACTCTTGGCTGAATGGACAACAGTGTATTCCAAGTTGGTTTGTTCAAGGACGTACCGTGCTACTTCCCAAAAACGGAGATCTTTTGCAACCAGAAAACTATAGGCCAATGACATGCCTTAATACGTGCTACAAACGTACACGTACACGTATACTGTACACAAGAATTCTTGAAGCAGTTGACAGAGTCTTCAATCAGATTAACGAGCAACGTGGATCCAAAAAAAGCGTAGCTGGCTGCCAGGAGAACTTACTGATAGATAGAACTATCACACAGGATGCCAGGTGGTACAAGCAAAACCTATCCATGGCCTGGATCGACTATCGTAAGGCGTTCGACACAACTTCGTACGAACTTATCGCACAGTTGTTGCGAACCCTCTCGGTGCCAGATTCTATAGTGGGATGCATACAACAACTGATGCCACTCTGGAAAACCCGCTTTTCCATAACATCTGGAAGTCCGAAAGTCGAAACAGGGCTGGTATCATTCAGAAGAGGAGTATTTCAGGGAGACTCCCTGAGTCTCCTTCTATTTTGCATCTCTCTAATTCCGTTGTCTGTGACACTACGAGAAACTCGGGGATACTTATGTGGCCCACCTGGAAATCGAAGACATAAAGTCACTCACTTTTTTTACATGGACGACTTAAATATTTATGCATCCAACGAGAGGGAACTCAAACAATCCCTACAGGTGGTACAGGAGTACACCCATGTTATCGGCATGGAGTTTGGCTTAAACAAATGTGCACAGATCCAGCTCAATAGAAGCTGATGCAAGGATTTTGGAGACGAAGTGCAACTTGAGGATGGAAACGTTCTACGACATTTAAACGTCGGAGAGTCTTATACCTACCTGGGAGTGCAACAGCGCCAAATGTAGAAGGTTGCTCTCATTAAAAAGACTCTACGCGGCAAGTATCAGAACCTCATCCGGCAGATCTGGTCATCAGAACTGTCCGGAAAAAACAAAGTAGGTGCTACAAATATGCTTGCCGTTCCAATCCTCCTCTACTCCTTTGGAGTAATAAAATGGACACAAGAAGAGCTGCGCCAACTCGACATCAAAACCCGCAAGATGATGCATCTCCACAGGAGTTTGCATCCAAATTCGTCCGTACAAAGAATATACCTCCCACGCGATCAGGGAGGCAGAGGGCTGTTTAGCATAGAACATCTTTACCATAGAAAGGTGATAGATCTAGCGTTCAAAAAAACAATCAGTTCAGACCCTCTTCTATACATGGTACGCGACCACGAAAGTACTGGAAACGGAGCCTTTGTTTTCAAGACAGCAAGAAGAGCAGCTGAAGATCTTGACCTCGTCTTTGATACATCGTGAAGAAACCTAGAATCCATTACCGAGTTAACCCCTGTAACTTTGAAACACCACATCAAAGTTGCAGAATAGGTTATGCTAAAGCGACAATATATGAATAAGCCTATGCATAGCGTTTTCTTCAGAAACATCGACTGACATTTGCCTTTCTAAGGTCAAGTGGCCTCAAATCAGAAACTGAGGGATTTATAATGGCCTGTCAAGATGGGGTTTACAACATTCTTGTATATTGGAGAAATGTACTAGGTTTCGACATGCCCGACGTTAGCTGCAGGGCCTGCCACAGATCACAAGAGACAATCATGCATTTACTATCCGCATGTCCGAAATACTGCTTTACTTTCATCTGAGACACTCTTATAGTATAGATGAGACACCGGTTATACCTTACGTACCGGAGGAAATTGAGTCCGTCGTAGAAAACGAAAAATGCCGTATCTACTGGAACTATTCGTTTCCTACGCTCAGGCGTTTGCAAGCAAACAAGTCTGATATAACCCTCCTAGACCATCAAAAGAAGGCGATATATGTTATCGAGTTTTCGGCACCTGGCGAGACTAACATCGCCAGAAAGGAGGAGGAAAAGCGAACCAAATATCGAGATCTCATCTTTGAAATACGCAGGCTATATCCAAATCACACAGTATGTTTGGTGGTTTTGATAATCGGTTGTCTAGGAGGCATTAAGAATTTACTGCTATCAGAGCTGAAGACCATACCAGCATGTAGCGACATGGCCGAAATATTAGCCGGTCGGATGCAGAAAGCAGTCATACTAGGGCACATGAATAGCGGAACTCGGCAGTGACTGACTTCGCGGTGTGGAGAGTCGCTATCGTTTTAATTAATCGGCTCGACCCTCTAGTTGTCGGAGACGGAGGGTTCGACACCGATTGAAACATTCACATAAGAATGAACAAATAATAATAATAATAATAATAATAATTTTTATTGTACATTTTAAAATAGATTGTTGTATTAGTAATATAACGTGTTTAGATTTTTTTAAATGTGTTGTATTTAAAAATACTAGTGATTATTGTAAATTTTAAAATAAATGGTATTATATTATATACAGGGTGTCCTTTAAAATGTGTCCCAAAATTCTCAGGCAGATTCCTTAACCAAAAAATGGAAAAAAAGTTCCTATAGACCTATGTCCTAAAGTGCCCCCTAAGCGAGCAACAGCCTCTCGAAATCATTTTTTTTATTTTGATTTTTTGAATTTTCTTAAAAATGGAAACAAGTAAAAGAACCAAATTTTGGCTGTTAAATATGATCAATAGTAGTGACCTTTTGACACCTTCAAAAAGAAATTATTTCGTCAGGGGTGTACTTGGGAATTTTTTGAAAATTTTGATTATTCATAACTTTTTTGTGTTTTTGGTAATGACTTATCCATATTTTTTTTTACATTCTACATTAAAAACTACGTCAAAAAGGAATACTTGTTTGATCTCGATTGGAGCAGCCGTTTCCGAGAAAACATCATCCAAAGACATTCGTCCACTTTAGCTTAATTTTCAATTTTCCTAAATTACCTCGGTGAATCTCGTAAATAAAAATAACTTTTTTAGCTCTCTCTAAATAATTGTAGTTCAAATGTCGTGGTGGGACTATTTTTATTTAATAATAAGAAACGGTTTAAAAAAATATTTATTCTAAAAAAACAAATCAAAAAAAATTAAAGCAGATGCTCAATGTGGCGACCATTGGTTTCCACACACAAGCGCAACCGTCGCATCATAGACTGTCTTACACGAAAAAATACTTCAGGATTATTCCTAAGAACTTCGCAATGATGAAAAACTCGTTCTTCCAATTCTTCAACTGTTTCAACAGGACTGGAATAAACCAATGATTTTAAATAACCCCAAACAAAAAAATCCATTGGATTTAGATCTGGTGAACGAGGTGGCCAGTTAACAGGACAACCTCTGCCAATTACTCGATCCTCAAATCTTTCGTTAAGGTGCTGTCTAGCTTCAAGGCTGTAATGTGGTGGAGCTCCATCATGCATAAACCACATGTTATGTCTGATTTGAATCGGAATATTATCAAGAAGGTCATGTAAGTTATTTTCCAAAAAAGCCTGTATGCTGCTCCATGTAACCTATTCGGCAAAACAAATGGTCCAATAAGGTAATTATCAATAACTCCAGCCCAGACGTTTATTGAAAATTTATCCTGGTGGTGACGTTCAACAACCGCGTGAGGGTTATCTTCAGCCCATTCATGCATATTTCGAAAATTTATTATACCATCTCTAGTGAAACCAGCTTCATCGGTAAATAGCACTTTATTAAGAAACATTGCATCTTGATTACATCTTCCAAGAAACCATTCAGAAAAGATAACTCGCGGCTCATAATCAGTAGCTTTAAGTGCCTGAACTTTTTGAATGTGGTAAGGGTACAATTGTTGTTTACGCAAAACTTTCCATACCGTGTTACGTCCGACTCCCACTTCTGAAATTAAATGAGAGAATCTGTGTAGTGAATAGTTAAGAAAGAGAATCCATTGATTTGGGAAATCAGATTTTTTCTGCATAACGCAACTCTTTTCGATACGAAAAGTCGTGAAATGTAAGAGAAGCAATAACAAGTAAAAAAACTAGTTTTATACGATAAGGTACGGGGTAGCTAAAATAATAAATAAGTAATTACTTACCATTTGCTATTTTTCTGGTACTTGTCGATGGGGTTTCAGCTACCCTATCCAAAATTGCTTCTTCCAAAGCAGGAGTTCTCACATAATTTTGTCTTCCACTGTTACTAGAGTTTTTCTTAAATGTACCAGTTTCCCGAAGTCTATCGTCAATTCTAGAAAACGTCTTAGCGCATGGAAGATGCCTATTTGGAAAGCGCTCCTGATAAAGTCTGCGAGCTTCATTGGCATTTCCAGAAGCGAGTCCAAAACATAAGTGCATGTCCGTCATTTCGCCGAATGTGTAATTATTATTGTAGTTATTGTGAGCCATTTTAAACAAAATAATAACAATACAACGAATCGCACCAGAACACTTTTAGAAATAATGTTTAACTGAAGAAACATTTTTATCAGTGAGCGAAAAAAATTATCCATGAAACACAAAAACGCCAAAAAAATACATATTTTTACTTTTTTATTCTAAACAGCTAAATACAAACCTTATGGTCTTCATAATAAATAAATGGGAACTAAATTTTTAAATTTTATTTAGAGAGCTAAAAATAGTATACAGGGTGATTGATTAGTGTGAGGAAGCTCTGTAGATCTGTTATAATAAAAGTAGGCAGCTTTAAGCTTCACATTTTAAAATTAGTTACGATGTGACAGGGTGTTTCATAAGGCCGTGCCAAATCAAAGTTATGTTTTTTAAATGGAACACCCTGTATATTTTTATATTTTTAGAATCTGCTCGATAATCTGATTTCAATGATATATCACACTTGTTATCTAATATGAATAGTAAAGGATCTACAGCTACTCAAAAATCACATTTTTTCAAATTCAGGTGGCTGTTGTAGCCAAACAGTTGGAAATCGAGGAAAACGGCTTACAGTCCCTATCCTAACTTTTTAAGGTCTATTCAGTGACATAAAATACATATTATTTGATACAGGGTGATCAAAAATCCAAAATCACATCCGATTTTTGATCACCCTGTATCAACTAATATTTTTTGCCACTGAATAGACCTTCAAAAGTAAGGATAGGGACATGTAAGCCGTGTTCCTCGATTTCCAACTTTTTGGCTACAACAGCCAAAATTGAAAATTAACCTAAACTGCACGAATATCTTTGGATGATGTTTTCTCGGAAACGGCTGCTCCAATCGAGATCAAACAAGTATTCCCTTTTGACGTAGTTTTCAATGTAGAATGTAAAAAAAAATATGGATAAGTCATTACCAAAAACACAAAAAGGTTATGAATAATCAAAATTTTCAAAAAATTCCCAAGTACACCCCTGACGAAATAATTTCTTTTTGAAGGTGTCAAAAGGTCACTATTATTGATCATATTTAACAGCCAAAATTTGGTTCTTTTATTTGTTTCCATTTTTAAGAAAATTCAAAAAATCAAAATAAAAAAAATGATTTCGAGAGGCTGTTGCTCGCTTAGGGGGCACTTTAGGACATAGGTCTATAGGAACTTTTTTTCCATTTTTTGGTTAAGGAATCTGCCTGAGAATTTTGGGACACATTTCAAAGGACACCCTGTATATAATATAATACCATTTATTTTAAAATTTACAATAATCACTAGTATTTTTAAATACAACACATTTAAAAAAATCTAAACACGTTATATTACTAATACAACAATCTATTTTAAAGGACACCCTGTATAACGTGTTTAAATAAATCTGTATCCACATTAATTTTACATTACACTGACTTTTTTTAAGTTTGTAATATTAAACATTAAATTTGCATTAGTGTAACATTAAAAACTGGACAGCGTACGCTACTGATTATATAGAGTAAGCTTATTTCATCTACCTGGACTGCCTGCTACTGAAATGTTTACACTGCAGTTCGGCATTTTTTTTGATACCTGAAGTGGACCTTTTATTTAGACTGCAGTTAGTATGTAACCCAAAAAAATACTTATTATATTTTTACTAATTTTGGGAATGTTGCCTGGAAGATGAAATTTAGCTATCCCATTACTTCATAAAAATTAATTAAAAAGATGCGTGTTGATTAGAAGTTTTTTGTTTATAATTTTACGAGGTAATGTTAAAATTTTAGTTATACCACTGTAGAATATTTTTAACTATTATTATTATTGCTAAAATTAGTATGAAACGTTAATAATACTTACTCTCTGCCAGTGAGCGGTTGACCTTTGACAAACTTCTGTACGACCCTCGTGTGGCTGTACAACGCCTGCGCCGATTTGATTTCCGGGCAAATTGTGACGGCCGGAAAGGGTATGGAGTAAATTGGGGTCTCCTTTGTGGCGAAGCTTACGATCACCGGACTCCTTACCCATTTCTTATAAACTTCCCTGATTGATATAATGCACGCTGCAAGGGTTAAGCTGAATACGAAAAACCACCATACGCTGGAGAAAAGAAAAAGGTTTTCACGATTGGGCGATTTTCCTGGGATAAAATCATGCCATTGAAGTCGTAGAAAGTCCGGAAAGGATTTCGGAGAGAATTTAGTTCGTTCTTAACTAATCGCTCAATTTTTTTCACACAAATACAAAGTTTTTCAATTATCTTGGCAAAGGTTATTTTATAAATTAATAATTTATATTGATGAGCTGTTATAACCCAATAATCAACTAAACATAATAAATGAAATATAAATAACATGTTTTACATTACTACACAATGCTATAATAAATTAGGCAAGTAAAAAAAACAATATTTACGGAAAATCCATTTCATACAAAATAATCAAATTAAGATAGTAAATTTAAGTAGTTTACATACAGAAATAGTTTAAAAAATAGTTCACAAACAAATCTTTCTTGTAACTTTGTATTATTCTTCTAAACATTCTAAATGAATTCACGAAATACGCGTGTAAGTGTAATATGACAACCGTAATTTGTTAAATATCTATTTTCATGTAACAATGGTCAATTCCTAGTTCTTGATAGAAAATTAAAGTAAAAAAAAAAACAAAACAAGCAGTTCCGGTAAATATAAGTAATTCTAAAAATTTGACGATAGTATATAGCTAGTTCATTTCTGGATCGTATCGATATTGTCTAAAAAACCTTTTGAGATCAAAACGAGGATTGTGGATATAAACTCTTACACACTTATTTGTGCTGACCGAGATGATAGGGACAATAGTTTAGCATTCTATGTAAACAAAAAAATTAATCAAAAAATATTATTTTTAAATATTAGCTATTTTTTAGAACAATTTTGGATATCTGTAATTTATGACAAAACATATTTTTGGTATTGTATATCGATCACCAAAAGCTAGTATCTTACAGTGTCTACATGAACTAGAAGATTCCGTATCAAATCTTCTTCCTACTAGTGATTTGTTTATACTTGCTGATGATCTTAATATTGACTGTGCGTAAATAAACCTTTTACACTACCTAATGAATTTCTTAAGCCGTTTAATTTAAAGCAACTTATTGATAGGCCTACTCGTATCTCCAGAACATGCTCTACTCTTCTTGATCTTTTAATTGTGAGTGAACCACATCATATTTTTAACATTGATGTTATGAAATTCACGGCATTTCAGATTACTTCTCAATTTCATGTAGTATCGATTTGCAGGCCAAAATATGAAACCTACAGAAATTTTTCTAACTTCGATTTAAACGTTTTTAATCACGATCTATATCTTTTGACCTTGGAAAACATTTATTCCATGGAAAATGTTGAAGAATTGGTAAACTTTTTAAATATGACCATAATTAAATTGTTTAATTTTCATGCCCCATTTGTAACCAAATGAGTAAGCAAATCTTCTTCACCTTGGCTTACATACAACATCAAAGTAATGATGAAATTTAGAGGTAAAGCTTACAAAAAATTTAAATCTACTCAATCTATTGTGCACTGGAATTACTACAAAGAACTCAGAAATTACACCACTTCTGCAATTCGTCGTGAAATGACAGCATACTTAGACTTTGTTGTATTGCTGCAAAAAATTCTAAATCTACTTGGAATACTCTTAGATTTCTTAATATCTTGAGGAAACAAACTGCCTCTTTTCCTGATAATTTAAAGGAAAGATATAGTATAAATTCTCACTTCACCAACATTACTCACACACAAAAAACTCACCCCCAATTTTATCTTCTTGATCGATATCAGAACCAGTATAGTGATAATATTTTTCAATTTTTCCCCGTTACATCATTTCAAGTAAGAAAACATCTTTAAAAAATTAAAAGCAACGCTGTAGATTCAGATAATATTTCATTGAGATTAATTCACCTGATAGACGAATTCTTATTAGAACATTTAACATTCACCTTAACACATGTATCTCTGATAGTCAGTTCCCGAAGCAATGGAAGAAAGCCACTCAGATTTTAGGCCAATTAGCATACTGCCTACTCTATCAAAAGTATTAGAGATAATCTTAAAAGAACAAATGATCAAGTTTATGGAAGAATACATCTTATTGGCTACGCAATCGGGTTTTCGTTTTAGTCACAGCACTACTACTGCACTTCTAGACGTAACTGAGTATATATATATATATATATATATATATATATATATATATATATATATATATATATATATATATTGAATTGTAGTCGTCCGTGGCATCCGTATAGATATGACCCTTGCTGGCATCCGCCCAATATACACCATGTATACTGAGAAGAATTTAAAAATACTAATAGCGTCTTTCGTGAACTCTGTAAGTTTGACAACACTGATTCGTTTGAAATTGCATGAAATGTTTCTAGTTTGTGTAAAATTCAGCCCCTTTTAGACCTTAAAACCACATGTGTTTATTTTACGGACGTTTAGTTGTACTTTGAATAAAGACCCAAAAATAGATATTTGGGTATTGCTCGTATTTATTTTACTTTAAATAAATAAAGTGCCTTGGTTTATTTGGTCATAAATTTTTATTTAATTTTTTATTTTATAGGCGACAGATATATTTTGGATAACATATTCTTTATCTTCTGGTTCAGTAAATTATTTTTAAAAAGATGAGAAACTAAAACATGTAATTTTTTAAAACAGTTAAAGCCTTATCTTTTGTTTTACAGCGTGTGGAGGTGTATTCGAAATAATATAATTTAATTTAACAAGATATATACAGTAGGAAAAAAACATGAGTGTTTACAAATTTAAAAAATATCAGTGGCGTTAAAATATAGAAAAAAATTAAAAAGCTTACAATTAGTTAGAATTAAAATAAACGTTAGATAAATATTTTATGTCTGTTTTAATATTTTTTTAATATGTATCATTTCAGGGATAGTTTTTTGTTTTATTTGATTTATTTTCGAGAATTTGTACATTTTCAAAACCAAAAGAGTGCAAAAAATGTTCTATATAGAACTTGTGTATTTCTTATGACTTCTAAAAAGACAAAAAACAGTCCAAAAATGACGTTCTCCTTAGTAAACAAAATCAATCAAAGAAAAACTGTAATAGGGTATTTTTTTTTCTAAAATTTTACTTTAAACTTAAATTGGAGTTAATATAAATTCGGGTTAAACATGTAATATTAATGGATTTTTAGTTTTATAATGTTACTATTTTCTATTAAAACTTGGAAAAAATAGTTGTATAATTATACATAAAAGCACAAGATTTTATGCCGTGGCTGGTGTTTCATAGCCGAAGCGAAGAGTTATGTTTAATTAAAATTTAAAATTGTCACTTATCCTCAAATTTCTTAAATACGGACAATTTTAGGAAAGTTATGTATAAAAGAAAACATATAGAGAATAATTTTGCAAACAACTTTTATTTAAGGAAGTTTCTTCTCCAAGTATAAATAACAGATACATTCAATAGAGTAGAAAAATGCCCTTGTATAAAGTAGCCTCAGATGTTCTGACTATGCCCAAAATTTAATCAGGTTACCACATAATAGATTAAAGCTTGTTTAAAATTTAGTGTTTTTCTCTTTATCCGCTTTTGAGTTATGTTCAAAATTCAAAATTTTCACTTATCCTCAAATTTCTCAAATACGGGTCATTTTACGAAAATTATGTATAGAAGAAAAAATAATTTTGCCAAAAAATTTGAATCAAGGAAGTTTTTCTCCAAGCGTAAATAACAGATATATTCAATAAAGTAGAAAATTACTCTCTCATAAAGTAACCCCCTGATGTTCCAACTATGCCCAAAATCTAAGCAGCTTACCGCATTGTAGATTGAAGCTTAAATTTATAATTTGTTGCTTTTTTTAATCCGTTTTTGAGTTCAAAATGTTCAAAATTCTAAATTTTCACTTTTCCTCAAATTTCTCGAATACGCTCCATTTTAGGAAAATTATATATGGAGCAAAAATTCTAGGGAAAATTCTAGAGAAAAACTTTTATTTAAAGAAGTTTCTTCTCTAAGCAAAAATAACAGATGTATTCCATAAAGTATAAAAAGATCCCCCATACAGTACCCCCAGATGTTCCGACTAGGCCCAAAATATAATCAGTTCACCGAAGGGTGGATTAAAGCTTAAGTTTAAAACGGATTCAAGAGCCCCCAAAACGTAAAAATCCGTCAAAAACTTGAGGTCGAAAAAATCATGATTACTACACTTTCCTTATCTGTATGTACACAGATAGGAAACAAATAAAACTTAAGAATTTTTTTTTTCTTGAAAATCAACACGCATTGTAGTAGAATAAATAAATTTGATTATTTTTTATTTGACCAACTGTTTGTCACTAACGCAGTATAACATTTTTAAATAATATTTAAGGTAGGTCCTCCATAAAGTAAAATAAAAAATATGATGTACATAGGGTAAAAATTGTCTTACAGCTTGTATTTAAACCAACCACTTCTCAAACTATCCCTATATTTATTTTTAAATATTTGTATTTATGATTTTTATCCTCATTTCAGTAATATATTTGCTCTACTTTTAGCTTTAATAGTCAAAATTACTGTAAAAATTAGAGTAATATTAGACAACATTCAAACTTTGGATTTTGCAAGAGATTTGTTTCCTTTTTATTTTATTTTATGATCAAATAACTCGGATATTAGCCATTCCAAAACCTATGCAGTGCATGTGTCACATAAAATAGACATTTTTATTTATTAAACTTAACATTTTTTATAATGTTACAAAAAAATTATTTTCTAAAGTTTTAATAGTTGGTTAAATTTTTAAATACAATGCTAAATAAGTAACATATGCTTGACTGGCTCAACACTTGATTTCAGAGCGTATTCTTTACAATGGAATCATTTACAAAGAAATGATTTATTATTACCTATTTGAGAGCGGTTCAAAGAATTAGAATCTCTTTTTAAAAACATTTTAGGCATATCGAATGATCTAAAAACAAATTGGTCTCTTCGCCCTTTAAATTCATTCGCGTATACAAATTTACCAATGGATTATTTCTGGCAATAATTATTATAATATTGAAAACTGTTCATAAGGCCAAACTTTATTTTCGTGTGTTATTTAAAAAATGTTTTTTTTTATTTCATTCTATTAAAAAGCATGTTAAATTTGAGATTAAAACTTTATCATGAATTTAAATAGTTTTTCAAAAAATCAAAGAAGCAACATATACTTTCCAGTTATACAAGGTTCTCTAAAAAATTAATACAATATCAAAGTTTTCCGTACTGATTTTAAAGACGTGTATAGTGCAAAAGAAACATTTGAAAACCATTTTTTTGGAGTAAATGGTTTTCATTATTATTCAAAAATGTTTACCGATGTACTACTTTTTTAATTTTAAACAAATCTTTATAGGGTACATCAGTACGGAAATACATCATTTTCCCATTTTCTTTAATTGTATTTTATATCACCATTTAAAGGAACGTTTCTTAAAGTTTAATTTGAGTTAAGCATTCTCTATACCTAAAACTAATAATTTTGGGAGATTTTTAAATCTAAATGACAAAAAAGATAATTCACAAAATAGTTTAATTTTAACTGGTCACTGGTTGACTGGAAATAGACTGTGTGTTAATTAGTGATTAGAATTTTACTAGCTGTAATTTATTGATTGAAATTTTTTTTTACAATATCCTTAAAAATTAATAACTATTTAGGAAAAATGTGTTTATTGGAATCGTAAAAATATTATTATTTTAAAATATACTTTTTATTAAATATGTGTAAAATGTTTTTATTGAAACGACAATTTAAATAAATACATAAGAAATAGTAATAAAAAAATGTAAAAAGAAAATTTCAAATAAATGGTTAAATATTATTAAAATTTATAAAGTACTAACTAGTAACTACCTATTTGTGTCAAATATGTTTATTGGTTTCGTATATGTTATTGTTCTTATTTTAAAAAACATTTTTCAGCGAATAAAAGTAAAAATGTTTTTATTGAGACAAAAAATTTATCGTATACATAAAATAAAGAGCAATAAAGCAATTTTAAATTTAGAATGAGGATATATAATGCTTGGCATTCTATATTATACTCTTCACAGTTTAACAGACCCTCTTAACCAGCGATTTTTTTTATAAACATTTTTTTTGGGAATAAATAGGCTTCCCAATTTTATTTAGATTTTTTTCTTTGAGTAATTAATAGGCTTCATCTCCTTATAGAGCTTGATTTTTATTAAACATTTCAAGTTGATATAATACTTCTTTTAGATGAATGATTTTTTTTTTAATTTTAACCCATCTTAACCCCCTACTGTTATTCAGATTTTTTAAAAATTGAATAGGTTTCGTCCTCTAATAGGACTTGATTTTCCTGAAAATTTAAAGTTGATATCATGTTTCGTTTTTGATTTATGATTTTTTTAAAGTTTCAACCCCCCACCAATCTCCCCATTTTTAATCGGATCTATTTAAAAATCAAGAGACTTCGTCATCTCATAGAGCTTGATTTTTTTTTTAAATTTCAAGTTGGTATCATGTTTCGTTTTAGATTTATGATTTTTTTACATTTAAACCCCGCTTAAACCCCTACTTTTATTAATTTTTTTTAATTCACTAGACTTTGTCCCCTTATAGGACTTGATTTTCCCTTAAAATTTTAAGTTAATATCATGTTTCGTTTTTGATTTATGATTTGTTTAAAGTTTTAACCCCCCCTTAAACCCCCCCTTTTTAATCAGATTTATTTAAAAAAAAAGTAGTCTTTGTTCCCTTATAAAGCTTGATTTTCCTGAAAAATTCAAATTTATATCATATTTCGTTTTTAAATTATGATTTTTTTAAGTTTTAACTCCCCTATAACCCCCTATTCTTAATCAGATTTTTAAAAAATTATTAGGCCTCGTCCTCTCATAGAACTTTATTTTTCCTAAATGATTTATAATTTTTTTTAAGTTTCAACCCCCCCCCCCCCCTTAAACCCCTCATTTTTATTCCGATTTTTTCAAAATCAATAGGCTTTGTCCCCTTATAGAGTTTGATTTTTTCTATAAATTTCAAGAAGATATCATGTTTCGTTTTTGAGTTATCGTGCGGACAAAAAACGTGACATCGGACGGACAGACAGACGGACAAAAGTAAACATATAATACTCTTCACAGACTACTGTGTGTGAAGAGTATAATAATGTTGTAAATATTTGGTAAAAATATTATTACAATTTATTAATTTCTAATTAGTAACTATTTCTATTTAGGACAAATCTATTGAATTCGTATAATATTATTCTTATTTTAAATAAATACATGTGAAAATGTCATTTGTTTTATTAGCCAGAAAAGCACAAGATTGAATGCCGTGGCTGGTGTTTCATAGCGGAAGCCAAGCTGAGACTAGGGAACCAGCCAAGGCATTATATCTAATTTTCTGCTGTGTGGAACATATAATTTTTTCTCCTAATGCCTTGGCTGGTTTCCTAGTCTTAGCTACGCTTCGCCTATGAAACACCAGCCGCGACATTAAATCTTGTGCTTTTTTGCATAATAAAACAAATGACAATTTAACATTTATCTATTAAAAATGTTGTTTAAAATAAAAATAATATTAAACGAATTCAATAGATTTGTCCCAAATAGAAAAAGTTACAAAATTTTTTGTATTGACGTACCCTATAAAGATTTGTTTAAAATTAAAAATGTAGTACATCGGTAAATTTTTTTGACTAATAATGAAAACCTTTTACTGCACAAAAATCGTTTTCAAATGTTTATTTTGCACTATACACGTCTTTGAAATCAGTACGATTTTTATATAAAAATGGTTATGGCGTGTTAAATACCCTGTATAATCTCAGACTATTTTATTGTTATAATAAGAAAGGCAAGGAAAATTTAAATATATGAAATACAAGGTGTCCCATTTTGGAAAACTTTGATATGTATCACTTTCTTGGAGAACCTTGTATAATTGGAAAGTATAATGTCGCTTCTTTGATTTTTTGCAAAATTATTTAAATTTATGAAAAAGTTTGTGTTAACTGGTAGTCATAGAATGGAATAAATTTTTTTTTAAATAACACACGAGAATAAAGTTTGGCCTTACCTCGGGAACTGTTTACCTGAACAATTTCTAGATTTTTCAACAAAATCGTTAAAATAAAATATGTTTAATTTTGTAACTTACCGCTATATCTCGCGATAAAGGTATATTTTTTTAAAAAATATAATTGTTTTTCACAAAAAAGGTTTGATGTGTTTCATTATTTGTCAGGTGTAACGAAAAGAAAACATGTAAATATGTTTAATTTTGAAAGAAATTCGTAGGAAAATTAATGATTCCACGTCGTTTATATAGATACTAAAAGTTAGTAATTTTTCAAATATTTAGAAAAAAAAAAACTTGGTTTCTTGTACCCAAAGCGGCTTTTTATTGACACTTTAAAGACCTAAAAAGATATATTTTTACTGCCTAGGCAGAAAAAACAGACTTACTATGTAACGTTCCAGGTAATAAGTTAATTCAAACGGAAAGTTGATGGAATAATATTTATCGGCGGATACGAATAACTTTAAAGACCTAAAAATTATATGTTGGAGTTTTTGCTATTTAATGATTTTGATTTAATTAATTGAAAGTAGTGTACTGAATTGGTAGTATAAGAATTGTATTTGTAATCTTGGGCTAAATGTGTTTTCCCCTCTCTGCTCCCATAGTTGTTTGGCGGCAAAAAACCTGACTTTAAAAGAAAAAAAAATATTTTGAATCATTGGTTAGTCTTAATGTTTTGTTTAATCGGTTAATCGGTATAAAAATTATATTTTGTTTTAAATAATATTTTAAACTGAATTAATGATTTTTTCAATAAAAATATTAATTTTTAATTATTTTTTAAATTTCATGACACTAAAGTCCATCTAAACCAAAGATTTCAGCGAATAAAAATATTGAAATTTTCAAGCATCGCCGCCCAGTTTGTCCGCTAATTTCTCCTAGCTTATGCCTTATACGATTAAAAGCGTTTTAATTTTATCAACATTGGCAGACAAATCTGTGTAAATTTTTATACAAAACAAAAGTTTTCCTCACAGATTACAGTTTAAAAAGTGACAGAATAAGTGTACCTAATTTAACCAGTATATTTCAAAAGATATAATAAAAATAGCTTTAAAAACACATGTTATTTTCTCGGAAGTAAATCGCAAGGGCGCCTCATTCTAGTGAAAGTATGTTACAGAATCTATAAAAATGAAAAGGCTGAGTTATAAACCAATATAAGATCTGGCAACAACGAAATGGATGCCATCAAACCGAAAACGGAATATACAGAGGCCACCAGGTACTCAAAATAAATATGTATATCATTGGATGCCATTACCTCCTTTAAATATATCTCAGAATATACAGCACACGAAAGTGGCGGCAGTTGCGGTCATTGCTCAAACTACCATGTTTAAAAACATACAAAAATAGGGTGTTTTGGCATCCCGCCAATATTTTGCCGAGAGTTAGTAGGGGTAGGATCCTTTCATTTGCGATGAGTTTCATCGAAAGTCCTCGTGGCATCTGTATATCGGATGCCACGAGGACGTGGATGCCACGGCAGACGCAATTTTAACATAGAGGGATGCCACCAAGGCCTATAAATATATATATATATATATATATATATATATATATATATATATATATATATATATATATATATATATATATATTATTCAATTGATAAAGAAAATGTTGCTTGTCTAGTGCTGCTTGACTACAGCAAGGCCTTTGACACACTTGATCATCAACTTTTTTTAAAAAAAACTTTCTTATTTTGGATTTTCTGCACGGGTCGTTAAACTTTTAAAAAGTTATCTTGAAAATCGCACCCAGAAAATTGTCCTGGACGAAGCTGTGTCGAGATCCCTTTCGGTTAAGTATGGTGTTTCACAAGGTTCCATTTTAAGACCACTACTTTTCTCACTTTACATTTCAGATTTTCATCAATTTGTAGAAAATTGTCATATTCATCATTACCCCGATAATTCGCAACTCTACTTGTCTTGTAACCAACGAAATTCTTTGCAAGCTCAATACATCATAAATCTAAATTTAAAAAAAATTATATGATATATCGTCAGCACATAATCTCAAATTAAAGTGAAAAAAATCTGTCTCCGCCTATTCACTTTTGTTATTTTTTATTTATGTAGAAAAAGTGTATTCTTTCTTTGTTTTTTGTTATGGTAAATAAAGATGATTTAACATTATTATTATACATCTTTTTTTCTTTGGAAGATAGAAACCGCTTCGCACCCGTTGCTGAGTCTATGCAACAGATAGTGGTGTAGGGTGCAGTTCCGACAAAACCCCCTGAACTCCCTGTTCTTCTACTAGGCTACATACAGCTAAATAGCTTCGTATAGACATTCCTCCAGTTATAGAGCTGTCTTTATTGTATCTCTTGTGGCCTCCTCTTTTCTTCATCAATATATTTTTTAAGAAACCGTGTATTGCTTTCCATGTTTTGTCGCAGCTTAACATGTGTTCCGCCATAGACTCCTACACCAAAGGATTCACTAATTCGGCTTCCAATTGTTGCCTATCTGCGACTTTTCTGTCACAAGTAAAAATCATGTGGTCTGGGATGTCTCTTTCTCCGCAGTATTCGCAGGACGTCTACTGACTTGCCGATTCTAAGTGTGAAGGTTTTAAAGCTACAATGTCCCGTCATGGCCTGTGTTAAAAAGTAGTCTACTCTTCTGTGCTTGCATTTCAACCATTGGTCGATCCTTAGGTATGAGCTTCTTAGTCCACTTCCCTTACGTTTTCCTATAGTCCATTTTTTCACTAGCTTCTCCCTGATGTCCAGTCTCCCATTTCGATCCGCTATATCCGTAAACAAGATATGTCGTTCCTCAGCCAGGAGGTATATGAGGAGCACCTTGACCAGTACCTGGAGAACCTTGGATGGCACAAATCTGTATCCACTCACAATCGTCAGGTTTGCTTTCCTCTGGATACTGATGAGTGTTTTTTCTTGTACTTTTTGATTATTATTTAACATTAAAGAAATGGCTAATAATAATAATCAATAATGGCTAATAATAATCAACATTAAAGAATTAATTAATATTAAATAAATGGCTAATAATAATCAACATTAGAAGAATGGCTCTTAGATCATTTTTCATAAACCTAAAACTCAGAGACCTGATATCCTAGCCAAGTAACACAAAAAGTTATATAAGGTTCATACCACATCCCCAACTAGCCATTCATAAAAGTGTATTTGTTGTGAAGTTCTCATCATCATCTATTGTATAGTCCAGGAGACAGTGACGATTTTCGGTATTTATTTTCCCAGTCAGCAAGCACGAATAGAGAATTGTAGGATTAGCAATTCTAAGCAAAATTCATATATATTTAGAGGGGGGATCCGATGGGCTGAGGCCGAAAATGCGTCAAAACATACGAGAACACGGCCCTTTTTTTCCATTGATAAAAATAGTTTTAGTAGTATGAGATGTACTGAAGTTAAGTAAAAAAATAGTCTGATTAATCTGTATGGATAATATATTTGGCAAGTGCATAAAATACACTTTCAAACTAGTTATGTACACAATTATTTCTACGACCACAATTATTTAAAGAATGTTCTAGGTGTTTTGTATATTAAAGTGTACGCATAGGACACATAAATAAAATCTTATATCACAATGTTTCACCTAATCAGTTGGTTTATTTATAGAAATTAAACATAATAATTGAAGATATTACAGAAGAAAATAGGGAAATAAATTACATTTCCTTTACACTTTTATATAATAATTGTTTATTACATTAATTATAATTATTGTTAGTTTCGTTATGTCAAATCATTTATACTAGAGGTGTGAGGAAAATACAGTGAACTGTGGAACGCCAATATCGTTGGATGCGCGTGGTAGAAATGGTCCTATAATACTGCTAAAAACATAGCTAAATTTTCATGGAAACACTGTACTTTTGACATTTGCGATACTCCGACGCATATGCATTATTGATGTAATCTCATGATTTTACAGTAATAGTTTTTGCAATTTGAGTGTGATTTTTAGGTTATTATGGTTATTCATTTTATTTGGTTCTGATCTTTTGCGCTTTTAGAGTATTTGTCTTTTATATAGTTTTTAATTTGAATTTTAATATTGTGGTCTATTTATATTTGATTGCTGCTTTTCGACTAGTGCTTTATTCTTTTTGTGGTAAAATAAGCTTTATAACCATTAAGTACATGCTTCTAGTTGATATCTACCTAATCGTCATCGGGTGCTTGCAACAATGGGAAAAAGTGTATGGTTTTTTTGGTGTAAAGTTAGACACCTTCATTTTTCAGGTAAGTTATTTGTAGTTATTTTTTACTTAAAAGGATAGCAATACGTCCTGGTTCGGGGTGTGACTTTTGGGTTTTAGCTATCTGAGCCAAATTGTCGGCTAAGTGTCATCTTTTAGGGCACCCAGAACCAAAAACTATATAGGTATATAATGTGTTTTTTTTTTAATTATTTTTTAATATGTATGCAGCTTGGATGAGGGATATAGTAGAAGAGATCCTAAGACTGAACACTGACTGCTATAAATGTCGTTTTTAGAGCACATTTCATAGTAAGTGATTTCATTTTAACAGCAATGAGGAAACGTTTAAAAAACATGCTGTACCAGCTATTACTTTAAGACCTCGTCTCTTTAAGTTATTATTACTTCATTCTAATGCATATATTAAAATGGTTTTTAACTTATATCCTTATGATTAAAAGATGTAGTTATTTTAGTTATGTTGTAATAGAAATATATGATACTTTGTATTGACTGACCTACTGGCCACTGGTCATTCCACTTTTACTCCCTGTTTTCATAAATTATCAAATTATTTAAAAACAAATACATACCTAGCTATTTTTTGTAAATTACATTAAAATTTTAGTATTAATACTTTACTAATAAAACTTCACTTAATTTATCTTATATATATACACAACGGAAGAGTTAATTGTATTTTCTCCTTGTTGAGTTTCAAAAATAGTAATTTAACATGATTTAAAAACAAATACATGAAATGGACAAAATAGGCCTGCAAAGACACTTTGTAAACAATCTCACTTGTATCGATGTGACGTAATGCGCGAATTCAATCTGGCTTACTTTTGTTCCATTTTAAATATACAGTTCACCGGGAATAGATTATTTAAATATACACGGACCGGGAAAACAAGTACGAAAAAATTCACTGGCTCCTGGACTAGTACTGTATCGAATGAATTTTTATGAATGAAACAATATACGACCCTCCACAATTGCGGTCTACTCTACTTCCGCTGTTGTCAGACATTATTTTTTTTTTGGACAATTTAAAGACCTAACACTAATTCAAGCAACGCAATAACATTACTACAGTTAAAAACATCGCAAACTTGGCATCAATATTTTAATTTTATCCAAATATTGCATTTCTGTCTAGGATCATCCGCGTTGACTTCAGAAATTGTGTAATCTGTATTGGTTATATATATCTATAGTTAAAAGCACGTAAACTTGGCATCAATGTTCAATCCTATTATTGAGTTTCTACCGCGGACACCACCGTTCATTCTTCAAAAATTTTGTAAATAATCCTATCTGTCTTGGTTATATATCTATGGTTATTATATATTATTATGCGACTTTTGGTGGATATATACAACCTAATAGTATACGTTTTACAGTAGTTGCTATAACTCTAGTTATAACTAACTTATAACTTTATAAAAAGATAATGTTATTAGGTAATTACAAATTACATTTTATAACTTTGTGTATTACTTGGGTGCCCTAAAAAAGTAGTTGGCACCAAGAGACAGGTACTTCCCCTCGTAAGAGTACTTGCAGTGTTTTTGAGATAGGAAAGGAAATTAAAGTCTATAATTAGCAAAGCAATAATAATGAGACATTGGAACACAAGGGTAGATAAAGATTTCAATCGAGTAATGGGTGTATAGGAATTTATAGAGAAAATACAATGAACGGAAATGAAATCAAGATGATATACTTTTGTAAAAGAAATAGGAAAAAGCTTAATAGAATATATAGTTTTTTAAATTTCTTTACAAATAATATAATAAATAAAGAAGACACTCGGAAGAAGGCTGAAATAAGGACACACACCATAGATTAGTAATAGCAAAATGTCACAAAAAAATGATAAAAACATAGCCAATAGATTACAGCAGAACTGCAATAAATAAACTGAAAAGCAGAAAAACCAAATACCAAAAACCGACGGACAAAGAATTCGAAAGACATGGAAACGAAAACACTGAATGGACTAAAAAAGATAACGTAATATTATGACCCGGTATCTTCCTTCATTTTAATTTAAATGTCCGTTCCTTGAGTACCCTCTTCTTTTATCTTAAAAGATTTAAACCTAATTGGTCCTTCCATAGTTGGCCATAGGGATCCGCACGATGTATCGATGTTAAAAAAATATCGATTTTTCTCTTTTGATTATCGATGTTTTTATCGATGTTTTCTTATGCGATTTTTTTTGTTTAACATCGATGTTTTTTTTTATCTAATATCGATGTTTTTTTAATTTTATATTTAAATTTAAACAGGATACAGTTATAAAGAAATACCGCAAATGCAAAAAAAAGTTCGCCCTCTCTTTGAAGGACTCGAAAAATATTGGTGTAACTATAAGAAACTTATTATTAGTATGCTAATTAAAATGTTTTTAAAATAAATAAACAACAATAGTACGTATTTTTATTTAATTTTCATATTTTTCAAAAATAAAAAAAAATTTAAAGAAAATGCATTTATTGTGAATTAAACCGCCCCGCGAAATGCAAAATTGACTACATGTTCAATGCTTAACTGAGCTAAAGAGTCATGTCAAGTGTGTGTATTTTATATGTTTTTAGTCGATATTTTTTACAACTTTCAGTTGTCTGACGTCTTGTTTGCAGGAATTTTAAACTAAATCCCTGCAGATGACACTTCCTGATGGTCCCGCCTATCACTTTACAAAATTCCAGCCGGAGGTACGATCATTATATAGACTTCATATTTTATTATCTAAGAAGGAACGTGCTACCTAGCAGCCGCTATTAATAATAATAAATAAAAATAAGATTCTTTCCATTGTCTTGTTTATTTGTTCGTTTATAAAAAACATCGATGTTTACAAAAATCGATATTTTTTTCCGATTTTTTAACAACATCGATAGTCTGTATTCGATGTATCATTTGATGTCAACATCGATGTTTTAAAAATTTTGCGCATCCCTAGTTGGCCATTAACTTCATGTACTAGAACCAATTGAAGACATGTTTTCTGCTTCCTCCTTAACATCCTTTAATTACTTTGACATTTGTTTTTATTCTTAATAAGTTATCAGTATTCAAGTGTAAAAGAAGAGGGCCTAAAACAGTCCCCTGTGGTACACCTTAAGTGACTTTTATAAACTTTAAAGGCAAAAAGTAGTTGAAGAGAGGAAAAAATGTCTGGAAAAGATGCTCTTACCGTTCAAAATAAGTTCGTTTCTCTCCAAAGTACCTAAACCCATGGATGCTGGTACAATTACAATACTCTCTAAAATAATTTCGCACACTTTTAAAAAAGGGAGGATGCTCCTCGCTAACCTTACGCGACATTTCGGAAAATCGGCGAAAAACTAATCATCGTCGATGAAAATTAACCCAGTTCGTCATGGTCATAAGGCCGGATTACTTTACAAAGATGGGCGGGTGGCGACGTGGACATGCCATTTAATTTTCTATTATCTTGATTGAAAAGCCTCCAGAGAAGCGAATTAGTCTGTTGCATCTAAATTAGATTGTATACAGGGTGATTGATGCAGTTCGTAACATTAGGGTAATTAGGCGCTAGATCGGAGAGATTAGATCGTTGTGAAGGGTAGCGGAAATAATATATAGTACCTAACGAGCGTGAACGAGTGCAATATAATAGTTTGTGTAACAATACTAGATATGGTGGCCTTACAGACAATTTACGCGAGTTGTACAGTATGTTTTTTCTACGACTCATCAACGAAAATTAATTTTAAAAATTTATATACGCAGAGAAACTTAAGAGCGATATCCATGGTTAGAAACTGGCTTAAAACGACTTCAAGGTTCTCTTTCTCAGTTTTAAATATTTTTTTATAAAATTTGGTATGCCTACTGATAGAGAACCCCGCTGTAGAGCCCGAATTCAGAAAAACTTATTATTTAATTATTTCTATACAAATTATGAAAATTATTGCAAAAAGGAGTCTTTACCGGGAATTGTTATACAAAAATCAACTAATTCTTTCCAATACACTTTTTTGTCTAAAGCGTATATTTTTTGAAAACCTTGAATTACGAAATCTGAGAAAATCTGTCAAGATTCGAATCCATATTAATTGATTTGGCAACAAAGCGGCGGACGTTGACGGTGCATGCAGTACCGGAAAAATAGGATAAAAGTATTTATGTAGTCATTTAAGTCGCTTATAATGAAATTATTAAAAAACTATATTCTTTTTAGTTCAAGTGTAGGTGTTTTCGTTTCGTATTTAGTTAATGTGTTTATATGAACTTTTATGTGTAAGCTGAGTTATAATAATTTGTGGTAAAAATGGGAAAACTTTCGTAAATGCCGAAAATATTTCCGTTTAGACGGAAATCTATAATATCGTGCTAGATTACTTATAAAAGGACAAACACTAGCACCTCTTATTCCAGTCCACTTCAGTTCCTGCCCTTCTAAGCATAAAAGTCAAAATATATGGGAAATGAATATACTAAGTATTGAATAGAAAAAGAACTTTTAGCTTTAAAGCAATATTCACAAATTTAAGGCGGATGTCCAACAAATGTGGTTTATTTGTGGATGCTGAATATGGTTTTTTAGGTTCCGACGGTTTATTAGGAACCGACAGTATTATCGAAATTAAATATCTTGCCACTGCTTCAAAACTGACTCCGGAAAAAGCAATGGTTGACAACATAATAAAATTTGCAATTATTAATGATAATGGCAAAATGCAATAATTGTTCAGGGGCAACTTCACGTAACTAAACGAAATATTTGTTTTTTTATTATTTTGATACCTTTAAGTATGTTAGTAGAAAAAATAAAAACAGATGAAAGATTTTGGTGTTAATGAAAAACAAACTAAAGCAATTTTATTTAGACTGTATACTACCCGAGATCTTAGATCCACGTTTCACTAGAGGTTTAAAAATTAGAAATCCGAGTAGAAATCCGACCAATAATCAATAAAAATTATTATTTTTATTTCTTCTTTAATAATAAATCATTTTACTCAATGTTATTTTTATATATATATTTTTAGTACTAGAAAACATTTTTTTCTATACCCAAATGGATATTAGCGTATCTACGTACGGAATACAAAACGAAAAAATATGCTATTGCGTAAAATGAGTTATACTTGTGTAGAATCGATAAATAATAGCATTTCTAGTTTTATTTGATCTATATTTAGAAATAAATATTTATAAATTTTTGGGGGGGTGGGTGGCTCAGTGGTAGAGTCTCTGCCTGTGGATCCAAGGGTTCCAGGTTCGAATCCCACCGTTGGCCGGGATTTTTTCATTTAATTTAATTATTTAAAATTAATTCTGATGCCTTGGTAGGATTCCCCACTCGACCATTCACTGTTGGGTTCTAATTAACAGTGCTGTTTCTAAAGTGGCGCTGGGAAACAGTAACAAAGCCTACACAGAACACGAGGCTAATAACTTTAGCAGTTGATACCGATGACACCAAATTAAAAAAAATTATAAATTTTAATAAAACTATATGAAATCAATTTAATTTATATTCACTCTTGCTACACAAACTACTATTTTCTACATCCACATGGAAATGCTTTTTTCTATACTCACATGAATATTAGCTAATCTACGCACATACTACAAAACAAAAAAGTATGCCATTGCGTTCAACTGAACGAATAAATTTCATATCCATTCTACCTACTAAGAATACTGCAAAACAGTTAAATCCACCAATCAGATTATATTTTGGTCACCTGGCTACTATTATTTTTTAAATTTTATGTAACAATTCTGTCAAACTAACTGTCAGTATATTTTTGAATTATTGAGATAAAATGGCAAGTGTGACGATGGCGTGAGGACACGGAGTTTATCTCCAAGCGAGAGGCCCGAGTTCAAATCAGGGCTGGGGACTAATTAAATTAAATCTTTTTGTATTTTTATTTTATAAATTAGTAAAAGTCTTATATTATTTTAAAATTATTTATTTTGTCTTAATAAAATACTTTTTTAAATTTGTAGAATTTCGTTAGTGTGTCGTAGAAAAAATATACTATACAACTCGAGTGGATTGTCCATATCGCACTCAGACGATTAAGCACTCCGTCTACGGCGTCGTTCTTAAACTTCGTCTTCGTGCAATATGTCCATCATATCCAATTTTGTTGCACAAACTACTATTCACGCACAGACTACAAAACGAAAAAATATATTATTGCGTTCAACTCAACGAATATATTTCATATCCGTTCTAGGTAGTGAGAACACTGCAAAAAAATTAAATCCACCAATCACAGTTTATATATTGGACACCCAACTACTATTATTTTTAAAATTTTAAATAAGTGACAATTCTGTCAAACTAATTGTCAGTATATTTTTTAGGTATTGAAATTAAACATACATTAAAATGAGTTAATTTTTGTGTAGAATCCATAAATAATTTTAATTTATTTTTATTTGGACCACATTTTAAAAAATCTTAAATTTGAATCAAACTACCTATATGAAACTAATTTAATTTCTACTATTAGAACTAAAATTTTAAATGTGGAGGTGAAAATGAGGATACGGCATCTGTCTTTCAGGCTAGAGGCCCGAGTTCAAATCTGGGCTGGGGACTAATTAAATTAAATATTTTTTCATGTTTATTTTATTTCACAAATTAGTGAAGTCATAAATTATTTTAAAATTAGTTATTTTCTCTTTTCCTAAAATAAATTTGTAGATTTTCGTTAGTGGGTCGTAGAAAAAAATATACTGTACAACTCCAGTGGATTGTCCACTGTTGTTGCACAAACTAGTATCAAATGGATTATTATTTAAAAAACGTGTTTTTATACAGGGGATTTGTAAATAAGTACGGAAGATTTTTACAAATTGTTATCAAAGTTATTTTGTTAAAAAAAGTTCCTATAAAAGTAGGTCAAAACATACTTCGTTTCCGGGATACAGAATGTTTAAATTTTAATTTAATAAATTTTATTAATTATTTCAAATAGTTTTAAAGATATTTACTCTAAATTTGCAAAAAAAACTTTGAAGAGACAAATAAGTATTTTTTGGGGTGTTCCAAATATTTCTACTTGTACCAGTGGGTTTGTGCGAGAATGCCACTTTTTTTATGTCTATATATTTTTTTCGATCTATATTTTTTTTTATAAAATAACTTCGGCAAAAATTCCCTAAAATCATTCACACTTACCAACAAACACCCTGTACATAAGAAAATGTAGAAATAGGTACTTTTTAGATATTTTTCCGAAATAATCATAGAAAATACATATGCATATTTAAAAATATATTTCGTAAATAAATTAATTAGTTAGAAAAAAGATTATCGAAAATGTTACACCAGGTTATACCTTTAAAAAATATTTTAAACGAGAAAACAAAACAGAAATACTCTTTGTTAGACCGGACCTGCGATTTATCGGCCTTTTTTATATTTTAAATCATCTATAGTTTATAAGTAATAAATTGAAGGGAGCGTAAGTCAGGGAATAGAGCAACGTTGCCAAAGTGGGTTCAGATGCACTAAAAGTTGTCAGTGTGTTCTAAACCTGAATTTGCTGTTAGGTAGCGCATGGATATCGCTCTTAAACATTTATTGTTAAATTTGTTTAAGTTTTGAAATAACTATTCAACAACAAATACCACTGAGTTAAAAATAAAGCTATCTAGTGACCAAGTCATTAATTATCACACCTATCGTTTTCCGGCAAAGAGAAGAGAAAAGGTTTCACACAATTTGTATTGATTGTGTGGATCCGTAGTTAAAAATAACAAATAACCACAGATGGTTTTAAACACGCTTTATTTATCGTCAATGCTTTTACAAAATATAAAAAAACGTTAACCAGAGCAGAAATGACTGAAACATTATAGAATTATATAACGATGTTTGGTACGCCGGCACGTATTATAATTAACCGTGGAACAAATTTTACCAATAAAAAAATCTGTATTCGTAAATATAAATATTAAGGGTCATTAAATTATAGCAGGGACGCTACTGGGAAAGTTAAACGGTATATTGTAACAATAATTAAATTATTAACTGTTAAAGTTCGAAATTTGTCAGAATGGACGAGCACTCTTTCCAAATCACGATTAACTAATAATTCTACCATTCGGAAAGTTAAGTACAGGTCAGGGTAATCCCTGAGGAGTTCTTCTGAACTTAATGTTGTTTTCATGTTACCAAAAAGTCAAGTATGTGCCAATCCCAAAAATATCCTTCGGTTGGGCCACAATTTTTAAACCAACCATTTGTAGATATAGTTAAATCTCAAGCGGAATTTAAAAACAAAAAGCCTCTAGCTAGAAGACATTCCAATGAATACAAGCAGTTTGCGCTTACCTTGTATCTTTTAGGACCTAGGGCATATTCCTTTGTTTAAAATTTTGTGCCTTTTGGTGTGTGTTTTTCATATTGAGATTTTTGATTACCTTTTTCCTACAGTACTTTTCTTCAAATCTCAGTTTAATTTGAAGTTCTAATAATTATGCATCTAAAAATCTGATGTGTCCAACACATGACTTTCCTATCTAGTTATTATAGGCATTTTCCGGTTATTTTGTACAACCTATTGCAGCATCTCTATAAATGTTTAGAGGATAAACTAAATATATACATTTTACACATACATTTACCTCGAAACATTTTTCTATAGATATTCATTGAAAACGAAAATACTGAAAAATTTAAATTTAGCACTTTTCCATTACGGTCCATTTTAGAAAAATTATGTATAAACAAAAATTATAGAAATCGATATCGCAAACAACTTTTAGTTCAACAATTTTCATAAAAATCAGAATTTTGCACATTTTGTCAAATTTCTCGAATACGAACCATTTCAGGAAATTTTGACATTAAGCAAAAATTATAGATAATAATATTAGAAGTAACTTTTATTTGAACAATTTTCTTCTCCAAACATAAATAACAGATATATTCCATAAAATATAAAAACTGCCTCCCATAAAGTACCCCCCCAGATGTTCCGACTTTGTCCAAAATCTAATCATTTCACGTCAGGCCGAAATAAACCATAAGTTTAAAATTTAATGTTTTTTCCTTTATCCGTTTTTGAGTTTTATTCAAATTTCGAAATTTACACATTTTCTCAAATATCTCGAATACGGTCCATTTTAAAAAAATTATGTATAGAATAAAAATTATAGAGAATTATATTACAAACAACTTTTATTTGAACAATTTTTATAAAAAATTATTTTTTTTTACATTTTGTCAAATTTCTCGAATACGGACCATTTTAGGAAAATTTTGTATAAAACAAAAATTACAGATAATTATATTAGAAGTAACTTTTATTTGAAGAATTTTCTTCTCCAAACGTAAATAACAGATATATTCCATAAAATATAAAAATGACTACCTATAAAGTACCCCCCCAGATGTTCCGACTCTGCCCAAAATCTAATCAGCTCATTGGACGCTGAAACAAAGCTTAAGTTTAAAATTTGGTGTTTTTCTGTATATCGGTTCATGAGTTATGCGTTATACAGACACACACAGACACACACACACACACACACACACACACACACACACACACACACACACACACACACACACACACACACACACACACACACACACACACACACACACACACACACACACACACACACACACACACACACACACACACACACACACACACACACACACACACACACACACACACACACACACACACACACACACACACACACACACACACACACACACACACACACACACACACACACACACACACACACACACACACACACACACACAGACACAGACATCATCGCGAAAATAGTCAAAACGGATTCAGGGGACCTCAAAACGTAAAAATCCGTCGAAAACTCGAAGTCGAAAAAAATCATGATTCCTATACTTTCCTTATATCTGTATACAGATAGGAAAGTAAAAATGCAAATCTATGTGTACAACAAATTTATAAACAAATCCTAAATCCAGTCTAGATTTATGAAATACAGCTATGAGGATGTGCCATAATATAAGTTTTTCAAAATAAAGTCCTAAGATGTATCATTGATGCACCCTGGCTCTATCTAAACTATTATCTTCATACAGACAAATAAGAAAAAGAGGTTACTGCAAAACATGAGCGTCGACTCCACTCCCACGTTAATGAAGAAGTGCTGCAGCTACTGGACAACTCTGCACAGAACACTCGAAAGAAAGAAACGCCATTTGAGCTAGTGCAGTGAACGTTACTGTTAATGTAAAACAGTGTAATAAATCGTTACGCCAATTATTGGTGATGCTTTTCTATCAACGACTACTAGATTAATTTTGTTTACAAAAATAGAATTGTAAAAAATCACGGATTTATCCATCGAGTTGTCAAATTGTTATAAGAGAGTATGGCGAAAGTCTTATTACAAGGATTATTTATATTATTGACATATCATAAGGCTCTAAAACACATAAAAGGCTATCAAAATTACGGTTGGGAAGTATATTTGCATTTTTAATGCCAGTTATTATCAGTTTAATCTATTTTTCTAGATCCAACTATCATAATTGAAGGTGTTTTAAAGGAAAGTACACAATTAATTAATACATCAATAAATTGTAATAGAATCACTCTGTTAAAGAGTTAATGTTATCTAAAAAAACTGATCAATTAAGTACAACGAGTATTCGGTCTAGTTCCTCAGGTAAAAACCTTTTTTTAGTTTAGCGATCATTACAATTTACTTCAAAACAAATTATTGTTAAGCCTTATTTTTCTAATTATATCGCTAACCTTCAATTCAGAGAAGAAATAGTGAATGTTGCTAAATAAGTTTGTTACATATATTTAAATCCTTTTCTCAGTGTGTTATCCAAATTTATACGAATTTTGTTCATTTTTACCAGTGTAACAACCGGCAAAAACGTCAGCTGTCACCGAGTGTCAGTTTAAATTTTGGCCACCCCGACATCAAACGTGCCGACGCAAGATTTCGCTTCTATAAAATTCTATTGATTATTAAATATTTAAACTTGGAAAAATAATACACCAAACTCTTTTTCTATAAATTATATTTTTGTAAGGTACAGAAAAACAAACTACAATTGCTTCGTTTAGAAAGTACCTCCTATCATTTTGTGACAAATTACAAAGAAAGTAACAGTTGTTATATATTCATAATATATTTAAAAACTAATGTAATAAATATTTTATAAAGTATAGTATCGATACCTTTTTGCCAGACTATCATAAGTGCCATTTGAACAAATGTCACTTATGTTAGTCTGGCAAAAAGGTATGGATATGTTATGACTGTTTATTTTAATAGAAACCATGGAAACGAAACACACATACACTCAACAGAAATGTATAAGGCCCGAGTCAAGTAAGTTCCCATCCTATAAACTGGATCGAAACCTGCTAACTCCTCTTATAGTAATCAAGATCAATAGATTTATATGCCATGCCTTCTAAAAGGGAATGAAGGATGACATACTATCATCATTTAAACAGGACGTTGCTGAAGGCTTACCCCTGTTATTTCGTTTGTTTGTGTATCTTGTGTGTGTGCATTCCTGTTGTGTCCCCAGTCATGTAAAAGTTTTCCTAGTCTCCTAATTTGGTTACTAGGTGGACCTTCTCCAACTAGTAGTCTAATCTATTCGATCTGTTCGGAAGCAGGAGGTACTTTTCAAACATAGCTACAATTCATCAATTTTCTAGAGGTGTTCGACGCCCAGACAGAGAACACGCTACGTGTGACTAAGATAGCTATTGTACAGTCTGCTAAACAAGTTATTTTAAATAGTTTTTAATATTTTTAGGTAATTAAATTTTAAAAGTGTGGAATAGTTTAGGGATTAAATTGGTCTGATTGGACTTTCTTAGAACGTTTTTAAAAGCAGCTAAAGATAGTATGTAGAATTGAAAATAATTATTATGCCATAAAAGGTGTTTTGGAATTCCTTCAACCTTTTGAAATTGAGTCAGAAAATATAAATTTTATAGGATAGCAGAAAATACCTATAATTTTTTTGTAGGCCTTTGTAAATCGTGGAAATAGTTTATATTTTATTTCTACCTTATTAGGGAAAATGGTACCTATTATTAATAACGGTTGTTTCTGAAACATTACTAAAATTTTCGAAATTTTGTTTTTCTACAAAATAATAAACTATACTATTTAGAAAAAAATTTATTTCTCTTATAATTTTATAAAAAATAACAGGGGAATATTTACATTTCTTGATCTATTAAACAAAACGATAAATTATCTCGACGAATGACACCATGTTCTAGTACGGAAGCTAACTTTACATTTTTGTTGGTGGTTTCATGGGTTTCATATCAATTTTTTGTAATTGTAGTTTACACGTACATATACCTCTTAACACTTGTTTACTTTATTAAAAAAGTGTGTTGTTGTGATTTACGTCGAAATAAGTCAAAAACAACTTGAAACCCCATATAAAATCAAAAAGGAGAAACGGAAAAAAATTGAGCCTGTAAATGAACACAACTCAGAAACAAAAATAGCTATCTAATAATAAAAAAATAAAATTTGATTCTTGTGCAGCTTCATCTATATCATTAACTGTTTTAGGTTTTTTAATGGTTTTTCTTGGTGATGAAAATTCCGATATCTCACGGTTATCGATTCTTTTCTTCTCTCCAGAAATGCGGACGACAGTGTTTTTAGATACTCCTGTGGCTGCAGCAACACGATCATTTACATTTTTAAATGGTATTGAAGGTGAATTAAAGTTTCCTTCTCTTCTCATAAACTCTATAACATTGGCTATTATTTCGCGAGATTGACTGTTAATCACGCGGCCTCTTAATTTGCTATTAAACTCCATACTTAGGTTCTATTAAACTGTAATGAGCAAAAAACACAAACGAAAATAAAAGAAATGTTTTAGCGAAATTTACATCTGACATTTACGTCTGAATGAAATAGTGAAATACTTGATGCGCAGAGTGTACTTTCATTGCGTAAATCCGTCGGGATGCCTGTCAGTAGTGCTTTCTCTGTCTAGCCGTCGAAAGCCTCTAGAAATTTGATGAACTGTAATAATATTATTAATAATAAACACTATTTAAAGATAAATACATTTTTGTAATTTTTTGTCATTGCCCCTTACCTTTCTCTTACACCACCAGGGTATACCTATTTTCCATATTCCCTTAATTATAGATTACCTTACAATGTTCGAATGAATATAACATTTTACTCATGAAAAATCTAATTTCATATTTAACTCTTTTTCAATTTCATTTGAAACAATAATTGGTACCTATATTACAATTTATTATCAAAGAAAATTTCTAATAAAGTTATAGCAACTCCTAGTTAAACTACTGGTTGTTCTGCAGGATAAATTAACTTTTCTTGAGATTGATCTCTCTATAAAATCCAAAACCGACCTGATGTCCCCAAATTTATTTTCCAATGCATCCTGATTTAAAATTCTGCCCTTTTGTGATTCAATTTTTTTTTCTTCCTTTAGAGTGACTGTTAGAGGTAGGTGTATGTAAGAAATAGCTAATCTCTAATCATTTCAAAAGTCCTTTGTCAATACTACATGTGCAGATTTTTTACTCAGCATACATTTTACTTTTCTAGTAGATAGGAACTTTGTGCTGCCATTAAAGCTGTCCAGACATTCATCTACCTACTTAATGAACACAAGTAGCTGTAACAATGGATCTCTGTTCCAATTCACCTAAAATAATTATAGTCATTGTGTAATATATTATTAAACACACACATTATACAGTGGTTTTCTTAATAAATTAGAAATTACTTACCTCTAGAAAGAAATGTGTACAAAAACGCGAGTTTGGTTCCAGAAATTGCTTCATGCAAAAATAAACATTCCCCCCAAAGAAAATTAATTAAACAACAAAATGAGACTAAAAGAAATATACGGGGCCCAATTTAAATTAATTTTAATAAAATGCACATTCATTCATAACATTGTCAGTTGTCAGTTTAAATACTTTTAATCGATATTTCTACGTCAAAAAACCAGCAACACCAGCGCCCTCTGAAAATGGTGTTAGTTTTATTGGAGAGAGATAGACATATGTAAAGATCAATGTAAAAAAAAAGAGGGTCATATGTGTAATTTAAATGGACCACCGAATATATTTTCCTATTAAGTTACACGTCTCTGTTGTCTCTGGTATTAGGCAACATGTGGCAACTACGATATCCCCGCTATCGCTATGATTCGGTTCGTCTAATATCCTACCACCATATCTTCTAATTCTAGTCGACTACTCGATAACTGCCTAATGCCCTGTTGCCATTTTAATAACTTGTAAACTAGTCGTATGCCTAACACAAAAAAATAAGCACTGTATAAATGTATACTAATTTATTATGTAGTTTCTAATATTTACTTATTACTTTTAGTGATAAGAAACCATTTAATTTAACTCTGAAAACTATATCAACATTTTATACCACTCTGCACTGTGTTTACACTTACCTATGAAACGTAATTTTTTTTAAATTATTGTTATCCACACCATTCCTATTTGTGCAATTGCACTTGGCACACGACGCCATTGTTCTTTTAATGTTTCGGAGACAAATAATTTCTATAAAAAAATATAATTAATTATAAAGAGATTAAACAATCCACTGTTACAATGTTTTATTTATTTATTCCAGAAACAAACAGGCATGAGCCTAATTACATGTTCCTATAAATACAGCGAAAATAGAAATCAACAAAAATACATAATATCTAATTAAATATATAAGTGAAATTATAATAAACAAACCTCGCTACTACAAAATTTTAACAAAGTTCGTTAAAGAACAAAACTACTGAAATAATCAGAAATATTCAGGAATAATCAGAGCGTCTGCAAAACCCCACACCAAGGCCACGGAAATCCTACAAGGTTATGTCTCTTTAATCGAGCCCAACAATTTTGTTAAGTTCCTTTCTATATGTGCTTATAGCTACATCAAAAATACCGCAAGAAATGCCTTCGGAGTGTACATTAAACAAAAGACAAATTTTTTCTACTGGACCATGATTATCCGCACGAAAAGTTAATTGACGTGGACGAATACCTGCTATTGGAACATAAATTTTTATTTGACTCAATAAATATTGACTGTCCAAATATCCATTTAATAATTTATGTAAAAAGACAAGATTGATTATAAAGCGTCTATGTTCCAATTTTTCAATTTCAAACTCTTTTCTAATAGGTCCAAATGAAACAAATCCTGGACTTGTATGATACTTTTTAAAGTATAAATATTTGACAAATTTATTTTGAATAGTTTCCAAAATGTGTTTTAAATTTTGTTGTGTAGGGTCCCATACAGTGGATGCATATTCTAATTTACTACGAACGAGACCAAAAAATACATTTTTAATCGAGTGTGTGTCTGTAAAATCCCTAGTCGTGCGTTTCAAAAAACCTAACAATTTGTTAGCTTCTTTGGTAATGTTATGGATATGCTCGTCAAATTTGAAATTATTTTGAAAAACTATTCCCAAATCGGTCATTTTTGACACTCTTTCTAGTGTTGATCCTTGCATTGTGTAGATAAAATTTTGAGGATTACGAATGTTACTGAATGTAATAACCTTGCATTTGGAAAGATTAAAATGTAATTTTTTTTCAAATGACCAATCCGAAATTGAGTCTAAGTCATTTTGAAGGTCTAGATAGTCATCTAGGGTGCATATTTTCTTAAAAACTTTCAGATCATCTGCATATATTAGGCAGTCTGATGTAATACGTAGAGGAAGGTCATTAACAAATATTAAGAAAAGTAGAGGGCCCAAATTGGAGCCCTGAGGGACCCCAGAGCCTGCGAGGGTTGTATGAGATACTTCACCACCAAACATTACGTATTGATACCTTAGTTTTAGATAAGCCATAAAGAAATTTATTAGATGATCGCTAAGACCATAATATTTCAGTTTAGCTAGAAGAATATTGTGATTTACCTTATCGAAGGCTTTCTTAAAATCAGTATAAATACAATCTACTTGCTCACGAGAATTGACACATTTTGATATTTTATCACTGAAAGTTAATAAATTTGTATCTACAGATTTTTTACGACAAAATCCGTGTTGTTCGGTTGATATGTATTTTGAAAGTAAGCATACAGTTTATCATATATTACAAATTCAAACAGTTTCGCCGTACAATTTAATATGGCTATGGGACGATAATTATCTATTTTATTTTTATCCCCTTTTTTAAAAATTGGTGTTAATCTCGTTCTTTTAAATTCACTAGGAAATATGGATGTTTTAAGCGACTTATTAAAAATTACCAGCAAAGGGTATATTAAATAATCTTTACAAGCTTTTAGGATATAACAAGGAATATTATCAGGACCCGCTGTCTTTTTCGGTTGTAACTTTCGAAATGCCGCTTCTAAGTCTTTGACGGATATTAGATCGAAGTCAATATTCTGATAAAAATTTACGTTCCAATTGTTAGTCAAACCATTAATATCTATAAGGTTATAGTTTGAATCGTTGTCATACACTGAACTGAAATAATCAGCGAACTCCCCTGCTATAATTTTTTTGTCAGATATTTCTCTATTATTTATAATAAAATTTGATTCAGATATATTATTAGACCTCTTATCTTTAATGAACTTCCAAAAAAGCATGGGGTCCTGGTTAACACAGTTCTGCATATTTTGGATATAATTATTGTGCGCCGTCCTTATTTTCAATTTTAGGTCCGCCCTAATTTTTTTATATCTACTAAAATAATATTCCGATAGATGTTTTCTTTTTCTGAAAAATTCTTTGTACTTTATGTCGATTTTTATTTCATCCGTGAACCATGGCGGAAACTGTTTGCAATATGCATGTGGCCTATTAGTAAACTTTGGTACACATATGTCAAGCATTTCATAAAAAAACTGGTAAAAATATTTGACAGAATCATCAACCTTTTCAATGTGTCCAATTTTGGACCAATTAAAATCCCTTAGTAGTTCGCATAGTAATCTAAAATCAGCTTTTGTAAAATTATATCTGCTTTGAAGATTATTATTTGTGTATGTGAGTTGATTACTTTTTTTTACTTCCGTCTTAATTATTAGAGAGGGATGTTTATTATCTATGGGAACTAAAGGTTCTTTATTCTCCTTTATATTCAAATTCAAATTACCAAGCACCAGATCTAGAGTTTTTTGATCCTCATTGAGACAATTGTTGAAAGACTGTAGACTGTAAGTGGACATTAATAGAGACATTGTTACTATTATATCATTTTTATTAGAAAATTGAAAAGATGTGTCATTTATGCATGGTATATTGTAATCACCAATAAGTACCATGTGTGTGGTTTGAGTGATTAAGGGATCTAAATTGTCAAATAAATCTAGATATTGCCTGTAGACTTTAGCATTTGCGCCCGGTGGAATATAAGTTGAATTAATAATGACTGTGGTTCCGTGTAGTTTAAGTTTTACAAAAATTGTTTCCAAAGGTGAGTTAATTGATATAAGTGAAGATATGATATTTTTATTTACAGCAATGAGAACACCTCCTCCGCGTTGTTTTCCTGTTAAAGTTTTATCCCTATCCTTTCTATATACTATGTAATTGCAACTAAATAGTTCTCCATTTTTAATGTCTTCTGATAGCCAAGTTTCCCTCAAGATAACAACATCATACTCTTCTGCAGACAAGTTTTTGCTAAACTCCGAGACCTTGGTGCGGAGTCCCCTGACGTTCTGATAATAAATATTTAAAAACATATAGCGTTGCGAGAAACGTAAAAAATATGTAGAAGATGAAAATTAAGTACAAAAACAATATGTATATGTTGATATTGAGCTAGCGCATATAAATGTGTTATTCTAAGAACGTTTTCTCGGCCCCAGCAATTTAAATATATAAAAAAATCTGTAAAATATGTGGCAAATTAGTTAAGTAAATAAATTTAGTAACAAATAGAGCGCAAGTAGATACCCAAGTTGCTGAGAGAAAAGAATAACAATAAATAATTTTATTCTAAAGTAAATACCAAAGAACAAAAATTAAATAAATATTTTTATCCTTCAATTATTGATTATAATGGATCCTGCTACTTTACTACATATTAATGAAAGCAAGAAATAAAAATAAATGTTTACGAGTAGATATATATCTACTTCGTATTCAAAAATATCTAGAGTTTATAAAAACTTAAAAACAATAATTTAGAAATAGGTATTAAAATAAAAATGTATTCCACAATAATTAAGAACAAAGTTTAGCAAATAATATTCGCGAGGAAAGGTCATTAGAAACGAAATAATCTTGTTACAAGTGAAGGAAGTCTAGTATCAATATGGCCGATGTAATGACACTTTTGACCACGTGATTGTGTATCATTCCCTATTTTACCTCAATGTGTGTGTATGTATTTCTGTTTGGCACTAGTTTCAAAACCAACTGGCCAGTGAATCTTTAATTAATTTTAATAATGCTTATTTTGTGTTAATTCAATTTTAAGTTCTATCCTTACAATATTTCACAGTTCACATTTTATTTAAATAATACAAATTTCTCTAAATACATTAATAAGAAGTAAGTCTTATAATAAGTTTTTTCTAGCTCATGTTTTTTGCTTGTTTTTGATTTTTTCGCCTGTTTTAATATGAAAGATGCAGTTAGACCTTTATATAGAAAAAATAACTACCTACTGCAATCACCCTGTGTTCGAGTTCAAAGATAACTTTTAATTAGTATATTATTCCTCAGAGTATATACCTAATTTTCCTTTTTTTGTTTATCAATTTTGAAATCGTTTTCGAGTAGCGATAACGTGCCATATTTGCAATTAGATTGAAAAACATACAAACTCACTGAGATAGTTATCAGATATTATAATGAAGCCCTACCTATATTAGCAAACTTGGATTTAGCTGCGGAAGGAAACAAATGTATCCTTGGGGACAAGCAGCAAAAATGTAATACATGTGTATTGATTTCAAAAATTATGTCGTGTTTCATTTTTAAATTTTTAATAATTAACTATTCATTATATATATAAATGTTAATTGTGATTTGAAAAACTAGTAAATGAAAAATACTAAATTAATAAAACCAATTAGTTCAATTAAAAGGAAAAATGAATTATATAGATCCTACAAACAAAAATTGAATAATATGAAAATAAAAAGTAGCAATAAATAATGTGTGCATTTACATTTACAATCAATCACTATTATTTGGGAAATCCTATATTATCAATGAATCTATCAGTTTCTAAAATAAAAAAAAAGGGAATTCATTTGAGGAAAATGTAAAAAAACGAGTTCTGTGCCAAACCCATTGTCCAAACAGGTTTTTTTTTCTTTGATAAATTATTCTCTAAATGAGGCAATCCTTTTTCTGGGGTCCTCTGTAATATCGAATTTACGCCCCAAAATGATGAAATAAAAAAAAACTCGAAGTGTGTACACGTAAGTAATTGTCTCATCCATCTTTCGGTTTAAGTTGACAAGTCGAATTCGTCTGCAATGTTAAATTACCTAGACCCTTTCAGTAGTGTATTGTTTACATTTCTCAACTTGACAACAATGATGTATTTGCAGAACTAATAATATAAATGGAAAAGTGCCCCAGTTGGGAGGTTTCGGGGGGTCGAATCGTTGATAAAAATTATGTAGTAGGTATATCCATGATTTTATATATTTTCGGCAGTTACTTGAAAATAAAATAGAAAATATTTAATAAATACCTTTAGAGAAAGAAAGCATTTAAAGGGACTAAATTGTCACTAACAGTTTTTCCGCTCTTTAAGAAAACGTACATGTATTTCCAAATTATGACATTACTTCAGTAATTCCGCCAATTCTTGGAAATACCAAAGTAATTCCAAAGTAAAACCAGTGTAATACCAAAGTATAACTAAAATAAAAAAAATGTAATACCAAAGTAATAACAAAGTATTACAAAAGTATTACAAAAGTATTACAAAAGTATTACAAAAGTATTACAAAAGTATTACAAAAGTATTACAAAAGTATTACAAAAGTATTACAAAAGTATTACAAAAGTATTGCAAAAGTATTACAAAAGTATTACAAAAGTATTACAAAAGTATTACAAAAGTATTACAAAAGTATTACAAAAGTATTACAAAAGTATTACAAAAGTATTACAAAAGTATTACAAAAGTATTACAAAAGTATTACAAAAGTATTACAAAAGTATTACAAAAGTATTACAAAAGTATTACAAAAGTATTACAAAAGTATTACAAAATTATTACAAAAGTATTACAAAAGTATTACAAAAGTATTACAAAATTATTACAAAAGTATTACAAAAGTATTACAAAAGTATTACAAAAGTATTACAACAGTATTACAAAAGTATTACAAAAGTATTACAAAAGTATTACAAAAGTATTACAAAAGTATTACAAACGTATTACAAAAGTATTACAAAAGTATTACAAAAGTATTACAAAAGTATTACAAAAGTATTACAAAAGTATTACAAAAGTATTACAAAAGTATTACAAAAGTATTACAAAAGTATTACAAAAGTATTACAAAAGTATTACAAAAGTATTACAAACGTATTACAAAAGTATTACAAAAGTATTACAAAAGTATTACAAAAGTATTACAAAAGTATTACAAAAGTATTACAAAAGTATTACAAAAGTATTACAAAGGTATTACAAAAGTATTACAAAAGTATTACAAAAGTATTACAAAAGTATAACAAAAGTATTACAAAAGTATTACAAAAGTATTACAAAAGTATTACAAAAGTATTACAAAAGTATTACAAAAGTATTACAAAATTATTACAAAAGTATTACAAAAGTATTACAAAAGTATTACAAAAGTATTACAAAAGTAATACCAAAGTATTACAAAAGTATTACAAAAGTAATACCAAAGTAGTATCAAAGAATTACCAAAGTAATACCAAAGTAGTATCAAAGTAATGCCAAAGCAATATCAGGTAACACCAGGCAATACCAAGATAGTACTAGATAATACCGAGTAATATTAGTAATTTCATGTAATTATTGGTAGTGCCAAGTAATGTTAGGCCTAGTACTGAAAATATATTTAGAAGCAATTGATAATGATAGAAGTAAAATGGAACTTTCCCAACAAAATAGTGTAGCAAGGTCACAGAATGAAGACGTATGGTACAATGTACAATGCTCTTAAACAAACTTAAATAGAGAGGAATATTCTTACTGATTAGCTGCAGTTCCTCCAAATTCAGATAGATAAAATCATGGAAACAATAAATGGTGAATTAAACAAAAAGTCTTCAGAAATAGAAGAAAGTATGGCCAGCACTATGAACCATGCAACTAACTCCACTAAAAATTTTATTGATAAAGAAGATCTGACAAAGGATAATGCGTTTACTACGGCAAAGGGTGTAAGGGATGTAAAATAGCCAAGGAATTTCAAAAAATTAAAAATAATAGCATAGCAAAATAATAAAACTAACCAGCTGCAGCGAGTAATCAAACATGTGCATATTAATTGAAACAATCTAATAGACCAATTTAGATCATTCAGCCAGACCGGAAAGAAAAAATAGATAACAGTCAAGATTTGTCTATTGCTAATACTCTTCACTAAATTCTATTGGAAAAGCTGAATATAATGGATGAATGAATTACTAGGTTGAAATATAGTACCGAACGAGCTATACCTAAGAGACAATATAGTAATAATGGAAAAGATTGCTGTAGAGCCAACAATAATTAAATGCAATCCTAGACACAGAAAACATGCTTAATGCATGCTTAATTTCAAAGGCTCACTTTACCAATGAGTACTTTGTTAGATTTAAGGTAGGGGAGAGGAGGGACATTGAGACACTACAAATATAATTAGCTGTGTAGGTATAGCTTGGCTTTCAATATATTGATCACATAATATTATGTTGTTGCCACTGATAAATGTACTATCTATCACCATAGGTTTAGCGATTATTCTCTGATCGATGAATTAGATTTTTGCAGTTTTCCAAAGTATCCAAATTGACCAAATGTACCCCTTGGCAGCGGGTAGATTTGGACAGTGTAGGAGCAGGTGTGGACAAAATCAATTTGTTGTTCTAAAAGTTTTAGTCATATTTATGTGGTCAATAAAGCTGGAACAATCTAACACAAGTCGCATAATTAGTAAAAAATGTAAAAAGGCATAGTTAAACACAAATTTTCATTTAGTTTAGTTGACGTTATAGGCACCGAAGTCTACTTGAAACCGCTTTATTGAACTTGACCTTGCAGTTGGTTTGGACGTTCTTAGCTTATGTAGTTTTAGTTCCACTTGTTCCAATTCTATTAGGTCCTTATCAATGACTTAGAAAATTTGTTAAATATTTTCCGTCGACTATTTCTTCCACTTCTCCAACATAATACTTTTGAGTCTTCTTCATGCAATACTTTACCAGCAAAAAGTCACCGATTTCGATATTTGGCGTCACAGATTCAGGATCTATGATAGGTTCTACGTCTTGCATGAATTTTTGGTCGGAATTTTCACGGTCCATTTCACTTAAACAGTCATATTCATCATCAGCGTAGATTGCTTCATCCCCGGAATCATCTGAATCATTTGCTTGTTGCTTTACATTATCAACCAGATTCTGTTTCACTTGCTTTTTCTTTTGCTTGGCTATCTTTTCTTCTTGTAGTCTATCTTTTTTGGCGTCTCTCTTACAATTCGTGATTTTCCAGGCCGTCTTCCTTTTAACTTTAATTTCGTTTTCTCTGCTTTGGGGTAGGGTCGTATTATGTCTGGCGAAATGACTTCAGGCTGTAATGAAGTTGATGGAGTGCTAATTAATCCATTTAAAATAACGGTAAAAGGTCGAGAAACGCCGCACTTGACGAGACCACTTGTCCCCTACGTATTTTGGGGCACTGATTACGAAAATGGGGGTTAAAACTTGCAGCAATGGTTGAACCACCCCTAAAATTGCAAAAAAAATACCCCTAAGTTGGAATGTTTTTAACTATACTTGTTGTTTTGCAAACTAACTCATCTTATACGTTTTTTGGGTCGCTGATTTTAAAAATCGGGGTGTCGAGACTGAAAAATTTGTGTGACACCTCCCATATGCCAGAAACACCCCCCATATGCCAGAAACACCCCTTCCAACCGATGGATTTTGGTGGAAAATGAAATATAAAATACAAAAACTGAAAATGGAATATATTTTTATTAATAGATATGAAATGTGACAAGTATCAAAGTTCTTACAAGATATCACTATTCAGTTGTATTCAAATCTAGACTTGGTATTTTGCAATTTTAGGGGTGATTCAACCGTTGCTGTAAGTTTTAACTCCGATTTTTGTAATCAGCGCCCCAAAAAACATATAAGATGGCTTAGTTTGCAAAACAACAAGTACAGTCAAAAAACACCCCTATTTGGGGGTGTTTTTTTTGCAATTTTAGGGGTGTTCCAATCATTGCTGTCAGTTTTAACCATCATTTTCGTAATCAGCGCCCCAAAATACGTAGGGGACAAGTGGTCTCGTCAAGTGCGGCGTTTCTCGACCTTTTACCGTTATTTTAAATGGACTAAATTACCAGCGCAGATGTTTATGGTACATACATTTGATGAAGTGCTAGTGAATAGCGCAATGGAGCCCTTGATTCTGTTACAGATGCAGCAGCGAAGTCATCTTCCTTAAAAATGCCTTTATCAAAACACACAATATCGCTTTTTCTAAACCCAGAACATATATTGACCAGTGTAAAAGCTTTCTGATATGCTTTTTCTGTCAGTTTGGCAATTTCATAGATGGTACCCTTTTGTCAGAATGATTTACGAATTCATATGATTCTCCTATTGTTCTCACTCTTTCTCCCCGAATACTTGATTTGAATCTTTTACTTTTCATATATACTTTGTATCTAATTTGTATTTATTCTCAGAAAAAAATTACCCATTTATATACCCGCCACTGTTCGTACACCCCTTTATAGGTCACTTATGTTTGTCTTTAATACTCTTAATAAGGTGCGAATGATCTGAAAAGTATCACTAAGAATCGCTTATATTTCTCGCGTATAGTGACAAACCAAGCACACCTACATGGTTCGACCGGTGATGGGTTCAATTGAAAACCGTTACGTTTCCACCATTAGTGAAATGCTGGAAACCAGACGAAAATTGAAAGGGATAAAAGGCGGTAAACAAGTTAGAAAATATTGCAGGGAATACTGCGAGTATAGCGGTATCCATGGACTGAGATATTTCGGCGAAAAAAGAACTATTTTTGAAAAGTAAGTTAAATTTTAAATTTGGTTATTTATTGTATCGTAATAAAAAATGACGCCGGTAAAGTCCAATTACAATTAAAAGAACACCGCTACGTCATTACCATTACTTGGAATTTGGAATAGATATTATCTATATCTATTAATAAATAAAAAATAGGTAAGTTGTTAGGTATAAAACAAAATTTTCAATATTTCTATAATATTAACACTTCACTAACCAATTAATTACTTTGCCAAATGATGACGTAACTGTGTTCTTCTAATTATTGTAATCAGACCCTAAATAATAAAGATTTCAGACGTACGAGGATATATCAGTATATAACGAGACTGGTGCTATAACTTCTTTCAGAGGTAACATTTTATAACCCAAAAAATGAGACATGAAAGCCTTATATTTAATGTACTACCCCGCAAGTAGGCTTTGATTTAACTTTTGATATTTGTTACAAATTAATTATTGAATTGTCAGTGTTTTGCGTACCCATCGAAAAATGAAAGTGGAGCAAAGATACGCGATAAAATTTTGTGTTCGATTGGGTAAAACACCAACTGAAACTTTTGAAATGATTAAAGGTGCATATCTAGATAATAGTTTATCACGATGTAGAGTGTTTGAGTGGCATAAAAAGTTTAAAGACGGTTGTGAATCAGTCGAAGATGAGCCTCGTCCCGGTCGACCACAAACTGCGAGAAATGACACAAAAATTGCAGAAATTAACGACTTGATACAAAATGATCGCCGGATTGGCATAAAACGAATTTCTGACAATGTTAATTTGTCTTACGGTACCACTCAAAAAATTATTCATGAAGATTTAGAGTACCGGAAGATCGCGGCAAGATGGATTCCAAAAGTGATGACCGATGAACAAAAAGCGAATCGAGTGACAATTTGTCAGCAGTGGAAAAGGCAATTGCAACGTAACCCACAGTTTTTAAATAATGTGGTTTTATCATTACGATCCTGAATTGAAGTCTCAAAGTATGCAATGGAAGCATAAAGGCAGCCCAAGACCGCAGAAGGCCAAAACTGCTAAAAGCGCTGGTAAAGTGATGCACCTGATTTTTTTTGGTAAATTTGGCGTTATTTACGATCACATTGTACCTAGAGGACATACAGTAACAGGGTAGTACTATTCTAATGTACTTCGAGGACCTTTAAAGGCAAAATTAAAGAAAAAAAGGCCGCTTTATCAGGACTTTGGCTGGACGCTGCATCACGACAATGCTCTGGCTCATAGATCAATGATTTTTCACGAACAATTGAAGAATTAGGGGTTGAAATTATGGTTCATCCCCCCTACTCTCCTGACCTTGCTCCATGTGACTTCCATTTGTTTCCTGAAGTCAAAAAAGAATTGAGAGGTAGAAGATTTGAATCGGATTTAGAGCTCAACAACGCTGTGATGGGTATACTAAACAGACTATCAAAAAATGGTTTCTCAGAAGTTTATGATAAGTGGATAAAGCGATGGGATAAGTGTATTCAACAGAATGGAGAGTACTTCGAAGGATAGTTGTTGAATTTTTATAAATAAATGTTTCGTTGTTATACTATAGCACCAGTCTCGTTATTTTCTGATACATCCTCGTAAGAACAACGATCGTTAGTAGCTAGGTGGAAAGATTTAATATTATTAACACTGAACTTCAAAACTTTTTGTTCACTAGACTGTGCTGGATAGCGGTCTTCATTACAAGCCTTCTGGTCTGCATAGCCGTGATCTATCAAACTTACAAAAAATGGCAACATCAACCCATCATGGTTAACTTTTCGTCTGACGAGAGAAACATCAACGAAATACCCTTTCCGACTGTAACGATTTGTCAAGAAATTCGAATATCCAGAGGTTATTTCAATTATTCAAATATTCTGAAAAAGATCGTCGATAACGAAAAGGTAGACCCGATAGAGTAAGTTTCCGTTTTGTATTAAATCTTATTATCGCTTTTTCCTTATTGTGTGTTTTTCGTATTAATATGACGACGCTATATACATTTATGGCATTTTTTATTTTAATATATACTGGATGTTTCTTGAAGAAACCGTTATATAGTTCAATGCGTGGCCTTTCAGTTGCACGTCACCAAATATGACGTAATATCATGTTTTCGGCATGTCTCTGATTACTACATAAAATTTGATGACGACTCTACAAAATTTTGACAGTTGTCAGGATCGTATTCAGCCAAATAGGAAAAGGCTTTGAAATTAATAAGAATTGTGATATCAAAACATTACAAAATAAAACAAAATGTATTTTTTAATGATATTTATTATCATAAATAATATAACATTAGTAAATAAATTCCTAAAATTAGTTATTATAAGACAAGGATCACTTGCCGGATGAAACCTACAAAAAGAAATTAGATCTGTTTAAAAAATCACAAAAGTTTTATTCGATAAACTAATTACCTTGACAATCATGTGTGTGTGTGTGTGTGTGTGTGTGTGTGTGTGTGTGTGTGTGTGTGTGTGTGTGTGTGTGTGTGTGTGTGTGTGTGTGTGTGTGCGTGCGTGCGTGCGTGCGTGCGTGCGTGCGTGCGTGTATGTGTGTGTGTGTGTGTGTGTGTGTGTGTGTGTGTGTGTGTGTGTGTGTGTGTGTGTGTGTGTGTGTGTGTGTGTGTGTGTGTGTGTGTGTGTGTGTGTGTGTGTGTGTGTGTGTGTGTGTGTGTGTGTGTGTGTGTGTGTGTGTGTGTGTGTGTGTGTGTGTGTGTGTGTGTGTGTGTGTGTGTGTGTGTGTGTGTGTGTGTGTGTGTGTGTGTGTGTGTGTGTGTGTGTGTGTGTGTGTGTGTGTGTGTGTGTGTGTGTGTGTGTGTGTGTGTGTGTGTGTGGGTGTGCATGTGCGTGTGCGTGTGCGTGTGCGTGTGCGTGTGCGTGTGCGTGTGCGTGTGCGTGTGCGTGTGCGTGTGCGTGTGCGTGTGCGTGTGCGTGTGCGTGTGCGTGTGCGTGTGCGTGTGCGTGTGCGTGTGCGTGTGCGTGTGCGTGTGCGTGTGCGTGTGCGTGTGCGTGTGCGTGTGCGTGTGCGTGTGCGTGTGCGTGTGCGTGTGCGTGTGCGTGTGCGTGTGCGTGTGCGTGTGCGTGTGCGTGTGCGTGTGCGTGTGCGTGTGCGTGTGCGTGTGCGTGTGCGTGTGCGTGTGCGTGTGCGTGTGTGTGTGTAACGCATAACTCATGAACCGATACACGGAAAAACACCAAATTTCAAACTTAAGCTTTGTTCCAGCATCTAATGAGCTGATTAGATTTTAGGCAGAGTCGGAACATCTGGGGGGGTACTTTATAGGTGGTCATTTTTATATTTTATGGAATATATCTGTTATTTACGTTTGGGGAAGAAAATTCTTTAAATAAAAGTTACTTCTTATTTTATTATCTATAATTTTTGTTATATACCAAATTTTCCTAAAATGGTCCGTATTCGAGAAATTTGAGAAAATGTAAAAAAATATTTTTTTTTATAAAAATTGTTCAAACAAAAGTTGTTTATAATATAATTCTCTATAATTTTTATCCCATAAATAATTTCTCTAAAATGGACCGTATTCGAGATATTTAAGAAAATGTGTAAATTTCGAAATTTGAAGAAAACTCAAAAACGGATAAAGAAAAAATCAATAAATTTTAAACTTAAGTTTTATTTAGGCTTGACGTGAAATGATTAGATTTTGGACAAAGTCGGAACATCTGGGGGGTACTTTATGGGAGACCGTTTTTATATTTTATGGAATATATCTGTTATTTATGTTTGGAGAAAAAAATTGTTCAAATAAAAGTTACTTCTAATATTATTATCTACAATTTTTGTTTTATGTCAAAATTTCCTGAAATAGTCCGTATTCGAGAAATTTGACAAAATGTGCAAAATTCTGATTTTTATGAAAATTGTTGAACTAAAAGTTGTTTGCGATATCGATCTCTATAATTTTTGTTTTTACATGATTTTTCTAAAATGGGCCGTATTGGAAAAATTGTGCTAAATTTAAATTTTTCAATATTTCCGTTTTTAATGAATATCTATAGAAAAATGTTTCGAGGTAGATGTATGGGGAAAATGTATATATTTAGTTTATCCTCTAAACATTTATAGAAGTGCTGCAATAGGTTGTACAAAATAACCGGAAAAAGCTCATAATAGCTAGATAGGAAAGTCATGTGTTGAGCACATCAGATTTTTTTAATTACTAAAATATATTTTTCTTTTAATTATAGCATATCATTTCTATCTTCAGAGTATACTTCTAGATTTTCATTTGACCAAGTTTTTGTGTTATGACTTAAAAATTCAGGATCTTTAAATCATCTTCTTTGAATACTTAAATTTCTGTTCCTTTTGTCTCTCGTTGCCTCATCTACAACATTCAAATTTTTTGGAATCCAATTTTCTATACTAGAGTTTTCTTAAATTTCTCCTATTCTGTTTAAACTTCCTTGCATTAGATTATATCGGATACAAAACTATTCTAGAATCCGTCCAAAGGTATATTTTGGAAATTGTTAAAGAATGTTGTTTTACTATAGTATTTGCAAAACGTGAACCAAAAAACTGTGGCTTGTAATTCTAGATGAAGTATTTTTTTTTTGTTGTGTCGTCGGCTTCAACTACCAAGGTTATTTCGCCTCGTGTTCTGTGTAGGCTTTGTTACTGTTTCCCAGCACTACTTTAGGAACAGCACTGTTAATTAGAACCCAACAGTGAATGGTCAAGTAGGTAATTGACTTTAATGGTACTACTTGTGTCCTAGGCATAACAAAGGATACTTTAATTATTCATCTCGAAACGCAAATATCCTACTGCTACAAACGCAGCCTGCATGTATTTTATGTATCTTTAGCAACCTATAAATATTTACCTTTTTTGGCAGTTAGACAAAAAAACTTATAAAACACTTCGTACAAAAAAAACAATTAAAAATTGTAAGAACCAAATTTAATCAATTAACTTTAAAATACTTTTTATATTGTATTTTTAGTTTGTTACGACTACAGTATATGTCATTACTTTGTGCTGATGGTAAAATTTTTAAGGACAAGATTCCAAATGTGACTACGATTGACGAAGATTTCTACGAATTTCTCGCCAAAGTAAGTTTACGCCATTTTTCTCTTTAAATCACTAAAATTTAAGATCAAATTTTATTAAATTAATTATTCTGTTATTATAGGGTACCAAACCATTTTTAAAAGCATGCGCTTGGATGGGCACAAAGCTTGAATGCAATCAAATTTTTCGACCAATTATTACAGATGAAGGACTTTGTTATACGTTCAACATGTTGGAAAACGAAGACATATTTAGTGATGTATCGTAAGTATCTAAAACATTGTTAATTTTCTTTTATCTCTATTTGTAATGTGGTGATTGCGCATCCTCCTGTATAAAGATAGATCATTAATAAAAATAACGAACAACAGAGGGCCCAAGTTAAAACCTTGTGGCACACCAGAATTCAATTAGTTTGGATGGCAAATACAAATTAACTATCTAACTAACCTAAACCTCTTACTTACTAAATAATTTTCTTCTAATTCAATCTTTTCTTAGGTACATTCCAGATTTTAATCACAATCGTTCTATTTTATACCCCAGTGTTAAGAATTGGTCTATTGATAACGGTTATTCAGCAGAAGCTCAGGTACATACTTACCCTAGAAGAGCTCTGCTTGCTGGTTACACTAACGCTCTAGTGGTAAATATGAAGATAAACGTCGCAGACATAGATTATGCTTGTACTAGTTTTCAAGGTTATCAAGTAGGTATGCGAAAAAATAAAATAATACAGTTTTTTTTATATAAAATTTACTTTTAGGTAGTTCTGCACCAATCCATTAGGTATCCGATCGTCCAAATTCACTATTTTCGTGTACCATTAAGGAAAGCCGTAATTGTGGCTATTACACCCACACAAATGATGAATTCCGAGGAAGTGAACGATTACAGTATCGACAAGAGGGAATGCCTTCTTCAGGGAGAAAAGAAACTCAAGTTTTTCCGGAATTATACTCAAAATAATTGCGAATTGGAATGCGTAGCTAATATGACGCTGATTAAGTGTGGATGCGTTGCGTTTTACATGCCCAGTAAGTATGAAAATAAGAACAATTTAAAGGTATAAGTACTGAATTTGTTTATGTTTTGTTACACAATAGTTATAGATTGACATACATTTTTTAATTGTAATGACGTAATGACATAAATTAAAATAAAAAGATCTTTACAAAAACATACCACATATTCCTTAGACCAAAATAAGTCGATATAAGTAAAATTACCTTAGTAAAAAAGTTGCTTCGTTTGGGCTCCAGAGGGCCTTGAAGTTACAATTTTTAAATCGTTTTTCCCATATAAATTTAAAACGGCATATGCGATTTTGCTGAAATTTGGTATATTGGTAGAGTTTTATGTGGCAAAAAAAATGTTATTAAAATTTTGTCCGATAATAATACATAGGCGTAGAACTTGATTTTTTAAATAATTGCACCTTTAAAAATTCTACGCCAATAGAAAAAAAGGAGTTTGAGTATAAAATTTAGATTGCGCAACTCATTTACTTTAAAAAAGGTACTCTTGATAAGACTCGATTACTCTCATGGTTTTGACGAAATTTGCATTTTAGTAATTTTAGAACATAAACAATAATTATTAAAATACAAACTTTGTCAAAACCATGAGAGTAAATCGAGTGTTATCAAGGGTACTTTTTCGTAGTACATGAGTACCCAATCCAAATTTCATACTCAAACCCCTTTTTTGCCATTGGCGTAGAATTTTTAAAGGTGCAATTATTTAAAAAATCAAGTTCTACGCCTATGTATTATTGTCGGACAAAATTTTATACGATGAAAAACATAAAAATGTACTTTTTTCATATCTTCTTCAACAACTCAATTCGAGACTTTTAACAAAAATACTCGATTCTTGCCATGTACGATTTTTTGAGGAATATTAATTATTTGCCTGCAATACGTATACAAAAACATTTGTCCACGACAACTTAATAATAAATCAATATTCTACCTCCTAAGAGCATATAGTACCCATATATCACGGAGTGAATTTTGATAATTCACGCTTTTGTAATTCTGGCACATTCCGATAGATAACTAAAGATAGGCGATAATTTTAATAACGAAATTTACTAGATCGAAAAATCGAAAAATCAAAAAATCAAAAAATCAAAAAATCAAAAAATCAAAAAATCAAAAAATCAAAAAATCAAAAAATCAAAAAATCAAAAAATCAAAAAATCAAAAAATCAAAAAATCAAAAAATCAAAAAATCAAAAAATCAAAAAATCAAAAAATCAAAAAATCAAAAAATCAAAAAATCAAAAAATCAAAAAATCAAAAAATCAAAAAATCAAAAAATCAAAAAATCAAAAAATCAAAAAATCAAAAAATCAAAAAATCAAAAAATCAAAAAATCAAAAAATCAAAAAATCAAAAAATCAAAAAATCAAAAAATCAAAAAATCAAAAAATCAAAAAATCAAAAAATCAAAAAATCAAAAAATCAAAAAATCAAAAAATCAAAAAATCAAAAAATCAAAAAATCAAAAAATCAAAAAATCAAAAAATCAAAAAATCAAAAAATCAAAAAATCAAAAAATCAAAAAATCAAAAAATCAAAAAATCAAAAAATCAAAAAATCAAAAAATCAAAAAATCAAAAAATCAAAAAATCAAAAAATCAAAAAATCAAAAAATCAAAAAATCAAAAAATCAAAAAATCAAAAAATCAAAAAATCAAAAAATCAAAAAATCGAAAAATAAAAAAATCGAAAAATCGAAAAAAAAAATAGAAAAATCGAAAAAATTTGAAAAATCGAAAAATCGAAAAATCGAAAAAAAATTGAAAAATCGAAAAAAAATCAAAAAATCGAAAAATCGAAAAAAATCGAAAAAAATCGAAAAAATCGGAAAAAATCGAAAAATAAAAAAAAAACGAAAAATCGAAAAATCAAAAAAAAATCGAAAAATCAAAAAAAAATCGAAAAATCAAAAAAAATCGAAAAATCGAAAAAAAAATCGAAAAAAAAATCGAGAAAAAAATCGAAAAAAAAATCGATTAAAACGAAAAATCGAAAGGTCGAAAAAACAACAGTTAGTTACCTATGTTTAATAAAAACTTTCCATTCACACTTAACTTTTATTTAATAAAGAAACCATAATGGTCGTGGACAAAGTATAGTATTAGACTCGCAATAATGGCTACCATAAATTGCTCGTTTAATAATATACTATTATTGTTGGTTTCCATAGTTTCATCTAAATAAAAATATTGTCAAGTTTTAACACGTAATCTCTTGTTAACGATTGAAAGTGTTCTATCTGACTCAATAATTAAAAAAACAAATGAGTGGTTTATTAATATGGCTGTACAATATACCAATGCAGAATATACCGATATGTTACTGACATTAGGATTTTATGAAGGAAATGCTCGAGAGAGTGTCAGGGTGTACTCTGAAAGGTTTCCAAATCGTCGTGTACCTAGCCACCCAACTTTTGCTGCTGTTAAGAGACGTCTTCGGGAGACCGGTTCCTTTGCTCCCAACACTATTGATAATGGAAGAAAACGTTTTGTAAGGATTCCTGAAGTAGAAAAAGACATTTTAGAACATATTGAAGAAGATCCAGAATTAAGCACCAGACGAATTGGAAGGGAACTAGGAGTAAGTTAAGATGTCAGTGCTTAGAGAACAATTGTTATATCCATACCATAAGAAGCCAGTACAAGAATTATTAGTCCATGATCCTCAAATTCGTTTGGGTTTTTGTTGATTTGTTAATATGCAAAGAGAAAGAGATCCAAACTTTGTCAAGAAGGTTCTCTTTACCGATGAAGCGTGTTTTACAAGAAGAGGTATAACTAATACCCTTAATGAACATGTTTATGCCGTTGAAAATCCGCATGCAATTAAGGTAAACCATTTTCAGCATGAATTCAAAATTAATGTGTGGGCTGGAATAATTGGTAATTTCATTGTTGGTCCTGTCATACTTCCACGAAGATTAACTGGAGAAAATTATTTGGATGTTCTACAAAATACGTTGCCAGAATTGTTAGAAGATTTACCTCTCCAACTTTGGAGAGATATGTGGTTTATGCAAGATGGAGCTCTACCACATTTTTCTTTAAACGTTAGAAACCACTTGAATGAACAATATCCACACAAATGGATAGGCAGGGGTAATGACGCACTTGTAAACTGGCCACCACGTTCCCCAGACCTAACACCGATGGATTACTTTTTATGGGGACATCTGAAATCCACAGTTTACAGGAAACCTGTAGAAAATGAGGAACAACTCTGGAAACGTATTCAAGATGCAATAAACAATCTTAGAGGTGATGAAGAAGTTATGGAAAGGATACATTTTAATTTTCTTCGACGTATAAATCTTTGTATGCGTGAAAATGGTGAACATTTTGAACAATTTTTGTAAAATCTCTATTTTGATTATGTTGTAAATAAATATTTTTGTGAAACCTATACACTCTAAATTATTAAAATAGAAATTTAGCGAAAACCATGAGAGTAATCGAGTCTTATCAAGAGTACTTTTTTTAAAGTAAATGAGTTGTGCAATCTAAATTTTATACTCAAACTCCTTTTTATCCATTGGCATAGAATTTTTAAAGGTGCAATTATTTAAAAAATCAAGTTCTACGCCTATGTATTATTATTGGACAAAATTTTAGTACCATTTTTTTGCCACATAAAACTCTACCAATATACCAAATTTCATAAAAATCGCATATGCCGTTTCAAATTTATATGGGAAAAACCATTTAAAAATTGTAACTTCAAGGCCATCTGGAGCCCAAACGAAGCAACTTTGTACTTAGGTAATTTTACTTAAATCGACTTATTTTGGTCTAAGGAATATGTGGTATGTTTTTGTAAAGACCTTTTACAGATATAATAATTAATCTATTGCAATTGTAATGAAAAAACAACCCTGTTCCGCTTGGTTGGGTCACACTAACTATGTCACTTTTAGTAGATTTCTACTTTTTTCGTATATTTTCAGCTTTTTCGACTAGTTTTATTAGATTTTTTTATCGATAACTTAAAAATTGGCTCTCAAATAATTAACACGCCGTAGACATCTACGCTAGGGTAGTTAATTGTTAGTTAACATTTCTCCTTTGCCTCGGCAGTCGTTGGTAACCGACACAGAACACTTACTCTTAGAACGGTAACTCCCATGTTAAAAAAGGGTGATAGAATTTTTAGCACCACCTGATGGACGTGGTTGATATTTTTTTCAATTAAGTCCTTATCAGGTAAGAGGCCACATGAAAGAAGAAAAAAAGAATAATAAAAAGAAGAAGAACAGGAAAGCGCGGGGCCATTCAAATTTGACAGTAAAAATTATCCGCATTAAAAACTGTTAGCCAAATTAGGATTTGTTTACACAAACTACATTTTTTGCTTTATTATAGCGACCTATAATAAAGCAAAAATGCAGTTTGTATGAACAAATTTTTAGATAAAAAAAACAAGCTTAATCTAAAAATAAATTTAATAAAACAAATATATAATACAAATCCAATATTTAAAAAATGTAATGTATATGAAAACTGTATTATGTAAGAAGTAGCTAGATGGCTGCTACATATTCCAGAATACAACACTGTCCCTCATTTTGTGAAGAATTTTATCTGTGAACCAAAAAAAACAGTATAAGTACAATCTCATTAAATTAAATATATTAATCAAAAATTATAAGTCCGAGGAATACTTTCCTTTTTGATAAGTCCAGCATCTTCTACGATACAGCTTTGCAACCCCAAACGTCATGAAACAGAAAATACACAGTATAAGTATAAAATAAATGAGTCGAGTACTAACTTTCCTTCTCGAAAAGGATTCCAACATATATGATTATTCTGCTTCATAGCCCAGGAAGGTGACAACTGTTTTCTACTGAAAATAAAATCCTAAAACGAACACCATACTATTTGATCAATAGATCTAAAAAAAACTTTATTTCTTACAAGCCGGGTAAACTTTATTCAACGTGGCAACCGCGCGTTGCGAATTGCGATGACTGCCCGAAGAAGGGGAGACGAGAATATTGCAGCCATAGATAAATTAATATTAATTGATCTATGATTGCATACACCTCGACGGCGTGGGGATACACCTGTAAATTAAACAGGAAGGTGATACAAACACAACAAAACATCATCCTGAAATGGGCCTCAAATGCCTACCGCTATATATCAGAAATAATGTAATTATGAGAAATCTAGAATCCAAAAGGGTTCTAGACCTTATTCACAAGAAGTCCACGGACACCTTCGAAAAACTAAGGACGCACCCTTACATTTAATTACGAGAACTAACAGAGTATGAGAGAGCGGATTATAGGAGACACGCCGGACCATGAAAAGTGCTGGATTATGGCGGCGAGTGACCGAACCACGGAAAGTGTAAAAATTCAAGACGTTCATAGATCATAAAATTTCTCTTCTAACATTCTTTTTCAGCATTCTCTTTCAGAATACGTTACAAGAATACAACACGCGATTCAGACAAGGACTGAGCAATAGACGACAACCCACCTGGGGGAGAAGGTCTTTCTTTGTCGCCAATGGAGACTGGGAGAGCTTTCACAGGTGGCGAACTCTCACAGAATGAGCATACACAAGACAAACAAATGAACGACGAAACAGGGAAATGCCCTCAGCAAATCCTATCTAAATTATGATAGTATGTCATCCGTCACAGCCCTTTAAGAAGGACTGGCATACTAATCAGATGGATTGAACTTGAGGCCCCCTGAGTGAAGTTGTCGGGCGGGGTCGGTGGAGTCGGTGGGGTCAGGAGGGTTTCGATCCAGTAAAACAGGATGGGAACCTACCCGACTTGGGCTCAAGTAAGGTGTGTGTGTGTGTATGATTACAGCATTAGATCGTCAGACATCGAATGATTTTGTTTAACACTGTTTTGCCTTTTAACTTGTAACGCCGATTGTGCTGGCTTTTTTCATTAATATTGATCTTACTATTCTTTAAAATAAAACAATAATTTCAAGAGTGATGTGCATTCTTTTACTATTACTACTACCACCACTACTATACTAATTTTTTTGGGTTTTGTTTTTTTTTTGTATTTATACTACTTCTATTACTACTAATCTGCTGGGAGGAATAGTGTTGGAAATGCTTTAAATGTTAGACCACGATGAGACCCAAATACTTGTAAATTTCTCTTCAAAATGTTTATGACATACTACAAAGGTGGAATAAATTTGTAGTCTTGTTTTAATATTAAATTTAGGACAACGAACAACAAGTGTCCAAATATCAAATAAATCATGTGCAGCGATGCATCTTGTTGTCCACATCAAGGCAATTCAGTACACATTTTCTATTATTAGGCATCTTTATGGAAAAAACACAAAATAACAGCGGAAAACGCACAAAATACCAGCGAAAAAAGCACAAATTAATAATGGAGAAACAAGCTTACAGTGGTCAACTAGATCAATTAAGCAAATTGAAAACACAACTGAATACAATCAAGTCACCAATATAAATGACATTGCTTCCATTTCAGCCAAGACGCCATAATGACACCCGCCACAAAAATCAATATTAACTGGTCATCTATCATTTACACTCCCACCACCCGCCTCACCACACGACTTCAGCGTCATGAGTAGAGGTGGTTGATTTTAATGCTACCCCAGTCTTGCGCATAGGAGTTTCCCCCGCTGGTAACCAATGTGATAGCAGCTAACTAGAAAAACATGAGGGTCACTTATGACTGCTACATATTTTTTACTAGGCTTATTTCAAAATTAGATAGTAACTGGCGACTATCATGAAATGGTTCTTTAGTTTAGCAGTGGTCACTAGTGAACCCCGTTGCGCTTATGATAAATGCTCTAATTCAATTTTTTTTTTTTTAGGAGAAAAAACTTCGCCCATATGCGGTAACGAAAAAACTGAGTGCATTAAAGTAGTAAGAAGTAAGTATATTTATTCAGGAAAAATCAAGTTTTGTAAGTAGATGAAGCCTAATGATTTTGAAAAAAAAATCTGATTGATAATGGGGTTTAAGGGGGGTCTGTTAAACTGTGAAGAATACAATATAGAATGGCAAGCATTATAAATCTTTATTCTAGTTTTTATGTATCTTTACAAAATATTTTATTAAAATTTAAAACTACATTATCCTTGGTATCCCATTTGAAACTGAGACTGCAATAAAATTCAAGATAAAAAGATATGTGATAAATTTCACATATCTTTTAATTTAACACTAAGTGCACTCTATTTAGTTTTTTAAAAAGATTTATTTAATTTAAATTACAACTTTACTTATCAATAACAGATTCTAAACTAAATATAATGAAAGGAAATGCCATACAACCGGTGGCATTACACCTAAGGTGGAATGACACAAACTAATCTAATGTAATAGACAGCAGTTCCAAGGTTCATCCACGAGGTTGTCGACTCATGGTTATTAACTTTATAACTTAACTACTGTTTATAATTTATCATTAACGGCTGTAAAGCAGGCGTTTAATCTATGGATACCCATGTGGAGATCAGTACCAGAAATAAAAAGCACTTGTCAGTATCTCAACTGAAAAAACTGTCTGAATACAATATTAGCAGAAGACTATCACATAAATCATTGACCACCACCTAATTGATCCTGAGAAAATGGCGAGGCAATCAACGCAGTTCAGATGTGTGGATTGTTCTCTATACTGTGCTTAAAGTTGAAAAATAACATAAAATAAGTTGTTTCTTCTATGATATCTCTAGACAATTGGAATCTGTGTATTTTAACCTTAGATTAAAGAGAACGGAGATGTAACATTACACATCACAAAGCACGCATCCTTTAGAGACCCCACGTCAATGTTAGACTTTCAAACCAAATTAGCGCCCCCTTGTGTTTGAAGTAGGAACAAAAATGACAATTGGCGGATGGCGGTAAATTCAAATTATAATTTTTAGTAGTAGATAGTAGTTATAAATTAAATTTTAAATAATTTCCACATAAATTATTTTATAAAATAAAGTATGGAACTAGTAAGTTCGAAACTTTTATTTTACAAAATAATTTAGGTCGATATGCCAAATTTAAGGAATTAATTTGTTATAACGGGTCTAATTTGGAAAGTTGGTTTAACATAGTATTATTAAATAAATATAAGATATATCAATAAATAATAAATAAAACATTTTTAAAAATATGTTTATTAATAACTTAAATAAATATTATTAAAACAAAATAAATACAAATAATATTACATATTTAACGAATACTTACTTGAAGCAAATAGGTATACAATCTCAAACCTTTAAAATGTCAATATATTTAAATGTGAAGTAAAGACTAGGATATTACATAAAGTTATATTTTATAAATATCTTTTTATCTGAGGATAAATGTAATATAGGTATGGGACTAAAAGGTGAATTCTATTCATTCACTGATAAATATTTTTCTTTCAAATAGAGATGGTATATTCTCTTATGTGAAAAATGATTTCGGAATCTAGTCCAGTGATACATTGATTATCAATTAGTTGTACCAGTTTGTCTTTTTATGATGCATGATAAATCAATGTTTTTCTCGAAGTTTTCAACGTAGCACCAAAATTATTGCAAAATACAGTAGGAAATAGAAAACAAAACATCACAATTTTTTCAAATAACTAAGAAGAAACTATAAACAGAAAACAAAAGCCGAAGCCAACAAAAATATCACTAGAATCAGTCCGAAAAATAAGAATAACCAAAAACATAAATATACGTCACTTCTTTTGATTCTTTGGTTAAGTTTTTTACCCACAAAAATTAAAAATGAAGTAAGAAATCATAATTTCACCAGTAGACCCATCTAGAGTTTGGAGTCAATAGCATAAGAAATATCAGTTGTTGGTTTTGACGTTGTCTATTCCAACCTTAAGGAACCCACCACTCTCACTTTTCACAAAAAGAAGTCCGGAGCAGTCAAATCAGGCGACCGTGGAGGCCAATCAACGACCATTTCTTGAAATAACTTGTTGCGAGAGGTCTCGCAGTAATTCCATTGTAATCCTGGCTGCATGCGATGTGGCACCGTCTTGTTAATGTTAATCAAGCCCAAAGCATGCAGTTGTGGCGTCAAAAAGTTTTCAATTATATCACGATATTTATAAGAATATTAGATGAAATACTAAAGTTACGGGAGTTAGTCACTAATAAAATGTTATGTTGTAAACCCCTAAAGAACTCAAAAAAAAATTGTTTACTAAAAAAGTCTAAATTCTTAAAATATTTATTATTTATTATACAATCGAATGAGGTTTCAAAGATATCGAGATCAAAAAATTCGTATCTCTAAATTTAGGAGATACATGCTCGGATAAAAGCAAGCGACCACATACTTTGATTACTATACAGGGCAAGAGAGAGGTCCGATACGCCCAACATAGGGCGCGGCCATTTTGATTCCCATGCCACAGTTTACAGCTAAAGAATCAGATCGCTCACTCTGCGTCGGCACTTTCGATCTCAATGTTCCAGTTTATACACTGCGCAACTCGGATAATACAATATATGACAACCGCCTATAATAAAACAGCAGTCTTCTGCGTATCCTGAATTTGTATCCCTGGAGTGGATGTTATTTTGGAACTTTCAACTGGTCCGAGTGAGCTAACTGATTCTTTAGCAATAAACTGTGACTCCAAAAATAATATTCACTAACACTGACAGCAGCAAGCAAAATATCAGGTGCGTTTTCATCATCCGCTACTGCTTCCGGAATTGTCGGTTTAGTCGTTTTAACCTGTCAGATTAAAACAAGAAAATCTACAATTCCGAAGCAGAAGCGGATGATTAAAACGCACCTATTAAAAATATTGCGCCAAGATGTAGGCAACACGTAATAAGAGGTCAAAATGGCGGAGTTTTCTATCTCCTTTTAAAAGGCACTCAGAAAGCTGCGCAGTGCGACCATTCTCCGTATTGGGCAATCCAAACTGAATGGCTACCAGTGAGTTCTGATGGGTTATGATATGGCAAAATTATGGCAACCCTGTAGGCCTGGTGATTTGACAAGGTCAATGAAATAGATAGTTACATAGATTGATCATCCACATTTTTCAAAATAAACTTAAGCTTATGCCTTGAAGTAAAAATGTAAGCAATTATTTTTTTTTTAATATCTAAAGGCTAAAAATTGGTTTTAAAACACATTTTTGCTAAACCGATTCAAATTAATAAATATTTGTCAGGCAATATGGCCGTTCGTAAACGACCAGCTTTAAACAATCTATATAACTATATATGTATCATTGACCATGTTAATGACAGCATGACAACAGGGTTGCCATATCTAAACTGTCATTACCCACTGGTAGCCATTTGGACAGGTCGTTGGAATGCCTAATAGTAAAAGAAAATCAAAGTATGTGCAAGCGACCGATAGGAGTTGCAAAAATAATCGATTATTTTGTTATTTTTTTTATGAAAATCGATTTATAATTATTAATCGATTATTTTTGATTAATCAAATACTTTCAATAAATTATTTTCGGTTTTTCAAGATAATGGAATAATCGAATATAACAACAAAGTAGATTTATTGAAAATAATTGATTGATTAAATATAATTGAATTTTAATTAGAAAAATCTATTTATCGTTTGATCAGCTTTTTTATTTAATCGATTATGTTCGATTAACTGAATATTATTTTCGATTTTTCAAAGATATTCGAATAATTTATTTAAAAGGAAATATGAAAAAATAGATTATTTGAAAATAATCGTTAATTTTTTTGGATAATCGATTTATCGTAGAATCGGCTTGTTAACTATTTGATTATTTTCAATTAAACGATTATTTTTTAATAATTTTTTTTTTATATTTCAAAGATAATCGAATAATTGATTTTAGAGGAAATACGAAAAAAATAGATTATTTGATAACAATCGATTGATCGAAAATAATCGAATAATTAAAATAAACGATAATTCAGTTTTTTTAATCGATTTATCGGTTAATTGGCTTCTTAATTAATTGATTATTTTAGATATTTCAAAGATAATCGAATAATCGATTTTAAAGAAAATACGAAAAAAATAGATTATTTGATAATAATTGATTGATCGAAAATAATCTATTATTTAAAATATTCGATAATTCGTTTATTATTTTTTAAAAACACCGATTTATAGGTTAATCGGTTTTTTAATTAATAAATTATTTTCGATTAATCAAATAATCGATTTTAAAGGAAATAGATGGTTTCAAAATAATCGATTGATCGAAAATAATCGATTATTTTCAATGACTAATAATTTATTTCGATAATCGTCTACCCCTAGCGATCAAATGACTTTTATTAGGTTTAAATTTTAAAATGTTATCCAGTTTCAGAAATATGCATTTCTAGAGATTTATGTGACATGTCCTCTATATTAATTAAAATTTCTAAAAAAAGAAGCTTTAATATACCTTTTTTTCTGAGGTTACAATACAAAACAGTATTTTCTCATTTTGACAAATTTTTAATATTATGTAAATACCCGTAGAAAAAATCTAATGTCCAACTCACAAGGTTTGATTTGCAGTATTCGCCTGTGCACTTGCTGCTATTATAACAATGACTACCATTCCTAGCTCGATTGACAGTATTTTATTTCCATAAAAGAACTTCTGTCTTCTCTTTACATAAAATGTCGTTGCATCTGTTTGAAATTAAAAAATCATTTTAATCTTATTTTATAATACAAAATTCCATTAAACACCTGTTTAGTAAATTTAATAGTTCATTATGATACTAATAAACGAATGCCGTCCCTGTCACAGAGTTCGGGTCTCCTCCCAGTTCCCCCACTCTGTTAACCTTTCTTTAGAAATTGGCAACTTTCGCGCAGGGTAAACATCGGTCTGTTTATTCTAAGATTTTAAAAAATAAATATATATTTTATAATCATTTGTCTCTGTTATAATGTTTCAGATAATATGAATACCAGGAAACTTGAGTTGTCTATTGATGATAATCGTTATGGAAAAGAGTACAACGAGTGTGGTTGTCAGCCAATGTGCACTTTGTATAATTATGATACTGAGATTACAGAAATTGAATACGATAGACGTAAAGAATACGAATCATTGGGAATAGTAAGTCCTGATGAAAATGGACGGTAAGTAAATTAATATTTTCATCCCTATTTTTGAACTTTTATATTTTCTAATAGAAGTTTTGCAAATAAACATTAATATTATTAATAATCCTACATTAAATTTCAAATAAAACATTTTCTATATCCGAATTCGATATATGGACCCTCTCTGTACGTTCTAAATGTCTTCAGCCACACAACACTCCATAAATACTCTACAACTTCAAATTGAGTCCAACATAGGAGAGTGTAAACAAGTCCACGCAGTCGTTCCATTGCATTTTATTTGATGTTTTGGTTTGGTCAGGAATATATAGAAGAACGTTGTGTGGAAATGTTGAAAAAGAAAAACTTTTCGTACCTAACAGGAAAAACAAACTCGTTGTTATTGAAACTCTGAAGGAGCCGGTTTGTTATACAACGTAAATATTGACTTGTATTTTTGTAATATTCAAAATACTTGAAATATCGACGACAATCATATAAAATTGTGTCATCTTCGAGGTCCTTTTACACTCAAAAAAATGTTTTATAATATGTTTAATACAAATACCGATACACATCATAGATCATTTATGAAGTCACGACCTGAAATATTAAGTTTATTTTTTCTGTTGTTGTTAATAGGAATAATTAATTTTAAATGTATATAACCAATGGAAAATATTGAATTTTTTTATGCATAATAAACATTTTAATAACAATGCTGTAAACATATTGCAAATAGTCATGAAAAATAAAATTGTATACCTACTGTAGATGAATTAAACACCGTCTACACTAGAAAAATACTCCAATATTTTTATAATGATTGATAATTTTATGATTAACAATCAAATTAAAACTATTAAAAACTTTTTTTATTAAATTGCAGCCACGCCTGGTCACAACTGGTAATTTACTTCAAAAGCAGCTACTTCATACCGCATGTAAGAAGCGAACTCTACGGGCATTTGGACTTCTTGGCCAACATCGGAGGCCTTTTGGGACTATTCACTGGATTTTCTCTGCTTTCCCTTTTCGAAATTATCTATTTCGTATCTATCAGGATCATCTGTAACATTAAGTTGTATAAAAGATGGTACGGGGAGCATACGCAGTAAACGTGGTTGTTTCGATGGCATCGGTTTTGGTTTTTACCGTATAAGAATGAGGTGAATTGAATAAAGAAAATAATGAAAATGTTAGTTATGTTTTCTTTTTATTTTATATAAATAAACCTCTCTGGAGATCACAAACCACCATAATATACGTCGCTGCTATTTTGCTCCGGTTCCGATCTAATATTCAATTTAGTTAATGTTTCCAATAATTATTCATGAAATAACAGATCAACTAAAAGAAAAGAAAAAAATGTGTTTTTAAAAGATTGACTATAACTATGTTACGCCAAAAAAAAAACAAAAATAGGTTTTAAGAAATAAATGAGGTACATAAATTTTTATTCAAATAAGTAATATACCTACAAAATAAAACAAAATGTCAAACAAAATAATATGGTTTCCTATCGGCTATAAATACTGTAACTAGACCAGATTCTGGATCTTGCGTAGACCACATTTTTATAAAATCAGATAAAAATTATTTCGATAATATATTAGCTTCGTTCGCGGTAACAATCCTGAACTGATTCAGAATTACTAATTCATACTGTCAGCGCATGCTCGAATCATTATCAATTCTGAATTTTTACCGCGCGCGCAATCCCTATTATATCTCGGTATTTCAGGATAAACAAGCGGTCCAAACCCAATAATTATTTTACCGCGAACGCAGAATAGAACCAATAGTTCAGTTCTTTTTGTTCCGCGAACGCTTTTTAACTACTGCGCCTGCGAAATCGTTACTGTTAGTAATAATTCGGTTCAGGATTGTTACCGCGAACAAAGCTAATATCATCAACTGTAGAAACATTCATTACAGACCACTTTGTAACATTAATACAAATTATGTTTAATAATTGCAATGTTAAACCTAATATTAATGAACATAAAAATTACTACAAACAAATTAATAACAAAAAATTATTCGAACATATATACATATAAATTAGTGTGAATTTATAAATATTGAAAAGATAAATTAACTATTTTAAAGTGCAATATAACAAGCCAGTTAAATGTTACTTCAAAGGAATATGCAATGTCTGATAATATTGACGATTTTGAGAAAGTGAATGTTATTGAAAATGATCATGATTATTTACCAGATCCAGTCTCCTCCTTCTCTAAATATGTAATCACTTACATTTCTGGATATGTTGTTTATTATTTAACAAGTATTAGAAATTAAAAATTTAAAAAAACCGACTTCAAAAACGTGCAGATGCCATCACCACATCTTAACCAAATTTATATGGGACCACCCCTGAGGTACCCCCTTACTAACAAAAAAAGAATCATATAAATCGGACAAGGTGGTAAAGCATTATCGCTAAACATACATAAAAAATGAAGAGCTTGAGGATTTTCTCATGGACCCAATTATTAGATTTTGACTAAATTTATATGGGACCACTCCTGAAGTACCCCCTTTCTAACAAAAAAAGAATCATTGAAATCGGACACCGTGTTAAAGAATAATCGCTGAACATACATAAAAAAAAAAAATATCGCGACGAATTGATAACCTCCTCCTTTTTTGAAGTCGGTTAAAAAAGAAAATCATTTGTAAACAATGTCTAGATGCTTTAATAAGTAAAACTAGAGATTTGCTTCTATTTTCATTCATTGATATAAAGAATAAAAATGGTTTGCAATATCCATCGGAAGATGTAATAAACATTTGTTTAAAATGTAAAAAAATATTAAAAATTATGAAAGACTCTAAGAAAAAAATATCAGTTGATATCATCAGCACATTAGTTTTAAAAGAATTCATAAATATATTATGCAGCACAGTTTGGACCAGTTTGTGTTGGATAATCATAGAATATTATTAATCAAGTGCATAGTTGATAAATATGTTAGTATCCGACTAACATATCTTACTAAAACTAGAGTTAATAAAGCTGCTAGCATAAGACATCAAAACAACAAAATAGTGTTGTTTAAAGGTCAATAAATATTTTTTTAAATAATAAAAAATTTTTTGTAGTATCTTATTAAGAATGGGACACAGAAAAACTGAAGAGTTACCTATAATTTTACCAAATTTGGCAAAAGTTTTTGGTGTCATAAGATACGTTACACTTATTTGAACTATAATTATACATTTTTTTATGTTTTTTAAGTAAATCATATAGGTACTTTTGTTGGGAACTTATAAGAAACTTCAAAATTAAAATGAAAAATTTTCGAATTCTAAGCAGTCTTATTTTTAATCAGATTCTTCAGTTGTTCTGTATCCCTTTCTCAATGAGACACCTTGTATATAAACTTCCCACTTGAACAATTTTATATTTTTCAAGTATGTACAATACAGGTGTATCAGAAATTAAAGCAAAAAGACAACTTATAATAAAGGTTTAAATTTAGTAATATCAAGTCATCCTTGCACCCTAAAAAAGTACCAATGAAGAAATTATTCCTCCAATGCAACCAAACAGTTATTTTTAGGATAAGATTTTGTATCAAATGTTATCCATAGCCACAGGGTTTCTTTTTAAATGGCATGACATTCAAAATTTTGGTAAAAACAATTTTCATCATGCACTTTTCTTGGAAATTCACAATGCTTTATTAGGATTAAAAACACCAGTTTCTAGAAACTTTTTCACTATAACACTAACATTACTGATCAGAAAAAGTGGTTAAAGTTTTCTTTTTGTAATCACAAATCGCAACTGAATGCCTATTTTTAAAATAAATTATCTCTATAATTCCATTTGTATAGTTGTATGCTGTGCATCTGTGAGATTGTTGTTTATTATACATAGGTACCAATTATAGAAATCTTTAGTAAGTACTTGCTTGCAATTTTAGTAATATATGTACCTACCCTATATAAATAATTATTTTAAACATAAATGAAACCAACAACTATTATCTGAGTCTTTTTAGTTCCGATTGGTTTTGACAGAGTAGTTTTGATCATGGTTTTCTTCCATCTACTTTTAACCATAAAGTCATAAGTAGCTGAATTTTTGGTCTTTTTAAACTTTTGACTGTTGCGGGTCATATTTTTAATGTATGTCATCTGCAGCAGAAAGACCTACATGTTTTACATTTAAAAGTAATTAATTGTCCTTTCTACAAACTTGGCTGTATTTTTACTAAAATATATTTATTCACAATTCACGTAGTGGTTTGGTTTTTGGTTTTGCAATTTGATGTTATAATTCTCCTCATTGTCAGATTTTGACATCTTTGATCAAGACAAGAGAGTCTTTGAACGAAAAATCGTAGTTCGCGTTTTAGTTTTAAAGCACAAAGAGATTAACAAATCTGATGCACAGTGTTATTCGAACGTTGATTTTCGATCACACAGGTCATATACCGCACGGTTTCGGCGAAGACAGAACAATATAATAATATTAATCTCTTTTATGGTCTTGGCATTGGCTTGGTCAAAAAACGGTTAATAAATAATAGTAAATAGTGTAATTGCGCAATGTCATCAAATTATAGTCCAATTAAATAACAAAAAAAAGCCTCTTCGAGCTTACATTAATTTGTAATTGGATGAAACAAAAAAGACCTTGTGTATTTTGATGTGATCTTTCCGAAAAAAAGAAAAAAAAGATGTAGCAGTTTTTCAATTTTTTTTTAATTAGGAAAAACCGGGTTTTCCAGAATTTTCCATTGTAAAAATGCTAATTATCTGGGCAAGTATCATTCCGATAGTGAAAATAAATGCACCATTCGAAAGAGGAGGCAAAAATAGTTCGGAAATTCATTGCACAGGTAGTTTTAGTGGCGAATTTCTCGCCGCCAGAAGTGCTTTTACCAAAAAGTCGTTTTTTCGTTTTTTTGATCAGAACCATGGACATGAAATTTGCGATGAATTTGTGGCGAAATTGTAAATGTTAGACATATGTGCCCTTGAGAGAAGTTGCGTATTTTTTTGTTGGCTCTCAAATAAAATTAGTCCCGCGGCGAAATCTGACATAATTTTTCGGGAATTCGCAGGAAACCAGAGGCGTAGTTTTTTTTTAATTTTTTTCCCATATGATTTTTTCCGTGTTTTCCGAAAACATCTGACAAAAAAAATATATTTGAAAAAAGTAATTTCGCCATCGAAAAGAGCACAAAAAAATACACAAATAGGTATACTTTAAAAATGTTAGGAAATTAATCCTAAGCCTGAGTGTAAGTTCCAACTTGGTGATAAGCTTGCTTTTTATTCGCTAATATCTGGTAATTCCATATTTTGCACAAAACTCAAGAAACGTCTTATAACAAGTCAGTAAAATACAATTTAATAAATTTTAAGCCTAATAAGTTTAGATATATAAGAAATTTAAAACTGGAAAACGCAAAAAAAATCAAATTACAGTAATGTAGTGTATACACGAGTTTTGGATCCCGCGGAGCGCGTGTAATGGGACTTTTGTCGGGAGAATTCTACAACTTAGAAGAAACATACACACTTTAAACTTTGTATACACATTTAGAAGACATGAAATTTGGGTTTGTTTAATTTTCAGACAAAGAAAACTAAAAATTGTCAATTTTAGGCATCTTTTCTCAAAAACCGTGTTTTTTGGTCGTCACTCAATGAACAGTGGTCAAAAAATTAGATAAAATATATTTGCAGAATTTTCCGTAATGTAATCGTATTCTAGACACAATAGAGTACTCAAAAAAAGAGTTTTGAGCCATTGGGTGCATTTTTGGCATTTTTGTGCCACTTCAAACTTTCGAAAAAAAAATTGTTTTTTTAAGTAAAAAAAATTATTTGTTTGATATCTTAGCCAATTATGGTCCGATGTCGGTGAAATTCACACACACATAAGATTTCACATTTAAGAGTAAGCTTTTTAAGTGGCATTAAAAAAATTCAAATAGTTTGGCCGTTATATTCAAACAGTGAAATTAGGACCGCGGTGCATTCTGCCCTTCCGCCATATGCCCAATTTTGGGATTTCTCTTGCCCCCTTCTGGGAATCACTAATCACATCCCTTAAGTTCAAAACGAATTTTTGTTATTTCAAATATCTTAATTTTTAACAATGTTGTAAAGAATTTAGTGTTTGAACATTTAACAAATTCAATTTTTCGACCTTCGTCGCCTCAAAATACTAAACAAATTTCAATCGTCCATACCGCGAGAACGGAGTGCATCGGATCAAAATTTCTCAAGAGACATAAAAATTAGCATTTTTCCCAAGCTTTCAAATGTCGTAAACTGGGTTTTAAAAATATTGATTTATTTCCGACATGCGCCTGCGCAAAATTGAAAAACTGACAATATCCAAAATTTCAGCACTTTCGAAAAACTGCTACATTTTGTTTTGCCTTTTTTCGAAAAGATCACCTCAAAATACATAGAATCAATTTTGTTTCATCTAATTACAATTTAATGTAAGCTCAAAACCCGTAATTTAATTCGATTAATTAATTTCGAATCGATCATGTTGAAACAAATCTTAGGTAAGTAAGTCATTTAAAAGTTGTAATTCTGCATACGGACTTTAATTATATTTGAATACGACCCTGCTTAGTCAACCATTTAAGCCACGCCCAGTGGGGTCATTTTTAATAAAACGTATCATATGCAAAACAATTGCCTTATGGCATCTCCATTAGTATTATACCTCCATGGGTCCGACACGCCCAACATAGTGCGCGGCCATTTTGATTCCTATGCCACAGTTTATAGCTAAAGAATCAGATCACTCACTCTGCGTCGGCACTTTTGATCACAATGTTCCAGTTTATACACTGAGCAACTCGGATAATACAATATATGACAACCGCCTATAATAAAACAGCAGTCTTCTGCGTATCCTGAATTTGTATCCCTGGAGTGGATGTTATTTTGGAACTTTCAACTGATCCGAGTGAGCTAACTGATTCTTTAGCAATAAACTGTGACTCCAAAAATAATATTCACTGACACTGACAGCAGCAAGCAAAATATCAGGTGCGTTTTAATTATCCGCTTCTGCTTCCGGAATTGTCTGTTTAGTCGTTTTAACCTGTCAGATTAAAACAAGAAAACCGACAATTCCGAAGTAGAAGCGGATGATTAAAACGCACCTATTTAAAATATTGCGATGTAGGCAACACGTAATAAGGGATCAAAATGGCGGAGTTTTCTATCTCCTTTTAAAAGGCACTCAGAAAGCTGCGCAGTCCGACCATTCTCCGTATAGTAAAAGAAAATCAAAGTATGTGTAAATATCACACAAAAAACAAATAAAAACACGAAAAAACTTGATCGTACCAATCACATTAATGAAATCAAAGCAATACGACATTTATTTGTCATAAGTGTCGCATCAATATGACAAACTGATGCCGTTTTTGACCACGTGATCGCGTCTCCCTATTAATATGTAAATGATATCCTATCGACTTCACAAGCATTCAACATAAATATGTATTATTGGTTTTTCTTAAAATTTATTTAATGTCGAATTTTCAAGCTGTTTTCGGCCTATGCTGATCTACTACATAGGCAACCAGTATTACAATAACACTAAAAATCGATTTTTAACCGTTATTGTATTAAATAATTTTGAATTTAAAAAAACAAACTACTTATTCATATTAAAATATTTATTACATTTTGATCCACACAAGAACCTTCAACAATACCAGCTACAAAATTCCATTTTCCGCTCTAACAATTTTCCCTTTTTCGGAATTTTCACGTTTCAAGTATGATCCGGGTTAATCCACGTGCCGTATATCCTCATATTTCCCCAAATCCTCAAAGTGAGAAAATAGAGAATCTCCAAAAATGATAAAATCGAAAAACCCGTAAATAATCCCAGCAGACCTCCGAAGTTGGAAATAACGTCCGACAAACCGTAGATCTCGTTCCTTTCTTTCGTTTCCACGTGGTCGTTCTTGAAGTAGAGGGTTAGCACCGTATACGCGTTGCTGAAAAGAAAGGAAAAAACAATAAGTCGGATTAATATACCGGTTGTCACGTTGTCTACATATCCTAAGGAATCATCTCTTTTTAAGGAGGTCCTTTCGCCACCAATGTTAAATAAAAAATATTAGATTATGACTAAAATTAATTTTTTTCTAATAGTAGCTGTCCTTATTCATCTAATAGTGAACTTTTGACTATGTTATGTTGATAATGGGGTGTTAATACACTGCGACCTAAAAGATCTATTGTGCCCCCTTCTGTCGCCACTGCACTAAGGAAATGTCTCAATGCCTACAGCGACCCTTCCAATCCTATTTTCTCAAGGAAGTGTAGGATTTGAAGTGGCTTCAAGTTAGGTAAGTCTCCCTCTTCTATTTGATATCCTCCTAGATATAGTGCCCTTGGATTCTGGAGTGCTACACATTCAGGATGTGAATGGAGGTTTCGTCCTCCTCCTCACAGAATCTGCACTCACTATCCTCTACTACTCTCAGTTTACTTAGGTGTCCTTTTAGTCGGCAGTGCCCGGTAAGGATCCCTGTTACAATACGTAGCCTGTTCTTGCTCAGGCAGATGCAGGCTTCCGATCTTTTTTGGTTATATTCACCCAGAAGTATCTTGGCCTGTCTCAGCCCCAAGAGATTGTTCCAATTATCGGTTCTTCTACTACCCAATTCTTTTTTAATCTCTTCTAATATTATGTTACTGCTGCTACCGCAGAACGGCTCAGGTCCTACAAAGGGTGTTTGAGCCCCTTTCCTTGCAAGACTATCTGCAATCTCGTTACCCTGTACCCCGTTATGTCCCGGGACCCAAGTGAGAGTAACTCTATTTTTCTCGCCTAGCTCATTCAATTGTTCTAGGCATCTCCATACCATTTTTGAGCTGATTACGTAAGAACTCAGCGCTTTGATGGCTGCTTGACTATCGGACATGATGATAATCTCTTGTCTATGATAGTTTCTCTCGATGTTAAACTGGATACACTTCTCGATGGCGTGAATTTCCGCCTGGAAGATGCTTGGGTATTTTCCCAAGCTTTCGGAGTGCTTGGTTCTCGGCCCATACACTCCTATTCCAGTTCCTTCTATGGTTTTGGAACCGTCCGTGTACCACTGAATAGCACGTCTTTCGGTTGCAAGCGCGATGGATTCTTGGCTCCATTCTTTCTTGCAGCCCAGCTATGTGGTTTTGAAGTTTTTCACAAAACTGTACTTCTTTTGCATTTCATCCTGGGGCATGTCCCAGGTATCTTTAGTCCTGAAGCAAGTAGACTTTCGTCTGATTACTCCGCTCCTGATCATTCTATATCGTGTCCTTTTTGCCACAAATGTAGAGGGGTGAGGTTTAAGATCACCTCCATTGCGGCCGTAGGACAGGTTCTCATTGCACCAGTAATGCAAACACAGGCTAGTCTTTGTACTTTTGAGATATTAGCTCTCGTAGTAACTAAACTAGTTCTGTTACTCCAGGCTATAGCCCCGTAAGTGATGATTGGTCTCACTATTGCAGTATACATCCATCGCAGTATGTTTGGGTTACATCCCCATCGTTTACCCGCCATGTTTCTGCATACCATTAGGGCTTTTGTGGCCTTATTTACTACTTCCTTCTCATGTGTGTTCCAGAGAAGTTTGTTGTCCAGGGTTAGGCCTAGATATTTGACTTCATTTTTCCATTCTATATCTATCCCGTCTAATTTAACGGTTTTGAGATTAAGTTTTCTTTTCCTTGAAAAGGCTACTAGTGTTGTTTTTGTAGGGTTTATACTAAGTCCCACTTCACGGCACCATCTTTTGGTATGTTCTAGTCCTCTTTGGACTATATCACACAGGATATTACTAAACTTGCCACTAGCAAATATGACTATGTCGTCGGCATAACCTTGACAGGGTATGCCGAGGTCAGTCAATCTGCATAGAAGTTCGTCTACGATTAGGCTCCACATTAGTGGGGATAGAACTCCTCCTTGTGGACATCCTTTGGTTGTGCAGATGGAGATGGTGTCCTGCCCTATCTGTGTCTCTGCAGTTCTCGAAGATAACAGCTGAGCCATCCATCTGGATGTGATGTTATCTACTCCTCTGTATGCAAGTGCTCTTTTTACAGATTCGTGTGGCGTGTTGTCAAAAGCTCCTTCTATGTCTAGAAAGGCACACACGACCGTTTCTTTGTTTGTCAGTGCATCCTGGATTACATCAGTCTACTGTACCAGGGCAGTTTCTGTAGATCTTCCTGCTCGGTACGCGTGTTGGCTGTGGTGGAGTGGCACCCTCTCCAGGACTTCTGTTCTGATATAGTTATCAACAGCCTTCTCCATTGTTTTTAATACAAAGGATGTGAGGCTGATGGGACGGAAAGATTTAGGATGTGTGGTATCCTTTTTCCCTACTTTTGGAATAAAGGTGACTCTGACCCTTCTCCATGCTTCTGGTATATATCCCAGCTCCAGACTGCTCCGGGATAGCCGGATTATGTATGATAGTAATTCCTCCTGTGCCTGCTGAAGCAGGGCAGGAAATATTCCATCCACACCTGGAGACTTAAACGGTTTAAAAGTGTTTACGGCCCACCTTAACCGATTTCTGCTGCATATATGTTTGGCCACTACAGCGGCCTCTCTTGGGGGTCTGCTTACCTTAGTTGTGTCCCTTATTAGAAAAGGTGTGCTTCCAGGAAAGTGAGTTTCAAGTAAGAGGCGAGCTCTTTCCTCCTCACTCTCCGTGAAGCTTCCATTTGGTTTCTTTAATGCCATAACTGTATCAACTCTCCCTTGTGCCAGAACCCTGTGCAGTCTCGCTGCCTCAGGTGTAGAGTTAATTTCCTCGCAGAATTTTCTAAAGCTGTTACGTTTAGCTTTAACTTTTGACTATACCTTACCGTGCAAATTTTTGAGAAAAATTTTTTTTAAAAATGTGTGTGTTTGTACAGTGTCTTATGAGAAAGTAAGACTTCAACAACAATTTTCGAATTATAATTAATTTTACTATTATTTATTGATTAGATGGAGTAGAAAAAAACTAAAAATAAAGTTTTTGAAATATTTAGGTTTTGTTTTTTACAATAAAATATATAGGTTACCGTGGAATTTATTGAGAAATTATTATTAAAAAATCACAAAAAATTTTCAACTGGGTTACTTGAAAATTTTTTGTGATTTTTTAATATTAATTTCTCAATAAGTTCCACGGTTTACTATATATATTTTATTGTATAAAACAAAATCTAAATATTTCAAAAACCTTATTTTTAGTTTTTTTCTACTCCATCTAATCAATAAATAATAGTATAATTCGAGAATTGTTGTTGAGGACTTACTTTCTCGTGAGGCACTGTACAAATACTCACATTTTAAAAAAAAATTCTCAAAAATTTGCAAGGTAAGGTATAGTTAAAAGTTCAGTATTAGATAAATAAGGACTTCAACTATTAGAAAAAAATTAATTTTAGTCATAATCTAATAACTTTTTTTTAACATTTGAGGCGAGAGGTGTGGCGAAAGGACCTCCTTAAAACGTTTATATATACCAGAATAAAATATGCGCGATATCAAAGAATTATTTATTTATTATTAATTATTTGTTGTCAAAATTTATTAAATTCTTTGTCAAAATCTTTACATAAACAAAGAGGATGCGTTAAATAAATATACACAGCCTAATCGGTTCGATAACGTAGTTATCTCATGGGCTTACGTTTACTAATTTTTTGGTTAAAAGACAAGCGGCTTCGAATCCTACAGCAGACCATGTAAATTTTTAATTAATTTGCATGGTTCAATATAGGATTTGATGTGTGCCGTATTAATAGAAATTCAATTTCTGTTGATGTTTCAAAACCGTTTGAAACATATCAAAGACGATCCTGTCCTCGCGAATCCAGATGTTTATTATGTAAATAAATATCTACAATAATCGCGTTCGCCAAGCTGCATCAGCGCAAAACCTCTCAAGGTCAACTAGTTTCGGACACGTAGACATGTATCTCTTTCTTTGAACCGCACAAAACATCAGACGAGTCTGTACTTTGCTAGAAGTCAGACGGGTTCTCATTAAAAACATAATGACAGTTTTTCTGTTATATAAATTATCTAAGTTCTTTGAGGAAATATGATAATAATAAATAAAATGTAAACTAATGCAGTGTTAAGCATTTAGGTAGTTTTAAAAAAAAAAGTTTAGTGTAAATATGTACAAATTTAAAAGTTGACGTGCCGCGTTTTTGCACAATAAATTGATTTTTACAAAGTTGTTGGAATTTCATAATCCATATGGAGATGATTGCAGCTAGGACGGAAAGCGAGACTTATGGTCGTATAATTTATGTTGGGTTCAAATTTTAATAACCTACAAATCCAACAGTAGATATTACTTCCAGATTATAAATCGCCATGCGTTACCGTTTGGATGATGGTGGTTGAGGTTTTCCTAGTTTTTCTCATCTTTAAGTCACCCCGGAGCGCCATGGCAAATAATAATAGCCATCCTTTCCCCACAAAAGCCTCAGTCGGCTTCAGGGGTTAAAATTCATTCGTAAGGGGGTGAATTAGGGAGAGTAGGTATTATTATTACATTAATAGAATTGTTTACTTTGATCATTATGTTTAATACGCAAAATAGCCCCTACTTTTAAAGCTTATTTTTTATTTTTAATGAAAATAAAAATATGGACATGTAGGTAAAGGTTAAATATGTATTTTGGAGTTCTACAATTTTTGATATAGTTTATTCCTAAAAATATTGAGAAAATCATTATAAAATAATAATTTAAATTTTGGAAAACTGACTGCATTTATAACATTTAACCTTGTGACGAAGTCACTAAATTATTCAATAATTTAATTATAAAATATTTAGTTTAAATTAATTTCCACCTGATTACATTCTCAAAAACCCACGTACTTTTATTTCCTAGAAATTCCCGTTTTTTGAACATTTGCGAGAGCCCCCGTATTTTAAAATATTTCATTATTTACTGAAATTCGAGTCTAGCTTTAAACGTTCAAATTCATGTAAATTATCCACATACTTTGATTTTCTATCAAAGTATGTGAAATTACCCGAGTCAATTTCGCAAATGTCAAAAGGACATTTGTAAATATCGGCTAATCCCACTCGGAACCACTCGGAAAACCGAATCAATCCGAGTGTAAAGCATTTAATCAGCTCTCTGACTCTATTGCTGCCGATAATTTGTGACCGCTCTCTGTGATCGTACCGGGTGTTTTAAAAAATCCATTGTGATTACGGCGGCTTGTGGAATATTTAAGGTACCTTGTGTGCTACTATTATTTTATCAAAATTCTTTTTTTTTGTTTATTGTTTTTCTGAACGACTGCCGCTGTGTATTAGTCGCAAAGAATGCCCTTTGATATTGTCCAAGAAACTTTGAAACTTTAATCAAAACCTAATTTTGAATCCCGCGTAGAATTTTCGGAACTTTCGTAAGAGATTCCAGATTTGTTTTATAATGATCTAGCATCGAAGACAGAACTTCTTAAAACCGCCATTAAATTTGAAATAAACCGTATTCCTAATCCTATGATTGCCAAACCATGATACACATACTAATGGTATGCTGACTTTCGATTCAAAATTCGTCCAAACCGCGCATGTCGTAATGCGGGACGAACTTTCCAGTTATTTTGACACTTTTCGACTGAATAGTGTAAAATAATTTAATAATTTATTTGTTTTTGTTTTAGTAGTGACTATATTTTCCTATATATAACAGGGAAGAACTAAATTAATGTTTAAAATGCCGGCGGAGATATTTCCGAATGCCACAAAATATTGGTAAATTCTTATCGAAGAAAGGACAAATTTAATTGAAGTTGCCCTATCCACTTGGAGGAAAATAGTTGTGAGATTTCTCTTAAACATAGACGCAAGAAAAGGAAACTGAATTCCACCAGGTGCACGGGCCTCATTAAGCAAAGAAAATAAATCGGTATTTAAAAATTTTAGCAGATAAAACTAGTTTCCTGTCCCAATACAACGGTCCTTTTGAAGTAATGCCATGCATGAGCAGGACATGAACATATATAAGAATAAGATAAATGAACAGGAAAATTGGTTTTGAGTATTTCCAAAGTAAACTTGACAAAAAATTTACTAAATAAAAAGTAATGTTTTTGTGTACTTACTTTTTATAAATAAATAATTTGTTTCTGCACACTTATTTTTAGTTCACATAATAAGAAAAGAGATTGCAAGAGAATTACCACGTCCAGAAAGTACAAATTTAAGTCAAACTTGTATTTTTAGTCTATATCTTTTACTTATCTTATGGCCAGGTTATGGATTTTGTCATAAAATACCTATAATTTATGAGAAAAATTAATATTTTTATTAGTATTATTTACCTTAAACCTTCATATTTTTATACGAATTTATTACAAAATAACCAATAAAGCTTAAGTAACTGCATAAAATCTAAAATTGGCAAAATATCGAATTTTAAACACTATCTCCCAATTAATGCTTATAATTCTATGTCCCACGTGATGTCACCGTCAGTCAGCTGCATGCGCAGAAACATACCGTTAGTCTGTGTATCGTGTGCCAAACGACAATCCCCATGGTCGATTTATAACCAAACTGGATTCCCTCAAATCTGACCTTATTTAACAGCTCGCGTAGGGAGTAAAAATTCCGATTGGGATCCGAATATAAGCGATACGCCCTCTACTGTAAACTAATAAACTAAATATTGTGGCCATTTGACATTTGACGTTCTATGTTCTGTCAAGTGTTGTTTATTGTTTATTAGATCAAGGCAATAAATGTTATTTTAAAATTTAAGTATTTTGTTTGAAATATCTTATTTAATAATAAGCTTATGATTTAAATTTTTATCATATATATTAAAATATTATATTATATGCAGCTCTGAAAAAAAAAACAAACTCTTGTCTTACATTTAAAGTTGGTAAATGTAGGGTAATTTTTATAAAATTCAAGGGGAAATTCTGAACTTGTGGATGCAAGAAATGCATGGTTACAAAAATTGGAAATTGAGAAGCATGTATCAATGTATTTGAACGTTTGTTCCCATGCTCAGCATGCTTCATCCTAACGGAAAATAAATATTTAAAAAAATCTCTGGCTTCCTGTAAGTTTTTAAGGAAATGTTTGACAATTCTGTTCGATAAACTTCAAAATCAAATATTGAGAGAACATAAAAAAAATATATAGAACAAAGATCCAAACTAAAGAAAGTTCAATCAGTATTAAATGTGATAGTGAGAATAAACAAGTCATAGTTGAGAGTGATTTGTTTCAACTACTCACACCAAACAAGACATAGATGTTGCAAATATTTGTTTTTAAGTGTATTAGCATTAGTGTACAAGTCCATACCCCAAAAATTAAAATAATTTCAGATCTTTTAAAATCTGACAAAAAGTTGTGTTCATTTAATGGCATTAACAACTGTAACATACTGTACTAGAAAATACAGTAGTTTCGGCCTCACAGGAACATCTTCAGGCCTTTAATACAATATTTCTTAATTATTATAATAGGAACAATATAAGAATAGGTTGGTCACTTACGATTAAAATTGAATAGTATAAATCACAAAAATGGATTCATATAGTAGCGTTACAGTATTGTGGATTTAAAGCTGTGGAAAAGAGCAGTGCAAACTTAACTAAAAATTAAAAAAATGGGTACGGAATCTACAAGAGAAGAGGTGAGAATGAGATTGGACTGCTGCCTTACATTTGTTTTGATATCTGTACGTGAAGAGCATCCTAAAAGAGCTGGTACGTGGGGGAAAATAATGCTATTATATAAAGTAACCAGTGGTAACATTCATTTCCTGGGTCAGTATTAAAAGGTGGCAACACTGCCAGGAAGCTTCTATGGATACTAATACTATTATATGCAATGTAATGACAATAATTATAGTATTGATTAGACCATCAGAGGAGGACGGGGGGGGGGGGGGGGGGGGGGCAAGAGAAGGAGAGTTACCTGTTGCAGGCACCCGTTACCTGTGATTGAGTTCCCTGTCTATACAATGGAACATGAATTCAAATCACTTTTTTCGATACAGCTTTTCCGGCATATTCGCAATAAAAAGGGAAGCTCACCACTGTAAGAGAATTTACGTGAGGTCTTGTCTTTTTGCTATTCGGGGACCGATGATCACTATTGTTATTTGTTCACTATCTAGTTTACTGAAACATCAATAGATTTTTGCAATACACTGGTCTTTCGCGCGCGCGCCAATACCTTTCGTCTAGCCAATGAGAGAGAGCTTACTTTTGGCTGGTTTAACTTACTATTATTTATGATTTTTTATTTAAAAATAAAAGCGATACCAACATGAAATATTTAGTAAAAATGAAGCTCTATAAGAGGGATAAAGTCTATTGATTCTGAAAAAAATCTGAATAAATTGAAGGGGGGTTAAAATATAAAAAAAAAAACCTAACTCAAAAACCAAAAAATGGTATCAATTTGAAATATTTAGCAAACATCAAGCTCTATAAGGAGAAGAGGACCTTTGATTTTGAAAAAAAAATCTGATTGAAAATGGGGGGTTTAACGGGGTTGAAATTAAAGAAAACAAATCAAAAATGAAAAGCGATATGAACATGAAATTTTTAGTAGAAATCAAGCTCTATTAGGAGATGAGGCCTATTGATTGTGAACAAAAAATGATTAAAAGTGGGGGGGTTAAAAGGGTTGAATTATTTTAAATAAATCCATTCAAAAACAAACAATATCAACTTGAAAATTTTTGGAAAATTCAAGCTCTGCAAGGGGATGAAGCCTATTGATTCTGAACAAAATCTGATTGAAAATGGGGGTTAGGGGGTCTGTTAAACTGTGAACAGTATAATTTAGAATGCCGCGCAATATATATCTTCATTTTAATTTGCATCTGTGTATTATTATGTATTGTGATGGGACTGATCTTATAAAATAAACATTTTAGTTCAATTGGTTTATTTGCCAATAAAAGGTATTTAAAAAATATATTATTTTATTTGACATTTTTGACAAATTGTGAAAATGATTAAATTTAAAATAAAAACTGAAAAATGGTAGGTAAAGTTTTATATAACCATGGTGGAACCATCAATGTAAAATAGCCATTACAGAGAGTAAGAAAGCCCTAAACAGATACAAGCGTTGTAAAACCATAGAAAATAAAATACATTTTAAGCGTCTAAAAGCTCAAGCTAACCTCACGATTAACACCGCTAAGACAAATTCTTGGAAACAGTACGTTTCCAGCTATCACAGAGATTTGGAAGAAGGTAAAAAAAATTTCATCATCACACACAGCTCACAATATAGCCCAATTAACCGTGAACAACCAAATGTTTACGGAAAGTGGAGACATAGCAGAAATCCTTGCCCAGACATACGAAAGGTATTCAAATAATGACAATTACGATGCAAGCTTCCTTCAACATAAAACTCTTGAAGAACTACAAACAATAGACATCTTAAATAGCGATGAGCCAATTAATGTACCTATTAATATGAACGAACTCGAAGAAGCCCTCAGTAGCTTGAAAGATACCAGTCCCGGACCTGATGACATCCCTTCCATCTTTCTCAAGAATCTACCCAAAATAGCGAAAGATTTTCTTTTAAAACTATACAATCAGATCTGGCTCAAACAAACCTTTCCTTCTATCTGGTCACATGCCATAATAATCCCTATTCTTAAACCCAAAAAATCCCGATCAGACCCCGAATCATACAGACCAATTTCCCTCACATGTTCCACAAGTAAACTATTTGAAAAAATTATAAATAAAAGATTAATGTGGCACCTAGAAAAACACCACTATATCATAGATGAACAGAATGGCTTTAGAAAAAACAGATCAACACTTGACAACATCTTAGACATCGAAAGTGACATCCATGAAGCATTAGCCACAAAACAAATGTGTTATGCTATCTTTTTCGATATCAATAAAGCCTTCAACTCAGCCGGAAACACTATATTTTAAAGAAAATTCAAACTTGGAACATTCAAGGCAATTGTCTCGCTTTTCTAAAAAACTTCCTAAAAACATCCCTCTTTACCGTCAGAACAAACAAGGCCACATCCCAAATACACCCCCAAGAAAACGGCATTCCACAGGGATCCATAATAAGTCCAACCCTTTTTCTAGCAGCCCTAAACGATATCTTAAATGATTTACATAAACCTATAAAAGCCAGACTATATGCGGACGACTTGGTTGTCTATCTAAAAGGAAAATGTCTAACTTCAATGACAACTATTATTCAAACAGCCCTAAATAAGCTACAAGAATGGTCACTCACCACAGGATTTAAATTTTCCGTAGAAAAGACACAGTGCATAGTTTTCTCCAAGAAAGATTGCTCACCTCGCTCAAGCCTCATGTTATACAACAAACCCTTAAATCTCACATCTACGATCAAGTTTCTAGGCATGACATTTGATAGTAAGCTAACATGGAAGCAACACATAAAACAATTAGCACTCTCCTGCAACAACAGAATTAACCTTTTAAAGCACACAAAAGTTGGGGCTCAGACCAAAACACATTATTATTACTATACAAAGCCATTGTAAGATCAAAAATAGACTATGGGTCAGTCGCCTATGCCTCCGCCAGTAAGACTACTCTGAAGCTACTAGACTCCATTCACAACTCAGCCTTAAGAATCGCCTTTGGAGCATACAGAACGACACCCGTGCAAAGCCTCTACAGTGAGACCGGACAACCATGCCTACAACTAAGAAGAAAAACACTATCTTTCTCGCACGCCTCGTCAACGTCAGCAGCTAAAAACAAACCGGTATACTCAAACACTTTTAATAATAAATATTAAAATTATCTTAATAATAAACCTAGACTAGCAAAACCCTATTATGAGAGAATTCAAAAGTACCTGCAAGAATCTCAGCTAACAATTACCGATGTACTATCAAATAAGGTAGAAATTTACCCTCCTTGGACAATAAAAGTTCCTGAATGCAATACTACCCTCTCGCTGCAGAATAAAAGCGAAACACCTCATACACTACTAAAAGTTGCCTTCCGTGAAATCTTAGAGAATAAGTTCCATGACCAACAACAAATATATACGGATGCATCCAAAAATATACAGGGAGTTGGCTGTGCTGTAGTAACTGGCACCGATCATCTTCTCTTTAAACTTTCACCACAAAGCAGTATTTTCTTTAGCGAAATGTATGCCATATATCGCGCCATTAAGTATGCCAACGAAGCCAATATCCCTACAGCTGTTATTATCACAGACTCACTAAGTTCCCTTCAATCACTACAACAAATCTACCCGAAAAAAACAATTGAACAACTTGTGAAAACAGAGCTCTATTTATCCCAACAGCAGAATAGGACCATTAATTTTATGTGGGTACCGTCGCATATAGGAATCCCAGGCAACGAGGAAGCAGATAAATGTGCGCGTCAAGCTATTACTAGTGACAATTCTGAAACTTTTAACAAGACATCGCCCGAAGACCTAAAAAATTATTTTAAAACGGTATTAGTGCGCGAGTGGCAAAACAAATGGCAAAGTGTAACGAATAATAAATTGCGCTTAGTGAAAAATAATGTGTTTCCACGTAAAAAAAGCGGGCTATCGAGGAAAAAACAAGTCATACTAAATCGCCTTCGCCTAGGTCACACCAAACTGACACACGAACACCTTTTAAAGAATATAGGCCCACCATTCTGCGATGTTTGCGATACACCCCTTACAGTACAGCACATACTCATAAAGTGTACTAAATACACTAACTCCAGGAATGCTTATAACCTTCCTGAAAACATAAGAACATTACTAGGTGAAGACTCCCACATAACGAACTTGTTCAAATACCTAAAAGACGCAAACCTTATCGACAAAATATAACAAAAACTCTGTAAATCTAAACTGCTGTATTTATATTTATAATGTTTTCATTGTATGTATCCTGTCGCTAATAACCTTAGGGTGGATGCGACATTAAATTGTTAAATAAAAAAAAAAAAAAGTTTTATATAATAATATCTTTGTCAAGCTTTCTATATAACCTGATATATATTTAAAAATTATATCAAAATATGAAGAAAACTCAGTTGACTATTAATGTTTATAAATAGTTTTCAACGGATTAAAAACAAAACAAATATTACAATAACTAAAATATTCATTTATCTGTTCATTAATAGTTGTAGAGCTTGAAATTAGTATGATATTGATGATAATAATAGCTATACTTGTACAAAGTTTTGAACCTATAAATGATTAAATTATTGGAAAAAATTAACATCCATTTTAAATTATTGCGAGCCGCCACTGGTTGTGATTTAAAAAATCAAGATGGCAACAGTACTCTAAACACAATTAAATCCTATTGATCAACCTACAATTTCACAATTATAAATTTATTCGTTTAAGAGAAAATATCTTTTTCGTTACCCTGTATATAGTTATTAGTAACAATGGCAAACAAAAACTTACTCTTGAAAGTCGAGTTCTTCTTGCAGAGATTTATTTATTACATCGAAAATGAAGTTATTATACGATAAATCAGTATCGTAGCTGATGTCCGTACAAGTCGGTTTACAATCGCAACTCTTTTTTTTATCCGAATCATCTTCTTCATTTGAAACAAGGTCTTCGTTAACTACTGAAAATAAATCTGGAAAAAAAAATTAAGATAATCAAATTCCTCTTTTATTTAAGAAGATAAAGAAGGCGTAGAAAAACTATAGTATTTAAGTCTTGTTACGCATTGTAGACGATAAACTTACCGAGAGCGTTCTCGATACACTGGAGTTTGTTTAATAGACAAATTGGTGTCCCGGCTTCTCCTGAAACGTACAAAATATCAAGTTACATAATTAACAAAATTCAATAAGAAAAAGTTTGGAAAATTGATTTAAAAAGGCTATGAGTCAACCTCTAAAGCAGTGTTGCCGTTTGGGTGGAAATTTCCCCATTGGGTGGAAATTTTGACTCTGGTGGGAATTTTGGGTGGATACAATATTTTTGGGGAATTTTTGGGGAATTTGTTCCCATGAGGCTCCCATAATGACTTTAGGGCGAATTAATCTTGGATTTCCCTTTCTTTAATAAATAGATAATATTTATTTATTACACTAGGGGTGAGATTACAGAACGTCTGCAACTTTGCAGATCTGCAAATGTGGAGGCAACTTTGCAGATCTGCAAATATGGCGGACTTACAGATGAAAGTATCCAAAAAATATCTGCAAATTCGCAATATTTATTACCCCTAACAACACTAAATCCAAATCCACCATTAAGAAGGTTAGAATAACATCCTACAACCATGAAGTCTTCTGTTTCTTTTGATTAAATACAGTTCATAGTGTCAGATTATCGAGTTTTTAAACATAGTAATGGATTTGGGTTTAGTGTTGTTGGGGATAATAAACCACAATAAATATTGCGAATTTACAAAACTTTTTTGGAATACGAAAACTTGATACATGCACATGTAAGTCCGCCATATTTGCAGATCTGCAAAGTTGCCGCCATATTTGCAGATCTGCAAAGTTGCAGACGTTCTGTAATCTCACCCTAGGTCAGTAATATGAAATTATGTCATATTTTATGTTTTGACATGACATTGGTTTATGTTTAGACCAGAGATAAGGGAGATATCTCTGGTTTAGACATTATTAATGGTGTTGTTATTTGATAGTATATGATGATTGAAATTGTTTTATTGATTAATTTTTAATGAGTAGTTTTCTGGTGGAAAGCTTTGCTGTCACACGGACTCTGAAATTTTCTTTGCCTTTATTTTTCAAATAATTTTTCTTTGGTCTTCAGCTTTGAGTTTATTTAGCCATTAGATCAACTGATATGTTGAATTTTTTCATTTTCATTTCATGTTAACTAGAATGCTTTTCCGGATTATAGTTATATAAAAAACATTTTTTTAGTGTGAGTGAAAAAAGTAGGTAATTTTTAAAACCGTGGGTGGATAAAGGGGGAATTTTGGGATTAACTGATGGGAAATTTTACATTTTCAATTCGGCAACACTGCTCTAAAGCCTATACAAACTAGAAATAGTCTATTCTGTCAAATAAATTATGGAAACGAACGGCACCCATGACTGAACCGTGTGGTATCTCAACCGCTACAATCTGCATACTTACTCGGCATATGAAATGTTACGCAACCACACACGCTCAGTGTGTAATTCGCCTTACATTCCAACATACAATTTGACTGCGAATAAATTTTGAAAAACTTCAAATGCCTTTCTGACTGAAAGTAGCAATCCCTTTTAATTGGTGAGAAATTTTTGACGCCCTCTGAAGTCCTTATGGTGTGCGGTACTATCGCTCCTATCACTCTTTGATTCAGGGGAGCGGATATGTGGTTTTCCGGCACTTCTGGTATGTCGGAAGGTAGGTGTATGGATACCTAAAAATGTATAAAGTGATAGACTAAATCTGGAAGAAATTTCTGATTGTGTTATTGGGCAAACTAAATTGTGCTTTTCGCATGATTGTGTCAAAAACCTCAGATAATCAAATAAAATACAGATAAATGAAGGTCTAGATTTGTTTGAAGTTAATAGTCGTTTTCTTTTTGCAGGTATACTTGACTAACTAAAGGGTCGATTCCAAGACAATCTATAAGATTTGTAAGACAAAGTTTGTAAAAAATAAAAAATTGTTTAGTGTCCTCTCTGTACTACTCTGAGGTTTGTTCGTACGATGCACAGAACACTCACTTTCTGTTATTGTTTATGGTTGATGTTAAGATCCGTGTACCTTAGCATCGATTTTAAACAATACTATTCTAATTTATATATATTTCGAATATCTTTAAACTGTTCACTATTTATCTTCACTGTCCATATAACTACTGATTCCCTCTTGATCCTCCACCAATACATATTTATATACAAATTTAAAACTTTGGCGAAGGTACTAGAATGTTCACCAAAGATCTCGAAAGCGACTCCGCCGTAGTCGTCACATGTGTTTAGTTTTAAGGGGTTTAATTATGTATGATAATCAGACAAGTTGAGCCTTAAAGACAAAATAAGACAGAGAAAGACTTGGAAGATTAGAGCATGACTGAATAATCAAATGGCTCACATTACATTATAATAATTATGTAATACCTGTGCGAGAGCCTAAAAACCCTCAAAATCTTTTGCGAAGGCTACCGCCGCGAACCAACTCACCCAATCTAAGGTGTACGGTAACATGCCGCAGGGGCAGATGCGGCAGCAAACGCTCCCTAAGGAAACCTGGCGACACCCTCTTGCATCTAGCCTTGCCGGCACATGCGGAATTCTGAGTCGGTCGACCTTTCCTTCCTTAGCTACTCGTGGGAACCATATGGATTCAAGAACACAAAAACAACTCGGCTGGAGGCTGGACGTCAACGCTCACCTCCAGCAAAGGAGACTGGACAACAAAGTACAGCTCCCGTACAGGAGGTTGGACGGTGACGCCCACCTTCAAAAAAGGAGGATAGACACAGTAGTTTATCTCCAACTAACAGATCACAGAGAGGCAAAAGAATATTTAGGTCTGAAGCAAAGAGGAGGAAGAGGAATAAGCTGCAGGCAGGTGTAACAATCGGGAGCTTAAAGACCACCACTTGTCACTAAATGTAACAACCAACTTTCTAAAGAGACCACTTGTAACTACTGATAGGTCTTTAGCTACTATTGTTTATATACTATTAAGGGATTAGGGCAGCACCGTCACCAGCCAAAGGATCCTGGAATCCAAAAGGAACATCCATTCAACAGTGGCAAATAAAAATAATAAAAAAATTTAATTAAAAGAATAAAAATTATCCCTTAATAGCATAGTCGAGCAGTTGTTGGCAACTAATTTTAGACTCTTTTAGTCCTTACATAGGCAGTGCTACGGCAACCGCCACCCTCAGCAAACTCCCTCACTCCAAACAAAATAAAAGCAGCCTAATCAAGTCCCTAGACAGCAACGCTAGTTTTGTCTCCACAAGAGGCCAGAAACACGACGCAACTAGGGACAAGAAAGGGCCGCGATCTTACACATCTTCTGTGGTAACGCCCCGGAAAGCGACAAAACCCAGATAGGATCACAAAGTTCTGTCTGGGATAAGCTATAAGGATGCAGTTACGAGCCACCTGAAAGTAGCTATAATAGACAAGGATAACTCTTACGGTAAGATAACTACCGAAAGAGAAATCCCTGTCAAAATGACACTGATGGGTGAGCTGGACAAAACAATCTTGAGCGCCTCCTGCAGCAAAACCAAGCAACCCACATTTAGGTCTTGGTCACACTCATCAGAGTAACCTCCGATGGTAACCTGACGTTGGAATGGCTAAAAACCAAGGTACCAACCTTAAAAACATGGGAAGAAGCAACACTCGCAGTTGTAAGGATGGACGAGCTCCCCAAGCTCACCAAAGCCTCTCTCTGGATCCCAGGGGAAGCGCAAGCTGACCTTAACGAGAAAAAGATTGTGCTCAAGCGACTTGAGGGGCAAAACCCAAACTTGCATGTAGCGAAATGGTGCTCCTTCCACTATGAAATCAAAAAGGATCCCAAGGGTCATCTCTTCATCATTAATCAATCGATGAGGATGAGCTATGCGTTCGCCTCATTGATTATAAGACTGAAGCTTGAAAAAGAGACTGATAATGGATCCCCTTCCCTCCCCCCACCCATTTAAGTCAACAGTGGAGGACGTCAAGCCAGAAAAAATAGCAATCGATGACCTCCAGCAAGAAAACTCCGAAAAGCCACAAGAGACCACCCTCTCCCCACTTTCGGAGGAAGGGATGGTCGAATATATAACCACCTTGTTGCCCAATTTTCAACGGAGGACTAGGAAGCAATAAAAGAGGTAACGATTATACAATGTAATTTGCAGCACAAAAGGGTGGCTACGGCAACATTATGCCGCCGCCTTGATGAAAGATACAATAGCACTCATCCAGGAACCCTGAATAATAAAAACCAAAATTTTATGTCCTTAAAATCTAAATGGTTCAATTTTTAGTTTTCCCAATAATCTACAACCTAGGACAGCCATTTACATTCCTAGAAAATACAAAGCCCACTCAATGGCATACCTTTTCATCTTCGATTTAACTGCGGTTAGGATGGAATGCGCCATCAATAGGGAAAAGAGAACGTTAATTCCGGCATCTGTATACATCCCCTCCGACGCAACCACGCCACCACCCAGCAAAGAGATGGAACAGAAGTTTGAGCTGGTAATAGGTTGCGACTTAAACGCCCATAACTTCAGTTGGTTGGGATAGCAAGGATAACAACGTCTCTTGTAGTGATAACATTCCAATCATTTTATTTTTAAATGATTGTTATGGGACTTTTTTTAGTTTAAATTCAAAATGAGTTAATTATAGCTGCATGTATCAGAGCGATAGAAAACAGTAATTAATAATATTCATTAACAAATTGCTAAACCTAATTTATGATGTTTGTAATAGTGGGTGGTAATTTATCATTTTGTAATTTTTTCAAATTGCTGGCAACCGTTTTGTAAACATTACTAATAAATTTTGAATTAATTGGCGAATACACACATAACATTTTGTCAGTGTTGAGGTTTAGGTATTGGATTTATAAAACAATGTTGTTTAGATTTGTAAATATTTCGATATCTCGTTTGAACCATCTTCAGTACTTATTTTATTTATTGATATTATTAAAAATATTATTATTAGTGGTAATATTAGCTTTATATTTAGGACAATATTTAATTTTTTTTTTAATTTTGTATAGGGTGTTAAATAGATGTACATATTAAAGCAAATTATTTACAAAAAGAAAAAATTGTAAGATTATATACTCGCAGAAGGATGCAGAATGGGCCTAGTGAGGCCTAAGTGCCGCGAGGTAACCCACCCTCGATACATTGCAGATACTCGCATATTAATAGATAATTTTTCTTTTATTTTAGTGAGGAATTCCTAAAAAAGAGTTTATTGATTTTAAAACTGCATATAGATTTTTTTACAAACAATAAACAAAGACTTAAACCTCTAACCTTAAAAACTAGTTAAATCTCTGATGACGATGACATGTTCTAGATAGCGTTTCCACAGCACAATAATAGAACCTTTTCCAAAACGTTTTAAGCACGTCACTGCACAGAATTTCATGCTTACTTACCCTATAACCGGATTCGTCATAGGCACACTGAAATTCGACATCATCAAATCGAGTTTTCATCACGACCATCAGTTGATTTCTTACTCCAACCCTTAAGGCTCTTTTAGGGTAGACCTTCACCTCTTTCGAAATATAACCGCCTTCTACGTTCCATTCCGTTTTGGGGGCTTTGTGAAAATGATCGAAAATCGACCTAAAAAATATGATATGTCAAAAGGTAGTAGATAGGTATAGTAGCAACCCATACAGCACAAACACATTTCAGAAATATTTCAAGAATTGAAACATTTGCAATGTTGTATAAATATTACGAAACATCCCAGAAACATTTCTAAAATATGCCTGAAACCTAAAAATGTCCTCTAAATATAATATTTCACAGTAATATTTCTGAAATGCAAATTAGATATCTTTTAGAAATATTAAATAGTAATATTTCAGAAATGCATTCTAGTTTTTTTTTAAATATATTAGACTTAAAAAAGACATTTAAAAATATACATGTTTTTTTTTTAAATAGACAAAACTCGAACATTGATTCTTAAACAAACAAATAAATATGTTTTGAAGAATATTTCATAAAATATAGAAGTGAATTGCTTCATTTCCACCAATTCCTTTAAATCACTAATTTATAGATATTTAGAAAAAAAAATCTATTTATGAAATTCACTTTATCACCCTGTAGAATAAAAATTGAGACGTTTACAGAAAAAGTATATTTAGCTTTTCTTAATAATTAGATAAGATCTACAAGTCCCCCAGTTTACGATGGTTCTTTATTGTGAAACACCCTGTATATCTAAATTTTCATGAAAATCAAACAAAAATATTACAAAAAATGTGTATTTTTAAGAGGGATTTTGGGGTTTCGATTTATATATGCAAGCTGCTAGAGATTACCTAATAGATTCCAAAAATGAAATTAATTATTTGATATCTTAAGTTGTTTTGAAGTTAATGGTGAAAATATATTTTTTTTGAGATGTGTCCAGAAGGCAATAAATTAATGTATCGCTGAGAGAAACAAACTTTATTAAATTGTTACAAAAATTCGAAATATTGAAAAATATATTGAAAAATGCGGATTGTTAAGAATTTTTTTACTTAAACAACAAAATGTATCAATAATAACCACATCCCCAACTAGCCATTTATAAAAGTGTATTTGTTGTGAAGTTCTCATCATCATCTATTGTATAGTCCAGGAGACAGTGACGATTTTCGGTATTTATTTTCTCAGTCAGCAAGCACGAATAGAGAATTGTAGGATTAGCAATTCTAAGCAAAATTCATATATATTTAGAGGGGGGGTCCGATGGGCTGAGGCCGAAAATGCGTCAAAACATACAAGAACATGGCCCTTTTTTTCCATTGATAAAAATAGTTTTAGTAGTAAGAGATGTACTGAAGTTAAGTAAAAAAATAGTCTGATTAATCTGTATGGATAATATATTTGGCAAGAGCATAAAATACACTTTCAAACGAGTTTTGACATTTGCGATACTCCGACGCATATGCATTATTGATGTAATCTCATGATTTTACATTAATAGTTTTTGCAATTTTAGTGTGATTTTTAGGTTATTATGGTTATTCATTTTATTTGGTTCTGATCTTTTGCGCTTTTAGAGTATTTGTCTTTTATATAGTTTTTATTTATCTTATATATATACACAACGGAAGAGTTAATTGGATTTTCTCCTTGTTGAGTTTCAAAAATAGTAATTTAACATGATTTAAAAACAAATACATGAAATGGGCAAAATAGGCCTGCAAAGGCACTTTGTAAACAATCTCACTTTTGTTAATAGATTGGCGTTCCATTTTAAATATACAGTTCACCGGGAATAGATTATTTAAATATACACGGACTGGGAAAACAAGTACGAAAAAAGTCACTGGCTCCTGGACTAGTACTGTATCGAAGGAATTTTTATGAATGAAACAATATACGACCCTCCACAATTGCGGTCTACTTTACTTCCGCTGTTGTCAGACATTATTTTTTTTGACAATTTAAAGACCTAACAGTAATTCAAGCAAACGCAATAACATTACTACAGTTAAAAACATCGCAAACTTGGCATCAATATTTTAATTTTATTCAAATATTGCATTTCTGTCGAGGATCATCCGCGTTGACTTCAGAAATTGTGTAATCTGTATTGGTTATATATATCTATAGTTAAAAGCACGTAAACTTGGCATCAATGTTCAATCCGATTATTGAGTTTCTACCGCGGACACCACCGTTCATTCTTCAAAATTTTTGTAAATAATCCTATCTGTCTTGGTTATATATCTATGATAATAACAGTACAGAAAAGAAAATATAAGAAGAAAGGATAGTAGTAGGATCTGATATAGAAGAAGAAATTAATGATAAGGAAGATGAAAAATTCTAGGAAGCTTGAGAAAAGATTTTGTTGATTTAAGGTGAGATAAACTGTAAAAAATATGAAGATATTGCTAATTTATAATTGTATATTGTTACGCTGGTTTTTGGTATCACAATTTATTCAAACTCAAATTTTACAATTACTCAATTCAACTGATACAATAACTCCAACTGATAACATTAACGTTTAACATCTATCATAAAACTGAAACTCTGACGTCAGATCGTCGACTTATATAGCTTGCCTCGACCTTCTAGAACCTTCTCGAACAATCCGGACTTTTCTTTGACAAGAAATGACATTTAGAGAGATTCCTGGACTACTCTATCTTCTTTATTTACTCATACCTTTACTTATGACGACCGCAGCACGCTACAGGGTGCTCCCTCCTCTCTAGTTATTCGCCCCGAATAACTAGATTACTGGGACCTGGCTGGAGCCAATGGGGAGAATCTGGACCACGGTATGGTGCTACCTTTTCAATGTGAACTACCTTGGGTTTACTTCCCGCTGACAACTGAATGCGGTAGATCAGGTCGTTGATTTTGTGTGTTTCTACTATTCGGTTGGACTGTGGGTGGAGAGGCGTAGAGCGTGTTTTCTTAACGTCTATCATAAAACTGAAACTCTGACGTCAGGTCATCGACCTTCTAGAACATTCTCGGACAATTCGGACTTTTTTTGACAAGGAATGATATTTCGAGAGATTTCTGGACTATTCTATCTTCTTTATTTACTCGTACCTTTACTTATGACGACCGCAGCACGCTAGAGGGTGCTAACAATATTTATACCCAGATCAGGTATCTGGTGGAATATTTGTTATTTTCAATTGAACTTGAGATCATCATAATCACTTGAAAGTTAATTCAAGTATTCCCATTATCAAAAAATACCCTTTTAGTTATTGGAGAGTTAAAACGAAATCCACTTGAATGAAAATATGAAAATAACATTTCCATCAACAATATTTTATAAATGTGTGATGTTTATTAGATATTTATATATGCGATATTGAAAATGTATTTCGAGATTGGTTTTTTAGTTGGAAACATTCCAGTTTAAAAATCAGGAACTCGTTTACTAGACATTAATATTAATTTACTATTTGAATGATATTTATTAATGGTTTTACGAAAAATTGAGAAAATATAAATTTTTAAAATAGATTTTTATGATTAAAGCTATTTTAAAAAAAAATTCACAATATTTTACGTTCTGCTTTTAGTGCTCTACCAGTTTCAATGCACCTTTACGTAATAGTTATCGATTTTAAAATCACGTTTGACTTTCTAAACGTTTTATTAGTTAATTTTAAGTTGAATACTCACTCTGTATTATTTCTATAAATATCAGTTTTGTCTAAAATATTGAACGAATAGCAGATTCCATCTTCTGTTAAAATAGGGGTAAACAATTCGCTACAATTGAATTCCAACGTCAAATATTGACAATAGTGCAGAATATCAGTCCTGCTCTAAAAATAAGTAATTTAGTAAAAGAAACACCAAATTATTTATCTAAGAACGTCTAAATACTCGTACATAATTTTCGATATTCCCTCGTAACAGTCATATTATTAATCTTACCTTAGTTAAGAATTCGTAAAATTCATGTTCTTCTATTTTTTCTGTTGTATTTCCTGCGTAATATTCACAAATTGTTGCCGATATATCTTTGAGTTTGTCCCTGTAAAAAATGTTCGAGGTATAGTTTGTACTTATAAAAGTTTTTGAATTTTAGTCTTTGGTTACAATATTAAAATCATCCAGTAAGCGAATTATAATTGCTTTGGGTTTCAAGCCTCCTGTACCAAACTGAAAGATTTGGAGCTAGCTGGAAGATGTCCAGCTGGAAGAATTAATAGGAACAATAAATGTAATCAATTTAAACAAAAAGTAGAACAATAGGCGTTATAACAATAATTTTTAAATAATATATACTCACTCTTCTTTGGTGGTTGGTATATGATTGAGCTCATTGCTGAAATATTCCGTCAAATTGAAATATTTTTGGGAAATTTTGGCTCTGGGGCATATCGTAACAGCTGGAAATGGTAGTTTTTGAAGCCTCGATTCTCTCATCGAAAAAGTAACAATTACGGGAAATGAAGCGTATTTTGAGAATATTTTGTATATCATGCCTCCACAAAAACATACACATAGGATTATAGAGATTGTCCACCATATCCTGCAAAAAATAAGAGTACAAATTGGACAAAATCATATTTTTTTCTTTGTTTCTATGCCACTTGTACAAAGTTTTGAACAGAACTTACAAATGATAAAATTATTGAAAAAGTGAACACCCATTTCAAATTACTACAAGCCGCCACTGACCGAAATGAAGATCCAATCCGACACTGAACACACGTGAAATCTAGATTTAAAATTTGATACTACAGTTCATCAAATTTCTAGAGGTGTTCGACGCCCAGACAGAGAACGCGCTACGTGTGACTAAGATAGCTATTGTACAGTCTGCTAAACAAGTTATTTTAAATAGTTTTTAATATTTTTAGGTAATTAAATTTTAAAAGTGTGGAATAGTTTAGGGATTAAATTGGTCTGATTGGACTTTCTTAGAACGTTTTTAAAAGCAGCTAAAGATAGTATGTAGAATTGAAAATAATTATTATGCCATAAAAGGTGTTTTGGAATTCCTTCAACCTTTTGAAATTGAGTCAGAAAATATAAATTTTATAGGATAGCGGAAAATACCTATAATTTTTTTGTAGGCCTTTGTAAATCGTGGAAATAGTTTATATTTTATTTCTACCTTATTAAGGAAAATGGTACCTATTATTAATAACGGTTGTTTCTGAAACATTACTAAAATTTTCGAAATTTTGTTTTTCTACAAAATAATAAACTATACTATTTAGAAAAAAATTTATTTCTCTTATAATTTTATAAAAAATAACAGGGGAATATTTACATTTCTTGATCTATTAAACAAAACGATAAATTATCTCGACGAATGACACCATGTTCTAGTACGGAAGCTAGCTTTACATTTTTGTTGGTGGTTTCATGGGTTTCATATCAATTTTTTGTAATTGTAGTTTACACGTACATATACCTCTTAACACTTGTTTGCTTTATTAAAAAAGTGTGTTGTTGTGATTTACGTCGAAATAAGTCAAAAACAACTTGAAACCCCATATAAAATCAAAAAGGAGAAACGGAAAAAAATTGAGCCTGTAAATGAACACAACTCAGAAACAAAAATAGCTATCTAATAATAAAAAAATAAAATTTGATTCTTGTGCATCTTCGTTGTAAAAATAGATAATAGTTTTTTGATCTTAGGTACAGATATAATTTTAATGGTCTTCCGAAAAACTTTCTTCAGTTTCCATATCAGATTCAAAATCAGTCTCACTCTCACTGTTTAAGTTAATTATAAATCTATCAGTTGCCTCATCCAAAGTAACTTCTCTGTCATAAAATTTAGATTCCCACATTTTAGCATTATTACAACGATATTGCCACTCCTCTTTAGAAAACGTATCAAAAAAGTCTTCACACAACAGTTGTACGTCTTGCCTCTTAAATGTAGTGTTGTTACTAGCTACATATTGTTTCAATGATGCCCACACTAATTCGATCGGATTAAAATCGGGATGATACGGTGGCAAACGCAAACAACTAAAACCATGTTCATTTATCATTTCTTCAATTGCATACCTCTTAAATCGTGACTTATGCAATAGCACTAAACTGTATAATTGCGTTTTGAGCATATCCTCTTCGTAAGCAATATTATGATTCCTTATCCAATCCTGCATGTCAGCTTTTTTAGAAGTTGACATTGGTGCTTTATTTACCTGGACATTATGGTAAGGAGCATTATCAACAATAATGACACTTCTTGGAGGGAGGTTCGGAAACAGCTTTTCTTTCAACCATTTAGAAAAATTATTAAAATTAATTTCATCGTGGTAGTCTCCACTTTTGGTTCCAGATTTGAAAATTAACCGGGCATTCGGAATAAAGCCCATTTCACCTTCTGCATGGACAATAATTAGTCTATCACCTTTATTAATTGGTTTCTTTAATCCCTCATTTGAATTATCACTCCAAGCTTTCTGGTGTGTGTGGGAGGCATGAATGTATGTTTCATCTAAGTAGACAATTGGACGGCCCTCTGTTCGATAACTTTTTAAACGAATCAGATAGTCTAAAAGTAGCTTTTGAATATCAAACCTTTCCATTAATATTTTTCTGTTTGTTTTTGTTTTCCGCCAACGAAATCTTAGCGACTTTATTATTTTTCTTAAACTTTCATAGCTTCCTTTGTACCCTGTAGCTTCTCTAAATTTAGTCAGAATTGTTTTTAATGTTGGAACAATATTTTCCGAGATTAACATGAACAGAATAATTCTTTTTAAAATACCTTTGTCAGCTTCATCTATATCATTAACTGTTTTTGGTTTTTTAATGGTTTTTCTTGGTGATGAAAATTCCGATATCTCACGGTTATCGATTCTTTTTTTCTCTCCAGAAATGCGGACGACAGTGTTTTTAGATACTCCTGTGGCTGCAGCAACACGATCATTTACATTTTTAAATGGTATTGAAGGTGAATTAAAGTTTCCTTCTCTTCTCATAAACTCTATAACATTGGCTATTATTTCGCGAGATTGACTGTTAATCACGCGGCCTCTTAATTTGCTATTAAACTCCATACTTAGGTTCTATTAAACTGTAATGAGCAAAAAACACAAACGAAAATAAAAGAAATGTTTTAGCGAAATTTACATCTGACATTTACGTCTGAATAAAATAGTGAAATACTTGATGCGCAGAGTGTACTTTCATTGCGTAAATCCGTCGGCCCCGCCAACCGATGCCTCTCAGTAGTGCTTTCTCTGTCTAGCCGTCGAAAGCCTCTAGAAATTTGATGAACTGTAATTTAGGTTATTTTTTTAAAATGTCGATTATTCTTATAAATTAGGTGCATTCGGACATATTAAAAAAATATTTGTGTAATACAAATAATTTTGCTCATTATAAAAATTATTTCCTAAAAACATTTAAAAATCTGTAATTATAAGATGATAAATTTTTCTAAGCCTAAATCTGAATTGGAATTTTTATATAGTCGTGAAGATTTTGATAACAATGTGCGGCTGCTGTTGCCATTTTACAGCTGTTGTTAGAAATGAACTTGAATGAAACGTTTTCGGAGAGTGTAAAATTATTGGAAATATAATATTCCAATGATACAGTAAAAAAGTAAACAGTAAACTAAGACTTTTCTAAAAAACACAATGAGGGAGCCAATATTGGCTTTAGCAATGTTGGCAAGTATTGAAAAAACCTTTATTTAGAAGTACCTATATTACTATTTTATGTAAAATTTATTGAAGAACCTATTGAATCTAGTATTTTCAATGGCATGGCTCATAAAAAACATATAGTACCAAACCCCAGTGCTCTCTACTGATAATTTTTGACACTCAAGGACAACCCTGTATTATCCAGCTTTTTCAGGGGACAAAAATCAGGACTAAAACACGACATATCCTTACCCATTTTCCATTATCGATACCAAAAGAACCAAAATCCCTCAATATAATACCGAAACAGTAAGGAGTGAGGGCTGAAATATCTCACCAATTGAAATCAAAAATGGTTATTACAGGGGAACTTGTCCTCCATGGTCCCCTGGACCCGCACGAAAGGATCATATCTCGGTAGTGTTGTGTATACAGGGTGTACCAATAAACACTCCCAGGCCGGATATTTCGATGGATCTTTCTTATAAAGCACATGTAGTAAAAAATGCATTTTTAAACAGATTTTGTTGTATAAACTAATTCGATAAATCTAGCCATTTTTGATATACAGAGTGGGATACTCAAAACAGTTTCATCCTGTTTTTTGGCATTAATCATTGGATTTTTAGAAAATGCTAAAACAGGTCGAATTTTATTCCAAATTAGCCCCTTTTTTACAATACAAACATCTATCATGTGTCAACTCCCCTCCCTTTCACTTCTCCAACCCCTTAATTTTAAATTAGGAATGTACCATGTACGGCACATTATTGAAAAGGTAATTTTATGGAGAAGTCAGAAATATGACTGTTTATTGCAATACTTTTAATTTTAGCACCCTCTATCGGGATAAAAAAAAACCTGTAACGCATTATAAAGTGTGACACTTCTATTGAAAGCTAATTTAATTATTAATTCGATGCACCACATACCATTAATATAAATATTTCAATACTGCACTTGCAACAAACTAAAGTTAGCAATAATGTTTAAAATAATGCATGTATAATTTTTAAACTATTGCAAGTACAATATGGAAAATATTTATATTAATGTTATGTGGTGCATTGAATTAGTAATTAAATTTACTTTCAAATAATACGTACAGTTTTTTTATCCCGATAGAGGGCGGTACAATTAAAAGTATCACAATGAACAGTTATATTTCTAAATTCCCTATAAAATTGCCTTTTTAATGACACTACACATTGTAGTGTCACACTCTATATTACGCAGTAGTTTTTTATCTTGCTAGAGGGCAATAAAATTTAAGTAACGCAAAAATATTTCTGAATCCCCCATTAAATTACCTTTTCAATGATGTGCCATACATGGTACATTACCTATTTAAAATTAAGGTGTTGGAGAAGTGCAAGGGAGGGGGTTGACACATGACAGATGTCTGTATTGTAAAAATGTTTTTAATTTGGAATAAAATTCGACCTGTTTTAGCATTTTCTTAAAATCAAATGATTAATGCTGAAAACCAGAACGAAACTGTTTTGAGTGACCCACTCTGTATATCAAAAATGGCTAGATTTATCCAATTAGTTCATAGAAGAAAATCTCATAAAAATACATTTTTTACAAGATGCGCTACACAAGAAAGAAAAAATTTTTGACCGCAACACCATCTATATATTGACCTATTTAAATTCAATTTATATCCAAAACTGAAGCTTTCTCAGTGCTCTGTGAACTCGTTCTTACAGAATTAAAATATATCTATTACTTACCAAAATATCCGGCCTGGGAGTTTTTATTGGTATGCTAATTAAATTTTGACATGTAGATAAATCTTTTAATGTGTAAATAATATTTTTCTGATCTAATCTAATGATAATTTAAAAAACTTACCTTTCAATTACCGTCCTTTCCTCGCCGAAATATTTAAATCCATGTATCGAGGTGCATCTGCAATACTCCTTGAAATGTTTAGAAACGTTTTCATTGACTTTCCCACATTTATTTTCCTTTGCGCAACTCTTTTTCTTCTCCATTGTTTTTGCACCTACAAACAATTATTTAAATCACCGAAAAAAAAACGAAGCGCTCAAACGTTTAGATTTCCTGCCAAAAAGTACAACCGTAACGTCATTGTTTAGTGCACTACACCGAAATGTTTTATTTGTGAGATTTTACGTGCGTCAATTTTTGAAATAAAGTTACTTATTGCAACGCGTTACTAGTCAAGAGAATTAAATAATAGTGTTCGCGGTAACGTAGTATTTTGAAATACATTTATAAAATTAGACACGTGGTTGTAAAGTTACTCTCTGACAACTAGGATTATTAAAACATATGGCCCAATTAAAAAAAAAAACAAGCAGTTTTGGTTGATGTGCTAAATATAATTTTGAAAAATGTATCTACACTATGAATTTAAAAACTGTAAGTAAAACTAAATTCTGTAGTTTAAAAAAAAAAATAAATGAATGTTTCTCTCAAACGTATGAATATAAAAAGATTCTTAATGTACATCGAATTGTTCCACTATCCCTTACTAACTCTCTTCAAGAACATAAATATAATAATAATAATAATAATAAATACGTTTATTACTCAATACATACAAAATAATTACAATTTTAATATTACAAAAAAAAAGTACAGTGTAAATGGCAATTTAGCTCAGTTCAGCAAGGTCACGAGGACCGCACTGTCTGTTCTTCCGCTAAACACAGAAAAATATAGGTGGAAAATGCTACAAGGGCAAAAACATCGAGAAGAAAACGAAGTAAAATTAACAATACAAAATATCTGAACAGTATTATAGAGATCGTTATAGATATAATCAAAAAAAAAAACAATTTATAGTTTATAAAGTTTTTATAGGAAACAAAAAAAAAAGTAAATAACCAAACAAATGAGCGAAATTAATTAATTCAATGCAAGAATGTATTTTTTGTAATTTGTTTTGAATGTGTAGGGTGTAACAGAAACATGAAATAGGTTGCATTCAATTAAACTAATAATAAGCAATGAAGCAACCCTTTCGAAAAATTTAAATGGCATGGGGTGGTGAGTGATAGCTTATTTCAAAGAGGGTTTTATTCTCTATTCAACCATGTAAAAAATTTTGAAATTTGCTTCTTTAATTCTCGACTAATTGTTGTTTCAGAATAACGGAAATTAACGTAGCGCACTCATCCTTAGAATTAAAATTCGGCCCTGCACGATTTCGGTTTTGGTTCAGACGTAAAGTAAGACTTTTTGCCATTAGAAGGTCACTATTAGTTGCTTTCCTATTTTGTGAGGTTTTGCTATTTTTAAACATTAATAAATCAACACGTAATAAAGCCAATTTAAAATTTTTTTGCACGGTTGAATAGAGAATAAAACCCCCTTTCAAATGAACTATCACTCACCACCCTATGTTATTTAAATTTTTCGAAAGGATTGTTCCCCTCCAGTAAGGGATGAAATTAAGGGTAAACTAATCATACAAAAATGTACATTGTAGAAAACAAAAATCGACCTGTCTCGGCAATTTTCCTAACAAGACTCCAGTAACGAGTTAAGACTTATGATGCTCACTGTATAAGTCGAATACAGGACTTTTGAATCTTTTGGATTCGATTTTTATCACTAGCATCTATACAAGGACCGTAAACCGTATCACAGTGATCAAAATGGGAAAGTACGATTGAATCACACAAAGTTCGTTTAATGTTGACATCTAAAAAATATCTTTGTGGGTAAATAGCCTTTAACCCAGAATAAGCTAGTCTTAATTTGGCAGTTATATGTTCCTTGAACCTTAATTTATTGTCCACAATTAGACCTAAACTTTTGCCAGTCACTAATTGGTATATTTTCATTCCCAAGTCTTAAATTTAATAAATTTTTTACTTCTTTTTTCAAAGAATCTTTACAAAATAATACGGCACATGATTTGCTAGGATTTACTCTTAATAAATGATCTGATGATATTTCCGCAAGTTTAGCAAGATCAGCATTAATAGCCCGAGATGATTCCATTACTTTGTCATGAGTAGACCTAGGAATATATGCACCCAAAAAGTAGTTAAATATGCGCATATATATGCCGCAAAATACTTCAATATATGCGTAAAAAATTGAAAAATATGCAGAGCATATGCAATAAGAGTAATTTGTTATTTGATCGAAATAGTTTATTAATATTTATTATTTGTTTTATTTTACAATACCTAATATAATACTTAATAATTATTTAATTATTAACTAATTTTATTTACAAATCAACATTATTATAAAACGAATGAACAATTAGATGTTTTTTTAAATTATCTGTATTAAATGATTGTCTCCTATCAGTAAGTATGTACTTGTACAAAGAAAAACTCCTTTCGACATCTACAGAAGTAATAGGTGCAAACTTAAATTTTCCTGAAATGTCTGGATGAATAGTATTAATATCTTCAAAGTTACCAGAATAAATATTAGCAAGGTTCATTTTTTAAAATTACATTTGAAAATTTATGAAAAATCGTCTTTCCAATATCGCCCTGGACATTTTTACACTCTGATTCAAACGTCTTAATTAAATTTACGGAAGTCACCAAAGGTAAATTTTTTTGTCCTAAATCTAATATAATTTTGGGTACAAATGCATTATTTTTTAAAACACTAATTGCTTTGGTAATATGTGATTTTGAAACAACTTCTTTGTATTAGATATTCCCTTAGATGAATCATCAAAATCAAATATGATTTCTTTAATTTTTTCATAATTATCTGCGTAAAAAAAGGCAGCTTTAAGCCAGGTACTCCACCAAGTAATCACAGGTTCCGGTGGCATCTGTAATTCAGGAAATTTTTCTTTGTACAATTGAGTTCTTAGAGGAGCTTTAAGAAATATTTTTTTTACATTATATATCGACCACAAGAGTCTGTTGTTTCATCTACAATAATGTAGAAATGGTTTCCAACGGAAATCTCACGAATTTTTTCACGAGTCTCTATGAACAAACTGTCAACACCACGTTTGCGTAATATACTTTGCTCTGGAATATTAAATTTACAGTATTTTTGCAAAAATGATCAGAGATTTGGATTATTTAATCGTATTAAAGGGATATTCGAAGTCACTAAAGCTTGGCATAAATCTTCATTAAAAATAGCTTGTTCACTTCTAGATGATCCAGATTCTAAATATTGTTTCAAGGGAAGTTGACTTTATCTGCGAGTGTCTTTAGATTTCTGCTTTGCTATATGTGAGGGTGTTTTCGCGTGATGGTCGATTAGAAACTTTTTTTTACATGGAATCTAAAACAAATAAATTCCTGTAGATGTTGAAGTTTTAATTAAATTAAATAAATGCGTACGTTGTAAAGTTGCCCTACTTTTTTTTTAAATGTGAGTTGAAATAATATTTTACTGTTGTTTGATTTACCATTGTGAAAGGTCAAAATAAAATATAAAATAAAAAAGTACTTACAATTTTAGAACATGTTTTACAAAACACCTTGTTATCACCTTCTACAACAAAATCTGAATAAGATTTTACCCACGACTCAATTAATTTTATCATTTTTCCCACTGGTTAACACAACACAACAATAAAGACTAAAATGAAGTTGAAAGTAAACTGAGTCATTTAGAAATTTGAAGATATTAATACAACTACCAGAAAGGATATTTAGCAAAATTTGTTGGTTTAAGGAGGGTGTTTATAATTTAATCCTCTCAAGTACCTACACCATTAACCGTAATTTATTACAGGGAAAAGTTAATCCTTCAAAATTTTAGGAAATCGACCTGTAAATATTATTTTGGTCTAAAACTCATAATTTTAATATGTCCAGCCAATTAGTACGTCAGATATATGCCAAAAAATTAACAATATATGCAATCAAAATCAAAAATTGTATATATATGCAACATATGCAAAATATGGCGTTTTGCATATATTCCTGGCTCTAGTCATGAGTAATAAATTTGCGTACCATCTGCGTAGAAGTGGTGGTAGCAAAATTTAAGAGCATGTTGGAAGTTACTGGTATACAGGGTGTATAACAGTGGGCCGAGTATACTTCCTTGTGGAACTCCTATTGTTAAATCAATTTTTTGAGATTTTTTCATACCTGTTTCAACCGCTTGAAATCTATCATTTAAAAAAGAGCTAATAAGTTTTGTAGCAGTATCAGAAAAACCTAGATAATGTGTGATTGCCAAAAGTAGTTTATGATTCAGCATATCAAATGCTTTAGAGTAATCCAGTAAAATTAAGATACTTAATTTATTATTATCTTCAGCATGAATCAAGTCATCAATTATATCAGCAAGAGCAGTCGCGCAACTATGTCCCTTGCGAAAGCCGTACTGTTTAGTGGGCAATAAATTAAATTTAATTAAATGTTTTCTGATTTGAAACTCCATAATTCTCTCTAGTATTTTTGATAGCACTGGTAATACACTAATAGATCTTAAGTGACCTATTTCAGAGGGCGTTTTGATTTTAGGAATGGGTATTACCTTTGCAAATTTCCAGTTTCGAGAAAAGTAAGAAAATAATATTAGTAATGTAAGGAATTATAAAAGGACAAAACAGCAGTATTCTAAAATTATTGGAAAAAATTGAACAACAATTTTATATTACCACCAGCCGCCACTGGTTATAAATAAGCAGGACTTTAAATGCCTAAATTTCCCAATATTAAATCTTACATTTTGTCAAATTAATCTGATGAAAAAATTAAAACCTCGTTAAAAAAATTATTAGGCCTAAAGTTAAACTCATTTAGCAATACACATTTCAATAATAATTAAATGCCACTCTTTATAAAGATATACGTGAGGAAAAATATAAAAATACGCACCCTTCCCGCAGGAGTATTACACATTAAGTAATTCCCATTATTTTTAATTACTGGAATAGGTACTAAATTGAAAATGTTCGGAAAAGCGGATTCGATAGAGTCGAGTCTACGATAACACACTTCCTGAATCCATTTGATATTATATCAGATAACTCCGGTAAAATTACGGTTTAATTGCATGATTTCAAATAAATTTTATACTTTTATCTCTATACTATCTCTACGAGGGTTGTAGAAAAATGAGGTTTACAAAAAGTTTCATATTAAAAATTAACTTTAGTTAAATTATTATAATCATTTTATCAATAATTTATAACTACATTTATAGGTAAGATGGCCATCCTCTTTATGACATGAGCTGATCTAATTCCCATCAAAACTGTATATAATATTAACTTTCTTCTCACTTTCGCATTGATTGCATTTAAAAACCAAAACTTTACATAAAAATTACCAATTTTTTATAAAAACCACTATTAATCCATTAAGCGTTAATCACAATTTGAAAAATAAAAAAATATATATATTTCAAATTTCACTTTCTTCAAACTCAAATAAACACACCGGACAATCAAAAGCAGCAATCCATCCGTTAAAACCGAAAAAAAAAACGACTTCGACAAGTCAGTCTAGAGAAAGTATCTGCTATTATAACTAAGAATTTGAGGCAGTTTTTTGTAAATATATAAATGAGAGACACAATTCCGGTAGTGTTCTTAGTTGTTTGTACGTTGTTCGCAGTTAATTACCCTAGAAAATTTGTGCATCATGAAGAATGTAAGTCTGTTGAATATACTTATTTATTTGGTAGATTAATTTTTCGAGCAGGGACGTAGATTAAGATTTGGGGACAAGCTAACAAGTTAAAATTATATTATTATTAATCCGAAATAAATATTCAAAATCACCATGAAACTAAACACCCCACAAAAATTATCGCATCACTAAAAATTTTGCAAAAGTTTGAATTATTTTTTTATCTGAACCGTTTGATCGATTTGAATGTTCTTTTCTTTGGATGATAGGTTGAGTCCTGAAGATTAATAATCTCTATAATTATGTATATAAAATTTAATTTTTGAATGAATACTGGGTGTTGCCATAATATAAGTTTTTTGATAGAAAATTTGTAACACCCTGTGGAGTGTACCAGTAATAACAGCATATTGCAATTACTAGCCGACTTTATCCTCATCTTTTCGCAAAATGTTCCTTTTCGGTTCGTTTTATTATCTCTATTTTTAGAGGAAATATGCGAAGAAACATAACACTATAACAAGAATGTTTATTAAATCTTTAACAAAACAAAATTAATTTTAAAAGTCTAATTTAAAATACAATAATTTTCAATACCGAGTGTTGCCTCCTCTCGCTGCAATTACAGCTTGCATTCGTCTTGGCATCCCTTCAAACAGGTTGTGGATATAGCCTTGATCCATATTGTTCCAAAACATAACCAATTTATTTTGAACCTCATCCAGTGTTCTACATGGAATACGATCTTGTTGAATTGCCCATCCTAAATGATCCTATACGTGTTCTATGGGATTCAAGTCTGGACTGCGGGCTGGCCAATTTATTACAGTGACATTAACTTATTTAGATAATCGATGACTATTCTGGCCGTGTGTGGTCGTGCATTATCTTGCATGAATATGAAGTTCTCACCAACGAAAGGGCCATATGGGATCACAGGAGGTTCCAGAATATCCCGTATGTATCGATCGGCCGTCACCGTTCCTTGATTAACTACCACTAGCTCTGTGCGTCCATGGTAGGATATTCCGCCCCATACCATAGTCAACCCGCCGCCAAAAATTTCCGTATGACGAAAGTTGACTTGAGAATAACGCTCACCTGGCCTTCGATACGTCTATCTAAGGAATATAGACAAAATCTGGATTCATCAGAAAATAGTACATTGGACCATTCTGCAAGACCCCATTCCACGTGCTCTCTAGCAAATTGTAACCTGGCAACCCTGTGCGCCCTAGTAAGAAGTGGACCTCTTGCTGGAACCATTGCTCGCAAATTATGTTCACGAAGGCGATTCCTGACAGTTTGTAAAGATATGTTTACATTTCTAGCTGCTAGCTGGTCATGTTGAAGCATTCGCGCAGTACAATGTCGAGTCCTTAAGGCCGTTACTCGTAAAAAACGATCATCTACACCTGTAGTAATTCTTCTACGTCCTTGACCTTCTCTCCTAGAATATTGCCCGGTTTCTCTATAGCGCCTTACAACTCTTGAAATGGTACTTTGTTGAACCCCAATTACGTTAGCAACGTATCTTTGACTTCGTCCATCTTCAATCAGAGTAATTACTTTTACGGCCTGTTCTTCAGATAAGTGTCGTTGAACGTTCATTGTAATCCAGTTTAGTACACAGTTTAAATGTAAGTATTGTAAGAAATCACAATGAAAAGTGTTGAAATGTACCGCAAAAATTTATATACCAGCAAACTGTCAATTTGAATTTGGATGACGTTACGTATAATTTTTCATTTGTCAAAGCCTACCTTTCAGTTTATTCAATAAATGCATGTAAACCTTTGTAAACTACCAATATGTGAGTCTGTAAAAAGAGACTGTGATAAAAAACTGTAAATCTCCTCTAAAAATAGAGATAATAAAACGAACCAAAAAGGAACATTTTACGAAAAGATGACGCTAAAGTCGACTATTAATGGCAATACGCTGTTATTACTGGTACACCCCACAGGGTGTTACAAATTTTCTATCCAAAACCCTATATTATGGCAACACCCAGTATTCATTCAAAAAGTAAATTTTAAATACAGAATTATAGAGATTATTAATCTCCACGAATCAACCTATCATCCAAAAAGAAGAATATCCAAATCGATCAAACGGTTTAGAAAAAAAATAACTTCAAACTTTTGCTAACATTTTAGTGATGCGATAATTTGTGTGGGGTGTGTATATTATTTACATCTACTATTTTTTTGATTTGATTGAAATATTTAAATATTACATTAAAAATTAAAAATTAATTTAGAATGTTACGAAAAATGCTTGAACAACTATTATTTGTATCCTCTTATTATAAAAACATTATATAATTTTGGAATGTATTAGTCTGGCATTAATGTCTAAAATGATTAAAACACGCAAGCCTTCTCACCACGTCAAGGTTGCATTCCTAGAGAAGGAAAACAGGAACAATATCATGTTCTTTTCCAAAATAACGTGGCAACAGATACATGGTTACGTTTAATAACGTAAAAATATCTCAGAGTAAGTAGTAAAGAGAGGACAGTAAACAATGTTTGTGTCGCCATGATAATATGGTCGAGAATTCTAATTAGAGAGAAATAGATTAATATCTCTATCTCTTTGTTTGTATTTGTCAGTTTTACAAAGCTTTTCTCAGACAATTATTCCAGTGTTTAATTTAAATTTGTTCGTGTTGTGGTGTTAAAAGTAATTGTTATTAATATTATATTCATAACAAAAAAGCCATATTTTGTTTTCACTTCATTAAAAATGCACCTACCTACCTTTTAAAACATTTTATTTTATATTCTATTTGGTCAACATTTTCGCATTTAAAATGACCCAGCGAAATTGTTTTACGGTACGCTACTGCTGAGAATTCTAAAACGAGTGAGAAAGCCTTCATTAGAAAGAGAGATACTGATTATATGATAGCGAGATTAATATTGTATAACTTTATGTAGTGGTGGCCTATCTGCTATTATATTATCTAAGAAAAATATAACCAAAATGGAAAATCAAATCTCATCAGAACTATCAGAACTATTATCTTCACTTGACGTGTCATTCAGGTTTATAATGCAAGAATGAGCCGGAAGTACTCTATGGTTATTTTAAATTTTGGTAACATGGAGAACACAATTAGACCATAATTCTTGAGATATACCTCCAACAACTTTTCTAATAACATCTAAAACGCTTTCAAACAACGCAGGATTAATTTTTTTTTCTGACCTCCCTTTTGATGTTACTCCAAATTAATTCTATTGCATTAAATGTGCAATAATACGGTGGTAAGCGAATTACGGTATGTTCGAATGTCGTAACCATCTCATTCACAACATAGCTAGGTTTGAGATTCAAGCCTTTTAATATTGCAAACAAAAGAAAGAAAAGAAAATGGTTACATAAAATTGTTATACTTGAATTTTAAAGGCTTTTCTATTATCTAGGGCGGAGACCCTTGGATGACAGCCATAGCAATACGTGTGTCTTTTTTTTCCACCAGTTTGTTGGAATCGTTGTTTCGCCGATGCGGCCTTGAACTCCTTGTGTTGGATTCGATTTATTTATGGTTGACCGTTGAAATTAATAACATTTGACATTTTGGATTAAAATTTGTGTTTATAATTTTATTTGGATGTACCTATATACTTTAATTTGGACGTATATATTTTTAAAAGATCATTTTTTCGGTTTTTCCCACAAAAAAACAATTAAGTAATTAATTGTCGAGGTTTTACTCGGATCGAAATACTTAAGGATTCACAGTAGAAAACGTATTTATTAACATAAATTACAAAAATATAAATATCAAGAAAATGACAAGTTATTTGATAATCTTGACTGACTTTTCTTCAAACTATCACGGCTCGCTTGAACAGCATCCAATGTAGTGAATAGTTAGTAGACTTTCTCCAACACTTCCCCTCGAGTCGTGATTGACATTTAACATTATCATGTTTGTATTAGACCTAATAGATTAACACAGGTAGTATGCTTTGATCTAGTTAGTCCTTTAGTAAATATATCAGCAGGCATTGAATGAGTTGATAAGTATTTTACTTGAAACTTCCTGCTTCTGATAACTTCTCTGATGAAATGAAATCTTAAGTCTATATGCTTGCTCCTACTATGAAACATTGAGTTATCCGCAAGCTTAAGAGCACTTTGGTTATCATTGTAGATAACAATATCAGTTAGATTTTTTAGTCCCAGATCATTTAAAAAATTATAAAAATATATTGCTTCTTTTGAGGCTTCACACATTCCAATGTACTCTGCCTCTGTAGAAGACAATGAAACAGTGTGTTGTTTCCTCGAATCCCACGATATTGGACATCCAGATAAAATAAATGAATATCCTGAGAATGATCTGCGGTCATCCAGACAATTTCCCCAATCGGCGTCGACGAAGCCTTTTAAAGATTCTTGATCAGGTCCATATTGAAGCCCCAGGGTCATAGTTCCCTTCAAGTAGCGTAGGACCCGTTTTGCAGCAGACCAGTGAATTTTACTGTAGCAGTTGTTAAACTGTCCTAAGTAACTTACAGCAAAACTTATATCTGGCCTCGTAGTTGTACTTAAATAAGTTAGAGCACCTACTAATTCTCGGTATGGATATTTTATGTCGTCGTCACAAGGTTGTTCAGTTTTCTTTAATTTTACATTGGAATCAATAGGCGTTGAGACAGGGTTTGAATCCATCATTCCAAAACGTTCAAGTAGTTCTAAAATATAACCTCTCTGATGCATAGTTATATTATTTTCCTTTTTGGAAAATTCTATTCCAAGGCAATAACCCACTTCCCCAAGTTCTTTACTTCAAAATATCGGGAAAGTCTTTCATAGAGATTATTCATGATATTTGGATTCTTTGAGGCGATCAAAATATCATCTACATAAATTGCAATCAGTGTTAATTCTTCCCCTTGATTTAAACGGTATAAACATGGATCAGAGTTCGATGGTTTAGCACCTAGTGTTACTAAAACGTTATTCAACTTGTGATACCAACTTCTTCCTGCTTGACGTAGTCCATACAGGGCCTTCTTTAGGAGACATACTTTCTGACTTTTCTTCAAACTATCACGGCTCGCTTGAACAGCATACAATGTAGTGAATAGTTAGTAGACTTTCTCCAACATTAATTAATTCCTTAATTCTGATTAAATCCCGCAATCCATAGCTGTCAGTTGTCACATCTAATCGGAAAAACCATATTTTGAAATGATGGAATGGTGTTGCATCGATTTCATCAACGTTGGATAAAAAGACAGCGCTGTTAGTTCATCATTGATAGAGAAGGTCTGTTCGGGTTCTTTAAAATACATTGAAAACTATCAGAGGACTAGTTGACCAGTGGACAGTTTAATAGTTGTGTGCGACGTATACTTTAGAATTGAACTGTTCCACTAGTTCTCGGACGGTTTGCATCGAGTTTTAAGGAAACCCAAACAAACTTAGATTGATAAAAATAAAGACAGGTAGATACTGAACCGATGCCAAAGAATACCTACCCAAGAAGCGAAACTGAATGATTTTTCGTATGTACCAAAACAAGGGAACTTAATACACTGAGAAACGTATAAAAATTAATCAGTTTTTGTCGTTTGGTTCATAAGAATTAAACACATACTAAAGTAACAATGAAAGTCAGAAAATTCTTAATATGTTCATTATGTCAAATACGAGTAGATTATTTTAATAACGAAATAAGTACTGTATAGGTACAATGATGACAGTAACTACACAATAGCGAAAGCAGATGACCTGGTTATTCTGAGCTCCTAAACATAAAACAAAACTTTGCAACAGATGTGAAGTACCTACCCAGACAACACACCAAATCCCAGAGATATCCACAGAATATCTTTTGTGGATATCCAATATATCCACAGGATATCAGAAATATTCCATGGATCTAATATGGATATCCAAATGTCCGTCTATATCCAGAATGTAGAAGATATCCTAATGGATATCCAGCAAAATATTTAATGGGTATCTTCCAGAAAATACAAGAAATCCCAGAGATATCCACAGAATATATTTTGTGGAAATTCAATATATCCAATATGGATATCCAACCAAATGTCCGTCTATATCTCAGGATATAGAAGATATTTGGATATTCAGCAACATATTTTATCTTTAATAGAGGTTCATAAGTAACCAATGATTATTGAATAACGTCGAAAGAAAATAGCAGACATAAAAAATATTTTCAACACTCAAAAGTCAAAATATTTTCAACACTCTGCCTTTGATTTTGCCCACTAAGGAGAAAGTCATCCTTATTAAAACTCTTCAGTAATAAATGGAAATTTTCGACTCCAGTCTCTAATGGAGTCTAAATAGAACAAAAATTTCGATCGAACTCAATTACGGCGGGTCAAGCATGAGTAGATGCGAAAGTGGTATCGCCATCTATACTTAGTAAGCAAAATCAAATAACATCTAGTGGATATCCACGATGGTTTGCGTTCGCGCCTAGACTTTGATATATTTAGTGGATGTCCATGGGATATTGAATACACCTTAAAAAAATTAATTTTAAATATCTGAACGGTACTATTAGCCACAATGGCGAGCACAATGGCGTAATTTTTTAATAATTTGCTATATAATTACTATTATTTATGGACATTTGCATGTCTATAAATCACATATCATGGATATAAAATAGATAACCACCATGGACTGGACATTCAGTGGATATTGGGATGTGCAGTAGATATCCAAAGGATTTGATGTGCTGTCTGGGTAGGTAGCATCTGCTCAAAACAGCATACATTACTTATGAACAATGCCGCCGAACCTATGATAATATACAGTGCAGTTGTCTGGGTACCGAAAATCCATAAATTAAAATCCATCTGCAAAATAGAACAAATTTAAATAACAGCATGTCTCAACATAACAGGAGCCATGATAACCACACCAACCAGAGCCATGTAAGTCGTTCTTAGTCTCACTCCCCTTGATATTTACATCAAGGAGGTTGCTCTTCCATAAGCCATATAAAGCTATAACAGAACAAATAGAAGTGACGGAAGTGGCAGGTACGATTCATATCCACACCGACGGTAAGTAATGAGCAGTGATATTTTTTTACAGTTAAGAACTGACTTAGATAACTGACTTATTTTTCACTTCAACTGGATGAATCAACAGATGTCGTTGACACTACCCAGATGGCCGTGTTCGTCAGGATGGTTTTTAGTGATTTTACGATTAAAGAAGATCTTTTGACGTTTATTCCACTGAAAGGACACACTACTGGACAGGAGTTGTTTTCTCATTTAAAAAATGTTATTTCTTCCGAGAAAATTCCAATATCAAAAATGGTAGGCTTGACAACCGATGGCTATGGTGGGTTGTGATAAGGGTCTGGTGGCGTTATGTCGTAAAGATGAAACTTTTCCGCAATTTCTCTGTTACCACTGCACTATCCATGAGCAAGCTTTATGTGGAAATTTCCTGAAACTAAATAACGTTATGAAACTGGTGGTAAAAATTGTGAACAAGATTAGAGCTCAAGCGTTACAAAGAAGATTATTCAAAACCTTGGCCGATGAAGTTGACTGTCATTACAGGGACCTACTCCTTCACTTTGAAGTCCGATGGTTAAGTAGAGGACGGGTGCTGAAACGTTTAATGATGTCCAATCTGGCATAGTTCGATTTTTCAAACAATGCGATGAACCGACTCCGGAACTAGAAAATTCAATCTGGCTTAGATATTTTGGTTTTCTCGTGGACATTACAGATAAATTAAACAAACTTAATTTGCAGCTTCAGGGGAGAGACAAAGAACTAGCGGAAATGATTTCTGATATAAAAGCATTTATCAAAAAGCTGGAGTTTTGGGAACAAAACCTAATTAACAGCGATGCCAAGCATTTTCCTATTCTTTCAGAAAAAATATCTCAAAATCCATTAGAACCCTATGACAACAAATATCATGTAGAAATAGTTTCTACCCTGAAGAATAACTTCAAAAATCGTTTTAAGGATTTCAACGAAATGGTTTTAGTAGCGCAGTTTCCCAGACAACACACCAAATCCCAGAGCTATCCACAGAATATCTTTTGTGGATATCCAATATATCCACAGGATATCAGAAATATTCCGTGGATCTAATATGGATATCCAAATGTCCGTCTATATCCAGAATATAGAAAATATACTATGGATATTCAGCAAAATATCTAATGAGTACCTTCCAGACAATACAAGAAATCCCAGAGATATCCACAGAATATATTTTGTGGATATCCAAAATGGATATAGAATTCAGATATTCAGCAAAATATTGTATCTTTAGTAGAGGTTCATAAGTAACCACCAATGATTATTGAATAACGTCGAAAGAAAATAGAGATAAAAAATATTTCCAACAATCTGCCTTTGATTTTGCCCACTATAAGGGCACTAAGGAGAAAGTCATCCTTATTAGTACTCTTCAGCAATAAATAGAAATTCTCGACTCCAGTCTCTAATAGTCTGATTGTGAAAAAAAAATTCGATCGAACTCATTTACGGCGGGTTGAGCATGAGTAGATACGAAAGTGGTATCGCCATCTATACTTAGGAAGCAAAATCAAAAATTACATCTAGTAGATATCCACGATGGTTTGCGTCCGCGCTTAGACATTGATGTATTTATATTTATAGTGGATGTCCATGGGATATTGAATACACCTTAAAAAAATTAATTTTAAATATCTGAACGGTACTATTAGCCACAATGGCGAGCACAATGGCGTAATTTTTTAATAATTTGCTATATAATTACTATTATTTATAGACATTTGCATGTCTATAAATTACATTTCATGGATATAAAATAGATATCCACCATGGACTGGACATTCAGTGGATATTGGGATGTTCAGTAGATATCCAAAGGATTTAGTGTGCTGTCTGGGTTGTTGTTTCGCCCTTTATGGAAATTGATATCCAACAGTTTGCAACTTGTGTTATGCAGAACTTTGGCGAAGACATCGCTGCAACAGAAATGGAAGTAATTGAGTTTCAAAATGATTTAGCCTTAAAATCGTTAGTCTCAAGTACCAAATATATCTAGCCTATTGTAAGTAAAGACAAATATTCAGTTCTATGCCGTGTTGCCTTGAAAGTAAAAGCATTATTCAGTTCAACCTATTTGTGTGTCAGCCTTCTCATTGAACGTGCTTTTTTATTTTTCAATGTTTATGTTCATGATAGTGCGTTAATTTTTTGTTGTTATTATTAACTATTTTTAAATCTTACGTGACATGCCGTTGTGGCTGGATAAAAGTTTGTGTTTATTTTTCAAACACCTTCGTTTGGTAGGTAGGAATGTAGCTATGAACAAGTACGTACTAGTAATATTAGTTATTTTGTTATTAGTTTATTATTAGTACCTATGTATTATGTATTACCAGTTAAATAGTAAAATAAATACATACAATTAACTGTGGATTATTCATTTACGCTGCGTTACGTGGCTTCCGTGTGGGTAGCTCGCTGTTTATTCCAAAATTAACAAAGTAGCTCAACACATTGAGAGGTTGGCGACCACTGACTTAGAACATAAGTTGAGCAAAATCACAGACTTACGATTGGATATACCAGTCCACGTTTAGCGGCTCTACAAATAGAAATTTGAGAAATGCTTAATTCAGCCAATAGCAGGACGCTAAAATTAAGCTGTACAACATTAATCTGACCTAAACGTGCTTGTCGTACAACGATGCCAGACATAAAATATTGATGTGATTCTAGCTTCGAATATATTTGTTCGCTAAATATACACAGTCGTTTAGCTGTAATAGAATTGAACGCATCACTTTTTTTACAGTTTGACAACTGTGTTTTCTAAGTCTGAACGTCGGCGGTGTCTTTGTCAATTATATATAGATATACTAATAATACCGATATTTAATTGTGGAATAGTAAAATTTATGTGCCGTCGACTATATACAGGAAATTAAATTAAATATCGAAAGAATATTCAGACTACAAAAAGTTTAATCATATTTAGGAATAATTGATGACATCAAGTTGGCAATTCTGTCATATTTATTTATCAATCTCTTTCCAATTTTAAATAATTCGAAGAAATACCTATATTAAATAAACATTGCCTGCATTTATTATATATTGCATTAAACATAAACAACAATAACAAGTTTTGATATTCACGAACATAACAAAGCCACGTTTTATTCTAGACATATGTACTACAATAATTAATGACCTCAAATAAATATAAATCGCCGTAATTGAATATGTTTATCGATGTGGCAACATCGCATCGTCCTCTTCGATCGAGAATTTAAAATTTTCGCCGAAAAGTTAAAATCGCAAACTTGTCACAAAATATCTAGGAACGACCGTACTATTACTATATTATTATTATTATTATTATTATTATGTAGGTCGCTCCAATTATATTTAAATTGATGCACATTCAAATTATTCAGTATAACTAAATTTATAATAAAGCCGACTTTCTTTGATCTATTTAAGATAATTTCAATAATAATTTATGTCCTGCTGTGGGCGTATAAATATCAAACATAATTATTTCGTTTAGCTTATTATAGTAATTTTAAAGTATTCCAACTTATTTATGCTATGTCAGCGGAGTTTTACACTTTGTAATGGAAAGACATTTTACCCCAGTACAGTGTTGCCAACTATTTTTTTTTTTGAGAAATCGTACAAATAGAGTAGAAAAATACCTAGTATATTACATAGAAATAGTATGGTATATTAGCCAAAAAAAAACGTACAATAGGTACATGTATAGCATAATATAACTTAAATGGAAAGAAAAAATAAAAAAAAAAACTTTGGCGTGATAATTTATTTATGTTTTTACAAAGAAAAAAAATATGTGAGACTTTAAATTAACACATTTAAACTAACCAATCGATCACTTGAAAGTGATTAAAATTTTAAATACAAGCCTTAAGGCCGAATTCGGTGTGTCAAGATAGCCGTTTGTACAAAATCACGATAAATAAAACTAAAATGAAAAACAAAGGGAGTCCATATATGAACCTTTTATAGAGTCCAAATGGACGTCCATGAGTGGGACGTTTATATAGTCCAATGGATGTCCTTCGGTAAAATGCTGGATGTCCTTTGGACAGTCGATATGTGGCACTTCCGATGGACATCCAATGGATTTACTTGTGCTGTCTGGGCAGGATTTAAAAAAGTGCTGGATCAAAATATCTCAAAAAAAAATAGGTTAGGTAAATAAGGACCGATTCCACCGTTGTATTAAACGGAGTTTAAAATTACATTTTTACATTAACAATGTCATTTTAACCTCCGTTTAACACAACGGTGCAATCGGTCCTTAGTAGTATTTTTTATTTTTTTTTCTTATTTTATGACATTACACCAATTCACCCAGCACTATATTGTCCTGCGCTATTTAGTGGTAGTGCCCATAATAAAAGATGTCAACAAATTTAGTATTATAAATTCATGATAAATATTATATTTATAAAGAAAGCACAGAAACTAAACTTATATAAACACTAAATATATGATACTAAATAAACACTAAATGATATTAAAAAAACAATATTATGATGATAATAATATCTAAAAACAGTTAAAAAATCAAAAATACAGAAGCCCGCCACAAAACTAAAAATACCCAGACAGCACACCAAATCCTTTGGATATCTAATGAACATACCAATATCCACTGAATGTCCAGTCCATGGTGGATATCTATTTTATATCCATGAAATGTAATTTATAGACATGCAAATGTCCATAAATAATAGTAATTATATAGCAAATTATTAAAAAATTACGCCATTGTGCTCGCCATTGTGGCTAATAGTACCGTTCAGATATTTAAAATTAATTTTTTTAAGGTGTATTCTATATCCCATGGACATCCACTATAAATATAAATATATCAAAGTCTAAGCGCGGACGCAAACCATCGTGGATATCTACTAGATGTAATTTTTGATTTTGCTTCCTAAGTATAGATGGCGATACCACTTTCGTATCTACTCATGCTCAACCCGCCGTAAATGAGTTCGATCGAATTTTTTTGGCAGTCACACCACAGACCATACCCTTTAAAGATGGGCCACTCAACAGTGAAAAATTTTACTCATCTTTCAGCGCCATCCGTAGCGGTTGCAAATAGTTGAGTTAAAAAAAAAGAAGATAACTAATAATTGAAAATTTGTTCAAGATTTATTAAATAGATGGCGGTAGGGGTCAATGAGCGCGGGTTTTTCAAACTCGGCCTTTCTAATAAACCACTACTAAGTTTTCAAAATTATAATTTTTCGTTCTTTTTTACTTAAAATGATTCAAACATTTTATTCTTCACTCAACATACTTAGATGGATATAATCCATTGAGTTATGTTCTGTGATAGATAAAATTTGAAATATTTTAAGTTAAAAAGAAAACGAAAAATTATAATTTTGGATTTATGGAACAAAAAATACATCTTATTATGAAATAAAACACGATTATAACCATATATTTTTTATTATTAGAATTAAAATTGCACGAATTCTTATTACAGTACACAATAATAAAGAAATATGAATATAAAACTATTGTGAAGTTCACCCATGGTTGTATCCAGTAGAAGTTGTAACGAAAGTTCCTGGGGAAAGTTGGCTCTGGCTGCTGTTGGGTGTACTTGTCACTTCCTATTGCAGTGTTTGCTGATTCGTTTTCATGTAAAAAATGAAGAAGAGTATCAGTTAAAAAATATAAAGTTCAATTTTATTATTTTTGTTTTGAGTCAATTCAGCTGAGCTATTAATTTATTAGCTAGTGAGAATGAATCGGCATTTCTTAAAAATATATCGTAGAAGATTTTTCAATAAAATGAAGGAATTTGAATTTAGTAAGAATGCAACTTTTATTAATTGGAATCAATAAATTGTGAAGATACCTAGGTGAGGTAGGTCACAGTATATGGAGCAAAAAATAATAAGAGTCGCACAATATAAAATATACAATTATTGGTATGTTTGAAAAGTACCTCATTTTGAATTCGGAAAAAAAATTGTATATAGGTATCTACTATAAAGTATCCATTACATATTGTATAATTCTAAAAAAATACTAATAACACTATTTATTTCAATCTTCTTAATATTCACATATTTTATCTAGTTACTGAAATTGTATAGAAAATGATAAAAGTTAGGTTAAGATTTTTAATTTTTCCTAGAAAACATTAGGTTACCCGCATTATTTTGGAAATTTATTTCACAAATTGGGTACTTTTAAGTAATAATATATGCTCTTAAAATTTGGCAAAGTATTTAAGAATAAAATACAAAAAGAAGTTTTTACTTGTAAAGAAATAAAATTGTAAATGTATTCCTTACCTGCGACTAACTTTATCCTGACAATCTGGATCAGCACAAGGACGAATTCGCACCATAATTATAAATGTTTAAAGCTTTAAAAATTATCTTCGAAAAACTAACCTAATAAAACAAATCAACCATTACCATTATTGCCATTGGCTGCGTTCATCCGCGCCACATGCTACCTGATCGATCTGGTAGCGCTCTCGAGTGGCACGTATGAACGGTGTATTTTGACATTTCGCTCAAGGAGCGGCCGCCATTAAAAGTAGCGCATTTTATTTACGTCTGATCGGTGATCACTGATCTGTCTTACGCACTTACGTCCCAATGAAGTGGAGAGGGGTAGAATGATAACTGTCAATGAAAAAGTCTAGACACTATGCACAATTTCGTTTTGCACATTTTGTAAACAAAATTCAGGGACGGTTTAACAACATTTTGTGCAACAATTATAAAATAGTGCATCGGAAAATAATTAACAAGTATAATTTAATACTAAATTGAAATAAACGCATAAAAAATCACAAATATACGCAAGATAACAAAGAATTGACGCCAAAAAAGCTTACAACAGCCACAAAACAAGCAAACAACAGAGCTGAACATGAACATAATCGCTGAACAGAGCCAATCCTGGAATTTGTTTACAGTGCTTTAGGGCAACATCTCCTTGTCATTTACATGTATAAGAGTGGAAGGTTGAATCACGCATAATTTCTACACTCGTGATGGATGCGCAGACGGTACTTTATCGTTCTACTCTCTCTACTTCTTTGTTACGTCCACGGTTTGCTTGGTGACTAGTAGGGTTATATTAGCATATTAGCAATTGAAAAATAAACAAACAAATCTTCAACCAGAGACATTCAACTCAAAAGTAAAATGAATAAACCAAAATCAAATGTCACTTTTAAACATGGTTCATCCGTGCATAAAGATCGATCAGGTAGCGTAAGTGATCGCTACTTTTGTAGCGCTCCTTGAAATGGCGCGGATGAACGCAGCCAATAATAGCGTTTTTTGAGCTGTCGAAAGTTTTAAATAACAACTTGCGTACACTTGCGTTACTCTGAACCTGCTCGACGAATGCAACGAGCAAACTTTGTGTAAGTAGCGCCATCTATGGGTGGTGCACAGTACTACAACACGAGTAAGCATTTCCCTATTAAAGATCCCATAGCCTGAATCACACTCTATTAGAGATTGGAGTCGAGAATTTCCATTTATTCAATTGCTGAAGAGTCCTAATAAGGATGACTTTCTCCTTAATGCCCTTATAGGCCTTATAGTGGGCAAAATCAAAGGCAGATTGTTGGAAATATTTTTTATCTCTATTTTCTTTCGAGGTTATTCAATAATCATTGGTTACTTATGAACCTCTACTACTAAAGATACCTATAAAATATTTTGCTGAATATCTGAATTCTATATCCATATTGGATATCCACAAAATATATTCTGTGGATATCTCTGGGATTTCTTGTATTGTCTGGAAGATACTTATTAGCTATTTTGCTGAATATCCATAGGATATCTTCTATATTCTGGATATAGACGGACATTTGGATATCCATATTAGATCCACGGAATATTTCTGATATCCTGTGGATATATTGGATATCCACAAAAGATATTCTGTGGATATCTCTGGGATTTGGTGTGTTGTCTGGGTATAAATAAACGAATAACCCATAGATTGGAATAACCTTACAGAGGTCTTAAAGACGTCTTATTTATGGCTTCACAAGCTATTAATGGTTATTGGGGGCTTATTTATGGTTTATTTAAAGCTTCACAAGACCATTATAAGCCATTAATAAGACGTCTCAAAGACATCTTATTTATGGCTTATTTAAGGCTTTACAATACCTATATAAGTCGTCTTAAAGACGGCTTATTTATGGCTTTTTTTAAGCTATACAATATAAGCCATTAATAAGACGTCTTAAAGACGTCCCCTTTTGTAACATTAGATGTCTTCTAAGACGCCTTTCAGGAAATACCAGACGTCTTATGTCTTAGGTGAGACGTCTTAAAGACGACTTTGTGCTATATGGGAATGTGTCTCAGCATTCATATTATAATGTAATTTAATTGTTTATTTTGCAGTTTTTCGCTCTATTGTGCTTCTTCCTTATCTCAACATCCGCAGTACTGTCCCTTCCGACACCGCCGGTTGAAGACCAAGTACAAAATCCCAGTTCTACAAGAGCCCAAAGACAAGCAGCAGCGGGTTCCCATCACGATGCAGTGGACTTCGGGGCCCATACGGGTGATCACGGAGCTTTTGGATGGTACGCGGACTTTCCTGTCCATGCGTACTAAGTAGTCAAAACGATATAGCTATTGTAATTGCAATTTTTGGCAGAATTTTTGAATAGTTGTTCATGTAGGGTGAAATTATGACGAAAATATTACATCATCAAACACGCACTTTACATAAGACAGTTGACATACTTTAGACGTGGTTCGACTTTAGGTACTATTTTTAAAATAATTTTGTATAATTAAAGTAAAAACAATGTGATTTTTCTATTTTAAGTATTAATTTTATGACTATTACTACCTTGTTAGTTCTTTCTTAATCTTTTCTTTGCTATATCCTTTCTCTTTCCTACTTTTAATACCTTTTTTTCTTTTCTTTTTTTATGATTACTATCTCCTTATTTTTCTTCATCTTTTCTCTCACAATCCTTTCTCTTTCTTACTTTTACTACCTCTTATTCGCCTTCTTTTATTTTTCTATTAAACTTAGGAGCAAACCAGACCTCTTGCGAAAGCAAAAATGTTTTAAGAATTTTATAATATATTTATAAGCGTACCACTGGGTATACTTCGTGATATTATGTGTCTTGACAATATTAAGAGCTTTAAATTTGTGCAACGATTAGGTAGCAATTTACAGAGACGTTTAAGAAAAAAAGGTGGGAAATCATTCCATTTAAAAATTAATTAGATATTTATTAAAACAAAAAGCAGCAATTTTTATAGATTTAATACAGAATGGTGTGTAAATGTTTTTTTTTTAATTCCTTTTAAAAATGTTCAAAATACTTATCGAAGGTTTACAAAAACTTCAAGGTTTCTCCACCATAATTTGTTTTCTCTTAAACTCAAAAAGAAGATTTTGTTACTGTGTTTTGTACAGCGGTGACCGCTTGTAAAAGAGACAAAAGTGTGAAACTTGTAATTATATTTTTGAGTTATATATTTCTATATATCTCCATCTTTGCTATGTTCCTTACTCTTCTTGAAAAATAAAAGAAAGTTATTGTTAAACTGTGTTTTATTTTATTTAAGTCGCTTGACAATTAAACTATTTACACTTTACGTTACAGAACATATATTGTCTACAATATATGGGGGATACAACTAAAAACCAAAGTATTAAGAATACTCTTATTTTATAACCCATACAGATATTTTAAATTATTAACAATAAATAAGCCAGCAAGATCAACAGATTTTATCCCCATTTAAGTTTGGCTTGCATAATTTTTCAACAATAAATATTTTGTTTTTCAGACTTCAATTACATTTCCTTACAATTCACATATCCCATGCAAATTTAAATATATTACTACATTTTATCAAATTGTACATTGTACAAGATATGTGTTTACCAAACACAATTCACACTAATCATCATTCCAATGATTCTTCTCTAATTATTCATTTTTTGGCTAATCATGCATATAAATATTTTTAAATTATGATAAAAATGTGATAAATTGAATTCATAAAAATTAAATTAACTAATCTACAAATAGGTAATAATTATTAATCATCCTGTCTTGCACTCTCCATGGCTTCTTTCAAAGTTTTTTCAAACAATTTTTTCGCGTCAGAAAAGCCCTGCTTCGTTTTACCAAACGAATTTGGACCAGAAGATGTAGGAGTGTCCCTAAAATAAAAACATAATTATTGAACATTAGATGATTCTTAAAAACGTTTTTAATAATAATATTCTTACCTTCCAATGTTCCTCATCCTCATTCTAGCTTGTGGAGGCATTTCTTCGGGTTCACTATCACTATCCTGATTAAAGACATTTGCTACGCTTAGCTTTGGCTTAGCAAGAGGCTCTTTCTTTACTTCGCCCAGTTTCATCTGGATACTAACGCTTTTCAGTCTATTCTTAGCCCCCAATCCCACATTCTCTATGGGTTTAGAAGATTGGCTGGGTTCTTCTTTGATTTCTTTTTTTACGTACTTGTCGTATCTTCGAGGCGAGCGTGATCGAGACCTCGATCTTTCCTTCTTCCTTATTTGGGAACCTAATAAACACTGATACATTTAAAGCACGTTAATAAAGAAAAAAATCTATAGATCTTAATAGGGGGTTTCTAGGTAATAATGTACATTATCCGTTTTCCAGGTAAAGCCTGAAATTAGAAATGTGCAGAATATATTTATTACCATTTAAACTGCTTTCTCTGTATCTACCACTCATTTTTGTTAAAAATTATTGATAAAAAGCATCAATTTTATAGATAATTAATAAATACGTGACAAACTCAAAACATATGTGACACGTGACACTTCTTTATGACATAATAACTGTCAATGTCAAACTTCCAATTTCACCAACAAAAAAATAATTATGACCCTACAGTTACGAGCTTCCTCAAAGAAATGCAACACATCGTACATGTTATTGTAAATGATGTTGCCTAATTTGGCCTTTCTTTGACTTCAGATTTGAACATATCTTATAAAATAATAACATCCTGTATGTATATGGAATAATTCTTTAATTTAATAAATATATTTTTTTGTTCCAAATATTATACTCTTCATGTATCGATCAAAATTTAAAAATGTTTGTACCAAAATCATTGTCATCAAATTTTAAACAACTTTAAAAAATGCCCGCCCGTCCTGTTTTTGTACGCACGTCTAACATGTAATTTTAAAAAACCGACTCAGCAAAATCGTGCAGGTGCCATCATAAATTGAGTTTGATGATTTTGTATAGTTTCAATCTTCAGATCATGACTAAATGTATATGGGACCACCCCCGCGGTTCCTCTTTCTAACAAAAAAAGAATCCTAGAAATCGGACAAAGTGGTAAAAAATTATCTCTGAATATATATAAAAATGAAGAGTTTTATAACTTTTTTCATGGATCCCATTATCAGATTTTGTCCAAATTTATAATGGGAACACCCCTAAAATACACCCTTTTTAACAAAAACAGAATCATAAAAATTGAACAACATGGTAAAGAATTATCGCTGAACATATATACAAAAACATATACAGGGTGTTTCCGAACTTTGCGTCCAAATTTGTAGGGGTGGTAGTTCGCATAATTTGAGATCTATTGACAGATATTATTTTTCTAAAAAAATTATAATAAACAAAATAGAGCCATTATAAAAAAAAATCAAAGAACGGGTCCTACCAGGTCCTACCCTGAGCGCGTAGCGCATTAGTCGCTTGATCGGTTACTCATCGGGATTTACAACTCAAAAACAGATGCGATTCACAATTTTGTCGATTTACGATCGTAGCGCGTGCGAGTCGAGGCTGTGCAGGACCGTACCTGTTTAAAATTTTTAATTAATTTTTATTTTTATTTCAAATATTTTGGAAAAATGAAATCTGTGAATTGCTGTCAAATTATGCGAACTACCACCCCTACAAATTTAGACGCCAAGTTTGGAAACACCCTGTATATTCCGATGAATTGAGATCCGCCTCCTCCTTTTTTTGAAGTCGGCCAATAAATAAAAAACGAAAAACGATATCAATTTAATATTTTTAGGAAAAATCAAACTCTATATAAAAGGAAAAAGACAATGAAAAAAAATCGGGGGTTACTGGGGTTTGAAATTAAAGAAAAAAAGCCTATTGATTATGAAAAAATTTGTATATAAATGGGGGTTAATTAAGGGGGTCTGTTAAACTGTGTAGAGTATATAATGTAGAATGCATATATCATCATTTTAATTTCATTTATTATTCAAGTTCGATGTGCATATTTTAATCGACCCTAAGGACCGATTCCACCGTTATGTTAAACGGAAATTAAAATGACATTGTTTATGTAAAAATGTCATTTTAAACTTCGTTTAACACAACGGTGGAATCCACAAAGCACGTATCTTTTAGAGACCCCACGCCAATGTTAAACTTTTAAACCAAATTGGCACCACCTTGTGTTTGGAGCTGGAACTAAAATGACAATTGACAGATGGCGGTAAATTCAAATTGTAATTTTTAGGAGTAGGTAGTAGTTTTAAATTAAATTTTAAATGATTTCCACATAAATTATTTTATAAAATAAAGAATGGAACTAGTAAGTTCGAAACTTTTATTTTACAAAATAATTTAGGTCGATTATACCAAATTTGAGGAATTAATTTGTTATAAGCAGGGGTCTGATGTGAAGAGTTGGTTCTGCATATTATTATTAAATAAATATAAGATATATCAATAAACAATAAAATAGAACATTCTTAAAATATGTTTATTAATAACTTAAATAATATTATTAGATAAAAATAAATACAAATAATAATACATATTTAACGAATACTTACTTGCAGCAAATAGGTATATAATCTCAAATCTTTAAAATACCTATCAATAATTTAAATGTGAAGTAGAGACTAGGATATTACATTTTATTAACACTAAAATAATATATTTTATAAATGTCTTTTAAACCGAGGACAAATGTAATATAAGTATTGTATTAAAAGGTGAATCCTTTTAACTATTCATTCAATGATAAATAGGTATTTTCCTTCCAAATACAGATGGTGGTATTACTCCACTGCTTTGTGTATTACTCTCTTATGTGAAAAATGATTTCGGAATCTAGTCCAGTGATAAATTGATTATCAATTAGTTGTTATACCCGTTTCTTTTTATGATGCAGATGCATGGTGAATCAATGAAGTTTTTCTCGAAGTTTTCAACGTAGCACCCACAGGTAGCACCAAAATTATTGCAAAACACAGTAGGTTATAACTAAGACGAAACTATAAACAGAAACCAAAAGCCAAAGCCAACAAAAAATCACTAAAATCAGACGGAAAAATGAGATTAACCAAAAACATAAATAAATACACGTCACATCTTTGGAGTCTTTGGTTAAGTTTTTCTCCCATAAAGCTTAAAAATGGAGTAAGAAATCAGAATTTTACCAGTAGCCCCATCTAGAGTTTGGAGCAAATAGCATAAAAAATGTCAATTGTCGGTTTTGACCTTGGTCATTCACGTGGAACCTCTATGTGCTTTGTGGTGGAATCGGTCCTAAATATGCTAATATATTTGCTGCGTTTGAGAATCCACATCGGATGCATCTGAGATGTAAAAAATCTTTGATCACGTGGTTCAGTATACGTAAATGTAATGGGACAGATGTGTCCGATGTGGATAAAAAAACGCTCGAGATGTAAAAAATGCATCCGATGTAGATTCTCAAACGCAGCAATATTTCTAACATTTAAAAGGTGGCTGTTTACAGACTAAAGTAGAGACGTTAATAAATTAAAAAGGAAGAAATAACTATTTCCGTTTCTGAAAGTGTTGCCAACTGAAATTGTCAGTTGACAGAAACAGAGACAACCAATATGTCGTTCTTTATTTCCGTTTGACAGTGTGAGCTAGTTCGAAAATGGTGAGTTGGATTTATTTTAAAGATTTTTTAAGAAATTATAGTAAATAATACATTTTAAAAGTTTGTGAATAGTATGTTTAAATGTAATCAACACTTTCTTACATATTATTGTCGATTTATTTGATCAAATTTGTGTTCGACAAAATTCTAACCTATTTACACCACCAACACATGGCATTTTTTCGAAAAGGTAACGAGTGTATTTTTTATTCTATTTTAGACTTGTAAGCGGCGTAATGGAGGGCGCTCCAAGCATGGTCGTGGTCACGTAAAGCCAGTTAGATGCACAAATTGTGCTAGATGTGTCCCAAAAGACAAAGCTATCAAAAAGTTTGTTATCCGTAACATTGTAGAAGCCGCTGCTGTAAGAGATATTACTGAAGCGTCAGTATATCAAGGTAATAATTATAAAAATATTTATAGTTGATTTATGTTATAAAATACATATTTTTTAGCTTACGTACTCCCCAAGCTCTACGCGAAGCTCCACTACTGCGTATCCTGCGCTATTCACAGTAAAGTAGTACGTAATAGAAGCAAGAAAGATAGGAGGATTAGGACTCCGCCCCAGAGAAACTTCCCTGGTCGCGATAACAACAGGCCTCAACAGCAAGGTGCACCCAGAAAGTAAAATGTTCCATTTGTTTTACAATAAAATAAAATAGAAAATCTCAATTTGCTGTTTTTATTGAAGTTATTTTCTCCAGCTAAGATTTTCTAGAAAATATTTCACTCTTTTAGGGATAAAAATTGTCTTCTATTGTACCCATATTTTTTTCAAAATAGTTATCCATATGAAAACAAGTTTAATTAAATTAAAAATGTCTTTATTATATGTACAGTGATAATTCTTTAACACGTCTAATTTCATTGATTCTTTTTTTGTTAGAAAGGATGTACTTCAATGGTGGTCCCATATAAATTTGGTCAAAATCTAATAATTGGGTTCATGAGAAAATCCTCAAACTCTTCATTTTTATTGCTGCGTTTGAGAATCCACATCGGATGCATTTTTTACATCTCGAGCGTTTTTTTATCCACATCGGACACATCTGTCCCATTACATTTACGTATACTGAACCACGTGATCAAAGATTTTTTACATCTCAGATGCATCCGATGTGGATTCTCAAACGCAGCATATAAAATACATTTACAAGAAAACCATTAAGATGTTTTCTTAAATCATTACGATGATAACCTGTAGTATCTTCTAATATGTTACTGAACTTATTGTAACACTTAATCCCAATATATTTTGGTGAATGCTGGCTTATTTGTAGTGAAAAAGGTTGATGAATGTTGAATTTTAATCTAGTATCATATGAGTGTAGGTCTTTATTTTTCTTAAATATATGCTCATTATCTTTTATGTATAAAATTAGTTGAAAAATATAAAGGGAAGGTAGTGTTGGCACATATAAGCGTATACTCTCAAGAAGCTCAGGACAACTTACTAAACCATTGAGAATCTTAAAAACAAATATCAAATCATAATCGTCCTGCCTTTTGCTTAGTAGGTCAATATTCAGTGATTTCATAATATCTGTATAGTTATGATTACTAATTTGTATATATGATCTGTATGCACAGTACTTCAGAAATTTGTTCTGAACTTTTTCCAGGCTCGTACAATGGTTCTGATGATGTGGATACCATACAATAGATTCATATTCCAACTCTGTGATACCACTAGAGCAAAATATACTGTTCGTACGGTCCAAACAGAAAATCCATAGCAGTTGCGTAAAATAAATCACAGGGACTTTGAAGCGTTCACTGTAACATTATTTATATGTCGTACAAAACGTAATTGTTCATCGAATATGACTCCTAAATCCTTCACAAAGGTTACATATGTCAACTGATAGCCATTAATTGAGTAGGACGTTTGAAATTTTTTATTACCTTTATAAAAACATGACAACATTTATTAGCATTTAAATGCAAATTGTTATCATTACACCAAATACTTAAATTGTTTAAATCGTCCTGGATTAAACTAATATCCTCTAACGATGTTATGTGCCTGAAAAGCTTTAAATCATCGGCAAACATTAAAAAGTCACAGTTTTGGAAACATCTTGCAATATCGTTAATGAATATATTAAACAATAAAGGTGAGCAATGAGCGCCCTGTGGTACACCAGAAGATACACAGATTGTATTTAGTGATGCCGCGAGACAAGAGATTCTCGTCTCGAACGAGACGAGAGACATTTTCTCTCAAAGACAGATTCGAGACGAAAGAGTGTCATCTCTCGACGAGAATTTCTCGTTTCTCTCGAACAATTTTCTCTTTGCTTATTTGAAATTTTCAATTGCTTATCATAACATAAAATTTTAACATAGTAAATTTCGAGATATTCAAAAAGTTAACTATAACACACCTATTCTATATACAGGGTGGCTCACGCTCAACGGGACGGAGCTTTATGGGAAAACGACCAAAGATATAAAAAATTCGTTTGGGAGGAATACGTAGGTTACAGACGGCTACAATTTAAAATTTGTTAGATGTATACAGGATGTCCCACATAAGAAAAAAAAATTAGTTCATTAAAAATTATTCAAACAAGAGTAAACAATTAATTTCTGGGAGACTTTTTTTCCTTAAAAATTCAAATAAATCGAAAACTAATAATAGTAATAGGGAACCTTTAGTTAACTGACATTATTTTTGATGTAGTTTTTAATTCTAAAATAAAAAACAGGGTGTTCCATTAAAAATAATATAACGTTGTATATTTTCTCTTATGTGGGACATCCTGTATACATCTAACAAATTTTAAATTGTAGGCGTCTGTAACCTACGTATTCCTCCCAAACGAATTTTTTATATCTTTGGTCGTTTTCCCATAAAGCTCCGTCCCGTTGAGCGTGAGCCACCCTGTATATTAAATGGTAACAAATGATACTTGTGTTATTAGCGTTTTATAGTGATTTATAAGAAAAAAATATTTCTCATTTCATTTATTTAAAATTTATGCAATAATTTCTTATATTTAACCCATTCTGCTTTTCTAAGGTTACTTTTAAAGATAAGTTAAAAATTTTTAAGCGTTTTTCGAAAAACTGTCAAAGAACGAATTTATTATATACAGTGAGGACGAAAATTGTATCCTCTAGTATTTTAACTTCTAAATGAAAAAAGATAATGACAAAACAAAAACGAGGTTAAACTCAAGAGATATTATATTTTTGTTATAACGAGATGCACTTTACTGGGACACGTTAGATAGAGGAAGTTACTAGCTTTAAATTTTCTAATCGAAAGTAGGTTCATATGATACCTCATTTGAAAGATATTTTCTGTATTTTTACGTTTACGTAAACAGATTTAAGTTCTTATGTTTCTATGTTTTTACAGAAATTATATGAAATAAATTCATAAATTAGGTTAAAGTCTTGTTTTATTTACCGCTTCAACCTCAAAGGATCATTACCAGAGGTATAATACCTTATAAATGCTCTTTTTTGCAATAGTATACAATGGGTAATTAACATTTTGGCTAGTACAGAGTAATTTTATTAAGTAATTTTTCACTGTTAGAGGGATTTAACATTGCACAAATGGCAATTTTTTTGTAGCTGGTACTTTGTTCTTATACAGACATATGTTCGGGGCCTTTACTTATAAGTTATATTCTTGATAACTCTCATATTAACAATTATTGCTTATTACGAAGGAAACGCTTCTTGTATTTACTAAAATAAATAAATTAAGAATATCAAAGGTGATTTAAAAACCACTTGACGTATTAAATTTTTCTTTGCAAAAAAAGCTTAATAAAAAATTCTCTTCTAACATTTCTAGGATTATTACGGCACACCAGGATTATCAAGAACGTAATTTTTGTAAAAACAAAAAAATATCAATACTGTTTGCTTGGACGTAAATATAATCAAACTATCTTTCATATGAGGTATTATATGACTCTACTTTCCATTAGAAAATTTAAAGATAGTAACGCCCTCTATTTTACGTCTCAAGTAAAGTGCATCTCATTATAACAAAAATATTATAATGTTTCTCTAATTTCACATTGTTTTTGTTTTATGTCTCTATCTTCTTGCATTTTGAAACATACTACAAAATGCTTTCCCAATCCACAACTGACTTACAAGACAAAGTATTTTCGTTTTTAGTTAGCGCCTAATCTGGGCCACTTATTATTACTTCAAATTTCAATTGTAAAACGACTGTTACAGACGGACAGACAGAGACATAAGTGTTTCTTATTGCCAAATTTGGGTACTAATGCGCAAATTACTTGAAAAATTCTTGGTTTTGTCTTAAAAATTTTACCGTTTTTTCATTTTCGTCTTTTTCAAATTTAAATTTGATATTGTTTTATCACGAGAGAAACGAGACCAGACGAGAGAAAGGCTCTCTCGAGCGAGAGAAGCGCCTTCTCGTCGAGACGAGAGAACAGTTTTCTCTCGCCCTTCGAGAATAGACGAGAGAGGCCACTGTCTCGTCTTGTCTCGCGGCATCACTAATTGTATTTGATTTAAAACATCCTATTCTTACCTGTTGCATGCGACTAGTTAAAAAACTCTTGAACCAATGTAAAGATTGATCCGAAAAACCAAACTTTTTTAATTTTTTCAATAGAATGTTATGACTCTATCGAATGCTTTGGAGAAGTCCATAAATCGCTTCCATCTGCCATTTCTTTTCCAATACATTTAGTATTTTTTATTGGAAGACCACTAAATTTGTAATAGTTGATTTATTCTATGAAAAGCCATGTTGATTATCAATTAAACGTTCTTTGCAGTAAAATTTTAACTGGTTACATATTAGATTATTGAAAAGTTTTGGCAAAGAAGATTGATTGCATACACTACGATAGTTTGTATATCTTGTTTCCTGATTTAAATATAGGACGAATATAAGACTGCTTCCAAAACGTAGGAAAAAATCCAGAATCCAGCGATAATAGAATAGATGTGTTAGTGTATAAATACAATTTTTAAGAAAGTAGTCAGGAATCCCTTCCGGGCCGCTGCTCATTTTATTGGGTAAAGCCATGATTTCATTAAAAATATCTTCAACAGAGATAACAAAATTAGGCATGGTGAAATTACTATTATTTCCAAATGCACTGAGGTCAGTGAATGTCGATTCAGGTGAATAAACCGTGGAAAATAATTGAGCAAAACAATTTACAATGTGTTCTCCATCTGCTGCTATAATATCTCCGTAATACATTGTATCTGGTACTTCACAGGACGAATGTTTACATGTTTCCACAAATATTTTGGATTGCTGCATAAACTATGGTCTACCTGATTATAATACAATTGTTATAGCAACTATTAGTTACATTTTTGCATGATCTTCTAAGATCTGAAAAGACTTGATAATCCTGTAGAGTAAGAGTATTTAGATATTGTTTATGTGCAACTTTCTTCTGCTGAACTAAAGATCGTAACTGTGCATTAAACCATTTTGGATAGCTGGATGTTTTAAATTTTTTCACCGGCACAAACAAATATACTGCCATATTTAGTATATTGTATAATTCTGCTACTGCTTCATCAATGCTTGATAAGTTTAAATGATGTTAGCGATACTGAATTTAAAGCAATACTGAAAGTATAACTAATGTGATGATAACTATTTTCAAAAATCGGATCAGATGCTTGAAGTATCTCTAAGTTACAAAAATTTTAAAAAACTAAATCTAAAAATGGATTTCTATTATTGGGAATGTTTATCAATTAAAAAAAATGTAGGAAAGCATAACTCTGAGCTACCCGCATAGCATGAGAATCTTGAGGGCAATTTACTAATACAACATGTTCACTGTTATCCCAATATGCTTCAGGTAAATTGAAATCGCCAAATATGTAAAACTTCTGCTGATTATTTCTTTGAACAATGTCTTCTACTGTCCTACAATGTTGCTCATACACTACTTCTGAGGATTTGGGAGGAATGTATACTCCCCTAATAATAAATGTTTTATTCCCAATTGAACATACCAGATAAAGTTTTTTTAGTGATTTGTGTAGAGGATTTAACACAGTTACTTTGATGGAATCTTTTATAATGATTAATATTCCTCTCCCCCTCTAGATTTGTCACTGGTTTCACTACATCGATCACTTCTGAAGATTGTATATGCTAGTATTTTAATTTCAGTATCTAAAATATGTTTGGATAACCAACTTTCGATTAGAATTAGTAAATCATAATTTAAATATAGAACGGAAGCTATAAGATCTTGAAGTTTAGTACGAAGACCTCCTACATTTTGGCAATATATTTGTAATGGGGATGAGATTAGTTTTTTGTGGCCATTTTTTCAATTTTTGGGATGCCATTTCTGTATCTAATATCACTTTCTCCTTTCTCACGCCTTTCCTTAAATCTTTCCACGCCTTAAGCATGTCCTTTTGTACTTTTGTGAAATCGTTGTTTATTTTGATGGAAGAATTTTGTAAATTTCGTTTACATCTTAACAGATCTTTAACTTAGGGTTACCGTATTCAAAAATGCAATTTCCTGACATTCCTAATGAAAATTCCGGACATAAATTTTAAAAATCCTGACAAAAATTTTAAAAATCCGGACAACTCATGAAATAATAACTATATGTTTTATTTAAAAAAGTACATACCATCAAAAACTAAGAACAAAAACAGTTCAATTAAAAATTCATGAAATTAAACATAAAATCCACCAATCTAAGGTTACCATATTCAAAAATATAATTTCCTGACATTCCTGATGAAAATTCTGGACAAAATTTTAAAAATTCGGACAAAATAAAACTTCAACTCATGAAATAATTACTATGTTTTATTTAAAAAAGTATATAGAACAGAAGTAAAAGTTGGAAAGGCTTTTGCCAGTTCTCACACCTATACACATAAATTGACAGGTTTGCAGTGGATCTTACCGAAGTGGACGCGATACATTGGCGTACAAAATTATTTTATAGATGTTAATAACAATTTCGAGTAAATAATTTAATAAATTGTGAATAGCTGTTGAAATTTTGTAAAATTATGATTTGAATATTACAATACATGTTTAATAATTATTTATAGTCCATAAATACATGCGATTGTCCGGTTCCGCCGATAACAATTTAAAATTACTTATTCTATGAAACGATGACACTGGCAGGTAAACATTATACTGCGAAATTCTCGAAGACGTCCGACGTAGTTTGACGTTTACCCCCTCTCTACCTACCAAAAGCCTTTCCAACTTTTACTTTCCCTATACCATCAAAAATTAGAATAAAAACAGTTCCTCAATTAAAACTTCTTGAAATTAAACATAAAACCCACTAGTCTAGGATTACCATATTCAAAAATACAATTTCCTGACATCCCTAATGAAAATTCCGGACAAAATTTTAAAAATCCGGACAAAATATTAAAACTTCAACTCATGAAATAATTATTATAAGTTTTATTTAAAAAAGTACATACCATCAAAAACTAAGAACAAAAACAGTTCCTCAATTAAAAATTCTTGAAATTAAACATAAAACATTCAAACATTTCTATTATAAAATACAAAAACCGTCTATTAAATATTTACATAAAAATAAATTATAAAAATGAAAACTGCCAAAAGAACTAACTGTTTATACTGGATTTTAAGTATACTTTAATGCGTTTGATGAAAATTCCGGACAATTTGTAAATCCTGGCGCATTCCGGACAGAACGTCAAAATTCCGGACATGTTCGGACTTTTCCTGACGTCTGGTAACCCTATTTAACTGCGTTGTTATTTATTAGAATAGCTTTGAAAGGTCGAGGTCTAGCCCCTTCTGGTTTACCCCCTCGAATAATTTTAACCATATCGCTGCTTATTTCTTCCTTGCCCATTAGATTTAGAGTTTCTTCTATTCTTTGTCTATCCTCTGTTATTCGTTCTTCAATATTTTTGGATTGGGATTCAGGAACATTAAAAAACAACATTATTGGCTTTTATAATTCTTTCATTAATCTCTGAAAACATTTTCTCACACAATAAATTATCTACCTTCTTAATTAACTCTTCAATTCTCCTATCTTTTTCTTGTAGAGTTTTATCATTGGCCTGTTTAAGGTTATTTACTTCGGTCTTTAAATCCTCAACAACTTTCTTGTGTCTGAGGAAAGCTGTAGGCACCTAACTTCTGAAGCTGTTACATTAGCACAAGTTATATGGAGAAATCTTTTGCAGCCATCACACTTAAATGAAGAGTTATCGTCATTCACATCCTTCTTACATTTCATACATGTACTCTTGGCTATTTATTATAACATCTACTAAAAATAATTAAGCACGGCACTGGACTTCACTATTTGATTTCTTCTAACAGATTATTACTTTAAGGGTGAACGTCTGCAACTTTGCAGATCTGCAAATATGGCGGCAACTTTGCAGATATAGCGGCAACTTTGTAGATCTGCAAATATGGAGGACTTGCAGATGCAAATATAAAAAATATCTGCAAATTGGCAATATTTATTACCCCTAACAACACTTAATCCAAATCCACCCTTAAGAAGGTTAGAACATCCTACAACCATGAAGTCTTCTATTTATTTTGATTGAAAACAGTTTATTGTGTCAGATTATCGAGTTTTTAAACATAGTTATGGATTTGGGTTTAGTGTTATTGGGGGTAATAAACCACAATAAATATTGCGAATTTGCAGATCTTTTTTGGAATACGAAAACTTGATACATGCATATGCAAGTCCGCCATATTTGCAGATCTGCAAAGTTGCAGACGTTCTGTAATCTCACCCTTAGTTTGTGTCTTGGCACCAAAAAAAAAGTCTGTTTATATTAAATGTTGCAAATTATATCAAATCACGAGATTACTAATAATTTTATAGCAATTATCACTTGATATTTTTATAGCCTATGATATTATGAATTTTTTGATATAAATTTTGACTAAAATACTTCACAATAAACTTGAAACTGACTTGTTATTTGAGAGCACTGTAAAAATACGTCTGTCTTTAAACTGTATATATTCTATTTTATTCTAATTTGGTTAAGATGTGGCATCTCCACGTTTTTGAAGTCGGTTTTTTTTAGAGTTGTATCTTCATTCACCAGTGTAGATTCCAGCAAAAAGATTAGTCAATAAAACAAAATATTAGTTTATTCTTTGTAATTTACAAAAATAAGTTGGTCCATAATTTTGATTAACATGAGGTACAACTAAATGACCATATTTCAGTATATTTTTGTCTGCAAACTTATATACACTTTTGGTTTGCAACAACGCTGGTGAAAGATCTCTAAAAATGAAAATTAACCATTCTAAATAAAGTTTTTTTAGGAATTTAAACATTTTATACTTACTTCACTACTATTTCCATATTAGTTTCTTCCCAGGCCTGCTTCAAAGCCATATGGACTACTCCATCGTTCTGAATAGGACTTAAAGAACATGTCGAATATACTACAATCCCACCTTTTCTTACTAACTGTAAGGCATGGTATAAAAGTTCTCTTTGGAGTTCAGGTAGCTTCAATCTTTCTTTTATTCTAGTAGGTTTAAAAATATTGTTATCATTTTCATGTAACGAGTGTCTGTCCGTCGTACATGGTACGTCTACCTAAAATGTCAGTTCTTATACACCAAAGTCTCATTTTAATCCCACAACTTACTAATATTCTGTCAAAGTTTTCTCCTTCGATCGCCCTCCCATCAACATTGCTCAATCTAATTTTACCGCTTTTAAGCCATTTTTCATCGAAATCAAACAAAAATTCATTGAAAACATTTTCTATCCTGTTTACTCTAGAATGTGACACATCGTTGGATACCAGTCTATCGGGATACAACGTTTGTAAAGCTAGTAAACTTTTGCCGCCAGGAGCAGCACACATATCCAAGATTTTGTGTCCCGGTTTTAAATCTAATGCCAAAATAGGTAAAATGGATCCTCCGTCCATTAAATAGTAGTTTAAAACGCCTAAAATGTGTTATTGAATTTCTATTTAAAAGATAATCAACCCTTTGTTTTTAATTAAAACAATAATGGTGAATAATTAATATTTATCCAGAGTTGGGTAAAGTACTATTGCAATAAAGAACTTTCTAAGTAATTACTTTTAAAGAATAAGTATTTGGAGCACTTTGTAAAAATGCTTGTGGCTTTAAAGCCCTTCGTCAGTATTTCAATTACTTGAAAAATATACTAAAAAAAGTGTTTACGAATTTAAAATTATATAGGACGATATCAAAAAAACTGTGCAAAAATATATTCCCGATTATTATTAGGCAAAAACTTATTTTATTGGCATCGATGCAAAACAGTAATATCGATACAAAGCAGTATTAATAACATCGAAATTTTCCAAAATATTTAAAAGATAATAGCCAAGATCTACCTACTTTACATAAAATATCCAACAATAAATTGTTTATAAAATATTACAAAAAAGCAGATTTTCCAAAATTATACAACGCACTACTTAATATCAATTGAAATTTTCTTGATTCTGCAAGCAGCTTTGATGAAAGTGTTCAACTATTGAACAATAAATTGTTTATTATTTTTAATAAGCATATACCTGGTAAAAAACCTAACCTTAGGACCTACCCTCCTTGGTTTAATGGTCATATAATACTCATGATTCATCAAAAAGAAAAAGCCCGAAAAACCTACAAATCTGCTTATTCCATAGATTAAAGTGACCACCCGTCCTGATTTAGACGGGACAGTGCCAATTTGAAATCACTTGTTCCGATTTTGATCGATTAAGAAAAAAAATTAAATATTTCATTTAGGCAGTCTGAAAATTTTGATGGTGCCGGGACAACGCACTTAAATGTTCCGTTTATCCTTTTTTTATGCTCTTTAATGAATTTTGATGGTGACGGGAACAACGTACCAATGAATTTTGATGGTGACGTGAATGCATTTAAATTATTATGTTTATGCATTTTTTGCTCTAGAATGAACCAAACCGCCATTGTCGAGAAATCTCCTCCATGTTAATGTGTCCCTCATTCTACTTTTAAAATATGGTCACTTTACCATAGATGCATTTACTAAATTTAAGATCAATTGAAAATAATATTAAAAATGATCGAAAACAATGCTGGTCATACTTAAATTCTAAAATTTCTTCCTATTCCATACCCACTACTGTTGAATATAATAATGACTGTATAGAAGATTCACAGTCAATTGTTCAGGTTTTTGCAGTTCAAGCAATTTCTCCAAGCCAACTCAAGTAAATCACTTCATCAACGAATCTACCATTAATTTACCTTTGCTTCACTTTAATTCTGTATCTCAATATGAAGTTATTAGAGCCCTAATATGTCCAATATGTCAAGGGTACTGACCTTATTCTTTTGTTTCTTGTCAGAGACTGTGCACTAATTTTGGCCACTCTGTTGAAACATATTTTTAATTTAATTTTGAAAACATGTATTTTCCCTACTGCCTGGAAAATTTCCAGAATTACTCCGGTACATAAAAAAGGATGTTTGTAATTATCGGCCCATAAGCATTCTTTGCAATTTTGCTAAAGTATTCGAAATAATTACTCACGATCGTATTTCCAATCATGTTTCCCGTCTTATATCTTGTGACCAACATGGATTAATGAAAAATAGATCTACAATTACAAACCTTGTATGTTCGACGCAATTCATTTCATAAGCCTTGGATAGAAGTCAAGTTGATGTAATATACACATATTTCTCAAAGGCCTTCGACAAAATTGATCATTCTATCTTGCTCCACAAGCTAAGTTTCATTGGTTTATGCGATCAAATCATTCAATTAATTGCTTCGTTCTTGTTGGGTAGGCATCAATATGTTCAATGTCGTAGTTACAGGTCAAAAAATTTCGAACAAACATCAAGAGTTCCGCAGGGATCAATTTTAGGTCCCCTTTTATTTATAATTTTTATAAATGATATAGTCGCTAATGTCGAGCATATTAAAGTTTTAATGTATGCAGACGACCTAAAATTATTGCTTGAAATCAATTGTTTGCGACTTCAAAAGTGTTTGTCCGACATTGCGAAGTGGTATCTCAATAATTCACTCCCTCTAAATCCTGAGAAATGTTCTGTAATGTCCTTTACTAAAAAAGTAACACCTATAATTTTTGAATATAAATTACAGGACGTTGTTCTAAATCGACCCGAATTTATAAGAGATCTCAGAGTTTATTTTGATCTTGAACTAACGTTCGTTAAACACATTGAAACAATGTTATCTGCTGCTAACAGAAGCTTAGGGTTTGTTATTCGAAGCTGTAAAGAATTCCGAGACATATTCACCTTAAAAATTCTATATATTAGCTTTGTACGGTCAAAACTTGAATACTATTCTGTTTGGAATCCCATGCATAACATTTATAGTGACACTTGAAAAAGTTTAAAGAAAATTCATGAAATAGGCTTCCTACATTTTAGATGGTATATACCATACGAGGGGATATCCCCACGATTTACTAATATCTAGATTCAATCTTTCAGAGCTCATGATATGCAGAAATTTCCAACAGGTACTCCTACTTTATAATCTTTTAAATGGCTCAGTCGACAGTATTAATTTGTTAAATTACGTTAATCTAAAAATCCCCCGTGCTGATTTAAGAGTTTACTGGAGTTTCTACATGCTAGCTTCTAGAACTAATGTTTTAAACTCGTCTCCAATGTACCAATCTATTCAAAAATATCATGAAATTCAAGACAGCTTGGATACTTTTGCATGTAACAAATATGATTAAAAATGTTTTTTAACATTGTAAAAAAAATGATGTAAAGCATGAAATGCAATGTAGACAACCATTTTTTTTTATCCTGTGTTCGGTCAGTTTTTTTCCTGGATGTTTACATTGTATTCTATGGATTTTTAACAATTTTGTATTTGTAGTTTTATTCAAATGTTTTGTATTTACCACCCAGTAAATGGTGATTACTGTGGAAGGTGTAACAAATAAATAAATTACACTACTTTATCGTCAAAGGCTCCAATTGAAGGAATCTGTTCTCATTCGTTCTATAATAATTTGACAAGAAGGTACGATTTGAGAAATCAAAATTTTGAAAATTTTGTTTTAATAATAAATAATAAATGTTATTTATTAACACCCAACAGATCATTGACCAAAGTCAATTTTATATTTTGTTTTTATGAAAGTAAAATATATATTTTGTTTCTAATTTTCTTCATTAGTGGCAATATGCCTTAATCGTTAGCTCTTAGTATAAAATAATGTCTGCCTTATGCAACTCTTTGTGGAAATCAGGGTTGGAAAAACCTAAGAATTAAAGAATATATAAATAGGTTTTTTGGTTATTTAGTTTTTTAAGGTTTATTAGGGTTTTTCAGAGTTTTTAGTTCATATATGTCAAAAGTTATTAATAAAGTTAAACAAAAAGCAAACAAGCAAAACTTGAAAAATATAATTTTATATAAAAAAAAACTATCAATATCAATAAGTGTAACCTTGATGAAATGGTTGCATTTGTTTTTATATACATATGTAGTAAAATTCTGAATTCTTAATATTTATCTTAAAAAACCTAAAATTGTAAAAATTTTAAAAACCTAGGTGAAAGAAAAAGTCTACCTGCCAACCCTGGTGGAAATGTTTTTTAATAAAACCCTCAAAGGACTTCAAATACTTTCAATAGGTATTTGGTGCTTCATATTTCAAATACTGTGCTTGGTAATTGGAGCATTTAATTGGAAATTGATACTTTAAAAAACTGTAACAGTGCTTTACCCAGCTCTATCATATATGGCATGTAAATAGTGTCAAGTAAAAAATTAATGTGAATATTGTCTTTTTTGTTAATATACATACAAACCTGTTGTTGATTTTTTTGGTGAATCGAAATCACTCTTGTTGCCCTCTTCAAAGCAGTAAATATTCAAATGTTCTGGGAAATGAAAGTCGAACTCTCTTTCTACTTTAACATTGAATTTTGTATTCTGATCATACATTTTATAGTGACTAGATTCTAGAAAAAAATCCTCTTTTCCTTTAATCTTTGTCGCAGGTATGAATTCATGTAAAAGTTCAGTCGATAGAGCATCTTGAGTATTTATTAACCGCCGTGTATCGAATTCTGCTTTTTCAAGACTGGTTTTTAAGGAAAAATCTTTAGCATCAAATGTTTTAGAACTATTTTCAGATTCTTTACTATCTTTCAGTTCGTTTTCTAATTCCGCGTCAATTTTAAATATTTCCTCTAAAGCTTTATCCCGTTTATTTTGATTCAACTGTTCCTGAATATAGCCTTTCTCTAAATTAAATAAAGTACGCATATTTAAAGCACCTCTTAGTTCTAAATCTCTTTTAGTTTCTTCGATATCACCATAATAATTAAGTACAGCAACGTATTTATGAGCTTTTTTTAATAAAGCTTTACGAATTAACAACCAATTTTTGCTATAAACTTGCTCGTAAAAATCGTCGAAATGATTTAGAGCTTTATCAACTGCATGAACTTTTTTTCGTACTACAGACTGAAAATAAAGTGTTTTTATTGTTATAAAAGATTGATGAAAGTCTGAACTTACCCAATGGGTATCGGCATGCTTGTATCTTGTTAAATTTTTGGTTTGTTTAGTTATGTGTTTAAAAGTATTTGAAAAAAACATTTTTTTGAATTTTGAAAATATTTTGACATTTCGTTAACCTCTTTAAATCTTCTTTTTATATAGATATAGCTCAATTTTTAAGAACATCCAGTGACTGTTGAGGATGCCTAATCAAGTAAGAGGACATGTGAAAGAAGAAAGCTTAATGGTCTTTTTCATATAAAACTTTCGGCCATTCGTAATTGACAGCTCACATTTTCAAAATTTAATACAAATAAAGCGTTTTCAAAGGATTTTAAAAAGGTAAGGTGTAAATAATTAAGAGACTGTTAAGTGAAGTAGTATTCTATTGCAAATACATACTTAATATTACTATATACAAGTAAACGAACAAAACTATTGCATAAAATGTGTACCGATTGGGGGGCATAAAAAGGGGTTCATTGTCCTACAAAATACACTTACAACATACCCAAAAATAATAAATCTGTGTACACAACATCTCCGTTCATCATACGACCGGACCGAAGTAAAAATCTTTCTCTTGTTATAAAGCGGACATTACTATTAGCTTGGGTAGCGAGGAAACGAAATGATAAAAAAATATACACTTATGGACACAAAAACAAAAAGTTGGAGAATAAATAGTTTACTAAATATCGATCTTTGAGTGATTTTTTTAACACAGCTCATTAAATAATGTACATTTGCAGAATGAGTCTTCTCACAAGTTCTTTGAAATTATTGATGACTGGTACAAAGGGACAGACAACATTATGGACAACAAAAATAATTTAAATACATTGAAAAACTAATTTGGAATAACATTTTTGTGATAAGCTGAATTTTTAGCTCATATTTGAAGATACAATGGAGTACCTGAATCAAATCCAAGGGATTCGATGAAAAATTGATAGGCAAACGAAATTAAGCAAAGCAAACATACAGTATTATCATTAAGGTCTGCCATCATATGTTAAATTTGACAGGTAAAGCTGATCGACAAAAAAAAATCGTCACTATTTTCGAAGCAAAAACTGTTTATGAACTGTAAATTTACAAAAAATAAATATAAAAGATTTTAATTGGGGGAATCCCAACCTCCTTATTCACCTGATATCACCTCTTTAGACTCTCTGTATATAGCAGCATGACCATTTCCCAACTGACAAGTTTGTTTGTCACCAAATTAGTTATAGTCTGATAATTTAACAAACCTTTGCGATTAAAATCTAGTACCAATAATCAACGTTTCAAACAAGCAAAAAACAAACAAAAAAAAATACTAAAATCGACATATTTCTAAAAATATATTTACAGGTCATTTAAAAAATAAATTGCAAGAAGACAGTTTCCGGCATTATTAAAATTAGAGTTTGTTTTTTTAATTTTTAGTGGGAAAGCACATTAGAGAGCGTTTCGATGTGGTACCCACGTCTTTTCGGTGTGGTCGAATCGAAGCGCCAGCCACTGCTGCTCCAACAGCTTGTACCTGGCCGTACTGAGGTACAACGGTTTACCTCGTCTGCAAATTAACAAAATACGTTATAATAAAATATTAAATATAGTACAAATCCGACCATGTGATTACAATTTTTATATTCCATAAAACTTATAATAAATAAATTATAAAAGCATTTATTGCCTAACAGTTTCCCATTTACAAGGCACATTTAACAATATAAAATTAAACTAAGAAAATATATAGGATAAGTAAATAAAAAATTATAATAAAAGTAAAAAAGTAGAAAATAGAAAAAAATTAATATGAATTCAAAAATAAGCTCTTGATTTGTTTTTTAATTCACATATACTGCAACAGAAAATGTCACAAATATTTGATAGTTTGTTTGCATTACTACACATTAAGGTAATTGGCGCTTTTGACAACAAATTAGTTTGAGCTCGTTTACTTAGAAATGTAATGTTATGTCTAGATGTTATCCTAGGTACAAAAAAATTTATTTGAGAGAGCAAACAAAGCGCAGTCAATTTCACCATTTAACAATTTATGCAAACAAAACAGATGCCCGATTTTTACGTGTTTCTAATGATACAGAACCAAATTGGTGTAGTAAATCTAGGTAGTTACAACCTCTTAAACTTAGAGGATAAAATCCATTTAATTTTTTGAATTTTCTCAATAATGTCTGAATAATGAATGTATACAGGATGCCATATTATTGATGAATATTCTAATTTTGTTCTAACTAAGCTAAAATATAGGGAAGTTAATGCCGAGAGATATTGAAATTCTTACAATTCCGGATTATAAAATCATATGCAGGGTAGGCGGAATTTTCAATAGAGTTAATGTGGTAGTTAAAAGTAACTTGATAATCAAAGTGAACACCCAAATCTTTAATAGTGTCTGTTCTTCCCAAAATAATATTATTAATGGAATAAGGAGAATTCAGAGAAATATGTTTGCAGCTATAAGTTACAATTTTACATTTAGAAATGAAGACACAAGTGGATGAAGGGCATATGTAACATTTTTTTTTAATGGTGTTTTTCTATGAAAGAAGGGCTTTAACACGAAATATCTCGTAAAAATTATTTTGCTATATAGGTCCTTCATCCACTTGTGTCTACAAATATATAAAAAGAGGCGATTTTTGTGACACCATTCCTGCAATAGGTTCATTTGATTTTGCAATGTTAAACAATCATATGTACTAGAGATACTGGTATATAATTTTAAGTCATCTGCAAACATTAACCTATTGCATTCAAGCGAGTCACACAAATCATTAATTAATATTAAAAACAATAATGGCCCTATATTGGACCCTTGAGGAACTTCACTAGTTGAAGTAAAGCAATTAGAATTAAATCCATATTGTTTGCGCTTAGTTAAATTTGATTTAAGACGATGTACATAAGTAATATCAAAACCTAAACTAGAAAGCTTTTGCAGAATTATTTTGTGACTGATTTTATCGAAGGTCTTAGAGAAATCGGTATATATACTATCTAATGATTCACAGAGATATTGACTAAAAACTGCTAAACAGTTGAACGAGAAGTCATAAATCTATGTTGATATACAGATATAAGATTTTTAGCAGATAGATATGGTTATACAAGATGACCTCTAAAAGTTTTGCAGCGTTATTAAGAATGAATATTGGCCTATAATTGTTTATAGCAGCGCGATCTTGAGATTGATGTTGAGATTGAGTCTGTTGGAAAGACTGAAGTAATGACTAGATTAAAAAGAGTTTGTATTTATATTAATACTATTAAGCAATCTTTTAAGAGAAAAGAAGGTATTTTGTCTGAACCCGAGGCGAATTTATTTTTTAATTTTTTGCCAGCATCTAGGATTTCTTTTTCCGTTATTGCTTCACTACTAATATTTAATAGCATATTAGGATCATAGTTAAGTTACAAATTCAAGTCTTCACTATTTTCTGGCAAAGAATAGACACTTTCAAAGAATGTACTAAATGTATTCACTATCGAATCAGGATTATCATACCATTCATCATTATAGAACATTTTACCAGGAAGTTTTCTTTTAATTATTTACAAATTTCCAGAATAACTTTGGTTCACCTAGCTCTGTGGTGCACTGTGAATAGTTACGTTTTCTCAGAGTATCTCTGTGATGAAACTAGCCCTGTTTCTCTTCTGTATTGTTCCTCTCTTCTGTACCCCTACGAAATTATGAAAATTGCACTGTTATTTTTTTCTTTTCTTTGTCAGCTTTTTCAATTTTTCTTTGGTTTGTTTTCACTTTGGGATTTTTAATTTTCATATTTCTAAAATTATTTCATTTCAGTTTTTCGGATCTCACTTCACTTTTCTTTCAAGTTTACGGCGGACCGTACTCGAAATCTTAACACTGGTAAACGAATTATGGATCTTAGAAATTTATTCTAGTACAATTAGATTGTCGTTCTTCTACACGATGCACATGGGTGGATTTAAGAAGAATTGAGAGCTGGAATTGGGATTAGAATTTGTGTTTACGCTGATTGACTTCAAATCTACGAATTCCGATATCGAAACCGTGTATTTCGATATCTTAATTGGTAAGAGCAGAGATGGCCACAATCGGAAAGTTCCAGATTCAACTGCCAGTCGATGCATTCATTTTTTTTTATTTTCTTTAATTATCAGCTCTGTCAATTTTTCTATAGTTAGTTTTTACGTTGGGGATATGAGGGTGTAATTTTCATAATTTTGTAGGAGGAATTGTGGATTTTTTATTTTCATATTTCCAAAATTGGATTTCAAACTAAATATGTATTTTTTAGACATAGTCATAAGGAAAATTGTTTCTCCTAAAGAAATTGACCTGGATGGTGACTTAATTGAATTTTTTTTCTATCTGTCTATCTTTGTCTTATAGAATCAATCATAAATTATGGGTTAGTTGTTTGGGGTAATGCTGGTAGTACCTTTGTCTCTAAGTTACAAATTGCACAGAAATACATAATTAAAACCGAACTGGTTTATAAAGATAGTAATTTACAAACTCCTTATCAACTTTATTTGAAATCGATAATCAGATTTATGTTAAAAACAAACCATTTTAAACAAGGATTGTCTCATAGCATTAATACTAGACTGGCTGCTAAAAAAGATTTACAATTGTGTTATGTGAATTATTTTCTTATTTTCTTTGTTAACACTATTTCATTGTATTTTATTTTATTGCATTTTATTGTATTTTATTGTATTTTATTGTATTTTATTGTATTTTATTGATTTTATTGTATTTTATTATATTTTATTGTATTTTATTGTATTTTATTGTATTCAAAACAGAATTAAATTAAATAAATAATAGATGAGTAAAGTAATCTCACAGTCGGATCTTAAACTAACAGTGTATATCTCAAAAAATCTTACTTCAAATCTCTATCCTCCTCCTCGAAATCGTCCAGATACAGCGACCCCCACAAGCAGGCCCTGTGGCCCCTAATGACTATTATGTAAGTTGAAGTGACGACTAGAAAAATGCCGGTACCGGCTCCGCATTCGGCCGCGTGAGCGACCGCTTCGCATACGTTTTGATGTTTACAACAGTTCTGCTTCAGGCAAACGATCGTGCCGCAAAGCAAGCAGATGCTCGTCTCTTGAGCCACCGACTGGCATTGGCGGCACGGACGCTCGTGATAGTACTAGAAAAAAAAAATCTGCGTTAAAAACAGGAGTACCATGATAACCACTAGCGTGACAGATGTCATTAATGAGAATCAATATCGTGACAAATTACATTACTACATAATTATATTACAAATGACAACAATGACATTAATGACTTACCGTAAATATCCGCTCGTACTCCCTGGGCAACTGCAGCAACCTCGGCGGGTACCACAGCACGTGCTGCTCGGCCAAAAAACCTTTGGCGGCCAGCTGGCTCTTGCCGATGAATACGCCTAGCTGTTCGCACCATCCTCTCGGCGTTCGAATCTCCAATTCCAACTCTCGCGGCCACGTCAGAGCCACCGACGCATTGAACCAGCCCCAATCCATCGATTCGGTGACCAGTTCGAGGTAGTACACCAGTCTGACGAATTCGTTGTTCGGTTCGAAGATGTCCGGTAAAGGTTGCTGGTACAGGTGGTGTTTTAGTAGCGCGGCCATGCGAAGGAAGGGTAAACACAATTTTTGGACCTAAAGATAATTATTTTCAAAATATTGATACAATCTAGAAAATACCAACGAAATACAAAGACTGGGGACATATTCTTGACGGTGACAGAATAAAAGAATCGAGAGAAAGTGGACGTGGTTCTACTGGAATTTCACAAATCGTATTGTTGAGGTTTCTATTAAAAAATCAATAGAACATTCGTTCTTAGTAGAACCAAATGCTTCTCTTAACAGTGTCTAAGAGAGGAATTTGGGAAGTGTATTCATTCCACACATAGATAAAGAAATTCAGAGTTTTTAACTTAAAAATTAAATGACTGACAGAAAGACACTGTAATTGTCAATTTTAATAAAATAAAAATAGTCCAGACGAAATACCCACAATTTTATTAAAAAAATGTTTTGGGAGTTTATTCCAACCTCTATTACATATTATAATTTTTTCTATTGAAAGAAGCTTAGCTCCGAACGATACTAAGATGGCTACAATAGTTCCGATACCAAAAATTTCGAATCCAAGTAAGGCTACCCATTTAAGACCGATAAATTTGATCAGTGCTGTTGGAAAACTAATAAAAAAAGTAATATATCTTCAAATTATTGATTATTTAAAGGGGAACAGTTTGATAAGTAATGTTCAATCAGGATTCCGTAGTAAACACAACTGTGAAACTGCTTTACAGTTGGTTTTGCATGACTGGAAGTTATAAATTGAAAATAATTTGATTACACTGGCGGTGTTTTTAGATTTACAAAGGGCATTTGAGACTATTAATAGGGTTTGGTCATTATGTGGAAAATAGGAAACATAAGGTTAAGGTAAGTTATTATGTCTAAAGAAAATAATTTTTAGAAACCTTACCTGCATCTCCAATCCCACCATATTGACCTTGACGTTCTTATCACTAGAACTGCAGGTGTCGTCATTTTCCATGTACAAATCCGTCTGTCCCAAGCAATCGTTGATTAAACCTAAAGCGTCCATGAGATTATTAACGCGCTCCCGATTGGCCCCCGAAGCTGCGGCCGCTCTTTCGGCACTGGTTAAGCCGCAGGAAACTTGAGCCACCACTTGGTAATACAGCAAATTGTACACCACTTGAATAGTTGTAGTGAAATAGGCTGAAAATCGAAAAAACTCCGATAGTATCAAATCGAGCGATGACAACGGTCGTACTTACTTTGATCTAAAGGTAACGGGAGTAGCAGTACATATTGCAACAGCAAAGCTATGGGATCTCTTAGTAGAAGAGGCACTTCTCGAACCACCGGCTCCAAAGTCATTACAGGCGTCTTCGGTGGTATTCCGCACAATTGCTGGAAGCTCATCCAAGCTGGCCACATCGCCAATATGCGGGCGACTCGCGCGTGAACCGCCAACACGTGCAGAAGTGGAACTACGAAAAATTAGTCACATATTATGCTGGTACATTCACGAAATTTGATGTTATAAACAAATGAAAATATTATAGTTCTCAGAAACACGATAATTCATTTTTTTTTACGTTTATTCTTAAAATATTTCACACAATATTAAATGAATGCCAATTTATTGCATAATGTTATATTCTTATTGCATATTGTTATATAACGTATTGTACAAAATTTAATATCATATTCCTGAGCTTATTTATTATTATTATTATTATTATTATTATTATTATTATTATTTCCTTTATTTAGCTAGTTTGCTAATATCACAATATAAAAATTTAGTAAAAATATACATACACATATAAGTCAAAACATAGATAATTTAAAAACAGTTAAAACTAACTAAAATTCTATAGGTTGTTACTGTTTCTGGAGAAATGTTCATCAATTAAGAAATCTGTCACTTTGACTTTAAATGTAGTTACAGACGTTACTGATTTAATTTTCTCTGGAGACCTTTAAAAAATAGTGAATTTTGTGTTGCACTCTTAACAACTGTTTTAATATAAAAGTTATTTATGTTCCGCGTTGGATAATTGTGCACATTAGAGTGATAATTAAGCTTCTCTTTTAGGTACATTTGAAGTAACCCGTGTTTGATTTTATAAATAAAAATTAACGCATTCCGTAATAAGACTTTTGATTGGCATCCACCTCAAAGTTTGAAGCATTAGATTAATGGAAGTATATTTTGAATAGGATAATATTATTCGCATAGCCCTATTCTGCAGCTTCTGTAGTAGGTTCAACTCATTTTCATTTAATAAAAAGAGTATTGTAGAGCAATAATTAAAGTGAGGTAGAATTATAGTATTATAATACATTTAGTCTAAATAGGAAATTTAACTTAAATGCAATAGTTTTGATAACAGTGTTAGCATGATCTATGAATCTTATCTGCTTGTCAATCATTACCCCTAAGTATTTGAATTTTTTTACTAACTGTATAGAATTTCCTCCAATTATTATGTTATATTGTTTATCAACAAACTGTGTATAGTTATAGTTGCTACTTATCAGCATACATTTTGTTTTATTTTTGTTAATATTCAACAAATTATTGCAACACTATTTATAAACATGTTGCAGTGTTTTATTAACAACTCTTACCAAGTTATCTGAATCCTTACAAGAAAAATATATTAGGACATCATCAGCAAACAGGTGAATGTCACATTGATCTTTGAAATCAACAATGTCATTGATATACACTAAAAACAACAGGGGACCCAATATACTTCCCTGCGGAACACCTCTGATATAGTTAATTTCCTCTGACAAAATGTTATTTACTTTTAACTTTTGTTTCCTCTTACTTAGATAATCCACACACCACTCCAATGCTTGCTCCACTATACCCATACTTTTTAATTTGTTTATCAAACGGTTTTGATCAACAGTCTGGAATGCACTTTGAAGATCTATAGAAACTGCCAATGTTAGATAATTTTTATCAAATTTATATTTCCAAATTTATAAAACACACTGGATAGCTGATTCACAGTTATGTTTGTTTCTGAAGCCCGATTGTATTTTAGTAATTAGTTTATTTTGTTCTAAATAATTAACAATTTGTTCATATGCGACCTTCTTAATGATTTTTTCGATACAACTTAACATACTAATAGGCCTTAAATCTGTAGTTATATTTGCATTTTTTGCCTTTGGAACACACTACCATAGCAATTTTTAGAGCATTAGGTATTTTTGAAATTTCTAATGACGAATTTATTAAATTTAAAAGTGGTTCTGAGAGGTTGGGAAAACAGATTTTTAAAATATTAATGTTAATGTAATCTGTGCTACTTTTATTTTTCATTGCAAAAAAGAATGTCTCTTAAAGAATCCACTGTACATAGTTGAAATTTTCTAAGAAAATTGTGTCTGTCTAAAATTTGATAATCTGGTATTGTACGATCAATCATACTGGTAGTCGATTGGATACTGTCTATGTAAAATTTATTAGGAGCATTTGGCATGTCAAAAATATTTTTTATAATAACATTATTTTCTAGTTCAAGTTCAATTAAGTTATTCGATTTATTATTTTTTGGAATCAAACATTCAAGATATTTCCACATTTCCTTTGAATTTTCCCTACTTTCATAAATATTTTTCTCTATGTGTTTACTTTTTCTGTTCTAATTACGTTAACGGCCCTATTTCTATGCATTTTGTATTCATTCCAATTATTTTCTGTTTTTTCTTGTGAATAATTTTTATATGCAAGGTCTCTTGTACCTTGTGGCAGCTTTTACATTTTCATTCCACCATTTTTTGAATTTAGGAAATATTTTTATTTGTTTTTTTTTTTTGGCGCCACATAAATTTTCTTCAGCTTAAGTGCTAAAACAATCTAAAAAAATGTATACAGCTACTGCTAGGTGACCTATTTAAAGATACAATTAAAAAAAAATTGTTTTCTAATATTACCATCATAGAAACAATCCAACAAATTTTTGGAATACAAAATTTAAAATATTTTAAAACCTTTTCACTTTGTACATAAATTAAAGTACCCCCTGTGTGTCTACTTTCACTGTCAACTCTATAATTTTTTTCAGAAACACATAATAAACTTGTTTTTTTTTTTTTGACAACACATAATTAAAGATTTCATCAATGTGGGTCACCAAGCTCTCGGCATTTAAATATAATATATTTATTGTACTTTTTAATTTGGATCTTGAATTTGGGACTTTGTGGGAAAATCCTTATTAATGTGGGTGTGATAGATACATTATCAAAAGGAGGAACAGTTAAATTATTTAAACCTGTCAAATCTATGGAACCCAAGTTACTATTATTAATAGGAAGAACAGTAACATTATTTAAACCTGTCAAATCTATAGAGCCCAAGTTAGTAGACATGTTACAGTTTGTATTTTTAGATTTTACAGTGTTAATAAATTTTAAATTTTTACAGACATTTTTGCTATTACTTATTGCTACACTAATTTTTCGTATGATATCGGACAGTTTTAGTTTGGCACCTAGCTCAGAATTGATATTTACATATAACATTCTACCTTCTATATAATTGTCCAACTTATTCAGAAAATTATCTAATTTCAAATTAAATTTCTTGATTAGGTCTTTGTCACTGTGTCTTCTCAAAATTGGAACAGACACCATTATAAAGTTAATGTGGGTACATAGTTTCAGTTTTGAACAAATATTTCTGAATTTAGGGACCCTGGACATGTCAAAATCATTAGCACCTGCTACCACAATTACAAAATCAGATAATGAAAATGTTTTTACTAATTCAGCTACATTCTCCAGTACATTGTCAAAATTTCCTCCTGGTTTAATAATAGATTGAATGTTGAAACTTTTGAATCCAGGAGACCGTTTTCGATAACAAAGTGTCGATTTCAGATCTATCAACTCGTTTTCGTAGGTTTCTTTATCCTTTTCTAGGGTTTCAATTGAAATTAACAATCTCTTTTGGATGTCCGTTAGTTCCTCTTTAGTTTTCTCCATAACATTATCTTAAAGTAACGTAACGCGCGAAATTAAAACGCCTCACCTTTTGATATTAGGAATAGCGTTCCATTGTAACGGTATAAAGGTCAGTGAAAAATTAACTCAGGAATATGCTATTTAAGTTTATACAGTATGTCATGGAACACCTTATGTAGGTACATAAAAAATTATATTGGGCGCCAAAATTTGTAATGATTTTTTTTATCAAAGTATTACAAAACTTAGAATATCTATACAGTAACATGATAAGTATGACAGGCGATAGAAACAACTGATAACCATGACAGATGAAATATATGATTTATTGACTTACCTATACAATCTCTTTTCGGCAACAAATTCGAACTAGTCGGATATTGAATTAAGGAACCGCCTCTTTGAATGAGCTCCACCTCCAAATTCGTCCTAGCTATCGAAGTGACAATTGAAAGCAAACTCTGAAGGATGATCGGTTTCTCGTTCTTCGATTTAAACCTAGGCTTCAGCCGGGTATTGTTCGACATGTCTTCCATCACTTTACCGATGGCTTCGGCCATTTTCAGCGTATTCTGCAAAGTAATGTCGTTTTAAATTCGACGTTTTATATGAACGGGAAGAAACGACTTACTGGTTTTTTATCGTTTTCTCGTAATAAATTACTAAGTTCTTCTACAACGTGCGACATACATTCACTGGGCCTGGATCGAACCATTTGCGTTTTGTCGCCCAATTGCGACGACAGCGGTAAAAACGAATTTGCTAATTGTCGACATAGGGGACACAAGTATTCGCCCCTAAAATTACACATAAATTAGACCAAAAATAAATAAATATTTAGAACGACAATGGTTCAAGATCCGAACACTATAAACTTTGTTGAATGCCATTGGTAATATCTAACGAAAATAATAATTATTATTAGTAATTAGAGACTTACTTTTCGGGAGACAGAGTCATTTGCCTTTGTTGCGTCCTCAATGACGATAAATAGGAATTTAGACAATCTAAATGGAGGTGGTGACCACACGTTTGAACGTGCGCGCCTCCATGCCAGCCACTATTGCCCGATAGGAACCATGATTCCTGCAAAAAACGTTTAGTTTATTCATAAAATACAGAACGCCGAGCGATAATGACTCATTGTCGCATCGCGTGCGATAAATCAAATTCAAATCGTTTATTTTACATAATTTAAGTAGTACATTAACAGAACATTGTTTGGAATGGATTCTCTAAGTCACGAGTGACTTGTCGAGAGTACATCCACAGTCATTGGGATACTTACCTATCAATTTAACATAATAATACATATAAAATACAAAATAATTTTCTAATAATTATAGAATAAATAAAAATAATCTTGTCAGAACCCAATTATAGGCTGATGCGTAAGTCTCCGCCAGCTGAGTGATACCAAAGACGAAATACTAACCATCCAGATAACTGATAATTTATATAGATATTATTTTTTTTTTTTAATTTATAACTTTAAAATAATTTACTTTAAAAAAGGCAACTTTGTAATTATTGTCTCACTGTTTTCTTTGATCCAGTGAGAAGCTTTTACATTAAACATTTTTCTATTTATTATATATGATTCAATTATACTCACGGGATCGAAGTGCCTGTCCAGCTCGTCGATTCGTCTGTCGTATTCGGCGGCCAGAGTATCGTCCTTTCTTAACATCTCGCTTTCCTCTTCGCACGTCGGCAACACCGTCCGTTCGGGCTGATCGTGTCTGCGCATGTGTCCGATGATGCTCGTCGCCTGCACATTTAATTTTTATATGACACAATTTAAATATACGTCTACAAAGCAGTCGATTACATTCAACAAGTTCCATACGAAAAACCGGTTTATATTATAACTTGGTAAGGAGTCGTTTCATAAATACAATAATGTAAAAAAATAGTAAAAATTTCTTTTCCGGAAGACCCATCACTATTTTAGAATAAAAAACATTCAAAATTTTAATTTTTAGAACCCACAAAATATACACAAAAAATTAATGCTTTAAAAACTAAAAAAGCCAAAAACACACCTGTATCAACACGACCAACCCCATCGGCTGTTCCTCGGTACTTGGCGAGCTCTGGTTACAAATAACACAATCGTACTCCTGCTGCTTAGCCACTTTTTCTACTTCATCACCTTCATCGTCTTCAGTACCCGTCTCGTCGCATTCCATCGCTTTCTCCATGAACTGCTTCTGTTTGTTGGCGAACTCCTGCATTAATTTCTGTTGACGCTCTTTGGCTCTACGTCGGCGCTCTTCGCGCTCGCGACTCTCGCGCTGCTTCTTGGCTTCCTCTCGTTCTTCTTTCGACGGCCAGAGCTTCAATCTGGCCTCCTGCAAACAACGAAGGCAATCCAAATTAATAAGCGTCGTTTGTCAAAATGTCAATTGTCAGGCCTTACGTCAAAATGTCAATTGTTATATGTCAAATATAAATTTTCGTACGTCAAAACGTCAATTGTCATTAGTGATTGCACGGACAAGTCTGAAAAGTTGACTTGTCCAAACACACTTTTCAAAAACGGAAAAGTATATTGCACAGGCGCTAAATTAAATTAACTAATTGGTCTAAATTTCTTACAAACAAAGGCAAAATTTAGTTTAAAAAAGAAGAAACGACAAATGTTTACTGACTTTCATTGCGTTCGGTATGCCAAGTTCCTTTAACACTTTTTACTCCAAACGACCCTTTTAGCGTTCGGTTTCGTCCGATGAGTGACAGTTTAACACGCTTAAATGTCATTTAAAAGCACCCTAAAAAACTCCGCTTTTGTCCCGCTCCAGCCCCTGACTATCCGAACTCGCCTTTTTATAATGTTTTAACGATGTTTTCGAATGATCGTTTCTTAGCTTATTAAAATAAAAACTCGTGAAGAAATTACAGAAAAAATCCAAAAGTTGGAAGTATTTTACAAAATGATTTGCCTAAAAAAACGGAAATACAAATACAAATATTGTTAACAGTGTTTTTGAAAAAACATCCAGGATGGAGATTTAACTGTGTGTCTTCTATGCTCAAGGTCCACTACTTTTCATTACTTTTCACTACTTTTCTGGACATGTCCGTCGGACTAATCCAAAAATTACTTTTCATGAATTCTCTAATCTCTAATTGTCATACGTCAAAATTTTAATTGGTATATATCAAAATGTTATACGCCAAGAGGTCAAATTGTCAAATGTCATACATTAAAATGTCAAAAGTAATAAGGGTATAGTCAGATATTAACCGACTACTAGCCAGAAGTAACCAGTATTTTTTGACAGCTATTCCTGAAAAAACTAATTGCTTGGTTACATTTAGGCCACGGCCGAGATATACATCACTTTAGTGACAGATTGACATTCGATTTAACAGTAACCATAAAAATATAGCGGTTAGTGAACTGACATTTGAGTCATCATTTTCAGGTAAGCACGTCCGTAATTTAACCGATTTTTCAGGAATGTCAAGCAGAGTGGCTAAGTTTGGACCAAGTAACCGATATTTCGGTTAATAACGGACCATACCCTTAATTAAAATGGCAAATTGTTATTCATCAAAATACACCAAAATGTCAATTGTCATACTTCAAAATTACAATTGTCGAAATTTTCATTGTCAAATGTCAAATTTTCATTGTTTTTTTGTATAATTTCGCTTACCTGAATGTAACTCTTACAGCTTTCGTCTAAGGAGGCGATTCTCCTTAGCAATCTAGCGATGTAGAATATGCCGTCGCCGATTGACGATTCTTCGGCATCGATTGAGGTCGACGAACTTTCTTCCTCGTCCTCGGGATTATAACTATCAGGTACACCGGAAAGTTGAGAGTGCAATCTCAACAACAGAGATATTAGGCTTTCATTCACTTTTACGTCCTGAAAAAGCGAAAAATAAAAGAATAACATTATTGGCGAATACAAGCGAAAAGACAAAGGAGAAAGAACTGTTTATTAATAAATGCTTCGCTCCAACAATAAGTAAAAGTCTAAATTAACATATTTTTGTACGAGACTCAAGAATTGTTGGTTTTTTGCGCCATCCTAATAATTAATTATAAGTATTTCAATATTGTTAGTTAAATTTAAATTTTGTATTATAATTAAAGAAAAATTGAATAAACGATTATTACAATTTTTTAAACCTTGTATATTAATATGTATTTTATTTTGTAAATGGTTAAGCTGGACAATTCTGCTGTAATTATTAGAAGAGTGCTTACCCGTAAAGGAGTACTGGTACGTGGCTTCCGGGACCCTTGGGAACCCTGCGAAGTCGTAGGAACTAATTCTCTATTAGAGTTCGACGAAGACGTCGCTTTGCTTCTTCTAACCGCCCTGCCAACTTCGCTGCCGGCTATCAGAGCCAGCCTGACGGCTGAAGAAGGTAACGCGGGCGGGGTTTCAGTCGGACTGGGCGTTGCTGTAATTAAATTAAAAAAAAAAAACGAGATTGTTAAACTCGAGGTCATTAAAATTTCTTACCGATTTCCGTAACCGAAGCAACGGGACCCGTCAACGCCAGACTCATTATCCTATCCACTTCCATGGGCACGGTAGCGGGCGGCGGGGGTAGCGCTAAATTACTTCCATATCCCCCAGGGGGAGTGTCCACGATGGGAGACTCGGGATCGTCTGTCCACGGAACCGTCCTATTACTGCCACTGTAAATTACCACTTCGCGGCTGTCGGATTGTTGCTGAGCGTCGCCGTTCCAAGTACTCGAAGATGCTTCGCCTAACATCAACATAGGATCGTTGTCGCTCGCGTTGCCCATTTCCCCCAAATCAGCGACGTCTATTTCGGTGCTGTCCCACTCGATGTCGCCTAAAAATTACATATCAAGATAGTCAAAAGTCCTCTGCACGCATCTCGTTACCAGACAACTTTCGAGCTTACAACAAGTGACTAGTTTCGGGGTCGACAATTTTAAGTTTAAAATTACACAAGTTTGCAACAATCAACAGACCGTGAGAGCGAATTTCCTACAAGTACAAAAGTTTTGTACTATTATTTATGTATTGCACTATTATTCTTATTATTTATTAATTTCTATTCTTAAATGTTCAGAGTGTTTTTTGTTTGCTGTTGACTTTAAAGTATTTAAACGTGTATAAAATGTAAGAGATTGTGTTTATTACAAATAAAACTATTTTTCAATTTAAAAAAATGTTTCTACAATGGGTATAGAATATTCTTTTTTTTTTTCGATTGTCTTAAATTATCTTTTAATAGTAAATAATTTTCAGTGCACCTTAGTGACAATTCAACTTAACGCCTTTGCAAAACTATGGAACTTTGCAAAAGTTTTACATTTGTAGTTTTCCTAATAATGTTAATAAAAACTGTGAAGAGAAGAAGACCAAAGACCAAACCTTGCGGTACACCGGAGTTTGCGTAAAATATTTTCACAAAAATCCAAGGTGTTATACCTACTGACGTCTATTTTCTGAGATTCAATTGGAAGAAGATTAGATAGTCCCTTAAGACTTTAATTTTTATAGTAGAATTTCTTAATCAATTCTGTTGAATGTCTTAAATAGGTAAAGATGACCTTATATTTAAAGCCTCTGTCAAATATTGAGTAATATACACAAGATTTGACACAGTTGGCATACTCTTCATAAATGTCTAGATTAGATTAGGCACATATCACACATTTGCTGCAAGAATGTCATAACTCTCACTGCTAAAGTCACACATCTGAACTTTCTATAAGTGCCGCTAGATCGAGTCACATTATTATATTTTATTATTCTCCTGTAAAAACGATATTTTTGTGTTATGACGTTCTTGCAGCAAATAAAAGTTCAAATACTTTGAAGAAATTACAAAGCTTGCTAAAAAGTCTATAGTTGTCAATATCATCTTTGATTCCTTTTTTATATATTGGTGCAACATAAAATTTCCATGGCTAAGAACATTGTATTTTTTAATATTAAATGAAAAATAACACAATGGGGTTGATAGAATGTATGCATAATCTTTAATCAAGAAGAAAGTCCCATTATCCCTTGCTGGTAAAGTGAAATTGTTTGAAAAATTGTTTACGTTGAATTTGATAAGATGTGCCACTACTGACGAAACCATACATTAGTTTTTTTTATTAAATACAGTCTATACTGGCATATCTAAAAATGTACCACTTAAATATTAAATCAATTCACACAACTCAAAAGTGTCACTAATACCTAAACATAAAGAACAACAGTAGATAGACAAAGTTCATTCTGCCTCACATAGGAAATTCAATGTGTAAGAGTAAGAGGTACATATTCAATGGATAAGAGTGAGACAGACGGTAAATTTCTTTTAACGTCGAACAGAAAAAACATGTGCAGAACGAAAAGCCAGAATGGCCTTAGCGTGTATCTTTATTGCTATTGGTCCGATTCAAACGGGAAAAACGGCATTAAAAACATGGGCAGAACGAAAAGCCAGAATGGCCTTAGCGTGTAGCTTTATTGCTATTGGTCCGATTCAAACGAGAGAAAAAAAAAAAAAAAAAAAAAAAAAAACGGCATTATGTAGAGAACGATTAACGTTGAAGATAAAAATCCTGCGATTGCCAGAATGGCCTTAGCACGTATCTTCACTGCTATTGGTCCGATTCAAACGGGAAAAACTGCATTATGTAGAGAACGTGGTATAGATTAACGTAGAAGAGAAAAAACATGCGCAGAACGAAAAGCCAGAATGGCCTTAGCATGTATCTTCACTGCTATTGGTCCGATTCAAAAAAAAAAGGCATTATGTAGAGAACGCGGTATAGATTAACGTTTGACGTTTTCGTCTGACGTTTCGGCGTTTTCGTTTTTATTTGACGTTTCACATTTGACGTTTCGTTTCTGCTAGTTTCGAGGGTAAAGTACTAGAATAACTACTGCCACTACTACAGCCGGGTTGGCCGAGCGGTCTAAGGTGTCAAGGTTAACAACCCAGATCTCCGAGAGGAGGCGTAGGTTCGAATCCTACACCCAGCAATACTTTTTTTTTTTCAAAGTAAAATAGGCGCTTCAATCTTTTTTTCTTAGTACTGAGATGTCTAGCGAAGAGAATAGACGTAAAATTGAAGAGATTGCAGAAAAAGTTAGGGAACTGAGTGAAATTTTTTTCTCTTCTACGTTAATCTATACCACGTTCTCTACATAATGCCGTTTTCCCGTCTGGATCGGACCAATAGCAGTGAAGATACATGTTAAGGCCATTCTAGCTTTTCGTTCTGCGTATGTTTTTTCTCTTGTTAATCTATACCACGTTCTCTACATAATGCCGTTTTTCCCGTTTGGATCGGACCAATAGCAGTGAAGATACATGCTAAGGCCATTCTGGCTTTTCGTTCTGCGCATGTTTCTTCTCTTCGACGTTACAAGAAATTTAATTTCCCACTACCCCGTTTTCCCCTCAGACCGTCTGTCTCACTCTTATAAATTGAATATGTATCTCTCACTCTTACACATTGAATTCCCTATGTGAGGCAGAATGAACTTTGTCTATCTACTAACAACATAGTAAATGTGCTGATTATGTGTCGCTATTGGTACAATGCTTTAACGACACATTTGCCATCTCGGGGAATATATGCTAAGTAAAATAGTGAACCTTTTCTTGAAGAAAAGAAAAAACAAACATTTATCTATGATTTATTTTTTTATTTTTTTAGTTGTGCCACTATTGCCTTCGATGAGCGATCTTTAATTTGATTATGAAATTGGTCCTAATTTTATTCTGCTACTGCAACAAGAGTGAATTGTCAATCGTCAGATGCTGTCAAACACCAATTGTCAACAGTCAAATAATGATTTTTATTAAACCGACACTTTTCGGTAATGTTACTTACTGTCCGAGCTATAAGTTATGGGAGAACAAGCTAACTCAACGGCCTGTATCGAAACTTGTCCTATCACTGTCCTAAGGTTCTCAAACACGGAATCGCCAGCGTACCAGCTGCAAAAGTCCGAATTAAGCAACGAATGTTGAGTCGGTGGAGCCGTGGAACACATCTTCGAATCCTGCAATTAATAAAAGATTTCAAAACATTATTATAAGTTTTTGGCGTAAATTGTCAAATTATTTTAATATTTCGCCCATTTGCGAGATTACCGGCACAATTCAAAACTCATAATTTTTGAGATTATTGCACCAAAGGTATACAGAGACAACGACACTTCCGTAGTTATGGTTGACATTTTTCGAGTTTCAGCTTGTCAATCAAACAGAATTTTTAAACTTGATCATATCGAATTGAAGTTTTTTTGAATTGTGCCGGTATTCTCGCAATTTTCCATATTTATTTTAACTCAAAACACATTTATGTTAAATCAAACTTAATTTTAAACTTAATCATCACGAATTGAATTTTTTTTTTTTTTAATTCTGCCGGTATTCCCGCAAATGACCGATTTGTGTAGTTTTTAAAATATTGTAAATGTTTCCATATTTATTTTAACTTAAGACATATTTACGTTAAGTCGAACATCATTTTTAAACTTGATCATCTCAAATTGAAGTCATTAACCTAGATTGCACTAGCAACAAAATAAATGTAGTAATAATGCATTCTTTTTTCCTTTTAAGTTCATTTTATAATATTACTTAGCATATTAAATTACTAATAAAATTAGCTTCCAAATGAAGCGTCACACTTTACCATAGATAATAATTTTTTATCCCGCTAGAGGGCGCTAAATTAAAAGGAACGCAATAAACAGTCATATTGCCGAATTCCTCATAAAATTATATTTCCGAAGATGTATCATATTTGGTACTTTCCCTATTTAAATTTTAGGAGAGAGGAATGACATATGACAGTTGAGGATATTATAGAAAAGTGTCCCCCTTGAAATAAAAATCGTTTCTTCAAAAAAAAATATCCATTTCAAGGTATTTTGAGCTATGGGCGGTCGTCACCCTTAATATTATATTTCAATGTCGCTCACCTCTTTATTATCATCCTTGGCGGCTATCAGTACGGCTTGTTCGAGCAAAAACACCACCAGCGCCATCACGTGTTCGGACACGTAACCCCTGGCGGCTTTAAATAGAATTATCAAAGCGGACGCGTGGAATACGCGAGATTTCAAGATCTGACGGGGGTCTTCGTAGGCCTCCGAAACGTCGGAAGGAGTCCTGAAAGGCGGCCAAAGGCTGCAGCCGGGCTTGAGCTTGTTCGCGTGTCTAGCGCTGAAATAAAATATGTTTAGTTGCATGTTTGGACTTAATAAAGTCTGTTACTACAAAGACGTAGAAAGGTTACATAATATATCTTTTAAATTTCAAGAGTAAAGTCGGAATTCTGAGAGTATAGTCTTAATTTGTGTTTAAAAGTCAAAAATTCGTGTTTAAAGTCGAAATTTTATGTTTAAAGTAGGAAATTTATGTTTAAAGTCTAAATTTGGAGTAAAGTCGAAATTTAATGTTTTCAAGTCCAAATTTTATGTTTAAAGTCGAAATTCTATGTTTAAAGTCGAAATTTATAGTTTAAAGTTGTAATTTTGAAGTCAAAATTCCAAGTTTATAGTAAAAATCGTGTTTAAAGTCTAAATTTCTAATTAAAAATTGAATTTCCAAGTGTATAGTCAAAAATTTCGTGTTTAATTTCGAATTTTCGTTTTAAAAGTCGTAATTTTGAATTAAATGTCGTGTTTAAACTGAAAAATTTAACTTTAATATCGAAATTTCGAGGTTAAATTCAAAATTTCAAGATTAAAGTCAAAATTCCGAGTTGAAAGTCGAAATTCCGCGTTGAAATTCGAAATTCCGCGTTGAAAGTCGAAATTTCGTGTTTAAAGTTGAAAATTCGAGGTTAAGAGTTTAAATTTTGAATTTTAAAAGTCCAATTTCCGAGTGTATACTCAAAATTTATGTTTCGAGTGGAAATGTCGTGTTTAACGTCGAAATTTCAAGGTTAAAGTCGAAATTTCGAAAGTATAATCTTAATTTGTGTTTAAAAGTAAAAATTTCGTGTTTAAAGTCGAAAGTTTATGTTTAAACTAGGAAATTTATGTTTAAAGTCGAAATTTAATGTTTACGAGTCGAAATTTTATGTTTAAAGTCGAAATTTTATGTTTAAAGTCGAAATTTTATATTTAAAGTCGAAATTTTATATTTAAAGTCGAAATTTTATATTTAAAGTCGAAATTTAAAGATTAAAGTTGTAATTTTGAAGTCGAAATTCCGAGTTTATAGTATGAATTTCGAAAAAATTTCGTGTTTAAAGTCTAAATTTCTAATTAAAAATCGAATTTCCGAGCGTATAGTCGAATATTCGTGTTTAATTTCGAATTTTCGTGTTTAAAGTCGTAATTTTGACTAAATTTCGTATTTAAAGTCAAAAATCAAGTTTTAAAGTCGGAAGTTCGGTTTTAACATCAAAATTTCGAGGTTAAATTTAAAATTTCAAAATTAACGTCGAAATTCCGAGTTGAAAAAAGTCGAAATTTCGTGTTTAAAGTTAAAATTTCGAGGTTAAGAGTCTAAATTTTGAATTTTCAAAGTCGAATTTCCGAGTTTATAGTCGGAATTTGTGTTTCGATTGGAAATATCGTGTTTAACGTCGAAATTTCAAGGTTTAACTCGAAATTCCGAGAGTAGAGTTATAATTTGTGTTTAAAAGTCAAAAATTCGGGTTTAAAGTCGAAATATTATGTAGGAAATTTATGTTTAAAGTCTAAATTTGGATTAAAATCTAAATTTGGATTAAAGTCGAAATTTAATGTTTACAAGTCGAAATTTTATGTTTAAAGTTGAAATTGGGTATAAAGTCGAAATTTTATGTTTAAAATTGAAATTCAGAGTTTAGCCCTTTCGAAAAAATTTCGTGTGTAAAGTCTAAATTTCCGACTATATAGTCGAAATTTCGATTTTAAAGTCAAAAATCAACTTTAAAGTCGGAAGTTCGGTTTTAATATCGAAATTTCGAGGTTAAATTCAAAATGTTTAATGCAGACCGTTTACCCCTTCGTATATTACTATTAGAAACATCAATAAAATCGCTTACTATTCAGTGTATCGATCCATAGAAGTCTGGAAATCCCTCCGATGAACGGCTCTAAGCAGCACGTGAATGGGATCGTACTGTTTCTCCCATATTTCGGGTTTGGGCACGTACATGCCCTGCTGCATGTTCCCGCTGGCCTCGAGAGCGGGCGCCCTGTAAAACGCGACTTCAGCCAAAAGAGATTCGAAATCGCGCGACTCCGACATGCCGCACCGTTCCGGCATCAATTCCATCAGCTGCGAATGAGTTTTGTCGCCCATACACAGCAGCGTGACCATTTCCAGCCGATTCAGAGCCGTTTCCGATAGACCTAAAACGTTAAAATATCTTTGGAGGGACTCTGAGCTAACAAATATTCTTAAAAACTCTAAAGACTCGCTCTAAATCAACTTGAAAACTGTTGCAATACTCTAGAAACGCTCAAAAACTAGATCATTCTACTGTTGTGGGTGTTTGGAGAAGTTTAAGAGACCCTTGGAAGCTGTAGGGACCTTTCAAAGTGTCTAGAGACTATTATAGATACTTTAAAACTGCCTGGGAACTGTAAAAGATCGTTTAAAGATGTTGTATACCCTTGAAAACTGTTAGAAGATTGTTGAAAGTTGTTGTAGATGTTTAAAAACTGTTAAAAGTACTTAAGAACCATAAAATATCCTTGAAAGGCGTTGCAAACGTTTGAAAACTGTTGGAAATCTCTAAAAATTGTTATAGATACTTTAAAGTTCTTGTAAATGCTTGACAACAGCGAGAGATCAATTTAAATATCATTAAAATGGTTGAAAAGATAGCTGTTGTAATAAGTATAGGGACCTTTCAAGGCATTTAGAGACTGTTGTATTGTTTGAAAACTGTTGTAGACGTTTGAAAAACTATTTTGGAGGTACTTTAAAACTGGAACACTTGTAGATGCTTTAAAACTTCGTGGAACCATTTAGAATTGTAAAAGACTATTGAAAACGTCTCAAAACTGTTAGTAGTTACCTTAAAACAAAAAGAGATCAATTGAAATCTTATGAAGATGTTAAAAAACTGTAGGAAACGCTTGAAAGCTGTTGTAATCTCTGTAGAGTCCTTTCAAGGCATGTAGGAACTTGTAGATGCTTGAAAACAGTTGTAGATACTTTAAACCTACCCGAGACACTTTAAAACTGTAAAATACCCTTGAAAGACGTTGTAGGCGCTTGAAAACTGTTGTATATGCTTTTAAACTGCTTGGATCCATTTCAGTAAAAGACCGTTAAAAGATGTTTTAGACATTTGAAACTGTTAGAGACTCTTGAAAGATGTTTTAGACTTTGAAAGTGTTAGAGATCTTTAAAACTTGTAGATGTTTGAAAACTGTTGTAGATACTTGAAAAATGTTGTAGATATTTTAAAACTACCCAAAACGCTTTAGAACTGTAAAATACTCTTGAAAGATGTTTGAAAACTGTCCTTTAAAACTGTTAGAGGTTATTGAAAACGGTTGTATATAATTTAAAACTATCCGAGACGCATTAGAACTGTAAAAGATCGTTTAAAGATGTTGAAAACGGTTAGAGATTGTGAAAAGTTGTTGTAGATGTTTGAAAACTGTTAAAAGCACTTTAGAACCATAAAATATCCTTGAAAGGCGTTGCAAACGTTTGAAAACTGTTACGATATCCTTACTGTTGTAGACGCTTGAAAAACTATTTTGGAGATACTTTAAAACTGGGACGCTTGTAGATGCTTTAAAACTGCCTAAAAGATAATTGAAAAACGTCTGAAAACTGTTAGAGGCCCTTGAAAACTATCAGAGACGCTTTATAACTGTAAAATATCCTTGAAAGACGTTGTGGTCGCTTGAAAACTGTTGTATATGCTTTTAAATTGCTTGGATCCATTCCAATAAAAGACCGTTGAAAGATGTTTTAGACATTTGAAACTGTTAGAGACCCTTGAATGATGATTTAGACATTTGAAACTATTAGAGACCCTTGAATGATGTTTTAAACATTTGAAAGATATCTTTGAAAGTTGTAGACGCTTGAAAAATGTAAGAGGTGTCTATTTGAAATTTCTTGTAGTTACCTTAAAACAACAAGATATCAACTGAAATCTTATGAAGATGTTAGAAAACTGTAACAAACGCTTGAAAGCTGTTGTATTCACTGTAGAGCTCTTCCAAGGCATATAGGAACTTGTAGATGCTTGAAAACTGTTGTAGATACTTTAAAACTACCCGAGACGCTATAGAACTGTAAAATATCCTTCAAAACTGTTAAAAGCCCTTTAAAACTGTTAGAGGTCGTTGAAAACTGTTGCATATACTTTAAAACTACCCGAGACGCATTAGATCTATAAAAGTCTTTGAAAGACGTTTGAAAACTGTTAAAGGCCCTTGATAGCTGTTGAAAGCTATCAGGAATCCTTGACAGCCCTTACAAGTTCTTAAAATCGGTAATAAACGTTAAGTAGTTGTCTAAAACACTGTCAGAGGTAACGAAAGCTACTCGATATCTTTGAAAACTGTTAAAACCCGTATATGTTAAATACAGTGCACCAGGAATCCATTTTGGAGCCCTTCGTTATCGTAATTTATACTTCTCTTACCTAAATTCGTTCTGACGCTGACGAGAGTCGCCAAAAACGTGAGGAAACTCTCCAACATCGGAGTGTCGAGTTCCCGATCCAAATTGATGAAAATTCCATCAAAATTCTTTAAGCTCATCCATTCTTTAATGTGAAATCTAAAAAGGACGAACATCGATGCTAGTATTTCGTATCTTATTAAATAAAAAAAAAAACTTACTTTTCTATAACGATTTTGAGAAATTTTTCGGGCCGCAATCGCGTACAACAAACCTGCAGTAAATATAGATCGGCGTCCACCATGGAATTGCAAAAGTTACATTGGATGTACGTCATGGCTTGCCCTTTGATTTGCAAACCGTTCCTCAACCATAAACCGTTTAAAATTTCGTAAAAGGCTACCTAAAAAATATTAAAAGAAACGAATCATTAAACATTTAAATTTTACCGTTAAACACGAAAAATATACCTGCACGCGTAAAGGATGCATCATCAACAAGTCCAACATGAAATCGTAGTATCCCAAAACTTCGTTCACCGTCACACCTTGTACAGCCACGGCTTGGCTTAGAAACACAGCCAAATAACGATGCAGCGGTAGATGAAAAGATACTTGAAGTTTGTCAGTCTAAAATAAAACGTCAGCACATTTAGCTACAATAGTAGAAGGTCTTACAGCTGTCGAAATCCCTTCAAAAAACTCTTCTAAGCAATAAAGTCTCAACGTTAAAGGCACTTGACCTAATAAGAGCTCTCAGGATAGCTGTTAGAGAAACCTAGACAGCATCAAACGATTTTAACAGTTGTTAAAAACCCGTAAAACCTTCAGAAGAGCTTGTTAAGCTGCTGGACAACACTTAGAGACCCTTAAGAGCTGAATTGGTTTCTAGCTATTCAAAATTGCTGTCTTCAGTAATGTTCATTCGGCATCAACAGCTTTTAGAGGACAGTAATAGTACTAGAGACTAACAGCTATTAGATGCCATTAACAGCTATTAGAGTTGTTTGTCAGCTATTAAAAACAGCTTAGTCTTCAGAAACGTTCGTTAAGTATTAGGCATTAATAACTGCTAGAGAACAGTAATATCACTTACTCTTAAGTTATTAGAGAAAGTTTTAAAGGCTTTAGAAGCACTTTACAGCTGTTAAAAACCCTTAATAGCTATTAGAGTTGTTTGTCAGCTACTTAAAAACAGCTTAGTCTTCAGAAACGTTCGTTAAGTGTTAAGCATCAACAACTGCTAGAGAACACTAATATTACTTACTTTTAAGTTATTAGAGAAAGTTTTAAAGGCTTTTTAGAAGCACTTGACAGCTGTTAAAACCCCTTAATAGCTATTAGAGTTGTTTGTCAGCTACTAAAAACAGCTTAGTCTTCAGAAACGTTCGTTAAGTGTTAAGCATCAACAACTGCTAGAGAACACTAATATTACTTACTTTTAAGTTATTAGAGAAAGTTTTAAAGGCTTTTTAGAAGCACTTGACAGCTGTTAAAAACCCTTAATAGCTATTAGAGTTGTTTGTCAGCTACTAAAAACAGCTTAGTCTTCAGAAACTTCGTTAAGTGTTAAGCATCAACAACTGCTAGAGAACACTAATATTACTTACTTTTAAGTTATTAGAGAAAGTTTTAAAGGCTTTTTAGAAGCACATGACAGCTGTTAAAAACCCTTAATAGCTATTAGAGTCGTTTGTCAGCTACTAAAAACAGCTTAGTCTTCAGAAACGTTCGTTAAGTGTTAGGCATTAACAACTGCTTGAGAACACTAATATCATTTACTTTTAAGTTATTAAAGAACGTTTTAAAGGCTTTAGAAACACTTGACAGCTGTTAAAAACCTTTAATAGCACTTAGATATTCTTAACCGTTATTAGAGACTCTTAACAGCTATTGAAAACTTTTAATAGCTATTAGAGAAACTTAACAACTGTTAATTTTTTTTGTAAATGTCAAAATATATTTTTAAAGGTATTCGGAGCACTTAACATCTGTTAAAAACCCTGGAAAGTCATTAGAGATCCATTAACAGCTTTTAAGAACGAATCGAGTTGTGTGTCAGAAACTATTATAAAGGTATGTTACTCAATAACTGTTAAATATTCTCGATCAGCTAATGGAGACAAAAGACAACCTTGATAATAATTGTGAAAGCTACAGAGGAGCCTTAAAAGCTGTTGGATGATTGACAGCTGTCAGCCAAATTTGAGAGTTGTCAGAGAGAGTAGACCAAGTGTCAGAAGTTATCAAAGATGGTCGAACAACTGTTAGAATGTTGAGAGGTATTCGAGACAGGTCAGAAACCATTGTGTAAATGAAAATGCTGCTTGATAGTTGTCTGAGGGCTTTGGATGTTGTCATAAATGGTCGACCAGCTGTTATATTCCTTTAGCTGCAGTCAAACAAGGTTCGTCAGCTGGTAGAAGGTTAAAAGAACTTATTTTATCTTTAGAGTTGTTAGAAGCTTTTAGCAGCTCTCAAAGACAGCCGACCAACTGTTAGAATGTTAAGAAGTCTTCGAGAGATACCAGGAATTCTTGTCTAAATAAAAATGCCTTACCACCATTGTGCTTAAGTACGCGGTGGCCTGAAACCAATCCCTGAGCTCGCCGAGGCACGCGTCCAGGACCCTTTTAGTTAAATGAGCCGTAGAAGCGTCCGTTAGATGAGAAATGAGAGCCCACATGGGGTAAGCGCTGGCTTCTAGTTCGGCGCTGAAAGCGGCGTAGTAGGTGTTCGGTTCGAATTCAATGTGTTGGTTGAGTTCTCGCTGGTTGACGTTCATGCCTGAAAAGTATTGCGTAGTATTTTAAGCTGGAAAAAAGAAAAAACGGCTAGTTTCTACCTTGGAACATGGCGAGGAAAGCAAACCACATCTCGAGAAGTCCGTCGTCGGCCATAAATTTGAAAGCTACCGGCCTGTGGGACAGCACGTTCTTCAAATCGGACACCAACGGCCAGTAGCAGTGATCCTTCATGACGGGCATCGCGCAATCCACGACGTAATGGAAATTTTCTTTAATATCTGTATGAAAATCGAAAATTAAAAACATTTAATTAGAGCAATGAATCGAAATTACCGTGCAAAGTGTTTCTTATCAGAATCTTGCTCATCATGTACTTGAGACTGACTACCATGACATGTAACAGACATAATTGTTCCGTCATTTTCAAAGCGAGCGTTTGGTTGGAAAACAGCTGGACGCTGACGTGGACCACTCTGTTGCTCAACGTATCTGGATCGCTAGAGCGTTCCAGCATCATGGAAATCCGGCTGTAGTGCAGCACTACGGCTCTGGTGAGAGCCTCCTTCGTAAATAAAAATTTATTCAGTACAAATACCCCAACGTAACTATTATAGCCGTATAAAAATTGTAAATATTATAGGTTATTAATTAGGTATTCCAACTTTGGGATCTTCTTTTGCGATCCCATCTTAAATAATTGTAAATTGTATATATTATAGAGTAACAACATGTCTTGTATATAAGGTTGTTGAAACCGCCCAGTATAATTCTCCATTATTCACCATGTATATTTATTGTGTTTGATTGATTTTATTATTTTGTCACTTATTCCTGAGTTATTTCTACAAAGGTATGTCAAATCGAAATAATATCAATAATCTAATTCTTGGTAACAAGTTAATGAGCTTAATCTTTTGCTTTTAGGACTATTGACTGTCATGCAGCCGAAAATTATCAAAGAGTGACAAGTGTTTGATGGATGTCACTATGTCAACGTCCTGTCAAAAACCAATATGGTTGCGCCTGAAGTAACACACAAACTTTTGTTGTTTACATATTTGTCGAAGTAATAACAGCTTAAATAACGAATACTTTGTGTTTTTGAGAGTAGATTTAAAACAAAAACTGTTAAGCGTGTTATTTTAATACAAGTACAAGGCTAAAAAGTGCTAGTTGCTAAAAAGTATGTAATATAATAAGAAAGATTTAGGTTTGATAAGTTTTAGTGTAATATTTCCAACATGCCAGTGATTTGCATGATTGTTTATTTTGGCAACCAAAGTGAGAGTCTTAATTTATTTAAGATTATTCATCAAAGTAGACATTTGTATATTTTTCTTAGTACTATACATAATACTAAATGCTATTACCAAGTATAAACCGAGTTTAGTCTTATTACTAATAAAAAAATAAGTTCACCATAAAGAGACCCTTAGACTAGCTGTACTCACTTTGTAATCCGGATCGGGCAACATGTGTAACAGCAGACAAACGATCTTTTGCGGAAACTCAAATTTAACTGTCCAAAACACCAATTCCTCCAAAAACGTCTTGTGCACCAAACTCTCTTGCAACGACAAGCAATCCTTGTAGTCCTCTATCGGTTCCGGATTGGGTAAAGATTGCAGGGCTTCTTCGTATCGCCGACGCGATTCCACTTGGTAATGTTGGTAGTCCGTCGATGGGTTTTCGGGTACTTCGTTCAACACACGGTATTTCTTGAAATAATAATAAACATATTATAATTTGAACTCATTCGTACGCCACGAATTGCCAATGTGGAAAATTGAGCTGATAAATGTAATGCAATGGTGGTCAATTTGACTACCATTTAATATGATTTTAATTTGAGCGAATTGAAAATTTGATATAATAATAATAATAATAAGCTTTATTGTCTAACAGAATTACATCCATTAATAAGACAATTCAGATAAGAATAGTAAGAAAATATACAAAGTAATTAAAAAAAATATTAGTTTACAAATAAATGAACATTTGATAGGATACAGCCCGCCAAGTTTATTATTGATTAAATAAGATATTTTTCACTGACTTACTAAAACTACATAAAGTTTGATTGAATATATCAATATGTGGACTAATTTTGTTTAGTTCCCTGCACATGATATGTAAAGGCGATTTTAGCATGATATTAGTACTTACTGAGGGTAGGTAGAACAGATTTTTGGATCTGGTATTTAGGGGAACATAAAAATTTAGTTGGTATAATAAATCAGGACAATCAATCATACCAGTAACCAACTTGTACAAAAAAATTAGAGATATATAAACTCGTCTATTCTTGCAAGTTGACAAGTTGAACCTTTGAAGTAACCGAGTGTGATCGAGTCGACGGGTAGGATACACTCCATCCATTTTAAAAGCCATATATTTGACAAATTTACGCTGAACTTTTTCTAAATGTTGAATATGAGCCTCATAATAAGGATTCCAGATTAGGCATCCATACTCTAATTTGCTTCTTATGTAATGGAAGTATAGTAGTTTAGTTGTAGAAGCATTTTTAAACTTATTGCAGGAGCGATATATGAATCCCAATAGTTTTGTGGCAGAAGCAGAAATGGCTGCAATATGTGAGTTGAATGACATTTTGGAATCAAATGTAATCCCTAGATCTTTGAAATTTGAGACGCGAGCAAGTGACATAGATTGAATTTGATAGTTATAGATAAAAAAATCATGCTTTAAGGAGTATGACACAACCTTACATTTTTTTACATTAAGAGGTAGTCTGTTTTCATTGCACCATTGATCAAGGGCAAATAAATCATCTTGCATCTGATGGCAATCGTCATTGCAAGTAATGATTTTAAATATCTTTAGATCATCGGCAAATAAAAGTGTATTACATTTGAGAACAGAAACAATATCGTTGATAAATAGCGAAAATAGCAGGGGAGCAAGATTACTTCCCTGTGGAGCCCCACTTGTAGCTTCGAATAAAAAAGATTTAAAGCCATTCAACTCAACGTATTGCAGTCTTCCCTTGAGGTATGAAGAAATAAAATCAACGAGTTGTCTGTCAAACCCTAGATTTAATAATTTTTTTGCCAATATTAAGTGGTCTAGGCGGTCAAAAGCCTTTGAGAAATCTGTGTAAACTGTATCCACTTGCTGATGATGGTCTAATGCAGAAGTAGTAAAATTAGTGAAGCAAGTTAGATTAGTGATGGTACTGCGCGAACTAAAGAAACCATGTTGGGAAGGATTAATTGAAAATTTTACTTGTGGAAAAATCTTATCATATACAGACATCTCAAAGACTTTCGAAAATCCTGACACTTGACAGATTGGCCTGTAATTATCAACAAGATTTTGATTTTCCTTTTTAAAGATAGGTGTGACCTTAGAGATTTTCCACCTAGTAGGGTAAGAGCAATGTTTTAGAGATAAGTTAAAGATGTATGATAGGGGTTTTTTTAATACCTCAGAACAGTCTCTAATGATGAAGCTAGGTACTTGATCTGGTCCTTGATTCATTCGTGGTTTTAGTTTTTTAAGAGATTTAGATATGTCTTCCTCTGATAATGTAAAAATTGAAATATCGAGTAGTTCATCCCTATTGGCAGGAGATATATTTGTACTATTTGATGGGGTGGTATAAACTGACTGAAAGAATTCGGCAAACATATTAACTATTTCTTGAGGGTTATTTACAGAATTATTATCTTTTAATAAATTATTAATTGTTGGAAATCCATTTTGTTTAGATTTAATATAAGACCAAAATTGTTTTGGATCGGAATTTATGTTATGCTCAGTAAATTCGATGTATCGTTCATACTCCGTTTTTATTTGAATCTTAATTAACGAGCGTAATCGATTGTATTCTGCTCTAAAAGTGTCACCATTAAAACCTAGTTTTTTGTGCAGGCGTGATTTTCTCTTTATATTTTTTATAATTTCAGAGGAATACCAAACTGGAAACTGACGTTTGCGGTAAACAGAAGGTGGAACGTGTTGGTCAAATATAGAGTGTCTCATAAAATTTGTCACAAGCTTCATCTACTGAAAGGGAATTTTCTATTACTGACCAATTAGTGTTAAACAAGTCTTGATATATTAGATTAAAGTTAGCTTTCCTGAAGTTGTATTTTTGTTGATGCGTGTTAATTAAGGTATTATATTTAGGTAAATTAATTTCTATTGAGACTTCGAGACTAGGATGGTGCGTATCCTCCCGTACGAAAGGCATACATTCTTTTGATATTTTGCAGGTTAGATTGGAGATTACAAAATCGAGAATATGATTGTTAATATTAGTTAAGTGATTCTGTTGATTAAAGTCAAATAGATTACAAAACATATCAAAAGAGTGTACTATATTATTAGAAAGGTTAGAATGGTTCAACTTACCAGTAGCATCATAGGCCTGTGGCAAATTAAAGTCACCAGTAATAACAACTTTGCCATGATGTAAGTAATGTAGTGACTCAAAAGTATCAAATAGTAATAGATAATCGGCAGTTGAGGTATTTGGTGGAATATAAATTACAAAAATATACATAACACATTTCACTGTAAATACTTTACAACCGACTATGTCGATTTTAGGAATATTTTCACAAAATACTTGAACATCTAGTTGATTAGATTTAAATGATTTGTCTATAGCTAAGATAACACCACCACCAGTAGTTCGGGAGCATGCTGTTAGAATTCTATCACATCTATATACAGTGTAATTGTCATTAAAGAGTTCAGAATTTGCAACACCCTCCTGAAGCCATGATTCAGTTATGGCAATAAATTGATAGTCAGAACTTATAGTTGATGTGAAAAATGAAATATGTCTCTTTATAATTATGTATATATTGATTTTTTTAATAATTAAAAACTTCTCCAGCATAAGGCGCTTTTAAACTTTTTTTATTAGTAACCTTTTCCTTTATAATCGAATTAAATTATGGGTTTTGAGCTTATATTAAATTGTAATTAGATGAAACAAAATGGATTCTATGTATTTTGAGGTGATATTTTCGAAAAAAAGGCAAAACAAAATGTAGCTGTTTTTCGAAAGTGCCGAAATTTTGGATTTTTGTCAATTTTTCAATTTTGCGCAGGCGCATGTCGGAAATAAATCAATATTTTTAAAACGCAGTTTACGACATTTGAAAGCTTAGGAAAAATGTTAATTTTTATGTCTCTTAATTTTGAACCGTTCTCGCGGTATGGACGATTGAAATTTGTTTAGTATTTTGAGGCGAAGGTCGAAAAATTGAATTTGTTAAATTTTCAAACACTAAATTCTTTATAACATTGGTAAAAATTAAGATATTTGAAAAAACAAAAATGCGTTTTGAACTTAAGGGATGTGACTAGTGATTCCCAGAAGGGGGCAAGAGAAATTCCAAAATTGGGCATATGGCGGAAGGGCAAAATGTACCGCGGTCCTAATTTCATTGTTTGCCTATAACGGCCAAACTATTTGAATTTTTTTAATGCCACTTTCAAAGCTTACTCTTAAATGTGAAATCTTATGTGTGTGTGTGAATTTCACCGACATCGGACCATAATTGGCTAAGATATCAAACAAACAAACATGCCAAAAATGCACCCAATGGCTCAAAACTTTTTTTTTGAGTACTCTATTGTGTCTAGAATACGATTACATTACGGAAAATTCTGCAAATATATTTTATCTATTTTTTTGACCACTGTTCATTGAGTGACGACCAAAAAACACGGTAATTGAGAAAAGTTGCCTAAAATTGACAATTTTTAGTTTTTTTGTCTGAAAATTAAACAAACCCAAATTTCATGTCTTCTAAATGTGTATACAAAGTTTAAAGTGTGTATGTTTCTTCTAAGTTATAGCATTCTCCCGACAAAAGTCCCATTACACGCGCTTCGCGGGATCCAAAACTCGTGTATACACTACATTACTGTAATTTGATTTTTTTGCGATTTCCAGTTTTAAATTTCTTGCATATGTAAATTTATTAGGCTTAAAATTTATTAAATTGTATTTTACTGACTTGTTATAAGACGTTTCTTGAGTTTTGTGCAAAATATAGAATTACCAGATATTAGCGAACAAAAAGCAAGATTATCACCAAGTTGGAACTTACACTCAGGCTTAGGATTAATTTCCTAACATTTTTAAAGTATACCTTTTTGTGTATTTTTTGTGCTCTTTTCGATGGCGAAGTTAGTTTTTTCAAATATATTTATTTTGTTAGATGTTTTCGGAAAACCCGGAAAAAATCACATGGGAAAAAAATTAAAAAAAAACTATGCCTCTGGTTTCCTGCGAATTCCCGAAAAATTATGTCAGATTTCGCCGCGGGACTTATTTTATTTGAGAGCCAACAAAAAAATACGCAACTTCTCTCATGGGCACGTATGTCTAACATTTATAATTTCGCCACAAATTCATCGCAAATTTCATGTCCATGGTTCTGATCAAAAAAACGAAAAAACGACTTTTTGGTAAAAGCACTTCTGGCGGCGAGAAATTCGCCATTAAAACTACCTGTGCAATGAATTTCCGAACTATTTTTGCCTCCTTTTTCGAATGGTGCATTTATTTTCACTATCGGAATGATACTTGCCCAGATAATTAGCATTTTTACAATGGAAAATTCCGGAAAACCCGGTTTTTCCTAATTTAAAAAAAATTGAAAAACTGCTACATCTTTTTTTTCAGAAAGATCACATCAAAATACACAAGGTCCTTTTTGTTTCATCCAATTACAAATTAATGTAAGCTCGAAGGGGCTTTTTTCGTTATTTAATTGGACTATTATTGATTTTTTTAAGACCCATTGAATCGATTTTTAAAAGATCTTAATTATTTTATTTTGCTAGCTCTAAATTTCAGGGTCTAAATTTCTTGCGATTATATAGAAGAAGAAAAAATCTCACTTGCGGATTCGTCAGTGCCGACGTTATAACTTTCCTCATCAATCCGCCCATGTTATTGAAGTCCAACAACATGGTGATGAATTCGTCGGCGTCTTGGATGGCGCCCTTGTAATTTTCTACGGTGCCTATTCTGCTGTTCTCTCGCAAATGTTGTATCAACCTCTGGATGATTCGCGGCATCATGGCTTCGGCGACGCACATCAGATCGGTGGGGGCGGCGGGGATGTTGGAGCGTTGATTTGAACCGTGGCGTTCGCAGAAACTAATAGAAGAAAAAAAAATACATTTTTAACACTACATCATGATTTTATATTACTTGGTTTTGAAGGCGTCATTGTTCATATAACCGCTAAGAGATTTTTAAACATACTATGCTTAAATATAAGCTGTTACTATCGATCTAAGTAAACAATTCATGCTTAGGGGGACAAAACGTACCCGCATTTCGGAAATCACTAAAAAATCGTATAATTTTGGCGAAATGACCCTTAATTTTCGGTCCAGAACAAAATAATACATGCTTTTCTTTATCATTTGAAAAAACATGCGCTCTTCGTGACAACAAAACTGTTTTTGGATATCAGTTTCATAAAGCAAATTTCGTGGAGCTAAATACATTTTTCGCTGTAAAGACGTCAATGTTAGTCAACAACGCTTTCACAATATTATTGTAAAGGGTATTGCCAAATTCGTACTCAGAAAACGAATTAGAAACAACAAACATCCATTCTTTACTTTTCTTCAGTACCAGCAACCTTTTTTCAAGTATTTATTTTATATGTTGTATTATAATTATAATTACTTGTGATGATCATCGACATAACCCTAATAATCTTTTAAGATAATATTTTAAGTCCTGAAGAAGGCTCTAGAGCCGAAACCGGTTGCCTTTGTTAACCTTTAGTTAGTAAACACTTTTTACATGGTACTGATTTACAGATTTTTATTTTCGCTTTTGAAAATGGCCACATTTGAATTTTAACAGTTGAATAACCTGTACGATTTAAAAACATTTTTTTTTAGTATGTCGCATACTCACCCTGTCTCCTTCATTACGGAGGCGTCGCCGCAATCGCAAGCGCCGCCGGCCTGGCTGAGAAACATGTTGAAATCATGCCTGGCGTGGTTGCCTCTCTTGAAACAGTCCGTGCACAGCGACATGCACGGCGATATGCCGCACGTGCGACATCTGTACGCCACGAAATTCGGCGTCCATACTAGACCACACGTTGTCGCGTTATCGTAGGCTCGAACTGAAAAAAACAAAAAAAAAATTGAAAAAAATAACAAAGAAGAAAAAGAAAAACTGAAAGTTTGTGTCACAGAAACACTCTCAACCTCTATTGAATGTGTGCTTACGAAATCTATCCAAGAATGATGTTCTCCCTGTTACGCAGCACCCTGCACCGTGCTGCGGTCGTCATAAGTAAAGGTACGAGTAAAAGAAAAAGGGGGAATATTCGGGAAATGTCATTCCACGTCAAGAAAAATCTGGACAGTTCGAGAAGCTATATAAGTCGATGTTCCTGACACAGAATAGAGGATTCATTCTGAGAGTGACCACGGTAACGGGCAGTTGGATACGAGAGTAGGCAGGTTGAGACTCATAAACCAGCAGCTTAAGGCAATTGTTTTTAGTGTCGGTGATGATATTTTATACCGGAACTGCCTAACCACACTGCAAGTCGCGATCGCGTTTTCAAATCGAATAAGTGATATAGATACAAAGTGCGGATGTTTTCATTTTAAAATAATGTGCAGTGTATAAAACAAAGTGAGATAGGGAAAATACGTGTAGTTTAAATAAAATCTAGACTCGGAGATAGACACTATGTGCATTCAAAATAAATTAAAGTGATAGAAAAAGTGACAAAAATAAAAATAGTGACAAATAAATCAAAGTGACCAGCCGATGCAGGACTCCACGTCAAGGCACGGGTAAGTCTGAGAACTTATTTTGCACCCATTGAGGACGGTCACAACTATAGCGGACACAATAAATGAAGTGTACGAATCCTCAAGCGACAGTAAGGAAGATGATAGAAAAACAGAAGATATACATAAGGAAAATAAAAAATTAAGGAAAATCCTCCATCAACGGGTAACAAAAGAGACAAATCAAGAAGCCATTATAGAAAGACTATGCACAGAGCTAAGCTCCGTAAAAACGGCTAATAATGATCTTAAAAAACAAAACGGCGAAATCCTTAAAATATTATCGGACATCAGGAAAGAGATGATGGAAAAACGTGAATCCGACAAGAAAAAGGAAGGAAGAAGGATTCCGACAGGAGAAAGGAAGCAGATAAGAATAAAGAAGCGGATAGGAAAAAGAAAGACGAAGAAAAGAAAAAGGACGAAGAAAAGAAAAAAAGGACGAAGAACAGAAAAAGGACGAAGAAAAGAAAAAGGCTGAAGAAAAAACGAAAATGGAAGAAAGGAAAAAGGAAGAGGAAAAAAGAAAGAACAAGGAAGACGCAAAACGGATTGCTCAATTCGTCAAACCCACTCCTCCCGTGACAAGCTCGAGCAGCTTGACACCTGAGACAGACGACAGCAAGATGGACACAGACGTCATCGCAACCCCTGATACCAACGACGACGGATTCACGTTAGTGGGAAAAAAGAGGAAGAATAACTCCTCCAGAAACGTGTCGGACAGCGACAGCGACGAACCCCACAAGTCAAAAAGAACAGACACCAAAACTGTGCCAGAAGAGCAAACTGAACAAAACACGGATGCTAGCAAACCAAAACCTCCACCGATCATATTGGCAAGGGCAGGTAGATGGTTCCAGTTGAGACTGGGGCTCAGAGATAGAGAGATCGGCTACCTGTCTACCGTATATAGAAACGGTAAGCTGAAAATATGGCCAGAAACCGAAGAAGACTACAGGAAGATGCAGAAATACTTCCTGGAAATGGACGAAAGATTCCATTGTTTCACCCTAAAGGAGGACAAATCTTTCAAGGCAGTGATCAGAGGGATCCCCGAAGATACTGACCTTAAAATTATCAAGGATGAGCTAGTAGTACAAGGACTAAACCCAATCAAAGTGCAGCAAATGAGAGCCAGGCGCACCATGCAATCACTCCCACTCTACCTGGTAGACATCAATATGGGTGAAAAAGAAGACATCCTCAAAGTAACGAGATGCGCAGGGATCGTGGTCAGGGTGGAAACACTCAAATCATCTAACTACGCATCCCAATGCTACAGATGTCAAGGTTTTCACCATGCGCAGAACAACTGTTACAAAGACGAAAAATGCGTGCGTTGTGGAGGACCCCACCGCGCATCTGACTGCACTAGACACATCAATCAAGACAAACCCACCTGCGCAAACTGCGCTGGAGAACATCCAGCAAACTACAGAGGATGCCCGAGCATGCCCAAACCCAGGGTAAACCATCGCTCCCAACCCGCAGCCACAGCACGACCTGCTCCAAGATCAGCAAGTTGTGGAAGGGAGGAGGTACTCCCAAACCACCACCAACGTGACTCAGCAAAGCATAAATCATGGAATGCAACAGCTAGCTTTTGAAGCGGCCATCAAGCAAATAAAAGACTGAAAGACCTAATCTCAGCAAGGAAGAGAGCAAGGAAAATCGCATTTCGCACGAGAGACCCGGCGGACAGACGCCATACCAATGTTTTAGGACGTCGCATCAGCGAGGAACTGAAACTGCATGCTGACAGAAGCGAGCTCGACCCCCAGAAGCCTGGATTATGGAAACTGTCGCATTTATATATTAGTAAGATTAGTCACTAATAGGTCTGATGATGGTAATTGACCGAAACTAGTCGCCATACGCCTTTTTTAATAAAAAAAACATTGTTATGGTTAAGAATTTGTGATTTTTTTTCTTTCCTTTTCAAATGCACCTATTATTTTTAATTGAATTTTAAACATTATGCACGGCATACATTTTAACAGTTTCAATTTAAAATAATTTGTAATTTTTCCTGTAAACCTTTGCGATACATTTTATAATAATTGGCAAAACAGGTAAATAATTATAAACCATTTATTTTTTTTGTTAACAGATAATAAAATAACCTTGGTGCAATTTTTTAATGCACACGATATTATTGAACTTCAACCTAATTATAAAAAGTACAAACAACAATAATTATTTTCAATAACGGTGACGCGATCGATTTTTCTACGCACATTTTGTTATCGATACACATAATGTGTTATGCAATTTTTTTTTAAATCCTTTTTATTTGTGTTGCAGGAAAGACAAACATAATATTTTATGAAGCACGTGCGTCCTTTAACATCTGACAAATTACAATATATTAATAAAAGATAATAACAAAAAACGTGTTTTTATTTTGAAATTCACCAAGCAAAATACAGAGTAATAAACTATTTTCACGATAAGCAAATAGTGACATTATTTCTATTGTCAATGGAATAACACGAAAAAACTAAGCAAATACGATTTAAACTTAACGTTGTTAAGCCAACTTTTACCTCAGGGTAATAAGGGAAAGCCGTTTCAACGCCAAGACAGGTCAAACTCAGGAAGGATTCGAAAGTTAGCAAGTAAAAACTAGTGCGGAGTTCTTTTCTTTTAATCAGGCAGTATATTATATATTTAAAATATCTTTTATATAAATACTTATTTATGTTTACATCATTTCGAAGGTAAGTTCAACAAGAATCATAAAAAGGATTACTAACTGTAGAATAACATTGAATATTTTGTTTTGAATATTTTTAATAATTATGATCTATTTTGTTTCAGACTTATTATCATGTCCTTATCACAAATTTGACCTATTGAGAATATTTAAAGTTCTACTTTTAAGGAATTATCAGCAAATTGACAAGTTACTATACATATAAATAAATTATCAGCAAATTGGCAAGTATGTCACTGACTTGAATAAAAAAAAATGTTGTTAAGGCTTATCTGTTGTTTTTTTTTATCAGAAGGGCGGCTTCTCTCCAGAACCTTACAGGGCTTCGTCCAATGTAATAGAGTTTCTCCTAACTATATTCTCTAGAATATCGCGGATTAATTCGGCTTAAAGCCCATAAGGAAAAAAACTATTGGTTATTTTTTGCAGATATTTACCGAAATATCCGATTTATTATTTAATTTCGATATTAGGTATAAAGTAACCCATATCACATTTTATGGATCTAAAAAGAAATAATCTTTTTTGAGAATTCAATTATCAAATTCGCTTCAACTGAAGACACGTTTAGGCCCCCTTCCAACCGAGGTGAGTCTATTGATTGAACTATTCTAATGCACTTAATATTTCTTTAGACGATGCTTTACTAAGTTATATTATGTTCTGTATACATAAATGGATAAAATTTGTCGGATAAGTTGTAAAACACCCTGTATATCGTGACTATGGATTTTTTTTAACATTGGTTTTAAATACAAAAAAGATGATCCACGTCGTGGTTTAATGGAGTTACCACATATTGATTTTAAACGTGTACATTTTTTACATGAATATGTTAAAATCAAAAGGGAACTTGCATCACATTTTTTTTTTGATAAGACGTGGATATTTGAAAATGATATCTACAGTTGGACGTTCCTGGATGATAAGATAAGTGTGAGGAAAACCAAAGGTGGTGGTGCAATGTACTTAAACATATTATTTAAATTTAGGATAAACTTTATAGGTAATAGAATTAATTTTCCATTTTTTTTTTTAATTTAACACTGTTAATTTTTTAAAATTTTTACTTTTTCATTGTAGGTATACAGAGTGGAAAGTCTAACTGGAACAAATTCTGTAACTTGATAAATAAAGGTTTGTCGCAAAATTCCTGAAACAAGTCAATTTTTATTTTCAATGGAGCATATTACAAGGAGGTTTGATTATCTTTTTAATTATCTGGGGGGTTGCAGACACCCTCAACTTTTTATTTTTTAAATGGAATGGTAGTTTGATTAATGTTTTATTTGAAAGCTTTTTCAATTACAAATACAATTACATTTTTTTTTGTTACTTTTTATAAGCAATGTGTCGGAAAAAATAGTATTCACTAGTAAAAGTATAAAAGTTCCGTTCATGTATAATAGTAATATACAGGGTGGATCGGATTTAATTTGCGTATACAGAGATCTCGTAAACCGTAAGATATACATTGTCGGTTAAATGGGGAAAAAATTTCGTATTTTGACGGATAATACAATGGTCCATAGAAGTTCCAGATTTTCTGACTGGTTCCGGAGATATTCGATAAAATCCGAAAAACCTCATTTTCGTTGTTATTATAAAAGATACAAAAAAAAATTATACGAAGTTTTTGTTATAAATCAAGTTCCCTATAAACTGCCATGTCAAAATTTTTATTATGACGTTTCGTATTTGCAGGGCCACCTTATTTTTTTAAATACGTACCTGGATTTTTAACTGTAATTTTTTATAGCTTTTGTATAGCTAAATACAACGATATGTTACACTTTACCATTTTACTACGTTTCGTCTATGAAAATATAATCAGCTATGTAGCTTCTGATGATACCGTTTCTTACTTGATTAAAACAAGATAGCTAATTAAATAATAATTAAAAAACAAAAAATGCTTAAAATGTGAAATTTTAAATATTATTTGAAACATAATACAAGAATTATTTAATTTGGGACATTTGGAATATAGTTTTATCAACCATTTCTGGTGTAATTTTTTCAAATGCATCTACTATTCGTTGACGAAGTTCTTGTAGATTATTTGGCATATTTTTGTCGTAGATTTAGTTCTTTACGAAGCCCCATACAAAATAATCCATGGGGTTAAGACACGGAGATCGAGGAGGCCATCTTATTGGTCCATTGGTACCAATCCAATTACCTCTAAAATATTGATCGAGATACTCTGCAACTCTTCTAGCATTGTGTGCACCACAACCGTCTTGCATGAAGTATTGAATATTTTGTCTTGTTTGTAAGGGCATCTCATCGAGTACTTCCTCCAATAAATGTAGGTATCGGAACTGATTTAAATTACCATCCAAAAAAATCAGCCCAATAATCTGATTATTGATTGGTCCACTCCACACATTTTGGGTAAAACGGAACTGTGGTCTAACTTCTCTGATTGAATGGGGATTAGAAGTAGCATACAAATGCTTGTTCCTGGGATTAAATATTCCACTATTAGTAAAGGAGCATTAATCCGTCCATAATATCTTTTTGTTGAAAGAAAGGTCATTGCGCAGTTTTCTACTATACCAACGACAAAACATCAGTCTTCTATCAGGGTCTCCAGCGTGTAATTTCTGGACTTTTTGAAATTTATACCCGTGGTATTTATGTTTCTTTAAAATTATTTTAACCGTGGAGGTTCCTACTACACATTCTTTAGCTATTCGCCTAGTAAAATTTTCAGGGTTAATATGTATTTAGGCAAGAACATTAATTTCATTTTCGTCATACTGTACTATTATCTTACCATAATAAGAGCGAAATTGATATCGAAAAGGTGCATTTAACGGCCGCCGGCCGTTAAATAAAACAACGGCCGCGCACCACCTACAACAATCTAAAGTTGCCTAGCAACCACATCAATATACTATACAAACATTGTAAGTTTGACAGTACTGTTTCTTGTTGAGTGATTATAGAGCGGAAAAGATCAAAGATGGAAGAAATTTTCGAAAACGATATTTCCTCCGATGTACTGGAAGAAGCAGCTGCGGCAACCAAAAATTTATTTCCGAGTACAACCCAACAAAGATATCAGCAGGAATACGACAACTTCGTGAAGTGGCGTCAGAATAAAAACATACATAGTGTAAGTGAAGAAGTACTGCTAGCTTATGCAAAAGGAATGTCTGAAACGTATTCTCCTACATCACTGTGGACAAAAATATCAATGCTGAAACTTGCGTTAAGAATACATGAAAACATTGACATATCAAGGTAAATTACTATACTATCCGCCAACATTGAACTGACTATATACTCATCGAAATTATGTTTGTTTGTAGATTCGGTAAACTATTCTTGTTCCTGAGGCGCAAAAATGAAGGTTATATCCCAAAGAAAGCCAAGGTTCTATCGGAAAATGATATACTTAAATTTTGCTGGACGCGGATGATCATACCTGGCTACTGGAAAAGGTTGTGTTAGTGCTCGGTATTCTAGGAGCTTGCAGGAGAAGTGAACTTACGTCTCTCACCATTAACAGTTTCGAATATACAGAGAAAAACATCCTCGTATCACTAAAAAATACTAAGAATAAAAAAGACAGAAATTTTCTTATCCCAAAAACAGGAATTCCATTTGATGCATATGGTTTATACAAGAAATACAGTAATCTGCGTCCTCCTAGTTTCAAAAATCAGAGATTTTTCGTTGGTTATAGGAATGGCAAATGTGTGCAGCAAGTCGTCGGCATACATACCATCGGAAGCGTTCCTAAGAAAATTGCCACCTTTTTAAAACTTGAAAATCCCGAGCTTTATACAGGACATTCATTTCGTAGAACATCAGCAACTATGCTCGTAGAAAATGGTGGTGACTTACTGTCATTAAAAGAACTGGGAGGATGGGAATCATAAACGGTGGCGGAAACTTACATAGAAAAATCGGTTTCTAAAAGAATGAAAATAACAAAACAACTTTTTCCAAATAATCCGGAGAATATTGCATCTTCAAGTACTGCAAATAGTTCACATTCTTCAGAAACATCTTCCTCTGTAAAATCTAAATATCCTTGGAACGGGTTGCAGATTTCAAATAACACCAATTGCGAATTCAATTTCCACATCCATTACAATAAGGAATAAATTGTTTTATTCCGTACCTATCTTTTAAGAGTTACGTTTAATAAAATTTGTTCTTAAATTAGGTGTTTTGTTTTTGTAGCAGTATGACGAAAAATCTTGAACGAAACACGGCCGATAACAGCAAATAACGGCCTTGGCTGTTATTTGCTATTTATCGGCCTTATAACGTTAATAACTATATCAGTATGTCGAACCTGATATCTAGTTCTCATTTTTTTCACACTGCTATGCTCTGCCATATTTTTTGAAATATAAGAAAACATCCTCTTAGATGGCTGGATATAAATCTAAATAAGTCTGAGCTGACCGGGTTTCATTCCTATAGTATCTTATGTACACATTATACATATCTTTCTTCTCTTCTTCAGTATAACGAACCATAATATTTATTTAATTTTAAATTATTTAAAGCTAAAAAGGTATTGTAATATTAGATTATAACAGAAATATTGGTGACAAGTTACAACTGACATGCATGGCCAACATGATTTTGTTAAGATCTTATGTATGCAAAAATGAAAACATTAAAAATAGAAAAAATACGGTGTGAGAAACCTAAGCGAAAGATTTTACAGAAAATTCCACACCTGTAATTTTGAACCAATCAAAATACGTGTTTTTGACAGATCACCATGGCAACGGAGGTATTTTAGTGGAATTTTTTTTCTCGTGGGGTACCCAACAGCGAATTATACTGGAAATTTTTTGACGTTTACAATAACAGACCATTTTTGACAGACTGGTTTTTATTTGTTCACATAATAGGTTTAGTTTTGATACATTTTAGTTACAATGCTAAGGTGTTTTCTATATTCTTCGGCCACTTCTTTTCTTCTTAATGGCGAAAATGCAGGACTTTGAATGCTTTAAATTATGTGTCTATGTCTAATAAAATATATATAATATTTAGACACTAATTTATTCACCTTTTTCCCATTCAGCACTTTGAATTTTGCGTAGTTTAGGTGCAAATATTCGTGGACAATCCGGAAGAAATTTTCGTTTTTCAAGTTGGAGCGACAATCCTCTATTAATCCGAGTAAGTCATGGTGCAATGATTGATCATTACATCAGACAATTTCACGCATATTTTGCATAGCGTATGATTTTCAAATCGATTCATTTTTAAACAAATAGGTAATTTTGTTGGTTTTACTTGCTGTGCAATATTCTTTATCGCAACAAAACGCGAGTTATTTAATGTTTTGAACTGTCAAAATACAATGATCACAGCCTCCTACGATTGATGCTTGCTGACGCTGGTTATGAATTTCATACCATTTTAAAGCGCTCATAACGCATGTTAATAAAAACGCAGAAAAACAATTTTCTACCACTTGTAGTTATTCAAAACTTACGTAAAATTAAAGAATATACTATTTTCTATTTTCAAATGGTATTTCCATGCAACTACAATGAGTAGAAATAAGCAATTTAAAGGCCTAAATAATTGCAGCGAAACATTTTTTTACGTCGGGCCGCTTGACAACTTCAAAACTGAAATTATATTCGAGATTAGGGTCTCACTTAGTTACCATGACAACTCAACAATCAAGGCGACAACACCTTTTATGTTTCACTGGTGACTTGGAGAAAATAATTTGCATTGTTGAGAAACGAAAAATAAATTTTAAAAATATTTAATTTTCAACCATAATTCGGCGTGGAATTTTCTTACCGAATACCACGTGAGGTCAAATTAATATCAGGAAATTTTTTCTGCGACTCGGGAAATTTTCAAAATATTCATGAGCTCGAAAAAATTTCCGGAAATAATTTGACCTCTAGTGGTATTACTAGTGAAAATCAGGTGATAGGAATTTATAGATTGCTTGACCGTTTTGTTTTTCATTTTATGTTTTTGTTATTAGCTTTATTATTTGTAGAATGTGTACAACCATAATTCGTTCTTCATTAGTCTTGTTTGCTGGTTGTACTTATTCATGTTTGATAAAATATTGTAACCCATTTTGTAATTAAATAATTCTTGTATTATGTTTCAAATAATATTTAAAATTTCACATTTTAAGCATTTTTTGTTTTTAATTATTATTTAATTAGCTATCTTGTTTTAATCAAGTAAGAAACGGTATCATCAGAAGCTACATAGCTGATAATATTTTCATAGACGAAACGTAGTAAAATGGTAAAGTGTAACATATCGTTGTATTTAGCTATACAAAAGCTATAAAAAATTACAGTTAAAAATCCAGGTCCGTATTTAAAAAAATAAGTTGAAGGTGGCCCTTTAAATACGAAACGTCGTAATAAAAATTTTGACATGGCAGATTATAGGGAACTTGATTTATAACAAAAACTTCGTATAATTTTTTTTGTATCTTTTATAATAACAACGCACGACTTAAAAAACGAAAATGAGGTTTTTCGGATTTTATCGAATATCTCCGGAACCAGTCAGAAAATCTGGAACTTGTATGGACCATTGTATTATCCGTCAAAATACGAAACTTTTTTCCCCATTTAACCGACAATGTATATCTTACGGTTTACGAGATCTCTGTATACGCAAATTAAATCCGGTCCACCCTGTATAACCCATTTTTTCTCAAAATTATCAAAAACAAAAACATTACAGAAAATAGTGGTTGCTAAGTTTGGCAACAACGTTATTTCCGAACTATTTAATCGGTAAATACCAAGACCAAACCACGATAAAGGTATAAAGTGGCGGGGCCTAGAACTGTTGTCAAAGACAAAGTTGTTTTCGAGATTTCAAGTTAGTTGGAATTTATACGTAAATTTAATATCCGTTATTAAGTTAATGCTTCAAACTATTCACCCAGGGTTCACCACATTTCTGTTATTAAACATAATTAATAAATTAAATTTCATCATTCACAAAGGCTACGCTTGGCACGTTATCCAAGAAGAGCTTTACATTTTTTTAAACTCTCTTTGCGATGGTTACTTAAATTAGCCCGTTAAGATGTTATTTTTATTGATTTTATTAAACGAATATAATAATTAATTTTACTTTGAAATCTAGTAAATATACATTTTTATCACCAAGAATTCCAATTTGATGACAAAATTAATAAAAAAAAAAAAACAAAGCTATAATTTAATATGGACGAAGAAAATAAAAGTGTTTTTAAACAGAAAAACAACAAATTAAGTATTAATAAATCACTTTAAAGGACGGCGACAAACATTACAAACTTAATTTCTTGAATAATTTAAATAAAAGAATAATTATTTTGTCAATATTCTTTTATTTTAATAAACAATTTGTTATTATTAGTAACGGAATTTAATTGAATAAAAACCAAATAAACTTCAACATCAGTGACTCAGAATACGCTAGTTCAGTGAAGATATAATTATGGTTCCACTGACAATTAAAGTGATAGTAGATATTTTAAGTGCGTTTTGTTCGTTTTGTTTACCTAAATTATATCGATTTTTCACTTTTATAAATATATTCCTAAAGTAAGTAGATAACATGCATCAAATATACAATCGTTTAGTTACCAATTACATATCTTTAAACTATTGTTTATGACCTGTAAACAATATTGAGAAATAAACTAAAAGCAGTATACGTTAAATTTATTGATGTTTTTGTTAAAAGTTTGCTTAGAATGAAATGTCAGTGGAACCAAAATGACATCACACCGAACTAGCGTATTAAAAAAAATGGTACTGCTTTCATAGTTAATGCTATAGAAAAATACTAATAGGAGTCATAATATTGTAAAAATAAGGAATTATATTACGCATATTGATACTATACGTCACCGTGACGTATTGTGGTGAAAGGCGTGACGTTTACGAATTTGAGAGGTCTGTTCCAACAACAATCAAAAATCAGTCACTGACAGCAGGATTCCGCTCAGTTGATTATTTCGACCGCCAAACTGTCTACTGCGCAGAATCCTGGTGTCAGTTACTGGTTTCCGATCGCTGTTGGAACAAACCTGAGGTATCAGATAATCTAAAAGAGCGCCCGAAAATAAATTTTAATCTGTTCATATAATCAGATAATCATGTTCCACACCACAATACGTCATGCGCGAACTTTAAATTTCGTCGGCTTAGTATCATATCTCTGTAATTTTTTGTATCGTGAATAGGAGCAATCTGTGATACTCATCTTCACATTGTAGGAGATTTTAATATAGATATTGATGAGTCTACTACAATTCGTTTTAACAAGATACTTGAAACATTTGATCTAATACAAATAACTCTTTGTTAGACTTATTTATTACTAATATTAATATCAATTTTTGTACAAAATTTGTTAATCATAATCTAGTTGCAAATTTGAAAATGTTCACAATGTACCTCAAAACGACTTTAAAGTAGAATATAGGTCACTTACAAAGATTAATCATGCACATTTTCAAAATAATTTAGCATCTATGCCCTGGTACAATATTTATTTTACTGAAAATATTGATAAAAAAGTTTTTAAATAGCTACATAATTACAGTTTTAGATAAAAAATCAAAAACTAGAAAACTAATTGAATCGGTGAGTGAAAGAACAGTATATATCCAAAATGACCATTTTGAGAAAAACAAAAAACCTGTTTTAAAGGAAAACTATGGGTTATTCGGCCTAATTATGTATTGTGAAGTTATAGAATTTTAGTTAACCGATAATAATACGTACATAAATTTAAAAAGAAAATTATGTTAAAAATGATATTTGAAAAAAATGACTTGCAGTTATACTGTTCTTTCACTCAATTTAAAAAAAATACTTAAATTTTTTTTGTAGCTTCATTGATTATCATTTAACAAACTTATTTGTAATTTTTTAATCAGAATCTTCATTTTTGACTTTCTAAGAATAATATATGGTAGTAAAACTCTAGGATTTCTTCCCTAAAGTAAAATAAAAGTATCTTTATATTGGCTATCTTCTTAAGTTAATAGGGACACTTCTGAGTATGCCTCTTCTAATGGAAGGCATACACGCAACGGTCTACCGGAGATCTACCTGTGCAGGTGTGGCTGCGTAGGTCGGCTTCATGTCGTAGCGTGTATGTCTACCTGTGCAGGCACACCTGCACAGACAGACCGTAACGTGTATGCCCGTCATAAGGGTAACTGCAGATTGACATTAGGTTTGATCTGTCTAATGCACCCCACACATAAAAATATGCGAGAGGAAACCGCCTATGAAGGCACTTGTAGTAACATATCCAGGAATTTTACCAGTGTATTTAAACTGGCTGTACTGGGGAATGACAAAATTAGCTTTTTGTTCATCACATGATCCAGAGGTTTTTTTTATGAAATTGCGACCACCAGTTTTTGAAATCTGTATCAAATTTGTCTACGAAACGACATGGCTACTGAGTGAAAAAACAGTACATGCGCCGTACGTGTACTGTTTTTTCACTCAGCCAAAAATTGAACAAGCCCCCATCGCTCGTATGATGTTGGTCGGTGTATTATTCTTTCGCTATGTGATAGGCCTATGAATTATAAACAATTTGCCTTTCTCAGTTAAAATTACCGTTTTTGGCACTTGTATTGTTGTTTCACTCACCGATTCAATTAAAGATTCTCCCTGGATTATTGAAAATATTATTTATACGCAAAGACTTAGAGATAAAGCCTTGCAAATATTTTGCAAAACACAACTTCCAACGCATTGGGATTATTAAGGTCGATTCATAAACTCGACGTTTGCTTTTGCCGATGCCGTTGGCCGTTACAGATTAAAAGCATTGAAGTGCATAAGACCATTCATAGTTGCCGTTGACGGTGCCGTCTGCCGATGGGTCTACTTTTGGTGACGTTCAACATAAACGAATTTTATCTTTCGCCGGCGGCCGTTCGTAGCGACGTTCGTAGCTTTAGCGAAGAGCCAATCAAATCACTTTCAGCTTGTCACGTGATTTTGACGCATGACATTGGAGCGGTTCTTTCTTTATTATTATTTAGCCTCCATCATATAGGGTACCACGACTACCACGCAGGGGATCGAATTTTTGTGCGCATTTTTTTATAATATTCAAAATTTCCAGAAGATTTTCGATCCCTGTTAATTGGTCTCACTTTGAATCTTCTACTCCTTTTCTGTTCAATTTTTTTTATTGCTATTGCACAAAATACAAAGCCTAATGCACCCAATAAAAGATCTACTTCATTGTCCATTTTAGTTACCGCATAAAATAAATTAAAACACAAAAAATAACGAATTTATCAAAAAGCACCACAAAAAGTAAAATTATAGGTTATATATTTTCCAAAACACCAAAAAAAAGAAGACGAGAACCGCAGCAACGTCAAGTTTATGAATAGGATGAAATTAAGGCTACGAATAGCAGTTGGCAGTCGGCAATCGTCACCGGCATTGGCAAAAGCAAACGTCAAGTTTATGAATCGACCTTTACTATAAACAATTAAGAAACTACACAACAACAGCTATAAAAGCAGAAAAAAGGGCTTACTTAAATTTTAAACTTGTAATATTAAGGGAAAATGGTCAGAATTAAAAAAAAAAACTCAATATTTAGAGACAAAAAAATTAGCATACCTCCAAACCTAAAAGATTTTAATGCCATTAACCAATTTTTACTTTCCTATCTGTATACAGATATAAGGAAAGTATAGGAATCATGATTTTTTTCGACCTCGAGTTTTCGACGGATTTTTACGTTTTGAGGTCCCCTGAATCCGTTTTGACTATTTTCGCGATGATGTCTGTGTGTGTGTCTGTGTGTGTGTGTGTGTGTGTGTGTGTCTGTGTGTGTGTGTGTGTGTGTGTGTGTGTGTGTCTGTATAACGCATAACTCATGAACCGATACACAGAAAAACACCAAATTTTAAACTTAAGCTTTGTTTCAGCGTCTTATGAGCTGATTAGATTTTGGGCAGAGTCGGAACATTTGGGGGGGTACTTTATAGGTGGTCATTTTTATATTTTATGAAATATATCTGTTATTTACGTTTGGAGAAGAAAATTCTTTAAATAAAAGTTACTTCTAATATTATTATCTATAATTTTTGTTCTATACAAAATTTTCCTAAAATGGTCCGTATTCGAGAAATTTGACAAAATGTAAAAAAAATATTTTTTTATAAAAATTGTTCAAATAAAAGTTGTTTGTAATATAATTCTCTATAATTTTTATTCTCTACATAATTTCTCTAAAATGGACCGTATTCGAGATATTTGAGAAAATGTGTAAATTTCGAATTTTGAAAAAAACTCAAAAACAGATAAAGAAAAAAACATTAAATTTTAAACTTAAGGTTTATTTCGGCCTGACGTGAAACGATTAGATTTTGGACAAAGTCGGAACATCTGGGGGGGTACTTTATGGGAGGCCGTTTTTTTATTTTATGGAATATATCTGTTATTTATGTTTGGAGAGGAAAATTGTTCAAATAAAAGTTACTTCTAATATTATTATCTGTAATTTTTGTCTTATGTAAAAATTTCCTGAAATGGTCCGTATTCGAGAAATTTGACAAAATGTGCAAAATTCTGATTTTTATTATGAAAGTTTTTGAAATAAAAGTTGTTTGCGATATCGATCTCTATAATTTTTGTTTATACATGATTTTTCTAAAATGGACCGTAATGAAAAAATTGTAGGAAATTAAAATTTTTCAGTATTTTCGTTTTCCATGAATATCTATAGAAAAATGTTTCGAGGTAGATGTATGTGGACAATGTATATATTTAGTTTATCCTCTAAACATTTATATAACTAGATAGGAAAGTCATGTGTTGGACACATCAGATTTTTTACTTCAAGCATTAATAACTCTACTATCCAAATAGATTTACAACATTTTTACCTTAACAATTTTAAAGAAAATATTACTGAAGATTTTTATTTTAATGTTTCGGGAGATTTTGTCAATAATATTATCTACAACATCAAATCTAAAGCTTATGGAATAAATGATATTAATATTACCATTTTACACTTTTGTTGTCCATTTCTATTATTGCTCTTACCAAAAGTAACTTTGCCTGAAGAATACAGTGATTTAAGATCAATTAGTATTTTACTTATTTTCTCCAAAATATTTGAGAAAGTAATGGAAATTCAAATGAGAGCATTGGTTTTTGAAAAACAATATATTTTTTAGTAAACAATCTGGTTTTAGATCAGGCTATAGCTGTGCTAAAGCTCTAGTGGATGTTATAGATGATTTAATTAGGGCCATGGATAAAGACAAGATATCTATCTTAATACTATTAGATTTCTCGAAAGCTTTCGATAATATAAATCATAAAATTTTACTTGCCAAGTTTTTTTAGATTTAATAATACATTTGTGTCTTTGTTAAAATCATATCTTTATCAGCGAAAACAAATTGTACAAATAGATATGTCTTTCACACCGTTTGAAACTACATCTGGTGTACATCAAGGTAGTATTTTAGACCCTTTATTATTTACTCTCTATACCTCACAATTTCCAAGTATGCTTAAATACTGTAATTATCATTTATACGCTGATGACACCCAATTATACTATTCTTTTAAGTACTACAATTTACATGAATTTATACAGGATATTAATTCTGATCTAAATTAAATATTTAATTAATCCAAAAAAAATCCAAAGCAATGATTTTTTGTAATGAGTCAATTAGGAATTCCGTAAACTCCTCGACATTATTAAAAATTAATGTCGCGTTTATCCCAATTTTTACGCAATGTAAAAACTTAGGTCTTACTGTAGATTCAAAATTGAAGTTTGAACAACATATTATTTCAAAATTAAAATTGTCTTCTGCAAGTTTGAAACTAATTTATGCGCAACGATATTTTCTATCATCAGTTGTAAAAAAAAATGTTATGTGATTCACTAATATTATCAAATTTTTTTATATGTCGACAATAAATGTGTTATTATTATTATAAAATGGGGCATTCATACAGTGTGTAACAGCTAATTGGAACAAATGCAGTAGCTCAATTACTGTACATGATGTAATGTGTGCCATTTCCGAGCAACCAGGCCCTGTTCAAATCCTTTAGGTTCCTCTGCTTTGTTTGAGCCATTTTACGACCCCACTTGTCCTTAAAACCAGGAATATTTAATGAAGGAGATAAACCCTCTTTACCCGACTATAGAGACGCCTATGCTCACAGATAACCGGTATGAATCATTAATTCGGGAATGTACTAGAACCTTTATAGAAGAAAATTCGAGAGCTACAATAACAAATGGACAGTCGAAGAAATTGGTGAACCGTTCGGGAACGTCTTCACCAATTATATATAAATGTGCGTTTGCAGTTATGGACAATCAGTCAGTCGAAGTCGAGTCATAGTAGTGAGAACATCGAGAAAGTAAATTTGATATAAATTAGTTTAAGTAAATGTGTTAAATAAATTAGAAATAGTGTTTGAGTATTAAATTAATTAGTACGTATCATAAATAAATTATAAACTATTTTTAAAATTAAACAACCGTTACAATATTTATAAAAAATCCCGAAACATGTCAATTTTAAATAACAAAATAACATCCTGCAACGTGAAAATGCCCTTCGAGTGACAGATGCAATCTAATACACTTGTACTACATCTAGTAATCTAGTACATTTACAAAAATTTAGTACTCTACTACACTCGAAGCTAAATCTAGTACTTTATCTTCTTTGGCGTGCAGCAGCATATATATTAGGTTCTTTCGTTCGTTGTTGGTGCAGTTTCCACCAGTGTAAATTACACCAGTTACACCACCTTATTTACCCTAATTTACTTCCTCCTTATTCCTTATACACATCGTCGAGTGTAATTCACTCCTGCTAAATAGCTGGTGGAGAAAATATCCACCAGTGTTACACCACATCGCCGACAGGAAGGTATAGTGGGTTTTACACCGGACCAAACGAAAGGTATGGGTGTGGGTTGGTGTAGTTCATTACTACACTCAACTACACCAGTGGGATGAACGAAAGAACCTATTATTACTTTATTACCAGTTTTTGGCGAACGCCCGGTGATCAAACGGTATTACCCGTATCATTTTTGCGAGGTGAACCGCTCGAGGCGAAGTGTTACGACATCATTTACTGACGTCATTGTTTGCTACCGCCGCGCCGCCGTGATGAAACTGTTCCCGGCCTCTTGAGGTGGTGAACAAACGGTTGATAGTGACAGTTGACATTTTGAGTTTTTGTTAATAACGTTCTGTTTTACCGTTTTGTTTTGAAATTTTTGCTCGAGTTTGACATAATATATGACGAAAAATTGTGCGGGCATTTTTAATATCGTTATAGCATCTCTTTATTGTATATCAATGATTGAAAAGTTCGTATGCCCCGCCCTACATTGTGCACTGTGTGCGTTGCGCAAATTAAGCTGATTTAAGTAATTTTATGATTTTCACTACGTTTCAGGGATCTGTTAACGTGCGGCATATCTTTTTAGCTAAAGACTTTCAAGAACGCTTCTCGCTTCCTCGGGCTCGCCTATTAAAGAGCGCCACGGAAACGCGATTAGCCAGAGCGCATTGGCGTACCCAAAAATAGATATTAACACGTATGAAAACAATAAAATTATTAAAATTGAATTAATATTTTTGTTATTTATTTTAAAATAATGTGTTTTTGTGAAATGTAACTGGGTGTTCACTGCACAAATGAACCAATGGAAAAACCGCTCCTGGTTGCAACTGTCACTCGAAGAGGGTTGAAGGTATGGGTGAAATTTTCACGTTGTAGAATGTCATTTCATAATATTGACGAGTTTCGGGATTTTAATATAAATATGCACAGTAACTGAGCTACTGAATTTATTCCATTTGGCAGCTACCCACTGTATATTATATTCTATTTGGCAGCTACACACTATTTATTATAACACATTTTGTGTTTTTTTTTTAGTTTTTTTTTTATTTTTTTTTTATTTTTTATTAGTTTTTTTATAATTGATCTTTTTCTTTTCTAATTTACACCATATTATATGTAAATATCTATTAATATCTGAAATTAAAAAAATATATAGAAGTATACCCCATATTTTTTTGAGAGGAAGAATAGTAAGTTAGGCGCCTCAACATCGACATCGTCATCGTCGTCGTTCCATCGCACCGGAGGAGGCATCCATCGTCTAGCAACGAGTGCAGTGGCTAGAATTTTTGGCAAGGTCATCGAACCCGTTCAGCCTGGGTCACCGCCGATCTCTGATTCCCGGACTGCTTGCTTGCGTTTTCATCGTTCTTCTGCACGTCTCTGGGCCAGAAAGTGGATGCTCGATTGCTCGATGACGATGGGTCTGATTTGTGCCTCGCGCCTCGTTTGATGGGGTATTTAGTTTAACCAATCACTAATAAAATTGATACCAGACATTTTCCTATTTTTATTGACAGGCAAATATAAGATCTATAAATAACGATCCCGCTTAGTTAATTTGTCTCAATTTTTATTGGAGAATTTTTAAATAGTGTGAAGAATAATTGCTATTGTTATACAGAGTGTTCAATAATGAACTGGTGTGAACTTAGCGAACAATTTTTAGCGACTAATTTTCCGAAAATTGCCGAACTGTCAGTGGCGTTGTAATTATTTTAGGAGGCATTCAAAAAACTGCCACTTTATATACACTTTATTATTTTAAACTTGGTAGCATACAAAAGAGAAAATAGTCGCAATCAAATATATCGGTTCCTAGACATACAAATATATTTATTTTCTAGCATAGCGTAGGTACAAATACCACTTTCAAAATCTGTTAAAGAGAACGACTTGCAAGGTCAAATAGGGCGTTGATCAATCCCATAGGGAATTTTCTGATTATTTAATAGGATTCAAATATCTCCTAGACAATACCAAACAAAAAAATATTCATATTTGTTTACAATATGACGGGTGATGGTGATATTTAATTTTGACATCGTCGTCATGGTAACTTGTTATGTGTAGAAACAAATACGTGTTACCAACTTTTTTTCACGACTATCAGGATTCATAAGGTACCGGGTGTTTTTTTTATCCATTTTACCCATTTCTTTAATTAATCATAACTTACGAATCACACTGTTCTTTATATAAAACAAAGATAAACTTGCACAATAATTAAACTTGTCTTCGATCGATACAAAGTATTCCTTTATTATATAAAAAAAAATAATTGCATTTGATGAAGAAAAAAAAAACAAAGAAAAATATATAATAAATTATATTCATAATCGTTATCTATAATTTTTATTCAACCGTACTCTCAACAAACAGCAGGGATAGATACCTAATACATCATAAAATAACGCAACGTATCGTACATGACACAAGACATACCTAACTATGTTAATAATCCGTTTCTGAGTGAAAAATGCGAACTGCAAAACGCAAAAATGTTTATTATTATAATGTAATTTGCTATTAATTTGTATCTTTGACTGCGCCTGGATCTACGAGCGCGAAGGTAGAAAAAAAAAATGATTATAAAAAATAAAACGTTGTTTTAATTTATATCTTACGAGCAGTATTATGAAATCAGATGTTTATCTGTAACATGTAACACGTTGCTGTGTGGATTCGAAGAGGAAATAAAATGTGAAGCTTTACATTGTTATTAATGAGATTTACGAGTGTTTTTTAAAAGTGGACGTTGAAGATTTCGCGTTAAGGTTGGCGTTTGTCCATACAAATCTGCCGTATATGCAGAGGCAGTGGCGGGGCAAGACCAAAATTTGATGTGGGCAAGATACACTTTGCGATGCCCACTGGTGATGCAAGAAGACGGATTTTATATAAATACAGAAAAAAAATAGCTGTATTATTTTTATTTATAAAAATAGAAACATCTTCACTTTAACTAACATTATTAAGTAATAGCTAACAGTAAAGGAAACATAAATGTCCTGCTTTCAGCCTAGGGTGACCATACTTCGTTTGAGCCAATGCTGAACGATGAACACGAATACAACATTAACGAATTTTGGTGAGGTGAGGACTTTTTTTTAGCTCCCCAAAGATAAATACAATAACATTTTTAGCTCTCCAAAGATACATACAACAAAAGCAGGGGCGGTTTCTCCATTGGTTCATTTGTGCAGTGAACACCCAGTTCAATTTCATAAAGATACATTATTTTAAAATTACATAAATAACATAAAAATATAAATTTAATTTTAATATTTTTATTTTCATACGTGTTAATCTATATTTTTTGGTACATCATTGCTTTCTGGCTGATCGCGTCTCTGTGGCACAATATATCTAAGTAAACCTTGTCTGTGGCGCATTATGATGAGTGAGCCTAACACGAGTGAGACGATTTGACGAATACATATAGCTAAAAAGAGATGAAAACACGCCAACAGATCCTTCAAACTGTCAAAGAACAAATTAATTGGCGCGCCGCTCACAAACAAGTTTGCCAAACCAGTGTTGCCAGTCTAGTACAATTCACAATTGTACTAGATGTAGTACATTCTGCATGCATCAGTGTTCACGTGTAAAATATATGTATATATTGTGTTCCTTGTTTGGGTTCGTTATCAATAAAGATCCCCTTTTTCCTCTTCAATGAATTTAGATGTCACTGCAAATAGAATTCGAAAAATCTGGTACATTTAAGGAATCTGGTACATTTTTTAGACAAATCTGGTACATAACAAAAACATTCTGGCAACTATTTACCAAATCAAAGTACAAACTGTCAATGTCAATACTGTCATTCCATCTATTTTAATAAAATTAAGATTATTTTATTTGTGATTGTTTAAAAAATGTGTTTAATTGAGAACTGCAACTTTAATAAATTGGAAGGATGTGTGTTAATGTAATTATTGTTCTAGAAAAACTTTTAAGGCAAGGTAAATAAATAAAATATTTTAAGGTTATATTTTGTTTATTTACTTTATAATAAAGCAGTAATAAAGTTTTACGACTATAATTTGTTTTATATTTTGTTTCAGTATCTAGACCATCCAAAGACAACTTCAAAATGGTCTATTTTGTACACAATTGTAAATACTATGAAGTAAGAAGTAAACAAAAAATCTGTAAATTTTTTCCCACAAAATCTGCTAAAAGGAAAAATTTAATTATTCTGATGAGGTAACTATTTAACATCATTATGGAAATGTACAATAAAAATTTGATTAAGATAAAGAGACAAATGGTTTTCACTTTAAAAGTCTAAATCAGAAGAATGGATCAGCCAATTAATTTAATATACTCGATGAGAAATTTTACCTAAGAAATGGTATGTTCATTTAAATAGTTTACCTATATAAAGTTATGTTTACAATTATCAATTGTGTTACCCTCTAACCAAGGTCGTTTGTTACATACAAACTAGAAATATTTTATTTTAATAATATTTTTTTATTGCCTTGTTTGTATAATTTAGTATTTTCAAAAATATTAAATGTTATGGTAATTAGAATCACTACAGGTATTAAATAAAAATAAGGGTGTTGGTAAAGTAGTTTACAGTTGGTACTAAAGAATGTCTCGAAAAAAGTCTCTAAATAAGTATCAAACGTAAATTGTGATTTTGATTAGGCATTTAACAAGTCACATCCCACATCTACATGCTCTGGCTAATCAATCCTATAAGTACATATCAAAACATTAATATACTATCTATAACTAAACAATAATTTAAAAATACAGATGAAGCCGATTTACCTATTTAAACAAAATTGTTATTATTCTATTATTTATTAAAACACATTATTTTTTAGTAAACTTGGACATGCAAAAGCAGCCATGAGGGTAGGACATTAGTGAAAGCAAGAATACTTTGGAATGTTCTGTGAAATACACTTAGAAAGTGTCATATGGAGAATTAAGTGTGATAACATTTTACGATATGCATCTCACTAGTTTAGTTCATAGATTTCTGTGTTCAATTATGTGCTACTATTTCAAACTTTTAGTATCCTTTGATAAAAGAAGTTGAATATTATTGTTGACCTTTTTAAATTGTTTATTTTACCTCATACATTTTTTTTCTACTCTTCATACAGTATTCTGTGAAGAGTATTATAGGTTTATTTTGTCTGTCTGTCCGATGTCAGGTTTTTTGTCTACACGATAAGTCAAAAACGAGAAATGAAATCAACTTGAAAATTTTAAGCAAAAATCAAGCTCTATAAGAGAACAAAGCTTATTGATTTTTAACAAATCTGATTAAAAATAGGGGTTAAGATGGGTTGAAATTAAAAAATCCTAAATTAAAAACGAAAAGCGATATCAACATGAAATTTTTAGTAAAAATTAAGCTTTATAAGAAGATAAAGCCTATTGATACTCAAAAAAATATGAATATATGGGGGAATTAAGGGGGGTTAAAATATAAAAAAAAATCCTAACTGAAAAATGATATAAACTTGAAATGTTTAGCAAACATCAATCTCTAAAAGCAGATGTGAAAACAATCTGGTTGAAAATGGGGGTTAAGGGGGTCTGTTAAAGTACGAAGAGTATCCTCTAGAATGCCAGGCATTATATATCTTTATTCTAGTTTGTGTCTGTGTAATATGTATTGTGATGGGACCGGATGGGACTGATCTTATAAAATAAACATTTAAAACATTTTAGTTCTTATTTTATTTGCCAATAAAAGGTATTTAAAAAATATATTTTTTATTTGACATCTGTGACAAATTGTGAAAATGATTAAACTTACAATAAAAACTAAAAAATGGTAGGTAAAGTTTCATATAAAATTTTTTACACAAAAATCAATGTAAAGTTTCTACATTACCTGATATATATTTAAAAATAATCTCAAATTATGAGGAAAAGTCAGTTTACTAACTAATAATGTTTAGATTGTTTTCAACGTATTAAAAAAAAAAAACAAATATTACACTAACTAAAATATTCATTTATTAATAGTTGTAATGCTTGAAAACAGTATGATGTTGATAATAATAATTACACTTAATACAAACTCAGATAATAAAAAAACAGTGATATTGACTCTTGTACAAGGTTTTGATCCGAACTTACACATGATAAAATTATTGGAAAAAGTGAACACCCATTTCAAATTAATTTGTCGCTACCTTATCTGAAACCTTAGTTAATTATAATATCTGAATGGTTAGTGATTTTCTATATTTTTATCATTAATCGACAGTCAAGTTTAGTAAGTTTTAAATATAGTGGCGCTCAACATTCTTTTTCAAAGTAATACGAGTTGTTTAATAACCTGACCCACTCCCCAAAATCATAAGAGCTTAAAACACTATAAAAATAGATAAAATAACAAGATCACGTTTCATATTTTAATTAAACTCATTTTATTGTCAGAATACAACCGGCGATTGCCGCTTATGGCCAACTCATACATTTGAAAATATAAATTAAGAGCTAACACTATGGTACCCTATTTTAGCCTTACCGATCTTAATACCTGTATTCTAATTAAGGTAAAACTGCAAAAACTGAAAGTCCTTGCTAACGCATGTACTTCTTAAATAATGTGACGAAAGTCTAATTTATTTTTAGTTCATTTAAAAACACACTATTTACAATTTATTTCAGACGTACTATTTAATTTATATAATACTTAGACACTAACTAACAATTCTAATTTATTTATTACACTTTTCAATACAATGTTCTATATTAAACTTTCTATAATCCACTAAACTGGGCGCTGATACGTCGGTATTTATATTAGTCCAACTCCGCTACTGGAGGACGCTAGAGGCTCTCGAACATTCCAATTCTATGACTAAACGGCACTCCCAGCCGTTCCAACTGTTTCTAGTGCATCAGCGGCAGGCGTTCCGTCGTTTCTTGTATATTCAAGACGCGGTCCGATTGTTTTCACACGTCAGCGTTGCTTTGATCACGAGTCGGTTGCCAAGTGAAGGTCGCGCGCGTACACAGGGTCGGATTAGAAATTTCATGATAATAATTTTTTTATTAGTTTTTATTTTGAAAAGCTTCTTTCAGCGGAGGCTGCATGATATTAACACCAGTGGCGGCTCGTGAGGTAGTGCCACTGTGCCATGGCACTACCTTATTTTTGATGCAAAAATATATTTTTATTTTTAAAACGTCTTATCATATTTTTATTTTATGCATTTCTTTTTACATTAAAAAATTATTTGAAATGTGTTAACCTCGCGCTGCTTAATTCTCAGAGCAACCGGAGCCATTTCTCAGCTACTAGGGAAAAGAGAGATTTTACTAGCAGTCTATGTGGGCAACAGAGATGGGAACATTTTACATGTATTTAAATGGTAAAATCAAGGAATATTCTTGCCAGGCACAACGCCGATAGCGGTTCAGATAATCGCGGTTTCTCGATGATGTCGATTGTTGACTGAATTAAAGAAACACTACAAATTAAAGAATTAGGCCGGCCAATTTCCGATTTAAAAATTGAAAAATAAAGAGGAAGTGGGCAAAAATCGCGGTGTCGTAAATTTAATAAAACTATTTATGATAAAAATAATTGGTTGTGTGGTTGCGAAGAAACTAATAAACTGTTGTTGTTTTGAATATGTTTTGTTTGGAGGTGACGAGACTTGGTCAAAAAAAGACACATACGATCTTGTCCATATATGGGATAAAATGAAATCCATGAAAAATCTAAAGTGCACATGAATAATGTTTTTAGCTTTTCCATGCTTGGTAAGTTAAATATAAAAACCCAGTTAAATTCGACTTGTCGTGATGATCTAATTAACATAATCAACAAGTGGATAAGAATCGATATGTTTTAAATCAAATTATAAATTGTATAAGGTATTGTGGAGCTTTTGAATTAGCTTTAAGGGGTCACGATGAGAAAGATAATTCGGAAAATAGAGGCATATTTAAGGAGCTGGTGAATTTTAGCGCCGAATTAGACAATGACTTAAAGGTTCATACTCAACGTTCAAAAGCTTTCAAAGATACCTCAAAAACAACCCAAAATGAACTTTTTAAGTGCATGTTAAATGTTTATCACGAAGAAGTTAGGAAAGAAATAGAAAATTCTCCTTTTGTTGCAGAAATTGCCGATGAAACGACGGACGTTGCTTGTGAATTTCAATTATAGTTTTCAGATATTTGTGTAAAGGACAACCAGTTGAGAGATTTTGGAGGTTTTACATGCTCAATGGACACGACGCCAAATCAATCGCTGAATTCATTTTAAATGTTTTACATCCATTATTAAAACATAGTCCAAATAAATTAATTGCTCAAAGCTATGACGGCACGTCTGTAATCAGTGGTGGATTAAATTGTGTGCAAAAAATTATTAAACAAACATATCCTTTTGCAAATTACGTTCATTGCTATGCATACCAGATGAATTTAGTTATGACAAGTGCATGTTCTGTCAATAAGCAGAGTAGAATATTTTTTTCTAATTTACCTGATTTGTGCTCTCTCTTCTCCACGTCTCCTCAAAGAAAAATTTTTTTGGATGAGGTAGTTAATCGCAGGTTGCCAAGATATTCCCAAACACGTTGGAATTTTCAATCGCAAGGTGTTCATACTGTTTATGAGAATAGAAAAGACCTCATACAGTTGTAGACATTATGGAAAGTACTTCACGCGATTCGTCATATATTAATCAAGCAAGTGGGTACAAATTAAAACTTCAGGATAAATATTTTATATTATGGTTAAGTATTTTTCATCAAATAATGCCTCATGTGGAAGTTATTTTTAACCAATTACAAACAGATTCTGTTAAGGTTAAGAAAGATTTGGGGAATTTTGAAGCAGCAATTCACGGTATACGGGAGCAAATGGACAGCATTATTGACAATATTCAAGGCGAAATAAACACGTCGCAAGGAGAAACTGGTGACCGGATAAGAAAAAAGACACGAATTGAAGAGAACAGCAGAAAACGCGAAGCCTTAGAAATATGCGATGCCGATTTATTGCAAATAAAAACAAGGTTCAACTTCTCTGGGCATTTGGTCGCTTCTAATTTATGTCGGAGAAATTTTCGGTCTATAGGTATCAGTTTTCCGAATCATTCCTCAATGAAACATGTATACAATTTTCATGTTTAGGCAAAAATATGCTTAAAAATGAATTACAAGTACTGTATCAGAGAGACGAATTAAGTACCACATCCGGAGCTGTCCCGCTCTCAATTTTATTGAATGAGGAAGGTTTAAATTGTACATTTCAGGAAACTCTTAAACTTTTAAGTATTTTGATAACAATACTTATGTTAACATCTGAGGCAGAGCGCTGTTTTTCAATGCTTAAACGGATTAAAACATTCCTCAGAAATACAATGAAGGAAGAAAGACTTAGTGCTTTAGGTATGTTGTCCGCAGAAAAACATTTTGTAAATGGAATTGAAAATTTTAATAATAGAAGTAATTGAAAACTTTGCAACCAAAAAAAGAAAGAAGAATGGACTTCATTTATCGAAAAGCGATTTTTTGAAATTTTGTGGGTTACGACGTTTTGCACTTAATCCATCGATATGGACCTAAAGACTCTTTATGGTAATAACAAACTGTAAGGACTTTCAGCATTAATTACTGGGGATAAGTTAATTTATAATTTTTAATTAATTTTACAGAGTTCTTTGATAAGTTTTGAGTAATTTATTGGCAAAGTTTAGGATAAGACTAACCCTGACGGCCTATTTCGTGGCAAAACTTGTTTTAGAAACCTCATAAATAGTGGTCATATAATAGATATAAAAGTATCCGTCCTTCGTTAATTTTTTTAATTAACATTTTATATCTATTTTGACAATACCATGATAAATTTTTGCCCAAAGCCAGTTTTTTAAACGACTTTTGGTTAAAAATTTGGGCGTGGCACCCCAAAAATATTTTTCGTCTCTGGTGGGGGGTCTCCGACAGAGCGCCTTCGGCAGGGTTTTCACATTTGTTAAAAATCTGGCACTATCATCTCGTATTATCACGAGCCGCCACTGGGTATGACACTATTATTTTGTTTAATATTTTTGGTAATTAAATTTGTATCAGTTGATTTCAGTAGTTCACTTGTACCACATTATGATCACGATTTTTAGAAGAAAAGTCCCAATATATCATGTTTTTGTATTTCTGAGAATTATTATCTGAATATAAGTTGTTTTCAGTAGTTCATTTGTACCATATTATTCTCACGATTTTTAGAAAAGTAGTTCAAATGTATCATTTTGTATTTCCGGTATTTAACTAAATATCATTTAAATTCAGTAGTTCATTTGTATCACATTTTAACGATTTTTAAAAGAGCAGTTCAAATGTATCATTTTCTTGTAATAAACTAAATATCAGTTGACTTCATTTCATTTGTATCACATTATGCTCAAGATTTTTAGAAAAGTAGTCCTAATATATGATCGTTTAGTATGTCTGAGAATTATTAACTGAATATAAGTTGATTTTAGTAGTTTATTTGTACAATATTATTCTCACGATTTATAGAGAAGTAGTTCAAATGTATCATCATTTAGTATTTTTGGTAATTTACTGAATATCAGTTGATTTTAGTAGTTCATTTGGACCATATTATTATTACGATTTATAGAGAAAAAGTTCAAATGTATCATCATTTAGTATTTCTGACAATTCACTGAATATCAGTTGATTTCAGTAGTTCATCTATTACCCATTATTCTGAAGATTTAAAAAAAAAGTAGTTCAAATGTATCATCTTTTAGAAATTCTGGTAATTAACTGCATATCAGTTGATTTCAGTAGTTTACTTGTAACACGTTATATTCATATTTTTAGAAACAGTTACAATGTATTAACCGAAAATAATCGATTAATCTAAAACAATCGATTAATCTAAAATAATCGATTACCGATTAAATAATATCGACTCATCAATAAACAATTAATTCATTATTTTGTCCACTCCTAGATGATAATTAACTAGGTACACTTAATACTAACCCAAATAAAAAAAAAACATTTATTAATATATTGTTTTTAACATTTTTTTACGCTATAATTATTTTATTTTAAAAGCAAGTTAGTGTGACTTTGTGATTCGTTTATAATCGATTAATCAAAAATAATCGATTATTTTCCCACCCCTAATCGCAGGTACTTTGCTATTGGGATAAATACCTATCTACCTTGTAGGTATATCAATAATAATAACCCCCGTAGGTACTGATTCTTTAAGTTAAAATTTAATAGTTTTAGCTTATGAACGAGCACTTTTATTCCCTTCTCTATTTTGTATTTTTATTGGAAGTAATCCCGTTAAATAAATAAAAATATTCCCATGAAATAATCTATATAAATTTGACGTTTCTCAATTTAAACAAAAAACCGGCGTCTTTCCGATGTCAATTATTGCAATTTTCAAAGATAATACCACGTAATGAAACTCGAACGCGCCAAAGTGTGTTTGTCTTAAATCAACGTGCAGTGCAATTAACTGCAATAATTTTTTTCGTGCCGTTAAAAAGAAGAAACTAATAACGGGTAATAAAAACGAAGCGTGCCCGTCACTTTTGCGACCGCAACGTCTCTACCGCAAACCCATCAACATTTATTGTTCTCGAAAACGTTGCTAAATCATATCAACGATCACAACAAATAAGACATTTGTTTAACGTACCCAGGAAATGGATAAATCTTAATATTTTGTATCCAAAAATCTCTATTGTTATACCTACTACACTGGAACAAAATATTGGAGAAGGTGATTCATCACTGGGAGGCTATTTTCAAACTCTCTCACGAGGAATGTCATACGTCAATGTAAAACACTATTTTAGGGCTCTTAGGGCCAGTGTGAATTCAATGACTGTTTCTTTCGGTTTATTTAGAGAATTAAAATTCTCCTAAGAATTTTAATCCTCGATGCCTTTAAAAACAGCGTTTCCACATTGATGTATGACATTTCTGATGAGAATCTCGAAAGAAATGAGTGCTCCCATACTTTGAAAATACAATACGTACGTACAATCATCGTACTATACCGATCCATAGCCCTCAGAAAGTCTAGATACCGCTTGGCGTATACTGTCAATACAAAAAAATGACCCCATTCAAGCTTGTCGCCATGTTAGGTAAATTTATGTTTTGGCTACACTGATTTTTAGTTTGTGTGTTCTGTAATACGTGAACACCGATAATCTGCACTTTGTTATTAGTTATAAGTGAGTGAGACGCACAATTTCTAATTTCAAATTAAGAACAAAACTTTGACAAACCTATTTGATTTTCCTAGATCTGTTCAGACAGGACCGGTTTTATAAAATTTCTCGTTCTTGAAATGTTATTTTTACATGGTTATATATTATTGGATAAGTGGTTTGTGTACATATTGCTATGAGAATTATAGAGAAATTCAGTGAGATTTATGTAATATAATTCAAATTACAAGTAAACCATCTGTTATTGTTTGGCAATATGGAGAAAATACCTACTTCAATGTCAAATGTACTATTTAAAAGAATGTGATTGTTAAGCGGTCATTTATTTATATTATGAAAATAAAAACTCGAATTTTTTAACTAGGGAAAGATATACTTACATCGGTAATAAGGTATTTTTAGAAAAACTAATAGATTACTCCTATTCCTATAGTTTATTTGTAAATGAATAATAGCAAAATTATATAAAAATATGGACCTTTGCCATAAAAACTGTGCTACCAAGCATTTTCAAATAAACTATAATGATAATTTGATTTAATAGAGCGAGTATAAGATCTCACCTGTTAGAGAAATTGGGGCATAGGGAAGAGATTATGAAGCAGGTAAGCAAAGTCATTGCAAAAGATAAATATATAGAAGTTATTTTAAAAATTTGATAAAAAACTAGTGGAACAACAAATGGAGTTGTCGCTATCGGTGATCCAATCAGCAGAAAGTAAAAAAAAAAACTTTGGGAATGTTGGAAAAGGGCACAGCAATAGGCCCAAAACAATTCCTTGGTTTTTTAATAAATATAATCTGAGATGCAAAAAATACTACTAGAGTGGAGAAGCAGTATTGTTCTAATGTAGAAAACCCAGGGACATACAGCAGTGCACTAACCATAGGCGAATAGTCACTAAATTATACAAGAGTCCCATCTCGATTTTATTTTTAAATATTTTTGAGAATACCTATTATTATTTGTTACATTGAGTTTAATAAAACCGCAGATTTCGAATGTATTGAAAGTTATTTAAAAAGTACCTCTATAAATATATAGAAAATGTGTATATGACTAACTGGTTTTATTAATCTTTTTTTGGGGTAGGTAAATATATTTTGAAAAATTTACAAACTTCTTTTGAATAAAAGACAAAATATTTCTGTTTTTATTAACTGAACAATATTTTATACAAACATAATATATACCTATTTAAAAGAAAATATTACATTTTACAAGTATCGCATATTTATATGAAATAACTTACTCAATAAGAAAGAATTAAATAAAACAAATTAATAAACAATGGATATGAAAAATTGCTTTAACAATTAGATAAACTTATTCTTCCATATTGCTTTAATCAATTTATTTACTATAAAAGTATATTTCCTATCATTTATTACATATAATAAAATAAAGCATAAAACATACAAACTATAATATGTACCTACTTAGAACGGAACTAATATTATTGTATCAAGGTAGTAATAGTGGACATTTTCCGAATAAAAAAAGTAAAAAAGAAGTAACGGTCGACACGTTTTTCTGACTATTGGTCTTTATCAGTACGGTGCAGCCAAGTTCAAAGGATCATGGACCTTGTGTTGGAAAAATTGTACAATAGGTCACTAACAAGGAGCCAATAACACATTTGCCGTTTCAGCTAGTATCCCCAAATTTTCTGGGCTTATACTAAAGTCACAAAATGATTCAATGGTTTTCCTATGGCTATCAGTTATTATTTCCTACCATTTTTTGGTATGCTACAACAAAACATACAAATTATTTGATTTTGTAAATACACAAATATTTGTGAAAACTTACACAAGAAATGTTATTCCTTCCTTGTATCTTCTACCGTTAGATGCATTGTTACATTCACGTACAAAACAAAAAGAGATTTTGAAAATCCTGTAAAAATTTAACACCAAACCACAAATGTTTTTTATTAAAATAAAACACTAAACGACTAAACTAAAAAATAATGTTTTAAATAAAACCTTTACTAGAAGAACAAAATAAACAATACAACAGATAATAAAATCGATTATATATTTATGTCGAACGCGGATCTTACGCTTATTACTAAACTTGCGCCGATTCTGTCTTGTCAGTAGTGCCAACTTAAAATTTATTGACATTTATTTATCATGGCGCCCATCATATGAGGGGTCAAAATGTTTTTACGATGCGGTATCTAGACCTTCTGAGGGCTATGTACCGATCACATGGGTATCACGCGACATATGACAGATGCTATCGATATCACGTGCCATACTAGTCAGCTGTGCATGTTTATTGCCAAAATGTATTCTTGCAGTGGCGTAGAAACATTATATTGACAAATTGAAAGTAGGTTGGTTATCTTACAAATCAAATAAAAAAAACTAAAAAAAAAAAAATACTATAAACAACAACTAGAGGCAAACAAAAGTAACAGTAAATATTTGTGAGACACGGTGAAAAAGTTGTGCGGGAGAAATCCAACAAAATTTAAGATTAACTCTTTTGCAAACGAGAACGGACACTTATTAACAGGTAACCAGGAAATAGCTAATGAATTAAATAATAAATTTACTAGTTTTGGAAAAAGTTAGCCGAACAAATTCAGAATAACCCTAACTATCAAATTAAATCCAAAATTCTACCAAATTCAATGTTATTAGTTCCTACGTTAGTAGGTGGTGTCTACCAAAGAAATATTTAACCATATATGTGACCTCAAAAATAATAAATCACCTGTACATGATGACATTAAAGCAGAATTTTTAAAAAAGTTGCAAATCATATATCGGCACCATTTACATGGATAATAAATAAATGTATTAATAAAGGATTGTGGCCTGACGCTTTCAAGAACTTTATTGTAATGTCAGCTCACAAAAATGGTGACAAAGCATCTGTAAATAACTACAGACCCATATCACTGATCAAAGGTATTTGAGAAATTAATAAAAAATAGAATAACGTGATTTATAAATAAATTTAAATTGTTGTCAGTAAGACAATACGGCTTTAAAGAAAAAATCTCAACTGTAGATGCTGTTCTTGAAGTCACTAAAAAAAACCTATATTTTGCACTAGTAGAAAGCCATCTCAGATACGGAATTACAGTATGGGGAGCAGCCTCACGTGTATACATAAATCAACTTGAAGTACTTCAAAAACGATTTCTAAAAATAATTATTTCAAAACTCTCAAGATACCCCTCTAATGATTTATACAATGAATCAGATATTATGGATATTCGACAACTATTTTATTATAATGTATAAGATATCAAGGCAGTATTACATTAATTTGATAGAATAATAATAAAAATCTAATCCTACCCACAAAGGTACTGCTAGTGGTAAAATTATTATAATAAAATTCTAAATACATTATTTTATCTGTACTTACTTGTCTCAAACTAATATTGTATAGTTTTATATTATTGTTTGTATATATATTATTATCTTGTTAATAAGTTATGTTTTTTAAATACTGACACGTTATTTTATTTAAATTATATTTTAAAAAACTATGTTATATTTTAAATATGTTTAGACTGTTAAACCGAAACAAGTGCAAAAGCACTTATCGGCCAATTTAACTTTATTTTTTGAAATTTTCTATTTACATTGTAAACAGATGTTTTGTTTTTTACTGTAGTAAATGAAGTTTTTTTATCTATTTTTATTGTAATAATCATCTGTGTTTACAATTTTATTTTGTTTATTCTGAAAATATGTAAATTAATTCTGAGTTTATAAAGTATTCTGCAGAACTATAGCCGGAGATACACATGCCCGTAGCTTGCACACTTGCATGCCAGCTACTTGAATGTTCAAGTTACTTGTATGTGTATCTGTTAACTTGCATAAAAGTAGCTTGTATACAAGTAAATTGAACAAGATTTGATTTTTTGGCATGCAATGTGTAATTTGGATGGTGGGGGGCACAAACTGCATGCCAAATTGAATGTATGACCACAGACGACAGATACTAGCATGTCAATAGTTGAATGCAAGTTGTGATCGCCGTCAAGTTTTTTTCTTTTTTTCGTTTTGTTGATACCTATCATCATGTCTCGGTAGGGAGATGAAAAGGCCATAAAATGTATTCACCCTTCTTCTGCTCCGTTTAGGTTGTATTATTTGATGTACAAATTCTATTGCAAGTGATAATATTACACTATTTAATTCGCTTCGAACCTTTTGTATGTGAAAGGCCATTTGTGAAAATTTAAAAACTAAAAACACTTTAAAATTCTGGGACAGGTTATGTTATGTTGATAATGGGGTGTTAATACACTGCGACCTAAAAGATCTATTGTGCCCCCTTCTGTCGCCACTGCACTAAAGAAATGTCTCAATGCCTATAGCGACCCTTCCAATCCTATTTTCTCAAGGAAGTGTAGGATTTGAAGTGGCTTCAAGTTAGGTAAGTCTCCCTCTTCTATTTGATATCCTCCTAGATATAGTGCCCTTGGATTCTGGAGTGCTACACTGGGACAGGTTAGCGTAAAACGTTATATTAACCTATTCAAAATCTCCGCGATCACGAAGGATTGTAAGCTACTGGTAAATGTATCCTCCGTCTTTAAGCTACTGGCACATACAAGCTACTGATATGCAATGTTACTTGCAAATGTATTCTCGGTCTGCAAGCTACTGGCACATGCAAGCTACTGACATTCAAGCTACTAGCACAATTTGCTTGCATGTGTATCTCCGGCTTATCACAAGAATCGTCTTTATGTCGGAACTTAAAGTTATGAGTAAAGGCTCAAGTACCATTTCAATCATACCGTTCAAACGTCCCATATCAATGTCTTCCTTAATTATGTAAATAGGATTCTACAAATTTTTAGGTTTTATACGTTCTACACTGGTTTTTAATTATTTTAAATGTATTAATTTTTCGAGCCACAAACCCTTTCACTTGCGCCCAAATTAGATCAATAGAATTGAATTCGCGAAGCTATAGTAACATAATATCACGATCCATTGTGTTGACAACATATTTAGTATATTTATGACATTATTGTAAGGTCTATTAATTACACTTTAAGCAGCTCCTTATTAAATGTTAGTGTTTTATCCCAAAGCCAGCTTTGCAAATTCACTTTCCTACTGGACATGGTCGGAATGCGTTCAACTAGTCAGCTGTGATAAGAAGCGTTATCTAGTACAATAACTGAATTTGGTTCTACACGCTAGAACACTTCAGAAAACCACTTTTTAAATCATTCTGCATTCATGTTCTCGTGGTAGTCTCCTGTTTGTTTATATATAAACACAATAGCACTGAAAAAGTTAGGCTTTTCCGGTATGGGTAACAATTTGGCGCTGTTCTTTACCTGCTTCTGCTTCAGGCGAATTACTTTTCTTTAAACTTTTTATAAGTTTGATTCGACACCCATCACAAATCTTCATTCCTAGCTTAATGTCTATATGAGAGCACATATTTTCTGAAACATTCCTTAATTTTCCAGAATGTTTCTTCAATTTTAACAGATCACAACACCTGGTCGTAAATATTGTAGACCAATCTTTTGATCTTTAGACATTTTTAAACAGTAGAATATAGAAGTACAACACTACCAACAGGAGCTTAGATTTAAATATAAATGAAATCGGCATTCTGGAGTGTTCCTGCAGGAATTTTCATGCATCAAAAACGCACAGATTGTCTGGTCTGGTGTGGGTAGGGAATAAATAAGTTCGCACAAATAAAAAACACAAGTTTTGGACTGATACAACATTAGACTGGGGGGAGAGATTAAAAAAGGGGAGTATTTCTATTTTAGCTTTAATTTACCTATACAGGATTAATATCCTAAATAGAACTTTTTGACTTTTTCCTACAGCGCATACATATATATGCATAATAATACGAATTTAGAACAAGATTTATTGTTGCTTTTATTTGGTTTTTTTTTTGTCGTGAACCATTAATTTCTCCATCTTGAAATTTGATATATATTTTGCCAAAGCATTGATAAAAAAAAATGTTTTCCTCAAAAAATTCAAAAATGACTTTTGAAAAGAATCAAAAAATGTTTTTCAAAATAAAAAAAAAAAAACAGATGAAAATAAAATAGGTCATATGAAACATCGTTGGAAAGTTATTTGAATTGCCTTTACAACGAGCTATATCTCATCGATCTACGATAAGTGGTCCTCAAGATATTCTAATTTTTGTGAAGCTGTGTTGGACCAAAATTGGCCAATTTTTCGATTTTTGAAAATTAATTAAAAAAAACTACTGATCAGAAAAAAATATATTTTGTATTTTTCATTCTACGAATATAGAGAATAAGTGTACCAAATTTTATCAAAATCGAAGAGATGGTCTGCCAAACCTCTGGTTGATTTAATATGAAACGACCCTCTAATAAAAAAAGAATCATAGAAATCAAACAACATGGTGAAGAATTATCGCTGGAAATACATAAAAATGAAGAGTTTGAGGATTTTTTCATGGATCCCATTGTTAGATTTTGACCAAATAAATGTATGTGGTACCCCCCTTCTTACAAAAAATATTCGGACGCCTCCTTTTTTTTGAAGTCTGTCAATAATAAATAAATAATTCACAAAAGTGTTGGATCACGCATATGACTCACCTTCTCCAATATTTTGTATATATAATTATTTGAGAATTGACAATTTTTGTATCAAATAAAACAACTTGACAAACCCCCGTACATAAATTTTCAATTTCAAGCTGGCATACTTTTTGAAAAACGTCTAATCTGAACTATCGATTTTTTTAAATCAAAAACCTACAAATAATAAATAATGGAACAAAAACGATTTGCGGTAACATCTGCTTTTGCCTGCATAATAATAATTTTAATTGTCGACTAATTTTTGGCACATTACTCAACACCGGGTGGCACGTATCGACCTTGAAGCGACCTCAAATTTTGAATTTCATCCAAATCTAAACCAGCGATTCTTATCAGAAAATCTTTATGAACATTTTTTTTTCTTTATTGCAGGTATTTACTAAATTTTAATATATATTTTGCTGCAATTCCATTTATAAACGATATATCATTATGATTATTAATACTCGATTTGGGCTCATATTATTTGCATAAACTATTAGTTATTATTTTAATTGATGACGACATCCAAATTTACCTACTAAATTTTTGTTTTATTTATTAAACAAATAAAGTCATTGATCTTGGGAAAAACCTGAATTTTTTATTGCAGATGTGCTGGTAGTGATGCAAATATTACTGTCTAATCCTAGTCTGTATTATATTTATTTTAAAATTACTTTTTTCTTGTTTTGTCTATATTTCGTAAGTACCACCTCACATATACCTTTAAAAAGAGATAGCAAAAAGGTGGTTTTGGTAAGAAAATATATCTTACATACTGACAGAATTTCATGAAATTACTGAAGCCCATACCACGGTCGATAATTCTTGAAACAATAAAAAATAATAGTAGGATAAAACCCATTTGAAAAAGAAGAGAATATAACAAAAATGTAAGGAAAAATAATTTACGGGTGATCTGAGGTCGGGAAGTGGAAGGGGGCGAGTTTTTAAGGGCAAAAACTGTTTATCTCGATTTCCGGCAAAACTGCAAGTGCTATGAAACAAAGTTAAATGTCAAAGTTTTAGGTAATAAAAAAATCTACAACTTTTCCATTAAGGTTTTTTCACATAACCTCAAAATTTATATGAAAAATTCAAATAACCAAGTTTTTGGTTTTTTATTTTTATCTTTTACAAGACATTTTTTTTTTCACGAAATTTGGTGAAAACTTACCTTTTTATATCCCAAACACACTGTAATATTTTTGATTTATAATATTTATTTTTTCACCTTATTTTGACTTAATATCGAAAAAGCACCCTAATTTTCAATCGAAAATTCACCCGTCAAAATATCTGCTTTTTTAAAAAAGTCGGTGGGCGTTTTAAAACTTATTTTTAATTTAATAATTTCCAGATGTAAAATTGCAAAATATGTAACGTCACACTAGGGAAAGGGGATTCTCACAAATGTGACCAGCTGTACCAAGGGGGAGTCAAAAAATCATGAAAACAGGATGATGAACAAAACAAGAATGGTTTAGAAGGAGCATTTACTTGTCTTTAGAGTAGAGCATGCAAGAGTTTTGCAGTACCCCACTTTTAAAGTTTATTTCCGACTATTTTTAAAAGAAAAAAATATGTGTGTTAAGGTAAAAGTTAAATTTGTGCTCCTCTGGGGACACTTTTTCAAAATTTGAATGTTAAAAAAAATACAAAACTCGACTTTTTACCCATTTTCTCAATTTTTTTTTTTAACTAAATTGAATTTTAAAAAAGTGGTTCCAGAGGAGCCTAAATTTAACCTTTACCTACACGTATATATTTTTTTCTTTTGAAAATAGTCAAAAATAAACTTTAACAGTGAAGTACTACGAAACCTTTACATTGCAAGATTTTTCGTCTGGAAAGTGGCGCCTCTGTTAGATTTATAAGAAATTAATATTTGTGAATGAAAACAATTCATATTATATTTTACTGATGTTTTAAGAGGGATAAATAAATTTTACGTATTTATACACCTTATTGTTTTATGTAAATCATTTCTGTAATACCAAGATCGACATATATAATATGCAAGGGTTTCATAGTACACCAATTTTACGGATTATTTTTTAGTTTTACTACAAGAAAAATTGTGTAAGTACAGGTAAAGGCTCAATCCGACCCGTCTGGAGTCACTTTTTAAAACTTTGAATCGGTTTCTTTTGAAAAAAATCTAAAAAGATGTCTTTCTAATGAAAAGAAATACAAATAAAAATGTTAGAAGGGAACAAAATATTTAATTTTTACCTACAGGAGCATTTATTCTTCTTACAATAAAAAAAAAAATAAGTTAAAATCTTTTTTGTCTAGAGGGTGACACCAATAAAATGTAAATCCTTTTTTACTATTTACAAGTGATAAACAGTACAAAAGTGATTTGATTTTATTTTGTTTTATGTCTGTACACTTTGTTATTTTTAACATACAGTAATTTCGCTCAATTATTTTAAATTAATTTTAAAATTTATTTATTAAAAAAATATATTCGAAATTTAAAGGTATACAGTGAGATGTGAATTATAAACTAAATTTTTTTTTTAAATAAATAAATACATCTGAGTTAAGAACAAGGGGTAAATACATTGAGAATTCTTGTGTACATCTTTTAGGGAAGTCTCAGGTATTATTTGGGTATTCCCAGGAATTCTTAGGTATTCTTTGAAACTCTTTATAAAAATTGTTCTCCAAGTAACCCTCATAAAGGACAAAAGGAAGATGTAAAATAAAGTCATTGGAAAAATTAATAACTACGAAAATTTTATTTAAAAAAATAAATTGTAAAAACATTTTAACTTTAAAAAAACTTCAAATGTCTAAATTTTTGTTAATTAAAAATTTATTTTCATTTTTAAAAAATAATCCCTTCTAAAATTATAGGTTACTTATTTAGGGTGAGATTACAGAACGTCTGCAACTTTGCAGGTCTGCAAATATGGCGGCAACTTTGCAGATTATTAGAGTTTTTAAACATAGTAATGGATTTGGGTTTAGTGTTGTTTGGGGTAATAAACCCCAATAAATATTGCGAATTTGTAGATATTTTTTGGAATACGAAAACTTGAAAACTTGCATCTGTAAGTCCGCCATATTTGACACTTGTGAAATCCTTTCCATGGCACACTAGTTTATCGAATAAAAAAATTCACTTTTAATAATTTTGTGTATTGACCAAAATAATGAAAAAAACTAAAAATTCGAATTTTGTCATGAAATTTAGTACGTGGGTTTAGAATAATATTCGGAACAACTTTTTCAAATAACTTTTTCTCACATCTCTAACGCGAAGAAAAATATCGAAAATTGACCTTGTTTGTGGATTCGCAGTAGGCCGTGTTTTAAATTTAAATTTCAGTTGAGTATCTTGAAAACTGTGAACCATCACCCTGTATGACTGCAAAATTTCAAATCTGTATTTACTTAGATAGTTAAAATATATGGGTGTCTTCATCTTAAATGCGACACACTGTATATTTATTTTGACTAGTGGACCACGTTTTTTAATTCGCAAATAATAATATAAAGATTCTGATTAGAATTAGAAGTTTTACTACACAGGGTTTTGTGCCAATGCTAAGCCATGTATTAATATTGTAAAACACAGATGAATAACTATCACATCAATAGAAATTGAACATTCACATATGAATCTTTGTAACGTAATTATTTTTAACTTTAATAACTTCATACAGTCAAAAATTTTAGCTAACTTATTTAATTCCAAATATAAATTGAATTTCATTTTAAAAGTTCATTATATTGTTTAGTTGTTGCAACTTTACTGTGCTTAAGTACTTACCGTTCAGATTAAAATATGAATTGATTTATGGAGCTTAACTGAAAAACAGGAACAAATGCTTTCATTCCAAAAAAAAGTATTATGGTCAATAAAAGGAATTTCGAACTGTGATATCTTCAAGTCCTTATTTAAAACCTTTAAATATTAATATTATCATTATACAAGAGTAATCTTTACAAATTGTTACATATACCAAACATAAGTTTGTTGACATAAATATTATTTTCATAATACAAATAAATATATCTCTGTTAAAGAATGGTCATATTTAATTTAATATATTCATTTAACATGTTGAAGACCGCATTGAAAAATCTTATTTCTCAGATAGGGCTGTTTTAAGCTTTTTCGGCGTCAATTCTTTGTTATCTTGCTTATATTTGTGATTTTTTGTGCTTTGATTTCGATTTAGTATTAATTATACTTGTTAATTATTGTTGCACAAAATGTTGTGAAACCGTCCCTGAATCTTGTTTACAAAATGTGCAAAACGAAATTGTGCATTGTGTCTATACTTTTTCATTGACAGTTATCATTCTACCCCTCTCCACATCATTGATAGAGACCGGCATTTTTTTAGTATATTATTTTTTAAATATGTTTTTAGTGTACAATAATTTGAGGTACCTAGACACGAGGGGTAAACACATCCAAAAAATGTGTACACAAGAATTCCTAACATAAAGAATACCTGAGAATTCCTGGGAATACCTGAGAATTCCCGGGAATTTCTGAGAATTCCTGGGAATTCCCAGAGACTTCCTGAGAATTCCCAGATACTTCCTGGGAATACCCAGAGACTTCCCGGGAATACCCAGAGACTTCCCGGGAATACCCAGAGACTTCCCGGGAATACCTAGAAAATACCTGGAATACTGAGAGAATAACTGAGTATATCCAGATAATGCCCGAAAAATATATGAGAATAACCAAGTATTTCTAAAGATTTATCTAGAGTTAGTAAATAAGGTCCTTAATGAGGTCCTTAAATTATTAGGAAAATAAATAATTGTTCCGGATTTATTAACTAATGATTAGCATTTTTTCCCTCACTTTAGATCATATTTTACTTTTGATAAAATATAAGAAATAAAAAGATAAGATAGGTATTAACTGTGGGGGAAAAATTTTAACTTTGGAAAAAAATCTGATGGGTCCAATACATGACTTTCCTATCTAGTTATTAGGTACAGGCTTTTTCCGGTTATTTTGTACAACCTATTGTATCATCCCTGTAAATGTTTAGAGGGTGAACTAAATACATTTTCCACATGCATCTTACTCGAAACATTTTTATATTTGGTGTTTTCTCCGTTTTTAAACTGAAATTCGAAATTGCAGTTTATCTCAAATATCTCGACTACGGTCCATTTTAGGGAAATCATGTATATAACAAAAAATATAAAGAATAACATTTAAGAAAAATTATGTATGGGACAAAAATTATAGAAAATTATATTGCAAACAACTTTTATTCAAAAAAATTTCTTCTCCAATAGTTAATAACGGAGATATTCGTTAAATTAAAAAAACGACCCCCTATAAAACACCCCCAGATGCTTCAACTATGTCCATAATTTAGACAACTCACCACAGAATGTATTTAAGTTTAAGTTTAAAATTTGGTGTTTTTCTCTTTATTCATTATTGAGATATAATTTAAAATTCGAAATTTTCACATTTCCTCAAATTTTTCGAATACGGGTCATTTTGATAAGATTAAGTATGCATCCAAAATTATCTCGAAAATTATAGAGAATAATATTGCAAACAACTTTTATTCAAAGAAGTTTCTTCTCCAAGTGTAAATAACAAATATATTCCATAAAGTAGGAAAATGGCCTTCTATAAAGTATCCCCCAGATGTTCTGACCATGCCCAAAATATATTCAGCTCACCGCAGGGTAGATTAAAATTAAAAATTTGGTGTTTTTCCTTTTGTCCGTTTTTTTAGTTATGTTCAAAATTTCGAAATTTTCACTATTCCTCAATTTTCTCGAATACGGGCCATTTTAGGAAAATTATGTTTGGGACAAAACTTATAGAGAATAATATTTCAAACAATTTTTATCCAAAGAAGTTTCTTTTCTAAGCGTAAATAATGGATATATTCCATAAAGTAGGAAAATGACTTCCCATAAAGTGCCCCCCTCCCAGATATTCCGACTATGCCCAAACTACATTTAGCTCACCGCAGGGTAGATTAAAGCTTAAGTTTATAATTTGGTGTTTTTCTCTTTATCCGTTTTTGAGTTCAAAATTTTCACTGTTTCTCAAATTTCTCGAATACAGGCCATTTTAGGATATTTATGTATGGGGCAAAAATTATAAAGAATAATATTTTAAACAACTTTTATTTGAAGAAGTTTCTTCTATAATCGTAAATAACAGATATATTCCATTGCATACTTGGATAATATATTCCAGGTATTGTTCAATTCTAAACAATTTTAATTATAATTGACAATGTTTGAAAATCCCTGTATGTCCAATTTTATCAACGATCAAAAATAACATTTTGCTGTTATCCACTGTTTAGCAACATTTGAAGTTTTTTTAAGGTAAATATTTTTACAGTATACTTTTTTTAAATAAAATTTTCGTACTGTTATTAATTTTTCTAATAACTTTATTTTGCCTTCCTTTTGTCCTTTATGAGGGTTATTTGGAGAACATTTTTTACTTTCCCCTCTATGTGTGCGTAGGTCTCGGCGTAGGTGCGTGAGTGGGTGCGTGGGTGGGTGCGTGCGTAGATGCGAGGTTGCGTGGGTAACGTGAGTGCCTGCGTGCGTGCGTAGGTGCGTGCGCGGGTGCGAGCGTGCTTGCGCGTGTTTCTTTATACTCGATAACTCATGAAAGGATTAGGAAAAAACACCAAATTATAAACTTAAGCTTTAATCCACCCTGCCGTGAAAGAAATTTGAGAAAAAGTGAAAATTTGGAATTTTAAACATAAGTCAAAAACGAATGAAGAGAAAAACACCAAATTATAAACTTAAGCTTTAATCTACCCTGCAGTAAGTTGTTTAGATTTGGGACATAGTCGGAAAATCTAGGGGGTACTTTATGCAGGGTCATTTTTCTACTTTATTAAATATACGCTTGCAGAAGAAACTTCCTTAAAGAAAAGTTGTTTGCAAAATTATTCTCTATATTTTTTGTTTTACACATAATTTTCCTAAAATGGCCCGTATTTGAGAAATTTGAAGATAAGTGAAAATTTCGAATTTTGAACATAACTCAAAAAGGGATAAAGAGAAAAACACCAAATTTTCAATTTAAGCTTAAACACATTCTGTGGTAAGCTGACTAAATTTTAGGCACAGTCGAAGCATCTGGGGGGGGGGACTTTATGGGGGTCGATTTTTTTACTTTAACGAATTTCAGTTATTTATGATTAAAGAAGAAATATTTTTGTCCAAAGTTTTTTGCAATAGCATTTTTTATAACTTTTGTGCTCGCTTTAGTGCCATACATAATTTTTCTTAAATGGTCTGTATTGTAGAAATTTAACAAAAAGTACAATATTTGAATTTTTTAAAATGAACCGTATTCCAGATATTTTTGGAAAACTGCAAATTTCGAATTTCAGTTTAAAAAAGGAAAAGAAAAAAAACACCAAATATAAAAAAGTGTGTGGAAAATGTATGTATTTAGTTCATCCTCTAAACATTAGATTATACAAAATAACTGGAAAAAGCCTGTAATAACTAGATAGGAAAGTCATGTGTTGGACACATCAGATTTTTATAGAGAATTGCCAAAGAATACCTGAGAATTCCTGGGAATACCTAAGAATACCTGGGAATTCCCAAGAATACCTGGGAATTCCTGAGAATACCTGGGAATTCCTAAGAATTCCCAAACAGATGTACACAAGAATTCCCAATGTATTTACCCCTCGCCTAGACATTATTTAACACTTAGATTTATTTCAATTAAAGTGCCCATGGGTGGGCATGCGGTATTTAACATGTTAAACATGTTTTTGTTTCTTATCTAGATGATATTGAATACTAACTTTTTCTATATAACTTCTTATATCCGACATTGTGAGATAAATAAAAAACTTATTACCTATCACTTTCTTTTTTTTTTCAATTCATTTGTAGTTTTTGTCCAAATGGATAATTTTTATAACTGCTTGGTAGTACAAGGGCTAATCAATCAATAATTCCAGTTTGTTTTGCAAAAATTACACGTTTTGTTGTTATACTTTAAAATTTTTTTAAAGAAAATAAAAACTTAATTTTGTGTATATTGTTTTAGCAACTCATGGCTTATTACAACTCTGCCTACATACCAATCTCAAGGACTATCAACTAAAATATGTACTTATTTTAAAAAACTTGGGTTTTTATTTCAAAATTATTATTTATTATGAATTCGGCCCTTGATAAAACTGTATATGTATAAGAAAATTCTATATACAAAAAAGAAGGAAACTCAATTTTTCAGAATGTCACAATTCATTTGTAATGGTAGTATGTTACATAAAACATGTGTCTGCGCTCTATGAACATAGTTTTGAGAATACAGGAATTCAATTGTTTTAATAAACTGTCCGCTGACATCAAAAATATAAAATCCAATAACAGCTTTAAACAAACATTAAAAAACAAATTGTATTAAGAAATGCTGAGCGATTTTAAATATCATCTACATACTGAATTGATAATTCTTTGGCTTATTTCATGACTAAAATGTCATATAAACATAGGTCCCCAAACACTTCATTGCCGATCTACAGGGTGGTGTTGAAATTTGAAGATTTTTTGTTTTTGTTCATAGCTCCAAAAATTTTTGATTAATTTAGTTCAAATTTGGAATCTAGGTTACATTGTAGAACTTAACATCATTGGGCATGAGAATGGTTGTGAGAATCTACAGGATATTTTTTCAGGGTTCTTGCCACCTTTTCTTTGACTTCCTCAAGAGCATATCAAAATTTCATGAAATTACGTCAGTATGGAAAAGCATAAATAATAAGATATAAATAATTTCTTATGTTTATGCTTAACTTCCTAATAATGCATTCACAAAGAACATCTTAACTCAGAAAATTTATATTTTACAGAAAATGTGTTCAAAGTGTTTAAGGTTATTTTTATTAATAACAAGACAGTTTTAAAAAATTTATCCAGAAATATATTTTGGATTCATTTTAATAGTTAAAAAATATTCAATACTTTTAAATATGTAACTTGAAAAGGATACAATGTAACTCTTTACTATTTCTGAAATATCTAATATCTTATATGTAACTATTTGCTATTACCAAAGTAATCAGTATCTTATCTTAAGATGCGATTCAACTTTTATAGGATTATGAAGTGTCACTAGCAGAAACATATTAGTAATAATAATAATTTATTAATCCTTTTAGATCATATACATGATATAGGATGTCATTTATATGTATAGATTGTACAATAGTATACATTTACAAAACTGATATAAAATCTAACACATTTAAATATACAATTTAACAATACACAAAATTAAAATTAAGACTGATATGCTTGAAAACACCCATATGACATAGGAGCATTTTTGGGATAAATAGTTTTTTAATTTGCATTTAAATGACTTCAGACTATTAATTTGTTTTAGAGAGGTAGGTAGATGATTGAATAACCTTATTCCACAGTAGTATGAACTTTTTTTCAAACATGGTTGAAACATGAGGGGAATGCCTAGTAAATTGCCACTATGAGTACTATAATTATGGTTGTCTCAGTATATTATATTTTTTAAAAAGATCTCTAGAGATACTTCTAGCATCTAGGTTAAACATTAATCTTATTAGTCTTTTTGACAAAGATTCTAAGTGTACCGGTTGCATTTCGCCAAAGCAATAATGTTGTAAGCTAAATGTGAATATGCCATCGCATAGTAAACTTGTAGAAGCTGTTTGGTGTCCAACATATTTTTAAATTGGAGAATTGTATAGTACACACTATTTAATTTTTTGCAAACGGAGTCAGTATTGGAACTCCAGCTCATATCTGCATCTATAAAAACGCCTAGGAATTTTGTTTTCATAGATAGTGGAATAAAATCATTATTTATTTGTATTAAAAAATCTGTACTTATTTTTGGTCTAGAATGGAACTGAATGAGTACTGTTTTGTTGGAGTTAACAACTAATGCATTTCTTTTACACCATGCAGTAAATTCTCTAACAACAAGAGACAATCTGGAATGAAGTTCTTCAGGTGATTCTGCATCAACAGCAACCTTGGTATCGTCTGCATATATTGAAATGTGACCGGATGAGATGAAGTTAGGCAAGTTGTTTATGTAAAGGAGAAATATGAGTGGGCCCAATACTGTTCCCTGAGGAACACCGCGATCCATGCCCTTTACTTCTGATAAGTAACCATTGATTCTAACAGACATTTTACGAGAATCTATATAGGAATTAATCCATTGCAAAAGTTACCCCTAAAACCTAAAGCACTTAATTTTCCAATAATAATTGAGATATCAATGGTGTCAAAAGTTTTAGATAGTTCAAAAAAGAGCGCACCCACTAACCTTTTTCTATCTTTGTGGACATAATTAAAAAAGGCAGTAGTATCTTAAGTTCCAATGTAACTATAATGAGTCAGGTGGAAAACAATAATATCTTATGTCTACTTCAGATGATAAAGTATATTTAGTAACATCTCTGTTATTATTGTATGTGTATATATGATGTTATTATACAATGGTAACCACGCAGATTTTTGTTAAGTTTAGATACCATAAAATTATCTAATTTTACAGTTAGAATAATCTTTTTTGCCCAGATGATATACAATATAATTACTTTTTTCATAAAATTATTATAAAACAATAAAACCTCAAAATTGTGCATTTTTATCGAAAGACCCGGTATTTTTAAACAGAAATATGGTTCTAACTCAATTTTGACAAAAAAAATGAGATATTTCTACAAGAGACTGAATTAGCTCTTTCACTTTGATTTATAAGTTTATATACCTACTACCTCACAAATATGCAAATATTTCTAAAATGAAGAAAGATAACAAATATTTGTTTTCACTAACAATAAGAGTGCAAGAAATTTCCTTTAGTAACAAAAATGTTTCTGAACATTGACACAAAATATAAAAACAAATATTGTTTAATTAGATACAATTTGGATATATAGCAAATTGTAAATTTATCTATTAGTTAACAGTAAGATTAGATAATAGTTTATTTCTGGTAATACTTTACATACATCGTGAGCTTACTGCAAAAAGTGACCAAGTCAAATTTTATGAGATTCGAGTAAATATGACCAAATCACTTGTTAAAGTTAGATCTACCAAAAGAAAAATGACAAAGTCATACTGAACAAGTTTATTTAGTACTTTGAGGCAGTATAAATATAGCCCCCAATATGAGATAATATATCGTTCATTTGGAAGAAGAGAGAGTTATATCTCAAAAACAATAATTTTACAAAAGAATAAATTTAAATAATTTGGTAAGCCTAAAAACTAGAGAGTTACATCTGCTCCCTGGTGCTGTTAATCTAACTTGTTCCCTTTTTCTCTATAATACATTAGATCATTTTAAATAGATTTTTGTTGAAAACTCAACATTGAAGTTTTTTGAGATGTAACCCTTTTCTTCCAAATGAAGGATAGGTATCAATAATATCAAATTGTTTCCAGTTAAAATAAGGTAAATATAATGTGTATAAACTAATACAAAAATAAATTGATGATAAATGTGTATAGGTTTTCAAAGAAACAAGGTTATTATCGAGGGTATTATGTTGTAAAAAGTTAACCTTATTCAAAAACGAATTTTAACTATTTTTCTACAACTCTAACCATAATAAATCTGTTCATTGCATTACTTAAAGTACTAATAAAAAAATTATTAACCAATCAGGTCAAAATTCTATGAAATAAACTATAAAATTGAAATTTGTTCAATCAAACTATGTTACTTCATTTCTCCTCATAAACCAGTATTATAACTAATGAAAAAGACAATAAGAAAAGTAGAAAACATAATTGTAAACTGCTATTAACGATATCAAACGAATATACGAATTAATTTCACTTTCTTTCACATATCAAAAGAAAGTTTTATCAATGCATTTCATCAAATATATTGATTGGTTTATCGCCAACAGAAACAACAATAATAACTGTATTTACGTATCCATTATCCAAAATTAATCCATATTTATCGCTTCATTTAACAGATGTTCAACCGAAGTACAAATTGATCGCCAGAAATATCAGATAAGACGAAATTAATATTAATAAAAAACAGATACTGGCTGGAAATAATTTTGTAAATATTTCGCGAATTATCAACGTAGAGGTTAATAACTTTACGTTGTTGGGGTGTAATCGTCGAAATTATATTAATTAATAACGTAAATGAAACGAAATAAAAAAGTTAGATGACGAATTCAAAGACATAACAAGCAAGGCCATTGGCAAGGTAACAATGTCCTGAAATGTCACTCATCATTCTCACCTGTGCTAGCGAATTCGTCCGGGGTCCTGCCCCCTGCCATAAGCCATTTACACCAATCTATCGTATCCCATTCGTCGATACTCTTTTGGGGATTCAGCAGATTATCCAGGACTTCATTCAGGTGCTGTGGATTTCTTTCGTTCGAGCAATCGGCGTGAAGGTAAGTAGCGGTGGCCCTTTTCCCTTTTGCCATCAACACTTTCGGGTCACAACTAGATGTTGAGGCCATCGTTAACACTACAAAGTCATGTCATATGAAAATTTCACTAAAAATCTATCAAAATGACGTGCGAAACAAAAAACTTTCCCGTTCTCCTCCTCCATTCACAACACTCTCGCTCAACACGGAGCAAAATACAGTTAGTTTTGACAGGACAGTCTGTGCAACTAAAAAAATTAATTCACCAATTTCTGACAGGCACTTCTGCCAACCTAAAACTTCTTTTTTTCGTATTTATATCGAACGTTTGCTTATTAAACTATATAGCTAAAACTTCTTCTTTTTAATTTTAGTCGTTGCTTTTATGTTTATACAGATAACTTATCTTCTTTTTATATAGGCCACGTTTTAATTTAAATACAGCTCTTTTCATGAGTGACTTAATAATTTAGTAAGAGTAGCTTTAAGAAAAAAGAATTTCAGTAGCGTAACCAATTTTTGATTTTTTAAAATTTGAATGAGAAATAGATTTCAAAATTAATTAAAAACCTAAGCCTTTAAAATAAATAATGGATGCGATGAGCGAAATTAATCTTGCTAGGGGATTTTGTTTACTGCCTTTAGAACCAAGCGTGCAGAAACCATGCTAGGGACGCTAGGGTTAAACTTAAACCTTAAACCCTTTTATCTCCGTCACTGGTTTTATTTTCGAAAATCAAATAGATTTAATTGAAAGGAAAAACGAATAATCAAAGTTTCTATTTTTATTTACTTCAGTTAAAAATAGCTTATACTGACATATTTAGGTTTAAAATGTAATAATTAAAAATAAGGGAATGGCAATCTATTTTAATAACCTATAATCGCTAGTCAATTTTTTGTACTTAACCTCTTTAGCTTATCAAAAAAATTCTCGTGTCTGAATCCAGAATCATTTAGTAACAGGACTTTATGAACTCGAAAGTGTGTCACTGGGTTTGTTTTCAATGTCAGGGTCGAAAGGTCATTTAACTCAACATTTTCAGTCATAAGAAGTGAAAATTCAATTTGACGACACGATACGATACTCAGTAATCCCCACACTCATCCGCATTTATCAGCGGTTTGCCTCAAGCAGCCTCATGCACCTCTCGAAGACTTCCAAGTGCCTGTACGTATTTTTACACTCAACTGCTTACGCAAAACTACAAAATCACGTCAAAATAAAAAAAAAACAATTACTTTTAATCCAACTGTCGTTTCCTTTTGCTTTTTTCTTATAATGAGCGCAATTATGTTTGAATTCGAATTATAAAAGAATCTTTCAGGTGTATTATTGAGGATGGTACGAGTGAAAGTTTTAAATTCTTATTCAGTTACATACCAACATTTATGGTTTAGTGGCACCGATATATGTAGAAATATTTGAAAATAGGAATTAGATAAAATAAAATGGGTTTAGAGATGAAGTCTGAATATAAATTTGAAATAATATGCAAGAATTTGTTAAGTGGAGGTAAGTTTGTTTTGTTTTTCTAATATGTTATTTTCTAATTATTTATTTATTATTCAAAAATATTGAAAACATACTTATTTGATTTCAATATATTGTTTTAAATTTAAAATATGTATTTTTTTAAAGCAATAAGTAAATTTTTTGGTGAAAAAATAAACACATTGCTATTAATTAATTATTAGTACTTAAGTATTTTTCGTATGTTTTATCTATTTTTTATTAATACTCTAAATGAAAAGTGTTTACTAATTTAATTTTTCTAGAGTGTAAAGGCATGTTTTTTAAGTACCATCAATGGTTTTTATCTTAAGTTTTCTTTCTCAGTATTTTTTAATTATTTTAATGTTTTTTTTTTGTATTTATAACCTATTTATTTGTGAAAGAATTAGCTTTAAAATTCCAAAAACTGATTGGTTAAAAATCCGAAAAAATAGAATGAAATATATATAAATCGTTTAATTAGTCAAAAAAAAACTATTTACATGTCAATACATATTCACATTTAAAATATAAAAAATACATAAGTATAGAATCAACATACCTTTAAAATACAATAAAAGATACATAAGATACAGTACACTTACATGTAAACTATACAAAACATAATAAAAGAACAAGAAAGAAAAGAAAAAAACGTCAATTGGTCAGCAAGTATTCATGCAGTTTTCTTTTAAATATTGCTGCGTTTGAAGAACATTTAATATCTTCAGGCAAATTATTAAAAGCCTGTACACCTTTAAAAAACACTGAATTTTGTGTACATGTTTCGTAGCCTTATAAACTTTAAAATTTTTCTTATTTTGTGCATTGTGTTCATGAACATCCTGATTATAACTTAAAATATTTTGTAAATATACTGGGGAGAGTCCTGATTTCTTAAATATAAATAGCAGGGAATAGAATAGCAAATATTTTCTAATAGGCAACCACTGAAGCACATTCAACATGGAATTGATTGGTTCCAATCTCGAACACCTCAGTATTATCCTCATACCTCTATTCTGCAATCGTTGCAACTCATTCTGGTTAAGAAAATACAATATAGTGGCACAATAATTAAAATAAGGTAATATTAGAGTATTATAAATTATTATTTTAGCCCATTTGCTGAGATATGGGTAACAGTGCCTCAAATAACCTTCTGTTTCCTATTTTCCATGTACTGACCCAACCAGTCTATTAATAGGGGTAGATTATTAATGAAAAAAGAGCTATTGGTTTGGGGGGTTGTGCACTTGGTCATTATATGGAAAATAGGAAACAGAAGGTTAAGGTAAGTAATTGTGTTTCAGATACTATAGAGAATAATATAGGTGTGCCACAGGGTAGTGTTCTAGGTCCACTACTGTTTTTAATTTATATTAATGACATTGCTGGTGTAGTTGAAAGATGCTCAATACACTTATTTGCAGATGATGCATTGATATATTTTACCCATGAAAACACTGAAACTTGTTTTAAAAAAATTAATAGTTCTATAAGTAAAATATATGATTATTGTAACGGAAATTCGTTGAAAATAAATTACAAAAAGACAAAATGGTTGTTAATTGGGGGTACTGGAAATTTAAAAAAATCAAATGTATCATCGCAGTGTGTTTCTATTGATGGAATAAAGTTTCAGAGAGTTGAAAAATTTAAATATATAGAGGTTATAGTTCAGTAACTGAAGACCTGAAAATATGCAAAGCTGTCATTAAGTCGGTCCAGATTTCCTTTGTGGCTCAATTCTTAGGTCTTGACGGTTGCTTTCAAGGTCGAAAACTTTTACCGACACTGCTGGGTCGGAAAGGGCTCAAAATGGCCTCTAAAGTCCGATAAAATGGTTTCCCGCTAATATCTGCCAAAATATACAAATTGAGACAATTTTTGTTTAGATTAAAAATGAAGATCGTATCATTATCTAAAAAAATGGTCCTTACCATTTTTTTCGCAAGACGCATATTTTTTGCTAAAACGGCCTTCGAAAAAGCCCGAATTTTTGAACTGAATAGAAATGTTAGTTTCTCATTGAATTTCTGCTCGAGGGAGTTGGGAATACATTGATTTTCGTTTTGGACTTTGGAGACCAATTGTAGATGGCGCCAGCGGCATAGCTCTGCTCACTAAATTATGGAGCCTATGAATGGAAATCCGGGCACCAATCGATCTTTCGACAATTATTGGCGGATTCTACGGGATTTTTTCTGTAAAGTAGCGCTTGGGGGTCTCATCAATATTGCCGAATGTTCTGTGTAATTTGCGTTGCAAAATTTAATAGAAAAGTTCAAAAAAACATTTTTTCATGTGGCAGTCTCAAATCCCGGCGCTTTGCCTAATAGTGGGTTATTAGTTTTAGAGTGTGATGAATATTGACCCGAGAAGACCCTTTATATTTTCTGCGTCTTTTGCAAAATTTTCTATCGGAACAATATAGGTCCAGGGTTTCAAAAAAATAAGAAAGTTTCTGAAAAATTTCTTTTATTATGAAAAACATGTTGAAAATACGAAATACATAGCAATGCTTATAATTTATCATACGTTAAACCATTCAATGTCATCAGAATCATAATCTTTATCGTCTTGCTCTTGCTCTATTCCTTCCCCTCCTCCACGCGTCCCTTCCCCCTGTTTTTCCAACCCCTGTGTTGCTGTCTCGACAGCTATTTCATCCTCCTCCCCTTCAACCCCTTCTGGGTTTCGATCCATCTCTAATTCTTCCAGGAAAATACCTTCATTTTTGTTATAATTAAAACACTGTGTCGACTGACACGAACCACAGACAGGCGAGCATTTCAGTTCGGGTTTCAAACATGAACAATTCTTCTCGCAGCCTGTCTTGCACTGACAAAAAATCATCTTCAAGAGTTCCGGGGGGCCGGATCCCTTTTACACTTAATTTCATAAATTTTTCTGGTAATTTACACTCACTTTGTAAAGCAAATCTTCTAGAAGTGCCGCTAAAAGCTCTGTATCTAAAGGGCTTTCTATTTTATGTTTGTTTTAACCTAAAAAAAAAAAAAGAATAACAGTAGAAATAATTATATGATAGATATAGCAACGAAAGACTTACCTCAACCCCAAATATATATTCCACTTTAACTCATTTGTGTTAAATATAGAAAAGAAAAGTAATCATTGTTTATTATTGTGCTATTCGAACCCAGAATTGTGAATTTTCTTTAAATATACGAAAGAAATATTAAAGACTCCAAAAACAACAGAGATTGTATACCAACAAAAGCAGACGGTTAAGGTGAGCGCGTGGCGCGTGGGTACACGTGGTTAGGTTATGATGGAATATCATAGATCTCAGGCGGAGAGCGTAAAAATAGGGGAGATAATTCTAACAAACAGTTAAGAACCACGCTCACATACGGGGATCAATTGATAGAAATGGAAAGGTGAGAATAACAGCTTCACTTTGGTCTGGGTATTAATGTTCAAAAAATTAACAGCGGGGAACAAGAAGTATTTAAAAAAAAAGTCCGGTTTTCCCCGGTGTGATCAATTTTCCCGATTTCTGGAAAATGGAGCAACTTTATTAAAAAAAAAAATTCATTCAAAAAGTAGACACTCTAAGCTTTAAAATGGTGTGCATTGAATAACAATATAATGAAATATGAGTTTTTAATTACTGCTTGTTTCAAAGATTTCTAGAATTCCGAAAACGTATGAAAAATGCAAATAAACAAATCAATTTTGTTTTAAAACCAAAATAATGGGCTTCAAGGCACATGGATCGATATTTATGGGTTTTCCCATTGTAATGAACTTTGAATCATCGAAAAATATCAATTTTTGACCGAGTTCTGAAACAATTTGTCCACCCGTTTACAAGCTAATCAGCATTGCTATAGAGATAAAGCAGGGACTGAACGAGGGACTTTTGATTGCGGTTATCTCGAAAACTGTCGAATTTCCGACAAAAATGATAGGGACTATTTTTGTAGATAATGATAAGATCCTTCTTTTTTATCTAAACAAAAATTCTCTAATTTGCATATTGTGGAAGATATTGGCGGGAAGCCAGTTTTAGGGTCCATTTTGGGCCCTTTCCGACGCAGCAGAGTTGGTACAAGTTTTCGACCTTGGAAGCGACCGCCGAGACCTAAGAGTTGAGCCACAACGGAAATCTGGACCGACTTAATGACAGGTTGGTCCCTTCATTTACTGGACTATTATGGTTGATACAAATTTACAATTTAAGGAACATGCTAATAACGTCATCAAAAGCATATCATAAATAAACTATTTGAGGCGCTGTTCTCCACATCTCAGCAAAAGGGCTAAAATAATAATTTATAAATCTCTATTATTACCTCATTTTAATTATTGCACCACTATATTATATTTGTTCAATCAAAATGAGTTGCAAGGGTTGCAAAAGTTGCAGAATAGAGATATGAGGATAATACTGAGCAGTTCGAGATTGGAACCAATCAATTCCATGTTGAATGTGCTTCAGTGGTTGCCTTTTAAAAAATATTCGCTATTCTATTCCCTGCTATTTATATTTAAAGTTAAATCAGGAATATCCCCAGTATATTTACAAAATAGCAAGATGTTCATGAACACAATACACGAAATAAGAAAAAGGCCACGAAAAAATGTACTACACAAAATTTAGTGTTTTTTAAAGGTGTACTGGCTTTTTATAATTTGTCTGAAGAATTAAATGTTCTTCAAACGCGGCAATATTTAAAATAAAACTGCGTGAATACCTGTTGACCTATTGACGTTTTTTTTTCTCTTTCTTGTTCTTTTATTATGTTTTGTATAGTTGACATGTAAGTGTACTGTATCTTAGGTATTTTTTATTGTATTTTAAATGAATGTTGATTCTATACTTATGTGTTTTTTATATTTTAAATGTGAAGATGTATTGACATGTAAAAAATAGTTTTTTTTACTAAATAAACGATTTATATATATAAAAAACATACAAAAATTGAATTATAGATTATTAGGTATTCGATTGAATAATTAAATGAACTTGTTTTTGTGTTCCATTAAAACTTAAAAAACAAATGATTTTTAATGTCAAGGTGGAATACTGTAATTTTTCAAAGTTCTATTTTTTGTATAAAATCGTTTGACAATTTGATTTTTTATTTTAATGCCCATTATGTTCAATATCTATTAAACCTCTATGTATACCTCAGTAAACGAATGTACATACAAATAACAAATAATAATAATATTGTTTTTATTCAGAAATAACAAAAAATTTTACATTTATAAAAGTAATTTACATAAAAGAATTTTTATAAAACAAATATATTTAATAATTGATCTGAATTTAAATAGTTTGAAACTAGAATTTTTTATTTACTGAAGCTTATAGAGCTTGATCTTTACTAAAAATTTCAAGCTGATATCGCTTTTCGTTTTTGATTTATGATTTTTTTACTATTTCAAACCCCTTAACCCCCATTTTTATTCAAAATTTTTTCAGAATCAATAGACTTGATTTTTGTTAAACATTTCATATCATTTTTCGTTTTTGAGTTAGAATTTCTTTAATATTTTAACCCCCTTAAACCCCCCAATTTTTATTCAGATTTTGTTCAAAATCAACAGCATTCCTCCCCTTATAGAGCTTGATTTTTCCTGACATTTTCAAGTTGATATCATTTTTTATTTTTGACTTATTGTTCAAACAAAAAATGTGCCATCAGACGGACCCACAAAGTAAACCTTCACAGACCGCTGTGCATTATGATCTTTTTTCTCTTCCTAAATTTATTATGTATAATATTTAAATCTTTTTTTTTTATTTAATGGTGTTGAATTTATTTTTAAAATATACATTTTCCATTGTTCAGGAAAGCTATTTAAAATGTTATACCTATATCAAATTTTTATGATTTCTAAAGCAAATATTTTATATTACATAACACAGATTGTACATTTTTTATTTTCTCTATATCGTAAAAATTCAGATAGGCAAGTCTAGCTAATAATTTTAAAAGAAAACCTTTTGATTTGCTAAAATATTTATTTATTATTCAATAATTAATATTTTTGAAATTAGATGCTAAACTATGGGTTGACTTTCACCGAGGAAGCTGTTTTAACATATTTTTATCTGTTTGTTGAGAGATCAAAGGTCACAGTTTGTTTAGACATAACATTTTTTAATTTTGAATATAAAATGTAATCACCATCTTTTGTTCACATGTGCTATTTGTTATGCAAATTTATTTACATGTTTCTTTATATTTACAAAAATCTCGTCAACAAAAGTTAGTAGTCAACATCAGTTTAAAATATTTTACAGTGTTGCCATGTTGTAATATTTTTCAGGGGAAACAACTGAAAATTTGAAATTACTTGGTTCATAATAAATAAGGCCTTCCTCAATGATATGCCAATATATAAGGGTGTGAATCTACGTGAAAAATTAATAATAATTTGCTTTATAAACTAATGTCCAAAAATGTTCTGTTACGAAAATACAGGGTGCTAAAGTTTTAAGAAAAAAAAAAGTTTGTTGATTCATTTTATCGAAATTGCTGGGGATATTTCAGTTTTAATAGTGATGTAAGATATTTTATAAGAAAAATTGTACACCAATGGTTTTTTCCCAAATAAAACATAAGAAACATAAGAGCTTTTTACTTTCCTATCTGTATACAGATATAAGGAAAGTATAGGAATCATGATTTTTTTCGACCTCGAGTTTTCGACGGATTTTTACGTTTTGAGGTCCCCTGAATCCGTTTTGACTATTTTCGCGATGATGTCTGTGTGTGTGTCTGTGTGTCGCATAACTCATGAACCGATACACAGAAAAACACCAAATTTTAAACTTAAGCTTTGTTCCAGCGTCCAATGTGCTGATTAGATTTTGGGCAGTGTTGGAACATCTGGGGGGGTACTTTATAGGTGGTCATTTTTATATTTTATGGAATATATGTTATTTACGTTTGGGGAAGAATAAAAGTTACTTCTTATATTATTATCTAAAATTTTTGTTCTATACAAAATTTTCCTAAAATGGTCCGTATTCGAGAAATTTGACAAAATGTAAACAAATATTTTTTTATAAAAATTGTTCAAACAAAAGTTGTTTGTAATATAATTCTCTATAATTTTTATTCTTTACATAATTTCTCTAAAATGGACCGTATTCGAGATATTTGAGAAAATGTGTAAATTTCGAAATTTGAAGAAAACTCAAAAACGGATAAAGAAAAAAACATTAAATTTTAAACTTAAGTTTTATTTCGGCCTGACGTGAAATGATTATATTTTGGACAAAGTCGGAACATCTGGGGGGTACTTTATGGGGGGCTGTTTTTATATTTTATGGAATATATCTGTTATTTATGTTTGGAGAAAAAAATTGTTCAAATAAAAGTTATTTCTAATATTATTATCTATAATTTTTGCTTTATGTCAAAATTTCCTGAAATGGTCCGTATTCGAGAAATTTGACAAAATGAGCAAAATTCTGATTTTCATGAAAATTGTTGAAATAAAAGTTGTTTGCGATATCGATCTCTATAATTTTTGTTTTTACATGATTTTTCTAAAATGGACCGTAATGGAAAAATTGTAGGAAAAGTGCTAAATTTAAATTTTTCAGTATTTTCATTTTCAATGAATATCTATAGAAAAATGTTTCGAGGTAGATGTATGTGGAAAATGTATATATTTATTTTATCCTCTAAACATTTATGGAGGTGCTGCAATAGGTTGTACAAAATAACCGGAAAAAGCCTGTAATAACTAGATAGGAAAGTCATGTGTTGGACACATCAGATTTTTTGCGTTGTTTTCCTTCGATGCACCGTTTTTGAGTAAAAAAAAAAAAAAAATAGAAGCCTTTCTATTGTCAAAAAATTTATGTAACTAGTGAGGGATACAATTTTACACTAAATCTATTAAATGCATACTAAATATCATTGAAATATCTTAAGCAGTTTCGAAAATATTAATTTCCTTTCCATTTTTTCTTTTCTAAAACTTTTCTTTAACATTTTTGGACCACATTTTATAAAGCGAAATATCATAGTTTTTCATGTAGATTCACAGCATTATACACATATTCGCTTATCACTAAGGAACACCCTGTATAAATAATATTTATTGTAAGGTTTTCACGTTGATTATACTGTAGAAATAAATTGGCTAGTCAATTATTTCTACATCGTCAATTAAAATAAATGATTTAAATTATATTCGTTGGTAATCGAAATGAACTACTCTATTATAAATATTTTTAGGTTTTTATACTTCTTGTTATTTCCGTATAACGCGTTTAGTATTTGTAGATTTATTATCGAATTATTAATAATAAATATTTGATGTTAATATTGAAATTTTATCATTTATCAAGCAAAAAAAAAAATAAATAATTTTTTGGAAAGTTACTATGCTACGATTTCAAAATAATAAACAGTGGGAAAATTTTAGGAATATTTTAACAGAGTTGCCATATATCAAAATTAGAATTTCTTGCACTGTAAAAGTTTTTTTTTATATGGGTTTGATTTTTCTATGGCTATACAAGATGAATCAATAAGGAATACAAATATTTTGTGAGGTGATAGAACAATGAAACTTAAGGTCAGTTTGCTATAGGTATAAACGAATGTCAGACACTTTGAAATAAGGAAGATAGAACAATTCAAAGGGGGGAATGGGGAGCAAACTATCAACTCTATATTTCTTGGATAACTTAAAAGTTTTATATCATATGATTTATTGGTAAAAAAAGAAAAAATAATTTCTTTAAAAATAAAAAACATTTTAAATTATAGAAAAAAAATTCCAATTTCTCAGATCTTTTTCTTTTATTTTAATTTAAAATTATAGCCAAAATTAGTGTGTGAACAGTGGCGTGACATTTAGAAGGGATAAAGTTACTTACCCATGCCGTACGCCTCTGGTAACGTTTAATTAATATTTTTTTTTATGACACCAAAAACGTTTGTAGAATTTAGAACAATTACACTGAGTATTAAAAAAAATTACAGGCATTAAGAATTTTTTAATTGTCACCTTTAAATATGAATCAGAGAATGAGTTGTTCTATGTCCCATTCTTAACAGGACATCCTGTATATGTTTTCGTTGTGAATTAAATATCTTATTTTGAATTTTGTCTTTTGGAAAAAATAAATTTTTATTGACTTGTTACTACCATCTGTATCTGTAAAACTGGGAGGTTTACCTAAGCTTCACAGAAGCTTAAACCTTTTTAGATCGATTGTTCATCCTCATCGAGCTTCGTTGTCAGGTTATTTAAGAAATATCTTGCTAAGTTTACTGTCAGTTTCTTACTAGGGGTTTTAGATATTAAATGAGAAAAAATACAGTGTTATATCAATGAAACTCTCAAATTTCTTGGTGTTGACTGCATAGAAATAATATAGAAGACCAATATAAACATAACATTTAAGCAGAAATTGAAACCTACTGTGCGTGCATAAAAACGCGTCTCTGCGCCTGACATCGCAAAATAGTGTGTCTAGAAGCTTGCGCAATATGCATGACTTGTCCCTGTAGTGTTGCCAAATATATTAAACATACCTAACAGAAAATAATTTTAAATTAATTAATTTTTAAATTATATGATTTAAACAGTTTATATCTACGAAATATCGCCACAAAATAACTTATACACATTTAAATAATCAACTAATAATATTTATGTGTAATTACATTCCCAAAAATATATACAAATACCGTATTAATGTCATTAATACCGTATTTTTAATGTTCAATAAGCGATTCACCTACAAATTCAATATTGACCTGGCAATAGCACTAAAATCCGGTGTTTCAAGGCTATATGACGCTGCCCTTACAGGACCGTTTGTAGTTTATTATTTATGCCGCGTTTGAGAATCCACATCGGATGCATCTGAGATGTAGTAAGTAGTAAATCTTTGATCACGTGATTCAGTATACGTAAATGTAATGGGACAGATGTGTCCGATGTGGATAAAAAACGCTCGAGATGTAAAAAATGCATCCGATGTGGATTCTCAAACGCGGCATTAATTACACGATGAAAGTGGCATTTTATTTTTAGTTTTGTGTAGTGTTTAGTCAAATCCTAGGTACAATAAAAGACATTTTTACATTGGCTAATGAAAATGTAATCAATGTATTAGGCAGCTGTTATATTTATTACAAGATTTATGTCTGCAAATCTAAACCTACCTAAGAATTATAATTATGTGAATAGAGAGCTGTATATTTATATACAGGCTGCCCAGCGACGGGGAGACATTATCGATATCGGTTTTAAGGCATTTTAAAACATAAACCCGATCTCAACAATCTTAGGAACTCTTCTGTCACTCGATATTTTAATCGGTACTTCCTCTTCGCTTTTTGGCTGGCACAACAATTATTTACATTTCTTCATTCCTTACCGCGTTCGAACCAGTAAGGTTTAAAGAAATTTAAAAAAAAACCTACTTTAAAAATAAAGATGTTAATGATTTTCTTATGGATCCCATCTTCAGATCTTGACTTAATGTATATAAAACTGTTTCCTTTTCTAACAAAAATAATCCTAGAAATCGGGCAACGTGGTAAAGAATTATCGCTCAACATACATAAAAAAATATTTCAACGAATTGAGAATATCCTACCATTTTGAAGTATGTTAAAAAAAAATTGTTAATAAAGTGAAAAGTAGGGCATGAACATATATTATAAAGTATATAAAATGATAGATAAATCCAGTTTAGAAGGTATTATAAATAAACTGTGGAAATATCGAGAATCTCGATTTTGAATCGGAAAAATATTCTACGCAATTTAGTATGAAAGCTGATCAAAATGAAACACATGAACGACAAACTGTTATTGACAACTTTCTTCAAACGTTTTCTATTTTTCCGAAAACTAACTAGATAGTTCGAAAATCATTTCCTTGTTAAAACGCCTCTTGTTCCGAAAAAGGTACACGCCTGCCAACATTCATCGTTCATTAAAAAAGTGGTAGATACAAAACGCTTCGTATTGTAAGGCCAAAATATATTTAGAAATCGAAATAGTCATATAAACAAAAAAATCATATGAGTGAGATAACTACCAAATTAATGATTTACAAGTTTATTCCTATTATTTATAAAATAGGTTTGCAATGTGCTGGTGTGGAATGTTATCATCGACTAAAAACTTTAAATCTTTGTATTAAATTGATCGAAAACAAACTATAAATTGGTTTAGGCTATATAGAATGTTTCTAGTAAGCAGCAACTAATTTTTATTATGGAACCGAAAGACCCTTTTAAAAAGGTTCAAAATTAAAATAAAATATGTACCAAGTAAATGTAGTAGTATTTTTTAATTTATATTGAAAATGGTAACATGAAAGGTTTTCTGTCTAACGACTCATACTCTCGGCTGACAAAATGTAAAAAAATATCGAACATAATATTCCTGGGCCCTATTTTGCACTCCCCAGATTAAATTTAGTTGTAGCAAATGATATTATCAAATAAGATGTCAAATCACAAGCAAAATCTCGTGACTACAGTACTAATGATTGCCTGTTTGGAAAAGTATCTTTGTTTGTAAATATTTATATGCATAGTTATATTTAAATGCGCGAGTGTAATGTTAAGTATAAACAAAATCCGCCCATTATGTATATAAGTTTAGTTACCGATCCTATTAGATAGGAGACTGCTGGGTTTCGAATCCCAGACCAGACCATGTGGATTTTTAATTAAATTGCATGGTTCGGTTTAGGATTTGATGTGTGGCGTATTAATAGAAATTCAATTTCTGTTGATATGACATGCAGATTAAAAAAATTCGCCATACATTACCGTCTCGATGATGGTGGGTGAGGTTTTCCGGGTTTTCCTCACCTGTAAGTCAAATGGCACCATCAATCATCTTTAAGTCGCCCCGGAGCGCCACGGCAAATAATAATAATAGCCGTCCCTTTCCTTGGACAAGCTCAGCTTTTGGGGTTAAAATTCACTCGTAGGGGGGTGAATTAGGGAGAGTATTATTATTATTATTATTATTATTATAGGCAATTTGTTATTGTTTTAAGTTTTACCGTAGGGAGAGAGAAAATCAATATTAGGATAAATGGTCCAGCTCCTTTCTGGTTACGTAGGTACCTAAAAAGTATTTTAGTTTTTGGTTAAGTAATTAATTATTGTAACAGTGATTTTCTTGTGATAGTACCTAATTTAGATTGTGGATTAAAGTTTTTGTATATAATTTCGCTGTTTAATAATAAACGTAGTCAAAACCGGAGCACGTGGTTTTTCTGGAAAGTATTTTTAAAATCACAAGCAAAATCTCATGACTACTGTACTAATGATTGCCGAAAATTAACTAATTCATATTTTATGCCATATCTTTCTTAATAAGGACTGTCAGAATCATATTTACCTTAACTTGAAATTTTTTTAATCGTTTTTTGTATAGAATCATCTCTAAAAATGTATGATTGAAATATCGTGCGAACTATTTGTTCGATCAATAAAAAACTTGCACCGGTCCTGTTCGCGCCAGCACCATTATACGCATGAGCTCCGACACACTATTTTCTCCTTATGGTTTCATTTTTGATATATGGAATCGGCTTTCTATACTATTTCTATGGTTGACTGTCTAAATATTTTTGAGTTCAGCGATAAATTTTTACCACGTTATCCGATTTATATGATTCTTTTTTGTTAGAACGAGTTTACCTCAGGGGTGGTCCCCAATTTGGTCAACATCTGATTATGGAATCCCTGAGAAAATCATTAAACTTTTCATTTTTGTAGTCGGTTTTTTAATAGTATATTATGCAACGATCATGTAATGATGGTTATTAATACACGAGCATTAACCGGGATACGAAACGAGCCAAAGGCGAGTTTCGTATGGTTTATGCGAGTGTTTTAATAACCATTACATGAGAGTTGCATACGCTATTTTTTCTACACCCGATAAATAATCAAGACCTATAAATATTCTATTTATATTGGCATTGAACACAATAACAGTAATTACTCGTATTTCTATAAAAAATTCTACAAAATTGTAATTAATGGTATTACCTTGGGTATTGGTATTACCACAGATTTTTGGGGCAAAATATTTTGTACTGCATTTTCTCCTTTCTCCGATATGTGTGGAGGAGTCTTCTATATCGCTGATATCAGACATTTTAATATTATAATTATCGAAGTTTAGCTATCTACGAAAATTTAATACGTTTTGACAACTAAAACAATTACATAGGAATTTAGGACAAACGTCAAACATCATGCTTGATTGAAAAATTGTAGGTTTCTATTGATTAAAAATCTGTATCATAATGAAAAATCTGTATCATAATGGGTATCATTATGAAACGGATTATGGGCATATAAGTGCATTATTATAATACGGGTGTAGAAAAAATCATTTTTATAATTTGTTCATTTTGATTTCAGGTGTAGCAGGTATGTTGTCAAAAACGACAGTGGCTCCGCTAGATAGAGTTAAAATTCTCTTACAGGCGCACAATAAACACCACGAAAGTCACGGTGTCGTCAAAGGTTTGAGTCATATAATCAAAAACGAAGGTCCGTTTGCTCTATATAAAGGTATTAAAAATTATGACAGATAATGCATGTTAACAAGAACAAGAGAGTTTCATAAAATACTTTTTTCATAACCATTTAAAAATCAACAACGTTTTACTTCAACCGACACCAGTGATAGAATATCCCATAACGTTAACTTTCGTCTCTAGATATTATAAAATTATTGTTACAGTCTTAGAGTTCATTTTTTAGGATTTTATAAAGGAAAAGTTTAATTATAATATTAAGTTAGATGCCAAAATAAACATGGTAAAACGGGGTTTACCCCTAAATCGCGGATTTCGTCGAGATCACTTTAAAGATAATTCAACTCATTCAAACTTCTTGTACATCCTACATAGAAGAAGTATAGTGTTTTACTCGTCGTAAAGCATTTTCTGCAACATGAGAACATTATCACACTCGGCTGCGCCTCGTTTGATAAACTGTTCTCTCGTTTGCAGAAAATGCTTCTGTCGTCGCTCGTTAAACAATATACTATTTTGGTTAACTTTAGAAAAATTCTACTATTTTTATTTAATTGCAAATCTATCAAAAACTGAATGCATACCAGTGTTGCCAGATTTTTTATACCAATTTTCTTCAATTTAACCTCAAAAATTCTTCATATTTCTGCAGAGATGTAAAACGTCATTTCTTCGTTAGATAGGTACATAAAAAACCTTATTAGTTCTGAGACGTGGTGTTCTGTGGTTTAGAATTAGGTAGGTTAGGAACAGAAAGGACGGTTAGGTAAGAAAGTAAATTTGAAAGGCAAGTACCTATCTCTAATGGTAAATAAAATATTTAAAAATAAAGAACAGGAATTATTTATTTTACAGGCACATCAAAAAATTGTAAACTACATCATTTACGAATACAAATTGTTTAATTTCATTAAGTTTAAATGTTTTTCAGTTACAGACATTTTTGCAGCATTGGTACCCGTTTCTTGAAAATGGGTACGCAATACACAAAAGGAATATACAGGGTGTCTGTAAAAGGTCTTTACAAAAACATACCACATATTCCTTAAACCAAAATAAGTCGATTTAAGTAAAATTACCTTAGTACGAAGTTGCTTCGTTTGGGCTCCAGAAGGCCTTGAAGTTACAATTTTTAAATCGTTTTTCCCATATAAATTTAAAACGGCATATGCGATTTTGCTGAAATTTGGTATATTGGTAGAGTTTTATGTGGCAAAAAAAATGGTATTCAAATTTTGTCCGATAATAATACATAGGCGTAGAACTTGATTTTTTAAATAATTGCACCTTTAAAAATTCTACGCCAATGGAAGAAAAGTAGTTTGAGTATGAAATTTAGATTGCGCAACTCATTTACTTTAAAAAAGGTACTCTTGATAAGACTCGATTACTCTCATGGTTTTCGCTAAATTTGTTTTAATGATTTAGAGTGTATAGGTTTCACAAAAATATTAATTTACAACATAATCAAAATAGAGATTTTACAAAAATTGTTCAAAATGTTCACCATTTTCACGCATACAAAGATTTATACGTCGAAGAAAATTAAAATGTATCCTTTCCATAACTTCTTCATCACCTCTAAGATTGTTTATTGCATCTTGAATACGTTGCCAGAGTTGTTCCTCATTTTCTACAGGTTCCCTGTAAACTGTGGATTTCAGATGTCCCCATAAAAAGTAATCCATCGGTGTTAGGTCTGGGGAACGTGGTGGCCAGTTTACAGGTGCGTCATTACCTCTGCCTATCCATTTGTGTGGATATTGTTCATTCAAGTAGTTTCTAACGTTTAAAGAAAAATGTGGTGGAGCTCCATCTTGCATAAACCACATATCTCTCCGAAGTTGAAGAGGTAAATCTTCTAACAATTCTGGCAACGTATTTTGTAGAAAATCCAAATAATTTTCTCCAGTTAATCTTCGTGGAAGTATGACAGGACCAACAATGAAATTACCAATTATTCCAGCCCATTCCATTCCGTTAATTTTGAATTCGTGCTGAAAATGGTTTACCTTTATTGCATGCGGATTTTCAACGGCATAAACATGTTCATTATCGGTATTAGTTATACCTCTTCTTGTAAAACCCGCTTCATCGGTAAAGAGAACCTTCTTGACAAAGTTTGGATCTCTTTCTCTTTGGATATTAACACGACAAAAACCCAAACGAATTTGAGGATCATGGACTAATAATTCTTATACTGGCTTCTTATGGTATGGATATAGCAATTGTTCTCTAAGCACTTTATGAACGACATCTTTACTTACTCCTAGTTCCCTTCCAATTCGTCTGGTGCTTAATTCTGGATCTTCTTCAACACGTTCTAAAATGTCTTCTTCAACTTCAGGAATCCTTACAAAACGTTCTCTTCCATTATCAACAGTGTTGGGAGCAAAGGAACCGGTCTCCCGAAGACGTCTCTCAACAGCAGCAAAAGTTGGGTGGCTAGGTACACGACGATTTGGAAACCTTTCAGAGTACTCCCTGACACTCTCTCGAGCATTTCCTTCAGAAAATTCTAATGTCAGTAACATATTGGTATATTCTGCATTGGTATATTGTACAGCCATATTAATAAACCACGCATTTATTTTTTTAATTATTGAGTCAGATAGAACACTTTCAATCGTTAACAAGAGATTAGGTGTTAAAACTTGACAATATTTTTATTTAGATGAAACTATGGAAACCAACAATAAATGTTTTTGTATACGTACAAATAATTAATATTCCTCAAAAAATCGTACATGGCAAGATCGAGTATTTTTGTTAAAAGTTTCGATTAGAGGTGTTGAAGAAGATATGAAAAAAGTACATTTAGTTTTAACTTTGGAAGCGAAAACTTATTTTTTAAAAAAAATTAAACTTTATTAACTTAGTGAACTTTACAATGCTAACTTTTGAGAACGTATTCTAATACAAAGAACAAGTATCGAGTCTAAACGAATAATGAATAATTTAGTACATGTTTAACTATTTATATAAAAGAAAAGTAACATTATCTTGTTTACAATATATGATTATATTTTGGGTGATTAAGGGAATATTCTAATATAACTCCTCCCTTCCTAAGATTCGGAAAATATGGAAGTATTTTTCGAAATTCCTTGAAGGCTGATCGCTGCGTTTTCTACAGGAAGTTTTGGATTCTTCTTCCTTCTTAATTTTTCCAAAATTAATCTTCTATGTCTGACTAGTAGCAGGATGATAATAATAAGTAGTATGACTCCTATAGTAGAACCAAATAGTGAATTGTTATACGGGATGTCCTTTATTTCTTGAATAGGTCTAAGTTGTTTAGAAATTTCATTAAGTTCATGTAAGTCATCAAAATCGAGTTTCGTAATATTCGAAGTTTCGAAATGTTTTGATGAATGTAAGGTTTCCGTTTCGATCCTTGGTAAAATAAATGGTTTGCCTTGGCGAATTTGAATATTATTTATAAATTTCTTATTTCCAGTCCAAATTTCGCAATTTTCGGGTATCTTGATTAAAGTAGGTGATGTTATCTGTATATATTGATTACTTTTGCATTTAGAAAATATTTGTTCTGTTTTCGCTGGGATTATTAATATATTATCCATTGTAATTTGTTCAATAATTAATTCTTGCACTTTGACATCTAATATATGGCAATCTGTAGGGGTTAATCCTTCCAGGAGTTGGAGGGTGCAGTTATCTCTTGGTACAAAGTTTTGTTTACAATAATAGTTTTCTTCTAATGAAGGGCATTCTTCTTTTTCGAATTGCGTGTTATATTTATTTTTATGTTTTTCATCGTATAAAATTTTGTCCGATAATAATACAGAGGCATAGAACTTGATTTTTTAAATAATTGCGCCTTTAAAAATTCTACGCCAATGGCAGAAAAGGGGTTTGAGTATGAAATTTGGATTGGGTACTCTTTTACTACATAAAAGTACCCTTGATAACACTCGATTTACTCTCATGGTTTTGACAAAGTTTGTATTTTAATAATTATTGTTTATGTTCTAAAATGCAAATTTCGTCAAAACCATGAGAGTAATCGAGTCTTATCAAGAGTACCTTTTTTAAAGTAAATGAGTTGCACAATCTAAATTTCATACTCAAACTCCTTTTCTTCCATTGGCGTAGAATTTTTAAAGGTGCAATTATTTAAAAAATCAAGTTCTACGCCTATGTATTATTATCGAACAAAATTTTAATACCACTTTTTTAGCCACATAAAACTCTACCAATATACCACATTTTAGCAAAATCGCATATGCCGTTTTAAATTTATATGGGAAAAACGATTTAAAAATTGTAACTTCAATGCCCTCTGGAGTCTAAACAAAGCAACTTTGTACTAAGGTAATTTTACTTAAATCGACTTATTTTGGTCTAAGGAATATGTGGTATGTTTTTGTAAAGACCTTTTACAGACACCCTGTATATCGGTGATGTAATTTGAGTCGTAGTTATACCATTTTACCGAAAGATGCATAGTAAATGAATAAAATAATTACATTTAAATCAATAATACAATGTTAAAATCGAGTTAAAGGATTAAATTATTAAGTATTTTTATTGATTTGATAGAAAAATCATCTGAATTTAAAAAAATTCTTCATATTTTAGTGGTTTCCGTAAAATATTCTTCTTTTCTTCAATAGTTCAAATTGTAGGCTAAAATTCTGCATGTTGAAGAAAATTCTGCACTTCTGGCATCACTGATGCATACTAACTTAATCAAATTTGCTGGAAGCTAGACGTAAAAAATTACAAGCTTGTGATTTAATTACTGCTTATTTTGTTTTTACAATAATTTAGACTATGCAAGGATTTTTTTTATTAATAAATAAATTAGCACTAATCCGATTAAAATAGTTTAAAAACTGGAATAATTATAGGGCTTATTGTAAAAACATGATAAGCCACACTTTTTAAAATAAAGGCATTTTAACAACAATAAACATTAGGTTACAAAAGCTATAAACCAAAAGGAAATTCTCTAACAAATACCATCATTAGCTGAAATATCAAGTTATTGCATTTTAACAAAGTTGTAGTAGTTTTAGAAGTTTATTTTAACTTTTCAAGACGTATTTCCTCAATAAATTATATTGTTGTCATAGACGTCGTTACAAAATTCTATAGGAAGGGGCAAAATTAAAAAAAAATAGTGTTTATTTGTAGGGAAACAAAGAAGGTGTGAAATAAAAAAAAGAGGAACAAGAAGACAAAGCCATACACAATAATAATAAAAAAATAAAATATTTATAGAAACACGAAAACATAAAAAACTCACTCAAACACGTCGACGAACACAAACAAAGGCTTTAGAAAAACGCAAATTTGAAATTTCTTGTTTGTTTTCTGTATACTATTCATGTAGAGCCCAGTCCAGTTACCTATTTTTATTCATTGTAGACCGCAGCCACGTTCAGCTATATCATTAATAGATTAGTAGTCCAGTTAGCTATCCACGTTTGGTATTCAGCTTCAAAATTGTCGATTCCAAATTTGTCCACTATTTTCATTTTCTGATCGGTAATAAAAAAGTATTATTTTTTGTGTTTTTGGGTGTAACAGGCTTAAAGAACCTATAATAGTACCTATCTAAAATATCAGTAATTCATATATAATACGTTGTTGATTAAGTCGTAAAAGCCAGGGAGGGGTAACTGCCCCCCACCTTGCCCCCTCCAAACGACGCCCGTGATTGTTGTGGCTTATCATGTTATTCGAATAAACCCTTCAATTGTAAAATATTCATGCGATAAATGTGTGAATATATTTTGATAATCACGAGCAATATTTTCAAGGTAATCCATGTGAATATTTTAATTTTACAAAAATAGTTAATTTTAACAAAATTTCCAAAAGAAATTTACAAAAAATTAATAGCTTAACCAAAAGTGGTAGTTTGACTTTGAATTTGACGTATGAGACGGATGTCGGTATAATACATCGAAAAAATAATTAATGGAACGTAAAAAATGCTATACACTGAGAAAAAATATTATATTGAAATTGAAAATATTATTTTTCCTTACTTATCGTGCATAAAATTTATATTGTGATGTGAAGCCGTCTCTGTACTTTGTTTACTCCTTGCCCGCGGTATGAAGTCTAGCGCAGGCCATATAGGGACAAATGCACCGCTTCGAGAAGCTATCGGATAGATTCCTTTGCGGCGTATGAGTCATAGACAGAGTTTTCGATCAACCTTTCACTTTTTCCGCGTTGGAAAAGCTGAACAAAATGGTCGTTATCCCCGATGACTCAAAGTAATTATGCTCTTCGAACACGCCGCCAAAAACGTTTCACGAAACAAAAAGAAAGTCTTCGAAATAGCAACATTGAAAAACATTACCGTTATCGACGATAAAACCCCTACCCAACAACAGATTCTTCAAGACTTAAGAGATGAATTGGAAGCTAAAAAGCGGAATGGCGAAAATAACATAACAATAAAATATAACGGTACTCCAAAAATTGTGAAGACAAATCCCTTTCAATCCCGCTAGCCGACAACCTCCACAATTTAACGATTGCACCCTTATGTATACTAACCTGGATTCTCTAACTGCTAAATTCAATAGCTTTTTATGCTCAGTGCAACATTTTTTCTCCCAGCATTATTTTAATTTCTGAAACTTGGCTCAAGTTGTTTATTCCCGATTCACTTATTAATAATTCTGGATTCACAATTTACAAAAGCAACCGCGCAAATAATTTTGGTGGAGGGGTCTGCATCTATCTAGCGCCATCCATCACTTCAACTTACTCTGTCACCGCCTTAGATACCAATATTCCTAATATACATTTAATCTCGTTAAAACTATCATACAAATCTTTCTCAACCACTCCGATATATTTTATATCATCCTCCAAAGAAAACTTCTCTAGAAAACGACCAATAGCTTTTTGAGGTACCTACTTTCAAACCTATCTATTTCTCATAACAATCTTGTGATGGTTGCGGATTTCAACTTCCCAGAAATTTCCTCGCCACTTACAGGTCTTGAAGTATCGCAACACTATGTCTCGCACTTTATAAATTTTATTATAGACTCCAATCTTGAACAACTTTGTTAACCATCGACGTTTCGCCAACGATTTAATCAAGTGATTGATAACGCAAAAAGAGAATACGAAGAATATATCGCTAGTAGCGATAATCTTAAGAAGTTATTTAAACATGTAAGATGCTCTCTATCTTCCAAAGTATCAGTCCCGGTTCTTAAAAAAATGGATGGAATCAATCGTATGTAATAATGATCAAGAAACAGCTGGAGCTCAGGCCAACCATTTTTCACAAATGTTTTCCTTAGAACCCACAGGCGACATCCCAGTTAGTCATGATGCCCGAACAGCAACCTCTTTATGTAATGTCGAGTTCTCATCTGCAATTGTTAATGAAAATTCCCAAAAAAATTCAATGAAATAGCTCACCTGGAATTGACAATTTATTCGCAATGGTTTTAAAAGAATGCGCTTCTTATTTGGCTTTGCCTCTGTCTTCCTTTACATCTCACACACTTCCTTCAATGTGAAAAATTACTTCGGTGACACCTGTTTTTAAGAAGGGTGACAAACTCAGTCCATCTAACTATCGTCCAATAAGTCTCGTCCCAATTGCCTGTAAAATAATGGAATCCATCTTAACCAATTATAGGTTTGATTTTTTCAAGAGCCATGAGGTTTTGCCAAAAGAACAACACGGTTTTATCAAAGGCCGATCCACATTAACATGCTTAATGACCTGTTTAAACGATTGGACTACGTCTATGGACAATAAAGAGCCTATCAATGTCGTATATGTTGGTTTCGCTAAAGCCTTTGACCGTGTTCCTAAAAAGAGATTGCTTTATAAGTCGGAAAAAACTGACATTCGTGGCTGTTTACTTCTCTGAATAAGTGATTTTTGTCAAATCGCATCTTCAAGGTTAAAGTTAAACAGATGTTCTCGTCAGAGGGCCATTACTATTCTTGATATACGCTGCAGATCTAGGCAAAGACTTAAATTCTAATATTTCGTGTTACGCTGATGACACTAAGCTATACTCTAATCCTGTGACAGATTCTACCTAGCTACAAAAAGACCTTGAAACTATTTAAAACTGGTGTAACACCTGACTGCTTCCTTTAAACATGAAAAAATGTGTCGTCCTGCATATAAGAAAAAATAACTCGTGCGTGAAGTATTATTTAAACGGTGGTGCGTTAGCGACTGTGAACTATAACGACCTGAGACTCGTTGTAAACTCATCATTAACATATCAGCGGTATGTAAACGTTCGAACTCAATGCTATACCTATTAAAAAAGTCCTTCACGCGTGTGAACTTTCAAATATTTTCTAAACTTTATACAACTTACGTTAGACCGTTGATGAAATATGTCGGACTTGCGTGGTGTCCTGATCTGGTTTCTGATCAAAACAGATTGGAAAATGTTCAACGCTACGCTACTCGAATACCTTTCGATAGAAACCGACCATCGCATCGTATGTTGACGTGTTTGTGTTCATTTGCCCACAGAAGATTAAGAGGTTATTTAATTGTAATTTACAGAATTCTTTATGGTACTTTTTGAGCGCCTACGTGGACACGAGTATAAGTTGAGCAAAGAAAATTATAAAACACGTACCTATAATAGAGTTTTTCATACTTGGAATAATTTACCCTCGAGTGTTGTTCGCGCACAGTCAGTAAATGTATTCAAAAACCGACTCGATGATCTTTTTAAGGAAAACTGTTGTATTTATAGGTTTCTAACAGTTGAATTCAAACACAAATTATAAGTGCGGTCCTAAGGTACGCTTACCAAGTGGACTGTCTCCTGTCATTGCTAGCTGCAACCATCTCCATGTGGACAATGAAATTACAAAACTTTGTAAATTTATTGTGCACAAACGCTGCACGACAACTTTCAACTTTGTACATATTTACATTAGTTAATTTAACAACCACCTACATGTTTAATACTGCACTAGGACTTCACATTTTGTTTTATGTACTATCTTTGCTCATAGAACTTAAGTGATTTTTAGATAACATAAACGAATTGTAATAATGCTGGTGAAAGACGATCGTTACTCCATGAAAGCATGAACCTCTCTGCCGATTTGTATAGTTTTAAAGAGAGATAGACATATGATTACATCACTTAAACTAGTTAGCCTTTTGTTTTTCACACGGGAATATGTTGGCGTATATGGCTTTTGTTACGTAGACCTTGTTGTTAGCCGCCAACAATGAACAAATGGGTTCGCGAGCGCAGGACCGTCTTTAATATATTTTAAAATCATTCGTTTTGGAACAAAAACTAAAATTTATATTTATTGTTTTGTTTGCATTGTGTTATTTGCTAATTACTTATTTAATAATTGTCTTTGTTATTGAACTTTGTAATTTTAATAGGATTCATTCCTCAGCCTTAATTTTGGTTGTAATAATAATAATAATAATAATAAAATACTCTTAAGTAGTGTTAAGGGAACATACGACATTTACTCTTGTACCTACACCTGCGCAAAAAAAGTATTTTATGAAACTTTTCACATAACCACATTTAAAAAAAATTACTTTTTTAAACAAATGCACAATGTATGTTCGTGATAAGCGAAGATTAGCTTAAAGTTACTCTTTAACTCTTATCCTAACATATTTACATTTATTTAACCTAAATACATAATAATAATTAAATTTCGTTATGTACAAACAAAATTTTTCTTCTTATATTTTTTTTACCATATTTAAATTGTTAAATAAGGAAATGGAGCACAAATGGTACGAATTTTCCCGTACGCCGCCATCCAGTTTACGTCGTTTGAAATATACAAAAGATATCTGGACGGGGTCTTCGGAGAAACGTCACACATCGACAAATTTCTAGCAGGAGCTGGTGCGGGTTTAACATCGGTCACCATGACATACCCATTGGATACCATAAGGGCACGACTAGCCTTTCAAGTAAGGAAAACAGTTTTTTGGCAGTCGTGAATCAGAATGTGTGAAAAAGGCTGTCATTTGGCATTATTGGCTTAGTTTATGAAATGAATGGAATTCTTCTTTCAAAGATATTGCACATGGCAACTATATCAGCATTTTACACGTCGATGGCTCAATCAAATACTGTCACAACTAAAATACTATTGTTTTTGACATAAAATCTTTATATTTTATTTAAAATCTTCGATATTTTGCTGTTAAAATTAACGATTACGATTAGAAAAGCAAGTTATTGCATAGTTTGTAAAAAATTTGGGTGTTTTTGCAGAAAATAACTCGAATTGAGGCAGTTTTAGACACAGTTTGTGGCTAGATTTTAAATGATTTTCGGGCATCTTTAAGGATATTTTTGTTTGGGGCGGTATTTAAAGTAAAATCTTAATGATATTTTGCATCCATTGAACCAACAATGTAATTTTCTTTGTTTTTTGACTTGTGGCGGTTTTTGATTGAACCATTGACGTATTCTTGACTGCCTATTTACTTCCAAATTCAACTTTAAATCATCACTTTTACAGATAAGTGGCGAGCACGTGTACACCGGCATAATCCACACTGCGACGACGATTTTCAAAGAAGAGGGCGGGATCAAAGCGCTGTATCGCGGCTTCACTCCTACCCTGATGGGTATGGTACCATACGCCGGTCTATCCTTCTTTTGCTTTGAATATCTGAAGTACGGCTGTATGAAATATTTGGACTGGTTGACATGTAACCGATGCGAAACGAATACGGGCGGACTGGTCTTGTCGGTGCCTGCGAAGCTGATTTGCGGTGGTCTGGCTGGAGCTGTAGCGCAGAGTGTCAGTTATCCGTTGGACGTGACCAGAAGGTAAGACGCCGTTTCTAATTATATATAATTGTCTTATACGAGGCCCGTAAATACATATGCAAGATACTATATGAGGCCCGAAAACAGGCCTCGATGTCAAACACGTGTATATAGAACTATTTTTCATCACATAATCCCCCAAAAACAACAATAATCCCTTCTTTTTTTTTACTCATAAGTGATGTGTATATCCACCTCTTATACGGTTTTTAGTTCATTATATTTCTTCCTAGGGTGCACTTAGATCGTTTTGTATATAATTTCTAATAACAATGCGAGGCCCCTTATATATCCGTTAAATTTACAAGGTTATTGTCAATTCCGAGTCTCTTAAACATGGTAACGCTGTTCGTTTGTTAAGGGGCTGTTAAATTGTCATAGAAATATTTTTTTGATACATAAGAGGTTGATAAATAGGATTTATTATCCCAGGCATCAGCTGTTATTATTACGTTATTATTAGTTAAACTAATCTTATTTTTATAAAATGTGATTTTTGTCCTCCCCTTCTTATTCCTAAACAGAAAATTATATTATTCAATGAAACAAAATTTTGGTGTAATATATTGGAACCAAAATACGACGTCCTGATATAACAACGGGAGTTTTTAACTTAAAATTGAAATCAGGGGGCGTAACCAGTTTTTAAACCCATAATGGCAGTGTGGTCTTGTATTAAGTTATCGAAATTATTTTTTAACGATTTTTTTATAAACATCCAGATAATGGGAATGGAATATGAGGGTTATTAAAAATGTAATATAACTAGGTGTTACAATATTTTGTTAAAGTTATCTTTCAAAATACAGGTAGGTCCTTCTTGAAATTGGAAATTTTAAAGGTGGTTGTGTCATATGCAGAGCTGGGCAAGTACTCGAATACTTTTACTCGTATTTCGATTACGAGTAGAATAACTACTCGTAATTTTTACCTATAAGTATTTTTTATTTGAAGTACTTATTACTCGTACTTACAAGTAAATTTAAATCTACTCGTAGAATGTACTTGTAAAATACGAGTAGTCGGCATTTTTTGATCGTCGCATGTTAACCGCCAGTCGCTACTATCGATCGCCAGTATTATGAATCATGACACGAAACGGCCTCGGTTGCGTTCGGGCTGCGGTCTCTGATTTGGGTTGGGAAAAGCAATTCGTTGGGCGTTTTACGTTTTATTATTTTTTGTGTTTTGTGGTGGTGTGAGTGTGTTTCTTACGAGAACGTCTATACTCTCCATACGCAATCTTCGTTATAGTGTTAAGCACTTGTGAAAAAAAAAAAGGTCTGTTGTTTGATTATTTACTGACATTTTGGATAAAGAAGCTTATGTACTTTAGACAATAATGTATACTTTTATTCACTATTTACAGATACTCCCTGGAATAAAAGTGGTTTTTCATGATTTTCATTGTTTTTTAGTTTTTCTTTGCTTAAAGTGCATAAAATAGCGTATACATAATATAAACCACGGGACAGTCTTTTTATCCCTTGACGAATTGTAGCTCGTCCTCCGGTCGGGCTGCAAACTTTTCGCTTAGGAATAAAAATGCCACTTAGGTCCCTTGGTGTATGATATAGTACATCATACACCAAGGGACTTATGCTTTTATCATGTTAGGTCGTACTTCGTGCTGTCGTAGAAACAAAGATGGAAAGTGAATGTGGTGATATGTCTGTGGATGATCCGTATTCCACTGATTCTGGAAGTGATTTTAATCCTGGAATCGCCCACGATGGTAGTTCGGATAGTGATGTTACTATGCCAGAGGAACGTGCATGCCAGTCTAAGGATACGGGGGAAAATTTCAAGCCAGTTGATGTCGATACTAATGAAAGTCAGGGTAGAATCCAAAAAAGAATTGCCAAAAATGCTATTCTAGACGGAAAATTTTTTGAGGTAATAATTCATTTTTTTTTTCGACACCCACTTAACACACTTTTTGAAAATCTTATTAATAAAACGTGAAAATGGTTACGTTATTTTGCACAACTTAATTCTATGAATCGGGTAATTACTTTCCGAACGAGTGCCGTTATAATTAACTTTGTAACTTTAATTTATATAAATATTTTATTTTAGGTCAAACAAATAATGGGTTTTAACAATATTGAAGCAATTTGTAAAACTTGCCAGCCAAAAATTAAAAATATTAAAGGATCTGTAACAACTACGACCAATTTTGTAAAACATTTGAAAACGGTTCATCAGAACGCCTATACCAAGTATCTTAAATATAAGAACCAAAAAAAGAAACTTAATAAAAATAAAAAATCTAAAAAATCAAAAATGATTTCTGCTAATCCTAAGCTGCAAACCAGTTTGCAAAAATTTGTGGCAGTTCAGCAAGGTCAAAAAATAATAACCAAGACGGATTTCGAAAACAGACTGATTAAATTCGTAATTAACACTATGAGTCCTTTATCAATAGTGGAACTCCCAGTTTCAAACAGTTATTTGATGGATTTAATCTAGAAATTGTTAGCAGAAATACTTTGACTCGACGTATTTCGGAATTATTTCAAGAAAGGCAAGCAAAATTGAAATCCGATTTACTAAATGTCCAATATGTTTGTACAACGGCCGATATTTGGTCAGGGAAAAAAGTTTTATTGGAGTTACCTGCCATTGGATAAATCATGACTTTAGTCGACAATCAGTGACCCTGGCATGTCAGCGGTTTAAAGGCACTCATTCTTACGATAGAATTGCTAGTATTTTAGAAGATATACATATGAAGTATGGATTGGACACAAACAAAATCGTGGCAACTGTCACCGATAACGGTTCAAATTTTGTTAAGTCATTTAAAGAATTTGGAGTTACACTGCCTATTTCATCTAGTATGGGTGTGCAAGATGATTTTATTGAAAATGAAGAAAATACAAGCAGCGGTGAAGAGGAATTTGATGTCGAAGATATTGAAGAAATTACATTTACAATCATTGGGGATGAAGGTGAGGTTATCGATAAACAACATAACCTAACCATTTACGTTGTGCGTGTCATACTATTAATTTAATTTGCACTACTGATTGTTATAAAGTGATTAATAGCAACGCCGTTTTAAAATTAAGACACTCTCAAGCAATGACCAAATGCAATACATTATGGAAAAAAGCAGCCTTTCCGAAATCTGCTGAGGTTATTTTGGAAATTTTAGGGCATACACTTTCTTACCCGGGAGCCACACGTTGGAATTCTTATTATGATTCCATTAGTAAAATTTTAAAAGACAAAAACAAAATGAATGATTTATTTCAAAGATTAAATTTAAAAAACTTTTTATGCAAACGAACTTTTATACTTGGAAGAATATTGTCAAGTAATGGAACCGTTGGCTGCTACCCTAGATGTATTACAAGGCGAAGCAAATAATTTTTATGGTCTTCTGCTCCCATGTTTAGCCTCATTAAAAAATAAACTTGACAAATTATCGAAAACAAATTTTAAATTTGCTTCACCTTTACTTAAAGCGTGCCTCGACGGCTTACAAACTAGATTTAAGCTTTTCTTTACATTAGATTCACAGGTACAAGGCGCTGTTATAGCTTCTGTTGTACATCCGCAATTTAAGTTACGCTGGTATAACATTATTAGTAAAGCATATCCACTGTCTCCAAACTTAACATCGATAGAAAAAATGGTATTAAATGAAGCAAGTAATTTTATCGAGGTTATAGATTTAGATGAAACATCTGATGCAAATGTTGCTTGTGACACGTTAAGCGCATTTTTTGATTTCGATGAATGTGAAACTTCTAAGAGCATTCCCGGAACAAGTTTCTCTCAGAAAGAAAATAGTTTTTCTATGACAGCAAATTTTAAAAAAAAAACAAAGCGGAATTGGAATATTTTAGATACATTAGTGATACACGAACTAATTTAAAAATACTTGATGATTATCCAACAATAAAAAAAATGTTTATGAAATATACGCCTTTGACTTCATCTGCGGCTGTAGAGAGACTATTTTCTTTCGCAACAATTATTAATAGCCCAAGGAGGCACGCTCTATCAGATACTAATTTCGAAAAACTTGTAGTTTTAAAAAACTGTATTTAATTGTTTACTGTCAAGTTGACCATGTTTGTTTTATTGATATTCTAAACAAAGTTTTTGTATTTTATTTATTTTAGAATATTTTTTTGTTACTGTGTTGTTCCTTCGTTGATTGTTAAAAACTTAATTTATTTTAGAATAGTTTTTTGTTTAGGTAAATAAAGACTATTTTTATTTAAAAATTATAGTGGTTTTTCTTTGTTTTTTTATAGTTTTATTATAATTTTGTAAAACTACTCGTACTCCTTACTCGTATTTTCACGATTACTACTCTTATCCGTAAACTGTTTCTATAAAAGTACTTACGAATAAAATACTTATAAATACAAATTTCGAGTACTCGTACTCGTAAAATTTACGAGTATTTTATTCAGTACTCGTGCCCAGCTCTGGTCATATGGCTTCAATTTTATGATAAACTTATGTGGCTTTGCATTCTAGTTTGAATTTAAGTTAGATTTTGTTTCATGAATTTACTTCATTCCTATAAGGATATAAAAGGTAAAAATTTATGACTATAAAATGTTTTTATTCAATTTTTGTATCATTGGTTAACACAAGTAGGTACTGTCTACTAAAATGTGTATCAATTTTCAATAAAACTAACAAAAACAAATATAAATTCTGGTATTTAACACCCTTGTTAAATCATAAAGGGCTGTAGATACAAGAATAATAATTGTATATATATTTTTTCCGCCAAAATGACGTAAGTTGGAAAAGAGAATGTTATATCAAAAGCTACGGGCCTAGATGGCTTTTAGAACTGATATTTACACGGTATTAGATCAGAATCGCTTAGCAGGTGAGCTCTTTCAAATTGATAAAAATAAAGTAGGAATACAAATTCTTAAAAGCTTAAAAAAGATGTGTAAAAATCAAATTTTTGCATTTTTTTATAAAAATTAAATCAAATTTTGAAACAGTGGCTCCACCAAAAGATATTTCTGAAGTTAGTCAATAGACAATTTTGAATTAAATGCAAAATAATACTTAAAAACAAGAAAAAAAATTGGATGCTTTGACAATAGTAAATTTTACTAAATCCTACTTTAGAAACATTCTAAATTATTTTTTTATATATTTTTTTTTCTCTTAAAATAATAAATAATTTTAAAATTTTGCATGTCTAATATTTCGTATCATTTATTATTACTAGACAAAAGACAATTTGCAAATTAAATTATTGTCAAAAATAAAGATACTATACTCTTAAGCAAAATTTATATATGTTGACGCACCTCGTATACGGCTTAAAAAATTTTATATATTATAGTTGCATTTTCAGTTTTAGACGATGCAGAACTTTTTATAAAGAATAACTGTTATGTGTATCTACCTACAGGGTGTTCGGTTTAAATTTATATAAGTTTGATTCGCTTCCCATTTACACTGTATATTTAAGAATAACTGTAAAATATAGTCGTATTAAAAATGTCTTCGTATCTCCTATAATAAAATAGATATCGATCAATTATGCACTGATAAGACACCTTGTATATGTATAATAGGCTAAAATGTTAGTATCATCAGATATATAAATTCACAAGGAATTTAATGCTGCAAGGAAGTGCATTTGAAAATACGTCGTACCGTTTTTACAAGCACAAACCTGTTGATAAGTCTGACAACGTCGCGGGTCTAGTAATATGCGTTAAGAATGGTAATTTATACACAAACGGGACTAAAATTGCGATTCCGCAAAGAGGTTTAGTAACATCGATTAAAGAAATAATATATATATTTTAATTCTAAATAAAACTCCAAATTTATTTATATTAAATCGTTTTGCTGTAATGATGCGTCGCTCGGAAAACTCAGTTACTTGTCCAAACACACTTTTTAAAAGTAGAAAATTAAATAAATTGGGTGAATTGCTTACAAGCAAAAGGCGAAATATAGTTTTAAAAAGAAGAAACGACAAATGACTATTACCTGAAAAATTTTCTAGAAATCGTGGAGGCCTAATTCAAACCAAATTAATCCGCCTTTTCGATTTTCTTTTAGCTCTAAATTTTTCATGTGTTTCCAGGCGAATGCAGCTGGCAATGATGAACCCGGAAACTCGCCATTTCGCCGACGGCATGTTCTCCACCTTATCGAAAATCTACAGCGACAACGGCGTCGTCAAGGGCTTATACAGGGGCATGTCCATCAACTACATGCGAGCCATACCAATGGTCGCGGTGTCATTTTCCACCTACGAAACGTGCAAGCAACTCCTCCACTTGGACACCGGTCTTAAAGTTAGCGTCGGTTAATTTTCGAATCGGACAATCGATGCTTGCGATCGAATGCTAAAAGAAAAGGTTCTCGTCTTCAGTAGAAACTGACATTTAATAGAGAGTTTCAGCAAATTGATGTAGGATGTTCGTTAACGTTATGTCAAACTTAGAATGTGACATTTTTTCATTAACATTCGAAGGGATAAAAATCCCAGTATAACGCTAACGGATGGCTAGCGGAGGTTTGCTAAAATTTTCTAATAGCGTTTGGCATCTCTTTTTGAGATGTTATGACATCTGACATTCGACGATTGATTTTCAAGACATCTAAAGTTTGACGGTCGCTTATTTAATAAAATTTCTGATGCTTAAAAGATATTAAACATTTGTTAACTTAATTTCTGATGGTCTGAGTGATACAATTAGAAAATATTTTCGTTTTGTCGTCAGAACAGTTGACAGTTAACGTTTTATTACCTCATAAATAGATTCTACATTACGACATTTGGCACGCACACAATCGACGTTTGACAGATGTTTTACACGACAATTGACGTTTGACAGATGGTTTACACGACAATTGACGTTTGACAGATGTCTTATACGACAATTGACGCGTGACAGATGTTTTACGCGCCAACTGACAATATCGGACACTTCTTATTATTAAAAATGCTCAATCTCTGATTTTTGATGATATTAAATATTTGTTTCTAAGGTATGTTGGTTCGGAAAGGTCGTAATTAGATTTTATGAGTGAGGCGGTGATCTTTTTATGTCAATTTCGACAGCAAGTCGGTGTGCGATTTAGAAATAATGCATATTAGATTGATTTATTTATTATTGTGTTTAAGCGTTTTTATTGTAGATATAGGATATTTTTGAAAACGTAGATGTATATTTTGATACGATGTCGATTTTAGGAGGGGTTGTTATTTGTTTTTTAAATAGAACGTTTCGTATTTTGTAGGAAAAGGAAGAGAAAAAGGCAGCACCGATTTCGTCTAAGTGACAGGATAAACGATATGAAAATTATTAATTTTTTTTAACGATATTTAATATTAAAATACAAAAAAAATATACAACGATATTTCTAGTCTTCACAGTGGTTTTAATGGATTTTTTAAACGTTTTAACCTCTATTATGAATGTTCTCTCAAGCACATAGTCAAATAATTATTTTTAACTGAAAAAAAAAAGAGTTGGGTAAAATTGTGTATGCCAAAACCTGATTTTTTTTTTTTTAATTTTAAGCACATTTTAGGTATTAACATATCACGGTTTTTAAGTGAGATGTGTCTTTTAAGATGTTACTTTTAGGTAACCAAACTACGTTTTTGACAGTCTTAGCAATTTTTGGAATCATTTTTAGCGGTTAAAGATCGTTATCAAAAATATATAAGTAATTAGTTAGGTAGTCCATTTTACTTTTGTTTTGTAATTAATTTTTTGACATTTTTGTTTTTTTATGAAAAATGGAGGTACTTATAGATTAATTGGTCTAAAACGACTGTATAAAAGAGTAGGTTCCTATTTTTCTACCTGTTACCATTTTTTGTTTTATGTAGTTTTTCTTTAGAGTATTTCACACATTTGTTTTTATAAATAAAATTCTATTTTATCTGATATTTGATTTTATTTCATGAACCATCAAAAACGGCATAATAAAAGTACGGCAACACTGAGTGACCAGTGTAGAAAATAATGACACTATACTAAACTTTCTTTTAAACCGGTTCTGTAAATGTTTTGTTTACAAGTAGTGAGACAAAACACAAACATTGCATGTACTAGAAAAAGAAAATATTTCCCACAACGATCCGCTTTTCATCGTTTTATTTACGTATGGATGAGCAGTCTATATAAACTATATATGTCATTGGTGCTCACTACTCTTGCAAAGAAAGAAGAAAACCATTATAACCTAAAAACTTGATCATATGACAAACGTCAAAATTAAGGTAAATAATGTAGGGGTGTCAAAAAGTTAAATATTTTTAATTTTGATATGGGAGAAAAAATAGCACCGTCTAAAGAAAATAGCGATAATCAAGGTAAAATTATGAACGAGATGTTAACGGGCGCTACAGAAAATCCAACTGGGGAGGAAAACATGGACGCGAATTCTGAAAGCAATGACAATAACACCAATGATGAGCCAAATGAGGAGGAGGATAATTCCGGAGATATGTCACCAGAAGGTAAATGCGTCCGGTGTGGTTATAGCTTTAACAATCGTGTATTTAATTTCAGAATTTGCTGCTTTGGACAATCAATTGGACGTACTAAATTCTGCTTTGGATGATATTGAACAGAAAAATGACAATATTCATGCCCAGTTGCTTCAATTGCTGGAAGCAAATAGAGAAGTTCGGCAGCAGTTACAGCAGGCCAATAATGATAAAAACCGATCTAACGAAAATCAAGTTAATGAACCAAACAAATGAGTATTAAAACCTTAGTGATTTATCATTCCTCTAAAATTTAAATAAATATATATTGTATAGTTTTTATAGTTTATCGATGAATAAATGTAATATAATAGGGTTAAGACGATTAATAAATGTTTAAAGAAAACATTATTTTTCCAATTTTTTGTTGCATTTTGCAATAAATGAATTTTTTGTCTTATAATAGTTGTTAAGGTTAGGCAACCTAAAATACTTTAACACGAAAGTGTAAAAATGGTTGCATACCAAACTTGTCACACCCAATGCTATATTATTATTTAGATTGTTCACCCATATAAAACGAAAAGCGGATGGACTGAACAGAACCATTCTATATGCTGTGTATTATGTAAGAAAGTTGAACTGAAAATTAGATAACGAGCGTAAAACAATCACGAGTATCAGATTTTCTTACAGACTGTACTATAAACAACTTTGATAAGGTCGTAAACTATATTGGACACTAGTATAGCGTACATTATAAGCCCGTTACCTAGATATTTATACATGCGAGTACCGTTAATGTGCGAGTGATAGCGAGCACGTTATATGACCGCGCGAGCACGTAGAAATCAGGTAACGAGCGTTTTATGATATACTGCAATTTACTACCTTTTATAACCTTTAACTGAAATAAAATTTTATTTGACACCATCATTACAAGTTTTCGAATGTGACTTAAAATAATGACAGTTATTAATACTGACGGTTCAATTTTTACCGGGATAGCCCGTTATGACAACCATTAACAGAGGATAGTTACCACGGTATAACATTGAATTTGGTTCGCTTGGTGTAAATTAAACCACCTTTATTTACTTAGTTTACCTCGTCCTTATTCACATGTCGAGTGTAATTCACTCTTGCTAAATAGCTGGTAGAGAAAATATCCACCAGTAGATATCACATCTTCGACAGGAAGGTGTAGTCATGGAGGAAGGATAATTACGGTGTAGTGGATTTTACACCGGGCCAAACGAAAGGTGTGCGTTAATGTAATTCATTCCTAAACCAGTGGGACGAACGAAAGAACCTATTAGATCATAAAAACATTGCATAAACTTCGCCCACGAACTGAAGTAGAAGACCAATGTGCATGTTGTATTAGGCATTCCAAGGACCTGTCAAACTTCAACCATTTCAAATTTTACTTTTCACATCACAACACAACCTCAATTATTTGACAACAAAGAACCAACACGATTAAAAAGAGATGGAACACGGAACGTAACTCGAGATTTATCCGCTCGTTACAGGGTTGCCATAATTTTACCGACTGGTAGCCATTTTGTTTGGAATGCCCAATAGAACAAGATGAAACTCTATGGGCGCAGCCATTTTTATTGCTCATCTCACTCGGAAGTATTTATAATAACTATTTTTTGTTTCACATTATTATCTACTCCACAAGCTGTTAGTTCATAAAAAAGACGGGTAGATATCGCACCAATGAACAGGAGTGGGGTAGAATGCTTGTTAATAAGCTTGAGATGCGACTCTATGGAGACAATTTCCGAGCAATTACTAGTCTTCCCCTCTTCCCGCGCTAAATTTTATAATCAACATCTACTCCCTCTGAGGGGTGGAAATCCCTCTCCTGTAAGTCTATTTAATCAGCGTTGCCAAGTTTGACAGCGCCAGTTCGGACACATGTCAATTTTTGATTTGTATTTTTCGAAAAAATTATTTTTTATAGGATTGTAAATGTATATTTGATTTATTATCTCTAATAATACGGTGAAAACACGCTTTGTGTAAAAGACCTGTTGAAAATGCTTCTTCAAGATTATATCAAAAGCGGTGCATTATGCAATCACCTTTAATTTGAATTTAGGTAAACTTTCTTATCGAAAAAGTAAAATTAAGAGGGAATAAACCTCAGATAAGTTCATTTTCATCAGTCTCATAATGATGCTATTTTTTAAAAAGAAAAACATGGTATTTAAACGTTTTTTAAAATAAAATTCTCCCGATTTACCGGTCTATATTTATTTTATAGTCCAGGCAATCGAATAGATTTTCTTGTATTATAAAGTTTTTTTAAATATATGCAGATTTACCAGACTATATTTATTTATAGTCCAGTCAATCGAATATATTTTCTTGTATATTATTTTTTTAATAGTAAATAATAAATGCCAAGGCTATATTTATTTTATATTCCAGTCAACCGACAATACGAGGGGCGTACTCAAACTATTTTTAAGAAAGAAAGAAAGAAAGAAAAACATGGTATTTAAAAAATAAAACGTCAAGACATTCTGTAAATATTTATTTGATTCTCACACATGAAAATATTTAAGAAAATAATAACTGTTACCTTGCAAACTACGATTTCCATAAAAATAATAACGAGACTTCCTACTAAGTTATTTATATTAATATATTGCATCAGCGTAGTTTAAATGCTAAAAAAACCCTTCAAAATATCTTTTAATTATAATATAGTAATAAATTTATTAAAAAAACTGCTTTCCTTCGAAAACAAAAAAAATATATCGAATTAATTACCGCAAAAACTAATCATTGAGGTCGGGTTTGAAAGATATAATTAATAATTTAAATAGATCACATTGTCCCAGTCGTGCAAAAATCTCTAGTCCAGTTCTGAAAGGTCAGCGCCCACATTTTTTCTCGCTAGGTACATAAAAAATATAAAAATAATACTTTTTTATTTTTGATAAATAGATCATAATTAAAATTGTAATTAATTTTTTAAAAAGTTATTTACCTATTTTTTTCGCATTTTTAAACATAAAAAAACCATAATTTGACATCAAGAAAGAATTCACACACCAATCGAGAATAAAAAAAAAAACTGTCAAAAACACTTCATTTTTTGCGATAATAGAATTGAAAACAAACTAAATTCCCTCCAAATACACTGATGCCAACTTTTAAAATCGAATAAAAAACCTCCCGCGACCGATTCGAATCGATTCAATAATCGATTAAAACGATCCGATTTTTCTGAAATGGGACGCCGACCTCTCAGCGCAACAACTTCCAAATGTTCGTGTGGTTGGTTGAGTGACTGAACTGGATGGTTATGCGCTCAACACAAGTTGTATTTCACGTAAGGAACTTCGACGTCTTCGCCGTCGGCGTCGTTACAGCACAACTCGAATACGAGCGCTTTGACGTGCGGTTCGATCTTCTTTTTGGACACCCTTCTGACCACTTCGGACATCGTGAGGCCTAACCTGGAAACGAAGATAAAACGTTTCTAAAAATTCGAATGATTTACCATATTATACATAAAATTCGTACTTAATTTGACCGCACTATAATAATTCAAACAGACGAGGAAGAGAAAAAACATAAGTTTACTGGAACATTCTTTTTGCGACTAGATTCAAATCAACCTCAGATATCTTTCTATTTTATGCCAAAACGAAAGAAACGTGTTTTTTAACACAATAAATAAAATGTCAACTATTTACTGGACTATATTAATGTTCAGAAAACGAAGATTTTTTTTATATAAAATCAAAAATAAAAAGATACATTTTATTAAATTGGTGTTGATTTACTGGACTAGATTTATTTTATAATCCAGAAAATCGAAGAAATATATTATGAAAACGAAAAACGTGTTCTTTTTTAAATAATAAAAAAGGTTCCTAATTTACCGGATTATATTTAATTCATACTCCAAAGAGATCTTTTCTACATGAAATTAAAACGAACAACGTACTTTTTAATAATAAACAAAATGTTCGCGATTTACTGAACTATATTTCTTTATAGTCCAGTCAATTTTCAAGAATTATAAGAAAACAAAAAAAAATCGTGTTTTTAAAATAACTAATAAAAAATATAATCAAGAAGAGATATTATTGATTAGATTCAAATCAACCTGAGATTTCTTTTTATTTTATTCCAAAACGAATAAACATGTTTAATCCAGTCAATCGAATATATTTGTATGTATATTATAGTATGAAAAAAATATCTGTTAAAATAATGCATAAAATTTATCAGATTTACCGGACTATATTTATTTTATGGTCCAGGCAATCGAAATAAATCAAATATTCTTAATAACCAGACTATAATTATCTATTTTATAATTTAAACAATAATTGAAGAAATTTTGTTGTAATTATACATAAAAAACAAAAAAAAATATCTGTTAAAATAATGCATAAAATTAATCCGATTTACCGGACTATATTTATTTTATGGTCCAGGCAATCGAAATAAATCAAATATTCTTAATAACCACACTATAATTATCTATTTTATAATTTAAACAATAATTGAAGAAATTTTGTTGTATAATTAATTATACATAAAAAACCAAAAAATGTTTTTTTTTTTTAATAAAAAATTAAATGTTTCGTTTTACTGGGCTACATTTATTTATTATATAGTCCAGTTTGTGAAAGAACTATATTTAATTTACACCCCAATCAACAAAGAGATATACTTGGTTTTTAATAATTAACAAAATGTTACGATTTACCGAACTATATTTATTTTATAGTCCAGTAAATTTTCAATAATAAAACGAAAAAAATGTGTTTTTAAAATAACGAAAAATATATATAATTAAGAAGAGATAATATTATTGACTGGATTCAAATCAACCCGAGATTTCTTTTTTATTTTATGCCAAAACGAATAAACATGTTTAATCCAGTCAATCGAATATATTTTCATGTATATTATATAGTATGAAAACAAAAAAAATCGTCTCTTAAAATAATGCATAAAATTTTCCCGATTTACCGGACTATAATTATTTTATTAATAGTTCAGGAAATGAATTTTTTTTTATATTAAATAAAGAAAAAAAAAATAGTAAACTAAATGTTCCTGATTTACCGGACTATATTTATTTTATGGTCCAGGCAATCGAAATAAATCAAATATTGTTAATAACCAGACTATAATTATCTATTTTGAAATTTAAATAATAATTGAAGAAATTTTGCTGTATATTATGCATATAAAACCAACAACTGCTTTTATTTAAATAAGATATTAAATGTTTCGTATTACTGGGCTATATTTATTTATTATATAGTATAGTCCGTGAAAGAACTTTTTTTAATATAAAAAGATTCCTAATTTACCGGACTATATTTAATTTATACAGCAATCAACAATGAGATTATTAATTAACAAAATGTTACCGATTTACCGAACTATTTATGTTTATGTTTAATCCAGTCAATCGAATATATTTGCATTTATGAAAACAAAAAATAACGTATTTTAAAATAATGCATAAAATTTCGCCGATTTACCGGACTATATTTATTTTATTAATAGTCCAGGAAACATTTTTTTTATATTAAATCAAAAAGAAAAACGTTTTTTACAATAAAATGTTCCCGATTCATAGGACTATTATTTACTTTTGTTATAGTCCAGTCAATCGAAGAGTTTTTCCTGTACAGTATCAATAAAAACGAAAAACATTTTTTTATTACAAAAAAAGTTATAGATTTACCGGACTATATGTATTTTATAGTTAGTCCATTCAACTTTAGACTTTTTATTCCTTATGAAAACGCAAAAATCATGTTTTTTTATATATAAAATGTTCCCTATTTTCCAGACTATATTTTTTACAGTCCAGTCAATCAAACAAATTTTGTATATTATACGAAAACTAGAAACTTTTTTGTAATAAAGATCAATAAAATGTGCAAATTTAACGAACTACATTTATTTTATAGTCCAGTCGACTGAAGAGGTATTTTGTTTTATATTAAAACGAAAAACGTGTTTCTTTAATAAATAAAATGTTCCCGATTTACCGAAATAAATATATATTTTATAGTCTAGTCAATCAAAGAAGATTTCTTATAATATATGAAAACAAAAATGTTTTTATTCAGATTTAATATTTTAATGGTACAGACAATCTAAGAAATACTGATGTATAATATTATAAGAGAACAAAAAACATATTTTTTTATAATAAAAAAAATTATCGGTTTGCCGGACTATATGTATTTTATAATTAATCCATTCAACTCTAGTCTTTTTATTCCACATGAAAAAAATCGTGTTTTTTATATATACAATTTTCCCTATTTTCCAGGCTATATTTTTTACAGTACAGTCAATCAAACAAATTTTCTTGTATAATATACGAAAACCAGAAACTTTTTTGTAATAAAGATCAATAAAATATGCCGACTTACCAGGCTATATTTATTTAATAATCCAGTCAATGAAGACTATTTTTATATTAAATAAAAACGAAAAACGTATTTTTTACATTAAATAAAATATTACCGATTTACTGGACTATATTCATTTATATAATCCAATCAATCGAAGACAAAAATAAATACAAAAAAGAAAGAGATCGCTCACCGTTCTTGAGCCTTGGCTTTGGCCATGAAAAATGAGTACAGCATGCACACGCCTTGCGACAGCATCGTAATCTCCAAACCGTGCTTCTCCTTGAAATACTCCAAGAACTCGCTCAACGTCATCTCGCCCTGTACCTCGAATCTATCCCACAGCGTCCACTGATTGCCGCAATAGTCCATCTTAGACGCGGCGATCGGCTCCGAGAAACCGAAGAACGGCAACGCCAAGTTTACGAAGCCATTCTTGAACGGCGTCAAGCTCTTAGTGCTTCTGGCCAACTTATATAACTCGAGGCACACCAGACCGGCTACGACGGACGTGGTGGTCGCTATGGCCGGAATTATCTTGCCTGGAATTCACATCAGAAGATTGTTACAAGTTAAAAAATTATACATCTTAACAGCCGGTTGCAAAAACGTCCATTAAAGTTTATGAGTCTGATTGATTTTGACGTAACTTGAAGATTTTTAACTATTTTTAGTTTATTTTTATATATTTTTTATATATTTTTATGTATTTTTATATATTTTTATATATTTTTATATATTTTTATATATTTTTATATATTTTTATATATTTTTATATATTTTTATATATTTTTATATATTTTTATATATTTTTATATATTTTTATATATTTTTATATATTTTTATATATTTTTATATATTTTTATATATTTTTATATATTTTTATATATTTTTATATATTTTTATATATTAGAATATTATTTAACAAATAATTTGAACTTACCAGCGATCAACTTCGACTTGTGCCTATCGGCGGCGGGTATCTTGTAATTGGCGGCTCTCAAGTTGGACGCGGCCACTATAAAATCCATGTGGAAATTGGAATCGTCGTCCTTCTCGAACTCGAGAGGCGTCAGACGCAATCCGCTCAACTCCGCAACCGAGGGCAGCTCCTCTCTTATTTGAGTCACGCGATCTAGATCAACGTTGTTGCCGTTCATGGCCATCTGTGAATCGGTCACGGCGATCTTGACGCCCGATTTCGGCACGAACTTCGGCACCTGTTAAATAATTTATTACGTAAAATCGTTTATATGTTTACTGTACTGCTAAAGAACGTCATGTGTCATTAATGCTTTGAAAAACGACAACTCAGACAACTGACACAGTTATGTGACAGACGACAACCAACACATCAAACACCAATGACTATATACTAGGGGATAAATTAGTTTCATAAGAAATCTCAAACCTTAATAATTAACGTGTGGTTATTTGGGCTGTCACTATTGAAAGTATATGTGTTTACACTGTTTCTTTTTAAGTTTTTAGGGAATTTAGAGGTTATTTATGTTTTTAGAGTGAATGAACTTGTAAAAACATCAAATTATTAATATTTTTGTCTATATAAATTTTTAAGTGAATAATATAAAAAAAAAATTGATTTTAAATTTATTTTTGTGATCAGTATTTGGACATTTTTCCTACTAATTTTTTCTGGAATATTTGAATAAAAATTACCAGAAAACACAGATGACTACAGAATATCTTGCTAAAATCGAAGAAATTTTGTGATGTAATAAAAAAGATGGAAACGAAAAGCGTTTTTTTTTTTTTTTTTTTTAATAACAAAAAAAAATGTTCCTGATTTACCGGGCTATATTTATTCTATAGTCCAGTTTGACGATCTTTTCTATCTATATTAAATAAAAACGAAAAACGTATTATTTTATAATAAACAAAATGTACCCGATTTACCAGATTATATTTATATTATTATAGTACAAACAAGACATTTTATTATATAAAAACAAAAACCATCTTCATTAAATAATCAATAAAATGCTCCCGTTTTAGCGGACTATATTTATTTTATAGTCCAGTCAATAGAAATCATTTTGTAGTATAACATAAAATATGAAAACGATATTTTTTTAATAACCAATAAAATGTTTCTGATTTACCAGGCTATATTTATTCTATAGTCCAGTTTAACGAAAAGTTCTTTTTAATATTAAATAAAAACGAAAAACGTATTTTTTTTTATAACAAAATATACCCCATTTACCAGATTATTATTTTATAGTCCAGTAAATCTATGAATTTTGTTATTATATGAAAACAAAAGAAAGATTTATTATAATATAATAAATAAAATGCTCCTGATTTACTGAACCATATTTATTTTATAATCCAGTCAATCTAAGAAATTTAATTGCATAATATAAAATATGAAAACAAATAGTGGTTTTTTTAATAACAAATGAAATGTTCCTAATTTACCAGGCTATATTTATTTTATAGTCACTTTTTACGAAGAGATCTAATTTTGTTATTATAAGAAAACAAAAACATTTTTTTATATAATAAATAGAATGCTACCGATTTACTGGACTATATGTATTTTATAGTCTAGTCAATCGAAGAAATTTTATTGTATATTATAAAATATGAAAACGGATTTTTTTAAATAAATAGTTCCTGATTTACCGGGCTATATTTTTTCTATTGTTCAGTTTGACGAAGTGATCTTTTCTATATTAAATAAAAACGAAAAACGTATTATTTTATAGTCCAAAAAATCCAAGACATTTTGTTATTATATAAAAACACAAACCATCTTCATTAAATAATCAATAAAATGCTCCCGCTTTAGCGAACTACATCTATTTATTTTATAGTCCAGTCAATGGAAAACATTTTGTAGTATAACATGAAATATGAAAACGAAGTTTTTTTTAATAACCAATAAAATATTTCTGATTTACCAGGCTATATTTATTCTATACTCCAGTTTAACGAAGAGTTCTTTTTATATTAAATAAAAACAAAAAAGGTATTTGTTTACACCAAACAATTATTTTATAGTCCAGTCAATCTAATAATTTTGTTATTATATGAACAAAAAACTGGTTTATTGAATGAATAGAATGATCCCGATTTACTGAACTATATTTATTTTATAATCCAGTTAATCTAAGAAATTTAATTGCATAATATAAAATATGAAAACGAATAGCGTTTTTTAATAACAAATGAAATGTTCCTAATTTACCAGGCTATATTTATTTTATAGTCACGTTTTACGAAGGGATCTTATTTTGTTATATGAAAACAAAAAAAAAATGTTTTTTACCGAACTATATTTATATATTTTATAGTCTAGTCAATCGAAGAAATTTTATTGTATATTATAAAATATGAAAACGGATTTTTTTATTAATAAATTGTTCCTGATTTACCGGGCTATATTTATTCTATTGTACAGTTTGACGAAGTGATCTTTCCTATATTAAATAAAAACGAAAAATGTATTTATAATAAACAAAATGGACCCGATTTACCAGATTATATTTATTTTATAGTCCAAACAATCCAAGACATTTTGTTATTATATAAAAACAAAAACCATCTTCATTAAATAATCAATAAAATACTCCCGCTTAAGCGAACTATATTTATTTATTTTATAGTCCAGTCAATGGAACACATTTTGTAGAATAAAATAAAATATGAAAACAAAGTTTTTTTAATAACCAATAAAATGTTCCTGATTTACCAGACTATATTTATTCTTTAGTCCAGTTTAACGAAGAGTTCGTCTTTATATTAAATGAAAACAAAAAAGTATTTTAATTATAACAAAATATTTTTTATTTACCAGACTATTATTTTATAATCCAGTCAATCAAAGAAATTTAATTGCATAATATAAAATATGAAAACGAATAGCGGTTTTTTAATAACAAATGAAATGTTCCTAATTTACCAGACTATATTTATCTTATAGTCACGTTTTATGAAGGGATCTTATATTATATGAAAACAAAAAACATGTTTTTTATATAATAAATAGAATGCTACCGATTTACCGGACTATATTTATGTATTTTATAGTCTAGTCAATCGAATAAATTTTATTGTATATCATAAAATATGAAAACGGATTTTTTTTTAATAATAAAATGTTCCTGATTTACCGGGCTAATTTATTCTATTGTCTAGTTTGACGAAGTGATTTTTTCTATATTAAATAAAAACGAAAAATGTATTATTTTATAATAAACAAAATGTACTTGATTTGCCAGATTATATTTATTTTATAGTTTAAAAAAATCCAAGATATTTTGTTATTATATAAAAACAAAAACCAACTCCATTAAATAATCAATAAAATGCTCCCGCTTTAGCGGACTATATTTATTTAATAATAAAATATTTCTTATTTACCGGGCTATATTTATTCTATAGTCCAATTTAACGAAGAGTTCTTTTTTATATTAAATAAAAACAAAAAACGTAGTTTTTTATAACAAAATGTACCCGATTTACCAGACTATTATTTTTAGTCCAGTCAATCTCAGAATTTTATTATATGAAAACAAAAAACAGGTGTTTTAGAATATAAATAGAATGCTACCCATTTACCGGACTATATTTATGTATTTTATAGTCTAGTCAATCGAAGAAATTTTATTGTATATTATAAAATATGAAAACGTTTTTTTTTTTTTTTATATAACAATTACCAGGGTATATTTATTATATAGTCCAGATAATTTAAGAAATTTTATTATTACATGAAAAAAGAAAACATGTTTATTAATAAATAAAATGCTCCCAATTTACTGGACTATATATATTTTAGTCCAGTCAATCGAAGAAATTATGTTGTAAATTATAAAATATGAAAACAAAGTTTTTTTTAATAACAAATAAAATGTACTTGATATACACTAATAAATATTTTATTTGTAGTACTATGTATGAAAACATACATAAATTAAAAAAATAGTATAAGAATTAAAAATACTTAATTTTTTACGAGCATTTTTTGCAGTTGTGATGAACTTGGCTATCCTTTTCTAGTATATAGTCATTGATAAGCCACAACGCTTACAGAAATTAACAACTACTGACGTACGACAACTGAAACATATAAATAAAAAACCACTTACATCAACTTTGCTGAGCACATGCTTGGCGTGACATCTATCCCTACTGGTGGGAATTCCGTAAACTTGCGCCTTCAAATTAGCCGTCGCCAAGACGTAATCCAAATGCAAATCAGTGCAGACGTCGAACTCCAACGGCTCTGGACATCTCTTTGGCCCCGACCAGAACAGTTGGCCGGTGCTGGTCAACTGATCCGGCGGGAAATTGAACAGCAACTGTTTGATCTGATTGGCGTACTGTTCTTCCCAGTGCAATCGAGCCCAGGCCAGGCAATCGTCGAAATCTTTCGGTCTTTCGTCGACCAGAGCCGCTTTGACGGATTCCAATACTTCCAGCGGTTGGACGCCGGGTAATTTGAGGGTTCTATCGATGAAATCCGGATCGGTGAGATATTGCGAAGCGTTTTCGGCGTTCTGCTTGAACAAACCTTCGAAATTGTCTCTGGCCCATTGTAGAGTGTGTTCTATAGCGTTGGGGAAGTTCTTCAGGGTACATATCGGAATGCTCTTCTCTGGGGGATCTTGGGATGAGCTGTAAGACTCGGAGAGGAACGGTACCACGACCTGCGTGTTACCTTTGGTGCCTAACGTACCGGATTCCAGTAGGGGTTTGCGGTAGTAGACGCACCGTCTGTCCATGTATATTCTGGCGTCGACGTTGTCTAAAGCGTTGGCTACGCCGTCTAGAGCCTCGAAAAAGTCGTCATTGTAGACGTTTTCTGTTTCGGGGCCCACCCGGTTCTCGTGAGCTATGATGTTGACTTCTGGGTTCATTTTTTTTATTACCTAGATTAATAATACTAAGTATATATGCTTTTTGAAAGAAAGGGGGACATTTTTTCTTTCATTACTATTTATTTTTACTACCAAATTCAAGTAGATAGTAAGCCACTTACATCTATTTTTCCCCATATCTAGTGAAATGTGTAGAATATACTGGCAACACTGCACTGCATGAATTAATGGTAAGTACAACTGATAATTTGTCAGAAACTTGTCATTAAATGAAAACGCCACTTCTGCAGCAATCAATAATTTTTTATAGGCTGTACAGGAACATAACTTCGCTGTTATCTGTATAAGAGATCTATCGATCGCTACAGAAACGGCTTTGCCATTTAATAATAGGTTTCTGAGAAATTATCAGTCGTAGTGAGTTTGTTATTTTGTAAAAAAATAAATTACTAGCATATAAAAAAGTATTAATGTAATTTTGAGAAATTTGTATTGTTGACACAAAAAGTCGTGTTGGGTCCTTCTTGTTGATTTCTCCAATCAACTCCAACACTCTCGTCAGGGGAGGACGTTTTAGTCAAATCAATTTGCAACTTTACTTTTAACTGTATTTATTTTCACAATAAACTACCTTTCAGTTGTATATCACAATTAACAACAATTTTAACAATATATTTTAACACTTAGAGTTGGATGAGGCAGTAAATTGAGGAAACTGAACTAAATTAGAAGATGAGTGGCATGGACATGGACGTCCACTCACCCGGAACGATTACATTGCAATAATTATTAATTTGACCCTTTTATTCTAACTTCCGGCTCTCACCAACAAAAGGAAGTTCCCTCTTACCTGATTACGCGCACTATTTAAATAATTATACCTAATTGGCTATTGCACCTGAGCCATTGTAGTGGTGGTTATGCATTTCCCAATCTACCATTATGCAACCAGTAATAAGCATAACTGTACATATGGTTGAGTTTATTTACAATACATACTAATGTTTTGGATGGTTCCAGAACAAGTCAAAGAATATACAGGGTGTCCTTTAAAATGTGTCCCAAAATTCTCAGGCAGATTCCTTAACCAAAAAATGGAAAAAAAGTTCCTATAGACCTATGTCCTAAAGTGCCCCCTAAGCGAGCAACAGCCTCTCGAAATCATTTTTTTTATTTTGATTTTTTGAATTTTCTTAAAAATGGAAACAAATAAAAGAACCAAATTTTGGCTGTTAAATATGATCAATAATAGTGACCTTTTGACACCTTCAAAAAGAAATTATTTCGTCAGGGGTGTACTTGGGAATTTTTTGAAAATTTTGATTATTCATAACTTTTTTGTGTTTTTGGTAATGACTTATCCATATTTTTTTTACATTCTACATTGAAAACTACGTCAAAAAGGAATACTTGTTTGATCTCGATTGGAGCAGCCGTTTCCGAGAAAACATCATCCAAAGATATTCGTGCAGTTTAGGTTAATTTTCAATTTTGGCTGTTGTAGCCAAAAAGTTGGAAATCGAGGAACACGGCTTACATGTCCCTATCCTTACTTTTGAAGGTCTATTCAGTGGCAAAAAATATTAGTTGATACAGGGTGATCAAAAATCGGATGTGATTTTGGATTTTTGATCACCCTGTATCAAATAATATGTATTTTATGTCACTGAATAGACCTTAAAAAGTTAGGATAGGGACTGTAAGCCGTTTTCCTCGATTTCCAACTGTTTGGCTACAACAGCCACCTGAATTTGAAAAAATGTGATTTTTGAGTAGCTGTAGATCCTTTACTATTCATATTAGATAACAAGTGTGATGTATCATTGAAATCAGATTATCGAGCAGATTCTAAAAATATAAAAATATACAGGGTGTTCCATTTAAAAAACATAACTTTGATTTGGCACGGCCTTATGAAACACCCTGTCACATCGTAACTAATTTTAAAATGTGAAGCTTAAAGCTGCCTACTTTTATTATAACAGATCTACAGAGCTTCCTCACACTAATCAATCACCCTGTATACTATTTTTAGCTCTCTAAATAAAATTTAAAAATTTAGTTCCCATTTATTTATTATGAAGACCATAAGGTTTGTATTTAGCTGTTTAGAATAAAAAAGTAAAAATATGTATTTTTTTGGCGTTTTTGTGTTTCATGGATAATTTTTTTCGCTCACTGATAAAAATGTTTCTTCAGTTAAACATTATTTCTAAAAGTGTTCTGGTGCGATTCGTTGTATTGTTATTATTTTGTTTAAAATGGCTCACAATAACTACAATAATGATTACACATTCGGCGAAATGACGGACATGCACTTATGTTTTGGACTCGCTTCTGGAAATGCCAATGAAGCTCGCAGACTTTATCAGGAGCGCTTTCCAAATAGGCATCTTCCATGCGCTAAGACGTTTTCTAGAATTGACGATAGACTTCGGGAAACTGGTACATTTAAGAAAAACTCTAGTAACAGTGGAAGACAAAATTATGTGAGAACTCCTGCTTTGGAAGAAGCAATTTTGGATAGGGTAGCTGAAACCCCATCGACAAGTACCAGAAAAATAGCAAATGGTAAGTAATTACTTATTTATTATTTTAGCTACCCCGTACCTTATCGTATAAAACTAGTTTTTTTACTTGTTATTGCTTCTCTTACATTTCACGACTTTTCGTATCGAAAAGAGTTGCGTTATGCAGAAAAAATCTGATTTCCCAAATCAATGGATTCTCTTTCTTAACTATTCACTACACAGATTCTCTCATTTAATTTCAGAAGTGGGAGTCGGACGTAACACGGTATGGAAAGTTTTGCGTGAACAACAATTGTACCCTTACCACATTCAAAAAGTTCAGGCACTTAAAGCTACTGATTATGAGCCGCGAGTTATCTTTTCTGAATGGTTTCTTGGAAGATGTAATCAAGATGCAATGTTTCTTAATAAAGTGCTATTTACCGATGAAGCTGGTTTCACTAGAGATGGTATAATAAATTTTCGAAATATGCATGAATGGGCTGAAGATAACCCTCACGCGGTTGTTGAACGTCACCACCAGGATAAATTTTCAATAAACGTCTGGGCTGGAGTTATTGATAATTACCTTATTGGACCATTTGTTTTGCCGAATAGGTTAAATGGAGCAGCATACAGGCTTTTTTTGGAAAATAACTTACATGAGCTTCTTGATAATATTCCGATTCAAATCAGACATAACATGTGGTTTATGCATGATGGAGCTCCACCACATTACAGCCTTGAAGCTAGACAGCACCTTAACGAAAGATTTGAGGGTAGAGTAATTGGCAGAGGTTGTCCTGTTAACTGGCCACCTCGTTCACCAGATCTAAATCCAATGGATTTTTTTGTTTGGGGTTATTTAAAATCATTGGTTTATTCCAGTCCTGTTGAAACAGTTGAAGAATTGGAAGAACGAGTTTTTCATCATTGCGAAGTTCTTAGGAATAATCCTGAAGTATTTTTTCGTGTAAGACAGTCTATGATGCGACGGTTGCGCTTGTGTGTGGAAACCAATGGTCGCCACATTGAGCATCTGCTTTAATTTTTTTTGATTTGTTTTTTTAGAATAAATATTTTTTTAAACCGTTTCTTTTTATTAAATAAAAATAGTCCCACCACGACATTTGAACTACAATTATTTAGAGAGAGCTAAAAAAGTTATTTTTATTTACGAGATTCACCGAGGTAATTTAGGAAAATTGAAAATTAAGCTAAAGTGGACGAATATCTTTGGATGATGTTTTCTCGGAAACGGCTGCTCCAATCGAGATCAAACAAGTATTCCTTTTTGACGTAGTTTTCAATGTAGATTGAAAAAAAAAAATGGGTAAGTCATTACCAAAAACACAAAAAAGTTATGAATAATCAAAATTTTCAAAAAATTCCCAAGTACACCCCTGACGAAATAATTTCTTTTTGAAGGTGTCAAAAGGTCACTATTATTGATCATATTTAACAGCCAAAATTTGGTTCTTTTATTTGTTTCCATTTTTAAGAAAATTCAAAAAATCAAAATAAAAAAAATGATTTCGAGAGGCTGTTGCTCGCTTAGGGGGCACTTTAGGACATAGGTCTATAGGAACTTTTTTTCCATTTTTTGGTTAAGGAATCTGCCTGAGAATTTTGGGACACATTTTAAAGGACACCCTGTATATTGCTTGTCATAAAATTGGTCACTATGGTTTCAGGGGGTGAAGCGTTGCCAGATATACTCTACAAATTTCCCTAGATTTGGGGTAAATTCGATGAAAGTGTACCACCTTTCTAATAAAATTAATACAAATTACTATATCGTCAATGAAAGTACAAAACCTCATATATGTATCTCACATAATTTTAGACGAAATAGAAAAACTTTCACTTTTTGATTTTTATTAAATAGTTGCATATCACTAAAATAAGAAGATCGACAATATTGATTAATACAAGACTTTGTATATACATACGCAGACATGTACTATTTCAAGACAATAAAACAATTTTTGTCAAAAATAGCACATACAAGGTTTTGCACTTTTACTGGCGATATACATATTTAAAATATTTTTGAATATGTTTAAAATTACCTTAGCAGCAGTGGCCGACTTGGGTTGCTGTACGTTGCTGGGTCTAAACAAAAATTGTCTGTTCAGATTAGATTTTTCAATCAGATCCATATCGGTGACAGTTATTTGACCGCCTCTAGAACCCAGACCGACCATAGCGAAGTTTTTCAATAATTCGCAGCCGATGGCTCCAGCGCCGACCACGAAATACTTGAGTTCGCCTGAAAGGAAGCAAAAAATAGTTTTCCTAATGTGTTAAATAGAACAGAAACAAATCAAAAAATACTTTATTGTATAAGATATAAAAATATTGTTTACAAAGTCATCTCATTTAAAATAAAAGTCAATACAAATACAACTAATTGAGACTCATCATATAAAACCACCCAGAAGAAATTCCTCTACTGTATAATAGGATTTTGAAAACAATACTTTCTTGTTGATAAGTTTAGGCAACTTCTTTATAGAATTTGTTTGTCTAAATTCCAAGAGTAAGTGGTAACACATTTTTTTTTACTTAAGGTAGTTCACTCGTAAAACGGCTTTTCTTAAGAATTCAATAAAATTTAAATATAAGGTTTATGAAAGTGTCGTTTACGTAACTAAAAAAAATTAAATTTTTTGACCATCTGTGAAACGAGATATTAACAATCAAAATGTGCATAATTAACACTCTTGAAGCCTATCATATACACAAGCAATGTATTTATTTCAAGATATCTCAAAAACGGTTCTTACCATATTTTTTTAAAAATAATGTTAAATAAATCAAGAAGTTATCAAATTTTATAGATAATCGCTGAATTTTTTGACTATCTTAATAAAAAGATATAGATTTTTAAAATAAAAATATTTTTAAAGCAGTTGACGAGTAGTTTCGTAAAATTATTACAATTTGGCAACATTGTAGCCACTTCACGTATCAAAGTAACACTCGATCAGTTAAGAGGTTGTTATAAACTCGCGACGTGTTCTTGAAAAATTAATTCGTCCACTGTGTTTGAGAACTGGAATCAGCGGTTCTGTTTGAACCAAAACAAACCCTTAAAATTAGTATGAGGAAGTCACAAATTTCTATACCATATCGTTTAAATATTTGCGAGTTTGCCGGATGAAATTGAATAAAATTATAACTTGTCCATATGTGTTTATATACATGTGTTTTGTACAGTCTCTTACAAAAATAAAATTGATTAGCATTGAGAATCTCGAACTTTTGGTATTCACCATTACGCGATATTTTTATGTACGACTGTCGCGAGTGAACTACCTTAAATAAACAATAGAAGCTTCCAAAACTGTGTTCTTCTCATGAGTCTATAGAATAGTAGTAGCATCCCCAAAAATAGTGAAAAATCAATTTATGTTAACACTAAGACATTGAAATAAAGTAAAAATAAAATAGGGCCTAGTACTGACACATTGCGGAACACTGGATGGTATTTTAGCTTGACTGGAGCGATGACTGTTATAAGAGACAGCTTAATATCTGTCAGTTAAGACTGAAACCAATTTAAAACAGATCCCATATTTTTTTAATCGATTTCTGAATTTTTATAAGAATAATAATAATAATAATCATCTTTATTTGCCTTAGAAAAAAAATTACAAAAAAAAGACCTATCAATAAATTACAAAATACAAAAAAGTTTAAAATTAAAGAAAAGTTATTGGACAATTAAAACAATTAAAAATGAAAATAAATTCCAAATCATTCAAGGATCAAAGGTAGTCACTTTTCTCCATATGCAGGTATGGTATTCAACCGCGGCGTGACAACAGCCAGGAGTTCCAGCCATGAGTTTGACGGCACCAGCCGTAATCAATCCATGGCTGGGCTGTGAATCCATGGCTGGGCCGTGAAGAATTATTTTTATTGTAAACAAATATAAATTTGATAATATTTATGTGCTTAACCTAATGTATATCTTAAAATATTTTGCCGGGCTGTAAATCACCCTCAAACCAACCCCTTATATTAAACATTTAAAAAATCTTTACTAGCTTAAAATGCAAGTAAATAAATTTTTATAAACAAATTAGCTTATATTTATGTATTCTATTAAATGTATATGTCAGAATATTTTGCAGGGCAGGAAATCACCCTCAAATCCAGCCCTTATATTAAACACTTAAAATATCGTTGCCTGCTTAAATTGGAATAAAATGAAACTTTTTTTATATAAATTAAATATATCTCAAAATATTTTATTTGCTAGTATTTGGGTCTATTCTGTAACAATTCCTTTATATTTAACGGCCTTTAAAAATATTGGCGGCCTATAAAAATATGTTCGTATTCGTTAATTTACTTCTATCATTATTTAAACAGATTTCTTTAAGATAGTCCTCTAATGTATTTTAAAGATCCGTTTAAATAGTGACCAAATTAAAGAAGAAAATATTTTTAAAGGCTGTTAAATATAAAGGAATTTTTACAGAATAGACCCCATAGTCTTATTTCTGTTAAAAACTATTTATTTGTTTATTTTGAAAATGATATAATACCCAAACAATCGCCAAGTAAGAACTGAATATTAAATATCTAATTTGTGTGGGTGATCTGCTCACTGGAAAAATATCATACTATATACAGGGTGTTTCAGAATAAATTACCGTAAAAAGGGGGATTTGTAGATAGATCTTAACTAATTATTAAGACAAGCTAAATATAATTTTGTTGTAAACGCCCCAATAATGTTCATTATACAGGGTGCTAAAGTGAAAAGGGGTTGATTTGAGGGTGATTTCCAGCCCGGAAAAATATTCTAAGATATCCATCAAATAGAATACACAAATATAAGCTAATTTGTTTAAAAAAATATTTACATGTATTTTAAGCCAGTAAATATTTTTTTAATGTTTAATATAAGGGGCTGATTTGAGGGTGATTTACAGCGCGGCAAAATATTTTGAGATATGCATTAGATTGAGTACATAAATATTATCAAATTTATATAAAAAAAGTTTTATTTTATTCCAATTTAAGAAGGCTAAGATTTTTTAAGTGTTTAATATAAGGGCTGGATTTGAGAGTGATTTGCTGCCCGGCAAAATATTCTGACATACACATCAAATAGAAGACATAAATACAAGCTAATTTGTTTATAAAAAAATTAATTTACTTGCATTGTAAGCCAGTAAAGATTTTTTTAATATATAATATAAGGGGTTGATTTGAGGGTGATTTACAGCCCGGCAAAATATTTTGAGATATACGTTAGGTTGAGTACGTAAATATTATCAAATTTATATAAAAAAAAGTTTCATTTTATTCCAATTTAAAAAGGCTAAGATTTTTTAAATGTTTAATACAAGGGCTGGATTTGAGTGTGATTTCCTGCCCGGCAAAATATTCTGAGGCATACATCAAATAGAAGACGTAAATACAAGCTAATTTGTTTAAAAAAAAATTATTTAGTTGAATTTTAAGTCAGTAAATATTTTTTTAATATATAAGGGGTTGATTCGAGGGTGATTTACAGCCCGGCAAAATATTTTGAGATATGCATTAGATTGAGTACATATATATTATCAAATTTATATAAAAAAAGTTTTATTTTATTCCAATTTAAGAAGGCTAAGATTTTTTAAGTGTTTAATATAAGGGCTGGATTTGAGGGTGATTTGCTGCCCGGCAAAATATTCTGACATACACATCAAATAGAAGACATAAATACATGCTAATTTGTTTATAAAAAAATTAATTTACTTGCATTTTAAGCCAGTAAAGATTTTGTTAATATATAATATAAGGGGTTGATTTGAGGGTGATTTACAGCCCGGCAAAATATTTTGAGATATACGTTAGGTTAAGTACGTAAATATTATCAAATTTATATAAAAAAAGTTTCTTTTTATTCCAATTTAAGAAGGCTAAGATTTTTTAAGTGTTTAATATAAGTGCTGGATGTGAGGGTGATTTCCTACCCGGAAAAATATTCTGACATATACATCAAATAGAAGACATAAATACAAGCTAATTTGTACATAAAAAATTTATTTACTTGTATTTTAAGCCAGCAAAGATTTTTTAAGTGTTTAATATAAAGGCTTGTTTTGAGGATAAATAATTTTTTGTAATTTAGATACATACGATTTATCATAGTTTGTTTACAATAAATTAATTCTTCACGGCCCAGCCATGGATTCGCGGCCCAGCCATGGATTCACGGCTCAGCCATGGATTCACGGCCCAGCCATGGATTGATTACCGCTGGCGCTTTGGTTCCCGCCGTCAAACTCATGGCTGGAACTCGTGGCTGTTGTCACGCCGGTCTAATTTGTATATAAAAAAATTAATTTACTTGCATTTTAAGCCAGTAAAGATTTTTTAAAGTGTTTAATATATAGGCTTCTTTTGAGGGTAAATAATTTTTTGTATTTTAGATACATACGATAGTTTGTTTACAATTTTTTAATTCTTCACGGCCCAGCCATGGATTCGCGGCCCAGCCATGGATTCACAGCCCAGCCATGGATTGATTACCGCTGGCGCTTTGGTTTGAAGAATCCAAATTAATCATCAAAGAAGTGGAAAATGCCAAATATTTGGGAATAATAGTTGACAAAAATCTTAAATGGACTGATCATGTTCAGTACTTAACAAACAAAATAAGAAAACATATATAAATTTTATTTAATTCGTAACATTCTAAATAAAAAGTTATTACACTTTATATTGCTCTCATTGAATCCTTAATTAGATATGGCATAATTGTATAGGGTGGTTTATATGACAATGCCCTATATTATATCTTAAAGATAATAAATCAAACGTAAGATCAGTATACTTTCACTCTAGCTGTATGTTCTATTTCAAACTGGAAAATAAAATTTTTGTAAACCACTCTTATATGACCCGAAAACAAAAGAGAAGAATGCTAAATAATGTACCATTCTTTAAATATGATGGAAATAAAAGATTAATTTCTTCAATTGGGCTAAAAGTATACAACTCTTTAAGTGAAAATATCAGACAAATAAAAACCTTTTCTAAAGGGATCAGAAAATTTATATTTGATAAATATTTATACCTCTCAAATTTGTTATGAATACCTAGTCTTATATATTTATGTCCTTTTAATCATCAAATGTTTAGTTTATTGGGATCTAAAATTAAGATCACAGGGTCGTCTGTACTTGATATTTGAACTAATTGTTATGGCTTGTTATTGTTTACATTTTTGAGTTTGTAAACAAACAACCCATAAAAAGTATTTAATTTATATTGGTGCTATTTTAAGGAAGAATATTGTTAATTTTTTGTAATTAGACACTTTTATTTCAATAGTTTTTAGGTTAAAGTAAAATGTATATTTTTATTTGGTAAGTACCCCCTATTAATTTTGTTTTTGAGTTACTTTAATTCATTTATGTTAATTTAAGATATTTGTGTTATCTTTTAATAAAATATGAATGTATTTATTCTATTTTTAGTGAGATATCTGAAATAAGGCTGTTTAATAGAACTTATGAAGTATGTTGGTTTAGTTGAAAATTCCAGGAATGTTATTAAAGAAGATGATATTTTAAATGTAGGCCACTAGTTTTCCTGTGGAAAGAATGAATTTAGTGAAAAACATATCTGTTTATGCAGTTGTTCTCCAAACTAGTACATTGAATTCAGATCCCCATATTATTGTAGGCCAGTTCTCATTCACAAGATGTTAGAAATTGGTGAATGGTAATGTTTGTTTTAAGCTAGGAACAGTGGACAGTGCAAACATATTTCAGAAGTCTTAATAAAGTGTTTTAGGTGTAGGTATACTGTTTCAAAGAACTATCAAGCTAATTTGATTGAATACCTTATGATTTTGTTCTACATCCTCATTTATGTTATTTATTCTATGCACTGACTGCAGAACGAAAAAGTAGGCCATTGAAGTAATATATTTATCCATTCTATGAAGAACACTGTACAGTTATGAAATCCACCAATCACAGTTCATATTTTTTGATCACAAGGATACCATTATTTTTCTTAAATTTTAAATGAGTGACAATTCTGTCAAACTAATTTTCAGTATATGTTTTAGTTATTGAGATTAAATATAATTACAAATGATTATTGTGAAGAATCGATAAATAATGGCACTACACAAGATATTCTTTCATATTTTCAAATACTTAAATCTAAAATCACTTTATGATTATTAAAAAAAACATGTGTCTTTGGTAGAGAAGCAGAATATTTATGGCTTTACTTTTATGTTTGCATAAACTATTTGATAATCTTCAATGTTCCATAATTTTATTTAACAAGATGTTTTAAAACAGATACAGAATAATTGTCCTTTTAAAATCATCTATTAACACAAGTAGGTACTATTTTTTTTTGGTCTGTTAGTTTTTTGATATAAAATTTACTTAGTCATAATTTTAATTTCTAGTTTGTACTAGTTTTTAGTCTTAATATTTTTATAATATATTATTTAATTCATGTTACTTATTCTTTTACAAATGTATGACACTTCGCAAGTGTTCTTACTCTCACCTCTTTAATGCACTGATGTTTTTAATGTTTGGATATTATGTGAATAAATTATATTATTATATTAATAACATAAGTAACTCATATGATCTCTTCTTTAAGACATTAAATGAAAATGTACAGCTTGAAATTTATGATTGATTTTGTACTTGAGAGAATACTCTTTTTAATAATTATTTTTATTATTCTTAAGTTTACTAGTCATTGTGTACAGTTACATTTTGTAATGAGTGATTGTACATTGATAATGTATTTTTGTATATTTTTTATATTATTCTGTAATGGAATAGTTGAGTCTGTTGGTAAAAAAGCTATTATTATAAGCAATAAATATAAAAAATCAAATATTTTTTTTATTTTTCCTGTTAAAATATGCCAATGTTTACATAACAATAAACGTTCTTTACAGTTACAATACCCAATAGGCCATCTTCTGAAGTACTTCAGCTGATTTCACTGTATTTTCTAGTACAGTATGTTAAAGTTATTAATACCAGTGAATGAACAGAACTGTTTGTCAGATTTTAAAAGATCTGAAATTGTTTTAATTTTTGGGGTATGCACTTGTACACTAATGTCAAAACACTTGAAAAAGAGTATTTGCAACCTCTATGTCTTGTTTGGTGTGAGTAGCTAGGCTCACTCTCAACTATGACTTGTTTATTCTCACTATCACATTTAACACTGATTGAACTTTTTTTAGTTTGGATCTTCTTTTTGTTCTATCAATATTTGATTTTGAGGTTTATCGAACAGAATCATCAAACATTTACTTAAAAACTGGTAGGAAGGCAAAGCGATTTTTTTTAATATTTATTTTCACTTTGGATGAGGCATCTACAACACAAAAAAGCGAGCAAAAAAGGTAAAATAAAAACATTCAATCGAAAAATAAATCTATATTACCTCTAGGCAAATAATTATCTTCTTTAAAATGCTGTGCATGGGAACAAACTTTCAAATACTTTGATACTGGCTTCTCAACTTTTGTAACCATGCATTTCTTGCAGAATTTCCACTTGCATTTTATAAAAATTACCCTACATTTACCAATTTTAGGAAGCAGACGAAATGTAAAAAGAACGGTCCATTTGTTTTAGGGCTGCATTGAGGCACACAAGTGTGTTTTTCATTGATATTCCACTTATAGTCCAACTATGTATATTTTAATATTTATGATAAAAATTTAAAGTATTAGCTTATTATTAAATAAGATATTTCAAACAAAATACTTGTTCAATTTCAAAATAACATTTATTGACATGACCTGATAAATAAAACTTGACAGAACACAGACGGTCAAGTGTCAAATGCCATAACTTTTAGTTCACAGTAGAGGGCGTATCGCTTATCTTCAGATCCCAATAGGTATTGTTAATTTTATGTAGTTTTAATCTATTTCTATTGCACATACAGATGTTTTTGCATCTAGGTGCATATTTTAAGAATAATTTCTCATTGTAAATTTATTTGATTTTGTATTATAAAATGTTTATTCTTCTTCTTAAATAAATAAATAATAAAAAAAAAACTAATATACCTATAGGTACCTATTACCTATTCTTTTTTAATGTTTTTTAAATGTTTTTAATCTTTTTCTTATATATTTATATTGTAAGCAGGGGTAAAGCTATGCTAGACTTCACCTCTTCAAATTGTTTACTATACAGAGATAACAGGAGATGTAACTACTAACAAATATCGTGTGGTCCTGAATAAGACATATGGAGGGTATAATATTGCTGTTGTCATATGCCTATTTCATTATTCTTGTTTTGTTTACAAAATTATTTACATATATTAAAAAAAAAGCTAAAATAATTGAACCTATTTTATTGCAACTGAATCCAAAAATTTTTGAATCATTAGTCATATCAAATTTAACTAAATTAGATGTAATTTCATTAAATTAGATGTAATAACTTTCAATACATTCCAAAACCTAGTGAAGTTAGGTTGGAAGTGGCAACAGGGCTTACACTGGCATGAATATTTATACAGTGTATTGATTGTCGAATTAATCTTGATATTGTGAATATTATATTTTATCAATGACTTGCTATATCTCTGATTGATATCACAATACAAATAAAGGCATTTTATTATTATTAAATATGCCTAATCAGTCTTTAGCTTTTTCAAAACAGTCTTCAATTCTTTTAACAGTAGAAATTCAACCATTTAGTGAAATATATGATCCAAAAAATGCATAATTCTTCATTTTCTATTTATTTTTGGAAAGATATGGCAATTAGGTAAAACAAAATTAAATAAATCCAGAGTTGCATAAATCGTTTACAATTATCTCATCTGGCCCAATTAGAAATTGTTGTTTATAAACAATTTTTGGAGGACCATATCACAAAAAGGTTATGCAGATATTTATGATGCTGCGATATTATTACTACTTTTAACACATTTATTGGTTCCATTTCTTATTACATAAACTAATGACAGAATAAATAAAAATGTTATTAAAAAAATAAAACTATTTTAAATAGTTATTCAATGAATGCTAATGATAAGAAAAATCAATAAAAATTTCTAAATACCTATTATATCAATATTACTTGTTTGAAAATCAGAATATCATTTATAAAATTACTCACCCAATCTTTTCTGGAAATCCTTTCCAAACACAGCAATCTGTCCATCATATCTGCTACCAGTAGGAGCCGCTAGTTCCTCGGTAATTTCAGTTTTCTCTTGAGGCAAACACTCAATGGCATCGAAGTACAACCATTGATAAATGGGATGGAACTTCCCAGAAGAAGCCTTCATAACCTCCTGAGCCACGATGCCCCCGATCGTAGCATTAATAGGGTTCAATTCCCCAGCACACACTTTTGAAAACACTTCCAAAATATCTGTATTAACTTCTGCATCTGTAGACCCGTTCACGGCCAAAGATTTAGCTAAAGTGATGAACTGAGAAGCATCATCATTGTTCCAAGGTTTAGGCAATCTGCCTGTCTTTTCTACATACTTGTGCAGAGTTGTATAAGCCAAGTGTAACTGCACAGGGTGATCAAACTTAGCATAATCGGTTATAACGAATTCAGGATTCTGTAAGGATTCTTTTAAAGGTTTGAAATTCAATTCTTTCGGCATCTTGACTTGAGAAACGATACCGCCACGTACGTATTTTGTGAAATTAGTGGTATCACCAATGCTGAACGTGTAAGGGCCTAATACTTTGATTTTTATTGGTTTACAGTGGTTTAATTCAGTCATACCTTGTATTTCAGAGAAAGTTACATAGTCTCCTTCTTCCATACCGTGTCTCGTGTCGTCTATGCAAGTTACGACGCTGTCTTTATCACTGGAGATGTCTGCTATCATCGTAGATACCGGTGTTTCACCGTTTACGTCCACCACGGAGAAAGATTTACCAAAATCGCAGAAAACCTGAGCAAAAAGACCTTTCGTATCAGCGATGATTAAAGCAATATCATTAGCGTGAGTTATTTCGCTGATACGTATCTGTTCGGCACGAGTACTCGTAGTTAAAACCACAACCCTGAATTTCTTTATGATTTTCTCATCTAAGGGCCCCGTGTAAGCTTTGGTCGGGACGTAAGTGTTAAGTTCTGAAAGCTGCTTGCAGCAAGCTTCAGCGCGGTTTTTGCCTACATCGGATTCCGTTAGATAAAATTGGGACGATAAATCCTGCACGGTGCAAAGAGCATCGTCATGCAGAGTCACTGATTTGACACCACCGAGGATCACATTTTTAGCTACTTCGACACCCAAACCTCCTAATCCTGATACGAGTACATCACTGTTGGCCATGCGGCGCATAGCATCGTGTCCCAATACGTACAGCTGTCTGGAGTACAATCCCTCGTCGATGTCTCCGACATTGGAGGATCCTGATGCTTCACAATTCGCCATTTCGGGGGTAGCTAGTTTCGAGTCAAGCTTCCGCTTTTTTGCTGGTGGATCGATGGAGCTGTCTGCGATTCCAGCACTAGACATCGGACACGAAAAGACACAATTTTATAAGTCTGTTGTTAGAAGTATTCACGTAAAAAAATCATATAATCACCGGCTCGACATTAATAACGTAAAGCTAAAAAAAATGAACAGAATGGACAAAGGAATCCAACACGCAAGTTCTCATGCGCAATGCGAAATCACAATCACCAACCTTACATGCTCAAAGTAACTGAAGAACTTTATGGAGTTTCTTTTTAATTTTATAAATATTTGATGAATGACATGAATGTATCAGAACAAATAATTTTGACACATGCCAGTAATGCTTTAGGGAAAAGTTTAAATTTGAAAAATAAGAAAATAGACTAGATTTTAATGACCAATTAAATCTCGATCGGGGTCGTTAAGTTTTCAACTGTTGGTATCACTGAATCGGAACATATCTGTGAATAAAACAGGACCGGGCTAGCTCCAAGTACAAAATGCTTCGTCTCACGGAAATTTAATTTTCCCAAAATTAAGGGCGAGTGGTTCAGTGGTTAGAAGACTACAGATAATGAAACGAATCGGTATACTCAAAATACGGTCCCAAAAAACGCATACTAATTGAGCTTCTATAATTAACCGCATGAGCGCTGGTACTACATATGTTGTTCAAAATCAAAATACATGACTTCTTGTGGGAATTATACATAATTTTGCCAAAATAATAAAAATAAACTTGTTTACAGCTAAATAAAGCACAGAACATACTGTTGTATTTATTTCTAAATAAGTCTGGCATGTTTTAATTGTTAATTATTAAAATTTTATCTATATAAAATACAAATTAGGTACGTATGACCAAATTCGAAAAGGTTTCTTAATTGCTGAAATTTGATATGTACAATTTTGTGACAAATTTTTTTTTGAATTGAACCAATATATAGTTTTAAGAGTAAAATAAAACACAGTTAACAGATTTTTTTATTGTTGTAATAGAAGTATAAAGGGAGATTTGGGAATGTACATGGTATTACCTCATCCTTTAATTTCAGCTTTCCTCTTTTTATTTTGCTAACAGTACCATAAATAAAAATAGTCTCATACTATTTAATAATATCCTCTAAAAAGTATAGAACAGTATCATCTCTAGAAAGTGTTTTATCGGCACTAGGAACGTATATATATGTAGGACTCCTGACTCAACTATTCTCTGATGGGTTCTAATTAACAGTACCGTTTCTAAAGTGGCGCTGGAAACAGTGACAATGCCTCTAATGTTCATTATATACGTCAACGATCTAAATGTATGTGCCCTCGTAAAACTATTCTTCTTGCGATACTTTTATCTCAATTGGAAAAGATGAATCTCGCCTGTCAAATTCTACTAAGGAAAGTATTGAATTGTCAAAAAATTGTTCTATACTAATAAGCTTAAGCTAAATGATGCAAAACTCAAAACCTTAATTTTGGATCTGGTAGTGTCAAACTGTTAAAAATAAAATTTGTATTCTATCATGGACCTGTCATATCGATATGACTGGTAAAAGATCATCTATAATAAGTGTGTTGTTTTTGCGTCACAGTTTGGCCGTAGTTACCAATTTTGACTGTTTAAAAACTGTAATAAATTGTTTTTTATTTTATTTTCTGGAGTATATTTTATTTATTTATTTATTTATGACTTGTTACAAATATACTGTTTGTATAGTGAATAAAATTTTATTATATTCATTTATCTGTTTAATGTTTTTTCTGTTTTCACTTATTATTGTAGAGAATTTACGGGAAAGTATACCATTTATTTTGCAGTTTAGCAATGGTGTAAAGCGGACATCGTTGTACAAATAGGGATTATTCATAAAACGTGGGCAATGAATGAACTAAGTTCTTCTGATATATGTATATCTTGTAATTTTTCTTTTTTATATGTATTTAATTTTAATTATTATTTTTTTGTAATTAAAATGCCTGTCTTGGCTTGTAGAGCTCACATATAGCGTAAGCTAGAGTTAAAATGAACTGTGATTATTTCTTTTGTAATATTTCTTTTTCATCTATTGTATAAATATTTTAATTGGAATAAATAAAAAAAACATTCCCACTTAATTTAGTAGACGTCTCGCTCTTTCTAATGCAACATGATTATTTTTTCGACGTTGGTAAAATCTAGATTTGAAACAAATAAAAATCGTAAAATTGTTGCAAAATATATTTCAAATCTCTCATAATTACAATATAAACAGTTTCTCTCTTGCTAAAATATAATTATTTCTCAATTACTCACAACAAACGATTGCAGAAGACTTTTTGCTTTAAAAACTATTTATTACTAGTAATTTCACAAAATTGTTCAATAAAAGTATTACTGTGATGTACTTTGTTAAGTTACATTTCTGAATTTGAATATTTTTCAACTAAGTTCATCTTCGTCGTTTAAAGATATGGTGCTCCCAAAAATTTCGGAATTTCTTTGTATGCCATCTTTGTTCGCTATCGAATATCTTCTTTGGAACTCTTTCTTCCGATCATCAGCTGTCATTTCTGTAACATTTCTTTAACAAATTATTTAAACATTTGTTCGTAATCAAAATACAAACAAAAGTTACACTACCATCCGTTATTCACAAAGCGTTTTCAAATATTTACCTACGTGTAAATCCTTAAACATAGAAAGGTCAATTCAGAAGAAACGTAGAGTTGAACGATGTTGTAATGTAAAAACATGTAAAGAACGTTAGATCGTAAAATATCAACAAATTTTGTTAAACATTCGTTATAATTATAGGATTTACATGATGATAAATTTAAATACTGTCTTTATTTGAAATAAATGATGGTAACCTTTTAGCTTTAAGAGAAACATTTTTAAAACCAGTAGGCATAGATGGTTAAGGATGTTCATAAATATTCCACAAGAATCAATAGTAGTTTAATTTTATATTTGTTAATATCAAAATAATAAATAAAAACGGTCGTTGTTGGAATTATCATAAATTTACAATACCTTTTGCTATCCTCATTTTCAGATTGATTAATCTGTACGCGTCTTGCTTTTGTAGCGCTAGCCTTGTCTTCCAAAGAATTATGTCTACGATGTCCTATGGTCTGATTACTGTAAAACAAAACCTTCATTATTAAATTAATGAAGATTAAATATGAGCACTAACAACTTCACTTTGTGATACAAGGGGAAGCAAGATTTATAGATTAGAAGAATACTCTGGGAAATTTTAACATTAGGCCAGGTCATATAAGTATCACAAGGTTAGTGACAGGAGACATGAGAACTGGTCGCATAACCAAGCATAACACTCCATTCGAGGTTTTAATACCAAACAGAACAGATGACCCAACGATAGGAACAAATCTGGTATACCTTAGACGGGTCTAGGACTACAGAAGACAGGTCTTGACTATGCAATAAGAAAACATACTTATTTCAGGCTGAAATTTATGCAATCTTGCAATGTGCAAGAAGAAATAAGCATATCCAAATAATTTCACAAAGCCAGATGGCTCTGAAGACCACATCGAGTCAGAAAGTAACGTCATTGCTGGCATGGGATTGCATCTAAGAACTAAGACACTTACAAACCGAAATAGAGTAAAAATAGTTTGGATTCCACGTCATTAAGAAATCGAGAGCAATAAAAAGACTTGTAACTTGTAAAAAGAAGGTCAGAAGAAATATTGGGTTCAAATATAGACCTTGGAGTATCAAAAAGTATAATTCAAGGTTCCATAAAAGTTTAGATTCGGAGAAAACACAAGAATTATTGAGAGAACGTCCCAAAACAAGCACATGGAAAAACCTTCATAGGAAGACAATGATCAAAATAAATTACTTTCTATGAATATAAACCAGTTTAAAACCATGGCAGGACTCATGACTGGTCATATCCTGGTAAAGAACTTTGTCACAAGGAATCAGAATCAGCCAAACACATACTATGCGACTTCGAAACATTGGATCGCAAAAGACAGGCACTTTTTGGACAACCACAGGTTGATACAAGAGGCTCTGTCAAATACTTGTACAAGGGACAAAATTGACTTAGTGGGCACTATAAACTAACATAGGGTTAAACACAATAATCCACTAGGCATCAGTGTTATCGGAGACTAACTCAAACAAACCGAGGATAAAAAAAAAACAAAAAACATGGGGCATCTTATAAGTTGAACAAGAAAGATGCCAAACGAGAGGCGAGGTGCGAAGGCTATTCAACAGAGCCAAATCCACACAAGACTGGACTACTTATAAAAATAAGCTCACAGATTATAACAAGAAAGTATGCAAGGCTAAAAGAAACTCATGGAGGAAGTTCTGCGAAGAGGTCTCAGAGACCATCGCCAGCGCTAAAATCCATAGAGGTATAGCCAAAGATAGTACATCTAGTCAAGTGGGATTCCTCAAAAAAGAGGATGATACCTACACCCGGACACTAGAGAAAAGTCTGGAGATACTAACTCAGGTGCACTTTCCGACCTCAACTATCCTAACAGGACCAGAATCAGGAGACCAGGAGAACTACAGTTACCAGGGAATCAGAACAACTCAAATAGACTGGAAGCTGCCCCCGAGATCACAAGACCACACAGGATTAGTTGGGCTATCAACAAATTTAAGGCATACAAATCCCGGGGCCGGATGGAATATATCCAATTCTGCTCCAGAAGGGTAAAGATGTGTTAATGCCACATTTATGCAAAATCTTCAGAGCATGTATTGCCTGGAGATATATCCCGGCAATATAGCAAAAGGCGAAAGTAGTCTACCTTGCCAAAGTAGGTAGGGTCATAGACCAAACGCCAAAGTGATATCGCCCCATAAGCCTATCCTCCTTCCTACTTAAAACTCTAGAAAAATTGATAGATAGGTATATCAGGGACGATATACTAAAAATAAATCCGCTCCATCCCAACCAATTTGCATACCAGCCAGGTAAAGTCAACTGGCCTAGCGCTGGACGATCTAAACAGGCTGCTTTCAAAGTCAATAGATGACAAAGAAATCGCAATAGCCACTTTCTTAGATATTGAAGGAGCTTTCAACAATGCCTTAACCAGATCAATAACCAAGGCTCTAGAAGATAGAAACGTCCCAGTAACAATATGCCAATGGATTACTGCCTGTCTAGAGAACAGGATTATTTTATCCACTCTAGGAAAGGCGAAAGTTACACGGGGCTGCCCACAAGGAGGAATACTATCTCCAATGCTGTGGTCAGTTCTTGTGAACGACTTACTCAAAATATTGTCCAAAGAAGGCTACCAGAGCCTAGGATACACAGACGACCTAGCAATTATCGTCAGGGGGCGATTTGCAGGCACAGTCTCGGAGCGATCTCAAACAGCTCTAAACATAGTGAACAACTGGTGCAAAAAGGAACAATTGTCCATTAACGCACAGAAAACAACGGATACTTACAGGATTAAGGCCACTAGTACTAAACAATATAGTTATCCCATTCGTCACAGAAGCCAAATACCTCGGAATCATATTTGACCAAAGGCTAACGTGGAATCAACATCTCAAAAAACTCACATACAAAGCTACAATAGCTCTCGTAAGCTGTAGAAGAATATGTGGGAAAAACTGGGGTCTAAACCCCAAAATGACCATATGGTTATACACAAGAACCATGATAACCTATGGCGCAGTGACGTGGGTAACCAAAACTGCGCAGGCAAGTGCAATAGGCCAACTCACTAGCATTTAGCGGCTTGCCTGTCTAAGTGCTACTGGGGCCATGCGCACTACGCCGACTGCAGCAATGGAGGTATTATTAAATCTCACGCCACTGTACATCTTCATACAAGAAGAAACCAGGTCAGCTATTCACAGGCTAATGCAGGGACAAAACCCAATAAGCCAACTACATAGCGCCGACCACACAAGGCTATATCAGCAAGTAAAAAGGGATAATATTCTAGCTATGCCTACTGATAGAACCATAACCACATACAAATTTGAAGGAAATTTTCAAATTCAAATACCAGCCCGAAAATCCTGGAAACAGGAACCTCCCGTATAGGTTGAACTCGTCTGTGTACACAGACGGTTCAAAAACCAAGGAAGGACTCAAGTCGAAAACAACGATTTCGCTGAGTTTAGGAAAATATGCAACAGTGTTTCAGGCTGAGCTAATAGCCATACAAGACTGTGCAAGAGAAATATTAAATCCGCAAGTATCAGGCAAAACTATTGCTATATACTCTGATAGCCAAGCAGCTCCTAAAGGCAATTCTCTTACCAGAAATCAAATCACGACTGGTGAAAGACTGTCTAGAAGACCTGACAGAGTTAAGTAATCAAAATAAGGTGACCCTAGCCTGGGTTCCAGGCCATGAGGGATATCAGGGCAATGAAAAGGCCGACGATTTAGCCCGAGAAGGCTCAGATAAGGCCATGACAGGCCCTGAACCCTTCTGTGGAATTGCTAAGGCATTGTGCAAGGCATCCATTAAACAATGGATGCAAAAAGAATCTCAGGAATGGTGGAACAACTATCCAAGACTGAGACAGGCCAGACAGTTCATAAAGGAACCATCGGTCAAACCGTTAGGATAACAGTTGGCCTTTTTACAGGACACTGTCGCCTCAGAAGGTACATGAGTGTCATCAATCCAGCAGAAGAAGCAACTTTGTGCAGGTTCTGTGAAGAAGAAGATAAAACATCATTCCACATCCTGTGCCAACGTGAAGGCCTGGCTGGAATGAGGTTTCTAACATTGGGCGAAGAAAAGCCAAATGCATGAAACTAAATGCGTGAGCCACTGTCAAAGCTACTAAGTTTAATAAAAAAGACCAGGCTAGACGACATACTCTAAAACAAACGGAGCCCCACAATAGATCTGAAAAGGTCGCGGTGGACAAGGACGAATAACGTCCAACTCCTAATCTAATCTACTCTAATCTAAGTTAAACAATTCAAAAAAACACCGTAGGAAGTATTTTACTGCATTTATAGTTGATTTATTTTAAAATAAGCATGATTTGGCTCTATAAACCCATTATTATTATTATTATGTAAAGTGTTTACAATATATACTGTTGTATAACTTCTATCGTATACAGGGTGTTTTCTAACTACGGTACAAAACTTCAGAGCGCCATTCCTTATGTCGTTTTATGAAAAAAGTTCCTATAAGGAATCACAGTGTCTAGGTACACGCTAACTTGTACGGAATTCAAAAATTTATATACACGCGAAACGTCTTGACAGAGTAGGTGAGTTGTGTGCAGGCCGTTAGTGTTTACGCCGGTCGTAGCTAGGTATGGATTAAATTTTTTTGTGGCGGCGAAGCCGCCACCCTACGAGAAGTCGTTCCTTCGTTTTCTTGTTGTCACGGCATTATTATTATTTGTTCATGTATGTGAAATTTGCTTCTAAGGTTTATAAAATACTACTGTGCTAGTCATGGCGTAAATGAAAACAAACAAGACGCATTCACACAAACACCTCCCACCACAGCAATGTGACGTTTCGCGTGTATATAATTTTTTGATTTGTGTACACTTTAGCGTGTACCTAGCAACAGCGATAAGGAATCATTCCATGAAATTTCATACCGTAGTTAGAAAACACCCTATATATTTCAACCGTTATTTATTCATATTATATTTTTTTTGTAGTTCAATAACTCTAAACAGTTCAAAATGGGTACATACCTATTCCCTATTTGCCGTTTGTCCAATTCTTTTCGAATCGATTCTGGTATTTGCTAAAAATTCAAAATAACGTATTTAGAGGAACGACGAGACAATTTTGTGACTAAAAATACGTACTGAAGATTTCTCGGGTACAGGATTAGTCCAAATATTGGTATTATCGACGTTAGTTTGCACCTCGGCGGAATAAGCTGGTCTAGCTGGAATTAAAGGCGAGCTGCAACATATTCTAAAATAAATACACCGGATGTCACCAAAAATCGTCCATTAGAAACTTCAGATAAGCTCAGCAAATTAAGGTAACAAAAATTAATTTTATATTTCTAATGGAAGCTTTTGGCGGTATAACAGTGTAAAAAAGCCTTTAGGTTAAAACAAAATCTATTAATACTGTAAAAAACATATACTTACGAGTTAACTTCTTCCAATTTCTTCAATAGTCTCTCGTTTTCCCTACAAACAACCTCATGATCCCTTTGTAAAGTGTCTCTAGTTGTAAACAACTCAGCATTATCTCTCCTAAGAGCTTCATTTTCCTTCATATACAATCTGACAAGTTCAGCCAGTTCGGGTCCTTCCAAATTTGCCAATTCTTCCAAATCTACGTGCGGAGGAGTTTCTAAAATTCTTCTTTCTACAATTTTATAATAAAAATACATAAGAAACATATTAAAATATCAAATTATACCTGAAGAAAAGTCGCTCACTGTAGAACCAGAATAAGCGTTTAGAGCCGATTTTAAGTGTTGATTTTCGTTTTGCAACGTAGATAGTTCTCTTTTTAGGTTCAATATTAGCGCCTCTCTGGGGTCCTGAAAAATTAATACTCCTGAATACGACCCTGTTCGAATAATTGTTATATTCCAAATGGTATTTTGATACCATTATTTTTAAATGCATTTGATTATAAATTGCCGTTTGGTTCAATATTGTTATAAAGTTTGCATTTTATACTTACCATTACCACGATGGGCTTGGTGCGTATTTTTTTTGCTCTAGCAGCATATCGGAGCGTGTTAAGTGTTTCATGGATGTTGGATTTTGCTGGTGATATACATGCTATCTAGAAAAATAAGCAATAATTTAGCAAAATAAAAAATTTTAGTTTTGCGATAATGATTACCATTAATGTTACACCATTGCCGGCTAAGGAATCGGCTAGAAGTTTGGTCAATTTGGAATCTCGGTACGGTATATGACCCTTAGTGCGTTTTGTATCACTTAAAGAAGATATACAGTATCCTAAAATGACAAATAATGTAAGATTGTAATTATTACATAAAGGTAATCGAAAGAATTAGATTTTTGTTAAATTTCTTGGAAGTCCCCAAATAAATTCCAAAATTGCGCCTATGAAATGATGAACATTATGTTTGAAGTGAAAACAAATTTAATGAAAAATTTAAAAAATTCTGTTCACGAGTGGATTCGAACCCATCTGTTCGTGTTCTACGCATACTGCTAAAAATATAATACGATTTGAAAAATCGTTTTTAAAAAAAAATATTTTTTCTACGACCGTGTATTTTTACCCATTTTCCCGCACGCATTTTAGTTTTGAAAGTGTCACTTTCCCGCACTAGTGCGGGAAAAAATCACTTTCCCGCACTAGTGCGGGAAAGTAAAATTATGAATATTTGGCCTTACCTATTGTATAGTTTTTTTACCTCGGATGTTATAACTATTGTTACAATAGGTAATTTAGTATTTTCCAACTATTCCATTTAATAAAATTTACTTTTTTTCTTGCTTTTTGTTATAATTTAAATTTTTTGGAAAACTTGAATAATAGAGATATTTTTATATATTTTTAAAAGTCAGACTAGGCTGTGACATGTATGGCTTGATATGGTTGCTATATGGTAACCAAGGCGTGTTATTGTTACAAAAACGTCAAAGTTGTTTGTTGAAGCGTCAACTGAATTAAAATAAATTAATGAAATAATGGATTCATCGGATGAAGAGCTGCCCGAAGCCATTTTAAAAGCTGCAAATGAAGCACATTTGGAGGTGTTACCTGCCAAATCACGAGGAAGATATGAAAAACAATACGACCATTTTGTCACATGGTGTGAACAGGAAGGGGTAAAAACCTACAAAGAAGAGGTGTTTCTGGCGTATTTTTCGCACCTAAGTAAGTTTTTGAAATCTAATACTTTATGGTCTCGCTATTCGATGGTGAAAAGTTTAGTAAAAATAAAAAAAAATGTTGGTTTTCGAGCACAGAAGGCGCAGGTTTTTACCAAAGAAGATATATCCAGGTTTATGTTAGCCCCTGATGAGGTATACCTTATGATTAAAGTGAGTACCATTTTTGCTTCAGCTGGTGCTCTCCGCAGAGCGGAGCTTGTAAATATCACTCTCGATGATATACAAGATAAAGGCAATCTGATAGTTGGGAAAATTTCCGATTCCAAAAATCATTCTTCAAGATCATTTGTTTTATGTGAAGAAATAAATAATGGAAACTTTCTGAAGCTGTACAGAAAGTACGCAGGTTTACGACCACCTACCACTCCGCATCGCCGCTTTTTTATTAATAAATTATAAGAAGGGAAAATGCTCAATTCAGTGCGTTGGCGTAAACACCTTTGGTAAGATGCCAACAGAGATTGCTGCATATTTGCGTCTACCTAATCCTGAACGATATACAGGACACAGTTTTAGACGTTCTTCAGCAATATTCCTAGCAGACTCAGGTGAAGCGATAACCAATATAAAACGTCTCGGTGGCTGGAAGTCCACTACTATCGCTGAAGGCTATTTGGAGGACTCCGAAACACAGAAGAAAAACATTTCGAATAAAATTCTTTCAAATAGAAATGACTTGCAACCTTTGCTGCCACCGTCATTTTCACCTTCATGCGACCTGCAACCGATGTCACTCCCGTCCACGTCATCTTTTCAATCTACGAGCGTTACGACTATTAACAGCCAATTAACATTAACTAATTCCTCTGTACCGGCAATTTTACATAATTTACAAAATGCTACAAATTGTGTATTTAACATTAATATCCATAATAATTAGTTGTTTTTATTTAAAGATTTGTATATGTTGAAATAAAATAATTTTCCAAAAATAATTTTTCCTACTTTTTTGTATATACGGTCGTAGAAAAAATAATGTTCCTAACTCATGCGTAAAGTGTCTTTCCCGCACTTGACCGCTTGCCCGAACTCCGCTTGTTCAGAGATAGCAAGTAACTTGAACTGCCGGCTGGTGAAATTCTCGGAACTTCTCGACAGGTCAGCGGTTTCTATTATGTAATTCGCTTTAACCAACTAACAGAACATAAATCGCCGTCATCCAAATTGTTTAAATAAATAAAAGATTTTGAATCCAACACTTTAAATTTTTATAAATCGAAAAAACGCCACTTACAAAATAATTCACTGATCAAAATCGAACTGCATATTCACACACCCGTTTATTACACTTATTTAAACAATATGAGACTGATATATTGAATAAACCATAACTCCCCCGCCCTTTTAACCTATTAGAAGAAAGAACCAACCACTTCGTCGATGATCGACATTTTCCTCGCCCTCATTGTGACTTTTGAAAAGGTCTCTTATTCATTATGCAAGGAAATCTAATTTGAGGTTTAACTTTTCCTTTTAAATCGTTCATTATTTCAGGGTCGTTAATTCGAAACAGTCGATATTTCGATTGTACAGGGCGGTGTTTATTTTAATGTCGTTACAAAACTAATATTTTCTGACTATAATGAGTTTGGAAACCACATTCGGATTTTTTTTATAAAAAAGGAGCGATTTTGTTGATTTTTCTAGTATTTACAGTTACTTCCCAGTTAATTATCAAAGTTCGAATAAATAGGCCACGTCCCCCTGTTTTTCTTGTAGTGGCGACGCCGGTACGCTACGTCATCGACGCCGATCGTCTGCTATACTCGAACAACTTACCAGAATCATTTTATTGTTTATGCTTCGTCAACTTGGAAATTTAAAAAGAGATTATTTCATAATATATACTCCTCGTACAAATATTATATCTAGCCAAGTTAGGTAAATACTTTAAATCAACGATAAACTCGTCAATACTGAGAAGGTCTACTGGGAAAGCTAATAAACCAGTTAGGTATTAATTTAATTAAATAAATCAGTGTCGTAGCGCGAGACAGGTATATGGTTAGTTGTAGTAATTTATTTTTATGTTAAACTAAAGTGTTGGTAGTGTATAATAACTTTTTGTGTTAACATTGCCCGGTTGACTGAGATAGACATCGTGTTATATTTATTAACTTGAAAATTAATGTTTATTAAGGTAAGTAAATAAGAGATATACAGAATGTTTTCAAAGTTGAGTCATTTATTTTAACAGCTTGTAGAATTCGTCAAAAGAAGTCGATATACTAAAAATTACCTAAATAAAAGTTGCATAATAAGGGAGTTATAGGTTTTTTAAAATTAAAAACATTCATTATCTGTAAAATGTATTCCATTTTTACAAAAATTGTTTAAAATTGTCACTATTTGTCCGATTAATGCATAGTCTTGTTCGGCGTACCCACGACTCCTGACAGGCCTCAAAAATAAAATCCGGATGTCCACGAATAACATCACAAGCATTTACAATGCGGTCTTGAAGTTCTTCCACAGTATTTACTTCTTCATCATGATACACCAACTCTTTTAAATAACCTCACAGAAAAAAATCACAAGGTGTTAGGTTCGGGGAGCGTGCAGGCCAAGAAACGGGTCCATTCCTCCCTATCTATCTATGCGGAAACTGTTCATTCAAATATTCCTCTTCTGAAATGCGGTGGAGCTCCGTTATGTAGAAACCACATATCCTGCCTAACATTCAGTGGAATATCTTCTAATAATCCTAGCAGATGGTGTCGAAGAAAATCTAAATAAATGTCACTGGTTAGCCGAGGTGCAAAAAAGTATGGTCCAATAAGCATGCCATTTACTACACCAGCCCAAACATTTAATGAAAATCTATGTTAGAAATTAGATCTTCTTACGGCATGCTGATTTTCTACTGCCCAAACATGATTGTTGTGAAAATTGAATATCCCATTTCGTGTAAATGTGGATTCGTCTGTAGCTAAAATGATTTTCGTAAAATTTTCATTTCTGTTCAACTGTTGTAAAAACCACAGGCAAAATTCAACTCTTCTAGGATGATCTTCAGGTTGTAATGCTTGTACCCGTTGATAATGATAAGGATAATATTGTTCCTGTTGTATTGTTTTCCACACTTTACTATGGGAAACATCGACTTGAGTTGCTATGGCTCTGGTACTTATTGTTGGGTCATCTTCCACTATTTCCAAAATATTTTTCTCAATTTCTACCATTTCAGGTGAAGCAGGTCTTCCAGCGTGACCCCCTCGTTGTTCTTTCAAGTATCCTGTCTCACGAAGTCGAATAACTAAATTTACAAACATCCGTGGAGCCGGATGATTTCTTAATGGAAACCTTTCCGCGTAAAGGCGACATGCTGCGGCTGCATTTTGTTGGCACTCTCCATTATGTCACTAGTTCATTGTTTCCATAAACGTGAGCTATTTTTCCGTATAAAATATCAAAAAAAAATAAAGTGATACGAACTAAACGCTTGATACCAATAATTAACCGAAAATCGTTCTCAAAACCGTAAAACAAAAAAAAATAGCCATACCTAGATAAGTAAAATTGTCGTAGTAAACAAACAACGATAAGTTTTTACTTGGCAGTGGTCAGGAATATTAAAATATGCGGATAAATAGTTTGTATTTGTTTTAGTTTTAAAATTTTGAAATTCCTTTTTATTTATTTTAATATGCAATTTTTATTTAGGTGATTTTTGGTATATCGACTTCTTTTGACGAGTTCTACAAGCTATTAAAATAAATGAATCAACTTTTCTGAATTTTGGTTAATCCTTTCCTGGCTAATTAAGATCGTAGGAAGTTAATGGTTTAAATATTTATCGTGTGGCACTGACCCCGCATAATCTCTTATAAACAGGCATATTTACCCTAATTTCCAAATAATGGCTGAAATAAATAAGTGTTACGTGCATTTTCTTTTGTGTTCGGAACTTTGATTTGAGTGTGTTTATTAAATTTCCACTTTTTTTTCATTTAAATTTCCCGTGTGTTAATAGCGCTAAGCATGTAGCACTCGTTTTTCAGCGTCCTGTATTACACAGATGAGATTTCGTGTTGCCGCTGCTCTGCCGGTTCGTCCGAGGTTTTAAAATGTCGTTTTAAAACGTAATTCATGATAATATCATAACAAATTGTGTAATTGGCATGTCTAGGTAGTTAGAATTTGGATTCAATGTGAATGTGGCACATACTTTGATTACTATACGAGGCAAGAGAGAGGTCCGACACGCCCAACATAGGGCGCGACCATTTTGAACCCTGTGACACAGTTTACAGCTAAAGAATCAGATCGCTCACTCTGCGTCGGCACTTTAGATCTCAATGTTTCAGTTTATACACTGTGCAACTCGGATAATACAATATATGACAACCGCCTATAATAAAACAGCAGTCCTGAATTTGTATCCCTGGAGTGGATATTATTTTGGAACTTTCAACTGGTCCGAGTGAGCTAACTGATTCTTTAGCAATAAACTGTGACTTCAAAAATAATATTCACTGACATTGACAGCAGCAAGCAAAATATCAGGTGCGATCATCCGCTTCTGCTTCCGGAATTGTCGGTTTAGTCGTTTTAACCTGTCAGATTAAAACAAGAAAACCGACAATTCCGAAGCAGAAGCGGATGATTAAAACGCACCTATTAAAAATATTGCGCCAAGATGTAGGCAACACGTAATAAGGGTTCAAAATGGCGGAGTTTTCTATCTCCTTTTAAAAGGCACTCAGAAAGCTGCGTAGTGCGACCATTCTCCGTATAGTAAAAGAAAATCAAAGTATGTGGCATGTGGCATTTACTGATGTTTTAGTAGTATATCAAATGTTTATATGTTTTATAACCTAAAATTAATTTTTGATGGCAAATGACGAGATGTCACATTTAACCGACAAATTGTTCACTAGTTTTAAATGTGACAAAATTGAGGGTTTATTTGTGACAAGAGGAAAAATCTTAATTTTTATCTTTTCGATTAGTGTGCAGTATGTACCTCATTGTATTATCAGGATATACAGTACATACACACTAACGAAATATCATTATTAAAAAAAAAGCATTTATAATCCATAATCCATAAAAACATTTTTTTATAGATCGCAATCAAAATGCCAAAGAATAAAGAAAAAGAGGTGAAATCCTACAAACCAGAAGATCTAGCAAAAGCAATACGAAGTATTAGAAAAAATATATAAATATTCTGTTAAAAAGGCAGTGGAAGTTTTTCGCGTTCCCCGATCTACACTAATTTCTCGTACAAAATCGAAAAATAGAAAACAATCAACAAAAGAAAACCCTGGTCGTAGACTTGAGCCCCAAAGTAGAAGAAAAGTTGGCATTGTATTTAAAGACACTAAGTAAATGGGGTTTCGGTATTTCCCGGAAAGAGATACTAGTACTTGTTAGAAGATATATGCAAGAAAATAATGTACACACTCGTTTTAAAAACTTTGAAAGGACTGGTTTTTGGGTTTTAGAAAGCGACATGGCCTTTCTTGTAAAAAACCTATAAAAAGACCAATTATTAGAACAGAACAGACGAAGCCAGAAATAATTTATTGTTTTTACGATTTGTACGAGTCTACATTGAAAGAACTGCGATTACTTGATAAACCAAGCCGAATTTTGAACCTCGACGAGACATCATTATGCTCAGACCAATCAAATACCAAGGTTGTATCAGCAACAAGCCCAATTCCTTGTACTAGTAAAGAGCCAATTACCTATTTTGAATCTCTGCTAATAGACAAGATTGCAACATAAAATAAAGACGTGAAGAAACGCAAAAAAATTAGCAACAATACCGCCGAGATACTTACTAGAGAAGATTATTTATTACAGTTGAAGAAACAGAGCGTTGAAAAGAAAAATGTTACAAAAAAAAAATCGTTGAACAGAATTCAGAGAGCGAAATCGAAACTGAAGTTAAAGAAATATCAAGCAGTACCGACACTGATGAAATTTTAACTCTCAAACATTTAGTAGAAAATGAACAAGTTAAATTATGAAAAGGAACTGGAAAACCCTAATGACGAAAAGGAGAGTAGATGGGCCCTAATTGTTTATAAAACCACCAAAATTACGAAAAGGTATGTTGAACTTATATTGGAAGTTTTTACAGATGAAGATAAGCTATTGGTTAAGTTTTTACAAAAAAGAGAAATAATGTATTTGTTTGGCCAATTTGTGAAGATATAGATAGTGTGTCCACTGATGCTATACAGGGTATTCCATCTCAGAGGAGCCACCCATAGTAATTGGAAACATTTCCCGAAACACGTCGGATGATTTTCTTTAGGAGACATCTTTTGACGTATATTTGAGGCTTGAACGAGCAACCCTCTATGAGGGGGCGCTTCAACCCCTCAAAATTGAATAGGTTCGCCAATACCTCAATTACAATACCCTGGTTGTTGGACTGGAAGAAGAGGTCCTATGGAGTGGCCTGCTCGCTCTCCTGACCTGAACCTTCTGGACTTCTTCTTGTGGGGACATCTTAAGTCCAAGATTTTTGTGACAGCCTGAAAATTTGGACGAACTACGCCAACGAATTGTAAATGAGTGTCGTCAAATAACTGAACCATGTTAGAGACGGTTTTCAGTCAAGATTGTATTATTGTATGGAAGACAATGGAGGAAAATTTGAACATTTGATTTAAAAACGCAGTTTTAATTTTTTTGATTGTAAGCATGATAAAACAATTACACAGGTTTACAAAATAAAAAAAAAGTCCGGACTATTTGACCAGACTATGGTATTCCTAGGTATTTTGTCATCCTGGATCCAATGCCGAGGTCAGTTTTACCCCATCACGTCAGGAAAAACAGATTTACAGGTCATTTAGAGGTCAAAATTGTGATTTTTTGGAACTGGCTCCTGGACAATTTCTCAAGCGATCTGTTAAGTTGAGGGGTAACTATGTAGGTCTTGAATACCTTCCAAACATTGGAAACGGTCCCCAAATCTCGACAAGGACCAGCGCAGGGCCAGCCATGTGGATAAAATGTCATGATCGTTATATCTCGCGAATTTCGATCTCGCTGCCAAGGTGTTCAATTTCGGTGATCCATTTGCTGTGACCTAATGCCAGTAGATTCAGCACTGACCCAAGTGGCCCTAGAACCTTGCCGGAACATTGGAGTTATGCTCAAGTGGTTCGAGATAGTCGAGCTCGTGAATTTTGCTTCCCTTGCCAACAAGTAGAATTTTGGCAATTGAGTTATCGTCAGTTAATGCCAGCACTTCTCAAAGTACTCCTAGAACATCGTTCAAAAATTGGGTGAAGCTGAGTATACTGTCCGGGGCAAACTAAGGTTGCAGAAACTGGCCCGAGGATCCCAACTCGCAACTTCAGAGTTAGTAACCCCCTGAGCCAGTTCTCCACCTTGGGCTAGACCTGAGCGGGACACGAAGCATAACCCCAATGTTCTGGTAAGGTTCTAGGGCCATTTGGGTCAGTGCTGGATCCACTGACATTATCTCACAGCAAATGGATTTCTGAAATTGAACTACTTGGTAGGGAAATCGAAATTCGCGAGATACAACGATCATGACAACATTTTATCCACATGACTAGCCCTGCGTTTGTCCTGGTCGAGATTTGGTGACTATTTCCAATGTTTGGAAGGTATTTAAGACCTACATAGTTACCCCTCAACTTAACAGATCGCTTGAGAAATTGTCCCGGAGCCGGTTCCGAAAAAGCACCATTTTAACCTCTAAATGACCTTGAAATCTGGGTTTTCTGACGTGATGGGGCAAAACTGACCCTAGAATCGGATTCAGGATGCCAAAATACCTAGGAATACCATGGTCCGGTCAAATAGTCCCGACTTCTTTTTTTTTGTAAACCTGTGTTATTATTAAGAATGTGATTTTTTTCATACACCGTTGTAAAGAGGCTTCCAAGACCTTACAAATGAAGTATCACTCAACCCCTCTTTTCTATTCAAGTTTGAGGGGTTGAAGCGCCCCCTCTTAGGGGATTGCTCGTTCAAGCCTCAAATATACGTCAAAAGATGTCCCCCAAAGAAAGTCATCCGACGTATTTCGGGAAATTTTTCCAATTACTATGGGATAAGAAATACACAGGGTGGCTCGTCTGAGATGGAATACCCTGTATATACTATACTTCCAAAATTCACTGAGGGAAGACGAAATGAAAAGATCTTTTCACTGAAGTTTGATGGCCTTAATGTTTATTAACTTTTTTTATTTTGTCCTTTTTGTTACAAAACAAAGATGTTTTTTAGTTTTGTGTACTTAGGTATAAATATTTTGTTTCTTATTAATAGAGCAAATACTTATTTTGTTATAAAACAGATGTTTTTTTTAGTTTTATGTACAATTCTTATATTTAGGCATTATTAATTTGTTCTTTATTTGTAGTGAAAATACTTATTTTGTTTGTTATAAGACACAGATTTTTTTTAGTTTCATGCACAAATTAGTGCTAATTTTTTTATAAAACATTAAAGTTTTATTTTCAAATATTTTTTTAATTTCACATTTAGACCATTAAAATAAGTCGCAATTAAAACTACCAAGCTTTATGGATATAAATGTTAATTTTGGTGGTGTGTCATAATTAAAACTATTGTTATAAAAAAATCAAATTCCAAAAAATGTATACATATTTTCCAATGAAAGCATTATGTGTATTGAGTAGGTAAGTAAGATGAAGAAATCTATGCCCCAAATACCCGAATGCACTGTATATTTTATTATTTTTGCGTTAATTTGACATTTCCTATAAAGTTTTTTTGAGCACTTTTATTTAATTAAAATATAATTTAAATTCGTTATACATAAAAATAGAGTTTGTGAATTGAATGCCTGCAAAAAATCAGGGTCAGGTCATTTCAACTATATACCGAGTCCATCTAAAAATTTCGAATTGCCTCATTTCAGGTAAAATTTAAGTTGTAATCTTGAATTTTTGGGGGTGAGGCAGTGCATCGAGGCAAGAAATTTCACATACTTTTCATATATAGGTAACCCTCGGGGGGAGTAGATGTCGATTACAAAATTTAGCGCGGGGAAGGGGGGGAAGACTCTCTCTAGTAGTAATTGCTCGGAGTCAAAAACTGTTTTAAAGAAAAGCTTCAAATTTTGTTTATAGATAAGGTTCCTTTCTGAATCAAAACCAGTTATTCTTCCGGTGAGTTATAAGGCGAGCAGTTTTAAAAAAATAATTTATTTTTAAAAGCAGATTTCGACTAAAATTGATATCTGAGAATTTTAGAAGTCAAAGATAATAGATACCAAATAAGTTTGAAAAAAATTCAAAATGGCGTTAAAAGGAATCGTATTTAATCAAAAAAGGTCCGTCTTGAATGTAAGTAAGCGTCCTTTTGGTTTGTGTAACTAGACCACTTCAATAATGGTGAAAAAGGGTTTTCACGATTTTCCTCTTGATCTGACCCGAACTCTTCCTTCGTGTTCTTTGTCACGTTCTTTACAATTTTCAATTTTGAGGGAAGTTCTGAGTAAAATACTTTACACCGACTTTTGATTTTCTAAGCCCATTGGTAGTTTTCAAGAAATTGCAATTCTTGAAAATTAAAAGTCTGATGACCTTGACTTGCAATCTACCACCTTTATAGAAGGAATTAATCTTAAATCAACACGATAAAACTTAATTTACCTTTTTAACGAAATCGATAAACTATTAGTAACCGCTAAAATTCTAACGACTTTGTAACACATGCATGCTATTTTCTCTTTCGTTGAATAATAAAAAAACTACAAAGCTGTTAACGAATTTCATACCTACGTTGAATATAAATCAGTCGGTGATTTAATAATAGGGGTTTCGCCCTTGTCCTTGAATTTCTAATTAGACAACTAATAAAATTTGTAAGTAGGTAGATACAGTTTTGTTGATATAGAATTGATTTTTAAGTTTGGTTTGAATTCGTTAGGTTTGAAATATTAATAATTAATAAATAGAATATCAATTATTAGAATGGGCGGTTGCAGGATACTGTATCTCAGAAACTATGCCTATACTCGGACAAAATATTGGAGAAGGTGAGACATATGCATGATCAACACTGTTGTCTATGAATGAAAATTCCGACAGAGTTAGCATAGGCGGCGTATCAAATACCAAATAATTATTTATTAGGTATTAGGTATTAGGTATTAGATATTAGATATTAGGTATTAGATATTAGGTATTAGGTATTAGGTATTAGGTATTAGGTATTAGGTATTAGGTATTAGGTATTAGGTATTAGGTATTAGGTATTAGGTATTAGGTATTAGGTATTAGGTATTAGGTATTAGGTATTAGGTATTAGGTATTAGGTATTAGGTATTAGGTATTAGGTATTAGGTATTAGGTATTAGGTATTAGGTATTAGGTATTATGTATTAGGTATTAGGTATTATGTAGTATGTATTAGGTATTAGGTATTATGTATTAGGTATTAGGTATTAGGTATTAGGTATTAGGTATTAGGTATTAGGTATTAGGTATTAGGTATTAGGTATTAAGTATTAGGTATTAGGTATTAGGTATTAGGTATTAGGTATTAGGTATTAGGTATTAGGTATTAGGTATTAGGTATTAGGTATTAGGTATTAGGTATTAGGTATTAGGTATTAGGTATTAGGTATTAGGTATTAGGTATTAGGTATTAGGTATTAGGTATTAGGTATTAGGTATTAGGTATTAGGTATTAGGTATTAGATATTAGGTAGTAAACTTTATTAAATTTGTTTGTCAACATATTTTTTTAAACAAATATGATGCGTTAAATATACGTTTTTGATAGTTTTCAAGAAACGAATATATTTATTCCCTAATGACTTCGTTATCTGTGTTTAATGGTTTTAAAATGTGTTTCAAGTAAATAAACGACAGACGGGTTACAGATTGAATATTTTCAGCACAGGCACAAAGACAGTTGAAAACTAACTTTCGACGAAGTTAGATTTGTATCGCTTTAACTATTTACGATAATTATTTTATATTTTATAAACACTTTTTTGTATAAGTGCTCTTTTCTGATATACGAGTAGGTGTTCATGTTTGTGCCTTACAATTTGGTAGTAGTAGTGCATATTCGAGGAGTTATATTTAATGTGTAGTATATTAGGTAGGTACTTTAAAAGTTTATTAAATAGTAAAATATTGGTGTCTATAAATTTAATAAAAACAATTTAATAGTAGAATTATATTGTTACAATATTAATGGATTCAGAGGCGGGTCCAAGTGAAACCTAATTACGAAAGCCCTTATCAAAGGATGAAAAGAACATTATATGGAAAGTGTATGATGGGCTGAAACAGACACTTCCTACAAATGAAGCTGTAAACCGCAGTTCTCTTTTAACTGGAGTATCTGTTTCAACAATTGAACGTATTGTACGCGAAAAGACAAAAAAGACTCTTTAGAAGCCCCTAAAACGCATACTAGAAATTGTTGAAATTGGACGATAACCAAAAACAAATAAGTCGAAGAACTGTACATTCCTTTTTTTTCTAAAACAAATTCCCAATACTTAAAGTTGTTCTTACGAAATTAAGAGAAAACGAAGAAATTCCATTAATGAGCCGTGAAACTGGGGCCTAAAATTTCGTTTTGACAAACGGTGTGGGAAATCAATTTTAATTGAGAGGTCAGATATAGTGTCCTGGCGACGGGGTTATTTACGAAATATTAAAGAGTTTAGAGCCGCAAAAAAAAAGATATACTATCTCGATGAAACGTGGGTGAATGCTGCACGCACGGTATCTAAGATATGGCAAGATACTTCTGTAACTAGTCATCGCCAGCTTTTATAGAGAGATTATCTACAGGTTTAAAAGCACCATCAGGTAAAGGACAGCGCCTAATTGTTACCCATATCGGAAGTGACAGTGGATTTTTGGAAAATATCGCTCTTGTGTTTATATCGAAAAAAACAGGAGACTACCACGAGGACATGAATGCGGAATGCTTTGAAAAATGGTTTACTGAAATATTACAGCATGTAGAACGAAATTCAGTTATTGTACTAGATAACGCTTCTTATCACAGTCGACGAGTTGAACGCATTCTAATAATGTCCAGTAGGAAAGCGGATAAAGCAATAACATTTACTGAGGAGATGCTTAAAGTGGAATGAATGGACCTAATAAAGGAACACCGCCATAAATATATTCAATATGTTGTCGACACAATGGCTCGTGATCGTGGTATTACGGTACTAAGACTTCCCCCTTACACTGCGAATTCAATCCTATTGAACTAATTTGGGCGCAAGTGAAAGGGTTTGTAGCTCGAGAAAATAAAACTTTTAAAATAGCCGACGTTCAAAGTTTATTAAAAACCGGTATATAACGTATAAAGCCTGAAGATTGACAGAATGCTATTTCCCATGTAATTAAGGAAGAAAATAATATGTAGCGCTTGGACGGTATGATCGAAACTTTAGTCATAATTTTAAGTTCCGATGATAAAGACGATTCCAGTGATATTTCTGCAGAATCAATGGATTACGAAACTTCATACATTTAGAATTCAAGCAAGTGATACCAAGCTTAATTTACATATTTTTATAATAAACAAAATACAATTATAAACATAGATGAATTATTATAACAAAAATAGATAACCAACCTACTTTCATCTAGTAATATTCACAAATACCCATTTAATTTGCCAATATAGTATTTCTGCGACACTGGAAGAGTGCATTTTGATATGATAACGATACCTTTTGCAGTTTTAAGGCGTACCTTCCTCAATATTTTGTTCTAGTATAATACCCCATTTAATTTTCTACGTTTTCTACGCCACTGGCATAATATTTACATATTTTAACAATAAACAAAACAAAATTATGAACATAAATTATTATTACTACAAAAATAGATAACCAACCTACTTTCTTATAATATTATTTACTCTTACCGCATTTAATTTGTCAATAGTTTTTATACGCCACTGGCGCCACATGCATTTATGACTAGTTGGCACGTGACACCGATAACTTCTGCAGTTTTAAGCGCGTGATTCCATTCATTATGCTCTGGTATAGTATTATTGTTGTGCGTGAACAGGGAGGAATCACCTTCTTCAATATTTTGTCCGAGTATAGTAGAATTTTGAGAGAAACATATTCATGATAAATGGGGAGCGTTTATTCAAAATCAGACATGTCCACATGAAGCAGTTTCGAGAAAAACACGTAAAAAATTGTTTAGTCGTATATAAAATTATCCAAATTATGAGATGTTATAGAGATGAAGAAAATAATTATCAGTTTAAGTTTTCAACTTACCCAGTACCATCAGACTCTTGTTTATATTATTAGCTTCTTCCAACGTCTTCCCTTCGCTTTGTGTTTTTTTAGTCATCTCGCTGCCAGCTAAATCCACAAAATTAATTTTTCCTGAACGAGATATGAACACGCCATCTTCAGCCGGTTGCTCAGAAGTTATATTGACACTCAGTATAGTGTGGCTACGACTACAAAAGAAACAGTTATCATTCAACATAAAAATAATAAATAAAAACCGACTCCAAAAATGAGAACGAGATACTTTTTTTCATGGATCCCATCATTATCCCTTAATAACATTTATATGGGACCAGTGGCGTAGCCAGCCATTTTTCATGGGAGGGATTTTTGAGAACTATGGGAGGTTCCATCAAGAAAGAAAATAAAAACAGTCAATAGCGATCAACGCCAATACAATAGCAGAAATGGTGACGCAAGGACACTCCATGGGGAGGATTCTGACCCCCCAAAGCCCCCAGTGGCTACGCCACTGTATAGGACCACCCCTGAAGTAGCCCCTTTTGCATACAGGAAAATTGTACATCTTAAACTTAGTAATTAATTAAATTAAAAATTGTTAATTAGCAAGTAATATAAATAATAGTACAGGTAGTAATTTAAGTAAAATTGAAAATTTCCAGAATCGTCGAAACATTTGAAAAATACTATATGAAAATTAAATAAAAAATTGGAAAATAAAATTTGAAAGCAAACCCGATCAAGGGCAGCTCCAAGATGAATTTTCGGGGAGGGGGAGGCATTGCTTTTAGCCATTCCCTTTTTAGTATTTTTTTTTTAATAAAAATCCCATAAATCGTAAGAATATTCACCCAGGGGGGCGGGATATGGCCCGTATGCCCCCCTGGAGCCGCCCTTGAACCAGATACAATTTGATGTATTCATAGAAATGGATTGAAACGAGGGTAATTTTAATAAAATTAGTGAATTTTGAATTTGAAATGGAGACATTTTATAAATATTCGTAAAAATAGTAATTTCATAGAAAAGAATAGGAAAATAGTGCAGGGTAATTTTAATTAAATAAGAAATCCCCAGAATTATCAAGAAATGGTACAGGAAGGCTTGATATAAAATTGGAAAATAGAAAGGTGTTTCATATGATATATAATTCGAAAAATTTCAATATATTCATAATTATTAAGGGTATGTTTAATATTATTGGTGAATTTTTGAAACATTTAAACTTGAAATAAAGTAAAATTTAAAATAAGACAAACTTATAAAAAAAAGATAATTTTATTAAATTTGAAAATTCTCAGAATTAAGAAAATAGGGAACATTTTTGTATACTTCATTGAATTTTTCTAGATATTAAAAAAGTTTGGAAATTTTATTATTAAAAATTCAAAAATAGTCCGGGAAAATTAGTCTAAATTTTTAAATTAGCCAGTTTGTCATAAAAATGGGAAAATTTAAGAAATAGTAGAAATAAATATTTCAAAAATCAGAAATCGGACAACGTGGCAAAGAGTAAAGCTGGGCGATTATCAAAATAAATAATCGAGTATTTTCGATCACCCGATTAATCGGAATAATCAATTAATCGAAATAAGTGAAATAATCGTTTAATCGAAATAGCCGATTAATAAAAATAATCTACTAATAGAAATAATCGATTAATCTAAATAATTAATCGATTAATCAAAAATAATTGATTGATCGAAAATGATCGATTAATGGAAAATAATCGCATAATTGAAAATAATCGATTAATCGAAAATAATCAATTATTGATTAAATAAATTAATCGCTTATTTTGTCCACTCCTATTTAAGAATATGCGGAACAATAATCGAAATAATCGAAATAATCGATTTATCGAATAATTGAAATAATCGATTATTTGAAATATTCGAACTAATCGATTAATCGAAATAATCTATTAATCGAAAACGATCGAATAATAGAAAATAATTAATTATCGATTAAAAAAAAATAGATTATTTTGCAAAGAATTAATGAGGAACATTAATCGAAATAATCAATTAATCGAAATAATCCAAATAATCGATTAATCGAAATAATCGATTATTCGAAATGCTAGATTAAACAAAATAATCGATTAATCTAAATAATTAATCGAAAATAATCGAAAAATAGAAAATAACTGATTAATCGAAAAAGATTGATTAATTGAAAATAATCTATTAATTCCAAATTAATCGACTAATCGAAAATAATCAATTATCGATTAAAAAAAATTAATTGATTATTTTGCCCACATCTAATAAAGAATTAATGCGGAACATTAATCGAAATAATCAATTAATCGAAATAATCCAAATAATCGATTGATCGAAACAATTGATTAATCGAAATAATTAATCGAAATAATCGATTAATCAAAATAATCGGATAATTGAAATATTAGATTAATCAAAATAATCGATTAATCTAAATAATTAATCTATTAATCTCAATAATTAATCGATTCATTTAAAATAATCGAAAAATAGAAAATAATGATCAAATAATTGAAAATAATCGATTAATAGAAAATAATTGAATAATTGAAAATAATCGATTAATCGAAAATAATCAATTATCGACTTTAAAAAAATGAATCGATTATTTTGTCCACCCTAGTGAGTAATTAATGCAAAACATAAATCTAAATAATCGAAATAATCGATTAATCGAAATAACTAATTAATCGAAATAAACGACTAATCGAAGTAGTCGATTAATCGAAATAATCGATATATCCGATTAATTAAAATAATCGATTAATCTAAATAATCGAAAAAAAATCGAACAATGGAAAATAATTAATTTATTGAAAATGATCGAATAATTAAAAATAATCGATCATTTGAAAATAATCGACTAATCGAAAATTATCAATTAAAAAAAATTCCATCGATTACTTTGCCCACTCCTAGCAAAGAATTAATGTGGAACATTAATCGAAATAATTGATTAATCGAAATAATCCAAATAATCGAAATAATCGATTAATCGAAATGTTACATTAATCAAAATAATCGAATAATCTATATAATTAAACGATTAATCGAAAAATAGAAAATAATTGATTGAAGGAAAATAATCAATTATCGATTAAAAAAAAATTAATTGATTATTTTGCCCACCCCTAGCAAAGAATTAATGCGGACCATTAATCGAAATAATCGATTAATCAAAATATTCCAAACAATCGATTAATCGAAATAATCGATTAATCGAAATGTTAGATTAATCAAAATAATCGATTAATTTATATAATTAAACGATTAATCGAAAAATATAAAATAATTGATTAATCGAAAATAATCAATTATCGATTTAAAAAAAATCGATTATTTTACCCACCCCTAGTAAAGAATTAATGCGGAACATTAATCGAAATAATCCAAATAATCGAATAATCTAAATAATTAATCGATTAATCGAAAATAATCAAAAAATAGAAAATATTGATCGATTAATTGAAAATAATCGAATAATTGTAAATAATCGAATAATTGAAAATAATCGAATAATCGATTATTTTGCCCACCTCTAGTAAATAATTAACGCAAAACATTAATCGAAATAATCGATTAATCGAAATAATCGAATAATAGAAATAATCGATTAATGGAAATAACGAAATATTCGAGATAATCGAAAAAATCGAATTATCGAAAGATTCGAATAATCGAAAAACAGGAAATAAATGATTAATCGAAAACAATGAATTATCGATTTAAAAAAAATTAATCGATTATTTTGCCCATCCCTAGTAAAGAATGAATGCGGAACATGCATCAAAAAAATAGAAAACCTCTTTTTTTAAGTAATTTAAAAATAATTTGTAAAATAAATACCTGGAATAATCGTTCATGTTGTGCCTTCCCACTGATCTATTTCTCATTCCCTCTTCCAATACCGCCAACAAATCATCAAATTCCTCGCAGTCTACGGAAAATAGATTTTCTACGAAAAAACCTCTGGCTTTTTTGCTCCATCTCACCGCCAATGGTTTCCGAGCGCTACCAGGATTTAACAAATCGATTACCTTAGAAACAAAACAAAATTTTAATAAAAAAAATAAACCTTTGCATGTCTCAAATTAGATAAAAATGAAATACAACTTTAGAGAAGAATGAAAGATTCAAAGCAATAATGAAAGTAAAGAAAATGTTTAAGGGTAAATTTTTACGTTTTACGTTGCCCTTGTTCATTATTTTCCAAATTACAGTATTGTCCTATTACATAGCAGTCGATATTGAAAGGACCTTCTCTATATCTAAACATATTTTTACATATAAAAGATAACATTTTTAATATTTAATTTCTAAAAACATTAATCTCCATAGCATGCTAAGAAAACGCAATTTATTTTTTAAAAAATTATATAATGTGTTGCCGACATTTGGGGGCATCACTTTTTTGATTCAAATTGTGTCTCTCTAATGCTAAAAGTTTTTATGTTTTTCAGTTGGCTAAATTTATGTAAATAGACCAAATAATGTTGTACGTAGATAAAAATTTGATTGCAATTTGATTAAACTAAGAAATTTAAGTTTTCTTATCAAAACGCACGTGTATATTATAAGATATCATTACGTGCATGTTGTTGTTAAATGTCATTTACAAGGAATGTTGACAGTGCGATTATTAACGTTTACTGACATGGGCGTAGAAAAATTTAGTTTATTGTAAGCAAATTTCTAAAATATGCAGATTGATTTTTACCTAATAATTTATTTCAACAAAACTAATTCTTACTTTTTCGTTGTAGATTTCCAAAAAGCTAGCTTTAAGAACAAAATGTACTTCGGGTTGTTCTTGAATCAGTTGAAAAAGGTACATAAAAGATCTGAACACCAAACCGTGCTTGTCGCTATACGGAGCCGTCTTAAGACCAAACTAAAAATAATAAATCAGATAAGTAATCAATATTCGGAGATATGTAATAAATTTTCTTACAAGACCCGGAGGACCGGTAAGCGTATGCGTTTTCCCGCTTCCCGTTTGCCCGTAACAAAAGCAGGTACATCTGAATCCTTCGACTGCCATTTCGATGAGGCGTTTCATACCGGAAAATTGTAGAACGTCTTCTTGAGTAGCGGCGGGTTCGAAAACCACGTTGTAGGAGAAAAGTTTCGGTTTCTGACCACCGCTGGGTCCTCCTGGTATGCCGTCAACCTACAGATTGGGAAACAATTAGAATTTTTTTGTAATTATCTGGTATACTTGAAGAAATCGATATAGTGTGAGATGAAACTATCTGCAATATGACTGAAAAAGGTGGCAACTGGCAACAAATGGGAAATTTATTTATTTTACAAAAAAAGTTAATAAAAATGTCCAACCTTGCATATAAATCAATATTCTACTCTATATTTAACTTAAACGCAAGTAACTCGCAAACACAACTAGCCCCACGACTACAGTATGATACGCACATGCCCGACTGTTATTGGCCAGCATAGGGATACCGTTTTGAATGTTTCCCACATCCCCAACTAGCCATTCATAAAAGTGTATTTGTTGTGAAGTTCTCATCATCATCTATTGTATAGTCCAGGAGACAGTGACGATTTTCGGTATTTATTTTCCCAGTCAGCAAGCACGAATAGAGAATTGTAGGATTAGCAATTCTAAGCAAAATTCATATATATTTAGAGGGGGGATCCGATGGACTGAGGCCGAAAATGCGTCAAAATATACGAGAACACGGCCCTTTTTTTCCATTGATAAAAATAGTTTTAGTAGTAAGAGATGTTAAGTAAAAAAATAGTCTGATTAATCTGTATGGACAATATATTTGGCAAGTGCATAAAATACACTTTCAAACGAGTTATGTACACAATTATTTCTACGACCACAATTATTTAAAGAATGTTCCAGGTGTTTTGTATATTAAAGTGTACGCATAGGACACATAAATAAAATCTTATATCACAATGTTTCACCTAACCAGTTGGTTTATTTATAGAAATTAAACATAATAATTGAAGATATTACAGAAGAAAATAGGGAAATAAATTACATTTCCTTTTACACTTTTATATAATAATTGTTTTATTTAGAATTCACGAATCACATTAATTATAATTATTGTTAGTTTCGTTATGTCAAATCATTTATACTAGAGGTGTGAGGAAAATACAGTGAACTGTGGAACGCCAATATCGTTGAATGCGCGTGGTAGAAATGGTTCTATAATACTGCTAAAAACATAGCTAAATTTTCATGGAAACACTGTACTTTTGACATTTGCGATACTCCGACGCATATGCATTATTGATGTAATCTCATGATTTTACAGTAATAGTTTTTACAATTTTAGTGTGATTTTTAGTTTATTATGGTTATTCATTTTATTTGGTTCTGATCTTTTGCGCTTTTAGAGTATTTGTCTTTTATATAGTTTTTAATTTGAATTTTAATATTGTGGTCTATTTATATTTGATTGCTGCTTTTCGACTAGTGCTTTATTCTTTTTGTGTTAAAATAAGCTTTATAAATATTAAGTACATGCTTCTAGTTGATATCTACCTAATCGGCATCGGGTGCTTGCAACAATGGGAAAAAGTGTATGGTTTTTTTGGTGTAAAGTTAGACGCCTTCATTTTTCAGGTAAGTTATTTGTAGTTATTTTTTACTTAAAAGAATAGCAATACGTCCTGGTTCAGAGTGTAACTTTTGGGTTTTAGCTATCTGAGCCAAATTGTCGGCTAAGTGTCCTCTGTTAGGGCACCCAGAACCGTAAACTATATAGGTATATAATATGTTTTTTTTTAAAATTATTTTTTAATATGTATGCAGCTTGGATGAGGGCTTTAGGAAGAGATCCTAAGACTGAACATTGACTGCTATAAATGCCGTTTTTAGAGCACATTTCATAGTAAGTGATTTCATTCTAGCAGCAATGAAGAAACGTTTAAAAAACATGCTGTACCAGCTATTACTTTAAGACCTCGTCTCTTTAAGTTATTATTACTTCATTCTAATGCATATATTAAAATGGTTTTTAACTTATGTCCTTATGATTAAAAGATGTAGGTATTTTAATTATGTTATAATAGAAATATATGATACTTTGTATTGACTGACCTACTGGCCACTGGTCATTCCACTTTTACTCCCTTTTTTTCATAAATTATCAAATTATTTAAAAACAAATACATACCTAGCTATTTTCTGTAAATTACATTAAAATTTTAGTATTAATACTTTACTAATAAAACTTCAGTTAATTTATATTATATATATACACAACGGAAGAGTTAATTGGATTTTCCCCTTGTTGAGTTTCAAAAATAGTAATTTATCATGATTTAAAAACAAATACATGAAATGGGCAAAATAGGCATGCAAAGGCACTTTGTAAACAATCTCACTTGTATCGATGTGACGTAATGCGCGAATTCAACCTGGCTTACTTTTGTTAATAGATTGGCGTTCCATTTTAAATATACAGTTCACCGGGAATAGATTATTTAAATATACACGGACCGGGAAAACAAGTACGAACAAATTCACAACAGTAATTGAAGCAAACGCAATAACATTACTACAGTTAAAAACATCGCAAACTTGGCATCAATATTTTAATTTTATCCAAATATTGCATTTCTGTCGAGGATCATCCGCGTTTACTTCAGAAATTGTGTAATCTGTATTGGTTATATATATATCTACAGTTAAAAGCACGTAAACTTGGCATCAATGTTCAATCCGATTATTGAGTTTCTACCGCGGACACCACCGTTCATTCTTCAAAAATTTTGTAAATAATCCTATCTGTCTTGGTTATATATCTATGGTTATTGGCCAGCGTAGTGATACCGTTTTGAATGTTTCCCTACCTTCTAGCTCAACGTGCTGTGATCATGGGCTAGCAGTGTTGCCAGGTCTACTGATTTATCAGTAGATCTACTAATTTGGCTATTTGGCTATTTGTCTACTGATATACTAGGTCTTTTCCTTTGCATCGAAAGTGTAGCACTGAGCTACGTCACTTCTAAAAATATCGTTCCATCCATACAATTTGTATATATGGAACGATATTTTTAGAATTGGTGTAGCCCTGTGCTACACTTTCGATGCAAAGGAAAAGACCTACTGATACTAATATGAATTATACTCAAAAAAGGCCCTTTTATTATTATTTTTTATTAAAAAGTGGGCGATATTTCACGTTACAGTTATTTTGTCACAGTTATAACAGTGACTTTGAAGTTGTGACATGACAACAATTTTACTACTGGAAACCATAAAAATCTATAAAAAATATTCGAGTTAAATTATAAATCGGGAGTAGTGACATTATACCCTTATGTAGGGGATACTATTTTATGCTTAACACCTTACTAATCGAAGCCATAAGAGATAAACGACCATTTTGCAAGCAATAATGTCACTGTAATAACCGGGAAGCCTAAAGACCACCACTTGTCACTAAATGTAACAACCAACTAGCATAAAGACCATTTGTAACTACTGATAGGTCTTTACCCAGCAAACATTTTGGTGTAATTTGACGTCGATACTACCTAAATTATATATAATAAATTTGGTCGCAAAATTAGATTTAACCATAATTAAGTAAAATTTACGTTGGCTCGACGTGGATTCGACATAAGTGGAGAATAAGACGACGTCGAAATTTGGTTTTATTTACCAAAACAGGTAGAATTACATCTTAATCCACATTGTAGTAGCCCAGTACGTTTGGTTATTAATACATCTCTAGGGAAATTTGACGTCAGTATAACGTTAATTCGACGTTGATTTAACTAAGTTTAGGTAGAAACTACCAAAATATTTGCAGATGACGTATGCCTCCAAGTGTACGAAAAGAAATTTTATACTTATTTGGTATTTTTATCTATATATAAGTAGAAATATTGTAAGAAGTCACCAACACAACTAAAACATATACCTAATTCACATGAAAGATTGAAAATAAATAAATGTCGGTGACAAAAATATATGTAATGTAATTGTGGTGAATATACATTTCACGCTTGTTGAAATTAATGCGAAGAAAATTTTGTCGTGCATGTTAACAGTTCTTAGAAAAATAACAATGCCCTTCCAAAATATTCTCTAATTAAAAAAATATAAGAAAAAAATATGATCGTGTAAAAAAATAATAATAATATTATGAGCTAAAACTATGTTACGTTTGTTGTGTATCACTTTAGAAAATCAATAATGTTTCGTTATTCGGTATTTTCATTCGTATGTTTTAGTTATGGTTATTTTAAAAATTTAAAATTCGGAATCGTACTTCAATTACGTTAAGAAAATATGGCGTATTTTTCGAATTCGACCTAAAAGTTATTATGACTAAGGAAATCTACGTATTTTACAAAGTTGAATTAACTTCAATTTCACGACATATTAGTTAACTTTACCTATTTAAAGATATAATAACTTATAGGTTTTATAAAAAATTTACCTATAGGTAAATATAACAAGGTAAAAATAACGTTTTCTCATTTGCTGTCACTTTTGTTACAAAATCACGGCTTAAAATCACTGATATTTAAAAGTCACAGGAACAAGTATCGCTGATACTTGAAAATCACGACATCGCCCATCTTTACTCTTTGGACGCGCCCTGTCACCTGTCAGTCTGGTGCGTTTTCGAACGCAGGAGTGCGTTTAGAAACCTCGCACGGCGCGTCTGACCACAGACATTAGAATAGGGCCAGACGCGCCGTGCGAGGTTTCTGAACGCACTCCAGGTTTCAATTTCTGCTTAAATGTATATTTATATTGGTTTTCTATATTTACATGAATAACTTACCATCACTTGACCATTTCCAGGGAATTGTACGATTGATTCCTCTCCATGTTTTATTTCCTTATCGCCCAAAGGTCGAACTCTATAAAACGTAACACGAGATGTGTAATAGATAAAAAATCGATAAGTTCAAGTATCATTTAAAAATGAATTAGTTAATTGTAAGTCAATTAAAAAGATGACGTATGTATTTTAATTTATCGATTTTGGATTCGACTCACCTTAGAACTACGTTAATATTGTCATCGATTTCGCTATATTTCGTGATTATTCTTTGAAGATTGTTGTCTTCGTCTAATCGTTCTATGCTGCCGTTTCTGGAAGAGTATACAATTAAAAAACGATGAAAAATCAAGGATGAAATGGTGCACATTATGAATGAGAGGAAATATATTAATTATTACAAAAATGAGTCGAGAACCATAATATATGATAATAGAATTACCTAAATACTTAAAATTTATATATATGGCAACGTCGCAATACATGGAGTAGAATAGATGGTAAGTATTTTTACATTTCCACTGACATCGAACGATTTTGTAGCCAGAAAAGCCACAGAAAATAGGCAACGTCGCATTTTGGCACGAAGCTTTCATCGAGACATCCCTTAGACAGATAAAAGCAACATCAAGACGGCGGCTAGACATATGTCAACGGGTGGGGAGGGGGCGAAAGAAAGCATAGCCGATTGGCGCCACTTGTCACAGCAAGGTACCCAAGCATTTAGAAGTAAACGGTATAGAAATTGGCATCGAGGAGAGCGTTGTCAATAATGTATAGCTTGTCATCGGAGAGAGTGTTGTCAACTGTCAAAATGATACAAAAAGGCAGACAAGATAGAATGACATAAACGGACATTTACCTTAAAAATCCCAAACATCTCGTTCATTAAATATTAACTAAATAATGTACGTTTAATTTTTATCTTTAACTTCATTACACAATTTTTATCGATAAATCTCTACGATAATAAGATTCTGAAATTTTGTTGAGTATTTAAAAGTGGTTTTATAATTCTTAAGATATTGTAATGTTAATATACAATTTATACGCAATGCAAACTCAAGATGAAATTACATTGCTCAAATAACAAGAACTAAACCTATCACGAAGACTTCTGAAGACCTCTGAAGACATCTGAAGATATCTCAAGTCATCTGAAGATATCTGAAGATATCTGAAGATTTCTGAAGATTTCTGAAGATTTCTGAAGATTTCTGAAGATTTCTGAAGATTTCTGAAGATTTCTGAAGATATCTGAAGATATCTGAAGATATCTGAAGATATCTGAAGATATCTGAAGATATCTGAAGATATCTGAAGATATCTGAATATATCTGAAGATATCTGAAGATATCTGAAGATATCTGAAGATATCTAAAGACATATAAAGGCATTTAAAGACATTTAAAAACAACTGAAGACATCTAAAGACACTTGAAGACATCTGAAGATATTTGAAGACATCTGAAGACCTCTGAAGACCTCTAAAGACCTCTGAAGACCTCTGAAGACCTAGGAGGCCTCTAAAGGCACCTGAAGACTTCTGAAGACACCTGAAGCCATCTGAAGACCGTAGAAACCCTATTTATAGGTGCGTCACATCAAAAATACTTCAGATATTTTCAAGATGTCGATGTATGCATCACGCGTATCAGAACTTAGACGTATTATTCGAAAAAAGTACAACGCCTTGAAGAAAATGAAAGCTGATAAAAAAGAATTGAACTTTTTTAATCCTGTGATAGAACCTTTCAAATAAATAGCTGAAATAAACGAATCAGAGAAAAGTGAATATCTAGAAAAATACGCTGAAAAATGTATCGATTATGTTAACTGTTATGGACCCGTTTACTTCAGCTATTTCTTTCAAAGGTTTTCAGATGTCTTCAGAGGTCTTCAGAGGTCTTCAGAAGTCTTCAGAGGTCTTCAGAGGTCTTCAGAGGTCTTCAGGAGTCTTCAGAAATCTTCAAAGGTCTTCAGAACTCTTAAGAGGTCTTCAGATATATGTTCGTTATTATTGATGGATTCATAAATTTATATGATAGGTTTAGAACCATTTTATTATTCACACCAAGGTGATTCCATAAATGTTTTTTGCCAAATATGAGACAGAACAGTAAACATTATTCAATTTTGTTATTTTAAGATCTACTGTTTGAATATTGATTTACTGACTCTAAACTTGATTCAATAAAAAAATTGCTATTTTTGAATATTGTTTTGGAAAAAAATCAGCTTAATGGACGACTAGGAAATAATTAGCGAATACTGTTGGGAAATGTTCGACTATTTAAGGAACATTAAGTGAGAGTTAAACTCGTACGTATTTATATAGGTACCTAAAAAGCCTTTTTGTAAACAGATTAGTTATTGATAACATCGAGTAAATATTTAATAAACCGCCACTACCGTTAGAGGCGATTTCGTTAAATTTAACCGATAATTTTCTTTTCAACCCCTTGGACGTTTAATCAACGGTTGTTGGATTATTTATTTAATTGATTCATGAATTTTACAAGTTTTCGTGTAAGCCAAAACATTCGGGTTTTATAATCTCTTACGAAGATCCAATAAACAATGATAATTGTTTTTATATAGATTTTACAGAGTGAAACAAGTGGAGAAATAAAAAAACTAAAGTAGGAGTACCACAAGGGAGCGTTCTTGATCCTGTCTTTCATCTGCTATACATGCGTATGCTCAGATGTCAAAATAAGAACCTTGCTAATAGTGACTGACCATAAGTATGTTGTGTTAAGTAGATGGACAACACTAATAATGCAAATCCACATATAAACTTATTTATTATTTCACAAAAGTCCATAAGAACACTAAGTCGAAAATACGACATGCCACATCTCGAGCCGGTAACAAGAGTTAGGTTAGGACCATGTGTCTCTACCAATGAACTGGAGTGGGGTAGAAGGCTTGTCAATACGCTTGAGATGCGACTCTAGGTGAGTTCGGTCTACGCACTCTTTTCACTATATTCACTCCTAAAGTACCTAAGGCGTTCGGGTACGGAAGGAGTTAAAATAAAAGTTCCTCTTTGACCGTTCGGAGATAGTGGAGTGGAGTGTGGATCGGGCATGCGCATAAGGTGATTTAAATCGATAATAAGATAATTGTGATTAATTCTTAAGTAAAAATGCTTTTTATTTGATTCCCGTGCATACAATTAATATGGTAGAAACTTGTACGGTTGTTACTGATAAGTACGATTAGGTTTTTAAGTATTAGTATTGAACATTGACAACTGACATTGAACATTGACAACTGACATTGAACTCTGAGAGTAAAAGGAGTAAAACCATATGCGCACTCCGTTTACGCCTATTTACTTCACTCCACTCTGGAGTGGGCAGCCCGAACTCGCCTTCTATGGACGAAGACAGGTTATTTTTCATCTCACTCGGGAGTATTTATAACAACCATTTTCTATTTCACTTTGTTATTTTCTGATCCACCAGCTTGTGGATTGAACAATAACAATGTGAAACAGAAAATGGTTATTATAAATACTCCCGAGTGAGATGAGAAATAAAAATGGCTGCGCCCATAGAGTCGCATCTTGTTCTATTGATACAATATGCACATTGGCTTTCTACCTCACTCCAGTTCATTGGTCTCTACTACAGTGCCGGATCGCAGTGGCTAAGGTGACACAACAAAGTGAACCTGCAATAATAACTCTCTATTAATTAAGAAAATGGTCATTGTCGTTAGAACTCAAGTCATGTATAGAACTCAAGTCATGTAACGTTAATAATTAAAAAAAGTTATAAGGAGAATCCGAAGTTTTATTAGCAATCAATGAAGACTATTAAAACTTATAACAACTCAATTTTTTGGCATTATTATTGCTGTACAGTACAAAAACACTAGGTATTTATATTGAACGTGTTTAAAAATCAAAATAGCTATTATAGCATGCAAGAAAGGTCACAAATAAGGGTTTCTACTTGCTGCGGTCATAATAATCCATAAAACAACAAAGTGATATGAACTTGACATGTGAAATTGTATGATGTGTGGCATAGGCGCGCCAGGTCATTCTTAAGGTAGGTATTAAAAAAATGATTGAATTAAATGTCGTATGTTTATCTGCTGGTAGATTAGATTAAATTAAATCATGGAAAATGAAAATAAACTGATGATAAAAAAAATTAAGTTATAGGCTTTTATAAAATACATTAAAAAATAAAGAATATTTTTTTATAATTCTGATATCATATCAATAAATTATTTTTCATAATACTGCATTGTCATCGGACCCTTGTAAGTATACCAAATTTCATTGAAATCGGTTTACGGGAATTTTCTCAAAAACGCGCTGCAAGATTTAACTGATAGTTGACAAGATTAAGAGGCGGCAGGCGGGATTTATCATTTTTATTTCTAAATAATATTATATATTTAAATATTAAGGCAAAATCTAGTTGAATTTAATTCAACATGACAAAACCACTCAACCACCGCCTTTCAAGAATTGACAGTTTTTCGGCTCGTGGCAACACGACTGTACAGGAAACAACAATTTTGAAACCAAGCGAAACAAGATCTAACAGCCCTTTTTAACTGCATATAAAAAGAAAGTAGACTTCATTATTTGCCGCTAGACTTCGGCTGGTGGAAATAAAATAGTTTGTTTAAATTGTTATGCAAAAAAGCTTTAAAAAAGTGCTTGTGCAAATTGTCCAGTGCGTTTGGCTTCTGTGAAGGTAAGTATTTTAATTTTTGTTTTCATTTTTAAAAACTAAAAAAATCCATCAGACATAAGCCCAAAAAGGGTGGGGGGGCAGATTTCAAAAATTAGAGTTTAGATCAAAACATGGCTTGTGTGGTATCAAATGAAAGGTAATTGAGTCTGGAGTTGAATAAAATGCATTTTATTTTTTTAAGCCAGTGGCGTACAAGGCGGGTTTTCAAAAATTAGAGTTTATATCCAAAAATGGCTTGTGTGGTATAAAATGAAAGTTGATTGAACCTGCAGTTGAATGAAATTTATTTTTTTAAGCCAGTGGTGCACAAGGGGGGATTTCAGAAATTATAATTTAAATAAAATCATGGCTTTTTTTGATATCAGTATTATCTTTTATTTTAATTAATTTGTTCCAGAAACCAAAATGTCCAATGCTAAGAGAAAACCCTCTGGGAGCGAATATAAAAAGCGGAGATTGAACAAGCAAACACAGCTTCAAAAACAGTCAGATGCGCTGCAGAACTTCTTGAAAGAAGGTAGTTTCAACGCTCCCACAACCGACCAACATCTGATTTTCCGGATATGGACCCCCTTTGGACGCAACCGTCAGCATTACTGAGCTGGGTAAGTCATCTTAAAGTCCAAAGTATCTCTTCTGACCCAGGATTATGGCCCAAAATCATGCGTGCAGCAGATAGAATTTTTTTGGTTAAACGTTGTCCAGCTGCACCTTTGTATAATTTTGATTTTTCTTTTGATGATCAGCATAGAAGATTAGAAGAAACATTACAAGAAAAGGCTTAGAAATGGAGAAGAGGTTTTAAGAGAATGGATGGTATATTCCGTATTTCAAAACGCTTTGTACTGTTTTCCATGTCGACTTTTTGCTGCACCATCTAGCTTGAGCGCTCTTGGCAATCGGGGATTTAAAGACTGAAAGCATTTAGGGGACTCTTTAGCACATCATGAAAATGCTAAAACTCACATAGATTATTTGAAATCATGGCTTGAATTGAAGCAAAGATTGAAAATAGGTGAAACAATAGATGCAGTTTCTCAGAGACAATGAGTCTCTGAGAAACTAAGTGACAAATTAGACTTGAAATCACTGGTTCGTGAGTTAGAAAATTAGAAAAAGGGCATTTTAATTACTTTGGTTAGTTAGAATTTATTTATAATATGGAATATTAGTTTAGTTAGCATTACTACATTTTCATTTTTGTTATTTTGCCCTAAGTGCTAAATTGCTTATCTTGTTATCTGATGATTGAGTTTTTAATAAAACGGTTAATTAATTTTTTTTTTCAATGTTTTCTTGACTTTCTGATATGGTCGCATGATATTTACTTAAAAAAACGGGGGGGGGGGGGGGGGGAGCAAAATTAAGGTGTTGCCAGAGGAGCGCCAAACAGAATTCTACAACATAGATTATTTCCTTTGCATCGAAAGTGTATAAGCTTCACGCATCTGTGGAGCCTAATGTTCTCCATTGTTTTGTCGAACACAGTGTTGTTTGCCAGTTTAAACTGTTTTTTTTTTTTGCAAAAGAACTGGTAGCTGCAGTCTTCGAGCGAGGGTTCAATTTGATGCACATTGTTTTGAAATGTTTAAAAAATATATATTATTAAAAATGGGGAATCAAGGGAAGTCGAAATTAAAAAAAAAATAGACAGAAGTGCGCTCTAAATAGGGAAAACTTCCCTCCAAATTTTTGCAATTTATGAAAAATAGTAACCCCGCGAAAGTTATTAAAAATGCAATTTGAAAGTTTATAATATACAGAAAAATGTTTCCTCACCCTATATCATTATTTAACAAGTAACATTTTAAATTTCCAAATAAACTACGCCAATGGGGGGAATCAAAAAACATTACACGATATGATATTATATGAACACGATACCCAATTGTGGTCAGTTTTAAACGAGCATCGATTTTTCTAAACGTTCCGTTTATATCCAGCCTTGGCGAGATCCTGGAATGGATATAATAGAGATTGTTATATATATATTTGCCAATACTGGATCAATTTCAATTTTCTAATCTATTATTAATTTCAAGTCCATTATTAGATATGAATTCTTTGATACGTAGTCAATTCATTAAAAAATAGAACACTTTAGGAAAAGTAGCTATGGCAATTCCCCAGATTTGGAGATTTTTATCCAATTGATGATATGCGTATTGAAAACGCCCTGCCTTGTAATTGTGGCATCATCGGTGAAAAGAAGAAATATGAGTTTCTTTGGTTTTTTCTAACATTCTAACATTTCCTGACAAAACTCCATTCAGGTTGGTAAATCACCAGGAAGAAGTTCTTGAACTTTTCGAAAGTGAAAACCATGCAAAAACTATTCACTACATTACTCCAATTATTGTAGATTGCAAATTACTTGACCTTAAAACTATTTGTATCGTACTGACCGTTGGATTTTGCTCAACAATATTTTGAATGTGTTCTTCGGCTTCTACTGCTCTGGCAATTCGCAGTCGCCCTGTATTATTTTTTAGTTCCAGTTTTACTATTTCCCTAATATCCTTGCACTGTTTATAATTAAAAAATATCAGTATAGTTACTTACTCGCTACCCCTTGATCTCGGCAAAGCCTCAACGATCCTCGCCGGACTGCTTCCTCTAGATTTCACCTCCTTAACATCGGTCCCGTTCTCTTTCCTTCTATCGGGACTCTGTCCTTTCCTAAAACTCGATTTCACCGGAGATTTCCGGTTGGTGCCCGGAGAAGCGTTGGTTTTCGGCTTTTGGTTCCCGTTACGCACCGGACTTGAACCGCGCGACGTCGATGGAGTTTTGAAGGAGTTTTCTCGCCTGGCCACCATTGTTTGGGAGTTGGAACGTTTCATGGAGGAGGGGAGGCGTCGATCCGCATTTTTCTGAAAAATTTAAATTTGCGAAAATTGCATTAAAGTTCTTTATAGACAAACTTAGTAAAATTAATTATTACATCTATTCTATTAGATGCGTCGTTAGCAACTTTATCGTATAATTACATAACAATACGAAAAAAAAAAAATCAAATCGCCCCATTATATGGAGAACATAAAACTCCAATCGTCAAAATGCCTTATGTATCATACTCAACTGACCAAAATAATATCTTTACCTTCTTATTTTACGTATTTACAAAGATAATATAAATAGAATAAATTTAATGACTATTTGAGTACGTAGGTAGGTAAATATATCGATAATCTTTTAGGGGTGGTAATATTTTATAGGTCAAAGACGGACTGCGCCAATGAGATCCTTTGTTAGCAGCATTACAGGAAATTGTCCATTTTCACAAAAGTATTAAAAAAAAAACTGAAAAAAAAGGAAACGAGATTTTTGAATCTTTTGAAAAAAGCGTCGACAAGTGATGTGAATGAAAAATGGATATGCCCTTCCAGATAGGGACTATGGTAACATGACGAACCTAGCTTTGATATGGATAAAGAGAAGAAGAATTCCTAAATACGTAAACACGTAAGAGAATGATAAAATTGAAAATCTTGCAAAGGAACACATCTACTTTATTCTATGGTTAGAAGAAAGGTAGAAATGGGTTACCGCATCAAATTTTTGGAACAAATTTTAAACTTAAATCAAGTACTAGCAGATTATACAACAAAATTTAAAGATAATTACGAGACCATGGAGTTATAAAATATTCAAAACGGTATCACTGGGCGATTTACAAGAAAACTAAAAAATTTAACACAATGCAACAACACAAATGAGATGTAGGTCAACTAAACGAAAAAGTAAAAAATAAATATGCAGAGAAAGTAAAATCAATATTAAGTAATAAACGTGAAGAACATGAAACAGAAGCAGAATGGAAAGTCATTATAGAAAGCGTAGCAGTAGCAACAGAAGAAAACATTGGGGTTGTACAGAAAAAACCAAGAAAAGAATGGTACAACAAAAAATGTACAAGCAAAAATCAAGTGGCTAAAAACAAATAAATTAACAGATAAAATGGCCTATGAAGAACTAAGAAAACAAATCAAAAAACCTGGTTAGAACAAGTATAAGAAGGTAGAAAATAAAATAATTGAACAAGAAGGAAGTGAGAAAAACACAAAAGACTTTTACAAGAAAATTAAAGAACAGAACAAAATCTAAAAAGGCAAAACAAAGGGAATAAAAAAATAAAAAAGGAAAAGTGATACTAGAAGATAAAGATGGAAAATGCAAGCAGGTGTGGATAGATTACTTTAAAGATCTCTTAATCGATCCAGAGATGGGATAATCTGAGATGATAGAGAAAGAGGAAATAGAAAAAAGGGACATAATTGTTGACCCAACAAGAGAAGAGATAGAAAAGGTCATTGGGAAAAATGCAAATGGAAAATAACCAGGAAACAATGGAATTAACATCGAACTCATTAAATATGGAGGCAACGAATTGAAAGAAAGACTGTTATCTCTAATTCAGAAAATATAGAAAGAGGAAAAATGCCGAGAGGTGATAACAATCCATAAAAATCTGATGTGTCCAACACATGACTTTCCTATCTAGGTATTACAGGCTTTTTCCGGTTATTTTGTACAACCTATTGCAGCATCTCTATAAATGTTTAGAGGATAAACTAAATATATACATTGTCCACATACATCTACCGCGAAACATTTTTCTATAGATATTCATTGAAAATGAAAATACTGAAAAATTTAAATTTGGCACTTTTCCTACAATTTTTCCATTACGGTCCATTTTAAAAAAATCATGTATAAACAAATATTATAGAGATCGATATCGCAAACAACTTTTATTTCAACAATTTTCATAAAAATCAGAATTTTGCACATTTTGTCAAATTTTCCGAATACGGACCATTTCAGGAAATTTTTACATAAAGCAAAAATTATAGATAATAATATTAGAAGTAACTTTTATTTGAACAATTTTTTTCTTCAAACATAAATAACAGATATATTCCATAAAATATAAAAACGGCCTCCCATAAAGTACCCCCCCAGATGTTCCGACTTTGTCCAAAATCTAATCATTTCACGTCAGGCCGAAATAAAACTTAAGTTTAAAATTTAATGTTTTTTCTTTAACCATTTTTGAGTTTTCTTCAAATTTCGAAATTTACACATTTTCTCAAATATCTCGAATACGGTCCATTTTAGAGAAATTATCTATAGGATAAAAATTATAGAGAATTATATTACAAACAACTTTTGTTTGAACAATTTTTATAAAAAAAAAATATTTTTTTACATTTTGTCAAATTTCGCGAATACGGACCATTTTAGGAAAATTTTGTATATAACAAAAATTATAGATAATAAAATAAGAAGTAACTTTCATTTGAAGAATTTTCTTCCCCAAACGTAAATAACAGATATATTCCATAAAATATAAAAATGACCACCTATAAAGTACCCCCCCAGATGTTCCGACTCTGCCCAAAATCTAATCAGCTCATTAGATGTTGGAACAAAGCTTAAGTTTGAAATTTGGTGTTTTTCCGTCTATCGATTCATGAGTTATGCGTTATACAGACACACACACACACACACACACACACACACACACACACACACACACACACACAGACACACACACACACACACACACACACACACACACACACACACAGACACACACACACACACACAGACATCATCGCGAAAATAGTCAAAACGGATTCAGGGGACCTCAAAACGTAAAAATCCGTCGAAAACTCGAGGTCGAAAAAAATCATGATTCCTATACTTTCCTTATATCTGTATACAGATAGGAAAGTAAAAAGGTAACCAACAAATATGTCAAAATTACGGAGGAATAACACTTCTTAATACAGCTTACAAAATACTTTCAACAATAATAAAAAGACGGCTAGTACAAATAACAAAAAAGGTGATAGGACAGTACCAATATGGATTCACACAGGAGAAATCAACTAAAGATGTAATCAATACAATAAAGCAAATAATGGAAAAGGCGTATGAACACAAAATAGAATTATAAATGCTTTTTATTTATTTTAAACAAGCCATTGACTCAATGAAAAGAACAAAACTGCAGTTGGTCCTACAAAAATTAGAAATATAAAGTTAAGGCGGTTAATAACAATGACGAAACAAGAAACAAAAATTAACATTAAAACACAAAAAGTAGCGACAGTAGAATTCATAATTAATAAAGGAGCCAAGAAGGTAAATTCTCTCTCAGCCACTCTGTTCAACCTCTCATTAGAGTATGTGACGAGGAAAATTAATAAAGGAATACTGAGAACAGGGGGAGGACAAGTCATCACATATGCAGATGACAGTGATAATTTCAAAAACTATGAAAATCATGGTAAACGAAATTGTAAACGAAGGAAAAATTATAAAACTATGGCTAAACCAAGAAAAAACATAAATCATGATATTAGAAAACAAAGCAGCATTAAAATGAGAAAACATGAATTCGAAGCAGTGCAAAAATTTAAATACTTGGGAATCACAATAGCTAAAACAGGAGACAGAAAACTGGAAATATCAGAAAAAATAGTCACTATAACTAAAGCTTTTTACGCAAATACAAAATTACTTAAAAGCAAATTACTCACAAAAATGAAAATATACAACACAATCAGACCAATACTACTGTACATAGCAAAAACAATGAGTATGACAAAAAAAGTGAAAGAATTATGGAAAGAAAAATTATAAGAGCAATATTAGGACCAATAAAAATCGCAGAAGAAGAATATAGAATAAGAACAAATGAGGAAATTAAACAAAAGATAGAAGAAGATATAATAACAAAAATAAAACAATCCAGCATTAGCTGGTTGGGACACGTTTACATAGTCTTTTTTAGAATAATTACAAAGTCTACAAGATATGCTGATCAAAACTATGCAGCTTGCAAATATATTTTTATTTTTAAATGACTGAAGACACTACATATTCTACTGAAATAAGGTGGATAATTTAAATTAACAGCTCCTTTTTATTATTTGCATACATTGACACATCCATAGATGGATACTGTAAGCTTTTTCATTTTTGTCTGTCTATAAATGAAAATAATTGTAGGTCTTTCTCGTCTGCAGATAAATAAGCTTTTTAAGAAAATACATGTACAATATAGCCCGCAATATATTATATTATACATTTTTTGTAAATCTCCATAGCGTGGGGCGTGGTAAATAATTACGATCATAATCAGTATCGTCTAACAACCAAACTTATATGGAATCATCTATTATTTTTCATAATTTTTGAGATGTATGAACACTTATTCCTTACCAAATACTTTTAGTGACAAATAACCCATATGGAAATAAAAATAATTAATCAGTTGACAAAATAACCTCAACGGTATTTTTTTTTTATTTCTAAAACTAAAATGAGATTAAAATTTAAATGATACATCAATAAGCTGTCCGACATTTCCTGCATTGTTTTGACGAGCTCCAACTCTTCTTTTGAGCTGGTCCTACAAGTGTTCGATCGGATTTAGGTCTGGTGAACATACAGGCTAGTTAAAATCTGACACCTTTCGTTTCAAAGCCTAACGATGGATTCTAACACTAAATCAACATAACTCCGACCGGTTAAAGTTTGTTGAAGTGGTAATAATGGAGTTTTTGCTCCCAGCATAATACCTCCCCAAATTATTACAGTTCCTCCTTGATATCTTGAAACAGATCTGGCAGCTTGGAGCTTTGCTCAGGTTCTGAGAACCCAAATTCGATGATCATCTGATCTTAGGTCAATTCTGGTCTCATCCGAAAAAAAAAACATTTTGCCAAGTCTCAATTGTCCAGTTTTAGTATTGAAGCACCAATTTAGCCGATCAATTTTATTTTATCGTAACTTTCTTCTACTGTACAACCCTCGAGTGCAAAGTCTTTTTCTTATGATTTCAACTGAAACGTTCACACCTGTAGCTTCCAGAAGTTGTCGTTGCAGCACTGGATGAGAAACACTGGGATTACTTCTAGTAATTTGGAACACTAAGCGGTCCTGTTGTTCAGTTGTAACTCTTTGACGACTTTTTCTGTCTGTTCTTGAGAATTCTAGTTCCATATTATATTGCATATGTTTTCGATACAACACACTGAATAACGCCTACTAGCTCTGCTAAGTCTCTTTGGGCATTTATTGTTCAACGAGAGCTATAATTCTTTCTCTCTGCACATCTGGTAGTCCAATATAAGACATTTTTTGGTTCTTTGAACTAAAATAAAATACCGGAGAATTGTAATTTTACAAGATAATAAATCGCAGCAGTCATTTCTTCTTTATTATCATGTTTGTTGGATACCAAATTTTTTCCTTACAAAAAATTTATTTTGAAATACAAAGTGATTCCATATAAGTTTGGTCGTGTGTATACATTTTTTGGAAAAGGGAAGAAATGGTCTTTCCGAATCGTAAGTTAAAAATTATAGGGTGTTCTATTTAAAGTAAACTCACAATTTTAGTTTAAAAAAGTTCTTTTTTCCAGCACTTTCCAGAAAAAAGTTACATGTGGCAACAATGTCAACAAAAAGTTGAAGTACATATAGAAAGTCTAGTGAAAACTGCATGTCAATATCTTTTTCCGTTCTTGAGTTATAGGTTGTTAAAATGTGTCAATTTATAGATGGATAAAAGTATTATGAGAATAGAATTGTATAATAGGTTTGGTTTTTATTTATCCCAAGCTCGTTTAACTATCGTTTTAACTAGGAAGAAATGGTTTGCATCGTTGAATTTCTTTTTAAAAGCTTTATAAACTGTAGGGCAAGATAATTGGATTTTCAGATTGAATTTTTGACAGAACAAGGTTTTTGTTACATAACTTAACTATCGTTTAAACTAGGAAGAAGCGGTTTGCATCATTAAATTTCTCTTCAAAAGCCATACAAATTTTTTTTTAAAAAGTCACCGCTGAATTGTCTGTAAGGCTATAAAATAGGGATTTCAGATCAAATTTGGAAAAATTTTAACAGAAACAAGTGTTTTTGTTAAATAACTTGATTATCGTTTAAACTAGGAAGAAATGATTTGCATCGTTGAATTTCTCTGTAGAAGAATGTTTAATTTTAAGTTACTTATCTTTTGAATTTTTAGTAGAGTTATTTTTTGTTTTTTTTTTCTTTATCAGAATGATTGATTTATTTTTGATGTTTGCTATGGCAGAAGAGGAATCAAATAAATAAGTTTGGAGATATTGTTTTAAAAAATAAAATAATATCTATCATTTCAATTACGTGAAGTGTTCAAGGGGGGAAGGGATCAAGCTAAATCGTTACAAATCTAGCTAGAAAGTAAAGATTGTTTCTAGAAATTTTATATTACGGCAATATTCTCAAATACTAATCTTTGCTAGTCTTAAATGAAAGTAATAAAACATATAGTGTTTTTGTTTTTTTAATAATCAAACGCATTTACAACCGAAACAACATTTTGAAAAATCTCTGGGATTAGTGGAGGGGGGAGGGAGTTGAGGAAAATCTTACGAAAATTCATCAGGGGGAGCAGGGGTCGAAAAATCCTCAACAACACCTCATGTAATTAATGGACGCCCCTAAATTATAGTAAAATATGTACTCCTGTAACTGCTACAGTCTGTTCGCTATACTTACGCGGGTTTCGGATTAACAAAATTATGCAAATTAGTCATTGACAACCAGTTCCAATAAGCCTCATCCCAAGAAATTAGGTAAAATTGACCTAATGATCAGATTTAAATTAAAATAACATTAGGGCAGGTACTAAATTTGTTACAAATATTGCAGTTGAATTGATTCTTTGCAAGTGTTAGTGGAAATTTTAAAAATGCCTAGACGTGTGTTAGATGTAGATAGTCTAATTTGTAGTGTATATAAGTATTTTACGGATGAAAAAGAAAATGGCGGTCCTTTAAAATCGGTAATGTCTGTACAACAACGCGTATGCGATACTAGGAATTAGTGAAACCAAATTAAGAGGAGTATTACAAAATCACATTAGTGAACTGCCGAAAGAAGATCACCGCAAAACTCGCTCATCATTGAAAACGAAAGATATTCCAGATGGAAAGAAATTTGAAATTCGTGATACTATTTATCAAATGAGGGCCAACAAGGAACATGTGACCTTAAATACAATTCTCTCGGAATTAATAGATAGAAAATTTGACGACATTGGCAAAACAAGTCTATGGCAAGTGATACATAACTTGGGTTTTAAATTTCAAAAGGAGGATAACAGAAAGGCCCTTTGTGAAAGAAATTCTGTCGTGCACAAGAGAATTAACTTTCTAAGAAAATATTCTAAATTTAAAGAAGAAGGGGCGAATTTTATATATTTAGACGAAACATGGATATTTTCTAGGGGTGCAACCAAGAGAATATGGCAAGATCATAACGTAAAGTCCATCAAACATACCGATGGAGAAGGGAAGCGACACATAATTTTACATGCAGGAGGGAAATCGGGTTTTATAGAAGGTGCTGATTTAATATTTTCATCTAAATCAAAATCCAGTGACTATCACGATAATATGAACACAAAAATGTTTGTAAAATGATTGCATGAAATACTTCTCCCAGGTTTAAGTGAGCCCAGCGTAATTATTTTAGACAATGCACCTTACCATTCTGAAGTATTAAACAAAAGTCCAACGAATTCTTGGACTGTTGAGAAAATTAAAGAATGGTTGACAAAGGAACATATACCATTTCCTCAATACATTGCTACGGGGTGTGCTATTAACCCCGTCAGCGTAGCCACTAACTACCAGAAAGGGTTGGAGGAGAACACAGAAAAATAACACTTACAAAAAAACCAATTATATTTTCCACTATCAAAAATATCGATATAATAAAATAAGAACAATCTACTCACATTCTTTTGAGGGCACCCTTTGTTCACTGATTAGACACAACCTAACTTTTTATCTAATTTCACTTAACCCCTAGGCCGACGCCCCAAGCCAGCCTGACCCCGTCTCCATCCTCTTTTCGCAATCCGCACGGTGTTTTTTTTAATATTGACTAATTGTTTAGATAATAATAAACTGCTGATAATTAAAATATTTTGTTAGATGGATTTTATAATATACTGGGCATCATTTAATTTATTTATTTAGATATTTATTAATTATTTTATAACGTAACAATATATTACAAGTATTACAAATTAAAAATTTAAAAAAACCGACTTCAAAAACGTGCAGATGCCACATCTTAACCAAATTTATATGGAACCACCCCTGAGGCACCCCCTTACTAACAAAAAAAGAATCGTATAAATCGGACAAGGTGGTAAAGCATTATCGCTAAACATACATAAAAAATGAAGAGTTTGAGGATTTTCTCATGGATCCAATCATTAGATTTTGACAAAATTTATATGGGACCACCCCTACAGTAGCCCCTTTATAACAAAAAAAGAATTATTGAAATCGGACACCGTGTTAAAAAATTATCGCTGAACATACATAAAAAAAAAAAAATATCGCGACGAATTGATAACCTCCTCCTTTTTTGAAGTCGGTTAAAAATCAGAATTATTACGCTTGGCAAATATACAAGCAAAACCAAAAACCTTTGTTGTGGATCAGATTATTGAAAGTTTCGGTCATCAAGTTTTACGTCTGCCACCGTATCATTGCCAGTTTAATCCCATCGAATATATGGGGAATAGCAAAACAATATTATGACAACCATATTGGGCCTAATGATTATAGTGACGACGCAGTTCGGGAAACTTGGCGAAAAGCATTTTCAATTGCAACTCCAGAAGTGTAGCGGAACTGTATATCCAAGTGCAAGAAATTAATAGAAGATTGGTGAAAATAAACGAAATAAGTCCAATCATAATAACAATTAATGGTGATGACAGTGATGATGATGACGATTATGATATTTACTGACTTTTCCAAGGCTTTTGACAGGGTTAACCATATTCTCCTACTTCAAAGGCTCAACAAATATGGTCTGGGTGGGGTATTACTGCAATGGATTGGCAGCTATCTAACTAATAGAACCCAAATGGTCAGAGCAAATCGACACTATTCTAACTCATTTCAAGTAACCTCAGGTGTTCCTCAGGGATCACATCTAGGCCCCTTACTATTTAACTTATTCATTAATGATATAGTTAATTGTTTCCGCAACAGCAAAGCTTTATTATTTGCAGATGACTTAAAATTTTTCCAAATTGTTAAAACCCATGATGATGCCCGTAGAATTCATTCTGACCTCGATAACTTATCAGAATGGTGTTCTTTAAATGGCATGGACTTGAATGCCAATAAATGCAATATCATGCGTTTTTATCGTTCCCACCTACCTTCAACTACATTTAACTATAATGGTCATATCTTAGACTCTGTTTATCAAATTAAAGACCTTGGAATTATTCTCGATCCTATTTTAAGCTTCAATCAACACATATCTGCTGCTGTCAACAAATCTATGAAAATGTTGGGTTTTATCAAAAGGCTGACCCGTGATTTTACTGACACAACTGCAATTAGAGTTCTTTATTGTTCGTTAGTCAGACCTCACCTTGACTACTGCTCTTCTGTTTGGTCTCCACACTATATAACATATAGTAGGAAAATAGAAAGTGTTCAGCACAACTTTCTCAGACATATAGCTTTTAAATTGGGTGTTTATTGTGAATATGATTTCATGCAACAGTTTCTGAACATCCCCTCCTTGGAAACTAGGCGAAAACAAAGAGACCTTAGTTTGTTATTTAATATTATAAATAGTAGAAGTAATTGTCCTAAACTTCTTGAAAAAATAAATCTTCTTGTTCAAACTCGTTTAACTAGGCAACTGCAAACATTTTATGTACCTTTTTATAGATCAAACCAGGCTTTTAACAGCTGCATTCCAAGAATGCTTAGATTAGCTAACTTGCACAATGATCTCAGGCTGTTCAATATTCCATTTTCATCATTCAAAACTTAATTACGTAATACTGAGCTTTAATGTTAATGTTTTACTGTGTGTTTTCTCTATTTTAACCTTCGACTAACCTATGTTATTATTTTATTATTTTAAATGTTTCTAGTTTGCATGACATGTATGATGTCTTTGTGCAACAGCACCATAACTATTTGTGATATTTTAATTAATTTTTATAATTGTAATTTATAGTTGAAATGGGCTTGCCCGTAAATAAATAAATAAATATTTTGAATGATAATGACTGATTTTCATTTTTGTTGGCAAGTTCAATTTTTTTATTTTTCATTTATGGAACAAATTTTTATGTTAGAAAATATTTTATTTGAGCTAAATAACCCTCTTATTATACATAGATCATATTTTATGTGTGAAGTGTAATATAAAATTATTATTAGGTTTATAATAGCCACATTAGACTCCATTAATGAAGAAGTTTAATTCTGCTCTCACTTATACAAAAGATTTTCCATTATTATTTAATTAAAAAGTTGTACATTATTTTTCATTTCATTTAACCAGTTGATATTTCCCCAAAGAACAGGTCAAACTTTCGGGTACTTACCTGGAAATACTCATAAAATTTTTAATCCGAAACCCGCGTAAGTATAGCGAACCGAACATTTATGTGTACACCTCAATACGTATTGTACATTACTGAACTTAATACATGTAGGATATAGCGCGTGCTCTTTTTTAAGAAGCTGTGGCTGTTCCTCTTATTAATTCGCAATACCCAAAAAAAATTTAAGCCGAATTTGTTTATTGGAGTGAATACGAAAGAAATGTATTGGATTTTAAAAACATTGATATTCAAAGTAATTAGGATGGACCGAAATTTCTAAAAATCAAGAAGGGGAAGTTAAAAGAAATTATTTAAGAAAATCACAACCGCAAGTATATCAGAGCTTTCATTCTAGATTTATTGAGTCGACATACATACGCACAGACGATTAAACGTGCATTTTTTTGCATTTTTCGACTTAGAGAGATCGAAAACGTAGAGAAAAATTAAAAAGTGAAGGTAAGAAATAGATAGTAATTAGTTGAGGACTTTCGGCATTTTAGCCATCATCATAACTTTAAAAGATTGTACAACTAAAAAAAACAGAGTCATAAATACTTAAATTATAAACGTACTCGCCAAAAGAAGCTTAGAAAATAGAGGTCAAAAGCGTAATCATGATTTTAATTTTATGTTGAATAAACAAATAAACATATACTTTTTTAACTTCACGTGAATTGAATTGATGGGATATTACACTTGACAAAATATACAGGAAAAGAAATATAGATAAATAACTGTGAACAAAACTAGTAAAAAAACTTTCTAAATTAGAAAAAAAATGCCCATATAAATAACTCCACACACTGTAAAAGACGATTAGCTAAACGTACCTGTGATAAAACAAATATATAACAGAATTAGCCACTTCAGAAAAGCCGCTAGACACGCACTACCATTTAATGAAAATTTCCTGGTAAACGATAACTTTTCCAGGGAGGCAGCTCGACTACCACCAATCACCAACTAACTGTCTACTAACAAAACAGATATTTTTTAAACACAACACGACACACGATAATACCGTCAGGACGCCCGGCGTCGCTACGCGTTTTCCGATTAATACAAACCTCGCCATGGTTCCCTTCGACATGGGTCAATCAAACTAATAATTATCCTGAAAGTGATGAATTAAATTCCACTATTTAACTTGAAACTTTCGAATAAAAAAAAGAAAATTATTTGGAAGTTTTCTGATAAAGAGATTTCAATAGAATACAAGAAAAAATATATTTATTAAAACTACGTAATTATACATAGTGAGGCTAACGTATTGAACGCTTAGATCGATGATACCCAAAGTGGTCTATATACAGGGATTTCATGTCAAAACTAGCCACCCAAAATAACTTTTAAAATATCTTTAAAACAAAAAAACACGTTAATTTATATTTATGGGGGGGACACATTTTACAAGTATCTGTAACCGTGCAGTTTCATCCCCTAAGCGGTGGTGAATATCACTTCTAAAATTTTAAATAGAAAGGGGTATCATGTGATAGCTCTTCTTAAAGGTCTTTTTTCCAATCTTTTGACACATTATTTTTTAAATCGGATTAATTTTTCACCAAGCTATAACCTAGAAACCAGAAAAAATTAAAAATATTGAATTAAAATGCATGAGTATAAATACCGAGATAAACAAGTTAGCAAAAAGCCTTAAATGTTTTTTGCGTAAGATATTTTTGACCGTAAATTAAAACAATTTATTATTAGTAGATTATTGGTTTCGTTGTGTACTGACAATTTAATTTTGACAATGGTTTATTCTTTACAAGAAAGAATTGAAATAATCTTTATTTATGGTGAAGAACAACGCTGTGCACGCAGAACTGCTCGTGTTTTTAATCAGAGACATCCCGATAAAAATGTTGGGCATCAGTATGTGTTGGATTTACTAGTAGTTAATAAATTTCAAGAAACTGGAAGTGTGTGCAATAAAACTGTAAGGAATCGTAGAGTTTTAACTGAAGCTGCACAAGTTGAGATTTTAGGTCATTTTGCCATGGAACCTCAAACATCAATACCAAAAGTCTCCAGATTAACAAATATTTCCGTTGGCTCTGTGCATAAAACGTTACGGCTAAATAAATTCTTTCCTTACAAAATACAGCTTTTACAACAGCTTGCTGAGGATGATTATGACAGAAGATTAGAATTTGCGAATTAATGACTCAAAGGGCAAATGAAGACCATAATTTTATTAAAAATATTTGTTTTACTGTCGAGGCAGGTTTCTTTTTAAATGGATTTGTCAATAAACATAATTGTAGGTAATGGGACAATACAAATCCACATGTTTTTCGGGAAGAGCACAGCCAATATCCTCAGAAAATCAACGTATGGGCCGGAATTCTTGGTAATAAAATTATTGGTCCTATTTTCATGGAGGAAAATTTAACTGGGGAATTGTATTTGAACTTATTAGAAAGTCTGATAACTCCTCTTATAACCGAATCCTTAGAAAACCAAATAGATCAAGATGGAAATTTGTTACTAAACGATGAAAACTTATTTTTTCAACAGGACGGAGCACCTCCACATTATGCCTTGCCTGTACGAAATTGGCTTAATGAGACATTTCCAGATAAATGGATCGGAAGAAATGGCGCTATAGAATGGCCAACGAGATCACCCGACCTAACGCCCCTTGACTTTTTTTATGGGGACATCTAAAAACTGTGGTGTATAAAACTCAACCTCGCGATATTCCTGAACTTAGACGTAGAATAGTGGAGGAGTGTGAGCGGATTACACCAAAGACGCTTCAAAAAGTGCGGGATGAATTCGAGCTGCGACTTTACCATTGCCTTGCCAACAATGGCGGACATTTTGAACATCTTATTTAAGTACAATGTAATTCTTACGCAAATAAAATATTAATAATGTAAATACAATGCAAATCATTATTATTTTAATCTAAAAGGTTAAAATGGCATAACTTGGTGAAAAATTAATCCTATTTAAAAAAATAATGTGTCAAAAGATTGAAAAAAAAAAGACTTTTAAGAAGAGCTATCACATGATACCCCTTTCTATTTAAAATTTTAGAAGTGATATTCACCACCACTTTGGGGATGAAACTGCACGGTTACAGATACTTGTAAAATGTATCCCCCCGTAAATATAAATTAACGTGTTTTTTTGTTTTTTGTTTTAAAGATATTTTAAAAGTTATTTTGGGTGGCTAGTTTTGAAATGAAATCCCTGTAGGTCGACGATGACCTACAAGAATTGGGGATCTGTATGTAAACGGGGATCCACGATGGTCAATATCATTTAAGCAGGCCACGACTTTAATTTTGACTTTCAATTAATGGAATAACACACATACAGAGATGATTTGTTGCTCAGTTTTTACCTGAAAACACAATGTCGTGAAAACACCTAAAGCCGACTCTGTTCTTTGTTGTTCGTACCCGCGACAAGGAGTCTAGTGCTGACCATATCGAGACCCGCCTCGAGACTCGAGAAATCGACTAGAATGTTTTCTATCGCATTCTGACGCCTGACGCGTGGAGGATAATTTCCAGAAGTTCTAGACCGAGCTTCTAGTCAGAGTTGGTCCGAATTCCGAACATTATAATAGCTATACAAAAAACAAAAATAATTGAAATTTTACATATAGAAAATAAGAGCCTTAAATTAAACCATTTAGAAACACTTGAAATAAATAGATTAAAAATGCATATTCATATTTTTCACTTGTTTGTTTTTAATTACTTATTTTTAATTATGTTTATTTATTTTTTTTAATTTTTATTTAATTTATTTTTATTTATTATTTTATTTTTATTTATTTTTATTTATTTTTATTTATTTTTATTTATTTTTATTTATTTTTATTTATTTTTATTTATTTTTATTTATTTTTATTTATTTTTATTTATTTTTATTTATTTTTATTTATTTTTATTTATTTTTATTTATTTTTATTTATTTTTATTTATTTTTATTTATTTTTATTTATTTTTATTTATTTTTATTTATTTTTATTTATTTTTATTTATTTTTATTTATTTTTATTTATTTTTATTTATTTTTATTTATTTTTATTTATTTTTATTTATTTTTATTTATTTTTATTTATTTTTATTTATTTTTATTTATTTTTATTTATTTTTATTTATTTTTATTTATTTTTATTTATTTTTATATATTTTTACACCCCTTAAAATGGGAAAGTCCAAAATCTTGAAAAACGTCATTTATTTATTTATTTATTTATTTATAATAAGTAGCTACAATTCCAATTTTCAAGTACCTACTTTTAAAATAATCAATACCCCCATACAAACTTTTACCACCCCCCCTTCCCCTCCATAAATGTAAAAATTTATAATCCTTATGTGCATCATTAGTTATTTGTGATGGGTAGCTACAATACCAATTTTTAAGGTGATTACAAGGATATCTCAAAAAGTAATTTTTTTAAAAAAATTAAATTTTGGAAAAATATATTAGGCAATAATGTCTAGAATTTGCATATATTTTAAATTTTTAATTTTTTCCAGTTTCCGAGAAAAAAAATCAAAGGGCTTTAAATTTTGAAATATCATAATGAAAATAAATGCATTCCTCAACAGCACCATTCTTAATATAATCCCCAAATTTAAGCTCTTAATCTCTTGTTAATGATTTTTTAAAATTCGCCGAAATTAGTGGCTAAAACGCCTCGTTAAATGCTATTTTCTGGTGTAAACTGGTGTAAACTAGTGTAAATCGTTGCAAGAAACGAATGATGACTCATAGTGTACGATATGATAGTTACAGACGCGTTACACCAGAAAGCAGCACTTAACGAGGCGTTTTAGCCACTAATTTCGGCGAATTTTAAAAAATCAAATACATGAGATTAAGAGCTTAAATTTGGGAATTATATTAAGAACACTGCTATTGAGGAATGCATTTATTTTCATCTTGATATTTCAAAATTTAAAGCCCTTTGATTTTTTTTCTTGGAAATTGGAAATAATTAAAACTTTAAAATATAAGCATATTCTATATATTATTGCCTAATTCATTTTTCCAAAATTTTAATTTAAAAAAAAAATACTTTTTGAGATATGATTGTCCGAAAATTATAAGGGGGTGCTGTAATCCACCTTAAGTTGTTACCTCTAAAAAAATCAATACTTCCATACAATTCGCCCCCCTCCGTTTCCCCGTTTACATGTTTCCCCGTTCTCTATTCTTCGTTCCCCCCCTCCGTCTTCCCCTAAAAATGTAAAAATCCAAAACCCTGAAATACGTCATTATTTATTTATGATGAATAACTATGATTCCAATTTTCAAGTTCCTACCTCTAAGAAACCGACATCCCCATACAAACTTTCACTCCCCGTTTTCTTTCCGTAAAATGAGATTTGTATAAAATCGTTAGTAGGGGGGTCTACGTCGAGAAAGGAGTAACTATACCAAATTTAAAGTTTTGAAGATTACCTTGTTCCCTTTTGATTTAGATAAAGTAGAAAGATAAAGCAGAGAAAATGGAACTTCTACATGAGTCACCCGGTATATAACGATTTTATAACCGAAGATGACTCAAACGAGAAACCAGCATCGCTAGGCATCATCCGCTTCCCCGCCACTGCGCTAAAAAGTTGTTCTTCGCGGGACTGCTTGCCCCGCGACAAGCCATGGAAGTGGCCCAAGAGGACCATCATCGTAACCCAGACACTGCACAGACAGTTCCACAATCCACACCAGTTCATGATACTCGGTGTAATATGTGAATGTGACATTTCCATTTCAAAGCCCCACGTTAATATCGTACACGTGCGTCGTGTATTTAGTTGGAAGTATCGAAGCAATACGGCACGCGCCAGTTGTTCTTTTTTTTGTTTCGTATCTTTTTCTTGTGTAATATTTCGGTACGCCGGGGACTGAACTGAACTGAAGACCGGGCTGGCATTTTAGTCGAAAGATCAACGGGGGCATTATGTGCATGAGTTTCGGATTTGTGAAAGGTTTTGCTGAAGTCTAGGATAACGATTTTTCTTAAAAAAAAACAGGTTGGTACAAATTTAAATTATAATATTTATTTTGCTAAAAAAAAAAAACAATTTCCTTTGCTTAATTCTTAATCTGTATGTGAAATAGTCCTATAATAATGACTGTAGATCCAAATAATATACAATAATTAAAAATACAATAATAAACAATAATAAATTTAAATAAACAGTAGAATAATGAATAAAGATTCAAAAAAGCGATGGGAATTTTCCGACTTGATTTGGTAAAATTACAGATATATCATAAAACGCATTTAAAATAAGAATATAAAAATAAAAAATAGTAAAAATATAAAATTATAAGAAGTTAACCTAAGACTAGCATAAAAGGCTATAAAGCTAATAAATAATATAAAATATACAGGGTGTCAATTTGAAAACTTTCAATGCGAATATCTCGCAAAATAAAGAAGTTGGAGAAACGTCGTTTGGCACAAATGTTATAGAGTTAGGGGGAACTAGAACCACCATATTTCAGTGAAGGCGTAAGTCACCCCTTAGGCGCGACACACTCCAACTTTAAAATTTCAAATGGCACTACCCCTTTTGTTATACCTCAAATGAAAGGTCTCATTTAGTAGTATTCACTTGTACAAAAAAATGTTTCCATTCAATACAGGGTGTAACAAAAACACTTATCTTTTAAACTCATCTTCTGTGTATTTTGACACAACTTTTTCAATGAAATTTTCAATCCGAAAATGATTTTGTCTGTCAGTTTCTTCGTCTGAAGACAATGATGAAGATGAAGTAGACTCCGATGATAAAGGCTTGCTTGTAGGTCGTCATGAGTTCCTAAATAAAATAGGTTTGAAATTGCCTTTGAGAAAAAATTATATTTTGCATGACTTACTTTCAAAATAAATTCCTTAGGATAGTTAGGATCCATTTTCTCAAACTGTAAAATCTATAAATCGTATGTAAAAGGTAGTATAGGTAATTATAAATCAAAATAATAAAACAATTTCTGACTCTGACTTCTACAATCACAAATAGTCTCATGTCAGTCTGTCAGTTGTCAGTTTTTACTGCACGTGTGCTTGAAACACTCGTTATGCAAAAACACATTCCTTTAGGGTGCAGTTCCGAGCAACACGAGTTTAAAGCTCTCGCTGCTTCGAACACACAAAATGTTTGTATAAAATTTAGTCGTTTGTGCAAGGTTGTATTGCAAAGTCAGAACTGTCTAATTAAAGAAATATGAGTATAATTTTTATTTTCTGTTCATCATGGTTTACAGTTTGGCTGAAAGAATTCAGATGGTGTTTATTTATGGTTCAGAAAATCGTTGTGCCTTAAGAACTGCTGCAGCGTTTAACGAAGAAATAAACCCCGGAAAAAGTCATACTTACATCAAACAACTGATTATTAAATTTGAAGAAACAGGATCAGTGGCAAACGACATTTTGCTATGAATCATACATTGTCTCTACGCCAAGCTTCGGCGATAACGGGAATTTCTCATGAAGTTGTTCGTCGGGTACTCAAACTTCATGAGTTTAACCCGTACAAAATGCAAATTCTTCAGGAGTTGCAGGAGGATGACTCCGATCGAAGAATGCAATTTTGCGAGGACATGACCAAAATATTACGTTTTATTCCCCAATTGCTAAAAAATATTTGTTTTAGCGACGAATGTACGTTTCATTTAAACGGTTCAGTGAACAAACACAACTGCAGGTATTGGAGTGACGAAAATCCGCATTTTTTCAGGGAAGGGCACACGCAGTATCCAGAAAAAATAAATGTCTGGGCGGGAATTTTAGGCGACCCTGTGATTGGGCCATTATTTATTAATGGCAATCTTAATGGTGATACTTACTTGGAAATGTTAGACACCACCATTCAACCTCTCATTGTTGAAGAAATTGAAAATCAGCTGGACATTGACGGAAACAGGAATCTGAATAACATTTTAATACATTTTCAGCAAGACGGAGCACCACTCCACTACGTTCTTCCAGTCAGGCAAATTTTAAATGACGCTTTTCCAGGTCAATGGATTGGACGGAGAGGTCAAATCGAATGGCCGGCAAGATCTCCCGATCTAATACCTCTTGACTTTTTCTCTAGGGACATTTGAAATCCATCGAATTTAAAACAAAACCGGATTCAATAGAAGATCTTCGGCAACGAATTATTACGGAATGCAGCAATATTCCAAGAGAAGTGTTCCACAATGTTAGAACAGAATTTGAAAATCGATTATACTATTGTTTAGCACAAAATGGAATGCATTTTGAACATCTAATCAAATAAAATATCATAAAAAATTTTTATTAGAATTTTTTGTTTTTGTAATGGAAAAAAATTCTTGTACAGGTGAATACTACTAAATGAGAACTTTCATTTAAGGTATAACAAAAGGGGTAGTGCCATTTGACATTTTAAAGTTGGGGTGTGTCGCGCCTAAGGGGTGCCTCACCCCTTCACTGAAATATGGTGGTTCTAGTTCCTCCTAACTATATAACATTTGTGCCAAACGGCGTTTCTCCAACTTCTTTATTTTGCGAGATATTCGCATTGAAAGTTTTCAAATTGACACCCTGTATAGTTGATCAGAAATATAAATATTACTAGTTTTTGAGAATTACTGTTTCTATTTTATAATAGAGACATCCCAAAATAACTCTGTTTTTTCAGAAAGATTATAATTTGAATAAATTTTTTTAATGTCTACTTCTTATGTTTTCGGGGATAATACCAAAGATTTTAGAAGCCGTATAGATGAATGACCTCTAACACGGTGATTTAATCATTTTAGGAGGAAATAGTGTTCGTGTCCAAATATAGATGTAACTGTAATTTATTGATTTATAAACCACCATTTGGCAATTTGCCTAGTAAAACCATTCGGATTCTGCATTAAATTACCTGCATTGGAGTTGTAACTTCCTCAAAACGATGTTTTATAATCAATCGCGGCGTACCTCAAGGGTTTAAACTGGGATCCCTCTATTGTTTTTATATACTTCTCAATTTGAGACGTACTTTCCAAAAATATGATCCATTTTTGTCTATCTCTACGAAATATTATTATTATTAGTATTATTCACTGACATGAGCTGAGAACCGAAGTCCTATAAAGCATATTATTCAAAAAATTTTAATTAAAAAAAAAAATAGTATATTATGCAACGATCATGTAATAACCATTACATGAGAGTTGCATACGCTATTTTTTCTACACCCGATAAATAATCAAGACCTATAAATATTATATTTATATTGGTATTGAACACAATAACAGTAATTACTCGTATTTCTATAAAAAATTCTACAAAATTGTAATTAATGGTATTACTTCAGGTATTGGTATTTCCCTAGATTTTTGCGGTAAAATATTTTGTACTGTATTTTCTGCTTTCTCCGATATGTGTGGAGGAGTCTTCTATATCGCTAATATCAGACATTTTAATATTATAATTATCGAAGTTTAGCTACCTACGAAAATTTAATACGTTTTGACAACTAAAATAATTACATAGGAACCTAGGACAAACGTCAAACAGCATGCTTGATTGAAAAATTGTAGGTTTCTATTGATTAAAAATCTGTATCGTAATGAAAAATCTGTATCGGATTATGGGCATATAAGTGCATTATTATAATACGGGTGTAGAAAAACAATTTTTTTTTAATCTGTAAATTATAACTATAATCTGATATTAAAAAAATAAAATGAAACTGTAATGACAATAAATTACGTTAAGTTAATTACTTAATTTGTTGTGATTATAATTTATTGTCTCTATACAGATACATACTTAGCCTAAGGAATCAAATTTGTTTTTAAAAGAGTTAACTGAAGGTACACATACAACGTTATCAGGTAAATTGTTCCAAACAGAGAAAACTCGGTTTGAAAGAACATATTTGCATAACTCTAGAGTTAAAATTTTCTTTTTTAAATTTGAACATGTGCCCACAAAAGCGCAGATCATTATTTATAACAAATAAATCCGAAAGATCGACACCGAATTGCACGAAAACAAACGATTAAATCACCACGCAGTCGACGCTCACTAAAAAGAGTCAGATTAGCCGTAGACAGACAGGACCATAGTACTCCAGGCGAGGACGAACATATATTGTGTATATTTTCAAAAATGTTGAGGAAGAAACATTGCCAAAAGTCTTTTTTAATAAGAATAGTTGAGAATTTGATTGTTTGCTTACTGATAATATATGCTTTGACCACGTTGAGTCTTCAGTAATAATAACGCCGAGATCATTTTGAGACTATACTGTCTTTAAGGCATTATTATTAATATTATACACCAATTTAGGATTCTTTTTACCGATATGAAGATCAACACATTTATCAACGTTTAGCGGTAATAACCAGTCTGAACCCCACTTTGATACCGCACTTAAATCAGACTGATAGTCCCCAATCGGATTAGCGTAAATTTTTGTATCGTCTGCGTAGAAGGAGCAACAGCTTTTTATGTGCACAGAAATATCGGCAGAATATAATAGAAAAAGTAGGGGACCAAGGACTGATCCTAGAGGCACTCCACTGACAACGGATTTGGTTTGAGAGAAACTATGCCAACTCTTACGCGAAATTGTCTGGAGATTAAGAAGTCCGTTACCCAATCTATTAAGTTGCTTCGAATTCCCAGGTGTTCAATCTTTTTGAGGATTCGGTGCTTTGGAACTCTATCAAAGGCTTTAGAAAAATCCAAGTATATAACATGTGTAGGAAGACCAGCATCCAAGGCTTTTGTCCAGTCATTGACAGATTGTAGGATGGGAAGTATACGTTCATTTACAAGAAAGTCCATTACTTTTCAAACTATTGGTACAAGACTTATCGGTCTATAGTTATTTGGGTCAAGCTTATTGCTCTTTTTAAATATGGCAGTCACTGACGCAGTCTTTTTTATAGATGGCAAGATGTGAGAATTAAAGGAGGAGGCCATTATACGGGAAATGGGATAACAGAGAGTGTCAGCACAAGAATTTAAAAGAAAAGAGGAGATACGGTCTAAGCTTGGCGAGGAGTTGGACTTAAGCATTTTAAGTTTGTCTTTTATTATATCTGGGCCAAACGATACGTTGAAAATAGAGGCCTGCATTCTGTTTAGTGAAATATCCAGGAGTGGTGATGTCAGATCTTTAAGGGTGAAGACATTATAGAAAGTGTTAGAAAGAAGTTGAGAAGATACAGTATTGTTGGCACACTTATCTCCGTTTTCTTTTTGTAGAAGAGGTACGGACACATTGGATGTCAGATTTGTTTTAACAAATTTATAGAACTTTTTGCTATCAGCACAGTTGGCGATGTACTCCTGATAGTTATACTTTGCTTCAATAACTACGGCCTTTTATTTGATTGGAGAATAGTTGATGAGGAGAGAAATCGTTTATATTGGTGGTTCGCTCAATTTTTTTCCATAGGTGTTTTTTATGTTTTACCATAGACAGCAGTTGATTATTTATCCAGGGTTTCAGATTTGTTCTTCTATTTGCCTCTAAATATTATAGAATTCGTCGCGTAGATTCCGAAAATGTATACAGGGTGTCCAGAATATGTGGGCAATCTCCCGGATTCAGATAGAACACAAACATAATTTTTTTCTTACGACCCTCGTTTTAGAAAATATGGACTCATAATGGACATCACTGAAAATCATTTATTTAAGTAGTTTTTAAAGTCCTTAGTATAATTGAATAATTTTTAAATACGATGGATACTAGATAAGTATCCGTAAAATGAACCATTTTAAACACATTTGGCCTATTTAGTTTGCCAGATACGGACTAGCTTTAATATAATAATGCTAATATGTTTTATATCCTGTATAATAAAGATACAACAATAATTTTGAAAAAAATTTAAATTAAACCAAAAAATTTTGAAATTTATTAAAAATAAAGATTTTCAGGAGTGTCCATTATGGGTCCCGAAAAGAGATCATGAAAAAAAAACTTTTAGGAAGTTGTCATGTTATTTTTGTGTTCTATCTGAATCCGGGAGATTGCCCACATATTCTGGGATACTCTGTATGCATTTTCGGAATCTGCATCACATTTTTGAAAAGTACATTTCAAATTAAGAAGTATATAAGAGGATCTTGTTATGTTATTTTTATGTGTTCTATCTGAATCCAAGAAATTATCCACATATTCTGGGACACCCTGTATATGGCCACATCTCTAACGGTAACGCCTCCAAACTAGTTATTATTTAAATATAATTTAACAATAAGATGTCAGACGGTAAGAATGAATGATTTACTAAGCGATGAAAAATTAATTGACTGTGTGGAATACCTCAAGGATCCATGCTAGAACACACTATTTAATATATATACATAAATGGTTTATTGTCGATATTTATATAAGACATATTAATTTTAGATAAATTAATTTTAGATATATATTATTAATGTCTAGAACTACTGTTAAAAGCTTTCAGAAAATAATTCAATGTCGACTGCTTTTAATATAAATACATAAATACATAAATGCTTGAGTTAAAAAGTATTAATAAATGAAATTAACCAAAATAAATAATGTTTAAATTATATAGATATTATATTTTAAATTACATTCTGGCGTAGTAAAAATACCAACGAAAATATTATTTCACTTGCTACCTAATATAGAAATATTTCTAAAATTACTGTAGCTTTATTATGTTATTATAATTCGAATTATTCAAAATATAATTTTTTAAATATCTACGTGATTATTTAACGAGAACGTGACCCAAAATCGGATACCTGTTAAGGTTTTAAATCGCAACTGTTTTTGTACATTTTAAATCTTCCAAAAAGAAAAAGGTATTTTATTATTTAACAGAGGGATTTGTTTGCAATTCAATCAGTGTTGTTCCTAGGGATTTTTGAATTGTACAACTTTCAGTGTCAAAATTGTACACTTTTACGTTCGATTGTACAACCACTAATTAATCTTCTTTTTTTGACACACTATGGCTTACTATTTCCCCATGCTTAAATTTCTTCTTTTTTCCAGTTTAAAATATATTTTCGATGTAAAACGGTGTACTGATTGGTTGCGAATGGCGCCAAATTTAAACTGTTATTTTTTTATTAATTTTAATGCATGCTATTTAACGAATCGTAAACTTTTTGAGCGAAGAATAGTTATTTACGTAGGCAGTTTCCAGGGCGAGCCGTAGACGAGTCCTGGAAGCCTGCGAGTCCCGTAAAATCACTTTTGGGTAGCGTTACGTACAATATTTTTTCTGCAGCCGTTTATTAGATAAAATATTAAAAAATAATAGGGATAGATACTATAAATATTACTTATGAACATTAAATGTACAATTATAACAATTACTTATATTAATAGTATTAGGAATATTAGCAGAAATGGCTGTGTTGAAATTAGTATTAGACGTTGCAGTACTTGTACTAGCTTTCGAGATATTAATTTCGTTACGGCCTTGGAGGCTATGTCAAGTTTGTTTCTTAAAGAATTTTCTAGGTATCCTTCTGCCACATTCGTCGATTTCCACCCTCCGTGCAGAGACAACAGAGACGTGTAACTTAATAGGAAAATATGTTCGGTGGTCCATTTAAATTACATATATGACCCTCTTTTTCTTTTACATTGATCTTTACATATGTCTATCTCTCTCCAATAAAACTAACACCATTTTCAGAGGGCGCTGGTGTTGCTGGTTTTTTGACGTAGAAATATCGATTAAAAGTATTAAAACTGACAACTGACAATGTTATGAATGTTGTTATGAACATGTGCATTTTATTAAAATTAATTTAATTTGGGCCCCGTATATTTCTTTTAGTCTGATTTTGTTGTTTAATTAATTTTCTTTGGGGGGGGGAATGTTTATTTTTGCATATTATTTTTTGCATGATCAATTTCTGGAACCAAACTCGCGTTTTTGTACACATTTCTTTCTAGAGGTAAGTAATTTCCAATTTATTAAGAAAACCACTGTATAATGTGTGTATTTAATAATATATTACACAATGACTATAATTATTTTAGGTGAATTGGAACAGAGATCCATTGTTACAGCTACTTGTGTTCATTAAGTAGGTAGATGAATGTCTGGACAGCTTTAATGGCAGCACAAAGTTCCTATCTACTAGAAAAGTAAAATGTATGCTAAGTAAAAAATCTGCACATGTAGTATTGGCAAAGGACTTTTGAAATGATTAGAGATTAGCTATTTCTTACATACACCTACCTCTAACAGCCACTTTAAAGGAAGAAAAAAAAATTGAATCACAAAAGGGCAGAATTTTAAATCAGGATGCATTGGAAAATAAATTTGGGGACATCAGGTCGGTTTTGGATTTTATAGAGAGATCAATCTCAAGAAAAGTTAATTTATCCTGCAGAACAACCAGTAGTTTAAGTAGGATTTGCTATAACTTTGATAATAAATTGTAATATAGGTACCAATTATTGTTTCGAATAAAATTGAAAAAGAGTTAAATATGAAATTAGATTTTTCATGAGTAAAATGTTATATTCATTCGAACATTGTAAGGTAATCTATAATTAAGGGAATATGGAAAATAGGTATACACTGGTGGTGTAAGAGAAAGGTAAGGGGCAATGACAAAAAAATTACAAAAATGTATTTAGTGTTTATTATTAATAATATTATTTGCTATGTTTGAAAAATACCTCCTGCTTTCGAACAGATTGAATAGATTAGACTACTAGTTGGAGAAGGTCCACCTAGTAAACAAATTAGGAAAACTTTTACATGACTGGGGACACAACAGGAATGCACACACACAAGATACACAAACAAACGAAATAACAGGGGTAAGCCTTCAGCAACGTCCTGTTTAAATGATGATAGTATGTCATCCTTCATTCCCTTTTAGAAGGCATGGCATATAAATCTATTGATCTTGATTACTATAAGAGGAGTTAGCAGGGGTCTAGCAGGTTTCGATCCAGTTTACAGGATGGGAACTTACTTGACTCTGGCCTTATACATTTGTGTTGAGTGTATGTGTGTTTCGTTTCCATGGTTTCTATTAAAATAAACAGTCATAACATATCCATACCTTTTTGCCAGACTAACATAAGTGACATTTGTTCAAATGGCACTTATGATAGTCTGGCAAAAAGGTATCGATACTATACTTTATAAAATATTTGTTACATTAGTTTTTAAATATATTATGAATATATAACAACTGTTACTTTCTTTGTAATTTGTCACAAAATGATAGGAGGTACTTTCTAAACGAAGCAATTGTAGTTTGTTTTTCTGTACCTTACAAAAATATAATTTATAGAAAAAGAGTTTGGTGTATTATTTTTCAAAGTTTAAATATTTAATAATCAATAGAATTTTCAAGTTTTTTTTTTAGCGTAATTTACAAGAGTAATAAAAACTATGTTCACTGTTTATATTAAACTGATTAAAACTTCCTTTATTAAAATGATTATTTATGTGATAAAAAATTTGATGTTATTGGAAGCTTTTATATTTTTTTAATATACAGTGAAACAATAGTTTTTGTTTCTCCTGTAAATTTGTATAGAAAAACTTTATTTCTGAATCCTTGTTTGAATTTCCCGCCCTAAAGCATTTTTAATTTTCCCGCTATTTACTAGTGGCGCCATCATAGACTGGTTGTGGTTACAATCGCCCAAATAACTTTTACCGAACAAAAAAAATACATTGAGTTACACGTCTCGCTGGATTGTCTCTGCTCCGTGTCTCTTTAAATTGGTGATACTGCCACCGCCATCAACTAATAAAGTGGCTGAACTTCTTCGTAAACAGTGGCCGGTGTATTCTTTGGGGTGTGGCAATTTAAGATATTCGGCAATTTTGGAGGCAATATTTCCAAAACTGTGAATACCAATGGGTTGTACAGTACATTTGCCGTTTTTGTAAAATACAAATAATCTACGATGGGGTGTGTTGGGTTGACGTAATGACAAATATCTTCTGTACAACGAAATATTATCTTCTCCAATGACGACAAAGGTTCTTTCAATATTTGTTTTAGAATTAGGAATTTTTATGACTAACATTGTTTCTTTATCCTCTATATCATCTAGGCTCATTTTGCAAAATTCCTCATGCCGACAAGCACCTGCCAACCCAATTATTAATGCAATCTGAAATATAAGTAGACACAAATTGATCGAAAGAAAGAAGAAAAATTTTGACTTAAGTTTTACCTTTATCGCCAAGTAAATATTATTATCAGCATCTGATAAAAATTTATCTATTTCTTCTTTTTTTAAGGTGAAAGGCGAGCCTGAAGATGAAGTGATGACACTTCGAAACCGGTCGCACTCAATGTTTTGTTAAACAATTAAACATTGACTTTCCTTGTGAGATATAAAGGACTTTTTCTCACCCTTCACCTTAAAATTACCTCAACTCACACATGGCTACCCCCCTTGTCAATATTTCTTCTTTATTTAACTCTTGATTTCTTTGCTTTGTATCCAACAGATTTACTTTTAAGAAAAGCGATAACTTTGGGATATCGGCTTATATCGATATTGTTTTTAATGTTAATAGTGGACTTAAGCATCGAGTAATTGCTCCAGAGGCTTGACGGTTTTAAGATTTTAGATTTTTCTAATAAATACGCAAGAATGACTTTTTCATTTATAATACACACATTTTTATCATCTTGCCATTTTTGGAATAAATTATAGACCATTTCATACCTCTCTCTTGACTTTACTGGCAACAATTCATGAGTAGCGACTTTAGCAGCTTCACTGATTTCATGTGGAATAATCATTTCCTTGTCACTTTCGTTGTCGATTTCCATTTCTGGATCGGAAAATTGAAAATACAGTGGAACTATCAACAAATTTATTTTGACAAGCGATGTCATAATAAAAATTCCGTAAATGTCATTGTTAAGGCCGCTTACATAGATATTGAAAATTATTCCGAAAGTAAAAAAATGGTCCCGAAAGTAAAAAAAAATCATTCCGAAAATAGCTACTTTCGGTACGATTTGTGTAAAGTTTCACTTTCGATTTAATAAATCATACCGAAAGTTCTATTTTCGGGACGGCTGCAGAAAAAAGCTTTTATATACCCGATTTACATAAATATTTAGCAAGTCAAATTGTACAGCATTTCTGTCTTTTTTCAAAAATGCGTACAACCGCATAACTGATTGTACAACTTTTTGTACAATTGTATAACCAGGAACAACACTGAATTCAATACTTTTTATTCTAAAGAGGAATTCTAATTACATTTTCGTTTAGATAAGCATTGTTGAAACTTGTGGAAATTACAACTGGCAGATTGTTTATAATTTTCAATTAATTTTAGAAAAATATCGTAAAAACTCGATACAAAATATTCCTATAATAAATTTGTAATCAAGCCGGAGTAATAAATCTGTCAGATTAGGAAATTTCAGGTGTGGGTGCCTATATTATTATTTACGGGGTACATAAAAAATCATTTAAAAATATTATTTTTTTGAATATGTTTTATTGAGTATTATTTCGTTATGTAGGTACTTTACAAAATGTTTTTTGAGTAATTTGCAATTGTTATGTAAATGGTAAAGTTATCTGTTTGAGTAAATTAATAACAAGGTATATAACAAATATTTTTCAAGACCTATAAATTTGACTATTAGGTCAGCGACAACCCAGCGAGACGTGTAACTCAATGTACTTTTTTTGTTCGGTAAAAGTTGTTTGGGCGATTGTAAATACAACCAGTCTATGATGGCACCACTAGTAAATAGCGGAAAAATTAAAAATGATTTAGAGCGGGAAATTCAAACATGGATTCAGAAATAAAGTTTTTCTAAACAAATTTACAGGAGAAACAAAAATTATTGTTTCACTGTATATTAAAAAATATAAAAGCTTCTAATAACATCAAATTTTTTATCATATAAATAATCATTTTAATTTTTTTTTTCTTCGTTTAAATGACTTTACAATCTTCTAATAGCCACTAGAGTGACTATTAAAAGTCCTTTGCCAATACTACACGTGCAGAGATTTTTCATTCAGCATACATTTTACTTCTTTTCTAATAGGTGGGAACTTTACGCTGCCATTAAAGCTGTCGAGACATTCAACTACCTACTTAATGAACAAAAGTAGCTGTAACAATGGATCTCTGTTCCAATTCACCTAAAATAATTACAGCCATTTTGTAATATATTATTAAACACACACATTATACAGTGTTTTCTTAATAAATTGGAAATTACTTCTAGAAAAAAACGTGTACAAAAACGCAAGTTTGGTTCCAGAAATTGCTTCATGCAAAAAAGAAAATGCAAAAATAAACATTCCCCCCCCCCCCCACCAAAGAAAATTAATTAAACAACAAAATCAGACTCTAAGAAATAAACGGGGCCCAAATTAAATTAATTTTAATAAAATGCACACGTTCATAACAACATTTATGACATTGTCAGTTGTTAGTTTCTAATCGATACGTCGACGTCAAAAAACCAACAACATCGGCGACCTCTAGTTAGTTTTATAGGAGAGAGATAAATATATGTAAAGATCAATGTAAAAGAAAAAAAAAGTCATATATGTAATTTAAATGGACCACCGAACAAATTTTCCAATTAAGTTACTGTTACCACCAAACAAACACAAAAAACAAAAAATTGGCTTAGCCAACCAAAAAATTTTTTTTTCACGACATCTTTCCATCGAAAGTTGGGGCTTTTTTAACACGGGCAGAATTTACAACTCCCTCACTCCCAATTTCAACTTTGACTCCACCTCGTGATATTTTATTTCACCGTCCTTGGCATGTTCTCTATGTTCCATTTCTTCTATCTTCTTTTTCATTTCTTTTATTTTCTCAACGGATGTTATCTTATTTTCCAAATCAGCAGAAATTTAATTTTTTATGGAAGATATTTTGCTTTCCAAGTCGGAAGAAATTTCATCTTTTATAGAAAAGATATCGGAAGAGACTGTATCTTCCAAGGAAGAAACTTTATTGTCTAAGGAAGAAATGTCAGAAGAAAATTAACTTTCTAAGGAGTAAATATCAGGTTTTATTGAGGAAACATCAGAAGAAACTTTAGTTTTTAATGAAGAAATGTTAGAAGACGTATCGGTTTTTATAAAGATCATATCAGAAGACATTTCGGTTTTTAAGGAAGAGATCTTACTTTCCATAGAGTCTCTCAATGTCGCCTAAACATAAATAAAGAACAGAGTCGGCTTCGCACGTCAATACTATTATTTTGTATTCCTAATTATTATAAAATGTTTATTTTTATTTCAAAGGTAATATTTTTGTTTGTTTAATATTTTGTTAAAGTATTTTGTCGCTAATATAACCTATTAACTGACAAAAAATAAAGTTTTGCACTTCAAATTTTATTTCCATTTTTAAAATACTTTACTTTTTACTTTATTTTTTTTTGAATGTTGAATAAGGACCTCATAACAAGGATTCCATGTTCTAGCTCTAATTTAGATCTTATGTAACGAACGTATAGCAATTTCATTTTTGAACAGCAATTCTGTGTAGATAGCAAAAATGGCGGCCGATATATATGTTTAATAACATTTTGGAATCGAACGTAACCCCTAGGTCTTTGACTTACTGTATAATTTTGAAACAACTTATATAGTTTTTTTTTAAACACCACACATACAAAAAAAATTTTTATGTTCGAAAGGGATAAAAAATCTATGTACAGCGTCAATTAACCTAAATACGGTTCTGGCACGGAAGCTAGATAATAATTAATTATAATTTTTAATGTCACAAATGCATGTTAAATTAGGTAGTTAATAATTATTGGTGTCGTTAAATTTGAGTAATTTTTAACACCATAAAGTGTTAATGACTTAATTTTGGATATTTTAAATAAAAAAAAAACGTGTTAAATGATACAAAAAAATATATTTCCACAAGTGTAGTACAAAATAAGTAGATTAAATGGTATTGGGCGATCTGATTTATCTTTAGCCTTTAAAAAATGTCCTTTTGTCCCCTAAATAACAGGTGTCTTCATGAAAAATAGAATTTATATTGTGGTTGATATTTTTGAAATCTACAAGGCTATGTATAACACAGGCTAACAGACATTTTGATGTCTGTAAAATTGTTATTTTTGAACGCACAATCCAAATTTGATCAGGTTTTTATAAAAGTATTTTAATAAACATTTGGGATTCTATTGTAACGATTGTTTATGTTAAAACTAGTGTATTTATTAAAAACGCTTTATTTATAATTTATTTATAACTAATAAATAATTTATTTAGTAACTCACAATTCTAATTTATCTATTATAATTTATCTTTTCTAAACAACACTTATATTGAAAATTAACGTATATTTATACAAAGCCAGCTCTGCACTAGTACATTCGCGACGGTCTAGAATCTATGACTCAGCTAACGCGCACCGATTTTTCTGTAGCTTCTCGAAGGAGTGCGTGTGTCTCTGTCCTGCGGTATCGAAAAATAGACAAAGTGACAACTGTAACGGCAAAGGGATCAGGGTCGGCTTAAGGTGGTTACACGAAAAATTTTCTGTTACTAATTATATTGAATCATACTGTACTTTTCATAGAATTATAGTATAAATAGGATAATATAACATAAAAAAACAGTTATGAAAGCATGTGTTCTTAACAATCATGGAGACCATGCGAAAAAGAAAGTATTGTGAATTTATATTATAACGATGTTCATCCCACGATAGTTAGATTCTTTTGATAAGAATTTACATAATATATATCTAATAAACTCCTTATTCAATTTCAGCTTTTTTTATTTGTGAAAAAATCAGTTGTGTATCTTCCTTTGTTTTTTTGTAAAACATACCTATACATGGTGTTACTTAACTACGGTATGAAACTTTGAGGATGATTCCTTAGGTCTTTTTATGAAAAAAATTTTCTATGAACATACAAGGTGACCAACTTATACTCTGGAGTTTAATATCTCCGTTGTTTTGAGGAATACGAACAAAAGTTTTAAATACAAATTATAGATAGAGTCCAGCTCCACATTTTAAAATTATTTCGTAATAAAGTCACAGCATACCAAAGTTATGTTTTTTAGTAGAACGCCCTATATGTTATCTCGAATTTGAATTTTGCTCATTTTTCCCATTCCGGCAATATAAGATTTTAACAGGTTTTACAGGGTACTTTTAAAGAAATGGTCACTGTATTATTTAGGATCATCAATTGAGGGTTAATATCTCAAGGCTAGAATATTTTCGTTGTAATCTAGTTTTGTTGCAACTCATCATGTTTTTGATATTTCATTTTGTATACAGGGTAATCCAAAACTACTTACAAAATACTTTTACTTTTGTTAAGCATTCCTTATACCTAAATGTTACAGTCGTAGAGTTTTTTCGATTTTTAATAATAAAACGATATTTGTGGCAAATACTGATATTTTCTTATAGTCACTACTTCTCAAACAAGATGGTCTTTAAATGTTTGTGGTGGTATTGTTGGTGATTATTATGTAATATTTTGAGGAAACAGTTAACAGTGAAATTTATTTAGTCTTTTTGGAGAATCAGTTGCCTATACTTCCTGAACATGTTCCTCTTCGTATACGTCAGCAAATGTGGAATCTACATAATGGAGCTCCAATACATCATAATGCAGTTATTCATGGTTAACTTGATGATCAATTTTCAGAACGATTGATGGGTAGGATAGGTAGGGGAGGACCAATTGAGTGGCCAGCTAGATCGCCAGATCTAACAAAAGTTGTTTATTTTCTGTGGGGGTATGTGAAAAATGAGGTGTATAAAATACCTGTAACTAGAAAAGAGAATGTGAAACATAGAATTAGGGTTGTTTTCCAAAAGATTAGTATTCAAATGGCTAGAAATGTGGGAAGGTCATTTGAATATCGGATACAACTCTGTTTAAATGTAATGGGAGGTTATTTTAAGCAGTTATTGTAATTATTTTGTTCTAAGAACTATTTCGATTTTTTTGTTCAGTTAATAGCTGTTAGTATGATAGTCTTGTTAAAAAATCTGTAGTTTTATTTTTTTATTTTTAGATTATTTATAATTAACGTGTTTTTCAAGCTGTCAATTGACAACTCTACGAAACTTTCATTATTTACAAAAAATATGGTTTTATTATTAAAAATAGAAAAAATTCTACGACTTTAACATTGAAATATAGAAAATGCTTAACAAAAGTAAAAGTATTTTGTAAGTAGTTTATGAAAATGAAATAACCGAGAAAATCATAGTCGTGAGTTTTGGGTTACCCTGTACACAAAAAGGAAAAATTTCAATAATACAGGGTGACGATTTCATTAAGATGTTCACATAAAAGTGGCCATTTATTTAAAAGTACCCTGTAGAACCTGATAAAATCCTATATTGTTGGAATGGAAAAAATAAACAAAATTCAAATTCGGGATAAGATATAGGGTGTTCCACTAAAAAAACATAACTGTGGTATGCTGTAACTCTATGAAACACCCTGTATATTACGAAATAATTTTAAAATGCTGGACCCTATCTACAATTTTTATTTAAAATATTTGTTCGTATCTCTCAAAACAAGCGAGATATCAAACTTCGGAGTACAAGTTGATCACCCTGTATGTCCGGAGATTTTTCGTAAAAGTAAAAAAAAAACATTGGGTATTTTATAAATATCAGTATGCTTAATCCGATTTGGTTGAAATTTGGTACAGTTATTTGAAATAAAAAGGCGCTTATTTAGCCCAATCAAGATTGAAATTATTGAGTCCAGTGGCCGTTTAGTGGGCATCACAGCCAATATTATTGAGAAAAAAAGTACGCCAATGACTTTTTTTTCAGTTTTGTATTTTTTTTTTTTTTTTTTCAGTTTAAGAACTAAAAATACAACTTTTTGGTTTTCTGTTTTCTTCATATGTAGCTTAATTTTCGAAAAAAAAAAAAATAGAAGCCATTCTATTGCATACCATGAATATGGAAAAAAATGATTTTTTATTGATATCAAAAATAATCTCGTCCATTTTTAAACCTGATACTTGCCATTTTACTCGTTTTATTTCGAGCATCTGTTCAAAAATACAGTGAGGATTGTATCCCCCTCTTGTACGTATTGTAACAGGGATCCTTACCGGGCACTGCCGACTAAAAGGACACCTAAGTAAACTGAGAGTAGTAGAGGATAGTGAGTGCAGATTCTGTAAGGAGGAGGACGAAACCTCCATTCACATCCTAACTGAATGTGTAGCACTCCAGAATCCAAGGGCACTATATCTAGGAGGATATCAAAAGAAGAGGGAGACTTACCTAACTTGAAGCCACTTCAAATCCTACACTTCCTTGAGAAAATAGGATTGGAAGGGTCGATATAGGCATTGAGACATTTCCTTAGTGCAGTGGCGACAGAAGGGGGCACAATAGATCTTTTAGGTCGCAGTGTATTAACACCCCATTATCAACATAACATAACATCCCCCTCTTACCTTTAAAATGGAAGAAGATAGAGACAAATTAGAGAAATATGATGATATGTTTTATAATGAGATATACTTTACTTGAGACGTAAGATAAAGTGAGTTACTATCTTTAAATTTTCTAATGGAAAGTATAATTCATGTGATACCTTATTTGAAAGATATTGTTATTATCTTTACGTCCATCCAAACAGTTTTAATTAATTACCCTAGAAATGCTAGAAAATGTTAGAAGAAAATTTTCTAATTGCCTTTTTTTATTGCCAAAAAGTTATGAAGAACCATTTTGGTTTAACACGTTAAGTGGTTTTTAAATCACCTTTGGTATTCTTAATTTATTTTAGTAAATATAAAAAGCGTTTCCTTAGTAAGAAACAATAATAGTTCATACGACGGTTATCAAAAATGCAACTTAATAGAAGAAGCCCAGAACATGTATGTATAAAAACAAAGTACCAGCTACAAATAGACATTTATAGTGTTAAATCCCTCTAACAGTGACGAATTATTTAAATTGATAAAAGATATTGTAATCGAATTAAATTACCGGTTTTGAGCTTACATTAAATTGTAATTCGATGAAACAAAATGGATTCTATGTATTTTGAGGTGATCTTTTGGAAAAAAGGCAAAACAAAGTGTAGCAGTTTTTCGAAAGTGCCGAAATTTTGGATTTTGTCAATTTTTCAATTTTGCGCATGCGCATGTCGCAAATAAATCAATATTTTTAAAACGCAGTTTATGACATTTGAAAGCTTAGAAAAAATGCTAATTTTTATGTCTCTTGAGACATTTTGGTCCGATGCACCGTTCTCGCGGTATGGACGATTGAAATTTGTTTAGTATTTTGAGGCGGCGAAGGTCGAAAAATTGAATTTGTTAAATGTTCAAACACTAAATTCTTCATAACTTTGGTAAAAATTGAGATATTTGAAGAAACAAAAATTCGTTTTGAACTTAAGGGATGTGACTATTGATTACCAGAAGGGAGGAAGAGAAATCCCAAAATTGGGCATATGGCGGAAGGGCAAAGTGTACCGCAAGCCTAATTTCATTGTTTGCCTATAACAGCCAAACTATTTAAATTTTTTTAATGCCACTTACAGGGCTTACTCTTAAATATGAAATCTTATACGTGTGTGAATTTTACCGAAATCGGATTATAATTGGCCAAGATATCAAACAAACTAAATTTTTTTTCGAAAGTATGAAGTGGCACAAAAATTCCAAAAATGCACCCAATGACTCAAAACTTTTTTTTTTTTAATACTCTATTATGTATAGAATACGATTACATTACGGAAAATTCTGCAAAAATATTTTATCTATTTTTTTGACCACTGTTCATTGAGTGGCGACCAAAAAACACGGTTTTTGAGAAAAGTTGCCTAAAATTGACGATTTTCAGTTTTTTGGTCTGAAAATTGAGCAAACCCAAATCTCATATATTTTGAATGTGTATACAAAGTTTAAAGTGTGTATGTTTCTTCTAAGTTGTAGAATTTTCCCGACAAAGTCCCATTACACGCGCTCTGCGGGATCCAAAACTCGTGCATTTCTGTAATTTGATTTTTTTGTGATTTCCAGTTTTAAATTTCTTACATACAGTTCATCAAATTTCTAGAGGCTTTCGACGGCTAGACAAAGAACGCACTACTGAGAGGCATCGGTTGGCGGGGCCGACGGATTTACGCAATGAAAGTACACTCTGCGCATCAAGTATTTCACTATTTTATTCAGACGTAAATGTCAGATGTAAATTTCGCTAAAAAATTTCTTTTATTTTCGTTTGTGTTTTTTGCTCATTACAGTTTAATAGAACCTAAGTATGGAGTTTAATAGCAAATTAAGAGGCCGCGTGATTAACAGTCAATCTCGCGAAATAATAGCCAATGTTATAGAGTTTATGAGAAGAGAAGGAAACTTTAATTCTCCTTCAATACCATTTAAAAATGTAAATGATCGTGTTGCTGCAGCCACAGGAGTATCTAACCATTAAAAAACCAAAAACAGTTAATGATATAGATGAAGCTGACAAAGGTATTTTAAAAAGAAATATTCTGTTCATGTTAATCTCGGAAAATATTGTTCCAACATTAAAAACAATTCTGACTAAATTTAGAGAAGCTACAGGGTACAAAGGAAGCTATGAAAGTTTAAGAAAAATAATAAAGTCGCTAGGATTTCGTTGGCGGAAAACAAAAACAAACAGAAAAATATTAATGGAAAGGTTTGATATTCAAAAGCTACGTTTAGACTATCTGATTCGTTTAAAAAGTTATCGAGCAGAGGGCCGTCCAATTGTCTACTTAGATGAAACATACATTCATGCCTCCCACACACACCAGAAAGCTTGGAGTGATAATTCAAATGAGGGATTAAAGAAACCAATTAATAAAGGTGATAGACTAATTATTGTTCATGCAGGAGGTGAAATGGGCTTTATTCCGAATGCCCGGTTAATTTTCAAATCTGGAACCAAAAGTGGAGACTACCACGATGAAATGAATTTTAATAATTTTTCTAAATGGTTGAAAGAAAAGCTGTTTCCGAACCTCCCTTCAAGAAGCGTCATTATTGTTGATAATGCTCCTTACCATAATGTCCAGGTAAATAAAGCACCGTCAACTTCTAAAAAAGCTGACATGCAGGATTGGTTAAGGAATCATAATATTGCTTACGAAGAGGATATGCTCAAAACGCAATTATACAGTTTAGTGCTATTCCATAAGTCACGATTTAAGAGGTATGTAATTGAAGAAATGATAAATGAACATGGTTTTAGTTGTTTGCGTTTGCCACCGTATCATCCCGATCTTAATCCGATCGAATTAGTGTGGGCATCATTGAAACAATATGTAGCTAGTAACAACACTACATTTAAGAGGCAAGACGTACAACTGTTGTGTGAAGACTTTTTTGATACGTTTTCTAAAGAGGAGTGGCAATCTCGTTGTAATAATGCTAAAATGTGGGAATCTAAATTTTATGACAGAGAAGTTACTTTGGATGAGGCAACTGATAGATTTATAATTAACTTAAACAGTGACAGTGAGACTGATTTTGAATCTGATATGGAAACTGAAGAAAGTTTTTCGGAAGACCATTAATATTATATCTGTACCTAAGATCAAAAAAGTATTATCTATTTTTACAACGAAGATGCACAAGAATCAAATTTTATTTTTTTATTATTAGATAGCTATTTTTGTTTTGTGTTCATTTACAGGCTCAATTTTTTTCCGTTTCTCCTTTTTGATTTTATATGGGGTTTCAAGTTGTTTTTGACTTATTTCGACGTAAATCACAACAACACACTTTTTTAATAAAGCAAACAAGTGTTAAGAGGTATATGTACGTGTAAACTACAATTACAAAAAATTGATATGAAACCCATGAAACCACCAACAAAAATGTAAAGCTAGCTTCCGTACTAGAACATGGTGTCATTCGTCGAGATAATTTATCGTTTTGTTTAATAGATCAAGAAATGTAAATATTCCCCTGTTATTTTTTATAAAATTATAAAAGAAATAAATTTTTTTCTAAATAGTATAGTTTATTATTTTGTAGAAAAACAAAATTTCGAAAATTTTAGTAATGTTTCAGAAACAACCGTTATTAATAATAGGTACCATTTTCCTTAATAAGGTAGAAATAAAACATAAACTATTTCCACGATTTACAAAGGCCTACAAAAAAATTATAGGTATTTTCCGCTATCCTATAAAATTTATATTTTCTGACTCAATTTCAAAAGGTTGAAGGAATTTCAAAACACCTTTTATGGCATAATAATTATTTTCAATTCTACATACTATCTTTAGCTGCTTTTAAAAACGTTCTAAGAAAGTCCAATCAGACCAATTTAATCCCTAAACTATTCCACACTTTTAAAATTTAATTACCTAAAAATATTAAAAACTATTTAAAATAAATTGTTTAGCAGACTGTACAATAGCTATCTTAGTCACACGTAGCGCGTTCTCTGTCTGGGCGTCGAACACCTCTAGAAATTTGATGAACTGTACCTAAATTTATTAGGCCTAAAATTTATTAAATTGTATTTTACTGACTTGTTATAAGACGTTTCTTGAGTTTTGTGCAAAAAATAGAATTACCGCAAAATTAGCCGGACGTCGTATCAAAGATAGCCATGGTCTCGGCGTTCGCTATCCGACAAGTTTAAACTTGAAACGGTCATATTATTACAAATTGAATCGCTTGATAGTGTTCATCGGCATAGATTTTTAATAACCATGTTCAGCAAGCTCTGTGTACACGTGGTTTTTCGGAAAATCATATGGGAAAAAAATTAAATGTACGCCTTCCGGTTTCCTGCGAATTCCCGAAAAATTATGGCAGATTTCGCCGCGGGACTTATTTTATTTGAGAGCCCACAAAAAAATACGCAACTTCTCTTATGGGCACATATGTCTAACATTTATAATTTCGCCACAAATTCATCGCAAATTTCATGTTCATGATTCTGATCAAAGAAACGAAAAAACAACTTTTTGGTAAAAGCACTTCTGGCGGCGAGAAATTCGCCATTAAAACTACCTGTGCAATAAAATTCCGAACTATTTTTGCCTCCTCTTTCGATTGGTGCATTTATTTTTACTATCAGAATGATACTTGCCCAGATAATTAGCATTTTTACCATATAAAGTTCCGGAAAACCCGGTTTTTCTTAATTTAAAAAAAATTGAAAAACAGCTACATCATTTTTTTCGGAAAGACCACATCAAAATACACAAGTTCCACTTTGTTTCATCCAATTACAAATTAATGTAAGCTCGAAGGGGCTTTTTTTCGTTATTTAATTGGACTATTGGCATTTCCTCCAAGATATAATACTCTGTACTAGCTAAAATATTATTTATCCATTGTATACTATTGCAAAAACAACATTTATTTATAAGGTAGGTATGATACCTCCGCTAATGACCTTTTGAGGTTGAAGTGGTAAATAAAAAAAAACTTAATTTATTTAGTGGCCCATTTTTTATACCAGAAAGATTGACAGGTGAACCCTACACGAATTTTTTGTGAGATCATTTTCCCATTTTGTTAGAAAATGCACCCCTACATGTAAGAACCATCATGTGGTTTATGCACGACGAGGCTGAAGCTCATTAGTGTTCTTACTCGTCAACATCTGAACATCACCTACCCTAATCACTGGATTGGACGTGGAGGACCTCAAAATCGGCCAGTTCGCAGTCCTGATATGAATCCTCTAGATTTTTATTTATAAAGTCATTTGAAGGCTCTTGTTTATAAAACTCCTGTACTATAGTTTATTTCACAATGCATGATAGCATAGTTTTTATGGCAAAATTCTATATACAAGATTATTTTCTATTTTCTACCTGTAGAGATTACTTACTCACCTTATTTTTATTGATTAAAATGACTAGAAAATTTAATACAAAAATTTAAATAAATTGGTATTTTTAAAAATTTTAGGAAGAAAACTAAAGATTTTATATTGGAACAAATACTAAACATTTTATTTTAGAAATTCTTCGTCACCGATTTATGATGTTATATTGGGGTTTATCTCGTAGGTCATAAAAATTTTCTCCTATTTTCAACAGCGGAAACAACAGTTTTCTATTTTTCTTCGTTTTTTAAAAAATACCGTATTAAGGTTGGTTACAGCTTAATTAAAAATTCCTAGGATAAAAATAAGATGATTATAGTCTATTTTTATGTATGAGAGAGTAATAAAACAGCATTTCTAATGCAAAACTTAGTACGGTCATTTTAAATATTTTTACAGAATAATCTAAATATTTCCTAAAATTGTAATAAATGTACCTAAGCTATTACAAGTTTTGGGTCTTTTATTGGTCCTTTATAAACATAAGCTGTACAGAACAATAGAAAAAGGTTTGGACAGACCAAAAGCCCTGTGTATTAAAGATTACATAGCCGTATCTTAAGATTATTTTCAATAAGTACCTATTTGCCAATTTTGTTTTATTTTAATTCCAAGAATTTCTTACAGTACCTAATCGAATTATAAGTAGATAAATACCTTCCCAACAAATTTCACCGAAAATGCGATTATAGGTTTTCCATTTAGTAAGGTCCAAGTTGTGTATTCTTGACAGTTTACTAAATGTCGTTTAGTTGCAATTTGCAAGGCGCAGTGTGAATTCTAGTGTGATCATGGAAAATTTGGAAGGGCCGCGTAAACGACAAAAAATCGGTCCTTTAACAGTTAATGAAAAAACATTAATATTTAATTGTTTTAAATCATTTACAGACAAACATTTATGTAAAAGTGTTGATGACACAGTGGAATTAGTTAGTATTACGCTTGGTGTTGGGAAATCTACGATTTACAGAGTTGTTAAAGAAGAGAAATGTGGCGAGTTTCAAACAGCACTTAAAGCTCCAGAAAAACCAAAATTTCAATTAGAAAATCTTTTGAAAGAAAGACTTCGAAGGAAAGTGCATGCGTTCTTCTTTAGAAAAGAATTTCCGACAGTAGACAAAGTTCTTGCCACGGTTTGAGATGATAAGGATTACCCTGAAATGAGTCGAAGCACACTATGGAAACTTTTAAAAGAAATAGGTTTTCTATGGAAAAAGCATTCCAGAAAGTCTATTTTAATAGAAAGAAGCGATATTGTAGTATGGAGAAGAAATTACTATTACCAATAAGAAAGGACTATAAAAGAAATGAGAAACCAAAGAAGAAATATATTTTATTTAGATGAAACATGGATCAACGAGAGACATAAACCAAATAAATTTTGGCAATTTTACATAACTCGTTTGACACAATGTTCTTATCATACCTTGTGGAAAAATAAAACATTTTAGAAAAAATTGCACTTTTTTACCTTCAGCTGATTAGAAGTTATAAGCAGGTTAATTAGGTGAAAATATAAGTGTATACTCGAGGAATAACTTCAAAAAATATTTTAACTGTCTACTAAAAGAAGTGGTACGCCTATGGATTACGAACGCTTTATTATTTTAATACTCTCTCATAGATAAAAATAGACTATAATTTTGTTTTTTCTTAGAGGAGTCTACAGATTTTAAACTGTCCCAAACTCTTGGGGACATCCTGTACATTTCGTGTTCATGGAATTCGCTTTGTTAAAAACAAAAAAAAAAAACAACTCAAATCGCCCATTTTTCTATGATTTCATATCAGATTAACTATCAAAATATTCAACTATATAATAGTACATAAATCCAAAGTCATATTGTTCGAAAATATGCATGACTATTACGTTACTGTGATTTTATATATTAGAAACGTTTCAAACGATAAAAATGCAAATACGGGGCATATTTAATAAAAATTACTCATACAATGATTCATTGTTTTCGTTTCTGGAGTTTCAGAAACTCTTGAATACTGTTTTTAAGGCTACAATGGGATTGGGATCATCCCACGCACTTTAACACAAGTTTTATTGACACCAGAAGAGAATGTTGTACTGAATGATTTATGAATCAAATCAAGATTAAAATTTTCATATAAGTCCTTACTTACGAAGAAGATTGATACTTGATACATAGTTGGCACTATAGAGTAGTAATGGTTTTCTACTCTATACAATTTTAACCAAATTTTGGGATTGAGGGAAAGTAAAAATTAATATTAAGAAAAAATATACATAGCCTTTTAGGCATTTGGAACCATTTCCATTACTAAAATTTGATTAAATATTTTAAAAGTTATTAATTTTAATAATCTAAATCTTTTTTTGGTAGCCGCGCAACATATATATTGTCTCTTAATTCATGTAAAACTTTCACTGATTATACTTAAAATATATGTAAATAAAAACAAATTAATTTACAATGCAACTAATGAAAAATGAATGACTTATAAATATACAACAATGTTGATACTGCTACTGATAACTTAATGTTCAAAATCAGAAAAATTATTGAAAATAGCTCTAATAAAATACCACTCAAACATCAAATAAAACGAAATCCATGGGTTTACTAAAACGGTTTACGGTTTACTAAAATCAGCTGATGCAAAATAAAAGATTTACAATAAAATGAAAAATAATTCTACAAATAAATGAGTTCAACAGGCAAAAAGAATGAGTACTATCAAAAAGATCAGGAAAAAGCAAGTCTGATTCTAGTAAGATATGGAAATCCGTAAATAACTTAACAAAATAAATAAAACTCAAAATATAAACTGATAATGGTCTAGTTACATCTGACAAAGCAATAATAACTGATTTTAAATACTTTGTAAATGTTGATGATATTATTAAAAGTGGCACTGTAGTATCAACATACAAGATTTTGTCCAGATTTCACGTTTTCTTCTTTTAAGAAATGCTCGATTACGTTTTAACAATTTTCCTTCGTAACATGGAAGTTTCTAACAATACTTTTACATTTTTTAACTTAAATGTCGTATTATGTCGACCTACATATCCTTTAGCTTGGGCCCATATCAGTTCAATAGGGTTTAGTTAGTGCAGTGATAGGGAGGAAAACGCACAACATCAATACCATGTGTGTTTTTGTAAGTTAATCCACTACATAACGCACTGGAGACTTATTTAATTTCACAATTTCTACTAGTTCTATTTTTATTGATGTTTCTAGAAAGTTATTGTTTTTGTCTGTTAGCCACTTAATGATATCATTTTTCTTCCATGAAGTATTTGGCACACGGCCAGTTAGACAGGAATGGTAACAAGCGCTATCCATTACTATAACTGAACCCTTTGGTGAATGTTCTATCATCTGCTGAAAATATTCTTCAAAAATATCAGCGTTCATATCTTCATGGTAGTCTCCGGTTTTTTTTTAGAATGAAATAATAAAAAATCACGTTTTAAAAATCATTTCCAATATGAGTTATAATTAAACGCGTCGTCCTTTACCGAAAGGAATCTTCAATCCTGTAGACAATCCTTTCAAAAAAGCTTGTTGTGAAGATTGAATATTTATGTCCTGCCATAGAATGAATAGAACTTGTCCATATAAATCTTCAACTTGCGGAGCCTATTGGATCGATCCTTTTTTTTTAATAAAATCGCGCCACCATTGGCTATTTAACCTATCAACTATGCAGAACATTATAATCCAGTAAATCACTTTCTTTTAAAACTACTGACACTTAATGAATTAAATTATGCCTTAAAAATAACAATAATACTAGTCCTGGATATGACAATATTGTAATGTGAGCCATTTCATTATTCAGCCATGCTCTAATCCTCCAAGTCCCTCTCTGTCTTATTTGGCCTTTGAGGCTCAACTACATAATTAAACCCCTTAAGACCAAACATATGTGACGACTATGGCGGAGGAGCTTTCGATGACTATTCGAGAAAGAACGGGATAATTGGTGAACATTCTAGGACTTTCGCCATACTTTTAAATTTGTATATTGGTGGAGAATCAACCTCCGCTATGAAATAAATAAGTGTTTAAATAAATTATTAATAAATAAACTGTTGTTTTAAAATAAACAAACGTCACATTATCAAATATCCCATGCTCTCATATTTACTTCTAGCACTTAAAATACTACTCCTTAATATTTTTAATGATTTCATATCACATAAAATAGATGAAGACAGCCTTAAGAAAGTCATTGTAATTCCAATTTTAAAATGTGGTAAAGATCTTGGCCCAATCGTAGCGGTCTGTGTTGAAAACCTTGGAGCGCATGGTCAAGACTAGACTCGAATGGTGGTTAACTAAAAAAAAATTACTGCCAAATAATCAGTTTGGATATAGAAAAGGATATTGAACGATGGATGCTCTCTCTACTCTGGCAACTGATATTTAGAACAATTTCTCCCGAAATAAATATTTACCTACCCTTTTTATAAATATAGAAGGTGCCTATGATAGTGTAGATCTATCAATATTAAAGATTAAGATGATTGACGAGTTTAAAATTCCTTCTTCGATTGCTAATATAATTATAAAATTTTATTCCAGCAGGCATATATGTAAGAGACCATGGAAATAAGCTCGTAGACCCTCGTTACACCAGTATTGGTCTACCACAGGGATCTGTTTTGAGCCCCTACTTTTTAATATTTATACCGCTTGTTTACATAAAATTCGTTTAATTAATATACTGTTTAAAGTAATCCAATATGCAGACGATATATGTATCTACATGGAACAAAAGAAATATAACTCTTCCCTTACATCCTTAAATACAATTATGTCTAGTTTGCAGTCTTGGTGTCGTATTAATGGTTTTGAAATTTCTACGAACAAGACTGTTGTATGTATTTTCACTCGACACAGCACACCCAATAATCATAATAATACAATTAATTTAAAACAAGAAGAATTTCCTTTGCAAATACACGCTAAATATCTTGGAATGCTCTTCGACAAGAAGCTCACGTGAAAACATCACATTGAATATGCGTTGAACAGTTGTCAAAAGGGCTTAAATTTTCTAAAATCTATCTTGAAAGTTTGGTTAGGTGCCGATGTTAATATAGATTTACTATTTTATAGATCCTACATTCGATCTATTCTGAACTATGGGTGTATTTTGTATATATCGGCCAACAATTCTCTACTGAAAAAGTTAGAAGTTTTTCAAAATTCTGTACTACGTACATGCTTGGGTGTTATGAAATCTACAAAAACTGAATCCCTTTATATCGAAGCTGTAGAGCACCTATTAAATATAGAATAGAATACCTAACGCATTCTTACATAACTCAACCTTATTTTCTGAAATTATTCAACTTAATACATATGATCTAACAAATAAATACTGGATTCATAAAAACTCACTGCCGATATGTAAAGCTTTTCAAAATTGTGAGGTAGCGTTCGACTCCCTAGGTTAGGTTAGGTTTTGCGATTTTTCGATTTCTTGATTTCTTGATTTTTCGATTTCTCGATTTTTCGATTTTTCGATTTTTCGATTTTTCCATTTTTCGATTTTTCGATTTTTGTTGATACTCCCGTCTGCCGCTTCAATCCTCAAAACTCCAGCAATTCGACCTTTGACAATACCTTTTTTAAGAAAATTTTCATAAAATTAACGCTTTAAAATGGCTTCTATATAGTGCTTTTAAAAAACCGGTGTGGGGTGTGGAGGGGGGCATAGAGGCCAGGCACCCAAAGCAATTTTTGAGTTCTGGCGCCTATGTCCACACCTGAAATTTCCTGATCTGATAGATATATTACTCCGTGTCGATTGCAATTCTACTATAGTTAAATACTGATGAGATCATTTTCATTCGTCTAACAAAGTTAATAAAAGTGTTTCATTGCAATATTAAATTTATCAGTTTTACTTAAATAATTTATCAACAACCGCGATCAAAATTTAATCAATCAAAATAATTATTTCATTTCTTAATGTAAGTTATCATCATGTTATTCCTGGCGCTTATTATCGATAAAGAAACAGAAACACTTATTAAATTTATTAATCTAATGTAATCTATTGTTAACGAATTAATAGAAATAGGTGCCTAAATAATCTAAATAAATGTATTTATCAATGTGTACCTATCAATTAACTTTCATTAACGTAAATTACAGGGTCGGTATTTAATAATCTGAGTAATATTTTACCCACGACTCAATTAATTTTGCCATTTTTCCCACTGGTTAACACAACACAACAATAAAGACTGAAATGAAGTTGAAAGTAAACGGAGTCATTTAGAAATTTGAAGATATTAATACAACTACCTGAAAGGATATTTAGCAAAATTTGTTGGTTTAAGGAAGGTAATTTATTACAGGGAAAAGTTAATCCTTCATAAGTTTGGGAAATCGACTTGTAAAGGCATTTCACAAAATATTATTTTGGTCCAAATCTCATAATTTTAATATGTCCAGCCAATTAGTACGTCAGTTATATGCCAAAAAATTAACAAATTAACAAAATATATGCATTCAAAATCAAAAATTGTATATATATGCAACATATGCGCAAAATATGGCGTTTTGCATATATTCCTAGCTCTATAATCAATATGTATCCAAAAAATTGGAAAAACGTAAATATTTTTTACTCTGCCTGGACGAAAACAGTGACCTATTCAACATCAGCCTACTCGTAATTTACGTTCGAACTATTCAAGAGGACTTCAGTGTATCATGTGAAAAGTCCCTTAACGTTAATTACACTGCTATCTATCGCAAGAGTACCTATAGTACTGCTAGTTAAATTATTATGTTATGTCATAGCAGAATATATTCACTAAAAAAATGGAATTAATAAAGAAAAAAGTAAAAACTTAATTAAATAAAAGTGGTTTGCCTTTATATTTTAATTTCGTTTTCAATTAGTTTATATAATTACGTAGGTACATAAATAAATTATTACTATTCGATTTTAATCATTAACATTTTACTATATTAATATCTACACCACTCTACGATAAGTATTACAGTTGTAACCTAGATAAAAATAATTATTTATAAATTATATAAATGGATTTCATGAAAAATTAATGTAGAAATTTAATTACGATGATGTAGAAAAAAATTTTGATTTTTAAAGTAATAGAGGGGTTATAAAAGTTTAAACAAAGAAATACAAAACATAAACCATCTTTAGGTATGTATCTATATCATGAAGACTAAATTAAATATTTATCGATATTTATCTGGGAGATAAACTAAACTTTGTCGACATAGTGCAGTTTTATAATGGTTATATTTTTAAAATCGGCTCATTGAGACCTTTTCAGGAGTATTCTATACCATGTATAGTAATGTCACAATAAAAGTTGACTTAAAAAAAAAGATAACACTATGTTTAATGTTCAAAAACTTACAAGTAAAACGTTAAACAACACTTTTAACACTTACGTTAGTCGTACTACTTATAGAGGTATGTTGGAGGTATATGACAGTACCTATGTCATAGAAAATGTGTTTATCAGAACATAAAAATATTTTACAAAAACCCAATTCATGTATATTAAAAAAAAATCTAATGTGTCCAACACATGACTTTCCAATCTAGTTATTATAGGCTTTTTCTGGTTATTTTGTACAACCTATTGCAGCACCTATATAAATGTTTAGAGGCTAAACTAAATATATACATTTTCCTCATACATCTACCTCGAAACATTTTTCTATAGATATTCATTGAAAACGAAAATACTGAAAAATTTAAATTTAGCACTCTTTCATTACGGTCCATTTTAGAAAAATCATGTATAAACAAAAATTATAGAGATCGATATCGCAAACAACTTTTAGTTCAACAATTTTCATAAAAATCAGAATTTTGCACATTTTGTCAAATTTCTCAAATACGGACCATTTCAGGAAATTTTGACATAAAACAAAAATTATAGATAATAATATTAGAAGTAACTTTTATTTGAACAATTTTCTTCTCCAAACATAAATAACAGATATATTCCATAAAATATAAAAACGGCCTTCCATAAAGTACCCCCCCAGATGTTCCGACTTTATCCAAAATCTAATCATTTCACGTCAGACCGAAATAAAACTTAAGTTTAAAATTTAATGTTTTTTTCTCTATCCGTTTTTGAGTTTTCTTCAAAATTCGAAATTTACACATTTTCTCAAATATCTCGAATACGGTCCATTTTAGAGAAATTATGTATAGGATAAAAATGACCACCTATAAAGTACCCCCCCCCCCCCAGATGTTCCGACTCTGCCCAAAATCTAATCAGTTCATTGAACGCTAGAACAGAGTTTAAGTTTAAAATTTAGTGTTTTTCTGTGTATCGGTTCATGAGTTATGGTGGATACAGACACACACACAGACATCATCGCGAAAATAGTCAAAACGGATTCAGGGGACCTCAAAACGTAAAAATCCGTCGAAAACTCGAGGTCGAAAAAAATCATGATTCCTATACTTTCCTTATATGTATACAGATGAGAAAGTAAAAAATCTGATGTGTCCAACACATGACTTTCCTATCTAGTTATTATAGGCATTTTCCGGTTATTTTGTACAACCTATTGCAGCATCTCTATAAATGTTTAGAGGATAAACTAAATATATACATTTTCCACATACATCTACCTCGAAACATTTTTCTATAGATATTCATTGAAAACGAAAATACAGAAAAATTTAAATTTAGCACTTTTCCATTACGGTCCATTTTAGAAAAATCATATATAAACAAAAATTATAGAAATCGATATCGCAAACAACTTTTAGTTCAACAATTATCATAAAAATCAGAATTTTGCACATTTTGTCAAATTTCTCGAATACGGACCATTTCAGGAAATTTTGACATAGAACAAAAATTATAGATAATAATATTAGAAGTAACTTTTATTTGAACAATTTTCTTCTCCAAACATAAATAACAGATATATTCCATAAAATATAAAAACGGCCTCCCATAAAGTACCCCCCCAGATGTTCCGACTTTGTCCAAAATCTAATCATTTCACGTCAGGCCGAAATAAACATTAAGTTTAAAATTTAATGTTTTTTCCTTTATCCGTTTTTGAGTTTTCTTCAAATTTCGAAATTTACACATTTTCTCAAATATCTCGAATACGGTCCATTTTAGAGAAATTATGTATAGGACAACAATTATAGAAAATTATATTACAAACAACTTTTATTTGAACAATTTTTATAAAAAATTATTTTTTTTTACATTTTCTCAAATTTCTCGAATACGGACCATTTTAGGAAAATTTTGCATAAAACAAAAATTATAGATAATTATATTAGAAGTAACTTTTATTTGAAGAATTTTCTTCTCCAAACGTAAATAACAGATATATTCCATAAAATATAAAAATGACCACCTATAAAGTACCCCCCCAGATGTTCCGACTCTGCCCAAAATCTAATCAGCTCATTGGACGCTGAAACAAAGCTTAAGTTTAAAATTTGGTGTTTTTTTGTGTATCGGTTCATGAGTTATGCGTTATACAGACACACACACACACACACACACACAGACACACACACACACACACACAGACAGACAGACATCATCGCGAAAATAGTCAAAACGGATTCAGGGGACCTCAAAACGTAAAAATCCGTCGAAAACTCGAGGTCGAAAAAAATCATGATTCCTATACTTTCCTTATATCTGTATACAGATAGGAAAGTAAAAAGAAGTTTTACTACTTAGATTATTAGTAAACAATACATATTGTGACAAAAACTGGGACTAACTGCATTTCTTGTCGAAATATAATTATTATATCGTTGTTGCCGCGGTGAAACCTCCTATGTGACTTTTTATCATTTTCAAATTTTTGTGCCATTTCATAGAAACTAACGTTCTCTACAGTTTAGCGAAACCTTCCATGTAATTTTCTTTTAAAATATTGTGATTTTAGATCAAAAATAAAATCTCCCTTGTTCGTTATACGTATATAAGGCATCAGAGTAAAATTGTTAGGTTTCTTATGTCTACTGAAAATTTTCATCGCGAAATTTCCTGAAACTAAACAACGTTATGAAACTGGTGGTAAAAGTGTTACAAAGAAGATTATTCAAAACCTTGGCCGATGAAGTTGACTGTCAATACGGGGACCTACTCCTTCACTCTGAAGTCCGATGGTTAATTAAAGGACGGGTGCTGAAACGTTTTCATGATGTCCTATCTGGCATAGTTCAATTTTTCAAACAACGCGATGAACCGACTCCGGAACTAGAAAATTCAATCTAGCTTAGAGATTTTGGTTTTCTCGTGGACATTACAGAGAAATTAAACGAACTTAATTTGCAGCTTCAGGGGAGAGACAAAGAACTAGCGGAAATGATTTCTGATGTGAAAGCATTTATCAAAAAACTGGAGTTTTGGGAACAAAACCTAATTAACAGCGATGCCAAGCATTTTCCTATTCTTTCAGAAAAAATATCTCAAAATCCATTAGAACCCTATGACAGCAAATATCATGTAGAAATAGTTTCTACCCTGAAGAATAACTTCAAAAATCGTTTTAAGGATTTCAACGAAATGGCTTTAGTAGCGCAGTTTGTTGTTTCACCCTTTATGGAAATTGATATCCAACAGTTTGCAACTTGTGTTATGCAGAACTTTGGCGAAGACATCGCTGCAACAGAAATGGAAGTAATTGAGTTTCAAAATGATTTAGCCTTAAAATCGTTAGTCTCAAGTACCAAATGTATCTGGCCTATTGTAAGTAAAGACAAATATTCAGTTCTATGCCGTGTTGCCTTGAAAGTGAAAGCATTATTCAGTTCAACCTATGTGTGTGAATCTTCTTTTTCCAATATGAAGTTTATTAAGAACAAATATCGCAATCGACTTATAGATGAACATTTGGATAATTGTATTCGAATGGCTGTATCAAATTATACTGCAAACATTAAAAAAATTATCGATGAGTCTGAGTGTCAGCCTTCTCATTGAACGTGCTTTTTTATTTTTCAATGTTTATGTTCATGATAGTGCGTTACTTTTTTGTTGTTATTATTAACTATTTTTTAATCTTACGTGACATGCCGTTGTGGCTGGATAAAAGTTTGTGTTTATTTTTCAAATACCTTCGTTTAGTAGGTAGGAATGTAGCTATGAACAAGTACGTACTAGTAATATTAGTTATTTTGTTATTAGTTTATTATTAGTACCTATGTATTATGTATTACCAGTTAAATAGTAAAATAAATACATAATATAATGATAAATTAACTGTGGATTATTTCATTTACGTTGCGTTACGTGGCTTCCGTGTGGGTAGCTCGCTGTTTATTCCAAAATTAACAAAGTAGCTCAACACATTGAGAGGTTGGCGACCACTGATCTAAACTATATTACAAGAAAAGATAATAAATCAAACATACAAAATGTTCAAACTAACCAACACGGTGAATGCTACTAAAACGCCGTTTCTAATTATCCAAATTAAAATTAATTCGACTCCAGTGTTGCCAACCTTGAAGTAAGATTATTCCCTTCACATACCTTCAAAATCCCCACCTTTTATAAAATCACGGACCTTTTAAACCAGGTCCTGTCGAGTTTCTAAAAATAAGTTTTTATACTAGAAATACAACAATTAACAATTTTTTTTTATTTTTCAAATCATACATTTTCCATTTAACTTTTCCATTTTTTTCACTTTTGTGTTAAAAATTCCCGCGAAACGGAAAAATTTTCTTCCCCAAATGTAAATAACGGATATATTTTATAAACTAGAAAAACGACTCCTTATAAAGTTTCGACTATGTCCAAAATCTAATTAACCTACCGCAGGATGGATTAAAGCTTAACTTTTCAATTTGGTGTTATAGACGTTACAGACGCTTACATACGGTCGATGATCGATTTTTGATCGACTGAAATCGAAATGCGCGCTCATCTGTCGTCCATTTGTCGGCGACAGGCTCCCTGAACAAAACTATAGTAATGAACTTAATTGAAACAGAAATAATATAATAAATAATTTAATTTAATAAGGTTTCCCTTGACACATTTATCAATGAGTTTAATTTTGTAGATAGTTTTAATCTAATAATGGGTGAGTATGTATAATATAATTGATATAATATTAATTATAATAATTATTATTACAATGGTTTTTGACCTCAGCAAATTCGGAAAAATGTATACCACCTTTACACATTTTTTTTTTTTGTATTAGATACAATTCATTCATTCATTTTTTGTATGATTTCATAGCGATTTCAGTTCCGTTTGTATATATCTACTCAACAAAAGAAAATTTCTCTTTTTTCCCTTTAAGGAAAACGCATTTCACATCCATTTTTATTCGTTGCACATTGTTAGTAAACGACCTTGTTTATGTGCCTCTAACGCTATAACGCTAACGAAACGAATCAGCAAATAGTTATAAAGACGAAGTCGACAGATTGTTTATTTTTATGTACTATGACAATGTGGGATCCTTATAGATAGATAAAAGCAGCGACGGAAATGGCATTGGAAATTGGAAATTTTTCTAATTAAATACTAGTTAGTCTCTTACAAATTTCAAAATATATTTTACTTTCTCGTTAACTTCAATACCAAGAGGGGGTACAAATTGAAGATATATGCTCGAACACTGACCTACGAGGCTAGATCGGAATGTTTATTAGAATCAAGCAAAAGATGGAGCTACGCGAGCGTGCTGACCAATTGTTTTGAAAGTGCTATGTGCTATGTTCGTACAACTACTGTCAGATTTTCAAACAGATTATGCATAAACATTCAGTTACTATCAATTTTATTAAATGAGTTTCGTGCAGGGATAAAGCATTTCTTTTTGACAACAGACTTAAATGCTAAAGAAAAACGGAGTTTATGGTAAATCTTTTCTTTCCTGTACAAAATGGCTTTACAATTTATTGGCGGTTTCAAAATCAATCATCTTGTAAAACCCCTTTTTTAAATAGAAAATCGACGCCACTGTATGTATATAGTTGTCATGTAAGAAGGAAGGCATTGTCTTTAGCGATTTATTATTTCCGGTACAGATGATGGCCTTTTACAGTAACAATTTCTATTACTTATGCAAATCAAAACATCTTTGCGTTCCTTTTTAGGATTCTTTAGAATACAACCTATGTTTTTACACTATTTTAAAACTTGATAGGTGTTAGAGGAAAATAGAAAAGTGCAATAATATACTTCCTTAATTGTTTCGGCCTTTACTTGATGAAAAACTTAATAACTTAAATATAATTTTTCTACGTTCATGCAAAAAACAAAACTTTATTGAACTATATTTAGTGAAAAAACTGGTTCTTTAGTACACTAGTGCAATAAAAATTTTATTGCACTCATCTGTCATTTTACTACAGCGTTTTATGATCATGACAAACATAAATATTCAAATCAATGCCAAATATTTAGTCCATTTTCATTTTCTGTGTTACGTTTTAAAAACAATTGCATATTTTATATTATTTTCAATCATTTAATAAATAAATTAATAAAAAAATGTATTTTATTAAAAATGTCATTACAAATTATGAACACAAACGTAAATAAATGCCTCAAACAAAGGTACACGATCACGGCTACTATGATTTGGATAATACAACTGCAGTTCTATAAAACATTCTTTGGTTCTTGCATGACCGTAGAAAAAATATTGTATGCAACTCGTTCAAAAAGTGTTTATTGCACTTGTTGTATAAATAACTATTAACAAATTGCAGTAAACGATAGTTTTCATTCAAAATTATTAGACAAAATTGTAGAGAAAAAGTTTTTAAACAAGTTATTCAACAAGTTTATCTAGTAATTAAAGATCAAAATTATAGATAAAAGATTCTCACATATATTGGAACTCCCAATGAACAGCAGAGCCGGCGGAAGGGCTGGGCAACCCGGGCGGCCGCCCGTGGCGAGAATGCAAGTGGCGCACGATCACAGAACACTTACTCTTAGAACGGTATCTCCCATGTTAAAAAAGGATGATAGAGTTTTTAGCGGCACCTGGTGGACGTGGTTGATTTTTTTTCAATTAAGTCCTTGTCTGGTAAGAGGCCATATGAAAGAAGAGAAAATAATAAAAAGAAGAAGAGAAGAAAAGCGCGGGGCTATTCAAATTTGACAGTAAAAATTATCCGCATTAAAAACAGTTAGCCAAATTAAGATTTGTTCACACAAATTGCATTTTTGCTTTATTGTAGCGAATATCGCTATAATAAAGCAAAAATGCAGTTTGTGTGAACAAATCTTAATTTGGCTAACAGTTTTTAGATAAAAAAAACAAGAATATTCAAAAAATAAATTTATTAAAGAATATTTATAATACAAATCCAATATTTAAAAAATGTAATGTATATGAAAATTGTATTATGTATGAAGTAGCTGGATGGCTGCTACATATTCCAGGATACAACACTGTCCATCATTTTGTGAAGAACTGTAGCTGTGAAAAAAGAAAGACAGTAAAAGTACAATCTCATTAAAATAAATGTATTAATAAAAAATTATAAGTCCGAGGAATACTTTATTTTTAATAAGTCCAACATCTACGATACAGCTTTGCAACCCCAAACGTCATGAAACAGAAATTTCACAGTATATGCCGCGTTTGAGAATCCACATCGGATGCAACTGAGATGTAGTAAAACTTTGATCATGTGATTCAGTTTACGTAAATGTAATGGGACAGATGTGTCCGATTTAAAATAAACTATTTGAGGCGCTGTTCTCCACATCTCGGTTTTTGGACATTGGCGTAAAATTTAGAGGGGCTGTAGGTGTTACTTATCCATGCCGTACGCCACTGGCAGAATTTATTTAACTGATTATTTTGCTGATAAATAAATACAAAAATTATAGCAATTAATAATTCTTGAATTATCAACTTTAAAACCCTTTATTTCGAAAACCAGTAATATTTTATGTAAGCATGTTTTGTTTAATCGTCTTATTTTGAATTAAAGAACCTTCGGTTGTTCTGTGTCCCATTCTTAATGAGACACCCTGTATATTAGACACTGAAATGTAAATTAGTCACATTTGAAGAAGTTGTACTTCGAAACGTGAAGAATTTTTCATTTTTTTTTTTTATTAAAGTGAAAATCTATCATGGTATAAAAAATAAAAGGTAAGATATCAACAGTGCCAAAAGTAGGACGACCACGCGCATGACGTCGCGCGTAGAGTTTGTATTGGTGCGAATTTAAAAATACTGACGAAGTGTTAGGAAAAAATATGCTACTTACAGACATTTTATAACATATTAAAGAATAATATGTTAGAAATTTAAGGATATTATTATAGGATAGTTAAGGAATAAGTTATGAAGAAAAATAAATGTATAAATGTAAATACTTAACTACTTTTTTATGAAAAAGATTAGATTTATATATATAAGATACATGTAATATAAATACAGAGCATAAAAATAATGTACCAAATATAAATAACTGCTACAAACTTAAAATAAAATATCATTGTATTTTTCCTGGACATAAGTAGCTACTGATAGTTTTTCATTCTTTCAACAAGTACATTTCGCAATTTTTTTTTTATTTATTGTCATATAAAATTCCACCTTTGCTGTATACTGTCGTAGTGGTGGGATTCCTCTTTTAATTCCTCTAAAGGTTCAAAATGATTAAAATATATTTTTGATAATTTATTTAAGTGGTTATACTATCTTTCACGCGAGTTTGTTATACTCAACCTTCCAATGGAAAGTATGGCAAGGTAGCACACCTTCTAATATGCATCTGGATATTCTCATTTTCACCGTATATATCTATGTGTCTGTAACGTGTCGAGGGTGGGTTAACTTATGGCACTTAGGCCTCACTAGAACCATTGTGCATCCTCCTAAGTAGATAGGCACCTCCTAGCTCGTGAGCTAGCTTACAGATTTAACGTCGCCAAGAGGTGCCTCTCTTATATCAGCTGGTGTTAGCCAATTCTTGCCGAACACAAATCTTCTAATACATGAAAGCTTCGGGCAATCGTGGATGAAATGGTCGATAGTCTCATCTTCTTGTTCGCAACACCTGCATAGTGCGTATTCTAACAGCCCCATGATATTGCAAAGCTCATATGTATGCTGACGATACGCAGTTATATATGTTTTTTAACAAAAAAGATGAATCAGAGTGCATTCAGAAAATAAATACCGATCTAAATGCCTTGGTGAAAGTATCTACCCAACATAATTTGGTGATTAATTCAGAAAAATCAGCTGTTATGTTTTTTGGAGCTGCTTCTTCTAACGTGTCTATAAAAATTAACGATGTGGCTCTACCAACTGTTCAAAAAGCAAAAAATTTGGGGATAATGCTAGACAATCGATTGAAATTCACAAATCATGTTTCTTATGTTCTACAAAGATCCTTTTTTAAACTAAAAACTATATCATAGCAGACATTTATTTGACAAAAAACTAAAGATACAACTCTGTGACTCTCTCGTTCTAAGTAATGCAAATTATTGTGATTTTGTATATGGACCTTGTCTTTCAGTAACAGATTCAAATAGGGAATACAATAGAAATAGGTAAGGATAATTTTCTGACCGTAGCAGAATTTTATAAGTATAAATAAAAATTTTTTAGGTTTATTCGGTCATGTGTTTATTTTAGAACAGCACTACATATCTTTCGAAGCATTTTTTCCATTTTCGGGTGCAGTCAAAATTTAATAAAATTTGGAGACCATTTTTTTTTCTCCTGGGCTCGTCTGACTATGTCTCCGAATAACACTGAAGTCTATTAGTTTATTGTGTTTTACCCCATGTTAGTTCGTAGCACCCACTCTGTCACCTTTGTACCTTGTACAAGTTTGTACAGATTCTTGGGTGAGTGGTTTCTATACGTTGTTGGATTGACCTGGGGTTGTCGAAAAAGTGCCTGTATTTTGCGATCTAAAGCTTCGCATTCGCACAGTATGTGTTTGGCCGTTTCTGGTTTCTTGTGACATAGTCGGCATATGAGTTCCCCATTGTACATGCCAATTTTGTTCAAGTGTCCCTTTACTGGGGCGTGCCCAGTCTTGAACCCTGTTATTACTTTCAACTGGTTCCTATTCATAAAGAGTAGTTCTCCATTTCTTTTGGGACATGGTCTGCCTATAAAGGCTTTTCCATGTGCCTGTTTTGGGGTGCTTTCCCAATAGTTAATATGTTGTTCCAGAATCCAGTCGTTTATGAAACCCTGGACTGTACCTTTTGGTACTCCTGGGTTTGTGTCTGGTTCCGGTGTTTCTTCTGACCCTCTTTTTGAAATTTCGTCAGCCTTTTCGTTGTCTTCGACCCCTTGGTGACCTGGCACCCAAAATAGTTTTGCTCAATTTCGGTCTGCCAGTGTTCTTAGTTCTTCGACGTAACTTTCTGACTCGATATGGCCTTAAGTGCCGCTTGGCTATCTGACATTATTTGAATATGCTGATTTTCGACAGCTCTTTCATTGTTCGTTTTTGCACATTGCAAAATTGCGTATACTGCGTCCTGAAATACCGAGGAATATATTCCTATAGCATAGCTATGGTTAGTATCAGAGTTTTTGGAGAATACTTCTGTCCCAGTGCCTTCTGTAGTCTTAGACCCGTCTGTATGCCAGATTTGTTCCTGTCATTGAGCATAGGGCTCCCTTGTGGTGATCTCCGCTCTTTCCTGTATTAAAACCTCAAATGGAGTATTAAAAGAGTATCTCTTGGTTATGTGGTCTGATCTTATGTCTAGCACGTCTCCTGTCACTAACCTTGAGATACTCATGTGACCTGGGCTAATGTCAAGATTTCCCAGTGTATTCCCTAATCTGTAAGCATCTAATCTTGCCTCTCCTTGCATCACATAGCGAAGAGGTGGGAGTCCCATTAATGCTTCCATTGTAGCTGTGAGGGTTGTTTTCATTGTCCCGTTATTTCGAGGCAGGCAAGTCTCTATACCTTCCTTAGCCTCGTTAGTGCTTTCCTTTGCTGTGTCTTTGGCCACCACACTGAAGCTGCGTATGTTATTATCGGTCTCACCACCATGTTATAAAGCCAATATACCATGTCTGGTTTTAACCCCCATTTTTTTCCAAAGGTTTCCGCTCTCCTTATGGTTTTTCTAGATGCTGGTTCTATGTAAGACTCGAGTCAATCATAACCTCGAGATATTTTACCTCCCCTTTAAGCTCCCTCCAATTTCCTCCTGCGTGTGAATGCAATCATGTCAGATTTGTTTGGGCTAATGTTTAGTCCTTCCGCCTCTGTCCATTTTGTTACTATATTTAGAGCCTCTTGTATTCGATCTCTTACTATAATATTGTATATTCGCTGCGCCATGATCACTAGATCATCGGCATATTCCAGGGTTCTATGTCCCTTATCTTTGAGAGCCCTAAGCAGCCCGTCCACTACAAGGTTCCACAGTAGTGGAGACAGCACTCCACCCTGCGGACATCCTCTCGCTACCTGTACCGCTATTGTCTCTCCCATAAGGGTTGTGTGTATAGTTATCTCCCTTAACATAGAGTCGACACGCACGTGTCCTCGATTCCTCTGTGTTTAAGAGATCTAATGATCGATTCAACGGAAGTATTGTCAAATGTACCTTCGATATCCAAGAATGCTCCCAGCATTACATCCTTGTTTTCCAGTGTGTTCTCCACCCCTTTTATTAATTGATGGAGAGCTGTTTCAGTTGATTTCCCTGCACTATAAGCGTATTGGTCTTGGTATATTGGCTTCTGAACCATTCCCTGTTGGGTACTAATTAACTGTGCTGTTCCTAAAGTGGCGCTCGGAAACAGTAACAAAGCCTACACAAAACACGAGGCTAATAACCGTAGCAGTTGATGCCGATGCCACAATAAAAATATCCCGTCTCTAATATGGTTTTGGTATAGAAGTTATCCTAATATTTCTCCAAGCTTTTGGTATGTGTCTAAAGGCGAGGCTACAGAGTCTGCTGTATAAAATACCTCTTTATAACATTATTGGATAAATTCCGTCCATGCTCGGTGATTTATATGGTTCGAATGAGCTAATTGCCCATTTTAGTTTATCATAGTTCACCACTTGTTTGGCTATCCTTCAATCTTCCCTGTTGGCTCTATAATGAGCTTTCAGTCCGTTTAGATTCCGGTTAGCCGGTGTGTGCGTGCTATGGTTTGTGCACCAGGGAAGTGAACACTGAAGGGTTCCCTTAGTGTTTCCTTCCCTGTGATTGTGTACTCCCCCAGTTCATTCTTAAGGGTTTTTATTGTGTGTAGTGTGTCTTTTGAGAGAATTTTTTGGAGCCTGGCACATTCTTGAGTGTCTGCTATCTCCTCACAGTGCCTTCTCCAAGACTCTCTCTTGACTTTTCTTTTTTTAAAGTGTGCTAAAATAACATGACGGAATAAACCTAAGAAATTTTTATTTATATAGAAGTAGGTAAGTTTATTCTCTTACTTATAGAAAGTATGACAAGTGAAATTTGATGTCCGATAATCGATCCTTGAGGCACACCGGTATTAATTGAAAGTCTACTTGAAATATCACCTGACGGAAGAACAACTACTTGTTTTCCATTTTTCCACGATTTTCATATATTTCTATTGAATTCAAATAATCCAAATTCAATATATATTTTTAAGTATCTACTTTTCAACATTTTTTTTAGGTATTGAAATCGCTTCAAATAATTTCTATATTAAAGCTGAACTCCACATAATGTATGAGATAATTCTAGATAAAAATATATCTTATCTGGCAGTATCGAGTAATAGCCCGTAACTTTTGTCGTTCCATAGTTATGGTTTAAGAATTATACAGGTGTGATATAATATATGTATACGGGCCCCAAATACGCGAGTAATTCACAACTGGTATGTCAAAGTTCTTTTTTCTTTTTGTTTGATATTTCTAATCTTTATGGCAAACGTTTAGATGTGTTTGTTCTAACTGATAACTGATAACTTGTTATTCATAATAAAATAAGAGAAAGTGAAAATTGATAGAAAAATAAAGAATATTATTTAATAAATATGTTTATACCTGTAATAAACTTGCAAATAGCATTAAAGTCAAAAATATTGGGCAAACACAACCGTTTTAAAATCCAGATTTCAAGAGCACTGAAACGTTTGAAAACGTGTAATTAATTTTATCAAATTCTGAGACGTTTTCTTAGAATTTGACACTATAGAACTCAATTTTATCGGTAATATAATAATATTATTAAAAAGGTATGTAGAGTTAAGTAAATACATCTCTGGTAAATACGTATAACAAAAACTGTTCAGTTATAAATTTGTTAAAAGTGGGGATGATTGAAGTGGGGTTAATGAGTTTCTGGCTTGCATTATTGTCGACACAATTTTAGTTTTATGTGGCTGATTAAAAATTATTCTGATTCGAATTATTAAGGAGATTAGATTATTATCTTATTTCTTAGAAACAATTAAGTAATTGTAATTGTAAGTGTAGATTTAAAAGAAAATATCGATTTTTGTATAGGTCGTGAACTTGAGATTTAAAATTTATAATTTTATAGAAAAGGACTTTTCACAGTTTGCTTATGGAAAATGACTTTCGGTCGAATCTGCTAAATTGTATATATGTGTGAGGGGTTCGTGTTTGTTTGAAAGAAACTTAAGCTTTTTTTTTAGTATTTTTAATTATAAAAATTGTAGAACATTATAAAGAAAAACAATATGCCGACAACGGTCGACTATATGTCTATTCTTAAACATTCAGGAAGGAATGATAAAAAAACCGCGACTGTAACACGAGTTATGAGTACGTATCTCTTCCTTCTTTAATGAACTGTATACAGAGTGTTGTCCAAAGGTTGTAGAACCGTACATGTTTCAGTTTTTGACCTTTTAATTAAAAGTGTCTACGGGCACAAAGTTCTCCTAAGACTTGTTTTTGAATTCTCATAATTTTCCAAAAACGTTATTTTGCTATAAGGTCATTTTTACTTTTCTATCTGTATACAGATAAGGAAAGTATAGGGATCAAGATTTTTTCGACAAATTTTTACGTTTTGGGGTCGCTTGAAGACGTTTTGACTATTTTTTAGATGTGTGTGTCTGTATACTCAATTACTCATGAACATATAAACAAGAAAACACCAAACATCCTACGGTGTGTTAATTAGATTTTGGGCATAGTCGGAACATCTCTATAAAGTACCATAGAGGGTCTTTTTTCTTCTTTATGGAATATATGTTATGTACGCTTGGCGAAAAAAATTCTTCCAATAAAAGTTGCTTGTGATTTTATTCTCTATAATTTTTGTCATTTACATAATTTTCCAAAAATGGTTCGTAATAGAGACTTTTTATCAAAAGTGCAGAATTCAAATTTTAAAGAAAATTGTTCAAAAGTTGCTTGTAACACAGCTTATACAATACAGCTAAAACACTCTCTTGGCGGCAACGGTTTGCGTCGATTTCGTCGCGCATCGCTTAAGCTCCGCCTTCGGAGGGAAAAGATGGTTTTGGCGTTCAGAAGCGTACTTAGGTAAGGTGTTGAGTCCTGCGAATAATTTCGTTGATTGTATAATTTCGTGGAGCCTATAATTTCGTTGATTTTGTTTGGGTTAAAGGTACTGTTATTATTTTGGTGACTCTTTAGCTGTGAGTAGAATGAGTGAAAAAAAAGACATCATTCTGTTTGTGCAGTCAAAAGCTGTTTTAATAAGGGTTATACCTGCAAGAAAACATTCTTTAGTTTTCCCAAGGACCCAAACCGATAAGTAACACATAAGAAATTTTCATTGTTAAAAATATAATTTATACAGGGTGTCCCATTAGTGCGTTATTGTTCATTATTTTGTTGTAGACACGCAAAAAAGTTTTAAATAAAAGTTATATGGATTTGAAAAATACCTACATATTTTAAAAATATCTTTGGATATACAGGGTGTCACGTTTTTGCCTGGCAAATTAAAATGTATGTTTTATAAATGGAACACCTTGTATTTTATTTTATGATGAAATTATTAACACCCTAAATTATTGTAAAGACGAGTTGCTACAGAAAAAATTTAACAGGTATGTGTGTGGTTACCTTTTAATAAAAGCCTTGCGGATCCACTCCTGTGATACCTGTCTTAAATATAACAAAGATCACGTTGAATTAGATGATTGTCATTTATTTAAAATTTTAAAAATAATAGCAGTCGGTTGATCAAAATATGAACGGTGATTGGAGAATTTTTTTTGCAGTGTTCTCACTACCTAGAATGGATATGAAATATATTTGTTCAATTGAAGGCAATAGCATACTTTTTCGTTTTGTAATCTGTGCATGGATATTAGCCAATCTATGCACATGCTACAAAACGAAAAAGTATGCTATTGCGTTTAACTACAAATATATTTCATATCCATTTTAGGTAGTGAGAACACTTTAACAAAATTAAATCTACATATCACGTTCATATTTTGGTCACCCAACTCCTATTATTTAAAATTTTTTAAATAAGTGACAATTCTGTTAAACTAATTGTTAATATATATTTTAGTTATTGATATTAAATATACAGTAAAATTTTTGTGTAGACTCGATAAATAATAGCATTTTTGTTTTTATTGTGTCCACATTTAAAAAAAAAAATTTTTAATCAAACTACATGATACTAATTTAATTACGAGTATTAAAATTAAAGTCCTGAAAGTTTCGGTGAAGATGAGGACAGAGCATCTGCCTTCTACGCAAAAAGCCCGGGATCGAATCTAGGCCGAGGACTAATTAATTTTTCATGTTTATTTTATTTTATTTTATAAATTAGTCAACTTCGTAAATTATTTTAAAATTAGTTATTTTGTCTAAATAACCTAAACTATTTTTTTAAATTTGTAGATTTTCGTTAGTGGGTCGTAGAAAAAATATACTGACCATATCGAGTGGATTGTTCATATCACAATCAGACGATTGAGTACTCCGCCTACGACGTCGTGCTCAAACTTCGTCTTTGTGTGATATGGCTATCATATCCACCCTTGTTGAACTAACTACTATTCATTTGTTTTCTTGGTTTAAGTTTTACATCAGAAATAGGAACTAAATTAATTTACTTTTCAAGTTTTCTTGTAAAAATCGATATTACTTTCTCCAAGTACAAATTTAGTACCTACCTAAAATAAGTACTACTTATGTAATTTCGTGTAATATTGTAATTCAAATTTCACATTACTATAAAGTTTCAAAATTCCCTACTTCGGTATGGTCAGATAAAAATTGAATATATTACGAGTATATTAATAAAAACTGTCAAAGTATTACTTCTACAAATCTGTATTTCAATTAATAAGAATACATCTAAATATAACCAATATTGTTAAAATAAAAGCACAAATTCTTTATAATTCCAAAATACCATAGAGTTCCCAGACCTTAGTCGAAGCATTCGTTTATCTAGGTATAAACCCTTTGCGCGAAGAGTAACACTTGCCAGACACACGGGTTACCACTTGATTTGCATCCACGAGCATGAAAAAATTCTTTAACAATTGAAGCCCTTGGTGTAAAAAGGATCCAAGCCACAATTTGTCGTGAAGTGACTGTTTTAGCTCAAAACATTTGTTAACGCGGATTTTACTAGCCACATACAAATTATTTTACCTCTAAAAGATGTGCTATTTTTCGTAATATTTATATTTAAATAATTTTTTTAATTATATTTGACAGATTTAAAACAAATTAAAAATTTAATTTCCCAAAACTTACTTAATATGGCATGTAACCAACCTTATTACACCAAGGTTTTCAATTTTTTCAATAATAAAAAAATTGTTTAATCCGGGCCCGACTTTTCCCTCGAATCTAACAGAGATAGCACCATTCCGTCTTGCTTGGTTCTCGACCGCCAGATCAAAGACGCCGACACGGAGTTGTGGAGCTGTATTGTATAAGCTGTGCTTGTAATGTCATTCTCTATAATTCTTCTTTTATACATGATGTCCCTAAAATGAACCATATTCGAAATATTTGAGAAAGTGCAAATTTCGAATTTTGAAAACGAATATAGATAAAAACACCAAATTTTAAAACTCAAGTTTTAATCCATCCTGCAATGAGCGGATTAGATTTTGAGCATAGTCGGAACATCTGAGGGGTTACTTTATGGGGAGCTGTTTTTGTACTGTAAGGAATTTATCTGTTATTTACACTGATAGAAGAAAATTCTTCAAACATAAGTTGTTTGCAATACCATTCTCTATAATTTTTGTTCTGTACCTACATGATTTCTCTAAAATGGACCGTAATGAAAGAATTTGAGGAAAACTGTAAAATTTTAATTAAACGTTCGTTGGCAACAAAAAAATGGTTTGAGTAGTTCGTGCTATAAACATTTACAGGGTGACACAATAAGTTGTACAAAATAATCGGAAAAAGGATGTAATAACTAAACAGGAAAGCAGAGTTGGCTCGGATACAGGAAAAAAGTATCCGAGTACCGGATACGGATACTTACAATGTACCCGGATACTTTTTAGGATACTTTCACCTAAAAAGTACTCGGATACAAGTATCCGGATACTTTTTTCGGATACTTTTAAGGATACTTTTAAAGTGACAATAAATAATACTAGGCATAAATAAATGATCGAAAATGAAAAGCGATATAATAGAAACAGGAAAAAACTACTCAATAAGTTGTTTATTATTTTTATTCTGTGAATATAAAACATTAAAACATAAAGGTGCGTGTAAATAAAACGAGTCGCGCCTGAACCCCGCCAAAAACTAGCCAGTGTCGTGTCCATATAAATCTAACCAGAGGAGGTTTCTCCATTGGTTCATTTGTGCAGTGAACACCCAGTTAAATTTCATAAGAGCACATTATTTTTAAATCACATAATAATATAAATTCACTTTAATATATTTATTATTTTCGTACGTATTATTCTCTACTTTTTTTGGTACTCCACTACACTCAGGCTGATCGCGTTTGTTGGTTCAATATGTTGATTGAATGTGAAAGGTGTCTAAGAATGAATGATGAAAAGACAGGTTAATAGATCCGTGAAACAGCAGTATGGCTGCTTGAAACCACGCTATTTTTAGCATAATTTTGTGCATCGCACGTAGATTACGTCACGACAGTTAACTTCGCTACGATTAGTTGTTGTGGTTCGTCAAGGTCACTCTGACTGGGCGCCTTTAATTCGACGTTGCCACATTTGGTAGATTTCTGCTTTTTTGGTAGGTTTTCAGCTATTTTGGCTAGTTTTAGTAGGCAATTTTCTTTTGGTAGATTTCTCTAAATTAAAATCGAATTACTCAAATAAAACTTCTTACTTAAATAATTTTATTGCCAAAATAAATTGCTAAAAACGTTAAGGCCGGGCGATCATCAAAATAAATAATCAGTTATTTTCGTCTAGTAGATTACTTAAAAATAATCGATTCTTTACGATTTATCGATTATTTTCAATTAATCGATTATTTTCGATTAATCGATTCTATTCGATTAATTGATTATTTTTAATTCTTTTTGGTTCTTTTGGATTCTTTTTCGATTCTTCTCGATTCATATAGAGTTTCGTGTAAAATGTAAAAAAAAATTCATTTAAATCGCTTGAGAAATATAAATAAAGACTTTTTTAAGGGTATTACTTCCTCTTAACGTATAATATAAGGTTACAAATTAAGGGTTTAAAAAACGGTATAAATAAAAAAAAATTGTCTATTCAAATCAACTATTAAAAAATTTTATAAATAAAAATGAATAGAAAATTTCCTATAAAATGTTCTTCCAAACTTTTATTCAAATCACTTGAGAAATATAAATAAAATATTACGGCAGGGGGCAGGGCACATCCTCCTTAAAAGAAAAGCTTTCGAATAGCTCTCCTACAAAAAAATTGATTTTAGCTCTTACGATTGTGGTAAATAATTTAAAAGTATCCGAATGCCGAAAAAAGTATCCGATATCCGGATACTTACAAATTTGGTCACGGATACGGATACCGGATACAAAATTTGAAAAGTATCCGGATACAGCTTTCGGATACACATAAAGTATCCGGATACTGCATCCGGATACAGAAGTATCCGGATACTACCCAACTCTGCAGGAAAGTCATGTTCTTTCTATTATTTTTGAAAAAGTAAAAGTAAAATCACAAGACCATTTCTAGTCTCTAGGACATCTAATAAATGTTGAACACATTGATATTATACAGTGTAGAACCAAATCAGGTTTTTTACTTTCCTGTTTACAGATAAGGAAAGTATAGGAATCATGATTTTTTTCGACGTTTTGAGGTCCCCTGAATCCGTTTTGACTATTTTCGCGATGATGTCTGTGTGTGTGTGTGTGTGTGTGTGTGTGTGTGTGTGTGTGTGTGTGTGTGTGTGTGTGTGTGTGTGTGTGTGTGTGTGTGTGTGTGTGTGTGTGTGTGTGTGTGTGTGTGTGTGTGTGTGTGTGTGTGTGTGTGTGTGTGTGTGTGTGTGTGTGTGTGTGTGTGTGTGTGTGTGTGTGTGTGTGTGTGTGTGTGTGTGTGTGTGTGTGTGTGTGTGTGTGTGTGTGTGTGTGTGTGTGTGTGTGTGTGTGTGTGTGTGTGTGTGTGTGTGTGTGTGTGTGTGTGTGTGTGTGTGTGTGTGTGTGTGTGTGTGTGTGTGTGTGTGTGTGTGTGTGTGTGTGTGTGTGTGTGTGTGTGTGTGTGTGTGTGTGTGTGTGTGTGTGTGTGTGTGTGTGTGTGTGTGTGTGTGTGTGTGTGTGTGTGTGTGTGTGTGTGTGTGTGTGTGTGTGTGTGTGTGTGTGTGTGTGTGTGTGTGTGTGTGTGTGTGTGTGTGTGTGTGTGTGTGTGTGTGTGTGTGTGTGTGTGTGTGTGTGTGTGTGTGTGTGTGTGTGTGTGTGTGTGTGTGTGTGTGTGTGTGTGTGTGTGTGTGTGTGTGTGTGTGTGTGTGTGTGTGTGTGTGTGTGTGTGTGTGTGTGTGTGTGTGTGTGTGTGTGTGTGTGTGTGTGTGTGTGTGTGTGTGTGTGTGTGTGTGTGTGTGTGTGTGTGTGTGTGTGTGTGTGTGTGTGTGTGTGTGTGTGTGTGTGTGTGTGTGTGTGTGTGTGTGTGTGTGTGTGTGTGTGTGTGTGTGTGTGTGTGTGTGTGTGTGTGTGTGTGTGTGTGTGTGTGTGTGTGTGTGTGTGTGTGTGTGTGTGTGTGTGTGTGTGTGTGTGTGTGTGTGTGTGTGTGTGTGTGTGTGTGTGTGTGTGTGTGTGTGTGTGTGTGTGTGTGTGTGTGTGTGTGTGTGTGTGTGTGTGTGTGTGTGTGTGTGTGTGTGTGTGTGTGTGTGTGTGTGTGTGTGTGTGTGTGTGTGTGTGTGTGTGTGTGTGTGTGTGTGTGTGTGTGTGTGTGTGTGTGTGTGTGTGTGTGTGTGTGTGTGTGTGTGTGTGTGTGTGTGTGTGTGTGTGTGTGTGTGTGTGTGTGTGTGTGTGTGTGTGTGTGTGTGTGTGTGTGTGTGTGTGTGTGTGTGTGTGTGTGTGTGTGTGTGTGTGTGTGTGTGTGTGTGTGTGTGTGTGTGTGTGTGTGTGTGTGTGTGTGTGTGTGTGTGTGTGTGTGTGTGTGTGTGTGTGTGTGTGTGTGTGTGTGTGTGTGTGTGTGTGTGTGTGTGTGTGTGTGTGTGTGTGTGTGTGTGTGTGTGTGTGTGTGTGTGTGTGTGTGTGTGTGTGTGTGTGTGTGTGTGTGTGTGTGTGTGTGTGTGTGTGTGTGTGTGTGTGTGTGTGTGTGTGTGTGTGTGTGTGTGTGTGTGTGTGTGTGTGTGTGTGTGTGTGTGTGTGTGTGTGTGTGTGTGTGTGTGTGTGTGTGTGTGTGTGTGTGTGTGTGTGTGTGTGTGTGTGTGTGTGTGTGTGTGTGTGTGTGTGTGTGTGTGTGTGTGTGTGTGTGTGTGTGTGTGTGTGTGTGTGTGTGTGTGTGTGTGTGTGTGTGTGTGTGGTGTGTGTGTGTGTGTGTGTGTGTGTGTGTGTCGCATAACTCATGAACCGATACACACAAAAACACCAAATTTTAAATTTAAGCTTTGTTCCAGCGTCCAATGAACTGATTAGATTTTGAGCAAAGTCGGAACATCTGGGGGGTACTTTATAGGGGGTCATTTTTATATTTTATGGAATATATCTGTTATTTACGTTTGGGAAAGAAAATTCTTCAAATAAAAGTTACTTCTTATATTATTATCTATAATTTTTATTCTATATAAAATTTTCCTAAAATGGTCCGTATTCGAGAAATTTGACAAAATGTAAAAAAATATTTTTTTTATAAAAATGTTTGAATAAAAGTTGTTTGTAATATAATTCTCTATAATTTTTATCCCATACATAATTTCTCTAAAATGGACCGTATTCGAGAAATTTGAGAAAATTTTAAATTTTTAAATTTGAAGCAAACTCAAAAACGGATAGAGGAAAAAACATTAAATTTTAAACTTGTTTTATTTCGGCCTGACGTAAAATGATTAGATTTTGGACAAAGTCAGAACATTTGGGGGGGGGGGGTACTTTATGGGAGGCCGTTTTTATATTTTATGGAAAATATCTGTTATTTATGTTTGGAGAAGAAAATTGTTCAAATAAAAGTTACTTCTAATATTATTATCTATAATTCTTGTTATATGTCAAATTTTCCTGAAATGGTCCGTATTCGAGAAATTTGACAAAATGTGCAAAATTCTGATTTTGAAGAAAATTGTTAAACTAAAAGTTGTTCGCGATATCGATCTCTATAATTTTTGTTTTTACATGATTTGTTTAAAATGGACCGTAATGGAAAAATTGAAGAAAAAGTACTAAATTTAAATTTTTCAGTATTTTCGTTTTCAATGAATATCTATAGAAAAATGTTTCGAGTTAGATGTATGTGGAAAATGTATATATTTAGTTTATCCTCTAAACATTTATGGAGGTGCTGCAATAGGTTGTACAAAATAACCGGAAAAAGCCTGTAATAACTAGATAGGAAAGTCATGTGTTGGACACATTAGATTTTTTGAATTAAAGTAGGAAAACTAAGATTATGTTTATAAATCTATTATGTATACAGGGTGTCCAGGAAAATGTGGGAGGTCTCTCGGATTTAGATAGAACATTAAAAAATAAGATGACAAGTTCCCATAAATTTTTTTCCTAGCGGCCATCCCTACGGAGATACGGCCTCGAAAGGGACACCACTTGAAATCAATTTTTCTCTAATAACTTTCAAACTACCTACGTAATATAATTTAATGAAAATTTAATATGATAAACCGTAGTAAAAACCTCTTAAAATACTGCCCTTAAAACATAATTAGCTTGTTTAATTTACCAAGGGCGCACTAGGTTGTAGATTTTAATGCTTACATTTTTAATACTTTGCATGATCAGGAGTAAAAAAAATAATTTCAATACCTTGAACGTTAAGCTTAATGTTCAAGGTATCAAAGGGGGGGAGCAATGGGGGAACAAGGGGGAAAGGGGGGACAATGGGGGGGGGGGGGGGGACAATGGGGGGGATAATGGGAAGGGACAAGGGGCAAAGGTGACAGGGGGGACAAGGAGGGGCAGGGGGCAAGGAGGGCAGGGGACAAGGAGGGACAAGGGGCAAGGGGGGGCACTTGCCCCCCCCCCCCCCCCCGGCTTTTACGACTTAATTAACAATGCGTAAGATATGCATTACGAACAACAATAGAAATAATAATATTCAGGCTAATATAGTTGAAGAATATTATAGGTTGAATATATTTATTGCATATCTGGATTCCCTTACGTCGCTTACATCACGCTTTTCCGAAGACTGTTAGTTTTTCCTTAAGCCTGTTAACATCCCAAATACATAAAAAAATACTTTTTTCACTACCGATTAGAAAATGAAAGTAGTGGAAAAATTTGGAATCGACAATTTTGAAGCTGAATACCAAACTGGAGTACGAAAGAGTTTTCTGCACACAATGAGCTCTCCATTGATGATATAGCGTCCAAACATTGTCAATTTTATCCAAATTATTTATGACTCTTCCACCAACGACAGGACAGAGTTAATCAAAAAAACGTTTAACACGCTAAGCCATGTTAAAACATGGCGACGGTCTATTCGATCAGTGCGAAGTCATGGTAGGGGAAGTAAAAGCGATACTAGCGCAAGCTGCAGATAATTCGAGTACTTTAGGGCGATATTTTAGCGTATCAAATACACGTATACATTTTACTTTTTGCTAAAAAAATAGGTTAAAAACAATTAAATGAGCAACCGGAGTTGCTATGTTGCAAATTATACTAGCAAAAAACTGCAAATTATATAAATTTTCAAAATCGAAATTAAATCAAAGACATTAATGGACCGCTGTATAATAAGAAGAAAAAAATATATTTTTGTAATAATAACAGTTATAGAATAGTACATTATATACCTAGGGTGAGAGTTGAGCTATTATTTACCGAGCACTTTTATATCCTGAGGCGCCTAGCGCCGAGGGCTATAATGTGCGAGGTAAATAATAGCTTTCTCAGCCGAGGTATATATAGAATTTTTTTTTACTACTAACATTAGCAATTTTAATTTTGACATAAGTAATTTCCTAACAATTTGTTAAATATTTCGAAATATCAAGCAGAGTGGAGCGTGTTTCTAATCAAACTGGCTTTATTTATGTAAAAATTTGGCATGTGTCAAATTTTGATATGATTCTAGGAAATATCCCACTGCATTTTTGATATTTTAGTGACATGGATTTATTGGTATCAATTAATAATTTTTGAAGCCTATTGCCGGTGTTGAATTTCCTAGTTAATATATATTTTTGTGCTTTTGGTTAAAATTACGTTAACAAGTGTTTCTGTTAATAACGTTAAGAATATAGAATTTTTCTCATTATTTACCTAGGTGTTTTTTTTATTATCATTATTTACCTAGGGTGAGAAATATTACTTCTCGTTAGGGGAATGGAGTGAATAATATAATGTGATATGATTGTTTTAACCGAAACATTTATTAGAAATGATATAGAATATTTCGAAAAGCCGGGCTATCAACTTATATATAACTATGGTAATTTAAATAGAAACGATGGAGTAGTGGTTTTCTTAAAAAATAAATACAAATATAGATCTCAAATAGAAAAAATAGGACAATTTTCAGTAGTAGAAATATATATAACTTGTGAGAACAAAAAAGAAATATTAATAACAAGAATGTATCGGTCTCCATCCACTGATAGTAATGAATTCATTTTTGAACTACGCCACTACCTTGAACAAAAACATACATTAAATATACAACAACATGTATTTCTGGGAGATATTAATCTAAATATTAAGGGAAATATTTTAGAACCCGCCTTTGAGTATCTAAATTTATTGTATGAATTTAATTTCGAATCGTTAATAAATAAATACACTAGAATAAAAGGAAACTCGAAAAGCTGCATTGATCACATTTTTTTAAAAAGTAACTTTAATAATGTAAAACAAAATATCCTAGCAGCAACATTTGAAAGTTGTGTGTCAGACCATAAAGCTATAATACTACATATCCCACTAAAACCAGTAAATTGCTTTAACACTAAAGATCTCAATAAAAAAGTCATTAATTATAAAAATCTAAAAAATGATCTTCAAAATAATAATTGGAATAGTTACTATAACTCTGAAGACATAAATAAAAAATGTGATATATTTATTAATACCCTTAAAAAATTAGTAGAACAGAACACTCAATTAATAAAAATAAAAAAATCAGAACAAAAAAGACAAAAATGGATGACAGATGGTTTGGTAAATTCAGTAAATAAAAAAAATAAATTATATAAAGAATATTTAAAAGATCCCGATGATATATTAAAGAAAACCAATTATTTTAATTATAGAGAAAATTTAAAAACCCTAATAAAAGCAGCAAAAAAAAATTATTACAGAAATGAAATTACGAAAAATAAAAATCACTCTAAAATTTTATGGAATATTGTAAATAATAAGTCAAATGAAAAAAACTCTCAAAAAATAGTAACAGAATTACAAACTCATAATGGCAGCTGCCGCTCAGTAGACAAATATGACATAGCGGAACTTTTTATTGAACACTTTAGTAATATTGGTAAAAATTATGCTGATAAAATTTCGAAACCACAAACAACACCCCCAAAAAATAAAAACAATGTAAATTCTATATTTTTATCTGACACCACTGAAAACGAAATCGGAAGCATAATAGATTCACTTAAAAATAATAAAGCACCAGGCGTAGATGGCATAAAGGCTGAGATTTTAAAAAATATTAAATATGAAATAATACCACAAATAGTTCATCTTATAAACTCTATATTTCATGTGGGAAAATGTCCCAATCAGTTCAAAAAGAGCACTATCTTGCCATTACATAAAAAAGGCGATAAAAGCAATATGTCAAACTACAGACCAATCTCTTTAATAACAAATTTAACAAAAATATTTGAAAAAACCATAAAACAAAGATTGATTACATTTTTTAAAAAACATAACTATATTTCAAAATGTCAGTATGGGTTCCAAGAAGGTTTATCTACCAGCGACGCAATAGTGGAATTAACAAATACAGTCTATCGGTTAGTTGACGACAGTAAACCAAGTATCTGCGTATTTCTGGATCTAGCCAAGGCGTTTGATACTGTTTCACATGAACAGCTAGTGGATGCTTTGGAGGATGCAGGAATACGTGGCCCAGCACATGATCTTCTCAAGGATTATTTAAAGGACAGGCAGCAACAGGTAAAAGTTAATGATGTTGTCAGCCAATTTCACACCACAACTTATGGTGTCCCTCAGGGCACCGTATTGGGTTCACTTTTATTCAGTGTATATATTAATGGTCTTTTCGATGTTGAAGTAGAGGGCAAAATAATCAGTTTTGCTGATGATACTGCTGTCATATACAGCAGTGACACATGGGAGAATTTAAAAACAAAAATAGAGTCAGATTTTTCAAAAATTATCGATTGGTTTCGACATAAAAAACTAACAATTAATTTTGACAAAACCTATTTTATGCCTTTTAGTAGTTATAAAAATTCTTTGCCACCATATAACGAAATTAATATTCCTAGCTTGCAAAATATTATTATAAAATACACCCAAGAAATAAAATACTTAGGTATTAAAATCGATTCTCACTTGAAATGGGATGCACATGTTGGAGACATTGCGAGGTGTTTACGATTGCTACTTTCAAAGTTTAAATATCTAAAATCAATACTAGAAATTAACCAACTAAAAATAATCTATTACTCACTCGTAGAGTCAAGATTAAATTACGGGATTCTTGGATGGGGTGGTATTTTACAAACACACCTAAAAAATATAGAAGTACTTCAAAGAAAAATTTTAAAAATCATATACAATAAAAAAATGGACCATCCCTCTGACTTACTATTTTTGGAGAGTAGGGTCATGGATATCAGACAACTATATGTTTATTCTATTATATTGAACATCTATAAAAATAAAAATATATTACGAAATATAGAACACAACTACTCTACTCGGTTAAAAAATAAAAATTTCGTAGCTACTGATATAAGTAAAAAAACAATTGGACAAAGAAATATTCTATATCTATCTTCTAAGATATTTAATTACTTGCCCAATATGTATAAAATTTATATAACAACCATTAATTCATTAAATATGATTAAAAGCATCTTTAAAAAATTTGTGTTAAATTCAAACAGACAGGACTTTCTTGCTATTATTGACCAAAAAAATAATTAATATATTTTAGATATAAAAAAAAAAAAAAAAAAAAAAACATAAAATTAATATACAGTTGTTAAACTTACCTTTCCACTACTCACACGTTTTACCCTTTTTATAATTAGTTAATTACCTGCTTACTTACTCTCAACTTTTAGTTACATTTTTACAAGATTGTATAGTATTATTTTCTATATTTTTATAAAATCTAAAGAAATCATAATTATTAATAATTTTATTGCTCGTGCACGACCACATCGGTTTTAACGAGCTAAAATTAATTAATCTGTCTTTTGTTATGTTAGTTTAAACTATCTCTAACCTTATATTTATTCTTAATACTATCTTTGTGAAAAAAAAAATTGTAAATTGTAAATTAATCTGTATGTTATGAATAAATATTATTATTATTATTATTATTATTATTATTATTATAATAGCAATTTCTCAGGTTAGTAGTAAAAAAAAGGTTTTAAATAAATAATACATTATTATTTTATGATATTCTTCAACATCCCTTAAATCTTAAATGGCAAATGATTAGATTTCTGCCTTTGATTATTGTATATGGCTGAAATAAAATCTTGTGGCTTATTGATAGGAAACCAGTTTTAATCATTAATTTATATGGGTTCTTTCGAACTAAAAATGAAGAAAATATAAATTACAATCACAAATATACCAATTATTTTTGTTAATATGTTTTAATTCTACGTTATTAGATAATGGTAATGTTTTGATTTTGACATTATTCAACCTATTCTTCAATGACAACTTATTAGGCTTAGGCAAGATCTCATACATTATCTCGTAAATACCTGCCTATGTTTTATTATTGATTTTTATTGATTATACTACTTTTTTAGATAAAGTAATAAAAATATATAATAATAATTTTTTCACTTGTTTTACAAATCAATATACTTTTATTAAAATTAACATATATATTTTTTAATTACGAACTCTATTAAAAATTGTATTGTCAGTATACGCAAATATCGTCCGTTAGTTCATAAAATAGTTGGCGCTGTTGTCACGCACGGAGCGAATAATGAATGAAAATAGGCTGACTGAAAAATAAATTATGTTTTCTGTTATCGATGTTTTTAGTAGATAAAAAAGACATTTAAAATATGCGTTTTCCTAGTGTTTTTTTTTATGTTCATCGTCGTGTTTGAGTGAGTTTTTTTATGTTTTTGTTTTTTTATAAATTTTTATTTTTTTATAAATTTTTATTTTTTATATTATTATGTATGACTGTGTGTTCTTGTTCATATTTTTCTTTTATATCACACCTTCTGTTTGTTTTTTAACAATGTATTTTAAGTTTCTTGTTTTTTCTTTACCATAGGTTTTGTTTTTCTTTGTTGGGTTATTTTATTTATTAGAGACTTGTTATGACAACTTAAGTATTAGTTCTGTCAAATAGATCAATGACATTATTAGGGTTACTACTAAAGTTCCACTCCCCCTTATCTTCACTATTCAGTGAGATATCGGAATAATTTTGTTTTGTTTGAAAGACTAGAACAAATACTTTCTTATGATGGATTCAATTGTTCTGTGACGTCATGGCTTACTTCCGGTTTTTCCGGAAATAACAGAAGATCGAATTTTTTTAATTTTAAAAGGAAACCCTCTTTTTTATTGTAAATTTAAATTTCTGGGATATTTTTTGTATAATAATCGTATATTGACAATTTTCTGTCAGCTGTCAAAATGGCCGCCATATTGGATAATATTTTTTTCTAAATGTTACTATTAATTCGTTTATGGAAAAACATATAGAATGTACGAACTTTATAAAATCTTTTTAGGCTTCAAAATTCCCATTGAAACCGATTTACCGTATACCAGTGGCGTTTCTAAGCATTTTTATTATTAGCAAACTGTTTAATAGTTCCATCTGCTTTTATCTTCGTTGTTAATTAAGATATTGGAATGAAAACTTATTTGTTTAAAAGCTTGGGACAAATACTCTCATATACTGGATTCAATTGGTGTGTGACTTTATGGCTTACTACTGTTTTATCGGAAATAACAGAAAATCTCAATTTATTTTTAATTTTTAAATAGAAACCCTCCGTTTTTATTGAAAATTTGAATTTTAGTTACATTTATGGATAAGAATCATGGAAAATTTTCTGTCAGCTGTCAAAATGACCATCGTATTGGCAAATATTTTTTTTTAATATTTTACTGACAGAAAATTTTCAATACACGCTTCTTTTACAGAAATGTCCCAGAAATTCAAATTTTCAATAAGAAAAATGGTTTTCATTTAAAAATAAAAAATAAATTGCGATTTTCTGTTATTTCTGGAAAAACCGGAAGCTATGACGTCACAGGATAATTAAATTCATCATGTTTTATTTTCTTTGTTTTCCAACAAATAAACATTCTACATTTTTTCAAAATTTTGCCCCTCCCTATAAAATTGTGTAACGACGCCCATGCCGACACCTATAATAAGAATTAACTCTGTGTTAAAACAGAGAAGCGAAGTTTTAAATAAACAAAAATATATTGAATCTAAAATTTTGCAATAATAATCAAATAAATAGGTATGACTTTACATATTTCATTATTAAAAAAAATTGAATTTCAAAATGTATCTGGTCGTTTTTTCTTTTCCATACGCTACCTGTATTTCGCAGACTAGTTTCCGCAGTTCAGGTGTTTTAGATTATACAGATCATAAGTACAGGGTTTTAAATTAATTATGAAAATAATAATAAGAAATCTATACTGTGTAATATTTTGTCGCCAAAACACCTTATTGAAACGTACTTTTTAAAAATATATGCTTCCCTGACGTCACAAAAGAATTAATGAGATTTTACAGAAAACTACCGTCATACATTTGTGAATCACCCTGTACATAAAAATATTTTTAGTTGTACATACTAATGAATTACTAAAACATGTCTAGCTAACGTGTGTATGTAACAGAAATTCACTCTAGCTCATAAGTTGGAAAATAAAAATTCCAAAAACTGGGAACTAACCATAGGATTGAGTTGTTGGACCCATTATCACTTTTGGTTATAAAGTTCAGAAAAAACGGTCGCCACTGTAGGGTACAAGGTATAAGGAGAGTGAGGGATCCTTTATTGGTTTTTTCTATATTTATTCCTTTTTAAGAAATTACCATATCATTAAGTATATGAGTTGATGTAATAACATTATACGATACATTAAACTAGTGAATAATAATTATAAACGGATTAAATTTCCTTTTTTTTAATATTTAACCATCTAATTTCTCAAGAGAAACTTTTAATACTATAAAACCAGCACATTTTTTATTATAATAAAATCCAGGGTCAAAATACGGAAGGAACAACCTCATTTAATTTCTAATTCTAACGCAGACATCTGTTGTTACTACATTAACTTCGATGATGTCATAATACTCGCAATTTCTTTATTCATATTATGCTATCATACATTATAATAAATTTACAACGAACGTTTATATTTTATAAATAAGCAGTTTGAGACAGAATAGGAAATAAGCATTGTTTTGTAATATTTTCGAAAGTTATATGATAGATAGTTCCTTACATTTGAAGTTGTCTCTGTTATTTCTCAAAGGCATACAAAAATAGAAAGAAATTTCCTATAGAATACAAGATTGTATTGCTTAGATTCCTAAAGATAACAACTACACACAAATCATAGATAATATTCTACAATAACATCAAATTAATGCACCGAAAGCCAGTCTTATTGACCCACCCGGTACATAACCCTTTGCTGGTTATATACCCCTATAGTAATTTTATTATAAAGCATATGCGCATCGGTATCTTTCCATAGAACTTCATCAGCTTATATGGACAGAATGAAATTGTACCGTGGATTACAGTGTTTTTATTTTATTTCTAGATAAATTATGGAACACCAGCTGCACGATAGGGATAGAGTAGGGGTTCAGGATGCAGTTTTACTGGAAGATTTTAATAATCAAGATGTCTTTGTCGACAACTTGCAAAAACGATTCAAGGAACATGTCATCTATGTAAGTACCTACATACCAAAAAAAACAACGATATATATAATAAAAATAACCTATATACAATCTTGAAAAATTAAATTTATAAACAATGAAATAAGGATTAAATATTGCATAAATATATTCATTACATTCCAACATTATAGATATGTGGTATGTTGACATTTCACTTAAATACCTATTACAGTTACTTGGCTTGCAATAATAACGAAAATATAACATTTTAAATTGAAAAATTACGAATTAAACTGACTTACTTAAATGAAGCATTTTACGGCAATTTCACGTTCAACTACACATTTATTATTTATAAAACTATATTTTTGTTTATCATTTTGTAAAAATATGTACAAAAAACTTGGAACAAATTCTTATTTTGTGAACAAAATTTGAAAATCATTTTGCAAAACTTAACGGACACTATCATCTGGACAAAATTAGTAGAGGTGGAGGATAATTAAGTAAAACAAAAGTGTTACGAAAAAAACTGGCTAATTATCGTTAATTAATTGAAAATACTATTAAATAAATATTGTAATTAGAATAAAAACTTATACTGAAATATTGTTTATTGTTAAGTAATCCAGCAAAGCCAATACGCTTCATTACCTTCTAAAAATACATAGAACTGTTTTATCCAAGAATGTCCACCTCTACTTTCAAATTGTAATATGTGTTGCCTACCAAGTAGTGATCTAAATAATAAAAAATTAGAAAAACAGCATATAATTAGGACACTATACCCACAAAATGAATTGTATATTATTAAATATTCTTCAAAATTTTATAACTGATAATAATTCGGTGCATTTTGTCTATTTACACGTTTTTTCAGACTTACATTGGCCCAGTACTTATATCTGTAAATCCTTACATGGAACTAAATATTTATGACAAGAAATCTGTAAAGGAGTACCATAATAAGCATTTTTTTGAGGTACCACCACATATGTAAGTAATTAACGATATTGTTTAAACAAAGTTAGTTTAATTTGTTAGATGTTATGCAATACAAAATACACTTGTAATACGGATTGCATAACTACTAGTTTTATCAAGATGTATCAATCACTTTTTTTAAAAGTTTAAAAATTATATTTTTATTTTTTAGATTTGCTATTACAAACACCGCTTATACTTCTCTTAAAGATGAAAATCGTGAACAATGCATTCTAATTTCAGGTAATTGAATAATATATTTTTTCGCCCCCAGTACTGCCATCTTTTACATCTTTTTTGTACTAAATTTACGCCAATTTTTCACATACGAGGGTAGTTCAAATAGAAAACTAATTTAAATGTATTTATTTTTGTTAAATATTTAGGCGAATCGGGTTCCGGAAAGACAGAAGCCTCCAAAAAAGTCCTTCAATACATAGCGGAAGTGACCGATCACAGAGGCGAAGTGGAAAAATGCAAAGACAAATTAATATTTTCCAATCCCATTTTGGAGGCATTTGGTAACGCCAAAACGAACAGAAACGACAATTCCAGTCGATTCGGAAAATACATGGACATACAGTTCAATTTCGAGGGTAATCCAGTGGGCGGAAACATTCTGAATTACTTGTTAGAGAAGTCTAGGGTTATAAGTCAGACACCGGGTGAAAGAAACTTCCATATATTCTACCAATTGTTGGCCGGAGCCAATGAGGATGAGTTGAATAAGTTGGATCTTAAAAGAAGCTTGTCTTCGTATTACTATCTTTCAAGTGGGGTGAGTAAAATAATAAAGAAGCCTACTTTTACTTTTAAACGAGGTTAGGTAGTTTTAAACCAATTTTACTTATGTCAACATTAAGAAATAGGTAATTTATAATTAGTTTTGATTTGAAAATAGACTTGATTTTTATTAGATTCCTATTGTTAGATTCTTATTACAATCTTAAAATTAATAAAAATAAAATTAATATCTATAACCTCTATTTTTTACAAGTCATCTGTCACTGTTATTGTCAGTGGAACACAAATTACGTCATCGTTAATATAACGTGTATTTCATGTCGCAACCTTAAATTACCATATCATTGCTTTAAAAACTGCCAAAATACGAATGAAACAGTGGCGCACGTTCTAATTTTCAGCAACAAAACGGAAGTTCCGGTATAAACGATGAAAAGGACTTTAAGGAGGTTAAAAAAGCCTTATCGACTTTAGATTTTACCGAAAACGAACAAATGGACTTGTTCGCCATCATTTCGGCCATCTTGCATATGGGAAACATCGGATTTACCGAAGAAGAGGGCGTTTCCTTTATAGCCAAACCGGAAATGGTCGAAAATGTCAGCAAGGTCAGTGAACTAATTTAAAATAAAATACCAAAAGATAAATTACGATATATAAGCCCGAAATAAATATATTTTCTGTTGCGTACCAACTAATAGTAGGTATACGAAAAATAGAAAACGAAATTGGAGCAAAATAGGAAAATAAAAACTGGCGCCCGACAAAATCTTCGAATTAAAGGCGTCATACGCAACTTAAATCACAGTATTTTTAAAATTAAATCCCAAGAAAACTATACTATATCTTTTCAGCTCCTAAACTGTGATAAAAACCTTCTTAAACAAGCGCTTCTCGAACGAACCATCAAAACTAACAACGAAGAGTTAACGACTCCGTTAAATAGAGATTTGTCCGTTTACGCGAGAGATGCTTTGGCCAAGGCCGTATATGACAGAGTATTCACTTGGTTGGTGAAGAAAATCAACAAATCCTTGCAACCTAAAGATAACAGGAGGAACGTTGTTATGGGCATCTTGGATATTTATGGATTCGAAATTTTCGAAAGGAACAGGCGAGTTGTTAGATTTGATTCTTATTTAATTCTCATTTGATTTTCATTTAATTCTCATTTGATTCTTATTTGATTCTCATTTGATTCTCATTTGATTCTCATTTGATTCTCATTTGATTCTCATTTAATTCTCATTTGATTCTCATTTGATTCTCATTTGATTCTCATTTGATTCTTATTTGATTCTTATTTGATTCGATTCTTATTTGATTCGATTCTTATTTTATTCTTATTTGATTCTTATTTGATTCTTATTTGATTCTTATTTGATTCTTATTTGATTCTTATTTGATTCTTATTTGATTCTTATTTGATTCTTATTTGATTCTTATTTGATTCTTATTTGATTCTTATTTGATTCTTATTTGATTCTTATTTGATTCTTATTTCTTATTATTAGATTCTTATTATTAGATTCTTAGATTCTCATTATTAGATTCTTATTAATTATTTGATTCTTATTTGATTTTTATTCGATTCTTCTTTTTACGGGTCTTTATAATATTTATATCATAATTTTTCCTTAGTTTTGAACAATTGTGCATCAATTTTTGCAACGAAAAACTTCAGCAACTTTTTATCGATCTTACATTGAAGTCAGAACAAGACGAATACGAGAAAGAGGGTATCAAGTGGCAACACGTCGAGTACTTCGACAACAAAATTATCTGTGATTTAATTGAAGAGAAACACAAAGGTGAGCAAAGTATTAGCATTTTTTACCTATTTTGATTGAATGTTTTTTCCTTTTTTGGACAATTTGTAGTTCCCAGTGATTTTTAAAAATCATCAGTTGCCAAATTTGTACTTTGTTTTAGGACTGATCGCTTATATGGACGACGAATGTCTCAGGCCTGGCGATCCAAATGACATTACACTATTGGCCAAATTGGACAAATATTTGGATTACCACGCCCATTATATTAGCCACAAAAAGGCTGACATAAAGCTACAAAAGATCATGGGACGAGATGTAAGTACTAAAAGATATGTTAATTATCGATTTTTATCGAATTGTTAACAGTTGTGGCGTCACTGAGATCATTTTATATACCTATTAAATACACGATTGGAAAGGCATGAATGTCTGTACTTCGTTTTCAGGTTTTCCTTTTTTAATTTTCTTACTGATTCTTATTCTCATTAGATTCTTATTAATTAGATTCTTAATTCTAATAGATTATAATTAATTCTAATGGATTCTAATTGATTCCAATTGATTCCAATTGATTCCAATTGATTCCAATTGATTCAAATTGTTTCTAATTGATTCTAATTGATTGCAATTGATTATAATTGATTCTAATTGATTCTAATTGATTCTAATTGATTCTAATTGATTTTAATTGATTATAATTGATTCTAATTGATTCTAATTCATTTTAATTGTTTATAATTGATTGTAATTTATTCTAATTTATTATAACTGATTCTAATTTCAGGAATTCCGCCTTATTCACTACGCAGGCGCCGTAACCTACAACGTTAAATCGTTCATCGATAAAAACAACGATTTGCTGTTTAGAGATTTGCGAGAAGCCATGATCAGATCGAAAAACGGTATTCTCCAATCGGTATTTTTGGAATCGGAACAGCAGAGCAAGAAAAGACCGGAGACGGCCATTACGCAATTCAAATACTCCGTGAACAACTTGATGAACATCCTCAAGGACAAGGAACCATCTTATATCAGATGCATTAAACCCAACGACTCTAAAAGATCAGGTAATATACTTACATACAATAAGTTAATTTTCAAGGGTAACGGTATAGAAAAACGATGCTGTTGAAAATTAAAATTAGTTTTAATTACTACAACATTAAATATACTATCTGAGTATCGCGGAATAGCTGAATCTTGAAATAAAGACTTTTTATCATTATATTTTTTTCAGATGTGTTTGATTTTGAACTCGTCAGCCACCAGGTGACCTACTTGGGTCTGATGGAAAATTTGCGGGTTCGCAGAGCCGGCTTCGCCTATCGCAGAGACTACCAGCGATTCTTGAAAAGATACAAGTGTCTGTGCAAGGAAACATGGCCGAATTACCACGGTGATGCCAAAGATGGCGTTACGAAGCTGATCGCCGCTTTGAAATTCACCGAGGATGAATACCAAATGGGAAAGTACGAGCAATATATTTTGCTAATTTTGAAAAAAAAAAAAAATAAAAAAAAATAATAATAAAAAAAATTAAAAGATATAAGAAATTATAAGAAATTAAAAGAAATTAAAAGAAATTAAAAGAAATTAAAAGAAATTAAAAGAAATTAAAAGAAATTAAAAGAAATTAAAAGAAATTAAAAGAAATTAAAAGAAATTAAAAGAAATTAAAAGAAATTAAAAGAAATTAAAAGAAATTAAAAGAAATTAAAAGAAATTAAAAGAAATTAAAAGAAATTAAAAGAAATTAAAAGAAATTAAAAGAAATTAAAAGAAATTAAAAGAAATTAAAAGAAATTAAAAGAAATTAAAAGAAATTAAAAGAAATTAAAAGAAATTAAAAGAAATTAAAAGAAATTCAAAGAAATTGAAATTAAAAGAAATTAAAAAAAGAATAAACAAGAAACTAAAATAACTAATTAAAGAATTAGAACCTTATTGTATTAGTTTTTGATACCATTTTAAATTGATATAAATATTTTGTCAATTTTTTTTGAAATAATAAAGATTATTATTATTACATTTTTTAAACCCTTATTAAAAAAACATTCGTTTTAAGGACGAAAATATTCATCAGACACCCGAAAACCCTGTTCAGCACCGAAGACGCCTTCCAATTGAAAAAACACGAAATCGCCGCCATCATCCAATCGCGCTGGAAGGGCATGGTCCAAAGAAAAAAATACCTGAAGATGAGAGAATCGGCCATCGTCGTGCAGAAACACATAAGACGAGTTCTGGCCAAAAGAGAAGCTGATCGACGTAGGAAAGCCGCGTTCACAATCAGGAGGTAAAGTTCTTTTGCTATTTTCGCCCTCGGATTCGGCTCGAACGAAAACTTTTCGCTCGGGTGGGAAAGTTAAAATGCGAAATTTTCTTGCAAAATTTTTTTAGGAAGATTTTTGCCCTCGGCTTCGCCTCTAATAAAAAATATGCACACTAGTGATAAAATTAAATTGAAGAATGTTTTTTTTAGAACGACGATTTATAGACATCTTTTAATCAATTTTTGTCCTCTGCTTCGGTTCTAATATAAACTTTATACTCCGGTAAGTAAATTAATATTGAAATTTTTCTTAAAAACATCTGTTTAAATATCTATATTTTTAATTGTAATTTTTGTCCTCGGATTCGCCTCGAATAAAAAATATGCACTCGAGTGTGAAAATTAAATTGCAAAAATTTCTTTCGAACGTCGATTTATACGTCGTTTTATTCGCGCGATTTTTGCCCTTGACTTCGGATCGAATATATACTTTCCACTCGGGTACAATATATATCTACATTTTTAATCATATTTTTTCCCTCAACTTCGCCTCCAATAAAGTTTATACACTCGGGAAAAAGTTGAATTGCAAAATGTTCTTTAACACATCGATTTATATACATTTTTTAATCTTGCCATTTTTGCCCTCGGCTTCGGTTCGAATATAAACTTTCCACTCGGGTGATAAAGTTAATATGCTAAATCTTCTTAAAATATGTCTACATTTTAATCATAATTTTTGCTCTCGGCTTCGCCTCGAATGAAGAATATGCATTCGCGTAGGAAAGTATATACATGTTAATAGACTGATTTTTGCCCTCGGTTTCGGTTCAAATAGAAACTTTCCACACAAGTGGAAAAATTAATATCCGAAATTTTCTTAAAAGATATATCTGTAATCTTGATCGTAATTTTTGCCCTCGGCTTCGCCTCTTATGAAAAATATACTCGGGTGATAAAGTTAATAGATTTTTAATAGAGACATTTTTAATAAATTTAAAATATTCCAAGAAATTTCTAAAAAATTTTAATATTTTGAGAAAATTTGATCAAAATGTAAATCGGTTACAGAAATTTTGACAAAAATGTAAAATCGCCCGAGAAATTTTTTAATAAATTAAAATAATCCAATAAATTTCTAAAAAATATAAAATATTCAGAGAAATTTCTAAAAAATTAAAACATTTAGAGAAATTTTGAACAAAATGTACATCAATTACAGAAATTTTGATAAATATGTAAAACAGTCAGAAATTAAAAAAAAAATAATAAAAATGTAAAATAGTCCGAGAAATTTTTAATAAATTAAAATAATCCAATAAATTTATAAAAAATGTAAAATATTTAGAGAAATTTCTAAAAAATTAAAACAGAAATTTTGAACAAAATGTACATCAGTTCCAGAAATTTTGATAAATATGTAAAACAGTCAGAAATTAAAAAAAAATAATAAAAATAATAAAAATGTAAAATAGTCCGAGAAATTTTGATAAAATTGTAAAATTGTCAGAGAAACTAAAAAAAAACTGTAATATAGTCGATGAATGTTGATAAAAATGTAAATCAGAAAAATTGTGGTGAAACTGTAAAATAGTCAGAGAAATTAAAAAAAAAAAATTAAAATATTTTGAGAAATTTTGATCAAAATGTAAATTATTTCCAGAAATTTTGATAAATATGTAAATCAGTCAGAAATTAAAAAAAAAATCATAAAAATGTAAAATAGTCCGAGCAATTTTGATTAAATTGTAAAATAGTCAGAAAATTAAAAAAAAAAAAAATGTGAAATAGTCTGAAAATATTTCATAAAAATGGGAATCGTTCCAGGAAATTTTGACAAAATGTAAAATAGAGAAATTTAAAAAAAAAAACGTGGTATAGTTAATAAATTTTAATAAAAATGTAAATCGGAGAAATTTTAGTGAAACTGTAAAATAGTCCGAGAAATTAAAAAAAAAAAGTAAAATAGTCCGAAAATATTTCATAAAAATAGGGGATCGTTCCAGGAAATTTTGACAAAATTTAAAATAGTTCGAAAAATTTTTAATAAATTAAAATAATCCAATAAATTTCTAAAAAATGTAAAATATTTCTAAAAAATTAAAATATTTAGAGAAATTTTGATCAAAATGTAAATCAGTTCAAGAAATTTTGATAATTATGTAAAACAGTCAAAAATTAAAAAAAAATCATAGAAATGTAAAATAGTCCGAGAAATTTTAATAAAATTGTTAAATAAATAGTCAGAGAAATTAAAAAAAAAACAGTAATATAGTCGATAAATTTTGATAAATTCATAAAAATGTAAAATATTCTGAGAAATATTGATAAAATTGTAAAATAGTCAAAGAAATTAAAAAAAAAAACGTAATATAGTCAATAAAAATGTAAATCGGAGAAATTTTGGTGAAACAGTAAAATAGTCAGAGAAATTAAAAAAAAAAAAAAGAAAATTATTCCCAAAATATTTCATAAAAATGGGAATCGTTCTAGAAAATTTTGACAAAATGTAAAATAGTCCGAAATTTTTTTAATAAATTTAAATAATCCAATAAATTTTTAAAAATGTAAAATATTTAGAGAAATTTTGATGAAAATGAAAATCAGTTCCAGAAATTTTGATAAATATGTAAAAAAGTTAAAAATAAAAAAAAAAACAAAAAATAGTCCGAGAAAAGTTCCCAAAAAATTTGATCTCCTTTTTTACTCATTATTCAAATTATACATATGTACTAAAATTAGTTAATTAATAGTGATAATTCAATAAATTTTACTTTATGTAAATTTAAGTTCCTATTTAATAAAAATTAACTAAAATTACATAACATACTCATTTATATTAATAAGTAGAAACATATTGTAATAAAACAATTATTAATAAAATATAATGTATTAATAAAATAGTCCGAGGAATTTTTATTATAAAGTAAAATAGTCCGAGAAATGTTTTTTTTTCGTTATTCAGGTTCATCAAAGGCTTCATCACTAGGAACGACGCCCCCAGCGATGATAACCGATCCTTCTTGGCCATGGCTAAGGTGGAGTGGTTGAAAAGGCTAGCGAAAAATCTACCGAAGCACATTCTTCGCAGGACGTGGCCAGTGCCGCCTTACGTGTGTCGGGAGGCGTCTAAGAAGCTCGAAAGTATGTACGGGGCTCACATGTCTAGGATTTATAGATTGCAACTGACGCCCGAAAGAAAAAGACACCTTGAGCTTAAGGTTTTGGCGGAGAGAATATTCAAAGGTACAAAAAAAAAATTACATTTACAAATACATATTGAAATCGTGTATAATTGAAGTAATTATATTGCAATTTTTGTTTTTTAGGTAAGAAGAAGAATTATCCAGATAGTTTGCCATATTTGTTCGTTGAAGAAAGAGTCCTTGAAGGCAGCGTACCGTTCAAAGAACTATATACTTCGCAACTAAACGGAGAAAAGGAAGTGGTGAGTACTTTTTCTATGACTTCCATTAACGGTTTTGTAAAAATCATCGCATCTAGACTATTCTGGTTGTCTTGAAATATCGGTCTTTTGCGAGAAAAACGTACGATGACGATGATGAAATTAGTCCGAGAAATGTTGTTAAAAAAAAGAAATATTTATAAAAAAATAGTCTAGAAATTTAATGCTTTCTCATTTTTTTTTTTTTTTTTTAGTATTCTTCCAATGTAGTCAAATTCGACAGACATGGATACAAACCGAGGGACCGTCTCATGGTCATCAGCAAGCAAAAGTTTCACCTTTTGGACACCAAAGGTTCCTTGAAACCAAAACATTGTATCCCATTAAATAGCCTAAGCTTTATTATTACCCCTGAAAATGACGATCTACTGTTGGTCCAGATTCCTGAGGACCTAATAAAGAAGGACAAGGTTTGTATGTAATTTTAATAAAAATATAAAATAGTCCGGTAAATTTTTATAAAAATGTAAAGAGTTTGAAAAATAGTCCGAGTAATTTTGAATAATTTGAGTAATTCCAAATATTTACACTTTGGTGACATAATAAATATGCCAAATTTTCTTTAAAACATCGATTGATACATTTTAATCGTAATTTTTTTGGCCTCGACTGCGCCTCGATTAAAAAATGTGCACTTGGGTGGGAAAGTTAAATTGCAAATTTTTCATTAAAAACATTTTTTATTCGCGCGTTTTTTTCACTCGGCTGTACGTCTAATTAAAAATATCTACTCCGTGGAAAAGTTAAATTCCAGTTTTTAATCGTACTATTTTTACCCTCGGCTTCGCCTCGAATGAAAAATGCCCTCGGGTGGGAAAGTTCATTTTAAAATTTTCTTTATGTTGATTTATATAATTTTTTAATCAAGCTATTTTTGCCCTCGGCTTCGGTTCGAATGAAAACTTGACACTCTGGTGGGAAATTTGATGTCAACATTTTCTATAAAACGTCGATGTTTGCACCCGGCTTCGGTTTGAACATAAACTTTTTTAAAACATCGAAAAACATGGAGTTTTATGCATTTTTTAAACGTACCTTTTTTTTACCCTCGGCTTCGCCTCGAATGAAAAATGCCCTCGGGTGGGATAGTTGATTGAAAAATTTTCTTTATAAAGTCGATTTATATAAATTTTTTAATCAAGCTATTTTTGCCCTCGGCTTCGGTTCGAATGAAAACTTTCCACTCTGGTGGGAAATTTGATGTCAAAATTTTCTTTAAAACGTCGATTTTTGCACCCGGCTTTGGTTTGAAGACAAACTTTTTTTAAAACATCGAGTTTTATTTATTTATAATCGTACTATTTTTACCCTCGGCTTCGCCTCGAATGAAAAATGCCCTCGGGTGGGATAGTTGATTGAATAATTTTCTTTATAAAGTCGATTTATATAAATTTTTTAATCAAGCTATTTTTGCCCTCAACTTCGGTTCGAATGAAAACTTTCCACTCTGATGGGAAATTTGATGTCAAAATTTTCTTTAAAACGTCGATTTTTGCACTCGGCTTTGGTTTGAAGACAAACTTTTTTTAAAACATCGAGTTTTATTTATTTATAATCGTACTATTTTTACCCTCGGCTTCGCCTCGAATGAAAAATGCCCTCGGTTGGGAAAATTAATTGCAAAATTTTCTTTATAATGTCAATTTATATACATTATTTAATCAAGCTATTTTTGCCCTCGGCTTCGGTTCGAATGAAAACTTGACACTCTGGTGGGAAATTTGATGTCAAAATTTTCTATAAAACGTCGTTTTCTGCCCTCGGCTTCGGTTTGAATATAAACTTTCCACTCGGTGAGAAAGTTAATATGCAAAACGTTCTTTAATACCTACGTCGTTTTTATGGATTTTTAATCGTGTGATTTTTGCCCTCGGCATCGCCTCGAATGAAAAATATGCCCTCGGGTGGGAAAGTTGATTGCAAAATTTTCTTCATAATGTCGATTTATATAAATTTTTTAATCAAGCTATTTTTGCCCTCTGCTTCGGTTCGAATGTAAACTTTCCACTCAGGTGAAAAAGTTAATATGCGAAATGTTCTTAAAAACATTGATTGGTTTATCTACATTTTAATCGTAATTTTTGGCTTCGGCTTCGCCTCGAATAGAAAATATGCACTCGGGTGGGAAAGTAAAATTGCAAATTTTTGTTAAAAAGTCGATTTATATGCATATTTTAAGGGTACGATTTTTGCCCTCGGCTTCGGTTCGAATGTAAACTTTCCAGTCTGGTGGGAAAGTTATTATGCGACACTTTCTTTAATACCAACGTCGTTTTTATAGATTTTTTTAATCGTGTGATTTTTGCCCTCGGCTTCGCCTCGAACGAAAAATATGTCCACGGGTGGAAAAGTTGATTACAAAATGTCGATTTATTTACATTTTTTAATCTAGCTCTTTTTGCCCTCGGCTTCGGTTCGAATGTAAACTTTCCACAACATTTTCTTTAAAACGTCGTTTAACATATAATTTTTGTACTATCGAAATTTTTGCCCTTGGCTTCGGAATATAAAATTTCCACTCGGGTGGGATATTTACTATACAAGACTTAAAAGATGTTTAAAAAGTTTTTTTTTTTTATAAAAATGAAAAATATTCCCAGAAATTTTAAATAACATTAAATATTTTGAGAATTTTTAAAAATGTAAAATAGTAGAATGTTGATAAATATGTAAAATCAGTCACATACATTTTGATAAATATGTACAAAATTAGTCGCAGAAATTTTGATAAAAATGTAAAATAGAAAAAAATGTAAAAAATAAAAAACAGTCCGAGAAATATGGATAACTATATAAATCAGTCGGATACTTTCATAAATATGTAAAATGAACTGAAACTTTTTTTAAAGATGTAAAATATTCCGAAATTTAAAAACAAAATTGTCTGAGAAATTTTGATAAAAATATTAATCGGTCTGAGAAATTTTTGAAAAATGAAAAATATTCCGAGAAATGTTCATAACACGATAAATATTTCGAGAATTTTGATAAAAATGTAAATCAGTTTCAAAAAGTTTGATAAAAATGTAAAATTGTTCAAGAAATATCATTCTCAACAATTTTTAATAAATAATAAATATTTATAAAAATGTAAATCGGTCAGAGAAATGTTCATAAAAATGTAAAATGGTCCGAGAAATTTTTGATAAATGGAATACAGCGCCCGAAATATTTTAGAAAATGTAAAATATTTCTAGAAATTGTGTTAAAAATATAAATTAGTCCAAGAATTTTCAATAAAAAATGTATCAGTCCAAGAAATTTTATTAAAAATATAAAATAGTCCTAGAAATAAAAAATTAAAATAATATGAGAAATGTTTATAATAAAATAGCCCGAGAAATTTTTGAAAGATGTTAAATTGTTCGAGAAATGTTTATAACAAAGTAAAATATTCCGAGAAATTGTTAAAATGAAAGAAAGTAAATTAGTGGGAGAAATTTTGATAAATATTAACCCAGTTCTAATACTTTTGATAAAAATGTATAATAATTCAAGACATTCAATAAGGTAATAAATAATAGTGTTTTTATTTGCAGGGAGACTTAATATTGCAAGTTCCAAACCTTATTGAAGCCCTTACTATGATAATAGATACAGTGAAGGACGAGAAGATTTTAAGAATAGTGGACAAGTCATCGTAAGAATTTTAGATATTTGTCTTGTAAATAAAAAAAAATTTAATTTTATATTTTGTCGTAGGATCGAGCATAATATGAAAGGAAAGCACGGGACGATCGATATACAACACGGGGATGTCCCCAAAATCCATAAAGACAAGAGTGGCCATTTGTTGATAGTAAGTTTCGTTTTTATGGACATAACAATTTTGACAGTTTTGTAAAAAGATTGTTAAAAACAACAAGCATATACAAGTTGACAGATAGAATAAAATAATTAAATAAAGGAAAATAGTACAAGAAAAGTTACTTTTTAAAAAATGAATACTGTTTCTGTTATTTAAAGAGATCATTGTTCAGGAATATTTTGTTTGAACTTTAGTCTGGAAGATTTTTATAAAAACGGTTAAAATAGTCCGGTAAAATTGAATAAAAAATTAGAAAATTAAAAAAATAGAAAAGTAATTTTTTTCTGGATATTTAAATGTAAAATATAAATATTTGTTTTTTAGGTTGTCTCGCCATAAGACTATTTTCGTGCCACCGATTTTTTGCAGTAAACGTGCCATGTCAGAGTTTTAAGTACCTATTTTTATTAAAAAAGAAATATATGTATAATAAAAGTAATTTGAGGGCTATTTTGTTAATATTTTATATTTTGCATCCTGATAGGTATTCATGACTCATAAAGACGATATACATATATATTTTTTCAACTACCTATGTAACAATTTTAACTATTTATTTGTTTATATTGTAAATAAATGTCATAATAAATATTGTTTCTATTTATTTATGCCTTCGCCTCTAATGAAAACTGTACATTCGGATAGAAAAACAAAATTATGAAACTTCTATATACATTTTTATTTGTGTTATGTTTGTCCTCGGCTTCGCCTCGATTGAGAAATATGCACTAGGGTGGGAAAACTGATTGCAAAATTTTCTATAAAACGTCGATTTTTATAATTTTTTAAGGTTCGAATGTAAATTTTACACTCTGGTGGGAAATTTAATATGAGAAATTTTCTTGAAAGCATCGATTGAGATATATCTCGAATAAAAAATATGCACTCGGATGGGAAAGTTGACTGCAAATTTTTCTTTAAAACGTCGATTTATATTCATTTTTTGATCCAAGCGATTTTTGCTCTCAGCTTCGGTTCGAATGTTAACTTTTCACTAGGGTGGAAAAGAAAATATATGAAATTTTCTAAAAATATCGACTGAGATTTATCTACAGTTTTTTAATCGTGTAGGGTGAGAAAATTAAATTCTATTGCAAAATTTTCTTTAAACCACAATTTTTTACTAGACTTTCACCCTCGACTTCGGCGAATAAAAACTTTCCATTCGGGGAAATCTACTTAAAAGACCGGAAAGATGTTAAAAACAACAAATTTCTTTTAAATAAATAAAAATCATTCCCAGAAATAGTCCGAGCAATTTAAAAAAAAATAAAATAGTCTGAGAAATTTTGATAAAAATGTAAATCAGTTAGATAAATTTTCATAAAAATGAAAAATCGTCCACGAAATTAAACAAATAAATGTAAAATATTCAGATATATTTTTGCCCCCGGCTTCGCCTCGATTGAAAAATTTGTCCACAGGTGGGAAAGTTAAATTGCAAAATTTTCTTTAAAACGACGATTTATACACAATTTTTTGCTACCTGAGATTTTTACCCTCGGCTTCGGCGAATATAAACTTTCCATTCCGGGAAATCTACTTAAAAGATCGGAAAGACGTTAAAAACAATTTTCTTTTAAAGAAATAAAAATAATTCCCAGAAATTTTGATAAACATGTAAAATAGTCCGAGCAATTAAAAAAAAAAGTAAAATAGTCTGAGAAATTTTGATAAAAATGTAAAAAAGTTTATTGATATGCATTTTTCATCGGGGGATCTTCGTCTCGATTGAAAAATTTGCCCTCATGTGGGAAAATTAAATTGCAAAATTTTCTTAAAACTTCGATTTTTTGGCACTCATCTTCGATTGGAATGTTAACTTTCTACTCTGGTGGGAAAGTTAATATGCGAAATTTTCTTTAAAACATTGATTTTTAATCGTGTAAATTTTGCCCTCGAATGAAAAATATGCACTAAGGTAGGAAAGTTAAATTGTAAAATGTTCTTTAAAACGCTGATTTATAAACAATCTTCTACTCTCGGCCTCGATTAGAATATAAACCTTCAAATTTAGTGGGAAAACTAATTTTGATAAAAATGTAAAATAGTCTGAGAAATTTAAAAAAAATTGATATAAATATAAATCGGAGAAATTTTAGTGAAACTATAAAATAGAGAAATTCAGACACATTTTCATCGAATCAATTGTAGAACTAGTTCAGTAACTGAAGACTTGAAAATATGCAAAGCTGTCATTAAGTCGGTCCAGATTTCCTTTGTGGCTCAATTCTTAGGTCGTGACGGTTGCTTTCAAGGGTGAAAACTTTTACCAACACTGCTGGGTCGGAAAGGGCTCAAAATGGCCCCTAAAGTCCGAAAAAATGGTTTCCCGCTAATATCTGCCAAAATATACAAATTAGACAATTTTTGTTTAGATAAAAAATGAAGATCGTATCATTATCTAAAAAAATGGTCCCTACCATTTTTTTCGCAAGACGAATATTTTTTGCAGAAACGGCCTTCGAAAAAGCCCGAATTTTTGCAATGAATAGAAATGTTAGTGTCTCACTGAATTTCCTCTCTAGGGAGTTGGGAATACATTGATTTTCATGTTTTGGAGTTTGGAGACCAATTGTAGATGGCGCCAGCGGCATACCTCTGCTCACTAAATTATGGGGCCTATGAATGGAAATCCGGGCACCAATCGATCTTTCGACAATTATTGGCGGATTCTACGGGATTTTTTCTGTAAAGTAGCGCTTGGGGTATCTCATCTATATTGCCGAATGTTCTGTGTAATTTGCGTTGCAAAATTTAATAGAAAAGTGGAAAAAAATGTTTTTTTCATATGGCAGTCTCAAATCCCGGCGCTTTGCCTAATAGTGGGTTATTAGTTTTAGAGTGTGATGAATATTGACCCGAGAAGACCTTTTATATTTTCTGCGTCTTTTGCAAAATTTTCGCCAACTTCTATCGGAACAATATAGGTCCAAGGTTTCAGAAAAATAAAAAAGTTTCTGAAAAATTTCTTTTATTACGAAAAACGTTGAAAATACGAAATACATAGCAATGCTTATAATTTATCATACGTTAAACCATTCAATGTCATCAGAATCATACTCTTCATCGTCTTGCTTTATTCCTTCCCCTCCTCCACGCGTCCCTTCCCCCTGTTTTTCCAACCCCTGTGTTGCTGTCTCGACAGCTATTTCATCCTCCTTCCCTTCAACCCCTTCTGGGTCTCGATCCATCTCTAATTCTTCCGGGAAAATACCTTCATTTTTGTTATAATTAAAACACTGTGTCGACTGACACGAACCACAGATAGGCGAGCATTTCAGTCCGGCTTTCAAACATGAACAATTCTTCTTGCAGGGGGGCCGAATCCCTTTTACACTTAATTTCATAAATTTTTCTGGTAATTTACACTCACTTTGCAAAGCAAATCTTCTAGAAGTGCCGCTAAAAGCTCTGTATCTAAACGGCTCTCTATTTTTTGTTTGTTTTAACCTAAAAAAAAAGAATAACATTAGTGTAGAATTAATTATATGATAGATATAGCAACAAAAGACTTACCTGAACCCCAAATCTTTGATATATATTCCACTTTAACTCATTTGTGATAAATATAGAAAAGAAAAGTAATCATTGTTTATTATTGTACTACTCGAACCCAGAATTGTGAATTTTCTTTAAATATACGAAAGAAATATATAACAACCGACAATAACGACTCCAAAAACAACAGAGATTGTATACCAACAAAAGCAGACGATTAAGGTGAGCGCGTGGGTACACGTGGTTAGGTTATGATGGAATATCATAGATCTCAGGCGGAGAGCGTAAAAATGGGGGAGATAATTCTAACAAACAGTTAAGAACCACGCTCACATACGGGGATCAATTGATAGAAATGGAAAGGTGAGAATATCAGCTTCACTTCGGTCTGGGTATTAATGTTCAAAAAATGAACAGCGGGGAACAAGAAGTATTTAAAAAAAAAGTCCGGTTTTCCCCGGTGTGATCAATTTTCCCGATTTCTGGAAAATGGAGCAACTTTATTAAAAAAAAAAAAATACATTCAAAAAGTAGACACTCTAAGCTTTAAAATGGTGTTCATTGAATAACAATATAATGAAATACGAGTTTTTAATTACTGCTTGTTTCAAAGATTTCTAGAACTCCGAAAACGTATGAAAAATGCAAATAAAAAATCAATTTTGTTTTAAAACGCCAAGAAGATACTGGAAAAAAATTTCTGAGATCATTCGAGACATCTCAAGATCCCATTTAAAACAAAAATGGGATAAAAAACTATTAAAAAAAAAAAATATGAATTAATTACTATAAAGTGGTCCAAAATAGTAGGAAAACGCAACTTTGACCCCTTTTTCAATGTTCTTGACAGGAAATAACGGGCTTCAAGGCACATGGATCGATACCTATGGGTTTTCCCATTGTAATGAACTTTGAATCATCGAAAAATATCAATTTTTGACCGAGTTCTGAAACAATTTGTCTACCCGTTTATAAGCTAATCAGAGCATTGCTATAGAGATAAAGCAGGGGCTGAACGAGGGACTTTTGATTGCTGTTATCTCGAAACCTGTCGAGTTCCCGACAAAAATGATAGGGACCATTTTTGTAGATAATGATAAGATCTTTCTTTTTTATCTAAACAAAAATTCTCTAATTTGCATATTGTGGAAGATATTGGCGGGAAGCCAGTTTTAGGGCCCATTTTGGGCCCTTCCCAACGCAGCAGAGTTGGTAAAAGTTTTCGATCTTGGAAGCGACCGCCGAGACCTAAGAGTTGAGCCACAACGGAAATCTGGACCGACTCAATGACAGGTTGGTCCCTTCAGTTACTGGACTATAAACAGAGAGAGCTCCAATATCGCTCAAAAAATGTCAAGTTACTTTAATAGCCTTGATTTATTTTTTAATGCTAATAAGACTGAGGTACTTAGATTTCATAACAGGCAACATAACGTTGAGCCCTTAGAGATTATTTTTGAAAATGTCGTTCTTATTAAGGTAGTTCACTCGCGACAGTACATAAAAATATCGCATATGGATGTTATAATTTTAATAAAATCCATCCAGCAACCTCGCAAATATATGAACGGTATGCTATAGAAATTTGTGACTTCCTCATACTAATTTTAATGGTTTGTTTTGGTTCAAACAGAATCGCCGATTCCAGTTTTCAAAGACAGTGGACGAATTAATTGTTCAAGAACACGTCGCGAGGCGATAACAATCTCTTAGCTGATCGAGTGTTATTTTCTTACGTGTAGTTATTACAACGTTGCCAAGTTGTTTTTTATTTTAAAAATCTATATTTTTTTACTCAAACGGTCAAAAAATTCAGCGATTTGTTAGAAAATTTTATAACTACTTCATTTACGTTATATTAGTTTTTAAAAAATATGGTAATAACCGTTTTCGAGATATCTTGAAATAAATGTATTGCTTATGTACATGACAGGCTTCAAGAGAGTTAATTATGCACATTTTGATTGTTAATATCTCGTTTCACAGACGGTCAAAAAATTTCATTTTTTTAGTTACGTAAACGACACTTTCATTAACCTTATATTTTAATTTTATTGAATTCTTAAGAATAACCGTTTTACGAGTGAACTACCTTAATAGGAATGATAGCATTCGCTTTCTAGGAATCCAAATAGACCAATACCTTGATTGTAACGACCATTGTAGAGGACTGGTCAAAAAAATTGTTTCTTTTTGTGAATTTACGGTCTATACTTCAAGTTCGTCAATTAGTTATGGTATATATTTTGCAAAATTAGACTCACGTCTAAGATACGGTGTATGCTTATGGGGAAATTCAACCTACTCTAAAAATGTCTTTCTTGCTCAAAAAAGGGTCCTGAGAAGCATTGCTAGGATCTCACAAAGAGGCTCTTGTTGATCATACTTCAAGGAATATGGCATATTACCCCTTTGTTGTATTTTTATTTTTGAAATGTGTCTATACACTTACAAACACAAAGAAATTTTTCTAACTAATAGAAATGTACACAGGTATGAAACCAGACAGGCTGATGAACTACATATACCTTATGCACGACTCAAGGTAACATCTAATGAGCAAAATTATTCAATAGACTTCCTCTTGTAATAAAGGAAAATAATTCATTTTTTATTTTTAAAAGAAAATTGAAAGGTTTTTTACTAGAATGTTTTTATGGTCTCCCTGAATTTTACGAATTTGATGTATAAGTTCTACCTATATGTTATTCTATTTTCTAGTTCTATGCTTTTATCATATTTTTATTTACTTGTATTTTGACGAATCCCATATAATTGTATTATCTCATGGAAAATAAATCATATTTATTTAAAGTAGAGAAGATACTAATCAATAAAAACTAAAACTCATTCAAACTAAAAAGAACTATATTCAACATCAAACTAGCAAAAAGTAAACATATATTTTAAACTTATTTTAATAACAAGTTTCGATAGAACTTTCTGTTATGTTATTCTTTTTCAAGAAAATCTACCATTGACCTCAATGATTTTTTTTTGTTTTCTGATATTTTGCTTTCTGGATATAGAAGCTTCGAGTTTATGTCTTGGCATGAAGAAACAGTCTGTGGCACTTATTTATTTATACTGAAACGAATCATGTGATTTATAGCTGCCACCATCAACACAATTTTTTTGCAAATTTTCTAGACAAGCTTGGCACTTGGCATTTTTGTGGGACATAACTAATGGTACCTATATAGAATGTTTGTACCCACAAATCTCAAAATTACAAATTTTGGCACTTGGCATGTTTGAACTGGACACCCATCAATTCTTTCGTGAAAATAATATTAACAAATGATAGCTACTCGATCTATGTTAAATATTTTAACAACCAATAACATGAAAGGACTGTTTCTTATATGAACGTGTAGCAATAAGTAGATATGACACTTATACTTCATCGTGTATCTAACTAGAATTCAATGGATTTCATAGAAGAAAACTCATAATGAACATAAAATTAAGGAAACAGTTCAGAAGTAAATTTTTTAAAACTGCTCACTGAATGAGAATCCATTAAATGTTTCTAATTTTTAGTTATTCCAAAAACTGTGTCAGTTTGACAAAGTTTGTTATTGCATATTTAAAATATTAATGTATCTATATTGATCTTTTTCAATAAAGAACTCACAAGCAATTAATTTTCTAGTCTTTGGCAATAACTTTATGTAGTACAAGGCAGTATATTACCAATTCAATACAGTGTGTCCACTATTTAATATACAGTATTTCTCTTAAACATATCTACTTATGTCAGTAGGTATATGTTCATTGTTTAAAATTCATGGTAGCTGTTAAAGATGGAACCAAACCTATAGTACTTAAACGGTTCAACATACAAATCCCAAAATTTTAGAATTTCAACTAAATATATTTGCGCATATTTTAGCCCAAAAATTATTTTTTTTATAATGACAAAATTTTAAGCATGGCCGCCATCTTGATTTTTTTAGGTAGTAACATAGGTCATGTGATATACCATTTGAAAGAGTTTAACACCCTGATTACAAAAATGTATCACACATAGGGTCTAAACACAACAAAAAGGATATTATTAATAGGGAGCATAGGAGGCTGTGCATTTGTGTTTAGACCCCATGTGTGATACATTTTTGTAATCAGGATGTTAAACCCTTTCAAATGGTATATCACATGACCTATGTTGATATTTAAAAAAATCAAGATTGCGGCCATGCTTAAAATTTTGTCATTATAAAAAAAAATTTTGGGCTAAAATATGCGCAAATATATTTAGTTGAAATTCTGAAATTTTGGGTTTTGTATGTTGAACCGTTTAAGCACTATAGGTTTGGTTCCATCTTTAACAGCTACCCTGTATATGGAAAACTAGTCATAGGATCCAATTTTGCCAATAAGAATTTCAAACGAGTACATCGAGAACTATACAATATTAAATATTGAGAGACTTTGACAGATATCTTTTTCGGCATTTCAGCTATTTTTATTCGTGGAAATACAGGGTGTTATTGAAATACACGTACATATTAAAATGGGGAATTGTATGTAATGACCAAAAACGATTGGCACCAATTTTAACTTCAAATTCAAAAATTTAAATATTGGGGAAAAGTCCCCTTTTCCAACCTACTAGTTTCCATATTTAAAGAAGTAAAATAAATCGAAATTGAACTTACCCATAGAAATTGCACTGTTGCCGTAGCAAAACCAATTAATTCAAAATAAAGTTTATTACAGTAATTGTTCAAAATGCCGTCCATTATTATTTACACACACTTGCAATCGTCTTTCCAAAGAACTTTGAACATTAGAAATTAGTCTTGGATTTTGTCGTAGTTCCTCGGCTACCGCATTAACTTTATTGGTTAATTGTTCAACACTATTAATAGGTTCATTATAAACCAGTTGTTTCATGTGACCCCACAAAAAGAAATCGCATGGATTTAAGTCCGGAGATCTCGGAGGCCACTTAGTAGGTCCATTTCTGCCTATCCGCTTTTGAGGAAATCTAATGTTCAAAAACTGCCGTACGTTTAAATCAAAGTGAGGAGGAGCGCCATCTAGTAGGTACCACATCCGTTGCCTTAATTGTAACGGTATCTCTTCTAGGAGTACTGGCAAAATATCTTCTAAAAAGTGGAGATATCCTGGCCCATTTAATCTGTTCGGGAGAACATAAGGCCCGATTAAATACTGATCTATTATGCCAGCCCAAACATTTATTGAAAATTTTCTTTGATGCCCAGTTTCCCTAATGGCGTGAGGATTTTCATTACTCCAAATATGCGTATTGTGCATATTGAACACGCCATCACGAGTGAATGATGCCTCGTCAGTATACAATAATATTTTTAGAAAATCAGGAATATCAACACATTTTTGAATCATCCATTCACAAAACTCCACTCTCTTTTCTTCATCACCTGGATATAAGGCCTGGACTTTTTGGATGTGATAAGGATGTAAACCTTGTTCTTTAAGTGTCCGCCACACAACAAATGAGGACACTCCAATTTCAAGACCTAGTCTTCTACAACTTAATTGAGTTTTCAACAGCTTCCAATATTTCTTCTTCGGCCGCCAATGTTCTTTGTGTCCTTGTTCTCCCTCGATCTGCATTGACACTCTCAAATTTTCCATGGTCTCTTAGATGCTGAACAGTTGAAATAAACGTACGACAGTCCGGAATTCTCCAATTTGGAAACCGTTCGCGATACAGGATTTGTGCTTGCTGAGAATTTTCTCCAGCTGCCCCATAAACCAGCACTATATCCGTTAGTTCAATATTCGTAAATAGTGGCATCGTAAAAAAATATTTAAAAGTAATCGTAACAACACTTTTTACCAACTTGGAAATGACGCGCTCGTGTTAGCCAGATTCGTAAATCAACTAAAATTTTAATAATCTGTAGTTTCAAAAATGTATATAGTTTAAAAACAATCATTTATCAAATATTCTAGTTTTTTGATAACGAGGGTAGTAAAAACCAGTCTTCGGAAATAGAAATTAATTCGAAAATCTTGGCAACATGGTTATTTCTTACAAGACTAGTTTTCTTATCATCTGACAAAAACTTGCATATTAATTACTGTTGATGTTTAAAATAGGTAAATAAACCTAATTTATATAGGTCATCCTCAACATATCAGTGAAGTACGTTTGTTTTAGAATTAATTTTCAAAAATTAATAACTCCCTTAATAAGGGGTATTTTTAAAAAATAATATTTTTCTACATTCAGTGGGAATCTGCGCAATACCCAGTTTTAATATGTACGTGTATTTCAATAACACCCTGTATAACTTCTTTGATTGAAAAAGATTTGTGGAATCACGAATCATCCTGTAAATGATTTAAGAGTGATTTTTGGTGTACATTTTAAGAATTAGGGATTTCTAACTCCAACACCCTGTATCTCAATATTTAGTCATAGGATAGGATTGGGACCATGGACACTTTTGATGGAGACAATAAGTAATTTAACACATCAAAAAATTAATGTATTTAATATTTTTGGAAATTTTATACGAAAGTTGCATCATTTTTTTTCTTCTAATTTTGACATGTGTCAAAATGATTTACTTTATGCAAACAGTTGCATAATGTTGAACATTATGAAACTGGTTTCAAAAATTCATTGTCAGGCAGTTGTAAAAAGGAAACAAATAAAAATAAACCTTTTTTGTTTTAAAATCAATAATGTACAGTTTTATTGAAAATTTATATTAAAGAACAGGTAGACTTAGAAAGTAGTCATAATATTGGTTGCGTAAATGTTAGTAATTTTTTACCAGAACACAATTTTATAAATATTCTCGTCAAAATTAGATTTCGTAACTGGTTTCATAAATAGCTATTATGTAATTTGCATCAAAAAAGCTATTCTAGTAAGATCAGAAAGAAATATAATATACTGGGTGATTTAATATTAAAAAAACTAATAAAACAAAACATCTACGTGCATATAAAAGGCTTTTATTTATTCAATTATCAAAAAAGAAAAAATACTTTCCATTAAAGTACACTTTTTTGCACATAACCCTACTGTATAATAGATATCCAATAAAAGTACAATTTTCGCACCCTAACCTTAATTAATTATTATAAGATGAAACAGAAAAACACCCATCAGGTTTTTTTATTTATTTTTTGACAAACATTTCTTTTTTTGAGTAAAATAAACTACTTTGCAAGTCAAAATATAAAAAACAGGTCCATCTATAGGGCAGTCACTTTTTACAACTCAATTGATATGGAAAAATGCTAAAAAATGTATAAAAATAAACTGAAGAATAATAAAACCTTGAATTACATAATTTTAAATATGGTACATTTGAACTATTTAAATGAAATTTGACACCCTGTATGTTTGAACTATTGACCTAACTTACCTTCAAATGAAGGAATTAGCATTTTTTGAACCTCCAAAATGGGAAACTTTTTCCAAAAGATCCTTATCAAAACAATGTGATAAAATAAAAGCAACCACCCCATACATAACCATCAAAATGTTTAATCTATTTATATAAATTGATATTTTCACTAAATTTAAGATAACATGTTTTAATTAAAATTTAACATACTCACACGTGTGTAAAAAGAAAATTAATATTATCAGATGACCTACATTGAAGAGTATGGTATAATACCTAACCTAATATGCATTTTGTACTTCAGTTACAGATTTAAGTATTATTAAAAACACTCTTAACAGGTACAAATACGTATTAGTTGGCGAAACTATTTAGCTTTACCCTTTTTAGTGTGGTTGGCCACGGCTTGCTGAGCCTTTGACAGATTCTGTTTCCCGCTTCTAGTGGCTCTGGAACGAATATCATCTTCGGCAGTTTTGTTGACGGTCTTCGTGATGGCTTGCTTGATTTTTTGGCTCACCTCTTGCTTTTTGGCCGGAACTGGGCGATCTGAAACAAATCCAGCTGGCCATTAGATCATTCGGATCATCGGATGCTTTGTTTGTTTATACGAATGATGCTAACTAAAACTTACTCGCTCTTTTGGTTACGGCGCCTCCTTTGGGCTTTTTGGCGGCCTTTTTGGTGGCTTTCGGACCTTTGGATTTCACTTTCAGTTTTCTTTGGGCCATTTTTGTTTGCGAAAATCTCAGAGTAAAATTTCGAGTACCAGCTCGACGAACAACGCGAAGCTTTATTTTTGTTTAGCTTTTAGCTCCAATTCTTCTTTTTATTTGAAATTTTGGCTGCCTTCACGTAGTTAGGGTGTGCAGCCAAAGCGTTTTGGCCATTTTCACGTTAATGAAGGAACAGAATATTAATAAAAATATATTTAATTATCTAAAAATACATTTAACATTTATAATTTTGTGCAAGTTACGTTAGCAAATTTGTTATTATGATATAAAATTCGTTCGAATTTGAAGATGATGGACGGTGTTATCCAATAATGAATCAGCCCACCACCCACCATTAAATTGTTCTGGGCCATATTCAGCATAATAATTAAATAAATAAACTGTTTATAAAATAACCCATCGGAATAAACAATATAAAATACATACCTAGTGTTAGTAGTCTTAATAAAAAAAAATCTAAATAAATAAAGGTGCATAACACGGACCAATTTGCCACAAGAATATATAATAACCAGAAGGATATCTCTCATTTAATTCCTTTGTAGTTGATGCAGACAAGCTATGACCTCGTCTTTTAGTTATTACTTGTATTCCATAGACGCACCAAAATAAAGGTCAGGAAAATTAAAAAATATTGGGTATTTAGCTATTAATTTATTTTTTAAGTTCATACATTACAAATATAGGTAAGTAAAAGATTTATATACATAAAAAATATTTACTTATCTTTCCAAATGACAACTTTTTTGTCTTTTATAGTTTTAAAATTTCGGTTAATACATTTAAGAGTATAAAATAATCTTACTCTACCGAATAATTTTATTAAATAATTATGTGGAAATTTTTCACATAGATGTGAAAAACGTGTATTTCTACAAATACTTTGAAACGTATCTATTACATTTTGTGTATAATAATAGTTTCAAACTTTATTTGAAATATTACCTCTAAAAAGGAGATACATTTTACAAAATCATTGTGTGGCATGTTTAATTGTTTAAGTTACCAAATAAATCTAAATTGGAGCTGTTATAAGCTTTATAGTAACAAAATAAAGATGTATCGTCCAAATTTTGATAGGCTTTTGAATATTCCTCGCAAATTGTACAAGAATGTATAGATAGGCATTTTTTCATTAGGTAACTTTTTTGTGCAGGATATTCTGTTACTGTGGATAGCACACGCTATACCGTCATGGTTCGGAATTTTTTACGCCCATCCCTACCACAGTTCCCTGGCTATGATAACAATGGCACGTGATTTCAACAAGATGGCGCCACGGCACATACCGCAGCGATATCCATAAATGCAGTGACCGAAGTATTTCCTGGCACGGTAATTTTCATCAACGGCGATATTCCATTTCCTCCACGCTCACCAGACCTAACGCCCCTGGATGTTTTCTTATGGGGATACATGAAAAGTGTCGTCTACAAGGAACCGATGCCACAAACCATCAAGCAGCTAAAGGACCGCATCACAAAAGCTATACGTGGCATACCCGTGACGATAGGTCAAAACGTTTTCCGCAGCTTACGCTCCAGATTAACAGCTTGCTACGAAGAAGACGGTCGGCATTTAAAGGATATTCTGTTTAAACACTAAATCCGCGTATTTACTGTCTAATAATGCTAATAAACCTGGTATATCATGTTCTGGGGGTAAGTTTTATTGCGTTAAACCCTTAAATTCATTACTTTATTTATATTACCTTTCAACATCTTAAGGAAATCTGTAAAATGAATGTGCACCGATATAAGATTTATTTTTGCAGTCTTTATAACTACAAACAAATCCAGCTTTTTTTTGTTTTCTTCCATAACTCACACTGTCATTAAAGCACAACAAAATCAGAAAATAGTCAACGATAAAAATATTTAGGCAAAATAACAGAAACAACAGAATAATAATAATTATAAATTCGCTTTGTACTGAAAGTTTCGGTGTAGAATATCGGTGTAGCTTGAAGGTCACGAGCTCTCGAAGATCACGGATTGGAGATATCCTTCTGGTTATTATTTATTCTTGTGAACTTACCATGAAGTTGGTAATTTATAAAAATTCGTTTTACGGGAGAGGTACATTAAATAGGCATATTATTTTTTTGAAATTTTATTCAGCTATAGTATGGTAAACATGAGTCGATCTTGTAAATTAAATCACGGTATACATGGTGGAAAAAATATATAAATCACTCGTTAATGTATATGGCACATATGTGATGATTATGTGTACATGAAATATAATGTATTTTTGAAATGATTTTATGTAATAAAAAAAATGATTATACATAAAATTATCAGGAAAATGTAAATAGTACGGGTAATTAATAATAAACATAAACCTAACAATGGACGATATAAAAAAAATTCAGTGAATATAATTCCAACAAAAAAATAACAACATAGGTGGTAAATTCAAGATAATTTTGTTTCAAATATATAAAAAATAATTTCAATTTTCACAACCATTTATGAAATATGAAGTATCATGATATATTTACTATCGATTCCTGAAAAATAAGATAGTCGGTAGAAAAATACTGGAACTTTTTGATTTATAGGGAAGCCAAATGTTTTTTTTTTAATTTTGATATAATCGCGGATCATTTTTTGTATTCTTTTTAATAATAAAATAATTTGATGAAAATCGATTCGATAAGCGCAAAGCTTAATGATTATACTCTTGGTTTTATAAAAATAAGCAAATGATTGTTATCTACTGAATTCGTATCAGAGCTTCATCCATTTTTATTCTATAAGCGTATGCCACTTTCTACATTCTATCATTGCACAGCGTTAGTGTATAGTAATTTTGCGCACAAACTTATTAGTAAAGGAGCCCACTGCAAAATGTTGGGCCAATAACTAGTATATGGCTAAATTTTTATGGAGACGTCAGGTAACATATTTTGCAACAGTCACGCCAATATCCTTTCCAGTTTAGGTTGTAAAAAATTGTTGCCACCCTTTACCCATCGCTTTACGCATCGCTTGCAACCATATAGCCATTTTGGAGGCTATTTTCATTCGAAATTAGTCGCCAAGCCTGCCAATTTATGAAAAATATATAAGCAGTTTCTTAAAAATGACTTTTTATGGTGGTGCTATTAAGCGTGCTACTATTTCGCCCCTAGCCACAAAAACACTTTCATCAAATTTACTGCTTCTCTGTCGCAACCCCATAGAATAATTAACCGGCTATTTTATTTGACAAAAATCAAAATAATGCTTGGCTGTGCCTCTCAAGTATCAAGATGTCAACTGTGATATGTGAATGGCTCTTAAATGTCAAATTATTTAAAAATGTATACTTCTTTTGATATTTATTGCAAATAATAAATCTCTCAATTCAGGCTTTCCATAAATAAAGGTACAGCAAGACAGATAATATAATGTTCTAATACAAAGCACTTTTTGTTATATAAAAGAGAGGTAGGATATAATGCCCATTTCAAATATCATTTATGATACCGAGGTATTTTGTTGTTTTTCATTTTAATTATAAAGTTGTCATTTATTTGTATGTTGAAAGAAGGCCTTTGTAAATTACATTGCTCTCTATGGATCTAATTAAACACAAAAATAGTTTTGTAGCTATAAGTTGCTATAACCTATCTTCGCAAAACTATTATTAATTTAAACATAGTAAGTGGTATTAATATAACATCAAGTAATTTTTTAAAATAATTTTTTAGAAGGATAACTCAAGAAGGATGAAAATATAATATTTCTGGGTTATCAAAGTAAACTTGGTGTTTGAATTCAAGGTAAACGCTAATGTTTATTCCGAAAAAATATTTAATTTGTTATACAGTGTCTCCCAAAATTATACAGATGAGAAACACTTTTTGAAAGACACTGTATAATGGATTGCGACGTGCTCTTTGAGCACGTCGTTAACAACAAAGTGTGTTCAGATATGTATGCTAACGACGTGCTCGAAGAGCACGCCGCAATCTATTATATAATGTCTCCCAAAATTATACAGATGAGAAACACTTTTTGGAACACACTGTATATTGCGACGTGCTCTTTGAGCACGTTGTTAACAACGAAGTGTATTCAGATATTTATGCTAACGACGTGCTCTTCGAGCACGTCGCAAACTATTATACAGTGTCTCCCAAAATTATACAGAAGAGAAACAATTTTTGGAACACACTGTATAATGGATTGTGACGCACGTCGTTAACAACAAAGTGTATTAAGATATTTATGCTAAGGACGTGCTCGAAAAGCACGTCACAGTCTATTATGCAGTGTCTCCCAAAATTATACAAATGTGTTTTTTAAATATATATTTTTTTATGTGTATAAAACTTTTTGGAACACACTGTATAATTGATTGCGACGTGCTCTTCCAGCACGCTGTTAACAACAAAGTGTATTCAGATAATGATGTTAAGAACAAGTCGCAATCTATTATAGTGTGTCCCAAAAAAAATTATACGTGTAAGAAAAACTTTTTGGAACACACTGTATAATGGATTGCGACAAAAAAGTATATTTAGATATTACTGTTAACAGCGCGCTGGAAAAACACGCGAAAATAACTGTCGGTCCTTTGAAATTCGGAGAGCAAAATTTTGTGACCTTGAATTTAACTTATAAGACAAATGGTCTATATAGTACACCGAGAAAAACATTAATGGAGCGCAATAAATGCTATACACTAATAAAAAATATATTTAAATTGAGAACAATATTTTACCTACTTATCGTGTCAGTGGCGTAGCCACGGGGAAAGGGAGGGTGTCAGAGCCCCCCCATGGAGGGCCTTCGCGCCACCATTTCCGCAATTTTATTGGCGCTGATCGCTATTAATTATTTGTTAAACCCCTTCCATGAAAAATGACTGGCTACGCCACTGTATCGTGTATAAAAAATACATATATTGGTTTTTATTACAGTAGTTTCTGTAATGTTAAAACTTTAAATTTGATTTTTCGAAAAATTAAAATAAAACCTGTTATTTAGCAAATAGCAAATATCGCAGTTTCCGGTAAAACAATGACGCAAATGCAAAATTATAAATTTTTGAAGAGAGACGAAAAAAGAAAAATTATTACTTCCAAATTTGGGTACATAAATCACAAAGAACTTGTCCTAAATAACAAATACGACATTTAACCGTGGAGTAAGTAACGTCTCCCTTAACGTTGCAGACAACTGATTCATGTGTCATTCTTTTCCAATAGTGGAGTGGCAAACGTAAATATTTTAAAACTGACGCAACTACCATCTATCAGCTGCGAGTGGATATAAAATTAAGCCGTTGTTATACCATATTAGAGAGACTAATTTGGAAACTAATGACATGTTAAAATCAAAATGTCATAATTTTGCACTTGCGTCATTGTTTTACCGGAACAGCGATATATAAAAATATTTATATTTAACTCAAATAAAACGAATTAGCAAATAGCAAATAAAAACACTTCAAGTCGAGAATCACAACTACTTATAGTAGTTAAACTCGCAAGCTATCTATGTGGCAAGCGCGTTGAAATTGAAACGACACTTAGGCTGGGTTACCATCACTCCATTTTTTTTTTTTTTTTCGGGACGACTTTGATGCTTATCTGTGGTTGTTCTTCTCGGCTTTAACTTCGACCGAAAATCACGGCAACAGAAAAGCGATGGTTGGAGGGCTGCACATATTTTAAGTTATCAATTTTTTATAACGTAAATCGCAAACGATATTGCACAATATGTTACCCGATGTCTCCATGAAAATTTAGCTATACTACTGATCAACCCAACATTTAGCAAAGGGCTCCTATACTATATAGATCAAAACTAGAATTAGAAAAAGCTGGATACGAATTAACCAGTTAAAATATATTCTCAAATGGAAGAACTATTTCGTACGCTGAGGGCCGTCGAGAGCAAGGTCAGGTCCCAGGACAATTCACAATTCTCCAGATCGGGCCCCGTGACAATTTTATAAAAAAAGTTCTCCTCTTTACTTAAATTTCTCAAAAAAAAGTCTTCAAGCAAAAACTTCTCCTCTACAATTTTCTAAAAAAAAACTTCCCCTCTCTTGTGCCGAACTTCTGAAAGACAAAAACCTCCGCCACGGTTGCCGCGCCCCGGGAATTAGTCCCGGCTGCCTCCCTCTCTTGTCAGCCCTGCGTATACTATCAAATTATAAACCATTTTTTTAAACCTATTTAGCAAAGCGATGACAGTTTGACAGGAAGCATATAAGTTATTAAAGAGTTATTGCAAGTTCACTTAAGGTCAGTCACTATTAGCGCCGCTCTTATTTTGACATCTGAGCATGCGCAGATTACTTACATTCTAGAACTGACTTTAATAAATATTGTGCCTGTATTTAATTGTGGATGTTTAATGACAGCAGATAGTGACGACTTTATAGTTTTCGGGTGCGCTCGCCGACATTCGTACCAGTTCGAAGTTTTTTAATGTTAAATATTTAATACCATCGTCATCCAAACCTAAAATGCTAATTTCTAATGCCTCTTCCATATTATGTACTATTATAAACAACAAAAAAGGTTAACTGTAATTTAAAATGAGGTTAGAAATATGTAATGTCAAAATTTCAGGTTTGCAATAAGCCTTATTTTAGCATGGAATTTATTTTCCTCTAATTACATTGTTACTATTAGTGGCTGACGTTATAGAAATTTGCAATATCCCTCTATTAGTGTAAGGTATAACTTAACAATATATACTAATATTTAGTACGAATTTCATTCAGTTTGTTTCACGACCAAATTCGAAAATTTTATCCAAAACTATATGGCTTCAAATATTAATTTTGTACAGTTTTCAACAATACCTGTATCCTACGTGATCTGGTAAAACGAGAAATTTAATTAAAATCGCCGTTCGTAATGACTTTAATGACAGCTTAGGTATCAGATCTGTCAAATACGTCAGTAACATTGTTTTAAGGCAAGGTTTTCGCACTATTGAACAGGATAACCTGTGCTGCGTTCGAGATGTGGACTCCTTTTACTCTTTTCACTCCATATCTAACTTCACATCACTGAATTACAGTGATTTAGCATGGACTGAAGTTAGTTATGGAGTGAAAAGAGTAAAAGAAGTCCACCCCGAAATCATCATAAAGTCCCCTATTGTCAAACGTCGATTTGTGACGTCAGCGCAGAACTTTATAATGGGTGTTCCAATAAGAACTTCCGTACGTTTTAATTAAATATAACGAAAAGCAAATAAGTACAATGTTTATCCGATTTATTCTTGCATAAAAAGTTACGTTATTTTTTTATGCGAATATTCGGAACAAATAATGGAACCTGAGCTAGTAAGTTGGGATAATTCATCAGGTTAAGAAAAGTTATACTAGAAACAGCTCTTCTACGATCCAAGTTATGAAAGTCAAATGTAATAACAACTAATGATTAACTCCTCATTTATGTCTAGAAGATACAATTTTAAGAATTGTCGTTGGACCCAATCAAGGATATTTGAATGAGGTTTGAAGTTTATTTTAACCTTTAATTTATTAGATTTGTGGTCAACAGTCTTTGTTTAATAAACATATAGGTTATGCAAAACAAAGTTAGATGTATATGTTTCTTCTATGATTTAATTTTGCTTTTTTACAATTTCTATCATCCCTTGTTAATATTAAATTAAATTCTGTAGGTGTTAAACTTAATCTATTTCATGTGTTTATTTTTAAAAGTGATGCTACCACTCGAAAAGATGATTGGTCAGTCAGTCATCGTTTTAGAGCTGTACACACTTTCGACAAGAAAGGAGCTTTCACACACAGTATTTTTTTACCAAAACAATAATTATGTAACTAATTCTCTCGTAGGAAGAAATTGGAAGGACTATGGCCTCTAAACCTAAGAGGTGCAAGCATCCAGCTTAAGGGGGAGGTTAAATATCTCGGGGTTATGATTGACTCGAGACTTACCTGGAACCAGCATCCAGAAAAAACCACAAGGAGAGCGGAAACCTCGTTGATGATGGCAAGGCGATCCTTTGGAAAAAATGGGGGTTAAAACCAGACATGGTATATTGCCTTTATAACATGGTAGTGAGACCGATAATAACATAGGCAGTTTTGGTGTGGTGGCCAAAGACACAGCAAAAGAAAGCAATAACGAGGCTAAGTAAAGTACAAAGACTTGCCTGCCTCTGAATAACGGGGGCAATGAAAACAAAGATGCAATGGAAGCACTAATAGGATCCCCACCTCTTCACTATGTGATACAAGGGGAGGCAAGATTAGGTGCTTACAGATTAGGGGATACACTGAAAAATCTTGACATTAGGCCAGGTCACATGAGTATCTCAAGGTTAGTGACAGGAGACGTGCTAGACATGAGATCAGACCACATAACCAAGAGGTACTCTTTTATTACTCTATTTGAGGTTTTAATACAGGAAAGAGCGGAAATCACCATAGGGAGCCCAATGCCAAACGACAAGAACAAACCTGGTATACACACGGGTCTAAGACTGCGGAAGACACTGGAGCGAGAGTATTCTCCAAAAACCCTGATACTAACCATAGCTATGCCATAGGAATACATTCCTCGGTATTTCAGGCCGAGGTATACGCAATTTTGCAATGTGCAAAAACGAACAATGAAAGAGCTGTCGAAAATCAGCATATTCAAATAATGTCACGACAGCCAAGCGGCACTTAAGGCCATATCGAGTCAGAAAATTACGTCAAGGCCGCTATGGGAATGCATAGAAGAACTTAGAACACTGGCAGACCGAAATAGAGTAAAACTATTTTGGGTGCCAGGTCACCAAGGGATCGAAGGCAACTTGCAAAAACAGGATCAGAAGAAACACCGGAAACAGGCACAAACCCAGGAGTACCAAAAAGTACAGTTCGGGGTTTCATAAACAACTGGATTCGGAACAATATATTAACTATTGGGGAAGTACCCCAAAACAGGCACATGGAAAAGCCTTCATAGATAGACCATGTCCCAAAAGAACTGGAGAACCACTCTTTATGAATAGGAACCAGTTGAAAGTGATAACAGGGTTCATGACTGGGCACGCCCCAGTAAAGGGACATTTGAACAAAATTGGCATGTACAATGGGGAATTCATGTGTCGACTATGTCACAAGAAACCAGAAACGGCCAAATACATACTGTGCAAATGCGAAGCTCTAGATCGCAGAAGACAGGCACTTTTTGGACAACGTACAGAATCCACCCACCCACCCAAGGATCTGTACAAACTTGTACAAGGTACAAAGGTGACAGAGTAGGTGCTAAGAACTAACATGGGGTAAAACACAATAAGCCAATAAGCTTCAGTGTTATTTGGAGACAGTCAAACAAGCCCAAGAGAAAGAGAAAAAACTAATTCTCTAAGAAAACAAAAAATGTACATATATGATGTTATTTGGGAACACGTGTTGTGTAAAAACGGACAGCGATGAATACGGCCAATAACATACATCATTCTTGTTTTATCGACTCTAAAACTATTAAATAACTTAAAATAATGTCATAGATAAAAATAACCTTAAATAATAAACCTCTCAGTATTCAACACAGAACAAGAACCGAATTAAAGTTCCAAATAAACTTAAAACAAGGGAATTTTAAACATACCAAAAACGTACACGTTTTAGTTCTACAATGACGTCACACAAATGCATTGTAAATGGAATCAATCTATCCTCTTATAGGATATACATAATCCTTGATTTTAGGGTTGTTATGGAAGTCATGTGGGATACGGATATTGTTAAAGACCCGATATAATGAAACTTGACGTAACTTTATGATATGACAAATACAAAGCACAGATACACAACATTTCTTTTTCTTGTATAAAAGCTTATAAGGTACGAACGAGTAATAAAAGTGAGATAAATATTCAATTATCAACATTTTTTTTTACAACAATTACGATTAAATGTCGTTCTAATTTAATATATAAATATCTCACTTCGTATGTAACGCTATGTAGCTACATAAATGTATATATGTATATGAAAAAGTGTATTATCTTACGCCCTATATACAATTGTTTTGTAAATCTAGTTTTGTTATAGTTGAAAAAAAAGGGTATTTTGTAACACATTTCATTCAAACATTCATGCAAGATCCTATAAAATGATTTATAGCGATTAAAATTGTAACTGCGCAGACGCTATAAGTATCTGTTGATCATAATTTGTCACTATATTAGCACTAAAAGAAAAAATTCTGAATCCGTAGGAAGATAACAAACCAAACATTTGAAAAAAAATTGTTCCCTGGCGGGGCTCGAACCCGCAGCCTCTGTTACAATACCATCAACTAATCTAATTGTGAATTTATGTAAATCGTAAATGGAAATCCGAAAAGTCAGTGAAATATCTGAAATAAGTGGCTGAATAATTTGAAAATTCGGAAACAAATCTCAAAAATCCCCCTACAAATTATCAGGTATTTGTTTCCAACTTTGGGGTTCGGGGATGGTCCTAATAATTCGATGAGAGATTTTTGAAATTTGTTTCAGATTTTTCAATTCATTGAACCACTTATTTCAGATATTAACGTATATTGAAAACTTACGCAGATATGGGCTTAGTATGCATAAATGCATTTTTCATATATACCGATGCTGTATAGAGGTATTTGAATATTTGAGAACGAGCTTGACCACCTTCTGGTCCGAACTAGCACATCAAATTTCTGCCTAGAAGGGAGGGCACTCGTCTAGCCTACAAGGATGTTCGGGTTCGATTCCTGGCTGCGACAGATTTTTCAAATTTCCAAGTATTTGTTTTCAACTTCAGGATTCGGGAATTAACCTAATTGTTATTTTGAACTTTTCAACAATTTTCTAGGAAGATACTTCTTAAGAAAACCATTCTATCGGATATTGCACATTTGAAATATGTCACAGAAATACTCAACTGACTAAATTCAGAAAAAAATAAACGCGCAAAAAATTTAAGCAGTACAATTTGCGTTTATCTCTTTCTGATGTGCTACAATCAAGTGAAAAAAAAAATCAACGGAAATCAGTCTGTGTACTCAGCATTAATATTATTATTATATATTTTACATGAATGTGCAAAGCTACTTCTAATATCTTACTCTCAAAACTATTAGAGGCACTGATGAACAAGGGTGTCGCGCGAAATCAGAAATTTTTTGATATCGATTAAATTTTCAACGCAAAACATTTAAAATGTATCATACAGGGTGTATATAAAACACCCGTATAATTACCACTACCCCTTCGAAAAATTAACCTTAGCGACACCCCTGCTGATGACGTTTACATCTTATGATTACTTCGACAAAAAAAAAATGAAATTATTGCACAAAAAGCGAGCATACAGTTCGATTTATAAACAATCTTTAATCGGATATACTTTTCTAAACATACAAGGCACCAAAACGAACGACACAGCGACGATACGTACTTCAAGATGACGTTTCTTGACCTACACGTTTTGGTACGTCGTTTCTTTTGTTTAAACTATCATAGCTACGATAGTTTGTTTTATATCGACAATACATACGTCAAATGTCAGCTCACTTTAAGGTGACGTTTTTGGATGACATAAATGTTTTGGTACGTCTTCTGTTCAACGATACGTACATCAAATGCCAGCCATCACTTTGAGTTGAGGTTTTTGGATGATATACGTTTTGGTACGTCGTTTTTTGTTTAAACTACCATGGCTACGATAGATTGTTTTGCTTCAACGATACGTAGCTATGTCAAATACTAGCTGTCATTTTAAAGTGACGTTTTTGAATGACCAACACGTTTTGTACGTAGTTTGTTGTATTTAAACCACCATACCTATGATAGTTTGTTTTACTTCTACGATAAGTACGTCAAATGCCAGCCGTCACTATAAGGTGACGTTTTTGGATGACCTACACGTTTCGGTACGTCGTTTGTTTTGTTTAAACTACTATAGCTACGATATATTGTTTTACTTCAACGATACGTACGTCAAATAGCAGCTGTCACTTTAAAATTACGTTTTTGGATGACCTACACGTTTTGGACGTCGTTTGTTTTGTTTAAACTACCATAGCTACGATATGAGTTTGTTTTATATCGACGATACGTACGTCAAATGTCAGCTCATTTTGAGGTGACGTTTTTGGATGGCATAAATGTTTTGGTATGGCTTTTTTTTGTTTAAACTACCATACCTACGCTAGTTTATTTTATTTCAACGATACGTACTTCAAATGCCAGCCATCGCTTTAAGGTGACGTTTTTGGATGATATACACGTTTTGGTACGTCGTTTTTTCTTAAAATTACCATAGCTACGATAGATTGTTTTACTTCAACGATAGGTTGGTATGTCAAATACTAGCTGTCACTTTAAAGTGGCTTTTTAAATGACAAACACGTTTTTGTACGTCGTTTATTGTATTAAAACGGCCATACCTACGTACTTCAAGATGACATTTTGGTATGTCGTTTGTTTACACTATCATACCTACGATAGTTTGTTTTACTTCGACTATACGTACGTCAAATGTCAGCTCACTTTAAGGTGGCGTTTTTAGATGATATAAATGTTTTGGTACGTCTTTAGTTTTGTTTAAACTATCATAGCTACACCAGTTTTTTTTATTTCAATGATACGTACATCAAATGCCAGCCATCACTTTAAAGTGATGTTTTTGGATGATATACACGTTTTGGTATGTCGTTTTTTGTTTAAACTACCATAGCTACGATAGATTGTTTTACTTCAACGATACGTAGGTACGTTAAATACTAGCTGTTACTTTAAGGTGACGTTTTTGGATGACATAAATGTTTTGGTACGTCTTTTGTTTTGTTTAAACTATCATAGCTACGCTAGTTTATTTTATTTCAACGATATGTACATCAAATGCCAGCCATCGCTTTAAGGTGACGTTTTTGGATGATATACACGTATTGGTAGGTCGTTTTTTGTTTAAACTACCATAGCTACGATAGTTTTACAACAACGATACGTAGGTAAGTTAAATACTAGCTGTCACTTTAAAGAGACATTTTTGAATGACCAACACGTTTTGTACCTCGTTTATTGTATTTAAACCACCATATCTACGATAGTTTGTTTTACTTAGACGATAAGTAAGTCAAATGCCAGTCGTCACTATGAGGAGACGTTTTTGGATGACCTACACGTTTTGGTACGTCGTTTGTTTTGTTTAAAATACTATAGCTACGATAGATTGTTTTACTTCAACGATACGTAGGTACGTAAAATACTAGCTGTCATTTTAAAGTGACGTATATTGTATTTAAACCACCATACCTATAATAGTTGGTTTTACTTCGACGATAAATACTTCAAGATGACGTTTTGGTATGTTGTTTATTTTGTTTAAACTACCGTAGCTACGATAGTTTGTTTTATATCGACGATATATACGTCAAATGTCAGCTCACTTTAAGGTGACGTTTTTGGATGACAGAAATGTTTTGGTACGTCTTTTGTTTTGTTTAAACTACTATAACTATGCTAGTTTATTTTATTTCAACAATACGTACATCAAATGTCAGCCATCGCTTTAAGGGGACGTTTTTGGATGATCTACAAGTTTTGGTACGTCGTTTTTTGTTTAAACTACTATAGGTCAGTTCGGATAGCCAATTTCCATTTACTTCATTAACTCTTTTAACTCCAAATGTTCTTTTATTCTAACACGCTTAAATAGCTTTGTTCGCGGGGTTCGTAGAGTCGAAAATAGAACACTTAAAATCGAAATGAACATAAACAAAACTAACGTCATTTAAAACTACCTTAAACACTACGCTCCTATCCACCCGGAGCTTCTTCTACTATTCGAACTCACCCTTTAGTTTTACTTTAACGATACGTACGTAAAATGCCAGCTGTCACTCTAAAGTGACTTTTTTGAGCTGCGATAGTTTGTTTTACTTCAACGATAGGTACGTCAAATACTTACTGTCACTTTAAAATGACGTTTTTGGATGACCAACACGTTTAAGGTCTGTATTTATAAACAGACCTTAGCTGAGTCGGACTTGAAGAAAAATCGCAAGTTCGGTTACAACTTCTCTAAAGTTCCAGGTGGTTCCGGTGTTACACTGGAATTTAGAGATGGATAATAGCAAATCGCTGTAACTGTTACGGATTTGTTACTACCCATCTCTAAATTTACGCTCACTTTAAAATGACGTTTTTGGATGACCTACACCTTCTGGTACGTCGTTTGTTTTGTTTAAACCATCATAGCTACGATAGTCTGTTTTACTTCGACTATTTGTACGTCAAATGTCAGCCGTCACTTTAAGGTGACGTTTTTGGCTATCCTACACGTTTTGGTGCGACGTTTGTTTTGTTTAAACTATCGTATTACAACCTCGGATTAGTAACTACTGTGAACACAAGGTGTTTCTTCTGGTTTATATATTTCGATTTCGTTTTTCTATCTAAATATATCACCCTGATCAACCTTTACAGAAATGGAACTAATTTTTTGTTCAATTCACAACGCTCAAGTTCAATTCTAGTTTGCTAGAGAAGGAAATTGCTGTAAGAGACGTGATGATGATTGTATTCGTTGAAAAAACATTTGCCGATTAGTGTTGATCTGACTCTAATTTTGGGAGTTTTCTCGAAAGAGAGAAATGCTGGAAACAGGAAATTTCTTATATTACGGGAAATTTTCTGGTCCTGATTCCTAATGTAGAGACTAAAGAAAGCAACAACAATCAACACGCCTTTTACAACTCTAAAACGAAGAAAAAATAATTGAAAAATCTATTTTGAGGATTAATTTGCAATAAATTTTTGCAATCACATCTGGCGCAGTTAAAATCCTATAAATATGCAAAAACAAACAAATGGAATGTTTATTTTAATGAAACGCATCTTAAATCTAAATTATTTGTAAACTAAATCCTAATCGTTAAAAAAAAACTGAAGGAACTATAATCGTTCATTCCGTTTCAAAATTTTAAAGCTACATAACTTTTTTTACACACACCACCAAATTTAAGGGAACGAGCAAAAGTTTTCTCAAGTTTAATACAAATTTTATTTTAAATTGTTGCTTTTTAAAGATTTGTCAATATACCATATACAAGGTCGTCTATAAGTTATCGAATTTTCAGTAATTTTTGAAGAGCCCTGTAGAGTGAAAAGCGGAGAACTAAAAACATTTTCAGATACCAAATGACAGCCTGATGTTTACTAAACATTTTATTTTTTTATTTACTTTGATATCTCAATTATTAAGAAAAGTACAGGGTTTTCAAAAAATGTACAGAAAAATTTAACAGATTCTTAATAATTGAGATATCAAAGTAAATAAAAAAGAAAATGTTCAGTAAAAAAAAGATCAGGTTACCATTCGTTACCTAAAAAGATTTTTAGTTGTTTGTTTTTCACTCTACAGGGTAGACCGATAATTTATGGACGTCCCTGAACATGGTATACTGACAAATCTTTCAAAAACAATAATAAGCGATAATTAAAAAGAAAAATCATGTTAAACTTGGGTAAAATTTTTCCCTTTTCCCTAAATATGTGTATATTGAATTCGTTCATTTAGATATGATTTCTAAACGTTTGTAGTTGACTAGAAAAAAATTTTGTTATCACTAAAGTCGCTAAATCGAAAATAAAAATTCGAAAAAATAAAGCTATGTATAAGAACAGCAAAAAATATCACGAAAAAAAAAATCACATAAAAATCAGTAACAATGCATGAAAGCGCACGGTATATATGTATAGTACGGTCCCTTCAAAATTACCATTTTTAAACCTTCAAACAGACCAAACCTTGTTTTTTTACGTACGTAGGTTCTTAATTTTGAAAGAATATTGGCCACAATTTAAGGAACCGGTTACTATTTTACATCTTTAGTATTCAAAGCCAAAAGAACTTAAAAAAAATATATCAGATCTTAATTTTAAAGTGATATATCAGTCTATAAAATATTTGCTCCGTTAGTGTCATTAATCGAAAAGCCAGATGGTCAAAATTGAAAATTTCAAAAACAAACCGTCAATATTGTGCTTGAGTTGACGTACGACTTTTAAAGCTGTCAAATGTCAATTTAATTAGTCAAATGTCAATTTAATTAATTAATTGGCAATTTAATTAGTTAAATGTCAATTTATTTAGTTAAATGTCAGTTTAATTAGTTAAATGTCAATTCAATTAGTTAAATGTCAATTTATTTATAATGTATTTTATTTGTTGCACTAGTGTCACGCAAAATTAAAATTTCAAAAACAAACCGTCAATTTTGTGCTTAAATTGACCTGCGACTTTTAAATCTGCCAAATGTCAATTTAATTAGTCAAATGTCAATTTAATTAATTAAATGTCAATTTAATTAATTAATTGTCAATTTAAATAGTTAAATATCAATTTAATTAGTTAAATGTCAATTCAATTAGTTTAATGTCAATTTATTTATAATATATTTTATTTGTTGCACTAGTGTCACGCAAAATTGAAAATTAAAAAAAAAAACCGTCAATTTTGTGCTTAAATTGACCTGCGACTTTTAAATCTGCCAAATGTCAATTTAATTAGTCAAATGTCAATTTAATTAATTAATTGTCAATTTAAATAATTATTTGTCAATTTAAATAGATAAATGTCAATTTAATTAGTTAAATATCAATTTAATTAGTCAAATGTCAATTTAATTAATTAATTGTCAATTTAAATAGATAAATGTCAATTTAATTGGTTAAATATCAATTTAATTAGTTAAATGTCAATTCAATTAGTTAAATGTCAATTTATTTATAATGTATTTTATTTGTTGCACTAGTATCACGCAAAATTGAAAATTTCAAAAACAAACCGTCAATTTTGTGCTTAAATTGACCTGCGACTTTTAAATCTGCCAAATGTCAATTTAATTAGTCAAATGTCAATTTAATTAATTAATTGTCAATTTAAATAATTAATTGTCAATTTAAATAGATAAATGTCAATTTAATTAGTTAAATATCAATTTAATTAGTTAAATGTCAATTCAATTAGTTTAATGTCAATTTATTTATAATGTATTTTATTTGTTGCACTAGTGTCACGCAAAATTGAAAATTTCAAAAAAAAAAAAAACGTCAATTTTGTGCTTAAATTGACCTGCGACTTTTAAAGCTGCCAAATGTCAATTTAATTAGTCAAATGTCAATTTAATTAATTAATTGTCAATTTAAATAGATAAATGTCAATTTAATTGGTTAAATATCAATTTAATTAGTTAAATGTCAATTCAATTAGTTAAATGTCAATTTATTTATAATGTATTTTATTTGTTGCACTAGTGTCACGCAAAATTGAAAATTTCAAAAACAAACCGTCAATTTTGTGCTTAAATTGACCTGCGACTTTTAAATCTGCCAAATGTCAATTTAATTAGTCAAATGTCAATTTAAATAATTAATTGTCAATTTAAATAATTAATTGTCAATTTAAATAGATAAATGTCAATTTAATTGGTTAAATATTAATTTAATTAGTTAAATGTCAATTTATTTATAATGTATTTTATTTGTTGCACTAGTGTCACGCAAAATTGAAAATTTCAAAAACAAACCGACAATTTTGTGCTTAAATTGACCTGCGACTTTTAAATCTGCCAAATGTCAATTTAATTAGTCAAATGTCAATTTAATTAATTAATTGTCAATTTAAATAATTAATTGTCAATTTAAATAGTTAAATATCAATTTAATTAGTTAAATGTCAATTCAATTAGTTTAATGTCAATTTATTTATAATATATTTTATTTGTTGCACTAGTGTCACGCAAAATTGAAAATTAAAAAAAAAAACCGTCAATTTTGTGCTTAAATTGACCTGCGACTTTTAAATCTGCCAAATGTCAATTTAATTAGTCAAATGTCAATTTAATTAATTAATTGTCAATTTAAATAATTATTTGTCAATTTAAATAGATAAATGTCAATTTAATTAGTTAAATATCAATTTAATTAGTCAAATGTCAATTTAATTAATTAATTGTCAATTTAAATAGATAAATGTCAATTTAATTGGTTAAATATCAATTTAATTAGTTAAATGTCAATTCAATTAGTTAAATGTCAATTTATTTATAATGTATTTTATTTGTTGCACTAGTATCACGCAAAATTGAAAATTTCAAAAACAAACCGTCAATTTTGTGCTTAAATTGACCTGCGACTTTTAAATCTGCCAAATGTCAATTTAATTAGTCAAATGTCAATTTAATTAATTAATTGTCAATTTAAATAATTAATTGTCAATTTAAATAGATAAATGTCAATTTAATTAGTTAAATATCAATTTAATTAGTTAAATGTCAATTCAATTAGTTTAATGTCAATTTATTTATAATGTATTTTATTTGTTGCACTAGTGTCACGCAAAATTGAAAATTTCAAAAAAAAAAAAAAACGTCAATTTTGTGCTTAAATTGACCTGCGACTTTTAAAGCTGCCAAATGTCAATTTAATTAGTCAAATGTCAATTTAATTAATTAATTGTCAATTTAAATAGATAAATGTCAATTTAATTGGTTAAATATCAATTTAATTAGTTAAATGTCAATTCAATTAGTTAAATGTCAATTTATTTATAATGTATTTTATTTGTTGCACTAGTGTCACGCAAAATTGAAAATTTCAAAAACAAACCGTCAATTTTGTGCTTAAATTGACCTGCGACTTTTAAATCTGCCAAATGTCAATTTAATTAGTCAAATGTCAATTTAAATAATTAATTGTCAATTTAAATAATTAATTGTCAATTTAAATAGATAAATGTCAATTTAATTGGTTAAATATTAATTTAATTAGTTAAATGTCAATTTATTTATAATGTATTTTATTTGTTGCACTAGTGTCACGCAAAATTGAAAATTTCAAAAACAAACCGACAATTTTGTGCTTAAATTGACCTGCGACTTTTAAATCTGCCAAATGTCAATTTAATTAGTCAAATGTCAATTTAATTAATTAATTGTCAATTTAAATAATTAATTGTCAATTTAAATAGATAAATGTCAATTTAATTAGTTAAATATCAATTTAATTAGTTAAATGTCAATTCAATTAGTTTAATGTCAATTTATTTATAATGTATTTTACTTGTTGCACTAGTGTCACGCTCGATACTGTATTCAAACTGTTATTCTTGTCAAAAGTATATGCTACATTCAAATATTTGAAGCTACACTGAACAAATCAAATGTAATTAGTGCAGAACACTTACACCTAGTGCAACAAATAAAATCCACCACTAGTCAATTGTCAATTTAATTAGTCAAATGTCGAAATATTTTATTAATAAGTAAAATGTTAATAAGTCAAACGTCAATTTATTTTGTAAAGTTTGTTCATTTTCCCCAATCATGACCATCCGGCATTCGAAATATGATTTTATATACCTAAAATTACAAGTGATTGGGTTGAACGACAGTGTTGTTGTTGAGCCTCAGAGGCGTTTCGTTATTCGAATTTTCGTCGGGAGGCAGCAGCGGTTGTTCCGGATTGTTCGGATCGAATCCGGGATTCAGGATAATGTTCGGCACCAGTTCGATGATCTCGTGCTCCTCCACGTCTTCGAACAGACAACCAAGATAACATTTTCTATTGCCTACGCGTAAAAACGGTTTTTTTAATGGGTACTTACCTCCCGGCACCTGGCATTCTTGGTACAGAAGAAAGCACGTGCCCAAACCGAGCAAAACTAAAGTTCCCATTACGATACCGACGGCTATCGCCCAAACTGTTGTATCGAATTTATCAGCGCTATCTAAAAAATGCCTCGCTAACTCTAAAACAAAAAAAAAACATGCGGAAATGATGGTGTTGTAATTTTGGTCAGGTCAAATCTAAATGCAGAATTAAATCTTGTTAAACTGGAATATTCTGATATTTGTGTCACTAAAATAAATGTAAAAGTCAATCATTGGACCATTGGCATTACAGGTGTATACAGGTCTTCTCTGCATAAGGGATTTAGAAAATTTCATACTAAATCACCTACATAGAAATATTGAAATATTCATAGGGGACATTAATATTGATCTCCTAAATGTAACCAATCAAGTAACTACTGATTACTAAGCAACTTTTTACTCCCATGGTTTCATGTCTTACATAAACACTATTACGAGGCCACAAAGTAAAACATGCTTGGATCATATATTCTTAAAAAACAATATTAAGACTGAAAATCTATCGGTGAACTCTTATGTAATCAGCTATGATATGACTGATCATGATCCTATTATGATAAATATCTTACAATCTGCCAAAAACTACACAAGTTCCTACAATACATATAAAACTATAACTAAGATCGATACTGATAAATTAAAACAAAAATTCGAAACTATAAACTGGGAATTTCATGAAAATAATTGATAAATTGTAACACAACTTTTTTATGACACGTATCTTAATATCATTGAAACATGTCAAACCACTCAAAATATTAAAATTAAAATCCATAAAAAAATAAAGCCATGTATAACAAATGGTTTAATTTATTCTATTAACACTATAGGGATAAACTTAACTCCTTTGTAAGAAAATGATTATTAACGTCAGTGATAGTCCTTTGAAGTTTAGTAATTGGCGAGTTTCTGAGGGGAAGTTGTGGAGACATGTTCCTCCTCGTTACTCTGGTTTGGAGGGTTAGGAGAACTCTTGGAAGTTAGTTGTCCCTAAGAAAGGTCGCCGGGAAGTCATTGCAGCTTATCACAAGGAGTACTAGCTGGCCACAAGAAATTCTACTGTAAGAGTTGAAGAGCTGAGGGTAGCGCGACACGTATCTAAAGAGACTCTACTTGAATCTGGTATCGATTTGTTTGCTGGCAGAGCCTATCAATTTTACTTGGCTTATCGAAATGAGGTTAGCAATTGGGACCAATTCGTTACTTTGCTCAAGGAGGAGTACCTTTCGCCCACTTATGATGAGAAGTTGTTTGAAGAGATTCGTAGGCGAACACAGAGACCTGATGAGTCTATAGGAATTTATTTAGCTAGGATGCTAGGATATTTTAATAGGTTGACTTGTTTAGCTCCAGATGAGACAAAGTTGCGAATTTTACTTAGGAACATGGCCCCATTTTATCAAAATCAGTTGGCGTTAGTGGATGTTACCTCTATTGCACATTTAAGAGAGCTGGGTAGGAAGTTGGAAGCTCATAAGGATGCTGTCGAGAACTTTGTGCCTCCATCGAGGAAAAGTTTAGTTTTAGGGCCGGATTTGGCTTATGTACAGGCCGATGAGGATGTTGCTTTGACGATCGGCCTCCTCAGCCTAGAGTTCAAAATGTCGCGACAGTAGTATGTTTTAAGTGTAGGAAGCCAGGTCATCGGGCGACAGGCTGCCTTTTGAAAAGGAGCCTTGTTTGTTTTAGGTGAAATAAGGAGGGTTATACGACAAGAACCTGTCCTAATTGTTCTCAAAATCGGTCGGGAAATGGAAGCCAGCGTACTTAAATGATCGAGGTATGCTAAGGGCGATGAGCGTCCCTATCTGACAGTCGAACTTTTGGGCAAACCTTTATTAGGGTTATTAGATTCTGGAGCATCGCGTACAATTTTAGGTAGTAAGGGATATATTAGATTTAGGTATTTCGATTAAGAAAAAAACTATACTATTAACAAACAAACTCACTATAAAACATTTAGAAATAATTTAAACAAACTAATATCAAAAACTAAAAATGACTATTATAACAATAAAATAAACCAAAACAAAAATGATCTGAAAAAAACTTATCAATTAATCTCGGAAGCAACTAATGAAAATCATAAAAAAATAATACCAATTTACAGATTTTCAACCAACATAATGAGGAATTTGAAAATGATAATGAAATGGCGAATTATTGCAATAACTACTTTTCGACTATTGGCACTAATATGTTCACAAATATCCCTGAATGTAATGTGGATTTTCCTATAAGTGTCACTGAAAAAATCAATGTTCCTGAAACCGATATTATAAAACACATAGTTTAAAAACCAATAGTGCCCCGGGATTTGATTGTATAACAGTAAAACATCTGAAACTACTACATCCGTATTTACTGAAACCATTAATGCATATAATTAATTGTATTTTTAATACAGGAATCGTACCTAAACAATTTAAAACTTCAATTATAACACCTATTTATAAAGCTGGTAATCCAAAATTAATAACTAACTATAGGCCTATTAGTTTAATTAGTAATGTGGCCAAAATATTTGAGAAATGTGTGAAAGATAGATTGACAGATTTTTTAAAAACTAATGACTTACTTCCCAAGCACCAATATGGCTTTACTGAGGGTCTTAACTCAGGAGATGCTATGCATGAATTGATTTCATATGTTACTGATGAAATGAATACTGGTAACAAGTGTACAGCTATATTTCTAGATCTAGAAAAAGCATTTGACACGGTTGCCACATCCGAAGCTCTTAAATGTTCTTGAAAAAAATGGAGTGAGGGGCATCGTGTTGAAGGTTTTTGAAAATTATTTGACACACAGACAACAGAAGGCAAAGGTCAGAGACAATGTGAGAAAACCTGAAAATATAAAAATCGGAGTGCCTTAAGGGGCTGTTCTAGGACCTATACTATTTAATTTATACATTAAGAGCTTAACTCAGATTGATATTCAAGGTAAAGTTGTATCATATACTGATGATACAGTGCTAGTCTTCAGTGATAAAGATTGGGAAGCCTTCATTTTCTTTGTTTATTTATATTAATTATGACATTATGTCATTCAATTTATTCAGGTAATTGTCTAATTCATTTCAAATAATTAAAACCCCAAATAATCTGCGTAATTTTGGATGACATAATGTCATAATTAATGTAAATAAACAAAGAAAATGAACCCTGAAACGATTTATAGAATTCAAATCGTTTCTTTGTCCCTTTTAGGCGCCTAGAACTTAACTACAAACTAACTAAGAAAACTGCCATATAATATATACATATTAGGGTTTCATTTAAAACGAAAATTTTTTTTTCTTGCTGACACATGAAAATTTTGTTCTTTAGGTCGAAAAAAAAAATTCCCTGAAAATTTGAGCCCTTAACTTTGATTCTAAGTACTTCCTTTTTAATTTTGTAGTTTTTCCATATAAAAAGCATGTATTTTTAATCATTTTTACTTTAAATTTCTATATTTTGGCCGGGTTTTGAATTATAATTTTTATCACCATAATTTCCTGCATAGTATTCACGGTTTTTGAAAGGCCCAGCATCAATTTTGTTTTTGATTCATTTACGTTGCTTGTAGTAGCTCCAAAAGTCGTTTTTTCACTTTTTTTACATATTTTTGAGAAAATCGAGCGAATGACTGGTTTTACCGAAAAAGTTCAATGGAAAAAGTTGTAGGAAATTTAATTTTTGACAAAAAAGGTTCTTACGTTCATATCACTAAAGTGCTTTGTTTAAGATTTATAAGCAATTTAATAACCAAAAACAAAGAAAAAATAGGTTTTATTGAAATTTATGTATATGTAATTTGATTCAACAACTATATATCAATTGATTACTTAAATTTAACACAATTAACATGGAAAAAATAAAAATTCCATATTTAGTTAACTTTACCAAACTAATTATTGTGTATAACTTTTGTTTACTATCATGAAAAGCAAAATATACATTCATACCAAAGACTCCAGATATTCAAATATTAAAAATGTAACTTATAACAAATTTCAATTTGGATAATCAGATAAATACTAAATTTATAGTGAAATTTTACATTTATCGAGTAGTTCAGTTTTTTTACAATTCGGATAATTTTTTCTGTGGTTATGAACAACTTGCAGAATATTTTTTTTCTTCCCTTCATTGAGCGTTAAACAATCATTATATTTTTCGGCTAAAGCTACACTTCTCTCAGCAACATCGTTTACCACTTTCAATGACGAAAACGTCTTTAAATATTCGATATAGTTCTCATTGGATTCCCAACTATCAGGATCATTATAAATAAACTCGTACGGTAGTTCGAATGCTTTGAAAAGGAAAACTGACTTTTCGCTTGCAAAATCACAAATTTCTCGTCGTACTATTTAAAAACTCGGATAAAAATTGATTATTTTTAATGTATTAATAAATTCAAATTTATTCGAAAATATAATAAACATTTGATTGAATTTTAGTGATAGTAGGATTTCATTATATTTTTTTTATCATAATAGATTTTTAAATTTGTAAAAGTCAACTTTAATTAAATAAACCTATAATACATTTAATTTGATTACTCCATTAGTTGAACCATTCAAGAGATGACTACAAGGAACTATTGGTGCTTTGCAAAATCTTTCTGGGAGCTGTGCCAAGTAGTGAAGTGCTCCTGGTGCAATGCACCATACTAGGTGGCTTTCAGAAGAAGTGAATTCAAGATGAGAACTTAAGAAATTTCTTCTTTGCGCAAAATTTGTTGTTTTCTTACATTGTTTTATGTTGAAGCGTGGTTTAAAGCACCCTGTGCGATTAAAGCTCCCAATAATGACCTCGAACTATTTAAAAATCTGCTTAAATATAAACAAATGCAACCTAGAATTGCGGCAGCTGCTCTTGAGAAGTTAAGTTTGCATCTTTGGTATATACATGAAGAACTGGTGTGCTTGGCTCTGTTTGACTCTAATGTGACACGAGAACAGAAATTAAAAATCTAATAAATCATTCAATATAAAAGGTAAACGTCCTCAAATAAAGCAAGGATCATTTGATACATTAGCAACGAGAGAAATTTGTGATTTTGCAAGCGAAAAGTCAGTTTTCCTTTTCAAAGCATTCGAACTACTGTACGAGTTTATTTATAATGATCCTAATAGTTGGGAATCCAATGAGAACTATAACGAATATTTGTGGTAAACGATGTTGCTGAGAGAGGTGTAGCTTTAGTCAAAAAATATAACGCTCAATGAAGAGAAGAAAAAAAATATTCTTCAAGTTGTTCATAACCACAGAAAAAATTATCCGAATTGTAAAAGAACTGAACTACATGATAAATGTAAAATTTCACTGTAATTTAGTATTTATCTGATTATCCAAATTGAAATTTGTTATAAGTTACATTTTTAATATTTGAATATCTGAAGTCTTTGGTATGAATGTATAGTTTGCTTTTCATGATAGTAAACAAAAGTTATACACAATAATTAGTTTGGTAAAGTTAACTAAATATGAAATTTTTATTTTTTCCATGTTAATTGTGTTAAATTTAAGTAATCAATTGATATATAGTTGTTGAATCAAATTACATATACATAAATTTCAATAAAACCTATTTTTTCTTTGTTTTTGGTTATTAAATTGCTTATAAATCTTAAACAAAGCACTTTAGTGATATGAACGTAAGAACCTTTTTTGTCAAAAATTAAATTTCCTACAACTTTTTCCTTTAAACTTTTTCGGTAAAACCAGTCATTCGCTCGATTTTCTCAAAAATATGTGAAAAAAAGTGAAAAAAAACGACTTTTGGAGCTACTACAATCAACGTAAATAAATCAAAAACAAAATTGATGCAGCGCCTTTCAAAAACCGTGAATACTATGCAGGAAATTATGGTGATAAAAATTATAATTCAAAACCAGGCCAAAATATAGAAATTTAAAGTAAAAATGATTAAAAATACATGCTTTTTATATGGAAAAACTACAAAATTAAAAAGGAAGTACTTAGAATCAAAATTAAGGGCTCAAATTTTCAGGGATTTTTTTTTTCGACCTAAAAACAAAATTTTCATGTGTCAGCAAGAAAAAATTTTTTTCGTTTTAAATGAAACACCCTAATACATATAGCAAAAAAACTTATTTATAAATTTAATCTTCTAAAACAATTTCTCAACCAGGATCTACTAATAACATTATACTACAGTCTAGTAGAATCTATACTACGGTATGGAATCTTAGTATGGGGAGGCCTGTATGGAACTACATTAAATCAGTTAAATGTTATTCAAAACAAAATCTTAAAGTTAATATATAAAAGAGATAGATTGTATCCCACCATAACTTTATATAATAAAAAAAATAAGCAATGTTAGATGTTTATATATTCACACAGTGTGTTGTTATATACAAAAAAAATGAATTTTTAAAAAACCCTTTAGAACATAGACAACACTAGAACTGCATTGAACATGTGCATTAAAGTACCAAAACCAAATAGTGAGTTTTTTAAAAACAGTGTAAATTATCTTGAGACAAAGTTCTATAACGCTCTACCTCTTCATATAAAATTATTAAACAAATATAAAAAATTCTGTAAAGTTAGCAAAATATACATTTTCCAAAATAATGCAAAGTTTATCAGAATATTCCAAGAATAACGGACGTTTTTTAAGTTTTTTTCTGTTTGTTGCATAAATTGTTCAAGTTTTATTGTTTATAAAAAAAAAAAGTTTTTTTTTATTTCCTTTAGGGTCGATCTTTTCACCTCTGAGTAAAGCTACATGTACGTTTACTTGACAGATTAACAAACAATAGCCCTCTAGTTTAATCAGCAAGCAGTTACTTTCAACTTTACTAAATATAATTAAAATAAAATTTTAATTTTTGTCAGCACATACAGGTGTTCTCACCTAGGTGCTTGTTATTATATAATTGGTTTCCATTATTGTACTTCATTATAACTTATTTATTATTGTAACTTATAACTATTTAACTTATAACTATTTATTAGAACCAGCACGATCACAATTGATATTTTTGCTTAATGTACATAAATGAACGAATTTTTACCTTGTTCAGTATATACAGTCAATGTAGTACCGAATACTTTAGTTATGACACCCCTGCCCAGCTGGTTGGTAGCCCAAATCCTAAACTGATAAGTAGTATTCGGATCTAACTTGTAAACTTCAATTTGTCTCTGGAAATAATCAAATTTTAAACAACCTGCATATTAAAAATTAGATTATGAGCAAACCAGACCTCTTTAGACTCTCTGACTCCCCTAATCTTTGAGTTTGGGATGGAAAACAGAAAAAACATTTTATTTAAAACTAGAGTTAGATGGGTAATCAAATTTTTTTAAGCTGTCCGGTTTGCTCAACTAGTCAACTTACAGAGCTCTGAGGGATATGATTGGGCGAAATGGGTATCCAACTGTTGTTTGTGTACCCCAATCGATATTGGGCTGTAAAATTGATTATCGGGTATCCCCCTGAACTGTGAACTTCCCAAAGCAATAGAGCTAGGATAGTACTGGGACGTACCACAACATTTGCTAGTGCAGGTGGAGGAGCTGTAAAAATATCAGTAATTTCATAATAGCGAATATATACCCATAACGGAAGGTATAAATAAACTTAAAACCCATGAGAGTACCTATAAAATAATACTTGCAGGACATTATTGAATGACTTTCGGTACTTACTCCTAACAAACAGCTTAATTTTAGCCTTAACGTCTGAATTAACAACGTTTTCTCGACTACAGGCATACACTCCTGTATCATTTCTATCAGCTTGTGCAATAAATAGTGCTCCATCTTCTAAAACCGACATCCGATGGTGTTGTTGATCCTCCCTGCCTTCTCTCACCCACATGACATCTCTCGCTTGATGAAGGGGACATGGTATTGTTACGTTACTACCGATATTTACAGCAATTTCCTTCAAAATATCACCTAAAACCATTATAACATAAAAGAAAGTAGACCGGAGTTTGTTATTAATTGAGACTATTACCGTTGACTGTACAAACTACGTAAAAATATACAAGGAATTCTGTAATTTTATACATTCTTCCATGATATTTTGAACCGAAATTAAAATTTTTCTTTCATTAGTGAAGAAATAACAGTGGAATTAGCATATGTCAAAATATGACAAAGCTGTCATTGGTGCTACGTTGCCAAATTAAATTTATTTTTAACAGTATCTTTAAATAAAAATTACTGCACACTGCTTGCACACTGTATTATAAAACAAATTAAAAAACGACACGTTAAAGAAGCAATGAAATATCTAAGAGAAATAAAGACATGGATCTAAAACTATACCAATTTCAAGACGTATTTTGTAATTAATTTAAATGTTGTTCAACAAAAGTATTATGGTTCTGTATTTAAATAGTTTATTGTTTAAATTTGTTTAAATAAGATTGCGTTGCAGATTAAATTAAGTCGTAAGAATACTGTTGTTTATTATTAAAATTATTAATAAATCAGTACATAAACTACTATGATACAAAAACGGTACTAAACGTAAACATTAAGTTGGAACAAACCTTATAAATACGAGTATTTAGGAAGGAAATAAATTGTATATCTTATGTTAAAAGTAAATTTGGAAAATTTGGCAATGCTGTAATAGTGATTATTTGCTGCCAACGTTTTACACAAAAAATACCCCAGTTTATTGATTAAAATCGACGCAGAAACACTAAATTTACGTTGGCTGAAATGGATTATTTGATTTTATTTAATATTTTGATTTTGATCAGCCGTGATAAATGTCAGATACAAGTTGATTAGTGTTAGGTGCAGTTAATAAAGAATACCGACTTTTTTAACTGTGATACTATTTATAGTGCATCAAGAATATAGAAGAACTGCTTCGAGAATCAGCGTAGATCAAAAATAGCCTGTACTTCTTTGATAAAAAGGTAATTTGTCTACATTATTGGCTTGTGGTATATATTAATACTTTTGGTGCTGTTATTATTTATTTAAGGTTTCACAAAAGATTATCAATAGATTAATATTGTTTATAATTGTTGCTTATAAAGATAATTCGTTTTATTTATATTAGCCTTTCCTCTATATGCAAAATTGGCTTTTATGCACTGATAACATCAATTTGTATCTTTAATTGCATATTTTTAGGCAATTATAAGGTAGTTGAAAGGAAATAGTAAATGCGGATTCATGTATTTTTGATGTCAGCTTATTTTCAAAGTTCACAAGAAAATTGTTCTTCACCTTGAACATTCAAAGTCTAAACATTTACATGCTAATTTTATTTTGCTATAAATAAAAAAAAGTAACTGGATATTAATTTACTTACAGTATAATTACCTAGATTTTAATTAATATACATTTGCAGTGACGTGGATTATTAAAATGCAGAAGTTTCATTAAGGAGTACCTGCATAAGTAGTTATTTATTAATTTTTAAACCTCTCTTATACCTGTATAGATATTGGATATTATTTTGTTTATTTATTGTAAAAATCAGTGGCGTAGTCAGAAATTTTTCATGGGGGTTTCTGAGACTATGGGGGTTAACAAACAGTTAATAGCGATCAGCGCCAATAAGATAGTGGTAACCCGAAAGCCCTCCATGGGGGGTTCTGACCCCACGACCCCCCTCCCTCCCCGTAGTTACGCCACTGGTAAAAATCATAGCACAATGGATACCTACATGTAAGAACGGCTTCAAGACGAATTTTCGGGGGAGGGCATTGCCTTTAGCCATTCTCTTTTTAGCATATTTTTTTGAATAAAAGGCTCATAAATCGTAAGAATTTTCAACTTGGGGGGGGAGAAGACGGACCCCATAGTCCCCCCTGGAGCCGCCATGCCTACATATCAAGATTATTTCCAAAATTAATTCTAATAAAATATTTTGTAACAAGAAAACATTGCCAAAGGGACAATTTACATACAGTTTTAAACCTACTCTCGGTAATTTTGAAGGTCAGTAATTAAGTTTTCTAGGCCTAGAGTCTAGGGCACTAACAACAAGATGTACTAAGGGAATTAAGGCCAAAATTTTCAACGTATCATATACGTTGTATTTTATTATATGAAAAAGAAAGGTAGGGGTCGTCATAAAATTGTTATTGAAAATTGGACCCCGAATACTGAAAGGTTGAGAAACGCTGATTTAGAGTTTGAAAAGATTCGTAGTTCGTATGCCCTGCCCTACTTTGTGACGTCACGCCTTGTTTATGTACGATGCACAAAATCGCGTGGTTTTAAGCGGTCAAATTGTTTGTTTCACGGATCTGTTGACCTCTCTTTTTAACTACAGGCATTTACCGAAACCTCTCCTGCTCAACCAGCATAGTGCACCGACAAACGAAAGCAAACAGAGCGCAGTGGTGTACCAAAAAGAGAGATTAACATGTATGAAAATAATGAAAATATTAAAATTTAATTTATATATTTATGTGATTTTAAAATAATGTGTTTTATGAAATTTAACAGGGTGTTCACTGCACCAATGAACCAATGGCTGTCAAAGGAATCAAATGTCTTGTAATTTTTCCCTTATCCACTGCCATCCAGCATTTTAGTTAATGGAACTAGAACGAAATATACACTTTTAGCTGGTTTAAAACCTATTTTTCTGTCAGAATTCTGGCTGAAAAACATCCGGATGAAAGTTTTTTGTTTAGCAATTCTGTATAATATGATTTAGCAATTCTATATGATATGGTTCTAATTATTGTCTAAATTAATGCCCAAAAATTTTATTCTATTATTCCGGTCTAGATATAAGAGAATGGTTATCAGCAGCTTAAAGGAAATTTAGTACTTCTTTACACTGGAAGAAATTATTCAGGTTCACATTATAGACAATATCTAATTTTCAGTACAAAGGTTCAAGTTAAAAGGTTTTTGAATAGTACGATATATAGCGACTATGGCACCAAGATCAAGATGTTCAACCAGAACTTATTTCGCAAAATATAGATCACAGTTAAACTCAAAAGGCAACATTTATCAGAAGACGTAAAAAAATGTTATTTTAACTGTTTTTAACCAGTTCTGTAGTCGAGAAATGCCCCGAAAAGAAACTATCCAGGAAACAGTGTTTCTAACAAATACTCCTCAGGCTACAGTGTACAAAATCATAAAACTAGGTCTGGCAAGGAGACGAAAAAGAAATTCAGGCAATTCCATACGAATCAATTCACATCAGTTAGCGCCAATATGTGAAACAATCTACAGTATGTACACAGTAGACATCATGCCAAATCTTGGAGGTATTCTAGCAGAATTAAAAAAGAAACATGTTCTTGATGTATGTTCTGTTAGAACACTTGGAATTTTTTTAAAATAGCATGGTTTTAGATATAAAACAGTAAATAAAAGACAAACAATAATGGAAAATAGTAATAATAATTCTTCCTCTAACTATATCAGCTCAAACATTTAACTTTTGTGGATATTGGGTGTAATTCTATTCGGTGAGGATTTTGATCAGACCAATACCGGTAATTATGTTAATTTACAAATCAACTCAGACAAAATGTTGGTTTATTCGGAAAAAACAATGTTGTACACTTAGAACCATCTTAAGTGCATTTTCCTCATTAGAGGCTGTCCTCTTCCGACCAGATCTGAGATTTATATTTTGAAGACTAAATGGCCAAGAAAAATGGTCATAATGTCTTAAGACTACCCCCTTACTACTGTGTTTTGAACCCGATTGAATTATTATGGGCCCAATTTAAAAAACAAGTAAAAATAAATAATAAACCAAAAAATCCCAACAGCATTGTAAAACTTATAATGAAAGAGTTCTCAAATATTACTTCTGAGTACCAGATAAATGCTATAAACCACATAATAAAGGTTAAAAACGAATATATGCGACACGTACCAGTTTTAAAAAGACTTGTTATTAATGTAAGCGACGGTGAATCTGATGAGGAAGGTGATGATGGTGATGGTAGTGATTTAGATTACTTTTACAAACAATTTTTCTTTTAATTTTTAAGAATTCATAAATAAAAAATTAAATCAGTAAATCCTTTTGATTTTAAATTATATTTGCTTATTAAGTACAACTCTGTACAGGTATCAGTATCAGCAGGCAAAAACAAATAATGGTTTTAACTGACAAAAAATGTACACCATATCTTGACCGGTATAATATCAGTACATTCAATGTTATGACTTTCTACAAGAGTTAGTATTTTTGTTTTTTCCATGTTTAGACAGAAATAAGTAGCTTTGCACCGTCCTTTGCTTTGTTTAATGTCACAAAATATGGTGTTATAAAGAATGCAGGTGTCAATGCTGTACCATATAATCGTAGCGTCTTCAGCAAATAGAATTCAAAACTCTTGCAATGTTAAGTCATTTATATAAAGAAGGAATAAGATGGGACTCAACTTTATATAAAACATGAGAGGCCTTAGTAGCTTTTACCATTTTCTTACGTTCTGAATGATAAGATTTTATCAGCGTTTCGTCTTAGATTCCGTAAATTCGAATCTTTAGCAAGAATACTGTATGATTGCCACAATCAAACGCCTTAGTGAATTTGGGAGTGTCGGTAATGGTGAGTGTTGGCCTTTGTCAAGTGTATTTATGTTCGCTATCTGACCACATGGTATAATTTCAATGTTTATCGTTGTTTCGATTCACGGTCGTTCTAATAAAAGTGCGTTTAACGACTTGAAAAAGTATATTTCCGAAGAAGAAATAAAAGCAAAGTTCCCTTCGTATCTCGTATGTTAGGAGAGACGTAATGGCAGAACGAAAACGCGGGGAAATTACGTCCGATGGAAAATGGGAAAATGCGGGAAACGTCGGAGTTTTAGCGTTTTCCCCAGGTCGTCGAGCGAGCAAGCGAACGGCGGCGGCGGCGGCATTTCGAGCTCGAAAATGTCAAAGGTGAATCGGCCGGTGGCGGCAAGGCTGGAAGGATGGAGACCAGCGGCAGCGGCGCCGGACAGGGTCGATTCGGTCATAAAACGTATATGTACGATATATACAATATAAGAACGTAAAAGTGCCTTTTGCAGGCTTTTTGTAGATGGCCAAACCCCTAAATATTTGATACTGTCTGTCTAAGGACCTTACCAAATTATTCGAAAGTATTGTAAGGATTAATCCTTAAAAAAATACTTCGTAAGTGGGCCTTGTCATCTGAACGTAGAATTCTATGTGTCAATTTGGTTTTAATTCAGAGCGAATAAATGGATTTAAATTTCAATGAGTATCCTGTTATTTTATTATCTTTAAAATAATTATAACCTACCATATATACCATATATCATACGAGGCGAATGATATATGTAATAACTTACTAGAAACTAACGTTGTAGAATTTTTCTCACTAGTGACGGAAATCAAGTTTTCGATGGAATTATCCTTTTCGTAAGGACTCGTAGCAAAGACCATTTTTTCGCTATTAAAAATATGCTAATATGTATCCCTATAACAACCAATGAATGTCCTCTTTTTTTGTCAGTTGGACTAAAAAATATGTATTGTATATCCCTCGGTATGTTTTACTAAAAACAAGACGAATTATTCTTCTTACAATTTAACGCTCTCATTTCCGTGAAAATTTAAACATATTTAAAAATATAATGTACGTCATTCCGCAAAAATTTTAATGCAATTACAATATATTTTGAATGTATAAAAGATAATTTTCTTGATGCTTTCAAGACGTGAAGTATTTTTAGAAATGTTTGGATATTCTGAATCATCATACTATGAAATTGTTTTAAAGTAACTAACCTGAATAGTTTTTCAAAAGCAAATAAATATATAAAAAAAGATGATAAATAGAAATAATTGTTTTAAGATGAAATAAATTAGGATATTAGGACATACCTACTCCTTTAATGAACTTCAGACTTTAACTCTTATCTAAATTAGACATTAGGATTAAAAAGGTAAAGGAACCAAATATTATTTTTACATGAGTAAAGATCTCATATCTATGTAAGTTGGCTATATACGAAAAAAATTTATTATTTTATTAATCAAATGTATTATTTATAAAAATTTCTGCATAGTCTAAAACTTAAAATTCAACCATCAGGTATTACATTTGAGCCGTATACAAAGTGCGTCAAAAAACTAAAATTTGCTCAAGAGTAGAGTTTCTTCCTTTATTTTTGATAAACCTCGTATACGATTAATAAAATTTGGTGATTGAATTGTAGATTTTAATCCATGAAGAACTTTTTATGAAAAATAACTTTTTTTCCTAAAATTAATAATAAAAAAGTTTTCCAGATGTCGTTAACTTACTTAGACAGTTGGAAAACTTTTTTATTATTAATTTTAAGAAAAATTTTTTTAAGGTAGAAGTTTTTTTAAAATCACTACTGCTACGTGTAATTAATCCGTACATGCGATAGAAGGAGGATACAACATTATCAATGTGCTTATTAAATGATAGTGCGGTGTCAAACGTGACTTCAAGATCAGTAAATGTTTTCGGTCGCTCAAGGGTAACGTTTTTTATTGAATAATTAAAGATTAGAATATTCGTTTTTAAACTGTAGGACATAACTCTACATTTATCCGGGTTTAGTGACAAGTTATTTTGATAACACCATTCAACAACCCGTGTTAAGTTTTTTGAGAGGTTCTCGGAATCACCTATAGTTTTAGATCATCAGCATACAAAAGGAAATTTACATTTATAACATCTGCAATATCATTAATGAACATAATAAAAAGGAGGGGTCCCAGATTCGACCCTTGTGGAACACCGGAAGAAGCACTATATTCAGCCGACCTAAAACCATTGAGCTGGACATATTGCTTTTCATTTCATAGGTAGGATTGAAACAGTGAAATTAAAGAGGAAGATAATCCAAAAGTTAATTGAGCAGAATGCCATGATCAAATCTGTCGAAGGCCTTAGAAAAGTCTGTGTAAATGACATTAGTTTGGACTCTATTGTCAATAGATTCCGCTAGATTCAGATTGGTGACTGTTGAACGACTTTTAACGAAACCATGTTGTTTTATACCCTATATTACAACTTACATAACGACATTTAACTCGCTCTAGCAGGATTTCAAAAACCTTTGCAAAGTTGCATATAATAGAGATAGGTCGATAATTTGAAATATATCGTCTATCTCCTTTCTTGAAAATGGGACAGACCTTTGAGGATTTCCAGATCTCTGGTATTGTAGCCGATTTTAAACAAATATTAATTAGTATGGAGAGAGGACGAGCAAGCACAGAAGAACAATCTTTAGGACAAAAGCTGGAATATCGTCTGATCCGGTGGTCTTCTTTGGCTTAAGTGATCTTAGTGCCTCATATACTTCCTTTTCACTGAGGCTTGTAATATTTAAAGGGTGATATTTGTCCCAGAATTAGGTTGAAAAGAGGAAGAAATAGTATAGGATAATTTAAAAAGATTTTCAAAACCGTTCAGAATATTAGAAGGCCCCATCAGCATTTGACTTCCAAAATTGTAATATTTTGGAACTACCTCGTTTATTATTTATAAATGCCCAAAATCTGTTGGGGTTGTTATGTATTTCTTCCTCAGTTTTGCCTAAAAATTTCTTGTATGCAACATCAACATCATGTTTTATTTTCGCCCGGTGTTTAAAATCCTCAAAGGTCTGTAAATTACTCTCATGCTTATATTTGCGCCAAATTCTACTTTTAGCCTGTAAATCTTTAGTAATGCTACCATTGCACCAAGGAGGATATCTATTTTTGGATTTAAGTGTATACTTGGGACAGCAACGATCCAAAACATTATAAAGCTTGCCATAGAAATATGTGGATGCATCTTCTGAATTATCAAAAGCTTCCAAGAAGGTCCAGCCAATAAGAGATATTTGTTCATACATTTGTGGAAAGTTGGCTGTTTTGAAGTTATAACTGTTCTGAAAACAGGATTGCAATTTACTTTTGAAGTTAGCCTTTATCTCTAGTATACAAGTAATATCCAAAGCAGGATGATCCATTGATTTCTCCACATGACATTCTCTATAAAAAAAACAGGTCGAGGAGTCTATTAAGGTTATTAGATACTAAATTATTTTAAAAAAGATCAAAAATTTGTGAAAAATTATTAAAAATAGTGATTTTCATATTAGTTGCACCATAATCCAGATAGTTAACATAGTCGCTAACATTAAAGTATCCTACAACGAGAACTACATTATTATGTAATATATGCAATAGGACTTCAAAAAGTTGTTCAAACTCACTTAGTGGAGTTTGAGGGGGTATGTAAATATTTAACAAATAAATATATTTATATGAAAAGATTATTTTAACAACTATGATATAAGGTGTGGAAAGTTAAAATAATATAGATTAATTTCTACGGAAACAAAATCTTCATGTACCCCAATAAGCACACCTCCACCTCTCGTTAAAGAAGTCCGATGAGTATTTGGTAAAAAAATTGATAAGGAGTTCGTATCTTTAACGAGACCTGGCTTTGAATCTACGAGGGGAATATGACAATTTCCTTTCAATTCCTATTCAGAAATTAAGATACTATTTTTAAATTTTTTAAGCTTTCTGCATACGTGGCGCATTTATCTTTTTCCCAGACAGCGTGATTAATATCTACCTCTTTGCTAGGCAGTTTCATGCAATTAGAGCAGTTTTTAATGGACGATTTACACTGATTTCATTCCAAGAAATTAGTTTGCTACAGTAATGAGAGGAATGGTTAAAGTCGTTACACTTATAATACTACACTACACTAATAATACTACACTAATAATACAAGCGTGAAAGCAATTTACAGGCCTTTGAAGATTTTAAACACCTTCGGGCGAAAATAAGGCATGATGTTGATGTTGCATACAAGAAATTTTTAGGCAAAACTGAGGAAGAAATACATAACAACCCAAACAGATTTTGGGCATTTATAAATAATAAACGAGGTAGTTCCAAAATATCACAAGTATTGAATTTTGAAGGTCAAATGCTGGAGGGGCCTTCTAATATTCTAAATGGTTTTGCAAATCATTTTAAACAGTCCTATACTATTTCTTCCCCTTTTCAACCCAATTCTGGGACAAATAATAATCACTTTTTAAATATTACAAGCTTCAGTGAAAAGGAAGTATATAAGGCACTAAGATCACTTAAGCCAAAAAAGACCACCGGATCAGACGATATTCCAGCTTTTGTCCTAAAAGATTGTTCTTCTGTGCTTGCTCGTCCCCTTTCCATACTAATTAATATTTGTTTAAAATCGGCTACAATACCAGAGGTTTGGAAATCCTCAAAGGTCTGTCCCATTTTCAAGAAAGGAGATAGACAAGATATTTCAAATTATCGACCTATCTCTATTATATGCAACTTTGCAAAGGTTTTTGAAATCCTGTTAGAGCGAGTTATATATCGTCATGTAAGTTGTAATATAAGTATAAATCAACATGGATTCATGAAAAGTCGTTCAACAGTCACCAACCTCCTGACCGTTACCCAATATATTGCTGAATCTATTGATAACAGAGCCCAAACTGATGTTATTTACACAGACTTTTCTAAGGCCTTCGACAGACTTGATCATGGCATTCTGCTTAACAAACTTGTAGCTTTTGGATTATCTCCTTTAATTTCACTATTTCAATCCTATCTATGGGATCGAAAGCAATATGTCCAGCTTAATGGTTTTAGGTCTGCTGAATATAGTGCTTCTTCTGGTGTTCCACAAGGGTCGAATCTAGGACCCCTCCTTTTTATTATGTTCATTAATGATATTGCAGATGTTATAAATGTAAATTTGCTTTTGTATGCTGATGATCTAAAACTATACTGCCTCGTAGAGAAGATAGGTGATTGCGAGAACCTTTAAGCAAACCTAACACGGATTGTTGAATGGTGTTATCAAAATAACTTGTCACTAAACCCAGATAAATGTAAAGTTATGTCGTACAGTTTAAAAACGAATATCCTAATATTTAATTATTCAATAGAAAACGTTGCTCTTGAGCGACCGAAAACATTTACTGATCTTGGCGTCACGTTTGACACTGCACTATCATTTAATAAGCATATTGATAATGTTGTATCCTCCTCCTATCGAATGTACCGATTAATTGCACGTAGCAGTAGTGATTTCAAAGAAACCTCTACCTTAAAAACTCTATTTTATGCTTTTATAAGATCAAAGTTAGAATATGCTTCAGTTGTGTGGAGCCCCTTTTATCAGTATCATATAGATCGAATAAAAGCAATTCAAAGACGATTTTTAAAACTGCTAAGCCTGAAAACTGATGGCATTTATCCTCTAATAGGTACACCTCACTCTGAATTACTACAAAAGCATAACTTTTTCAGTCTCGATAGAAGGCGTGATTATTATAGTGTAGTAGTAACTTATAAAATTATTAAAAGTATTATTGACTGCCCAACCTTATTAGAAAAGTTTAATATTTGCATTCCCAGAATTTCTTCCAGACACCCGAATACTTTTTATATAAATACATCTCGCACAAATGTTCTGGAAAATTCTCCGCTCCATACCATGTGTACAGTAACAAATTCTATTGTCAATGAACTTGATATATTTAGTTGCAATTTGTCAGATATAAAATCTCACTTTTTATCTTAGTTAATTTGTTACCTATTACGAAATACAAGTTCTTTTTATGTTCATATAAAAAATGTGATCTATTAATAATTATATTCTGTCAATTCCTGCTCTGTAATTGGGTTTATGACCTGTAGAGTATTGTATTATAAATAAATAAATAAATAAATAAAATAGATATATCAATGCCGTCATAAACAGCACAACTATCATAACCGACGAACAAATTTCCCGATTTGAGAGCCTGCTCATAAACTAGTTTATTAACCTGAATAATTGACTACCAGATCTTAGGATTCTTTTTCGTAGGAAATATTTTTAATATTTTACATTCCAATTCACCTAAAAATATTTCGGAGTTACCATTTAAAAGATGTTTTCTAAGCTCATGTTCTGGGTAATTATCTGCCATACTTACCACTCGTAGTCGAGGATACACGCCAGCCATTTTTTTTTGAACCAGTTTTCTTATTTTTTCAGTATCAGATTGATTACAGCAACCGATAAGAATTCCTTCATCTTTGATAGTCTTAACCTTTGCTAATTAAAGATTTTCAGCTGTTTGATCTATATGACGCAAAAATCAGTCTTTTTGTTTTTGATATTTCCTGATTAGTTTTTGGACGAACAATTATAGCTGTGTTTGATTTATCTTTCAATATCTCTGAATACTTCCGTTGTTCAAAAGTAGGCACGTTTGTGGCAGCCTTTACAACGTCACATTTCATAGACGTAGCATGATTGTTTATTGTAGAAACAACAGTATCTAGTTTAGTTTCGATAACTTTATGCAAACGATATTCATTCATTACAATGCATGACTTTATACAAGCTGAGCATTTCCAGGACAGTCCCGATACATTCTGCAATATTTCTATTAAGTTGTCGATTTTTGTAATGCAGATAACATGAAACAAGTTTTTGCAGCCTTCACAAGAAATGCTGGGTCTCGTTCTGCTGATCGCTGAAAGACACGTGCCACAATTAACCAATATGAAAAAATCATATTAGAAAACCATTCAATCTTCATCAACGGCTTTTTACTTGGGTACAGATAATACACAAACTAAGCACTTCACAAATTTTTATAATATTTAGTGCACCTTTTTCAACAAAAAACCAATTAACATCGGAGCGCGATGTGACGACAAATATTGGGAACTGGTCAAGATACTTATTGCAACTGTCTATCTTATCTTCGTACCAGATCCTAGGTAGGTAACCATCTTATAATCCTACCCAACTTGTTATCATTCTGGTTTTTCCATTGCATTAGTAATTTCCAAGATGATAAAATAACGATTAACCCTTAGAATATAGATTTCTATATTCTAAGGATTTATCCCATTTACATTTTTAATACAATTATAGTCACATTTATAAATTTTTAACCCTCATATTACTTTCTATAATCTAAGCTGAAACTTTTCTCTCCACTTGTCATTAACTTTCACCTTGACATCAAAATTTTCCAAGACGTCAATAACGATTTAAACAATATAATGTAGGTATATCTAATAGTCAAATTTATAAGTCTTGAAAAATATTTGTTATATACCTTGTTGTTAATTTATTCTAACAAATAAGTCTACTATTTACAATTGCAAATAACTCAAAAAACATTTTGTACTGAAATACTATCCCTATCTTTTGAAAGGAAAATTTGTTAATTTTAGAAGTCAGAAATCCTATTTTTTTTTTTTTTTTTCGGTACTTACACTATCAATGTTCGATATCACCCCGTGAATTAATCTACCTGTTACTCTGCTGTCGGTGAGCCGATCATACAGGTAGAATCTGTCAAATTAGCGCTTGATTACGGCCAGAGCGTCGACAGTTCGCTATAAGTATCGCCTTGGGGGTGTATCAGTTTAGGTATACAAAAGTATAGATAGGTATAATAATCGCAGGTGCCTAATGCCCATCGCGGCCCGCCTTTCGAGGCTTCTACGTCAGCGTCGCGGCGCTCTCCGCCGGCGATCAATAGGACTTCGGAGGGCGGCTCGTCATCGACGAATAACCAACCCATAATCGGATCGCTGCGTTGTCAAGCCTTCGAATACGTACAAAGATTTCGAGAATTTTTATCTCTTATCGATTCTAATTTTATTTATTTTTATATTTAAAATTTTTAGACTTGTTAATTTGAACGTTCCTTCTCTTGTGGAAAATTTTTATGAATTTCTAAGTTTGGTAAATGAGTTTGTCTGCAAATATTGATACAAACACCATTTCAATTCCTGGATTCAATTTTTACCGAATTGATAGACAATCTAGAGGTGGTGGTATTGGTCTTTATTTAAATAATTATATTACTGGTTTACTATTAGTTTTTAATTCCTCTGACTTAAACTGTGAGCAAATGTGGATTAAATTTACGATAAACGGTTTTCGCGTTTGCATTGGAATCATATATCGACCACCTAAAGGTAATGTGTCCCTTATTAATAATAGTATTGACTCTACTTTGTCAAAAATTCTGCCTACAGTTGATCACATTATTTGCGTAGGTGACATAAATACTGATTTGTTAACAAATGATAATCCATCTTGTTTTGATGCGTTCGACTTATATCAATATATAACTGAACCTACTAGAATAGCATTCACCTAGATGACTCTGCTTTATCCTATTTATATAAGTGATTAAAGTTTATTAAAAAAAACTAGGTGTAAACCAAACAAATTTTTCTGACCATGGATACTGTTTCTGTAGTTTGGAATTTTCAAAAATAAGAAAGAAACTTACATTTTATACGTTTAGAGATTTAAAATTTTTTGACTATGATAGTTTTTACAATGATTTAATAAATACTCCATTTCATGAAATTTTCAATATTGAAAATATTGATGATAAAGTGCAGTTTCTCACAGAACAAGTTATTCTCTCGCCTTTAAAAAACTATCGGTATTACTAAACCTTATGCACCCTGGTTAACTTATCCAATCAAATTATTAATTAAGGAAAGAAATTTTGATTTAAGCAAATTTAACCAAACAAGATTACACACTGATTGGCATATGTATAAGGAATTAAGAAATTTCACTCTCTCTCCTCTATATGTCGTGAAAAAAGAGCCTATTTTGGCAACCTGTTTAATTCCCATAAATCCAAGGATTTATTCCCATAAATCCAAGGATTTATGGAAGAGTCTAAATAAACTTTAGTCCAGAAAGCAAGAAATAACCCTACCTATTTCGCTGCCATAACCCGAAGGTACTTTTGTTTTGTTTTTGTTGATAATGAAGTAGATGATGACCTATTAGAATATTATAATAATTCAACACTACCTAATTTGCATGGAAACAAACTAGCATTTGATTTTGTATCTGTCAGAGAATTTAATAAACTACTCCATAATATCAAATTTAATGCCATGGGTCCTGATGCTGTGTCAATCTCCATGCTGAAGTACTGTAGTCCGCATATTGATAATTAAATTACGCACCTTCTAAACTGTTGCATTCAAAGAAACTACTTTCCATCATCTTGGAAAATTGCAAAACAATTAGACCACTTTGTAAAGTTGCACAACCTCAACATTTTTCTTATTTAAGACCTATTAGTATTCTGACTGCGATGTCCAAAATTCTTGAAAAAGGCTATCTATAATAGAATTTCCCTTATTGATGAAAACAAAATACTTTCGGATTGCCAGGCTTGTTTCCGAAGTGGCTACAATACATATGTTACACTTTGTCAAGTTACTGATGATATTGTAAGAAATATAGACAGAAGACAAATTACAGGACTTGTTGCTTTGGACTATTCCAAAGCATTTGATAGTATCAATCACAATCTACTTTGTTTCAAACTAAAATATTTTGGTTTTTCTAAAAATTCTATTCATATTTGTCAAAAACCGTAGTCAAAAAGTTTTTTTAAATAATGAATTTTCTTCATTACAAAACGTAGAGTCTGGTGTGCCACAGGACTTAATATTAGGACCAATGCTTTTTATTTTATATACCAGTGATATCTTGACATCTGTTCGAAACTGTAAAATACAAGCGTATGCCCATGACACCCAACTTTATTACAACATTGATAGTAACAATTATCAAGTTGCTGAACAAGCCTTAAATGAAGATCTTGATCTTATTCATAAATTGTCAATTAAACATAATTTTAAGCTCAATAAAAATAAATGTCATCTAGTCCTATTTGGAAACAAAAACAACGGAATTGCCTTAGTGAAAGTCTTTCCATAAAAATTTATCAACTAACTTTACCCAGTGGCGGCTTGTCCTAAGGGACCAATGGACCCTTGGCACTGGCGCAAAATTTGTACATATTTCCATTATTCCATTATACAACAGATTAGGACACGATTCACTTCCACAAGACATCTGCTAGCTACCGCATTATTCATGAAAGAATATTTTATCGAATACCAAAAAAACTTTTCTGACCAATTGCTCTCTGATACAGTTAATGCTATCAATTTCTAGAAAAAAATCGTCTAAAAAAAGAACTGCAAGTACTTTACGAAAGAAAAGAGTTATCATTAGTCTGGTTCGCAAGTGCCATTTCCCTCGAAACCTGTCCTCCAGCACCGAAAATTATGATTTTGGGTTCATTCGATTCGGAATGGCATCTAGAACATTCTATCAAAATTCCAAGAGGGGCTGAAAAAAAATGCAAAAGTTATAAACAATAAAGTAAAATAAAAAATAAGGTTTTGGTTTTTTTGAAATATTTCAAAAACTATTTGAGATAATCGAAATTTGAAAAAAGATCCTTAAAGAGCAGGAAATTTCCTAAAAAAAGTCCTACCTCCCCGAACTGTACCAACAACCCTTATAATTTTAATTGAGCGCCGAAAATAACGGTAAAAACGCGTGGTTCGGCTGCCGCGCGCATCGCTCCAATCTGACACATGAACTAAAAAAATTATTTTAACTGATTAAATATTAATATTAAGGAATAAAAAAATTTGGGTACTAAGTAGACATATGAATAAACAATAATCCGTAAACAAAAATTTTTTTTATTAATTATGCTTTTGTTAATTAGTTAATTTTCACCATTTTAATGTTAACATAAAAACGCTGATTATTTCAAAACAAGAAATCTAGAATTTTTTTTGATTTTTTTGAGCTATTTATTGTTAAAAGGGTTTAGAAGAGATCCCCGTTGGAAAAATTCAAAAATTTTGATTTTTCACTTTTTTATTAACAATCAAAGGCAAAAGAAATCTACTGAGAATACTTTATTGGCTCTAACAGAAAAAATTAACAGTGCTCTTGACAGAAGCAAACCTTGTCTTTGCGTGTTTATGGACCTCTCAAAGGCCTTTGATACCGTCAGTCATCCTTTGATTGTTGATGCTCTAGAGAACTATGATATAATAAATATTCATCTAAACCTATTTAAAACCTACTCAAATGGAAGAATACAAATGGTTAGAGTGAGTAATACATATGGAGTTCCCCAAGGTACTATTCTAGGCCCACTCCTTTTTATATACAGGGTGTCCCGAAATTAGACGGTCATATTTTAATAGCGTAATCTACATCCTAAAATAGGAGTAAAAGTTCATATAAACATAGGTCCGAAAACGTTTCTTTTCCGAGATACAGGGTGTTAAAAGTGAAGTCCTGATGACACATTTTTGTAAATATTTTCTAAACGCTTAAAGATAACTAAATTAAATTTGGTACAAATGCTTACCTTTTTATTCTCTATGTAATGGACTAAATCTTAGTTTTTGATTATCTTTATAGATGGGTAAATTAGGGGGGGCTTAAGGTAAAATTGCCCTAAGTTTTTTTGTTGTCAGTTTTTAACATTTTTGACTAAAAAATTTGGAAACCCAATGTTTTCTTTACAATAAAGCTACTCTTGCTGCATCTCGCTAGGACGCACCATTTTCAAGAAAAAAGCATTTGAAAATTTTATGATGAGTTCATATTATTTTATTCGAAACTGCAAACAATAATTAGCAGGCCTGTGGAATCAGAATTTTTTTTTCAGGTTTGGAAAACCGGTGACTAAAGAAATTTATTTAGCTTTAATTTAATGTTTATTTTATAAAGAAACTTTAAATGGTAAAACTAAATAGTATTTAAACTTAAACTAATCAATTGTTTTTTTTTTAATGGGTTGGTTGGCTTTTGCCCAATAAAATGATTGATGAGAATTTATTTCTTTAACTGCCGACGTTTAAACTCTTTTAGAGTAATCCTTAGTATGGTAAAAATAAATCAGATACGTTAAATATCGTAAAATTATAGCAAAACTGTATTTGAAATTAAGAATAGCTGGTAATTTCTTGTAAATATGAAGTTTGACTGAGTTAGAAAAGAAAACATTAGTTACCTACTTTTAATTATTGCAAATGCTATTTGATAATAATTTTAAGTTTTTTAACGTGAAGTATCTACTTTTATTTTCCTAAGGATGACTTAAAATAGGTTAAAATGACGACGATAAACAAATAATTCTCAAAAATTGTTTTTGTCTATACTACTAAAAATTCTACTAAAAATAACAAAAATTCTACTAAAAATATCAATTTATACAACAGTTAAAGTAAATGTTCAAAAACGTTGCCTTGCTGACGAAGGCACATTTCGGCTCTACGGGTAATTGCATGTGAAGCTCGCATTACTTCAAAGCGTATCCTTTCACGCAACTCTTCCTCACTGTCAACTTCTGTAGCGTATACCATATCTTTTATACGACCCCAAAAGTAATAATCTAATGGGTTTAAATCCCACGGTATAGGAACACCTCTTCCTATCCATCTACCCGGAAATCTTTCATTTAGCCAATTTCTCACATTAACGCCATAATGGGCTGGCGCTCCGTCGTGCTTAAAGTGCAGCTGATGTTGAATATTTAATGGGAGATTATCCAGAATGGGTTCAAGGTGAGTTTGTACAAAATTCAGATACTCAATTGAATTTAACCGAGCAGGAATTTCAATCGGCCCAATTAATCTGTTATTGATTACTGCCGCCCAAACATTACTAGAAAATCTATCTTGAAAAAATCGATGTCGCACCACCCTAGGATATTCTTGTGAATAAAAATGGTGATTGTTAATATTAAAAACACCATCTCTATTAAATGTAGCCTCGTCGCTCCACATAATAAAAAGAAGCAGTTCCTGATGGTTTCTTATCCATTCACTAAACTCCATTCGTGGTAAAAAGTCGTGGGGTCTTAAGGCTTGAACACGCTGATAATGATAGAGATGAATACCCTGCATTCTTAACATTCTTCCAACCTAAATGAACATATTTTTTAAAAGACACGTAAACTAAAGTAAGAATTTAAAAATGCCTTTAATCTGAAACTTGTTCGTGTTATTTTTAACCGACTTCAAAAAAGGAGGAGGTTCTCAATTCGTCGCGATATTTTTTTTTATGTATGTATGTTCAGCGATAATTCTTTAACACGGTGTCCGATTTCAATAATTCTTTTTTTGTTAGAAAGGGGGTACTTCAGGAGTGGTCCCGTATAAATTTGGTCAAAATCTAATAATTGGGTCCATGAGAAAATCCTCAAACTCTTCATTTTTTATGTATGTTTAGCGATAATGCTTTACCACCTTGTCCGATTTATATGATTATTTTTTTGTTAGTAAGGGGATACCTCAGGGGTAGTCCCATATAAATTTGGTTAAGGTGTGGTGATGGCATCTACACGTTTTTGTAGTCAGTTTGTTTAAATTTTTAATTTCTAATACTTTTACTTGTAAGTTTGAGCAATAAAAACTAAGAATCATAAAATAGTATAAAGAAAAAGGGACGTAATTATTACTTACTATTGCTCGTGGTATTTCTGAAAGGGTGAAAACAGTTCGAATACTCCTTCTTGGGTCCTCTTCAAATAAATTAAGGGCGTGTTCCAAATTGTTGTTCCCATGTGGTCTCCCTTGTCCACGATCACGTTGAAATGAACCATGGTCAACCAAATTTCTATGTGTATTAATAAATACACGGTAGTCAAAAATTCTTCGGTTAGGAAACCGTCTACGGTATGCTCGTACCGCTGCTCTTGCCCTTCCATTACACAAACCATATACAAAATGAATATCTGCCAATTCTCTATTTGAAAATCTCTCCATTTATTAGAAGTATTTTTCTTTCACGCAAAAAAAGTACAAATAATTACACAATTGACAGCCAATTTTTATTTATCACAGCGTCTCAAAAAATTGAAAAGCAGCTATTGGATTCAAGGCCTACTAATTTTTGTTTGCACTTTCGAATAAGATAATATGAACTTATCATGAAATTTTCAAATGCTTTTCTCTTGAAAATGGTCCGTCCTAGAGAGATGCAGCAAGAGTAGCTTTATTGTAAAAAAAACATTGGGTTTCCAAATTTTTTAGTAAAAAATGTTAAAAACTGACAACAAAAAAAACTTAGGGCAATTTTACCTTAAGCCCCCCCCCCCCTAATTTACTCATCTATGAAGATGAACAAAAACTAAGATTTAGTCCATTACATAGAGCGTAAAACGGTAAGCATTTGTACCAAATTTCATTTAGTTATCTTTAAGCGTTAAGAAAATATTTACAAAAATGTGTCATCAGGACTTCACTTTTAACACCCTGTATCTAGGAAAAGAAACGTTTTCGGACCTATGTTTATATGAACTTTTACTCCTATTTTAGGATGTAGATTACGCTGTTAAAATATGACCGTCTAATTTCGGGACACCCTGTATACATTAATGATCTATTTTCAATTAAATCTAAAGGTGAGATTTTGGGCTTTATGGACGATACAGCTGTTTTCTATAGCAGTGATACATGGCAAAATATTAAAGACCTGGTGGAGAAATTTTCCTGAAATTCAAAATTGGCTTAACTCGAAATTACTGACCATCAATATAGATAAAACGTTTTACTTACCACTCTTTGATAATAAACCATCAACACCTTTTTTTAATAGTTTAAATTTTATTAATAATAACTGTCACTTTAGAATTAATCAAGTAAAAAACATAAAATATTTAGGAATCATTCTAGATTGCCATTTCAAATGGGATGAACATATTACGTTCATTTGTAAAAAACTAAGATTTATTCTTTACAAATTTAAATATTTAAAATCAGTACTTAATATTAATCAACTTAAACCTCTTTACTCTGCTTTGGTGGAGAGTCACTTGAAGTATGACCTTTTAAAAACTTATATGCATGTATTGGAAATCATCCAACGAAGGTTCTTAAAACTGTATACTGAATCGAAAATTCTAGATAGAACTTTTTTACTTAAAGATAAACATATATTATCATTCTAACAAAAAATGTATGCATCTGATCCGAAGTAAAAATTCCGAGTTAATTCCCTATATTCGAGGGTCACAGTGCAGGACCTCGTAAGTTTCTATTTTGCATTTTAGTTATTTACAGTCAATATGAACAAAACAACATTTGCTATCTACCCAAAATAATTTAAAATATTTAATTTGGACATTAATATATTGATATTTAGGCCCTAAGCAATAATCCCCAAGTATAAAATGGAAAAATTTATGAAAAACGGTGTTTTATTAATTTTTCTTAAAATCATATAACAAATATACGAGGTACCTACTGCACTGTGACCCTCGATATGCATAAGTCAGTTGGACAACGAGCCTACTCATATATGGGACCAAAAGTTTACAATTCACTACCACCTCATTTAAAATCAATTCTCTACCTAAAACAGTTCAAACAACTTTAACTTTTTATGTTCAACAACACCATGTAATCATTGTATGAAGAACTAAATAGTAGTCTCACCTTATGGAAGTTTCATTGGAGCGAAATGGATACTACCAATAGATGGCGCTAGTGAATATGGATAAGTCGATATTCGTTTGCAGTGGGCGGAGTTGAGGGTCCAGCAGAAATTTTGAAGAATGACTTGAGACCGATCGATAAATTTCTATTTTTAGCTCTTGGATGAAATTTTATACACTCGTGATTGAATGTTTGGACTATTTGCTATCTAATGTATGTTATTGTGCGTTAGTGGCATATATCTATGGTTAGTGCGTTTACGGGTAGTAGGTATTGTGAATGAGCTGTGTTTATGTTTTATTACTGAATTATTTTACTGTTAATAAAAGACGAGTTCCCAAAAAAAAATTTGTGTAGGTATTTATAACTGTTTTGAAATTAATAAAATAGAAAATATGCTTTTGTTTTTCGTTTCCTTTACAGGTTTTATCCGAATTAATTTAAAATAAATTATATAATATTAATAATAGCAATAATAATACAGTTCTTAAGTGTTGAAAAAATTGTATTTATAATTTAAATACCTAAGTACTTAGCATAAGTAATTATAAACAACAGGTTATTTCTTTAATCTGGTGCGTAACAATGTAATAAAAAAAACCCTTAAGATGGTTGGTAAATAATATAAATGAATTCTTAATATTGAAGTAAACACAATGTTATAAGGATTATTGGTTGGGGTTCGGCTTTGGGGGAGAGGGTCGAAATATTGAAAGTAAACTTGGTATATGGATGTATTATCCCATAAAAATAAAAATCGCTTTAAAAAATTCACCCCTCCACACCCCTATCTGATATGGTGAGGGTGACATTCCCAAAAAATTAAGTTAGAACTTTTTAAATAAAACAGTTGAAGTCTACGATTTTTTATACATAAAAACAGAAAATTCCAATTTTTTTGAAAAAAAATTTCCATTTTTTTTTGATCTTAGAAAAAATTTCGACTTTAATCTTTATAGTTCGGATGTGGGGGCTGGCATTTAAAAATAGTTACAAATAGATAAAAATCTTATTTTTGGCATATTTACAATAGAAATGATTTGCAACATTTTTCTATAAATATCTTACCACCACCATCTCCTAGAGGGAGATGGAGGGTGTGGCATCCCCAAAAAATCAAATTAGAACTTAAAAAAAAAAACAAAAAAAAGTTAAAATCTACAATTTTTTATACATATAAACCAAAATTTCAATTTTTAAATCAAATTATTAAATTAAATTATTTTTTTAATTTCTTTATTATATTTAATATTATTTCTACTTTTTCTAACAATAATCAATTTAAGATATCTACTTTGATTGAGCTAAAATATTTAGTAGGGGAAGTTTTTAATATTATACAAACATACTGTGTGTCCAAAAAAATATATGAATTTGGCTAAACATTAACCTTTATTTCTAAAAACAGGAGAACAATGTTACTTGAAAAATGTATCTAGAATTAATATTATCCACCATCAAATCCTGGACCTGGACACAATTTTTTTTTAGCAATACGGTAGAAGCGGAAGTGACATTTTTACAAATGAAATTAATTTCAACAAATTTATTTGAGATCATGTACAAGATTATTCACTATTAAACACACCTTTTATAACCACTATTGCATATTCAAAAAAAGCTTTAAATAAAAGTTTGTGAATATGAATGACTTTTTTTAAATATACCATAAAAACACGTATTCAGATTTCACGGAATACAACACAAATAAACTTTTTTAAATGGGATACCCTCTATGTTATTAAATTTCTGGGATATTATGTTTGATAATAAAATAATCCAAATAGGTAGTTTACAGTGAGAAAGAAAAAGTGTAAATATTTATAAGATATTCGACATAGATTATCTATGATATTCGACGTTTAATTAATCAGGAAAGAATAAAGATCATTTCGAAAATTGAATGAAATATATATCTATGCTATCCTTATTAAAAAATATTTATGTTAAATCCTGTGAAATATGCACACCACTGATATGGACATTTGATGACATTTTTACAAAATTCGGTCAATGTAAACATTATACAATAATAATTATAGCATAAAGGGAGGGTAATTTATAATGAATAACCCTGTTAGGTACCATAAATTTTTAGTAAAAAAAATTTAATTCGCACTTTTTTACGTAGATTAAAGAAAAATGTAATTTTGTGCGTTTTCTTGGTGCAGACATTTTGCGACACACTGTATATTCAAATCCAAAATTATGTATTTTCTTTTAACACATACCTAATACAAATTTATTAGCAAAATTTAAATACTTGTTATTTTCGGTATATTTCTCCTTTAGACACACACATTTTTAGTTTCATTGTCAAAAGATTTAAATAAAATTACCGGACCTTATAATATTCTATTATAATTTGATTATTAACGTAAAATTAATGTTCTGAAATTAATTTAAGTTTTACCAATTTAGAAAATTAAATAATAAAAAAAAAGTGTCCACTCGGGGGTTTGAACTCGGAACCCTTCGATTCGTAGACAAGTACTCTAAATTTTCGTTATGAAGACTTATGAAAAAGTTTTACTTTTTAACGCTGATAATCAGACTGCTTTTAGTTTCATTAAAATCTCAGTTTATTTCTAAATATAGACGAATATCTTGTGGAATGCTATTATTTATTGATTCTTTACAAGAATAACTAATTTTTATTTATATTTAATCTAAATAATTAAAAAAATATATACTGACAATTAATTTTACGGAATTGTCACTTATAAAGTTCTAACATCTGACGTAGAGGGCGTATCTAACCAGTAAATAAAATCGTTAGTTCAATGATTGTACCAATAGATGGCGGGCGCGATTGCCTCCAATAACTTTTACATGGCGATTATCCTACTATAGTTCTTTATACAATGATGTAATCGAGATCCTGTATTTAGGCTGACATAAAAACATATTTTATTTACTTATTTTTAAATCATTTCTAAATTTGTATGTGTGATTCCAGTTATTGTGTATTGTTATTATATTTAAAAAATAAACAAAAATTACATATAGACAGGCCTGATGGGCCTAAATGGATTACCTTGTTTATTACTTGAGTTCATAAATTTAATCTATTTTCTCCCTTTGTAATTTTGTAACTTTTTTTGTAATAAACAATTTATTATTTATTATTATATATATATGAAAATGGTAATTGCAATGTATTTTAATTCATATCATGTGAAAAAATATATTAAGAAATTTAATTTTTATCGGCTGTATTTGTAAATAGTATTTTGTGGAGCAAGAGTGGATATTATCGAGTTGTACAATGCATTTTTTCTACGACGATTTTTGTGTTATCATACTAGTGGACTTTAAAATATCTGCGTTTCGGAAACTTGGCAACGCGGCTCGTTCCAGAGCCCGCCGAGATACCAGCGTGTACATGTATCCTCCATCCTCCCGAGTGGCAACGTGAACTTCAAAATCCAGCTGGTCTGGAAGCTTACGAAAAAAAAAAAAAAAACTACGGTGAAAATTGTTGAGAATATATTTTTTTAATAAATAGGAAAACGCTTCGCTCGTATCGTTTGTTGTAAATCAAGCTGTGCGTCAACTGTGCTGTTTTACGTTTCAGTTTTGTTTATTTTTTCTGTCGTGTTCCTGTTTGGAGGAAGCAGCTGCGCGCCGCTGTGTTTATGTGGGCGATTCGGATGTCTTGAAAATTTATTTTTAAGGTGAGAAAATAAAACAATCCTAAAGTATTTAATGCTTTTAATGAATTGTAAACTGTTTTAAATTTATCAACATATGGAAAACTTTTATATTTAATTTTAGTGAATTGCAAACTATTTTGAATTTAACAACATATGGAAAACGTTTTTATTATTAATTTTAAGATAAAAAGTTATTCTTCATAAAAAGGTGTACATGGTCTGCAATTCAATTTATCTGATATCAAATTTATCAGTCGTATAAGAAAGAGGTTTGTCAAAAAATATTATTGCAAAATTAATACATTTATTTTTGACAAACGTCGTATACGGCTGTTAAAATTTAATAACATATGATTGTATTTTAGGGTCTAGACCATGTTCAACTTTTTAAGACGAATTACTTTTTTCCTTAAATTAATAATAATGTTTTTTACAGGGTGTTTATTAATTGAGTGCCGATACTTAAGGGTGTGAATCCTTGGGTGATTTTAAGAAGAAAAGTTAATATCAACATATGTCGTAAACATCTTAATTTTTAAGCTACAGTTACAGTTTTAAGAAAAAAATAACTTTTTTATCATAATTTGTACAAACCTTTTAAATATTAAGGAACATTTTTTGACCAAGTGAATTAAAATGTTTATTTTATAAGATCAGTCACATGACAATACATAACACTACCCAAAACAAACTAGAATGAAGAAATATAATGCGTGACATTCTAAATTATACTCTTCACAGTTTAATAAACCCCCTTAACTCCCATTGTCAATCAGATTTTTTTCAAAATCAATAGGCTTCATCCTCTTATTGAACTTGATTTTTTCCAAAAATTTAAAATTGATATTATTGGTCGTTTTTGAGTTAGAATTTTTTTAATTATTTCAACCTTCCTTAACCCCCCCTCCCACTTTTATTCAAATTTTTTTCACAATCAATAGGCCCCATCTCCTTATACAGGGTGGGCCATTAGTGCGTGGGTGGAAAATTGAATCCGGGACAGATGATTCCCCGTACATTTATGCCCCCGATACATTTGAGCCCCTGTCTTAATTATTCGAATAATAATAAAATTTAAGTGAGACAGTTGCGACCCTACCCCTATTAATCCCAAACAGAAGTAGATTTTTTGGTTTATTGATATATACAGGGTGTTCAGTGTTAAAAGTACATACGTGTAAGACTTGGATGATTCGAAATTACCAATTAATAATGGGTCTATCTCGTCTCATTACCTAGAATGAATTTATTAATTTCGCCTGTATTTTTATTTCATCCCGTCTTTATAATACTTTTTAAAAAGAATAAAAAATAGATGTTAATTAAAATTAAAAAAAAAATAGTTAGCAATTTTACAGGCACCACATTACAGTATCTGATACTGTTATGTTCCATGTCCCAGAAGTAAATGAGTAATATTATACATATTTATTAGTAATACTAATATTTAATTGTGAAAAAGCAAAAATTATCTTCAAAAGAAAGTAGATTTTCTGGACAGAATAAAATGAAATTTTTGTGTTGTTTACTGACATTATATAACTTCCCTTCACACTTTTTATAGGCTGAGGCGTGTTTAAAGGCGTGTTTAAAAGATATATCCAGTGGATATTGTCATTTTTTTAATTTTTTTTGTTTTTTTGTTTTTTTTTTGTTTATTTTTTTGTAATGTTATATAAATATTTACATTTTTTCAAGTAATGAACGGTTACTCCAGCTTTTATACAAAGGCAAGGGTTTTCAAACATTTTAAAAGATCATTTGTTTCCGCATACTCGTTCATTATCATATCAATGCGCTCATCTAATTGAATGTATGTCTTTTTTCTTCGTTTTCCCTCCAAATTTAATATTTTCCTTTTCAATAATAAATCCGAATATATGGACTCGTCTTTTAGGCACTTAATTAACTGAATAATATGTGGGTGAGAGTTTTTTATGGTGTGTGATTCCAGCCTTCGACGGAGTTGTTTGTTTAATGCTTTTGACCAAAGATGTTCCACATATCAATGTCTAGGACTGAAATTTCCATCCATTGTTCAATGAAATAATCTTGAAATTGCTGCAACTTTGAAGTAGTAGGGGCATCTTCCATAATGCTCTACCAACCATTTTCTACTCCCATGGGAGGAATATATGTTAATGCTGCACACATACGTATATGTAATCTGACTTTCGCCTTTGTACAAAAGCTGGGATTAATAGGGGTAGGGTCGCAACTGTCTCACTTAAATTTTATCATTCGAAAAATCAAGACAGGGCATGGGCGAAGTTATGTCATCAGATCTGGGGGGGCTAAAGCCCTAGCCCTAGTCATAATAGTTCTAGAGGTATACCTACTGAATTTAAGTAAAAAAATTCTGGCGAATCTATGAAAATGGATAAAATATCATATATCGATTCTAAACAAAGTTTTGCAAAATTTCAATATTGTGAATTTGCAGATATCCTTTTATGGTAAAAAACTAAATTTTACGACTTGCACTTGGAAAATAATGAATACTTCAGTTTTGATTTCGACATTAACACCATATAGATTGCAATTTGCTGGGGACTTTTTCGCAGATTTCATTTTTAACATAAACACTATCACATACTAAGTATAAGAAATAAACAAATTTAAGCTAAAAAGTAAGAAAAACTCGAATTGTAATTGATACAAATTAAAATGTAAACAATGAACTCGTTGCCAAATGATGAACTGATTTTAAAACAAAATTAATAAATGAACTGAAATTAAAAAAAAAATTAATATAATAAATCGGTTTTATAAAAAAGTCCTTAAATAAATAAAGAGTATGATTACATATTACTATACACAAATTTTGATTCTTAAATAAAAGGTCTTATCCACTTCTTCAAGAGCTAAAATCCGACGACGTAGCGAAATTTTGATACTTCTGGCAACACTGAACGATATCCTACTTATAGGAACCTTCTACAAATTTCCTCCACAGGGCGTATCACTTAGCTTGAATCGCGAATAAAGATCCTTCCAATTATATCTTCTCAAGGAAGTGTAGGATTTGGAGTGGCTTCAAGTTAGGTAAATCTCCCTCTTCTATTTGATATGCTCCTAGGTATAGTGCCCTTGGATTCTGAAGTGCTACACATTTAGTTAGAATGTGAATGAAGATTTTTTCCTCCTCCTCACAAAATCTGCACTATCTTCTACTACTCTCAGTCTACTAAGGTTTCATTTTAGTTGGCAATGTCCAGTAAGGATCCCAGTTACAAGTGTTCTCACTACTAGAAAAATGTATATTATGATAACAGCTTAAAATACAATCTGGCTAATGTGGAACACCCCGAAAGCCTTGCCAGACTCGTCTAATGACCGTCAGGCGCGCTAAATTCGGCACGTTCGATTACTATTCCTCTCCTCGTTTGACTACCTGGCTTGTCAGGTCCGACCAAAATACGGTTTTATAACCGAAACAGAAACCAAATTTCGGCTCCTTTCTTAGTTTCGGCCGAAACAGAAAGAAGAACTTTCTTTTAAGGCAATCTCTTATTGAAATTTGCAATATCTCATTGTAGTCCTTGTTTTAGACTAATTAACTCGTATTATAAATTTTAGCTACATTTACTTATTACCTGTTTATTTATGTGATCAAAAGAAGCCATTAATAAATTTATTGACATGTTCACTTGAAACAAAGCAGAGAAGTTTGTGTGTACGTGCACTGTATAGGAATGGCACCCGGCACAGTCGCCATTGTGCCGGACACAACCAATTGTGATACGAAAACTTTTAAAAGTAGTTTCGCTGTCGGCTGCAGTTTCGGCCACTTTTCCGCCGAAACCGAAACTGTAGTCGAAACTATTATTTAAAGCCAAAGTTGGTCGAAACCGTAACCGAACCTTCGGTCGGACACTACTTGTGAGTTTGGCAGGCCTCCGTAATTGTAATTGTCAGCCAGACGTGTATTTTCACTTACAAATATTTTGAAATTTATCCTAAGTAGATGGATAATGTTCTTAAAATATGCGTGAGTGTGCAAAAATTTACTGATAATAATTTAGGCACGTTTGGTATTGGGTAAGAAAGTTTTACACCAAAATATCCAAATTTCAAAACTTGACAGACATGCATTAAAACGACTAAAATCAAATTTTCAAAGGTAGCCATACCACAGAATATAAAACATATGTTTTATATGCTGTAGCCATACCATGATCATTTGTCATATTTGAAGTCGTTTAGTTGACGCGAAAAACCTATTTATTATTTTACATAAAATAAATATAGTATATTTCTACCTAGTTATAATTGGTATTAAATATAGCATATTACATTACATTAGTATATTACATTAGTGTGGAAAATCACTTTTCACACAAGTGATGTACAATATTTTTCCTACGACCACAGAATAATGTCTTTAAAAAAATGTAAAACCAAGGTTAGTATTACTACCTATAATAATTAAATTGAATTTAAAAAATAATCAACAATAATCGTATTTATTCAATTTTCACATTTTCTAAACAAAAAAAAACTAAAAAAAAAAAAAATAAAAAAAAAACTAAAAAAAATTCTGCCCCGCTAGGATTCGAACGCGGTCGAAAAATGGCAAAGTTGATAAGTTCGACGTCCTAACCACCTGAGCTAATAGCCCTTGTGTCAATTGAATGATCTAATCGGTTATGTATTTAACCAGAATAAAGAGCAAACATTATTTTAATAATAATTGTTCAAGATAAATATCTAGGATCTAATTTACAACGATTTCAATAATTTAACAATCATATCGATTTTAGTATTAATATGGACATTACATAGATCAAAATAGAAATTAGGTGTTTGACATTTTGTGACAACTACTGACTGCGGAAAGTAACATATTCTCACTCGGATGGAAAGTAAATTCTTATTCATACGCGTGTGATATAGGGCACTTTCCATAGGACTATATAGTGTGATATGTGTCACTTTCCTAAGTGGTCGTAGGAAAAAATATTAACCACTGAAATGGAAAAGTTTTTATATGCATGAAAGAGCTGCTCAACTGACAAAAAAATGTTCAGTATAATTTCGTTCAGGGTACCTACCAAAAGAAAAATTTCCGGAAATTTTTCTGGTTGTCATGAAAGTGTTTTAAAATAACAGCAGTTGATTGGCTATAAAATGGAGGTGTAAAATTATAATTTAATCTATCACGTGACAAATTTTCAAACCCGGGAAAATAAAAGCAAAAATATTATATTTTTTCCGTTTAGAAGATATTACCAGGCTCATTAGCCAATTTCGTAAATCAGCCAGACTTATTATTATAAACAGTTCATGATTGTATCAATTTATATGCTCAATTTTCTGCCACACTCACTTTCCACTATCTGAGATAATCCAAACTGCTATTTTTATAAGCTTTATGTTCTAGTTTAGTAAATGTAAAATAGTTATGACTGGGAAAATAAGTGTCAGACTCAAAAATTTTGTTTTTTGTCACTAAGAGAACAGTTTATTTTTCATATACGCCGACTGCAAAAATGAATACGAAAAACATTCACTGCTTCCTGAACTAAATGTAAAATTGCAGAATCAATCAAATGGCACGATCCTTTTTATTTTTTAATTTCTGTTCTGAAATCTGAAATGTTTGGGTGGATGTGCGATAAATGTTCGAATTATTTTTGGGGGGGGCTAATTTGGTTTTTGGGGGGGCTTAGCCCCCCAAGCCCCCCCTTAACTTCGCCCATGAGACAGGGGCTCAAATGTATCGGGGCCTTAAATGTACGAGGGCACATCTGTCCCGACACCGGAAGATTGCGGGTTTATTAAGGTACATTTTTAAAATTCATTTTTAGGGCATGGTGTAGGACCTAAAAATATTTTCGATGAAATTCCAGTTGTTCTACAGGGTGATTTATATCAAAGTTATGTTTTTTTAATAGGCACCCCCTGTATATTATTGCAAATTTGGATTTCCCGGTCAGTTTTAGTGTGACTTTATGTATGACACATGGTATTTAAAATGAGTCGTTAAGCAGCAATTCATTATTTTTTCAAAAAGTAGATGTCTAGTAAAAATTGAAAATCGCAGTTAATATAAAACCTAGAAGGCTGTGACTCTACAGTGTTACTAAGCATGAAATGTACCCTTATGGGAGAGACAACAGCGGCACGGGTAGCGAGAGGATGTCCACAGGGTGGAGTACTGTTTCCACTCCTGTGGAACCTTGTAGTGGACGGGCTGCTTAGGGCTCTCAAAGATAAGGGACATAGAACCCAGGGATATGCCGATGATCTAGTGATCATGGCACAGGGAAAATACAACACTATAGTAAGAGATCGAATGCAAGAGGCTCTAAATATAGTAACAAAATGGACAGAGGCGGTATCACTAAACATTAGCCCAAACAAATCTGACATAATTGCATTCACCCGTAGGAGGAAATTGAAGGGACTAGGGCCTCTAAACCTAAGAGGTGCAAGCATCCAGCTTAAGGGGGAGGTAAAATATATCGGGGTTATGATTGACTCGAGACTTACTTGGAACCAGCATCTAAAAAGAACCACAAGGAGAGCGGAAACCTCATTAATGAGGGCAAGGCGATCCTTTGGAAAAAAATGGGGGTTAAAACCAGACATGGTATACTGGCTTTATAACATGGTGGTGAGACCCATAATAACATACGCAGCTTTGGTGTGGTGGCCAAAGACACAGCAAAGGAAAGCAATAACGAGGCTAAGCAAGGTACAAAGACTTGCCTGCCTCGGAATAACGGGGGCAATGAAAACAACCCCCACTGCTGCAATGGAAGCACTAATAGGACTCCCACCTCTTCACTATGTGATACAAGGGGAGGCAAGATTAGGTGCTTACAGATTAGGGAATACACTGGGAAATCTTGACATTAGGCCAGGTCACATGAGTATCTCAAGGTTAGTGACAGGAGACGTGCTAGACATGAGATCAGACCACATAACCAAGAGGTACTCTTTTAATACTCCCTTTGAGGTTTTAATACAGGAAAGAGCGGAGATCACCATAAGGGAGCCCAATGCCCAACGACAGGAACAAACCTGGTATACAGACGGGTCTAAGACTGCGGAAGGCACTGGGGCAGGAGTATTCTCCAAAAACCCTGATACTAACCATAGCTATGCTATAGGAATACATTCCTCGGTATTTCAGTCCGAGGTATACGCAATTTTGCAATGTGCAAAAACGAACAATGAAAGAGCTGTCGAAAATCAGCATATTCAAATAATGTCAGACAGCCAAGCGGCACTTAAGGCCATATCGAGTCAGAAAGTTACGTCGAGGCTGGTATGGGAATGCATCGAAGAACTAAGAACACTGGCAGACCGAAATAGAGTAAAACTATTTTGGGTGCCAGTTCACAAAGGGATCGAAGGCAACGAAAAGGCTGACGAACTTGCAAAAAGAGGGTCAGAAGAAACACCGGAACCAGACACAAACCCAGGAGTACCAAAAAGTACAGTCCGGGGTTTTATAAATGACTGGATTCGGGAACAACATATCAACTATTGGGGAAGCACCCCAAAACAGGCACATGGAAAAGCCTTCATAGGCAGACCATGTCCCAAAAGAACTGGAGAACTACTCTTAATGAATAGGAACCAGTTGAAAGTGATAACAGGGTTCATGACTGGGCACGCCCCAGTAAAGGGACACTTGAACAAAATTGGCATGTACAATGGGGAACTCATGTGCTGACTATGTCACAAGGAACCAGAAACGGCCAAACACATACTGTGCGAATGCGAAGCTCTAGATCGCAAAAGACAGGCTCTTTTTGGACAACCCCAGGTTGATCCAACAACTCACCCAAGGATCTGTACAAACTTGTACAAGGTACAAAGGTGATAGAGTGGGTGCTATGAACTAACATGGGGTAAAACACAATAAGCCAATAGGCTTCAGTGTTATTCGGAGACACATAGTCACGAGCCCAGGAAAAAGAAAAAAAAAGCATGAAATGTACTAACATTTGCCAGACGATCAAAGTCAATCGCTACGCCAATTTGCAAAATTTCTATCCAAGGTAACTTGATTATATTAAATGGGACTACCAAATTTTTTTTCATTTTATTACATGCAGAATTTGATTACCTTTCTACAGAGCACTTATTACCATTTAGTTGTAGATTGTGAGCTTTAGAATACTTGGCAACTTCGTTTAAGTCTCTGTTTATGTAGTCAGAAATACTAATGATGTTTTTTAGATCAAATGAGCAGTATAGTTGAGTGTCATCGGCAAAAGTTTGAATTTTAACGTAATTCACTACTGAATTTATGTCGGCAGTGTAAATTAGCAAAAGTAAGGGACCCAGTACAAGGCCTTGAGGAACTCCAGGGGTTACACTTAAAAAATTTTGACAAACTATTATCTAGAACTACTTTTTGATGTCGATTACTTAAGTAAAATTTAAAGAATCTCAAGGAAGTATCATCAAAACCATAATAGTTTAATTTAGCGCCCAATAAGTAGTGGTCAAGAGTATTAAATGCTTTAGAAAAGTCTAATTGTGTTAATGCTGTAGTCAGCTCTACATCAAGGGATTTTATTATGTGGGCACTGACATTTAATAAAAGGGTAGTTGCTTACTAATAGTTTTTTTCAAGAATTTTTGAGAAGTTTGGAAGAATACTTATAGGACGCAGATCGCTAAAACTTTCAGAATTTCGAATTTTAGGTAAGGGGTTCACTAAAGCAAATTTACAAATATCAAGGAAATTAACCACGTTCTAAACAACAATTTATGATGTGTGTCAGAAAAGGTACGATTACATTTAGACAAAGTTTTAGCATTTTAGTGGATATACCATCACTACCAACTTCATTTGATTTAAGATTTATAACAATTTGTCTGATTTCGTCAACAGTAGCAAGACGAAAAGAAAAATGTATATCAGGTTTAAATTTAAATGAATGGTTAATGGACACGCACTTCTAGAGGTAAAAATCGATAAAAAAATATTTGTTTATCTCAGTATGATTTTTTAAAGACTCAGAAATTTCAGTTATAGTTTTATTTTTAAGTTTGAGTTTATCAACCTAGCTTTGGATTATTACTCAAGTGAATGTTATAGAGACGGTTTAAAAATTATTTATGTTAAGGGTATTCTTAACACTTATAAAATAATACCGATGACTTGTGGCCATTTACGCAATATTCTGTTTTAGAGTTGAGTATAAAACACACGACTATTTTGTAGAAACTGGAACAAAACAAAATATAAATATAACCTTGAAAATAATAGTAAATGCTTTACCTGGAGCTTGGAGACGTGTTTCGTTAACAATCATTAAATTGACACACATACTTCCGATTTATTAAATTCGCAGTTTTATTTAAACACGGTTTTTAAATAAACACAATTAAAACTGACTTATGGTGAATTTTAGAGTTTGACAGCTTGATTGGAAACATCGACGTTAATAATTTTATGTTTGAAGATTGAATAAATAAAAATATTTTTAAATTATTTAAGTCATGCTATTTAAAAAAAATGGTATTTTCACTAGTAATACCACTAGAGGTCAAAAAATTTCCTGATATTAATTTGACCTCGCGTGGTATTCGGTAAGAAAATTCCACGCCGAATTATGGTTGAAAATTAAATATTTTTAAAATTTATTTTTCGTTTCTCAACAATGCAAATTATTTTCTCCAAGTCACCAGTGAAACATAAAAGGTGTTGTCGCCTTGATTGTTGAGTTGTCATGGTAACTAAGTGAGACCCTAACCTCGAATATAATTTCAGTTTTGAAGTTGTCAAGCGGCCCGACGTAAAAAAATGTTTCGCTGCAATTATTTAGGCCTTCAAATTGCTTATTTCTACTCATTGTAGTTGCATGGGAATACCATTTGAAAATAGAAAATAGTATATTCTTTAATTTTACGTAAGTTTTGAATAACTACAAGTGGTAGAAAATTGTTTTTCTGCGTTTTTATTAACATGCGTTATGGGCGCTTTAAAATGGTATGAAATTCATAACCAGCGTCAGCAAGCATCAATCGTAGGAGGCTGTGATCATTGTATTTTGACAGTTCAAAACATTAAATAACTCGCGTTTTGTTGCGATAGAGAATATTGCACAGCAAGTAAAACCAACAAAATTACCTATTTGTTTAAAAATGAATCGATTTGAAAATCATACGCTATGCAAAATATGCGTGAAATTGTCTGATGTAATGATCAATCATTGCACCATGACTTACTTACTCGGATTAATAGAGGATTGTGGCTCCAACTTGAAAAACGAAAATTTGTTCCGAATTGTCCACGAATATTTGCACCTAAACTACGCAAAATTCAAAGTGCTGAATGGGAAAAAGGTGAATAAATTAGTGTCTAAATATTATATATATTTTATTAGACATAGACACATAATTCAAAGCATCCAAAGTCCTGCATTTTCGCCATTAAGAAGAAAAGAAGTGGCCGAAGAATATAGAAAACACCTTAGCATTGTAACTAAAATGTATCAAAACTAAACCTATTATGTGAACAAATAAAAACCAGTCTGTCAAAAATGGTCTGTTATTGTAAACGTCAAAAAATTTCCAGTATAATTCGCTGTTGGGTACCCCACGAGAAAAAAATTTCCACTAAAATACCTCCGTTGCCATGGTGATCTGTCAAAAACACGTATTTTAATTGGTTCAAAATTACAGGTGTGGAATTTTCACTAAAACTGACTAACTCCACTTGTTTGAGTTTGACATATGACGTAAATCTGTGCGGACACTTTTAGTATCGTCATAGCATCTACTTTTTATTTTATATCAATGATTGAAAAGTTCGTATGCCCCGCCCAACTTTGTGACGTCACATGTGCGTTGTACAAACTAAGCTGATTTAAGTGATTTTATGATTGTTTCACTACGTTTCAGGGATCAGTTAACGTGCGACATCTCGTTTTACTTAAAGACTTTTAAGAACACTTCTCACTCCTTCGGGCTCACTCATAAAAGAGCGCCACGAAAACGGGATTAGCCAGAGCGCAGTGGCGTCCCAAAAATGAAAACAATAAAATTATTAAAATTGAATTTGTATGTTATTTATTTTAAAATAATGTGTTTTTATGAAATGTAACTGGGTGTTCACTGCACAAATGAACCAATGGAAAAACCGCCTCTGGACGTCCGTACGGGGTTTGAATGAATATTTTTGGAGAAAAAACAATGGTAGGCCCTTGCTTTTTTAAAAACAAAAACTAATTTTGAAATCCTCATTTATTTTGGAGCAAATTTGGTTTCGTATAGGGTTACCAGACGTCAGGAAAAGTCCTGACATATGTTTCGTTTTATTTATATTCAAAAAGCTTTCTAAAATCTTTAAATCTGATTAGCTTAAAACATGGACATCATTCGGCACATCGCTCCCGTAAATTTAATTAACCCACATACTGTTGTTTATTTCGTAGTATTTCCTTACTTACCTACATACTGAAAATCTTTTAGAGTGCTCACTCCGTCTGAAGTCTTACTAGTTAAGGGAAACGAATCAATTCCATCGCTTAATCTGATTAGATTATCTGATTACTCAGTGGATGGAAAATGCCCGACATGGAAAACAAACTGGGGAAAAATTATGGATTGGTTTTCCGTTCGCGTTTTGTTTACTTCCATATTGTTCCGTTGCAGCTGTGCAGTTTTGTTTGGAATGTAACTTCTATAGAAATTGTGATGTTCACTTACCGAAACTGCCTGCATGTTGTTTCTATAGTTTTGAGTTTATTTTGTTTTCAGATAAACCAATGAATATAGGCTTTGTTTGAAGCCAGTATATATGAACGTTTGATAGTTGTAATTTAAATTTAAAGAAAAATGCAATTCACACATAAAATTTTATTTTACAAAAATTAAAATATACTATTTTGTATTCAAATGTAATAAACGATAGACATTTATAAGAAAAATTAGTTTTCAAATGATTACACTGTTAATATTGTTTATTGGTTGATACATGATAATCATTATTTTGTTATATGTGCATCGTAATTTTTATGGGGGTGGGGTAAATTTTCCCATCTTACCAGTGGCGTAGCTACGGGGGGGATTGGAGGTCAGTACACCGTTTCCGCTATCTTATTGGCGCTGATTGCTATTAACTGTTTGTTAATCCCGCCATAGTTCTCAGAAACCTTCCCATAGTTCTCAGAAATTCCCCCATGAAAAATTTTTGGCTACGCTACTGCATTTTGAAAATCGACTACAACGCACTCCCACTTCAGACAAATTAGATTACGGCGACTGTATATAATAAATTTGTTGGTTATTTTGCAAAAAAAAACAGGTTAATAAGAGGAAAATTTACATTACAAATTGAAAGACCTGTGGGGCAACGGTCTATTTGTATGTATGAGAGAGTAATAAAACAGCATTTCTAATGCAAAACTTAGTACGGTCATTTTAAATATTTTTACAGAATAATCTAATATTTCCTAAAATTGTAATAAATGTACCTGAGCTATTACAAGTTTTGGGTCTTTTATTGGTCCTTTATAAACATAAGCTGTACAGAACAATAGAAAAAGGTTTGGACAAGCCAAAAGCCCTGTGTATTAAAGATTACATAGCCGTATCTTAAGATTATTTTCAATAAGTACCTATTTGCCAATTTTGTTTTATTTTAATTCCAAGAATTTCTTACAGTAATCGAATTATAAGTAGATAAATACCTTCCCAACAAATTCACCGAAAATGCGATTATAGGTTTTCCATTTAGTAAGGAGGTCCAAGTTGTGTATTCTTGAGTTTACTAAATGTCGTTTAGTTGCAACTTGCAAGGTGCAGTGTGAATTCTAGTGTGATCATGGAAAATTTGGAAGGGCCGCGTAAACGACAAAAAAATCGGTTCTGTAACAGTTAATGAAAAAACATTAATATTTAATTGTTTTAAATCATTTACAGACAAACATTTATGTAGAAGTGTTGATGACACAGTGGAATTAGTTAGTAGTACGCTTGGTGTTGGGAAATCTACAATTTACAGAGTTGTTAAAGAAGAGAAATGTGACGAGTTTCAAACAGCACTTAAAGCTCCAGAAAAACCAAAATTTCAATTAGAAAATCTTTTGAAAGAAAGACTTCGAAGGAAAGTGCATGCGTTCTTCTTTAGAAAAGAATTTCCGACAGTAGATAAAGTTCTTGCCACGGTTCGAGATGATAAAGATTACCCTGAAATGAGTCGAAGCACACTATGGAAACTTTTAAAAGAAATAGGTTTTCTATGGAAAAAGCATTCCAGAAAGTCTATTTTAATAGAAAGAAGCGATATTGTAGTATGGAGAAGAAATTACCTAAGGACTATAAAAAAAATGAGTAATCAAAGAAGTAATATATTTTATTTAGATGAAACATGGACCAACGAGGGACATAAACCAAATAAATTTTGGCAAGATGAAACTGTTACAAGTCGAAGACAAGCTTTTTTAAATAATTTATCTACTGGTTTAAATCCACCATCAGGAAAGGGACGGACGCAGACTAATAATAGTACACATTGGTAGTTCAAACGGTTTTGTTAAAGGTGGTTTATTGATTTTTGAATCTACTCGTACCGGTGACTACCATGAGGACATGAATGCTGATGTCTTTAAAGAGTGGTTCGAATACATTATAGATCTTCTTTCTCAGAACTGTATAATAGTAATGGATAATGCAAGTTATCACTCGAGACTTATAGAAAAAATGCCCACAACCAAGTGGTTAAAAAAAGATTTACAGAATTGGCTAAATTCAAAGAATATTAAGTTCCATCCCGGTTCTGTGAGAAAAGAACTGTATCATTTGTGTTCCCTTCATAAAGAGAAATTCAAAAAATATGAAATTGATGAAATTGCAAAAAATCGTGGGATGACGGTGGTTAGATCACCACCATATCATTGCGAAGTAAACCCGATTGAACTGATATGGGCACAGATAAAGGGAGAAGTTTCAAGAAAAAATAATTCTTTTAAAATGAGTGATGTTAAACAGTTGTTTTTGGAGGCTGTAAATAATGTAAAGCCTGAAAACTGGGAAAAGGCAGTAAATCATACGATTAAAGAAGAAGAGAAAATGTGGAAGTTGGACAATATTACTGATGAAATTATCGAGCCACTCATTGTAAATATTGGTTGCGACAGTTCATCTTCTGATTTCGATTCTGATTTGGATTTGTAGGTAAGAAGTAGTTTTTGTATTAAAATTATTATTTATGAACGTAACGTTATTTAAAAGTCAAAGTTTAAACCCTTATACCTACCTAACCCGTTTGACACAATGTTATTAACATACCTTGTGGAAAAATAAAACATTTTAGAAAAAAATGCACTTTTTTACCTTCAGCTGTTTAGAAGTTATAAGCAGGTTAATTAGGTGAAAATATAAGTGTATACTCCAGGAATAACTTAAAAAAATATTTTAACTGTCTACTAAAAGAAGTGATACGCCTATGGACTACGAACGCTTTATTATTTTAATACTCTCTCATACATAAAAATAGACTATAGGTATAGGACATAGTACATAAAATGTAGAATTTTCTAAAGAATCCAGAAATTGAAAAATATACAGGGTGTTGCATTTAAAATAAGAAAGTTGGTATTGGCCATTGTTACATGACACCCTGTATAAAAAGTTTTTGTTAAAAAAAATGCGCAACTAAAAATACCAATCAACGTGTCGGAGCGTTTTTCCGAACACATCCCCATTTACTTATTACCGAATTTATTTAATTTGGCTCTTCCACACTATATACATAAAATACTAGAATAAAGCTTAATTGTTTTCTAATTTAACATTCTCATTTACATTCATGAAACTATAAATAAAAGACTTTGATAACTGCCAAAACCGCAGTTTACGTTTATTACCGCGATAAACTGGTACTAACCTACAGACGAATTTGTTACAGAAATCAAAATCAAATACACACCTCTCCGTGATGTCTGAAACTTCGACTTCGCAAACTTTATTGCCCTGCGTGTATATATAGGTCGTGCATAAAGTTTTACGATGACGGTAAAGGAATTAGGTATTATATAATGTGGAAATTGCTTGTTATCTAAGTTCGTTTGTGTATTTACGTCGTACCTGCGGGATTTGGTAATGGTTTTTGATTCGATTTGAAGATAAATTACACGAGTTAATTGATGTTAAGTACCTACCTATTTCAGTCAGAAATTTAATGTATTTACTAAATATTAAGGCTGGTAAGTGTATGTTATAATGTAATTAACCAATTTTTTTGAACAACTCATACAAATCAGTCTTGATGCATAATATATTTCTAAATACAAACTCAAACTAGATTATTATTGGATTCCGATATAAGACTCTGACAAAGAACCACTTACTCTCAAATGAAATGTCCGTGCTTCTAAGAGAGAAAGATAGTAAGTAGGGATTACCTACCTGATTTGACCCTCGATAAAGGTGCAAATATAGGGGAAAGTAGCGATAATGAACAAATTAAATGCTCCAAAGGTTTTTAAATTCCTCACGAAGTGTTTTTATAACAGTAAACAATTTATTAGAAAATTAAACAATTAAAAAATTTTTATTCACTTAACGTATCTACTTATCGACTTGTCGGCGTGTTTAAATTTTAAAAAAATATTTAAAGTAGAAAACTAGGAGTAAATTACTTAAAGGCATTCCCTCAAATTCGATATAAAATTATAATATCAAGCGAACTTACCTTCTTCAGATGATAAGTAAACGTAGTACTCATTTATGAGCTAGTGCACCATAGTCCAAAGCCAAAAACTAATAACCTAACTCTATGTAGTTCCGCGCTCTGCGGGCGTGGCTGTCACTTCTTCAAAGCCTTGTCGCAACTGTGATGATCTGGGATTCACAGAGCTGTGTTGGGAGAGATCATCTTCGAAGGGATCGCAGTCAGCATTGCCAGAGCTGGTACAATTGTACAGATCTGGTACATTTTGAGACCGTTTGTACAAAAGTACATTTTTAATATTTTTGATACATTTTGTACAATTGATCTGACGGTACGAATTTTTCAAAATAAAAATCGATGCACTTACCATTTACCATAAATTTCAAAATGTTTTTAAATCAGTAGCAAAAGAAAAATAAATATTTTACTGTAAAAAATGGATAGGTTCGTATTATTATTTGTTGGGGTTGTTAGGTCTACAGTAAATTTTATATATTATGGGTGTTGTATTAATAAATAATTAAAACTATAGTAATTATCAGTTTTGTAATACCAAAAGCAAAAGAGGCAGAACCGAGGCTTAGTATTTATTAGCCGTCTACTTCATCAGGTTTATCTGATAAAATAATAAATTCCGATACAATTAGGTACTTTAGAACAAAATAGTGATTTATCTAAATCTGAATTTGCGGCAACGTCATCCATGTAGGTAGGGATAGATTTCCAGGCAGATAATTTTTTTAATATGTGTAGCATGACGGCTATAAATGCCATAATTTATTTTAAATAATAATAAGACCAACGCTTCCTCTAGTCTTTTCATTTCTTTGTAGAGAAAAAAAAATATGATCATAAATTTAGACTTTGTAATTGAGAGAAAATTTGCTCTTTATGTAATCACACAGTTGAGGGTGGGGCAGCTCATTTAACAAGGCATGAAAAGAATCAGTTTCACAAAAAAAAAAAATGCCAAAAAGGTTACAAATACAGGAAACATTGAAAAATTGCTTCTAGGATCTTCAGAAGAAAAAAAGGTTGACGGTTGTAGCTAAAGAAGCCAAATACCAATTGAGTATGGGCCTCATCGCAGAACATATGTTGCAAATGGATCAAGTTCCTAAACTTCTAGTATCTCAAATGGTGAAAAATATAAATTGTGGGATACCAAAGACTACCCAAATAATTAAAATGATGAAGATTAAAGCTAAAAATGAACTTATGCAACAGATGAAACAACAGACATCTCTACAAAGAATGTTTGTCAATTTTGTGCCGTTTTGTAGATATGAAAATTTTGTATTTAGCAAAAATTATAAAGAATACTATTAGAAGTAACTTTTATTTTTTCTCCAGATATATTCCATAAAATATAAAAACGACCCCCTATAAAGTTCCCCCCTCTCCCAGATATTCCGACTCTGCCAAAAATCTAATCAGTTCACCGCAGGCCTGAATAAGGCGTAAGTTCAAAATTTGGTATTTTTCTCTTTATCGGTTTTTGAGTTTTCTTAAAAATTCAAAATTTATACTATTTCTCAAATATCTCGAAAACGGTCCATTTTAGAGAAATTATATATGGGACAAGAATTATAGAGAATTATATCGCAAACAACTTTTATTTGAATAATTTTCAAAAAAATTGATTTTTTTACATTTAGTCAAATTTCTCTAATAGAGACCATTTTAGGAAAATTTTGTATAAGACAAAAGTTATAGAAAATAATATTAGAACTGAGAAATAACTTTTATTTAAAGCATATTCTTCTATAAACATAAATAACAGAATTATTCTATAAAACATAAAAATTACTCCCTATAAAGTACTCCCCCATATGTTCCTCCGACTCCACCCAAAATCTAATTAGTGCACCGCAGGCCAAAATAAAGCTTAAATTTAAAATTTGGTGTTTTTCTTTGTATCTGTTCATGAGTTATACTGAATAAAATGGATATCCTTCATGAGGAAGTAAAAAAAGTACTTCCATGGTAAAGCTAAGTCCACATGAACGAGAATTTGTGGAAAAAATTGTCTATTTTTCTTTTCAACGAAATTTTCGCAATTTTTCAATGAAATTTATTTTATCTATCTCTATGAGTAGAGATGGGCGAAATGAACTGCATGGCAAAATAACAAAGTCGCGTCCATAACAACTTTAATAATGGTATTTAGAATTAACATGTAGTTCTGAATTTATTGATAAACAATTAGTTTACATACACATTTCGTTTCTGTACAATCCTTTAAAATCTGGTACAATTTTGTCCTGGGATCTGTACAATTTTTTGAAGGCCTCTGGCAACACTGATCGCAGTGTAAGATAAGTTCGTTTAATCTTATAATTATACACTGCGCTCCCTTCTTTAAATGATAAGTAAACGTAATTGTTTAAAGACAGTTGCGACCACAATAAACCACACAATTTTCAATAAATCTTTATTGAAACTTTTACAACTGTAACAAAAACAAACGAAAGTTTAACTACAAAAACCTAAATAAGAATGGTCTCAGCAAAAGAACTGGGATCCTGCCTTATAGGCCGATTATAAAACTTAACGAAACACGAAGATTCACTAGACCAACCTGCTGTAGACCTTATAATATCTAAGTTCAGTCCTTTATTTAACGCTGCTAACGTCGCAGCATGTCTTCTACTGTGAGCATGAAAGATGTTCGTATCAACCCCGCATTTTTTTAGTGTTCGCCTTACCCAGCGACTAAACGGAGACTGAATTAAAAGGTTTTCTATAGGATATAAAAAGGTTTTTTACCGATTCTACTCTAACGATCTTAGTTCGCTCTATGTATGAGTCTAATGTTCTCCCAAGGCAAATATTAGGATCCTGATCAAAGAACGGAAAAGTTAAACATGGTTGTAGTCTGTTTCTACCCGATGACTTAATCTTATCAGGAATCTCTATTGAGAAGTCATCTGGAGTTCTACAAATATTCTCCAATCTAATAAGGCTAAAGGTTTGCAGTAACTAAAGCCAATAGTGTTACTAATTTTTCTGATAATTCCATTAGAAGAAGTTCATGATTGGGACACCAATCTCTGAAGGTAGTCAATACCATTAATGGGTTCCAAGTTGAGTCGTACCTTGGTAGAGAAGGTCTTAGGAGGTTACTAACGCCTTTAAAAAAGGGCACAAATTAAATGATCATTATTTAAATTTTATGGCAAGTACACTTTTCCATTATTTTATTTCAGTTGGTCAGTAAGATAATAAATGGTCAGGGAAAATAATAAATGGTCAGTATAATATTAAATGGTCGGTGAAAATATTAAATGGTCAGTATAATAATAAATGGTCGGTAAAAATAAAAAATGGTCAGTAAAAATAATAAATGGTCAGTAAAAATAATAAATGGTCAGTAAAAATAATAAATGGTCAGTATAATATTAAATGGTCGGTGAAAATAATAAATGGTCAGTATAATAATACGCGTTTTATTTGTACATCGGTCTCCTTTTGACAGAGTAGGTGAGCTGTGTCCAGGCCGTTGGTGTTTATGCCGGTCGGCGTAGCCAGGTATGGATTAAAATTTTTTGGTGGCGGTGAAGCCGCCACCCTACGAGAAGTCTTTGCTTTGTCTTCTTGTTGTCACGGCATTAATATTATTTGTTCATGTATGTGAAATTTGCTTCTATGGTTTATAAAATACTACTGCTAGTAAATGAAAACAAACAAGACGCATTCACACAAACATACCCACCACCTCAATTACAAATCATTAGTGTTGTCTCCGATACGCGAGTGTATTTTGGGGCAATTGATTTTTGAAATATATCCTGACAGGCAGACTTAATTGTTTTAAACAGAAAACAAAATCTTCAGTTTCTTCTTTGCTGCAAACCGGTAGCTCAAAAACATGAAACACTCGATCTAAAAACATAATACTACTTATTTAATGCACATTTTTAAAATTATTACCGACTGGTGCATACTGGCCATTTATTAATTTTTACTGACCATTTGTAGAATTATTACCGGCTAATTCATACTGACATTTCATTAATTTTTACTGACCATTATAGTTACAAAAGTGAACATAGAAATACAGGCCAAATAATAATTTTACTGCTCCAAAATTCATTGTTTACTCATCATATTTTATAAAAGTACTGAGTCTTTTACAATATTTTACTGACTGCTTGTAATATTTATACTGTACATAATCAATTATATACTGTTCAGTTAATTACAACCCTTCAAAAAATCTTTTGACCATAAAGTCCACAGCAATGTCCGGTGTCAAAATCAAAGAAAGTGCTAATCTGTAGTTATTTAATGACCCGTATGTTGATCCCTCCTGGAACCGTTCTTGTAAAAATTTTAAAACCTTAAAAATATCATCCGTGAAAGGACTTGTTTCCTCTGACATACAAAACTTCGACCAAAGTTTTACCCCAACGGATATAGTTTTGAGGTAAAGGTTAAAATGGATAACAGCATAATCTCAATAATATTGGAGTCCAGGCTATTTAGGTTGAACGCATGTTGGATAAAATTCCTGCCACCAGGGAAAGGTTTCTTGCCAAGGGGTGTGGAGACATGTCAACAGATAGTAAAAGTAAAGGACCAGAGTCGAATTTAAACAGTTCTGAACTTAAAACACTCATAAACAAGGGCCACAAAGGTTGGGTAGTCCAAAAAGGCACTACTACTAACCCTGAGGCATTATCATTTATAATTTTTTGTATTACTGGTAGGACCAAATAAAAAGGCGGAAAACTGTAAAAGTTATTATAATTTGACCAATTTAAGGTGAATGCATCAATGGCTAAGGCATAAGGGTCTTTCTTCCATGAGACATACCTCGTACATCTAACTGTTATTTGAATCGCCTCATTATTTAATTCCTACTCAGTCTCTGGATACCTCATAGATTCAAAGTCTGCTTCGAAATTATCTGTTGAACTTATATAAGAAGCAAATATGTAAATACCCGAGCTTCACACCACTGCCATATTGTTCCTGCTAAAGTGTTGAGCGTATGCCCCCCCTTTTTGCTTATATATGATATAGCCGTGGTGTTATCAATTCTGAGAAGGACATTACAATATTTCTCTTCGTTAACAAAACATCTTAAAGCAAAATAGTAGCCCTCAACTCTAAAAAATTTATATGGTGTGATTTTTTATCATCAGTCCAGCTGCCCGAAACTCTTTGGTTCTTATATACTGCCCCCCAACCCGATAATGACGCATCAGAAAATATTTCAAAAGCAAAAGAAGATCCAGTGATGTATTCAAAGCTTGTTGGGATGTTTTGAATCCACCATTTAATATCTAACTTAACACACTCAGGTATAATCATTATAGCCTCATAATCATTTAATCTTTTTAATGTTGCAGATCTAATTTTTTCTAGGATTTTAATGTAAACCCAACCATATCGGATTGCTGCACATGCAGCTACCAGAACACCTATTAATCTAGAAAATTCTCTAGTTGAACAGGAAGGAATAAATCTCTAGGAAAGAATTGGGCAAACGTAAAATCTTTAACCTCTTTTCTTCTGTAAGAGTCATTAGTGTCGAATTAAAGTTAAACCCTAAGAAATTGCAGCTAGTTGCAACTCCATGTTAATTATAAAACCTAATATTGTTAAAAGAAATGAAGTCTCTTTAATATTTTGTTTGCAATGTTCAAAAGAGTTTCCCAACAATATAAAATCATCTAGGTATACTACAGATAGCAACCCTTTAGTTCTAAGAATGGATATCACAGGCTTCATAACTTTTGTAAAAACTAGTGGAGTAGTGCATAATCCAAATGGGAGACAACAAAATTCATATAAAATATCATTGAAAAAGCATCTAAAATACTTTCTGCTTCAGATTTTGATATTAACTGAAAAATAAGCTTCTTTTAAGTCCAAAGTTGCCATAAAACAACCTTTGGTAACTAATTTTGCTACTGTACTTTTATTAATCCAAGACCTTATAAATGGATCCTTTGAAATATTTTTCCAGAATCTGTAATATTTACTTAGATTTCCTGCTAGAACACTTACTTTCACTTGAGAAGTCGAGCTCTGTTGTATGAATGACTCTGTTTGGGTTGATGTTTCTGGGGTCTTTTCCAAGCTTTCTGTTGATGTCCCCCTGGGCGTGAGTACTTCTGTTATCCGGGGGAACTCCGTGAGTACTTTTGTTGTCCGGAAGGACTCTTGAAGTTTAAAGTCTTGTGCAATACCTTTGACTTAAACCTCAGCTTAAAATCTTCATCTGAACGCTTCATAGCTTTTGCTGATTTAATTCCCAAATAGCCATTCATCTAATTTAGCCTCCCCTTCTTTAAGGTCACTTTTAAATTCTAATGTAAGAAGATTTCTTCTTGTTTCCGAGTTTTGCCAATGCGTATCACATGAGACGGGCTGCATCGCGTAGCAGTATCCCTTCAACATCTTCCTCTCATCCAAGAATTAAGTTAAGTGCTTTACCAAGTGAAGACAGGCTAGACCCTAACTGGATCTGAAAAGATTTTAATTTATCATCTCTTTTAATAGCTGTATTAGAAGCTGCTGCCTTAGCCTCTATTTGCGGCCGAATCTTATACGGATATCACATATTTACCTTTGAAATTTTGAGATATCGTGATATTTTTTTGTAAAGTTCAATGCCGCAAACCGAATATTCGTAGCTCAAACGGATGCCCACATATTTGAATTAAAAGTTGATTGGTTTCCGTTATAAAAATCATCCAAATTCTAGCAAAAAATTCGTAATGCCACTTTGATTTCACAACTGTGTCCGATTTTTTTTATTTTAAATCAACTGTTGTTTTTTGATTTCAGCGGGAAAGGATGAAGATACGCTGGTTGGATTTTTTAATCACCTAAAACTAGAAACAGTCCTCGTCAGCCATGCTCATCAAAGAATACCGCATTCCTCTACCCCTCACCGTAGAGGAGTACAGGATAGCACAACTGTACATGATAGCCGTAAGTGTAATTTTTAATCCACCTATCACTGCAACAATATAATTTACGCGGTTTACTGGACTATTAAAAAAATCATAGTCTAGTAAATCAGTAAAATTTTTGTTGGGTATACGCAGTATACGCAGAAGAAAGACTAGGAACTTCCGTAACACAGTTTATTTGACAAGCTATATATAAAAATTAAATTGACAACTTCAATATTCTAGTAGACTAGTAAATGCATAAAGGTAAGTAGTTAAGATGATAACTCTCATGAACTCTAACAATTTTCCATTTAATTCAGACATTTTAATATCTTATTGTTTGTTTACGCAAAATGCGACAAGCATAATCATTTTACAACAAATATTTTTAACTTTTTAATACTTATTTTATGTAAATCAATGTAATTTTATAATATTTACAATCTATTTAATGATATCTCCAGACTATTAAACAATTTGGAACCAGTCTTTTCTGAAAAGAATCTAAATGGATTTTTACATAATTCGCCAACATATTACATTTTTTTATCTAAAATATATTTATGTATTTGTTTTTGTATGTAGTTGCAATCAAAGATTCTTATTTTTCATTGTAATAAAAGTTTTAACGAAATTCCTTTGATGACTATAGTCCGGTAAACGTGTGTTATAATTTTGAAGCGGTTAAAATTGGAATATTCTTTTGTTTTATAGAAAAAAAGTCGCGAGGAGAGCAGCGGTGCTGGTAGCGGTGTTGAAATTATAATAAACGAACCCTACACCCATGGGCCTGGCGGACAAGGACAATACACGAGGAAAATCTACCACGTTGGAAGCCATTTACCAGGTAATTTTTTTTTACTTTAGAATCCCGAATTTTAATAGAAACAAATATTTTATAGGTTGGATAAAAGGTATTCTTCCAAAAACGGCCCTTATGGTAGAAGAAGAAGCCTGGAACGCTTATCCTTATACAAAAACTAGATATACATGCCCGTTCGTAGAAAAATTCTACTTAGAAATAGAGACATACTATTATCCTGATAATGGACATCAAGATAATGTTTTCAAACTCACCGGCAGTGACTTGAGGAATAGAATTGTCGGTAAGTTATAAAAAAGAAATATAATCTAACGATTTGTTTTTGTATTATATCTCAAGGACTCTATTAAAGACAGTTCTTCATATATAGTTAAAATTCATACAAATAATCTTAATTTTAGACGTCATAGATGTCGTCAAAGATCAATTATTCGGTGCCGATTACGTGAAAGAAGAAGACCCGACGATATACGTGTCAGAGAAATCCGGTAGAGGGCCCTTAACCACGAATTGGTTAGAAGAGTACTGGGACGCCGTCAAGGGTAAACAACAACCGTTACCTAATGGAAAGGCTCTGATGTGTGCTTACAAGCTGTGCAAAGTGGAGTTCAGATATTGGGGCATGCAGACCAAAATCGAAAGATTCATCCATGATACAGGTAATGTTCTAAATTTAAAACGCTTGATGAAAAATAAAGTTTCTTTAAAATTTTCGACATTGACTGAACTATAATTAAATTAATATAGTTCAGAGAATGATAACTTTTTTATATTATACTTTTTGTAATCGTTGACTGGACTATAACGTGATACACTTTTTTTCTCGTCGTTCTAACGATTGAACATATATAGGAAAATGGATCTTCTTATTTCATGTAATTTGCTATAAAAATGTATTTTCCGCGAAAATATTTGTTGATAAACCTCAAATTCATGTTCAAGGATCCAAAAAAAGGTATAGTAAATGACATATCGAGTATAAAATCGTCAACAAAATATTTCAAATAAATGTATTGCAATATTTATTTAACCAAATCTTTAAATGAAAGTCACCAACAAAATATCCAGAATAAATCAAATTAATTGCAATATTTGTTGAATTAAATCTTTAAATAATATAATATAAAGTTTATTCAAAATATTGTCACGAGCTACTTTATTTAGTAACTCTACGTGCTAACCTGACTCGGGGAAATAAAAGAGCAGAACAATTAACAATTTATTAAAGCTAAAATAATATACTCACAAAGTTACAATAATATAAAAAGGGCCTTACCAAGAGCTGAACATCTAAAGGCGACGAGGGCATGTCGCGTCACTTCTTCTAATGAGATGCGAGATGATGATAATAATACATAATAATACTCTCCCTAATTCACCCCCCTTACGAGTGAATTTCAACCCCTGAAGTCGACTGAACGACTTGTGTAGGGGAAGGGACGGCTATTATTATTATTATTTGCCGTGGCGCTCCGGGGCGACTTAAAGATGATTGATGGTGCCATTTGACTTACAGGTGAGGAAAACCTCACCCACCATCATAATATTGTCACGAGGTCGTGTTTTTTGTACCAGTTTCGTTTTGAAAGAAAATAACAAAATATAAGAAAATATATAATTTATTGATCTCAACCACACCTCATTTATTTTAACAATATTTTAAATGACTTGGTACACTTACCACATTTCTCAAGTTATGGGGCACGTCACAATCTTCCCCAAAAAGGCACAATGGAAAACTTTTTTAATTTATAAGGATCTTAAATTATTACTTTTTTAATTTTAGAGGATTTTTAATTATTTCAAAAAAGATGGCTTAGTGGAGTCTCTTTTTGAGTCCACCTTTTCCGCTGTTGAGTCTACCACTAACTTCCTTGTTTAATTTTAATATCTAATTTTTTGAATATTGCCGATCTGCAAAATTATACGTAGTTTAATCAAACTTAAATTATGTGGTTGATGACCTGATATTATTCTAATTAAGCAATATAATTTCCTTATTATTTCCTACCTATATTAGCAAGTCGGCAGTATTTTGTAATCGGTTTTAAATTTGTTTAATTATCTATGTTTTGACTTTAATAAAAAATGCTGAATAAAAAATAAAATGAATTTGTTTAATTTACTTTAAAAAACACTAAGAAAAATTATTATTAATATTTTTTGGAATTTGTGACAATATGATGAGACTCAAACTAAGAGTCTAGGGTGAGACTCCGACCAAGAGTCTTGGATGAGACTCCGACCAAGAGTGCCATTATTGTTGACCTAACCGATTTTTATATTAATCGACTAAGGTCAATACGTGTCTAGTTTAATGTTAATTTACATTTTCGAGAATGTAGTTATGAATTACATCTAATGTTTATTAAAATATTATATAAAATATTATGCAGAATTATTTAATTTAACGAATGTATATTAAAATGGAAAATGTATATTTTATGTATAGGGTGATATTTGTTTAGCGTGACAATATTAATATAATACAATAAGTATAATAGATATATGACAAAATGACAAATACAGGGTGTCTGTAAAAGGTCTTTACAAAAACATACCACATATTCCTTAGACCAAAATAAGTCGATTTAAGTAAAATTACCTTAGTACAAAGTTGCTTCGTTTGGGCTCCAGAGGGCATTGAAGTTACAATTTTTAAATCGTTTTTCCCATATAAATTTAAAACGGCATATGCGATTTTGCTGAAATTTGGTATATTGGTAGAGTTTTATGTGGCAAAAAAATGGTATTAAAATTTTGTCCGATAATAATACATAGGTGTAGAACTTGATTTTTTAAATAATTGCGCCTTTAAAAATTCTACGCCAATGGAAGAAAAGGAGTTTGAGTATGAAATTTAGATTGCGCAACTCATTTACTTTAAAAAAGGTACTCTTGATAAGACTCGATTACTCTCATGGTTTTGACGAAATTTGCATTTTAGTAATTTTAGAACATAAACAATAATTATTAAAATACAAACTTTGTCAAAACCATGAGAGTAAATCGAGTGTTATCAAGGGTACTTTTTTGTAGTACATGAGTACCCAATCCAAATTTCATACTCAAACCCCTTTTCTGCCATTGGCGTAGAATTTTTAAAGGTGCAATTACTTAAAAAATCAAGTTCTACGCCTATGTATTATTATCGGACAAAATTTTATACGATGATAAACATAAAAATGTACTTTTTTCATATCTTCTTCAACACCTCTAATCGAGACTTTTAACAAAAATACTCGATTCTTGCCATGTACGATTTTTTGAGGAATATTAATTATTTGCCTGCAATACGTATACAAAAACATTTATTGTTGGTTTCCATAGTTTCATCTAAATAAAAATATTGTCAAGTTTTAACACCTAATCTCTTGTTAACGATTGAAAGTGTTCTATCTGACTCAATAACTAAAAAAACAAATGCGTGGTTTATTAATATGGCTGTACAATATACCAATGCAGAATATACCGATATGTTACTGACATTAGGACTTTGTGAAGGAAATGCTCGAGAGAGTGTCAGGGTGTACTCTGAAAGGTTTCCAAATCGTCGTGTACCTAGCCACCCAACTTTTGCTGCTGTTGAGAGACGTCTTCGGGAGACCGGTTCCTTTGCTCCCAACACTCTTGATAATGGAAGAGAACGTTTTGTAAGGATTCCAGAAGTTGAAGAAGACATTTTAGAACGTGTTGAAGAAGATCCAGAATTAAGCACCAGACAAATTGGAAGGGAACTAGGAGTAATTAAAGATGTTCATAAAGTGCTTAGAGAACAATTGCTATATCCATACCATAAGAAGCCAGTACAAGAATTATTAGTCCATGATCCTCAAATTCGTTTGGGTTTTTGTCGATTTGTTAATATGCAAAGAGAAAGAGATCCAAACTTTGTCAAGAAGGTTCTCTTTACCGATGAAGCGGGTTTTACAAGAAGAGGTATAACTAATACCCATAATGAACATGTTTATGCCATTGAAAATCCGCATGCAATAAAGGTAAATCATTTTCAGCACGAATTCAAAATTAATGTGTGGGCTGGAATAATTGGTAATTTCATTGTTGGTCCTGTCATACTTCCACGAAGATTAACTGGAGAAAATTATTTGGATTTTCTACAAAATACGTTGCCAGAATTGTTAGAAGATTTACCTCTCCAACTTCGGAGAGATATGTGGTTTATGCAAGATGGAGCTCCACCACATTTTTCTTTAAACGTTAGAAACCACTTGAGTGAACAATATCCACACAAATGGATAGGCAGGGGTAATGACGCACCCAATCTTAGAGGTGATGAAGAAGTTATGGAAAGGATACATTTTAATTTTCTTCGACTTATAAATCTTTACACGGAAAAAAATATGACTAGAAAATTTTACTACAATGTTGTAGTAGTAGACTTGTAGAAAAATACTTAACAATTTGTAGAAAATTTTACTACAATTTATAGTTAAAAACTATTAATTATTGTAGCAATTGAATTGTCGAATAAAATGCTACAACAATAGGAAAGAAGTCCACAATGTTTAGTATATTTTACTATTGTTTGTAGAAGTAGAAATTTATTACAATTATCGTAATTACTACTACTAACTTCTTTAAAAATTTGTACAAATATTAATAATTATCTCTACAAAAAATAGTAATACTTTACATACCTTCTTCAAAAATATTCTATAATATTGTGGAAATTCTAAGTCATGTGAACAAAACAGAATTCTGCTATTGGCCAACGTTTTCTGACGTCGATCATAAACGGCCAGACAGCAGTAGCCGTTCGCCATGTTTACATAACAAAGCATGGTACATATACGAGTACCTATAACACATTATTATATTATAAGCACCGATGCGTTTGAGAAAATTTTAATAATAAATTCTATTGGTGGTAAGTACATTTATTATTGTTTCTGAATAATTTACCTTTAGATAACTAATTTAAATAACCTTAGTAGATTATTTTAAAAAAATAGTTGTGGCCAACGATCGAATGTTGTGCCCAACGATCGAATTTTGTGCCAAGTTCAATGTTGTTTTTTGTCTTAATTGTGACATACCTACTTTCTCATTTTTGTTAGTTATCTGACTTAGTCATTTAATATCCAAATCAGTGTAAAGGTGATAAATATCCCCGTTTTAAGGGTATGAACAGTTCAATTGGTATTAATTTTTATTTCATATTTTTCAGGTTCAGAAAAGCCAACTGAGACTGAGGGCGCTATTATTATTGTTATTTATTACATAATGTAATTAAGAATTTGTATCTTTTATATTAAAACAATAAATTGAATATTTTATTAAGGAACATTTTTTTCTAGGTTATAATTATAATAATTATGGAATACTACTACAAATTTTATTAAAAATTACTACAATTTGTATGAATTTTTACTATTTATTGTGTAAAATTTTCGTATTTATTTTCATAAAACGCAATACATTTTTAATATAAATTCATACAATGAACAGCAAAAATTATAACAATTTGTATAACAATTCTTATGATGCATTTGGATATTTTTACTAAATATTGTAGATAATAACTCTACAATACATTCTCCACAAATATTTGGAAATTTTTACTACAAATTGTCCCTGTCCCTATATGTACTATTTATTGTAGAGAAAAAATCTACAATTGTTCTACAATTTGTTCTATAATTTTTTTTCCGTGTATATGCGTGAAAATGGTGAACATTTTGAACAATTTTTGTAAAATCTTTATTTTGATTATGTTGTAAATAAATATTTTTGTGAAACCTATACACTCTAAATTATTAAAACAGAAATTTAGCGAAAACCATGAGAGTAATCGAGTCTTATCAAGAGTACCTTTTTTAAAGTAAATGAGTTGCGCAATCTAAATTTCATACTCCTTTTCTTCCATTGGCGTAGAATTTTTAAAGGTGCAATTATTTAAAAAATCAAGTTCTACGCCTATGTATTATTATCGGACAAAATTTTAATACCATTTTTTTTCCACATAGAACTCTACCAATATACCAAATTTCAGCAAAATCGCATATGCCGTTTTAAATTTATATGGGAAAAACGATTTAAAAATTGTAAATTCAAGGCCCTCTGGAGCCCAAACGAAGCAACTTTGTACTAAGGTAATTTTACTTAAATCGACTTATTTTGGTCTAAGGAATATGTGGTATGTTCTTGTAAAGATCTTTTACAGACACCCTGTATATAACAAACTATTATTACAAGTTACATCAATTCAATATTTATTAAATAAATAGAGAATAAACATAATTAAGTCACTGAAGTATTAACAATTAGATTGTAATACTTGTGCGTGACTATTTCATTTTAATTAAGACATTAACATAAAAAATTTCAAATTAGGCTAAAGTGTCAATATTGTTTTATCAGAACTAAACTATATTTGAGTTATTTTTATTTTAAATATTTTAAATTTATAAGATCATTTAAGGTATCTTTAGTAGTTAGTTGTATCCAATTTTTTTCATATTTCGTATTCCAATTTGGTAATGATTTTGATTTCATTAGGAACTAGATTATATCTAGGGTGCCAGGGAAAAAGAGTATAAGTCATGATTTGCTCAAAATGAGATAAGTCGAGCAACTGAATTCCTAAAGTGTTGCCCACATTTTGGTAAAATGAGTATAAGTCATACAAAGAAAATACGCATTATCCTTCCAATAATACAAACAGTATAACTAGATCGTTGAGATCCTTATAGTATATGTCAAGCTATACTGTTTTAACCAACGATCGAAATAGTATAAGTTAACATGTACTATTTTGATCGTAAAAACTGCTTGACTTATACTCTTAGAGCATAACCTCAAAAATATTCAGTGCCGAAATGTACACATGTTTAATTTTAGTTTTACCATAGAACGTTCAGTTTAATAAAACAAATGTGTAAAAGTGTATTATTAGTTACAATGGCCAGTGATAGAACCAGAATAATAATGAGCCTTCTTGAAAATAAGGGTAAGTAGGAGTTTTGTTTACTTTTTAGATTTCGTCGTTGCCGCAGTGAAACCTCCTATGTGACATTTTATCACATTTTTAGATTTTTGTGCTATTTAATAGAAAATAACTATCTCCACAGTTTAGCAAAACCTCCCATGTAATTTTCTTTTAAAATATTGTGTTTTTAGATCAAAAATGAAACAAGAACAAAATTGTTACGTTTTTTATGTCTACTGAAAATTTTAATAAAATGTACATAGGAGGTATCACTGCGGCAACGACGATTTGTTCTTTCTGATTTTAATCGCTGAATAATTTCATTAGACCGGAATAGTAGAGTAGTCCCACTAACAGACTTTTTAACCTGAAGCGCGAAGCTGCGAAATCTATAAAGGGAATCAATCGGGTTGACTGCTATACCGGAATTTTAAAAACACTTTTAAAGGGGGTTCTATTCGTAACCCACATACAATATTTCAAGAGTATTGGGCACTTGGTGACAGAAACAAAAGAGTGAGGTTTATTGCAGGATTAGTGGATACTAAGGAGCCCGCTTCTTCGAGAAAAAGAACATTGGATCCTGATAAAGAAAAATTCCGAACGAAGACACATATCTTTCACTTTGTTATTAATGGTGAAAGGGTACGTGTGTGTCGTGCCTGTTTTATGAAAACGCTTGGAGAAACACAAATGTTCGTTACATTGTCTCTCTGCAATAAGAATAGCACATTATCTGGAATCACCTATGACGATAACAGGGGTAGATCAATTTCCGCTAACAAACATTCCAATGAAACTCTACAACAAGTTAAAGACCACATATCATCATTTCCTCTATACCAATCACACTATACACGAAGGGAGAGTAGCAGAAGATACCTACCTCCTCATTTAAGTCTGAGTTTGATGTACAATCTTTATTGTGATCAAATTAATAGCACCCAAAGAAAGCCAGTATCCAGGCAAATATATGAAAGAGAATTTCACAAAATGAACTTAAGCTTCAAAGAACCCAAAGTCGATACTTGTAATAAATGTGACTTGCTCAGAATGAAAATCAGAGTAGCAGGGGATGAAGAAGAAAAGAAGAAAAGTGAAGAGGCGTTAGCTATCTACCATATAGAAGCTGATAACGCCTACGAAGATAAAAGAAAAGATAAGGAAATGGCAGCTAATGATCAAACTCGGCTTTGTTTTATGTTTGATTTGCAGCAATGCTTACCAACCCCAATGTTGAATACGTCAGTTGCCTTTTACAAAAGGCAACTTTGGACCTTCAACCTCACCTTACATGAAACTAGTACTCAAAATGTTAGAGGTTACATGTGGCATGAAGCTGAGGGTGGCCGGGGAGGAAATCAAATAGCTACATGCATTTTTAAAGAACTTACTTCGCTTCCTTCACAGGTATCGAAAGTAACCTTATATTCTGATACCTGTGGAGGGCAGAACAAAAACTCTCATGTTGCCACCATGTTTTTAGTGGCCATGCAACAAAATACACACTTGGAAATTGTGGATCATAAGTTCCTTATTAGTGGACACACTCACCTAGAGTGTGATGTAGACCATGGACTCATTGAAAAGCAAAAGAAGAAGTTGCAAGTGCCTATCTCCCACCCCTATGATTGGTACCAGCTAGTTCGTTCAGTTGAAAAAAAAAAAGAAATTTGAAGTTATCGAGCTCAATCATTCGGATTTCCTTAATTTTGCAGATCTGTTAAAAAAGAGTTTGCAACTTCGAAAAAAGGATGTGGAAGGAAATCAATTCAACTGGCATTCCGTAAAGTGGTTTCGTTATACACGCGAATCTGGAAAAATACTTTACAAAACCACTTTGGACAACGATGAGCCTTTTCACACCTTATGCCTTAATCGTCGAGGACAACCAGATTCACGTTTGCACCCAGAACGCCTCTACAAATCTTCCTTGCCCATTTCAAAAGAGAAGAAAAAAGATATTTTAGATCTTCTTCCTCTTATTTCACCAACATTTCACGATTTTTATAGAAACCTTAAAAGTAGTGACATGCCTGATACTTACCCTGATTCAGAAGATGATGACCTGAGCGACCAACTGCAACAGATATGAAATGTGGGCATCAATATTTTTTCCGAGTTTTTTTATTATTATTCTCGAGCGATTTTATGTTCCTCATAGGTTTGTGGATTTTGTTTTGTTTGGTTAAAAAAAGTTACATTTTTCATTTGCTCAAATTAGGATAGGTAAGTCATGTTTTCCGTTCTATGATAACGTTGAGTTAATCTGTTCCTCTTGTATAATATCTTAACTAATTAACTATTTTGTTAATGCAGTAACAACGTTAACTATTGATTTCCTTAAAATCGCATATAAATAAATTTGATTTCTGAAAAATCAACTTTTTTGACTTATACCCTTTTTCCCTGGCACCCTAGATATAGTCTAGAACTAAAGTAATATGTGTTTATTTGACCTATTGTTTTTGACGACGTGTTTATAGTGACATGATATGCTTGTGTTGGGTAAGGATGAGTTCGTTTATTTAATTTATTTTTTTTTTTTTTGTAAATATGCTGACTAATATTTTAAAGCAATATAGCTGACGAATATTCAAAAGTTTACTTTCCTTGAAAAGTAAGTTCTTTGAGTACGTCCTTTTTCTGAAATAAATAATTTTTATGAACCATTTTTGGATTGAATGAAGATTTTGGACGTGAGACTCTGCGCTCCCCCCAGCCCAGGATTCCATGTGTCAGGTGAGTTTGTACCAACGATAAATAGAGTGTTCTTAAACTTTCTATGCTCAGACACTCTTTTAAATATTTAAATTTTGATAATAAACCTCTGAGTTTATTAATAATAATTTTTATTTGAAAATCCCATTTTAGATGCCTGTCTATTGTAAGGCCTAGATATTTAATGGAAATAACTTCGGGGATTTGGATGTCATCAATATTTAGCGATCCAAGATTAGGTAGGTTGGAGGCATATGAGGTAAAGGGTAAGTAATGTGATTTTTTTGGATTAAGCGTTAATTTGTTAAGTTCAAAGCATGACTTAATTTTTTTCAAATCCATTTCAGCTTTATTTTTTAATTCTACCCATGTGTCTGCCTGATACATAATAGCGGTGTCATCGGCAAAGCTCATAATATTTCCCTGAGTTTTTTGAGACATTAAACTATTTATGTAGAGTGTGAATAGCACTGGCCCAAGAACAGGTCGCTGTGGCACTCCAAACGAAACCGTTCTCGGGCCACTACTCTTCCCATCATATTGCACTGTGTTAGTCATGTAACTTTCCAACAAATTATATGCAATTCCCTAAATCCCATATTGCTCCAGTTTCTCTAACAATTTTTTATGGCACACCGTGTCAAAGGCTTTTGAGAGATCAAGAAATACGCAAAAAGTTGGCGTTTTGGAGTCAATTGCTTTATAAATAATAGATGTAAGTGAATATATTGCATCTTCCGTGGATTTTACCTCCCTAAAACCACATTGATGTGGTCATAACACTTCATGCCTAATGAGGAACTTTAGTAGTCTCAATTTAATAATTTTTTCCTAAATTTTGGAAAACAGAGAGTAAATAGACAGGTCTATAATTTTCTATTTTGCTTCTGTCTCCATTCTTAAAAAGAGGTTTTATTACCTATTTTTGAACAATTTAGATATTCCTGTTCCCGAAAACTTTGATTAATGAGTGGTCGACCAATGTCTTTATTTATTTCTTTTATTGTTTCTGCCCTAATACTATCCCAACCTGGAGATTTGTTTGATTTTAAATCTTTAATAATTTGTTTTACTTCATTCTCATTGGTATCTACAAGATATGTAGTACTTTCTACCCTCCCAGCAAACATTTTCTATAACATTAGTTATAACTCGACTTTGTTAAAGACGAATTTACTTATTGAGGTAATTATTACGTTAAATTGACTAGAAAAATATGCCTCTAATGTAAATTTACCAAACGGTTTTAATTTATATTTAAATTTACGTAAACTATACCAAGAAATCGACCTTTTACACAAATCTGCTTAAAAGTAACTTTAACCATATCAGCAAGGGAAAAACTACTAAAAAAAAATAACCAACAATTACTTCAAAGTTAAATTTCCTTTGTAGTAAAATTAGGTGCCATATTTAGGTAATATCTACCTGTTTGGCAACTAAAAATCGTCTTTATAGTAGAATATCCAACTAGGTAGCTTTGGTTAAAAGTTCTACGTAATTTTATGCCTCCATAGTAACCTATTTGGCCGCTTTTATTTACTCTCCTTTAAAGTAATGTTAGGTCGAGATCGTAGCAAAATTCTACCTGTTTATCTACCTAATTTCAACCAAATAGTCGAATACTCATTTAGTTGACCTATAAGTCATCTTGAAGAAATATTTATTAACTTTGTTGTAGCAATTACCTGAAAAATCTACCACAAAGTAAATTCGACTAAAAACCACCAATTTAAAAAGAGTCATACATGACCTATTTGTAAAATTTATATTATTTAGGTTATTTTAACAATTAGGTTGTTCAGTTACTGTCTTCGTCATTATTCTTAAGAATTTCGGCCATTTTAAAAAAACCATTACAGTCGTAATCTTAATTTACGTGTGGTGTAGATAGAGCTTTAAATGAGTGCGAAAAATAATTAATAAAATGAGTTCGAAAAATAATAAATCATATCGTTATACTTCCGATTTTTATCGTAAAGTGAAACATCTAAAATCTCAAGTGCAGAACAACGTGACCTAAATATGTTATATTTACCTATAGGTACATTTTTTATAAAACCTATAAGTTATTATTTCTTTAAATAGGTAAAGTTAACTAATATGTCGTGAAATTGAAGTTAATACAACTTAGTAAAAAGGTATTTGTAAAATACGTAGATTACCTTAGTCATAATAACTTTTAGGTCGAATTCGAACAATACGCCATATTTTCTTAACGTAATTGAAGTACGATTCCAAATTTTAAATTTTTAAAATGACCATAACTAAAACATACGAATGAAAATACCGAAAAACGAAACATTATTGATTTTCTAAAGTGATACACAACAAACGTAACATAGTTTTAGCTCATAATATTATTATTTTTTTACACGATCATATTTTTTTCTTATATTTTTTTAATTAGAGAGTATTTTGGAAGGGCATTGTTATTTTTCTAAGTAAAACTGTTAACATGCACGACAAAATTTTCTTCGCATTAATTTCAACAAGCGTGAACTGTATATTCACCGCAATTACATTACATATATTTTTGTCACCGACATTTATTTATTTTCAATCTTTCATGTGAATTAGGTATATGTTTTAGTTGTGTTGGTGACTTCTTACAATATTTCTACTTATATATAGATAAAAATACCAAATAAGTATAAAATTTCTTTTCGTACACTTGGAGGCATACGTCATCTGCAAATATTTTGACTTAGTTAAATCAACGTCGAATTAACGTTATACTGACGTCAAATTTCCCTAGAGAGGTATTACTAACCAAACGTACTGGGCTACTACAATGTGGATTTAGATGTAATTCTACCTATTTTGGTAAATAAAACCAAATTTCGACGTCGTCTTTTTCTCCACTTATGTCGAATCCACGTCGAACCAACGTAAATTTTACTTAATTATGGTTAAATCTAATTATGCGACCAAATTTATTATATATAATTTAGGTAGTATCGACGTCAAATTACACCAAAATGTTTGCTGGGCTGTTTATATCTTCCCTATAATTTTGAGGAACTTTGATTTTATTTGCGTATTTTTCACCAAGGTTACTATAGTAGTTATTAAAGTTATTTGTAATTTTCAATGGATCTGTTATTTTTTTCCCGTTCTCCCCTTGTACAGTTTCAATTTTTGTTTTAGGTAGGTATTTCTTTGTCGCATAATGTATTAACACACTTCCATAAAGAAGCTGATGATCTTGTGTTTTTATTTATTATTGTATTAATATAATTTTTTATAGATATTGTGAGGAATATAAAATAAATGAAACACCCCGTATGAAATTCGAAGAACAAAACTATAATAATAAAATAACGCAATACAGTAATAGTTGTTTGACTCGACTCAACGTATTGGAGCGAAGGATTATTAATGAATGTCCCCGCGTCGCAGGCGAGGCGGTCCAATTCCCAAATAATGTTCTTATCGTTGTTTTATAAACATCGGGATCGCTTACAATATTTTGACTAGATTTGTTATTTTATTTTAATAATTATTATAAATAGATTTAAGTGTTAAATTATTTGGGTCTTGTTTTATTTGTGAAAATTATTCATTCTTGCAATTTATAGATTTTAATATACCTGTTTTAATCCAGGGTTTTCTTATTTTACGTTCATTGTTCTTCAATTTTACAGTTGTTGTGTTCTGTTGTATATATTTTTGTATTTCTTTAATAAATGTTTCAGTGGCCAAATGAACATCATTTGATTGACATATTGTTGACCAGCTTTCGTTTCTTAAGTCCTTTTTTAAGTTTTTATAATTTATGAAACTTTTATAATGTTGACTGTATGATTTCTCGTTATTTTCTTTGGCTTTTGAGGTAAAGGCTACTGCAATTGGAAAGTGATCTGTAATGTCACTTTCAAAAATAAATGATTTAATATTGGTAAGACTACTGCCGATATTTTTTATGAAAAAATGATCTAGACAAGTATTGCTTGCAGATCTTGTGGTTTGATTAATGTAAGAAATATAGCCATAAGAATTTAAAATATTTTTGTACTCTTCTATATGTTCTGAATCATCTAGTAGGTTAATATTTATATTGCCTGTAATAATATGACAATTATCTGTTTTATATTTTTCCAAATAATTTAATAATTCAAGGTTAAACTGTTTGGGACAACTTTTCGGAGAGTTATATATTGCTATTAAATTTATGTGTTTGTTGTTGTCAGAAATCGACACCTTTATTATCTTATAATCACCAACAATATAAGTCTCATAATTATAGTTTAGTTTTGATTTTATGTATACAACTAGTCCATTATTTCTATTTAGGTCACGTTCAATGTAAAGTAAGTCATATCCTTTTAAACAAAAGGTGAGGGATGGATTAAACAATTGAAAAGTTTCGGATAAAACTATTACATCATATTCAAAGTTAAACTGCGATAGAAATATACATAAATCTACAAAATGCTTTGGCAAGCTTCTTATGTTAAAAGGAATGATTTTGAATGAGTCATTAAAAATATTGTTATCAAAATATTCACATTTTTTAATTTTACTATTGCCATTATAGCATCATTTTGGTATTCTCTTGTATAAGGATCCATACTGTTTTGCGAGATTGTGGAAAAAACTTTTTTTTTATGGAATTTAAAAATTTACAATAGACTTACAATAAACTAATCTTTCTATTAATCAAAGCAAAAGAACAATGTTTTTAAAGTAGCTGAGTTTTTCCTTGTTTGGGTAACTTTTATTTTATTCTTGGCAGTTTTCTGTTTCAGTTGTTTGGGGGTATTTAAATTTTGAAGTATTGCGCTATCTTCAGTATGCTCTTCTGCTATGCTTGTGATGGTGACTAAAGGTCCGGCTATGGATGGTGATGATGGTTCGCTTGCAGCTTTTGTTACGCTTTTGACTTCGAATTGGATTAAATCTTCAATACTGAACGGTGTATAGTCGATCATGAGTTTATTTCCCTTAATGTAACAGTGTTTTGTCTCTCTATGAATAAGTGTTTTTTTAGTACCTATTTGATTTTCTTCGCGTTGTTTGAAAGTTAAATCGTGAGCAATAGATACACTGGTTCCCTTAAGTTTTTTGCTGTTTTTTTAGGATTTCTTGTTTTTTCATATAAGAAACCAATTCAATTTTTACGGGACTATTATTACTTTAGCCAAGTGTATAAAAAATTGTTAATTTCTGATTGTTGTAAATTCACTCCTATTAGATTTTTTATTTCTTGACATAAAATCTTCACAGGTTAACTCCGGGCAAGTTTTGTTCCAGCCAAAAATTATTATATTATTTGATTTTCCCTTTCTTTCCAATTCTTCAACTCGTTCTTTTAAAATACTATTTTCTTCTTCCAACTCCTTAATTCTAACTTTTGAGTCCTCTAGTTTCAGAAGAATATTTGCTTCACTAGCCTGTATACTGTTTTTTAGTTCTATTTTAATATTTTGTAACTCTTCCAACATTTTCTGCATGTCGTTCATTTTAAAAATCTACTAAACGGTTTAACAGTGTATGGTATCCTTTAGTTTAATTTTTTATTCGCTACTTTTTTGTTTTAAACTTTGTTTTGTTGATTTTTGTAGGTTATAATTTTGCTAACTTAATTTTATGTAATGTAAGTTTTTAACATATCCAGAGCTCCTTAAATTAGGCATTCCAACGACCTGTCAAACAATAGGTACCAGTGGGAAATTCTTGTATATTTAAGGGGGTAGCGACATAGTTTTGCAACTTGGACGCTATTTTTATTCGAAGTAGTACTCGCCAAGCCTGCGAATTTATGAAGAAATGTATAGGTGGGTTTTTTAAATATTATTTTTATTGTGTTTGACATAAAATATTTAAATGTAATCCATTATTCATGATTTTACGTAAAGTAGATAGAATACACCATATGTCGCCACCCTTAGATATACCAAACCTGCCCACTGGTAATTCATTTGTTTGGAATGCCTAATTGTACACTTGAGAAACTAAGGCTGACCACACAATAATAGATTGGAGCAAATATTTTTCAGTTTACAATGCATAGAAATTAATATTAAATTAGGTACTATATTTTCTCTGAAACATTACGTAAACTTCGTAAATGACCTAACAATTCATTGGTGTATAAACGCACGCACCACCAATGAGAAAATTAATTGTGTAAACGCACACACCATATACTTCGAGTCCGTCGACGGAAGCGCGTTTTGAAAGGGAAGTGCAACCAACTTGACAAAATAAAATTGACACTAATGACATAAGAAAGAGCCTGTTTTTTAGTTTGCTTTTTGATTTTTCCTATCTACTTTCATGCCATTTGCATACCTTGTTGTACCCGTTACGTGAAAAAGACTTTTTAGTTTAGGGTATTTTACATTAAAAGGTTGAAACATTTTGTCACTGTCAGCTGTCAATTATGTTGATGGTAAAACACAGGCGTAACCATATGTGCATAACGTAACTAGTATTGTATAGAACTTGTATTCGTAGCAGCAGCAGTTTGCAATCAGTGTTGCCAGTCTAGTACAATTGTACTAGATCTAGTACATTCTCTGAGAATCTGGTACTCTAGTACACTCGAAACAAAATCTAGTACTTTTTCAGCGTAGGTATGTTTCCATTTGAAGTGTAAAATATATTGGTCAAAAATTGCAAGAGAAATCAAAATAGTTGTTAAAAATTACTTCAGAAATAAAATAGTAGACATTTCTCGAGAGATAAAACATTGTTTAAAAATTGCACGAGAGATCAAATATTGTTCAAAAATGGCTTGAGAGGTAAAAAATTGGCCGAAGTATAAAATAGTATTAGAAATTGCTTGAAAGGTAAAATATTGTTCAAAAATTTCTCTAGGGATAAAAATACTATTAGAAATTTAATGAGAGATGAAAATAATTAATAATTTTTTCAGATATTAAATAGTATTATAAATTGTTAAAATCGTGTTCAAAAATTGCTCGAAGTAAAATAGTATTACAAAATGTTAAACCCTTGTTCAAAAATTACTCGAGGGATAAAATACTATTGAAAAATTTGTTGAGAAATAAAATATTATTCAAAATTGGCTCAAGAGATACCTACATTAGAAATTTCTCGAGAGATAACACATTCTTTAAAAATTCCTCGAACGATAAAATACTATTAGAAAATGCTCGAGAGATAAAATATTGTACAAACATTGCTCGAGATATAAAACAATGTTAAAAATTTATCGAGAGTTAAAATATTTTTATAAATTTGTCGAGAGTTAAAATATTGTGCAGTTTGATAAAGAGATAAAAAGTTGTTAAAAATTGCTCGAGAGATAAAATATTGTTTCAAAATAGTTCAAAAGATAAAAAAAGATTTAAAAACTGTTTAAGAGATAAAAGAGTATCAAAAGGTATTAAAATCTTATTCAAAAAGTGCTCGAGAGATAAAATAGTGTCAGAAATTTATCGAGGTATAAAATATTGTTTAAAATTGTTGTGTTCGTGTTCTCTATAAACCTTTTTTTGCTCTTAAATGACCATACTTCATAATTAGAAAAATCTGGTAATTTTATAGAATCTAGTACATTTTTATGAAATCTGGTACATTTTTTAGATAAATCTGGTACATCACAAAAATATATTCTGGCAACACTGTTTGCAATCGACATAAATAAATAAAACCGAATAAAAAAAATGTTTCAAGAAAGTGGAAGAAACACAAATAGACTATTAACAACAAAAAATAAAATGCAATGCTACGCTTATGTTTTGAGATTATCGACAGCTGATATTGACAAATGTTTTCAACCATTAAATGTAAAATACCCTAAAATAAAAAGTCTTTTTTACGTTACGGGTACAACATGGTATCTAAATGGTATAAAAGTAGATAAGAAAAACCAAAAATTTAACAAAATCCCAAAGGAAATTCGGTCTTTTGCCCAAGCGTCACTAGTTGTAAAACGCGACTTAATTCAAATCATATTTTGGGGATGTGTTGCACTGATAGGTGGATTTTGGGTTTAGTTATATTTTGAATAGTCTCAAAAAGAGGTTAATTTATTTTATTATATTGTTTTATAAAACTTATACTACTGAAAATGTTATTATATGAACATAAAAACCAATATGCCCCAGTAATACATTAAAACTCCCTATACTTAGATATTAGACCCTTGTGCTCTTTTATATACAAAAAGCAATTTATTTCTAATTTAACTTGATCTGTTCAAGTTAACTGAGTAGGTATATATTTCTGCTAGGATAAATAAAATAGTGATTTTTTCTTTTTTTAACCTCAAAACTTGAAGATGATGTTACTACTTATACTTTTATCTTTATAAATAATCCTACATGTAAAAATGAAATAGGTATATTTGATTCAATTATTACAAGACCAGGATATAATAATAGGTATGTCTCTTATATAAATAAAATGGGGCAAAAAGTGACAAATGCAAAACCATTAAAGATTAAAGTGCAATATTTTTTAATTGCTGGTCACCTTAATTATGAGCTTAAAAAGGTGTGATTTAGTAATCACTTTTAAATGTGTACTATGTCATTAATGAAGTAAAAACAAATGTTATAATTTAGTTTTAAATATGAACTTGATAATTTGTATTAATTTGGTCTAGCAAACTGATTATGTATTTAATATTTGAATAAAGAGCACATTTTATATTTTAAATTGGTTTATGTTTATAAATTATTGTTGATAGATGTTTGCTTCTTTATCTTAACACTGTATATTTCTTTAATCCATGGAGTTTTAGAAGTGCGGAGCGCCAGTACAAAATAGTTGCTTTGTTTTGAAATCCTTGTATTTTTACCTGATTTATTGCAAGCATAATATATGTAATTATTTTTCCATGTTTATCTCACTCAAATGAATATATATTATAGGTAATTGGGCATGTTTTGATCTTCAATGGAATATTTCCAAATGTTGAATTCTACAATCATTTAATGCAATATATTACAAATTTGCTTAGATATAATTAAATAACAAAATACCTTCATTAAAATCGTTAAATTGTCTTTCTTCAAATTCAGTTGTGTATTTTTCCCAAGTATTCGATTAAATATTTGTTTTTAAAAAGACAATTTTCTTCCAAACATTTTACTTTATGCAATTTTATTATGGCATTGTAATTGGTTTCATATGATGTAAAAGTTTAATTAAATTCAAACCGAGCTGAAAATATGTTTTCTCACACATAAATCTATGACTGTAGTTTTAAAAAAATCTGGTTAGTTAAAAGTTAAAAATCTCATAAGACATAACCGTTGGACATTATAACAATAACATAACACATAACCTAAAATCAAATATCGGGCAGACAACACTTGTCACTCGACGTATATATTCCAACGCCTGCGCAACAGACGGAATTTACTTTGGGATTTAATAGCCCAAGAGCCCACTGCAAATTTTTACCGTCATCTGATAACGAAATGAAATATACCCCAAAAGCATGTAAAAACATTGTACTTTACCAAATGGCACCTGTGTCTATCCCAAACCTGAGCAAAATGACTTAAAAAAATTATTTTATATTAAAAAAATTACATAAAGCATGACAGCGCTAATTTTGTTTGCCCTTAAAGATTTCCAGAAAATAACATTCAAATATATATTTTGATGTATATCGTTGAAGGGAAACATTTTCTTTCTCTTAATATTGCACAAAAACATCTATCCACGATTAGTAGGTAAAAATCATTAAAAATATGAATCAGTTTTTACTGATTTAAAAATTTATTTATATGCCTATTGTTGTAATTCATTTTTACAGGTTGCCATAGAAACGACAAAAAAACTACTACGATTATGGTTTAAATGAATTGTCTAACAAGCGTTTATAATTATTATTAACTATCTCTGCAAATGGTTTATACAATGCCATCCTTCTTCCTTTCACACATACACATGGTTTAAAAGGTAGGTAAAAATATTAATAATTGAGGTTTAAAAGCTAGGTTTACTATGAATTAAGATAAGATTGTAATTTTCAGGGAAAACACAACTGTCGCTGTCATGTCTTATGTGATTTTTTGTACATAAAATAATTTTTTTTAACCACTTTGTTCAAGATCGGGATTGTCACAGGTACAATTTGGTAAAGTAAAATATTGTTACATACTTTTTAAGCATATTTCATTTCGTTATCACATGACGGTCGAAATTTGCAGTGGGCTCTCATACTATAACGTCTCTATTGATTTCGCTTCGTGTTATTGACCCTGCTTTGCCGCGACACTCCGCGATAGTAGTCATTCTGTTTACACAAGGTCGAGGTCGAGAGGCAGCGATTGTTAGGTCGCCTTACGCTCTTATCTCTTATGCATATTGCAATTCGCATCGCGATCAGACGTGTAGGGAAAATCGTAGATTTCAGTTTGTTTTTCGTAGTTGTTTTTCTTTTTGTAAAATGGAGGAACTACGCACTGTGCCTGTGAATAATAATAATGTGGTAAATTGTGTCTGTATTGTGTGCTCTTTATTGAAAAAAGAATTTTCAAGTAGAAATTTTAAAGAGAAAACGGACATTATTAATTCTAGTAGACCAAAGGATCCTATCAATTTAGAGACGAAAGTAGAAAAGTCAACAAAGAAATTTACCAGGCATTTTCACGTAGGGTTCTATGAAAAGTATGAATGGTTAACCGGCTGCAAAACTTTGAAAAAATTGTTTTGCTGGCCTTGCCTACTTTTTAATATAGCCGAAAAAACACATTGGACCTCAGTCGGTATTACAGACTTGAATAATTTTCACAAAAGTGTAAAACGACATGTAAATAGCAAATCTCATATAAGTGCTACAATTAAAGAAAAAACATTCGGGACCTATCGCACTGAACATAGTTTGGACGATCATTTAAAAATAAGCAACAAAATTCACAATGAAAGAGTAAAAAAAAATAGGGACGTCTTACAACGATTAATAGATGTAACTTGTTTCCTGGGAGAGCATGAACTAAGTTTTAGGGGTCACAATGAAGCAAGTGGATCCGCCAATCGAGGAAATTACATGGACCTTCTAAGTTTTTTAGCAAAATACGATGATACCCTAAAAAATAATTTTATTGATTCGACGACTTTCCGAGATACCTCAAACAGAATCCAAAATGATTTAATTAAATGCACTGCCGACGTTGTGATGGATCACATTAAAAGTGAAATTAAAAAAGCACCTTTCGTATCAATTGTGCTTGATGAAACCACAGATGTAACAAACTTAAGTCAATTATCCATTGTTGTGCGATATGTATTGAATGGCATTCCTCAAGAGCGATTCTTAGGATTTTTGGATGTCACTAGCGAACGAACTGCAGATGCATTGTTTAAAATTGTTTGTGACATTGTTTCAAGTTTAAAATGTGGTTCTAAGCTTGTTGCCCAGAGCTACGATGGTGCTGCCGTAATGGCTGACCATTTAGGAGACCTTCAAGCTAAAGTGAAAGAGAAGTTTAAACATGCAATTTTCTTTCACTGTATAGAACATAGACTTGATTTGGTTTTATCGCGAAGTATGGATAATATTAAAGATTGCAAAGTTTTCTTTTCGACTCTTAGTGGGTTGGCTTCCTTCTTTTCAAAGTCATTGAAAAGAACTAGCGCTTTGGACATTCATATTCAAAAAAGATTTCCAAAAGTTGCTCCGACGCGATGGAACTACAATGGATGTTTAGTGCAAACAGTGTTTCAATACCGGGATTCTTTGATACACTTTTTTCAAGACGTTTGGGATAATAAAGAAACATGGGATGCTGAAACTGTTACTGCCACTAAAGGGTATTTGCATTGGCTCGAACAAAACTTTGATTTCAATTTTTTACTCAATATTTTTGCAGAGATTTTCCCTTTTACTGATATTTTATTCGACATTTTACAGACAAAGTCAAATGACATTGGCTTTTGCATTGAACAAATTGATGATTTTCAAAATAAAATGAATGAAAAACAAGATCAGTTTGAACACTTTTGGAATAAGACTCAAAACATTGACTTAGAACCTGAAAGAAAGAGAATTAAAATTGAAAATGTCGGCGACAGAGAGACCTCCTATCGTCAATTATATGCCGAAATTTGTGATAATATTTTACAACAAATGAACTCTCGATTTCAAAACTTTAATGAATTAAAATTTGTTGAATTGTGCAATTTTAATATTAGTAACTACGATTCATCAAAATTTCCATTGGAAGCTTTTAATTCACTAAAATTAAATTATGGAAATTTGTTTGATATTCCAGCATTAAAATCCCAGTTAAGTGTTGTTTATGAAACAACTGAAATTAGTGATAAAAAGACGCCCATCAATATGTTAAAGTTTCTTATAACAACTGGTTTAAATAAGTCCCTTTGTGAAGTCGTCAAATTGTGTAAATTAGTACTAACCATCCCAGCCACAAGTGTGTCAGTTAAGCAAAGTTTTTCAGCTTTAAAACGCATTAAAAGTTTTATACGAACTTCAACAAGTGAAGACAGACTCTCTAATTTAGCCCTAATATCCATTGAAAAACAGCTTGTTAAACAGTTATCAGAAAATCCAAAATTTTATGACGATGTTATAGACAAATTTGCAGCCATTGAGAATAGGCGAATAGATCTTAAGTATAAATAAATGTCAACTGTGCTAAAAATTCTGGAAAAAATAAATAAAAACCTTAGTTAAATTGTTTTTTTTTTACGTTTAAATAAACCAAGGATACTTTTCAATGGTAAGTTTTTTTTAAAGCTTCTTGTACTAAACTAGGTAATAAAGTAATAGTAATAATCTTAAAAAATATGAAATAATATGCAAAAATTAAAATGGATTCCTTCCAGAAAAATCTACTGAAAGTGCAGCAATAGATCTTTTTAATTTCATACATATCAAAGAACAATAATTTCCTTTGCTGACAATACCGTCTTGGTTTTTGATAGAGTAGACTGGAATGATGTTAAAAACAAAATGATAACGGGCTTAACTAGAGTAAAAAATTGGCTAAATACAAACAACCTCTCTTTGAACTTAAAAAAAAACTAATTATATAGCTTTTTCGTTAACAGTTTCAATACTCTTTCATTATGCTTGAAACCGAAAAAATTAATGAAGTCTCAAAAATAAAGTATTTGGGGGTCTTAGTAGATCAGTACATGAAGTGGCATGAACACATAAATTATATTTCTAATAAAATTCGCAAACTAATTTACAGATTTTATTGTTTAAAATATGTTTTAAATAAAAAAAATTAGTCGTAATATATAAATCATTTATTGAATCATTAATAGGGCTGCCATACCTCCCGATTTAGGCGGGAGCTTCCCGATTTCTCACACTCCCTCCCGCTTTTTAAACTAAGCTGTAAACCTCCCGATTTTTCAGAAATTTCCTAATTTACTCCGAATTTACATTGAATAGATATTAAAAAATCGGTCATTCGGCCCATATCTACAACCGTCGTAATCTCTACAAGCGCCATCTTTTATATGTCTGGGACCGATGGATTTAAAAACAAACCCTAAATTGGACGATTTCATATAAATTGCTGATGATATTGATCTACTTTTAGAAGAAGTTGTCATCATATTTAGAAAACCCACCACTAAATTTTAAAGACATTAAAATTGACCAGCAATGGGTTTATTATTTTAAGAGCCATAGATCTCTAAATTTTTTCAAAATTTGCTCTTATGTATTTCTTTTCCTCATGATGAGTGAGAGCATTTTTAGTCTAATGTTTGTAGCATGGAAGAAAGAAAGAAATTATCTTTCTATATTCTATAATTGAAGTAATTTTACTTGGAGAATTGTCCCGGGGCCTGACCTGGCTCTCGGAGGCCCTGGTTTAGCTACTACGAGAGCTATTATCTCAAAAGTACAAAGACTAGCCTGTGTTTGCATTACTGGTGCAATGAGAACCTGTCCTACGGGCGCAATGGAGGTGATCTTAAACCTCACCCCTCTACATTTGATGATAGAGAATGTGGCAAAAAGGACAAGATATAAAATGATCAGGAACGGAGTAATCAGACGAATATCTACTTGCTTCAGGACTAAATATACCTTAGACATGCCCCATGATGAAATGCTAAAGAAGTACAGTTTTGTGAAAAACTTCAAAACCACAGAGCTGGACTGCAAGAAAGAATGGAGCCAAGAATCCATCGCGCTTGCAACCGAAAGACGTGTTATTCAGTGGTATACGGACGGTTCCAAAACCATAGATCGATCTGGAATAGGAGTATATGGGCCGAGAACCAAGCACTCCGAAAGTTAGGGGAAATACCCAAGCATCTTCCAGAGAAACTATCATAGACAAGAGATTATCATCATGTCCGATAGTCAAGCAGCAATCAAAGCGCTGAGATCTTACGTAATCTGCTCAAAAATGGCCTGGAGATGCCTAGAACAATTGAATGAGCTAGGCGAGAAAAATAGTGTTACTCTCACTTGGATCTCGGGACATAATGGGGTACAGGGTAACGAAATTTTGGATAGTCTTGCAAGGAAAGGGGCTCAAACACCCTTTATAGGACCTGAGCCGTTCTGCGGTATCAGCAGTAACATAATATTAGAAGAGATTAAAAAATAATTGGGCAGTAGAAGAACCGATAATTGGAACAATCTCTTGGGGCTGAGATAGGACAAGATACTTCTGGGCGAATATAACCAGAAAAGATCGGAAGCCTGCATCTGCCTGAGCAAGAACAGGCTACGTATTGTAACAGGGATCCTAACCGGGCATTGTCGACTAATAGGACACCTAAGTAAACTGAGAGTAATAGAGGATAGTGAGTGCAGATTCTGTGAGGAGGAGGACGAAACCTTCATTTACATCCTAACTGAATGTGTAGCACTCCAGAAACCAAGGGCACTATATCTAGGAGGATATCAAATAGAAGAGGGAGATTTACCTTAATTAAATCTTTTCAAATCCTACACTTCCTTGAGAAAATAGAATTGGAAGGGTCGTTATAGGCATTGAGATATTTCCTTAGTACATTGGCGACAGAAGGGGGCACAATAGATATTTTAGGTCGCAGTGTATTAACACCCCATTCCCAACATAACATAACATTATACAAATGTACAATTGTTACATGAAGATGGTTAAAAATTATACCAAAATTAAGAATAGGTACTTGTTTGTTGACTTGTTGAAAATGTTTTATTAATCGGGCATTGAAATTTGTTTTTTTTTTGATGCTACAATAATATCTTTGTATATTTAGTAGGTATTTGTATAAATTTTTTTTTTAAATTTAAACCTCCCGCTTTTCATTTCTGAAAATCTGGCAGCCCTAATCATTAATAAGATATGGAATGTTGGTTTGGGGAGATTCATATGATAATGCATTATACAAATTAAATATAATACAAAAGAAAATACTAAAAATCATCTATGGTAAGAATAAAATGTATCCAACAGAACTGCTGTTTACAAATGATACTTGCAATATCAGAACCATCTACATGTCAACAATATGCAGTTACATACATACTCGAATTTCCCTACAAAACATTGTAAATCATTAATATCACACAAGAACTAAAGTAAATAAAAAAATTAGTATTCCGGTGAGCCTACCAGGCAAAATAAAAAGAATATCAAAAAACAAATTGTTTTCAAAAGAATACATATATCTTTAACAACTATAACTTGTTTAAAGAATTATTTAAATAAAGTAACGAAAGCTATAGTCTTCTGTATATAGAATCAATTTAAAACATTGTAATTGGGCTTTAAGAGTCTTGAGATAGTTTTATAATTACATATAAATAAATGTACGAATCGTAATGAGACACATACAGATGCATCTAGCATCTAGGTGTCTCCAAGATAATATTACTTCGTTGTAACATAATTATGTAACTATTTTTGTATTATATAAAATAAATAAAAAAATAAATAATAATAAATTGTGGCTATTTTGAATCAGCCTATTACTATTAGAGACAATGTCGTCCATTAGTATGCATTCTTCCATTTCTGTCACATAATGTGCATAATGTCTGTCGTTTTGTTCTCTTTTACAAAAATATTGTACACAGTTTGAATGATTTCCAAATGTGTGGTAAGGAGAGTTTTTAATGTCTGCAGTTAATTGCTTCACGTTGTAAACAATATCACTAGTATTTTTTCTGTTGTAATTTTCAGCTGATTTAAATCCCACTTGTAACTTCAAAATCCTATCACTAAAATTTTTTTTTAGTCCTGGACTTGCTATTTTGTTTTTTGAACTGTATTTTTTTTTCACGAGATCATACAAATTTGTGTAATAATTCCTGAGAAGATGTTTTATGCATAACAATTTTTTTTTTTTTGTTACAAAACAACTTAAATTCAAAATACAAAAATCAGAAAATATATTACAATTTATGACTGAACAAGTCCAAATACAAAATATACATGTTAATACAACCAAATAAAATTTTTTAAAAGAGATTTGCACATTTAATCTACACTAATTTCATCAATCATGAACATGTTTTATCATTTTCTTTTTAAAAACTGTTACTGACGAACTAGCTTTAATACCAAACAGCAATTTATTGTAATGGTCAAAGCATGTCGAGGGGGTAACAACTGGTGGCAATACATGTACAAATTGTATGGCATTACAACGCATTACGAGTGCATTACCGGCATTACGGTGGCATTACCGGCATTACTCTGGCATTACGTGACATTACTCGGTATTACTAGGGATTACTCTGGCATTACGAGGCATTACCTACGAATATCGGAATTGCGCTTGCATTTTGGAGTTAGGCTCGAGTTAAGGTTGATGGGTCAGTTGATTTTTAAACTGTTTTAAAGTGCAGTGAGTTTTTATCAAAACTTTTATTGAAATTTGGAGTTAAGGTAAGTACTGGACATTAATTTTATGTATTTATTGAGGTATTTATGTATTATTTTGTCAAATTTTTAATAATTTGGCCACATGGAAATTATCCATGATTTTTTTTCTCGATTAATATACAAAATAGGTTATGAACATGTTTATTTTGTTTTTAGATTTAATACTACTTAAAACCCCTTTTAACGTACACCAATGGATTTTATATTATTTTTAGGACAACTTTAACTTCATTTAAAAAATATGCAAATAATTCACCAACTAGTTTTTTTGGAGGATTTTTAAATATTTCATCTCCTTAAACCCCTTTTAACGTACACCAATGAGTTTTTCAAACCTCTTTAACACCCCTTGAACGTAAACCAATGAATTTAATATTTTGTGAGGAAGTGACCAAAGTTTACTTATATGCAAAATTTTATTTAATCATGTTTTTCGTTTATTTCTTAAATTTTTTTTTTAAACACCCAAACCTCCCAAATACTCTTTTAACCTACGTCAATGAGTTTAATATTTAATTTGAGATAAAGAAATTCTCTCTGGTTTATTTACATGCAAAATTGTATTTAAATCAGTTAATTCTATTATTTCTATTGATTTTTTTTTTTTAATTTTAAATATCCTAAATACCCCCTTAACGTACACCAATGAATTTCATATTTTGTGTGATGAAGGACATTACCAAAAGTTACTTATACGCCAAAATATGTTTGAATTAGTTTATTTGTTTCGATTTGTTTAGTTTTTACAATTTTTTTAAACACTTAATCTTCCTAAATATCCCCTTAACGTACGCCAATGGCTTTGATATTTCGGAAAAATATGAAAATTGATATATGTTCCGATTTCTGCCAAAAACTATAATCATCTCTAGATTTTTAGATAACCTCGTAATATAACCGATTTTTGATGAAAATGTCGTTAAAATTCATTTGGCCGTTTTTTTTAAAACTAGGACGAAATAATTTGCCACAAACATACATACGCGCGCGCGCACACACAGACACACGCACAAACACACGCGCGCACACAACCACGCCCACACACACCCACAAACGCGCGCGCGCACGCACGCACACACACACACAGACATTTCATAATTTCATATGGCCTCACGACAATGACGTACAATCTGTAGACAAGGCCTACATTTTTTATGGACCAATAAAAATCATCGGATCAGAACCATTTCAACTGTCAAGACAGGATAAATTAACCATTGTAAAACTCTACAAAGATGTAAAGAAGACAATGTTTAACAGTACGAACTCTAGTAGGAATTAATATGTTGAAAGTTATGTTGTGTTAGAGTTTTTAAATAATAAATATGTACAGGGAACGCATTTTATTAGGGGCCTATACCTTTTCTCAGAAACTAAGGACTTTAGAGAAAAAAAAGTTGATACAAAACTTTCTTGTTTTCAAACAAATTGTTTTAATTATTTTAGTTTTATTAATACAGGGTGTCCCTAGAATGTTGTACCGACTTCAATACCAGGATTTTAAATGGAAGACACTGTATATTTATCTACTCAATAATCTGATTTTAATAATATAATACACTTGCTATCTAATATGCATAGTAAAGAATCTACAGTCCTAACGTTTCAAGTTCTGTTTAGTGGTGTTAAAAATTATTGGATACAGGGTTATTTAATCAGCTGATTTTTGATCACCCTGTATTAAATAATTTTTAACATCACTAAATAGAACTTGAAAAGTAAGGATAGGGACACGTAAATCGTTTTTCTCGATTTTTAACCGTTTGGCTCCCACAGTCCTCTAAAATTTAAAAAACGTTATTTTCAAGTAGCTGTAGATCCTTTACTATTCACACTAGATAGTAAGTGTGATATATCAGTGCAAACAGAGTAGATTTGAAAAATATATAGGGTGACCCATTTAAAATTATGGTATGAAGTCGGTGCAGCACTTTTCAGATATCCTGTATCAATAAAAATTTACTGATTAAAAAAATTGTTTAAACCCAAGAAACTTTTGTAATAACATTTTTTTTCTAAAGTCGGTAGTTTCTGAGACAAGGATAGGCCCCTAATAAAATGCCCATCCTGTACAAACTGTAGTATGTGATGTTTTTCTGGTCCAGAAACGTAAAATTGTAGTCCGATGTAGCCTAGGTATACAATAATCATAATCGCATTCCTGGCATTACATGAAACTACGTGGCATTATGATAACAGTACAATGGTATTACTGGAATTACGTAGTATTACGTTGGCATTCCTAAAATTGTTGGGATTATCCGAGACATTACCACTAAAAATGCCACATTACGATGTAATTACTGGGATTACATTGGAATTACCGGAATTACTTCAAAAAAGCATTTAATGCGCAATACATGTACAAATTTTGGTCCAGTTGTTACCCCCTCGAAGCATGTAAAACATAAGGAATTCATTGATGTTCATTTATTTGTTCTATGTGCAAGTTACTGTTATTTCTGGTAGAGTAGCTATAAATATAATTGTTAAAATTAATATATTCTCGAAAATAAGGTGGGACCAAACCATTTAATATTTTATACAGTATGGTTCAAATGAAAGGAATAAATTCATTATAATGGAAATAGTTGGTTTTTCGAAAAAATGCTCAGACAGGTCAATTTTGTTTACTTAAAGCGCAATTTTTTAAATAAAATTCAATTTTCCCCCACTTCCCATTTTTGGGCAGTGACGTCATTGACAATTTTTTTAAATAGCAACCCCAATTTTTTTTTCTTGATTTTGATAGATCTTGCAATTTCCTACTCGGAAAGATAATATTTGAAATATCTAACAATTTTTTTTTGAAAAAAAGTCATTTAAAGATCAGATACATAAATTTGATGTTATTTTGAAACACAATAAATTAATAAAAGATAATTATATGTAATTAAGTGCTTAATCTAAAAAAATAATAATAATAATAATAATAATAATAATAATAAAAAGAATTTAATGACAATTTCACAAATTCTTTTTATTATTATTATTTTTATTATTATTTTGTTAGATTAAGCATTTAATTACAAATAATTATCTTTTATTCATTTATTGTGTTCTCAAAATAAAATAAAATTTATGTGTCTGATCTTTAAATGTCTTCTATTCAAAAAAAATTGTTATGTAAGATATTTCAAATATTATGTTTCCGAGTAGGAAATTGCAAGATCTATCAAAATCAAGAAAAAAAAATTGAGGTTACCATTTAAAAAAATTGTCAATGACGTCACTGCCCAAAAATGGGAAGTGGGGGAAAATTGAATTCTATTTAAAAAATTGCGCTTTGAGTAAACAAAATTGACCTATCCGAGCATTTTTTCGAAAAACCAGTTACTTCCAATATAATGAATTTATTCCTTTCATTTGAACCATACTGTATACAAACACCATAGTCAAATAGTATGATCTCTGATAAACCGAAATCAATTGCAGTGATCTATGCATGGTAGATATAGGAGTATATTTGCTACACCTCAGTATAATCCTCATACCACGATTTTGCAGTTTTTGTAACTGTGTCGTTTGGTTTAAGTTGAAAAGGAAGATAACCGATGAAAAATAATCAAAATGTGGTTGAATAATTGAGCGATAAACTGTAATTTTAGTTTCAGCTGATAGGTGTTTGGATATTCTTGCAAAGAAGTAAAGTTTCTTTGATATATTTTTTTTTAAATATAATTAAAATATTCACTAAATAAAAAATTATCAAATTGAAAGCCAAGGTATTTAGTAGACGTTATAATATCAATTTTCTCATCATTAATTGTAAGATTAATTGCATTTAAGTCTATATTGGCATATTTATATTTAGCAGTTATTATCATAGCTTTAGTTTTTAAGTTTATTATACATTAAATAATTATTGGCAGAGTTTAGAGCCCGATTCATTTTTTGTACCGCATTTTTCAAATTATTATCATAACAAGCCATTTAAGAATCATCTGCAAATATATAAAATCACAATCAACAAAGAGGTTTAAATCATTTATGTACAAGATAAATAAAAGTGGCCTCAGAACGCTATCTTGGGGTACACCAATGTTAATATCCTTTTTAGCAGATATATTATTATTAACTTTTACTCTCTGTTTTCTTCCTAATAAGTAATTTTAGTAAACCAATTCAAAACACAACCATTAATGCCATATCCAGTAAGTTTCTTTAAGATAATATTGCGATCTATTGTTTCAAATGCTCTCTTTAAGACTAGAAAAACTGCTACTACATAGTTATTATTGTCTACCTCCGTTTTAAATTTACATAAGGAGAGTTGCAGAGCTGCTTCACAAGAGTGTTTTTTTGTGGAATCCAGATTGGTTAATAAATAAAATATAATTGTGTTCAATATGTTAAAAAGTTCATATACCACTGATTCAAGGACTTTTTCTATAGGTGGCAAAGTATTTATAGGTCGGAATTCTGAATCATTTATTGTATGACTTACTTTAGGAATTGGAACTATTGTACTTATTTTTAGTGAATCTGGTACTGTTGCAGTCTGAAGAAAAGTATTAATTAGATTTAAGATAACATGACCACACGTTTCAAATTCTTCTTTCAACATTTTGGAATTAAGGATTTCATAAATAGTACATTTATTGTCCAACAACTTTACAGTTACTCTCAATTCACTCAATGACAACAACCGAAAATTTGAAAATTGAGGATATATATTTTACAGAAATTTCCTGTTATTTCAGTAGAGATGCTATCAACTATTTGAGTAATGCTACCTATAAAAAATATTAAATTTACTTGTAATTTCAGTAACATTATGTTCGATTTGGCGTTTATTGTTTAAATTAAATTCAATAAAATTTTTAAAAAAATTTGACTCTAGTATTAATTAACTTTTTAAGAGTCTTCCACATTAGTCCAGAATTATTTTTATATCTATCAATTTTATTAAAATAATATTGTTTTTTATTTTTAGTAAATTTACAACTACATTCCTTAATTTTTTAAATGCTCCCCATTTTTCATTTTTATCAGCACCAGAAGTGGTCTGAAATTCTCGAGGTCAAGCTACAATAAATCCAAAATGACGACATTCGACGGAAAATCATTTTGTACAAAAAAAAGCGCGGGATTCTTTTTCAAGCAAAAATTATACAAATTCGAATATACATATCCTTAATTAAATAATCGATTAAATATCCAATCAACTTACCTCAGAAGTAAAAACAAATCCACAACACAACGAGCTATATAAACTGCTAAAAATCAATAATATTTATGAACACTAATAATACATTGATCTCTATTAGTCAAATTATTTTATGGCCATTCCGTTAGCGAAATCTCACTTATTTGAAATTATATCAAATGTATACCATAGAGAAAATAAATATAGAGAGACAGATAACAGAGGGAATGGGAAGTGCTTGTGAGTGTATTGGGATTGGGAGTGTTTTAAAAATGGGAGTGTGTTGTACAAAAATTTCGCTTGAGATTAATCCCTCGGAAAATTCTTTATACTTTATTTTATATGTCATTATCAAACCATGGAACATTATTTTTATACGGGCAAACTTGTATAGGCGTTACATTATTTATTACCCTTTGACAGTTCTTATAAAGTTCATCGTATATAGTATTTAGGTACATCAGTAGAATTTAAATTCCAATTACATGATATTAAGTCGAATTTAATTTTATCTAATTTAGCTTTACCAAAGTTTCAATACATTTTAATGGTTATATTTATGTCTTTGTTGTTATTACTAAGATATTATAGAATTTACTATTATTTGTAATTTGTGTAGCCTCAGTGATTAATTGGTCAATTCCATATTGTAAAAACATCGCTTTAATTTTATTACTATAAAAACAGTCATTTGTATAATCAAAGTTAAAATCGCCAATTAACAAACAGCGTTGATTATTATCAAAAATAGAATCACATATATTTTCCAAGCTGTCCAAAAATACAGCATCAGAACTTGATGGTGAATGGTAGAGACCACTGATAACCACTAAGATCAAGTTTTATTACTTTGCACCAATAATTTGGCTCAAGCACAAAGGTCTTAGCAACAAAATATTTTAAATTATCCTTCACGTAAATTATGACCCCCCTGTGCTTCGGTTTGAGGAGTTACATCTGATCAGATTCTTAAATTTCCTTGGTAATTCTTGCTTCACTTATAAAAATTATTTTAGGACAGTAACATAATAAATTTATTTGAATTTCATCGATTTTGTTAAGTAAACTTTAGGCATTTAAGTAGAATATATCAATATTAAACAGAATATTAGGGTCCTTCGTTAGTTTTTTTGTCTTGGTGTTACATCTTTATTAACAATAGTGGGGGTATTATTAATAAACTTTATCGTTTTTGAATTATGACCCTGAGTAATAAGATCATCTAGTGTAGACTTAATTTTCTTAAAATATTGCTGTTGCGCCTTGGTTTGGTCAGATGCAATTTTAATTCCTGGTATATTTACTAATTTATTTTTTAAAACAAGTTTGGCATCTTCGGGTGAGTTCAATATAACTTTTAACATGATATGTTGGAAATTGTATTTTCTTTAACTTCATACAAGGTGTACCAACGATAACTGGAAAAAACAAAGATAAAATATCAAAACTACACTAAACCTTTTCTCTTGTGCCTCTTATTGAGTCTTCGATGCCTACACGACTGTTGAAAGAGAAATATTAATTTTTCCTAAAATCTAATTTTTAGACTAAAACAGTAATTTAATCGTTATAGTCCGGACAATGAATAAATTATTTTAAAGTTTTAATATTTTATTCCAAAATAATTTTTTAATCTATTTATGAGAATATATATTTTGTTTAGCTCTGAGAAGAACGATGGTGCGTGCCCATAGACAAGCGTGGGCGTGGCAAGACGAGTGGCACGGCCTCACCATGGAAGACATCAGGGAAATTGAGAAGCAAACTCAGTTAGCGTTGAAGAGGAAGATGGGTCAATTCGAAGACGAACTAGGTAAATAGAAATAGATTTCCTTTTTGAAAAAACTATTGAAGTGTTGTTTGAAACATTTACTTTTATGATTTACCATTTTCGAGAAAAATTAATTTTAAAGAGAGAAAAATTTATAACAAAATACCAATGGGGGATTTTGAAAATATGTTTTTGTTATTATATAGCTCAATCCTTTTTCTAGAATTTTTTTTATGGGTGTTGAGCGATTAATCTTTACCACGTTCCCCGATTTTTAGGATTCTTTTTTGTTAGAAAATGGGTATCTTAGGGGTATATATTTGGAAAATCATTAAATTCTTCATTTTTGAATAAATTTTATAACTTGTTGTCCACTTTTTTTAAACGAATTTTTGATTTATCATAGACGAAGACGACGATATTGGCAACAGATCGTACAAAGAAGGTACCGGTAAAACTTTGGCGGCGACTTTCGGCAGTATAGAGGTCGCAGCTGAGGACAGTCCATTGTTAACCAAAAATCCCAACGTTCCTACCATCCAAACTGCTGGCAGTTCGGATGCCGATCTATCGCCTGAAGACGAACACATCACTGTCAAGTAAGCATTGTGCATTTTGAAAATTTTTGGAGCCACTTTTTACATAAAATACTATAAATACTGTTGTATTTAAAATTTTGCTTTCAAGCCTCATTTCCGAGATGAAAATAAAGCGTTAAATTTATACTTTTTTTAAAAATCTAACTTCAAGAGTCGTATACCACTTTTTTAACATTTCAGGAAATATTTTGCATCAATAACTTTAATTTTCTAGTTCCATCTTCTAAATAATAATATTTCAATAGGTATTACTAAAAAAAAATTACACTTTATTTCAAAATTAAAAAAAGCTTTAAGTACTTAATAAATATGTACCAAGAGTCGTATTTTTATTTTTGTTTGTTTTGGTTTCTTTTTTCGTTGTTTTTTTGTTTATTTTTGTTTTGGTTTTTTTTTTGTTTTTTTAATTTTTTTGTTTTTTTTTTTTGTTTTTTTTTTGTTTTTTTTTTGTTTTTTTTTTTTGTTTTGTTTTGGTTTCTTTTTTCGCTTTTTTTATTTTTTCGTTGTTTTTTGTTTATTTTTTTTTGTTTTTTTTTTGTTATTTTTTAGTTTTTTGTTTACTTTTTGTTATTTTTTAGTTTTTTTTTTGTTTTTTGTTTGTTTTGTTTTGGTTTCTTTTTTCGTTGTTTCTTTGTTTATTTTTTTAATGACCTATAGGAGAGTCTGCTTTGTTATAAAACAAAAAGTACCTATATGATTTGCATAATTTTGCTCAATACTCAATCTGGAATAAGATTGATATAAATTTTCTAATTTTCTAGTATTTTTGTATATAAAAATTGAATATTGCGTCTCATTTTGTTTCTGTTCTTTTTTTAATGACCTATAGTAGAGTTTGCTTTAATATAAAGCAAAATATACCTATATAATTTGCAAAATTTTGCTCAATATTCAATCTGGAATAAGATTGATATAAATTTTCTCATTTTCTGTTATTTTTTGTACGTAAAGATTGGATATTGCGCCTCATTTTATTTTTGTTCATAGAAGAGATGAAAAATGGCAACAACACTCGCTGCACTCTCCGAGTTCTTCATCCATAAAAAGTTTCGATATCCAGGTGGCCAATTGGCGGATAAAAACGCTCGGGCGGGATTCCGGTTCTTCGTCCGAGGAGGAATTCTTCGATTGCGAAGAAATGGCGGACGCTTCGTTGGCCAAATGGAGCTCTTTGGAATTGCTTCAAGAAGAAGATCTGGACGCCACGTCTCCTACTAGCTTGATGGCGGATAATCAATGTATGTAAATTTTTTTGTATTTGATTTACCGGACTATGAAAATATAGTCCTATATTTTCATAGTCCGGTAAATAAAATAATGGTATTTTTAATGGCATGATAGACATGGAAAAGTTTGAATTTTAATTAATGTTCTTTCTCAAAAACAAAACCAGATACGAAAAAAAAATCTACTGGGACTTTTTATTTTCATACATTCCTTGTATTTCGAAAATTAAGTGATTCCAGTCTTTTTTCCTATTTTTACGGCATGAAATACCCTGTTTTTAATACAGATTTTCATATTTATATGAAATTCTGTGTCTGAATACGGAATTCCAGGTTTGAATACGGAATGGAATTCCAGGTTTGAATACGGAATTTCGTGTTTTAATAAAGAAATTCTGTGTTCAAACACAAAATTCCATATTCGAACAAAATTCTGTATTTTAACAAGAAAATATGAAATTCCATGTTTGAATACTGATTTATATGTTTGAATGCGGAATTCTGTGCTTAAATGAGGAATGTCTTTATTTGTACTCGTAATTTCTTTATTTGAACAAAGAAACATGAAATGTCTTAATATAATTCCATGTTGAAAAACAGAATTTCCTGTTTAAATATGGACAATGTAATGTTTTTGGATACGAAATTCCGTATTTGAATACAGAATTTCGTGTTTAAATATGGAATTCCGTGTTTGAATAAGGAATTTTCGTTTTTGAACACGGAAATTCTTTATTGGAACACGGAATTCCGTATGTGAACCTAGATTTTTGGTTTTACTTCTTCTAAACGAAATTTCTTGTTTGATTACAAAATTCCATGTTTGAATATGAAATTCCGTGTTAGAATAAGGAATTTTCTTGTTTGAACCTAGAATTTCTTTATTCGAACACGGAATTCCGTATTTAAACAATGAAATATCCTAATGTAATCACGAAATTCCATGTTGAAATACAGAATTTCCTGTTTAAATATGGACATTGCAATGTTTTTGGACACGGAATTCCGTATTTGAATACAGAATTCCGTGTTTGAATATAGAATTCCGTGTTTGAATAAGGAATTTTCGTTTTTGAATCCGAAAATTCTTTTTTCGAACAATGATTTATGGATTTCCTTGTTCTAAACAGAATTTCTTTATTCGAACACTGAATTCCGTATTTTAACAAAGAAATATGAAATGTCCTAATGTAATCACGGAATTCCATGTTGGAATACAGAATTTCCTGTTTAAATATGGACATTGCAATGTTTTTGGACACGGAATTCCGTATTTGAATACAGAATTCCGTGTTTGAATATGGAATTCCGTGTTTGAATAAGGAATTTTCATTTTTGAACCCTAAAATTCTTTTTCTAAACACGGAATTCCGTATTTGAATACAGAATTCCGTGTTTGAATATGGAATTCCCTGTTTGAATAAGGAATTTTCATTTTTGAACCCGAAAATTCTTTTTTCGAACACGGAATTTCGTATTTGAACAAAGATTTATGGATTTTCTTGTTCTAAACGGAATTTCTTGTTTGATTACAAAATTCCATGTTTGAATATGAAATTCCGTGTTCGGATGAGGAATTTTCTTATTTTTGAATACGGAATTCCGTGTTCGGATGAAGAATTTTCTTATTTTTGAATACGGAATTCCGTATTTGAACAAAGAAATATAACATTCCGTGGTAAAATAAGGAATTCCATTTTTAAATAAAAAGTAATATTTAAATAGTCCAGTAAACATCTATAATTTTTCTTAAACAGCCGAAGACAGCATATTTTCGCCGACTTACCTGAAACGCGTCGCCAGCGAAAGAACCAACAGACGACTAATGGCCGCCAGAGGTAAAATCAACTCCTTGGAAGCTCCCTGTCCGGAGTCGCCGACCGCGTCTTCCGGTAACAATCCTTGCAGCACCACAGTACTAATGCTGATATTAAACGCCGGCAGCGTTCTAGGTCAGTTTCGTATCGAAAATGGCGATTTAGACTAACAGCAAATATTCGTTTTCCGCATTTGAAAAATTAAAAGAAATGTATTGTCACCACACAAATATGTCCATTGGACATTTATTAAATATACATTTTTGGATGTATAAACCAGCCATACACCATTATGGTTTATTAAATTTAATATTCGTTTGGCCCCACTCTGCATGCTCAACTTTTGAAACATTTAAGTTCTGACCCTCAAATGACTATTTCAATGCTTTCTATTTGTCCAATTTGGAAATCGAATGTTTGCGGCCAGTTTAAACAACAGAAAAATTAAGCAATTTTTTTTTTTTAATTATAGATGCGAACGTCGATTTGGCGGCCAAAAAATCCGACATAACGACGTTCAAAGGCGCATTCGAATCGGTCATGCGTCAACATTACCCTTCCCTGATAGGTCACATAGCGATACGACTAGTGTCTTGCCCATCCATTTGCACTGAGGGTTTAGGAATTTTATCAAGGTAAAAATCTGCATTTTTTTTTGAAAATGACAAATATTGTATTGCTTTCGGTTTTTAGCCTCAGCCCTTACAGTTTCGACGTATCTCCATCTTGCACGGACGTACCGCAAATCACCCACGATTCTATTCCTATCGGTGCTATACCCATTTTGGCCACGTCTACAGCCGAGTATATAGAGGCCGTTTCGAGGACAATCAGTGCAGCGAACGCTGCTTATCAAGGTATCGATTTTCGTGTATGCCCCACGTTGGGCGCCATTTATTTAATAAAAATTGAAATTTTATACATTATTTTGCAGAGTTTGTAAAGTCTGATGAAGGTCAAGGTTTCGCGGGTCAAGTTTGCTTCGTCGCAGACTCGATGGGTTCGATATTGGGCTACGATTCTCTTTGTCGCACCTTCAAGTACGCTTCGAGGCACGGCAGCGAAAATAGCATTCTCGATACGGATTTCCAAAAAGGTAACAAACGTCATTGTTATATATTCAATAGAATCTTACACATACTAAATATAATATTAGTCATTAGATATTTATGAACTTTTAGTCATGGTAATTTATAATAAATACATCGCTTCATTGCTTCAAAAGAGACACAACTCAAAATTAACAACGCAAAATTAACACCAATTAATATCTTGCATATGATTAGTAAACCACCCTTCAATGAACAAAATTGTTTTATCTTGGCTTAGTACAGACTTGTTTCGATGATGCTTGTTATTTTTGGGATTTTTATGTAGGATTGTTCACTAATTTATTATATTTTAACTAGAAATATGTTAATTTTGAGTTATGTCACTTTTGGTGCAAGAGTGCGACATGAATAAGGTGATATTATACTTTCAATTAATATATAATAGTCATGCGCAGACTTTTTTTATCGGATAACGATGTCCGCCGTTTTGTTTAGGTATAGATGACGTGCACATCAACGAAACCGGGCATCTTACGGCCCCGTCGCCTAGAAGAAGATCGTCGTCTACCAGTGAACAATCTCAAATGAAGTTAGACTTTGACGTTACCGATTTTTTCATGTTCGGCAGTCCCTTGGCCTTGGTCCTCGCTTATAGAAAAATTTCGTCACAAGACGACAAATCTAGTAAGTCGAATTTACGAAATAATTTTATGTATTACCAGATTATATTTTATTTTTTTTTTATAATTATTATGTATTTGTATTAGCAAATTCCTAAATAAAGAACTACCGATCAGAGAACATAAAAATCATTAAATCTACAATAATTACGACAAAAAAACTCGGTAATAAACAACAACCAGAAAATACATAAATGTCAATGACTCCAGAAAAATTTTCATAATACTGACTCTCCGAAAAAATTTACCGCAGCTAACGTGTTAAAAATCATAAATTAACTAATTACAAAAACAGCAATCAAACATAAATCATAATATGTTATTAAATATATATTTTGTTCGATGATTTCTCGAGCAAATTGTCAAATTTTATACATAACCTCTACATCTGCAATTAATGAAACATTCTATGGCAATCTCTAGACAGTTCGGGTTCGAATACAAATAAGAATCATTTATCTTGAAGATCATTCACGGTTCAATCACAAATAGGAGTCACGAATGAGAGTTATGAATAAGAATTCCGAATCACCTGGTTAAATAATGTTTAGGGATTGATGTACCTCTGCAGTTTGGGACGAAGGAAGAAATACCTGATTTTTACCTTTAACTTACCATACCGTATATTACCTTATTTACTACACAGATAAATGCAATTAATCTAATCAATAAATTGTTTTAAATTTGAATTGTGTACAAACTTATGTGAATTAGAATTTGATATCTACCTTATCTAAAGCATTTTTTTAAGTATAATTTGTTAGTAATTTTCTATATTTTTATCACTAATGTAGTGTTAAGTGTATAAGCTTTAAATATAGTGGTGCCCAACTTCTTTTTCAAAGTTAGAGTTATATAAAAACCTAACCCACGCCCTATAAATTGAGCTCAAACACAAACATCAAAGTAGATAAATTAACCAACTAGTCATGTTACACACTTCCAAGGTTAAATTTATTTAAAACAATTTTTATTTCCAATAAAAGATAAATGATGAAACTTTTCAACTATTAAGAAAAAGAAAAAATACAGAAATTACAATTTTGGTTAACTGAAACGTGTCATCCCAAAAAATACCCTAAAAGTTTATACAAATAAATCGTAAATTGCTTAAAACAAAAAATATTAATATCAACGCTTACCATATTATATCGATGGCTTTTAATCCAAAAAAGAATTAATTAATCAAAGAAGGCCAGGAAAATTAATGTTAAACCCCTTAGATCTATTTTATAAAATGACAATTTCACAAATAGTTATCGATTCACAAAACACAAAATTGTGTCCTTAATTAGAAGTGGAAAAAAAAATAACGTTACCATAAATATACTGTTACACCTTATGTCTTCATATTTGCCTACTGTTCCCTATCGTCTACTTCTTTTTTCTTAAGATGGCTTTCACCGTTTTTCTAGATGCTTCCCAAGCGTTTGCATCCGAAATCAGTACTTCCCCTAGCTTCTCGTCTTTTGACACCAGTCCCATCATGGCCCATCATGACGTTACTGTATGCGTTGCGCACAATAAGGGGATTTTAGTGATTTTGTTTGTTTCACGGATATGTTTACTAGTTGCATCTCTTTTTAGCTAGAGGCTTTCGCGAAAGCATCTCACTCCCTTAGGCTCACTCAGAAAAGTGAGCCAAAGAGACGCGATTAGCCAGAGCGCAGTGGCGTTCCAAATATAGAGATTAACACGTATGAAAACAATAAAATTATTAAAATTGAATTAATATTTTTGTTATTTATTTTAAAATAATGTGTTTTTATGAAATGTAACTGAATATTCACTGCAAAAATGAACCAATGGAGAAACCGCTCCTGGTTATGGGTGAAACCTGAAACTTAACCAAAGAATTCAAAAAACAATTGAATCGGTGAATGGAAAAAGGATAATATTCCAAAATCTTAATTTTTGGGAAATTAAAAAAACTGTTTTACAGCTTCATTTTTAATGTATTAACTTGTAATGCTATATAAAAGTATTTTATAGTCTATTTTTATGTATGAGAGAGTATTAAAATAATAAAGCGTTCGTAATCCATAGGCGTACCACTTCTTTTAGTAGACAGTTAAAATATTTTTTGAAGTTATTCCTCGAGTATACACTTATATTTTCACCTAATTAACCTGCTTATAACTTCTAAACAGCTGAAGGTAAAAAAGTGCAAATGTTTTATTTTTCCACACGGTATGTTAAGAACATTGTGTCAAACAGTTTATGTGGGTATAAGGGTTTAAACTTTGACTTTTAAACAACGTTACGTTCATAAATAATAATTTTAATATAAAAACTACTTCTTACCTACAAATCCAAATCAGAATCGAAATCAGAAGATGAACTGTCGCAACCAATATTTACAATGAGTGGCTCGATCATTTCATCAGTAATATTGTCCAACTTCCACATTTTCTCTTCTTCTTTAATCGTATTATTTACTGCCTTTTCCCAGTTTTCAGGCTTCACATTATTTACAGCCTCCAAAAACAACTGTTTAACATCACTCATTTTAAAAGAATTATTTTTTCTTGAAACTTCGCCCTTTATCTGTGCCCATATCAGTTCAATCGGGTTTACTTCGCAATGATATGGTGGTGATCTAACCACCGTCATCCCACGATTTTTTGCAATTTCATCAATTTCATATTTTTTAAATTTCTCTTTATGAAGGGAACACAAATGATACAGTTCTTTTCTCACAGATCCGGGATGGAACTTAATATTCTTTGAATTTAGCCAATTCTGTAAATATTTTTTTAACCACTTGGTTGTGGGCATTTTTTCTATAAGTATCGAGTGATAACTTGCATTATCCATTACTATTATATAGTTCTAAGGAAGAAGATCTATAATTTGTTCGAACCACTCTTTAAAGACATCAGCATTCATGTCCTCATGGTAGTCACCGGTACGAGTAGATTCAAAAGTCAATAAACCACCTTTAACAAAACCGTTTGAACTACCGATGTGTACTATTATTAGTCTGCGCCCCTTTTCTGATGGTGGATTTAAACCAGTAGATAAATTATTTAAAAATTTTCAACAAAATATCGGTAGGAAACTTACCTTTTTAAAATCAGACGGTCATTAAAAATATTAAAGACAATTAGTACATCGGATGTCCAAGATAAAAGATAATTAAAATTCAATAATTCAACTTGCTCGATGACAGATACAAATCGAAATGAATTACCCTTTTGACATAAGGCATAAACGACAAATGACATTTGTGTAGAGATGTTGGTGTCAAAATAACGAAAACGGTTACAACCGTTACACAGTTTGACCCCGTTGTTTTAGCTTCAACTAATTCCTTTAATAGTGACGAATTCTTCCCCCCTTGCTCCTGGCCAATTTCTCTTTTTCTTTGCTATCTTCTGACTTCTTGATTTTACATTTCTTTCTCCTAGGTTCATCAATCTCTTGTTCATCGAAATCTGACATCTTATTCAAAAAACTTTATCACATAAAAGGAAGAAAAACTTGCAAATACTCTCACAATAACTGTTCACAAACAATCTGTAATCTTACATAACCTATAATAATCATAAAGTGATTTTAGACAGAGTAACTAGCGCTGTATGCGTGAGATAAAGAAACAGCTTGCTCTCTGTGAATCACATTGAGTGGAAAACAGATAACATTCCTGGAATATGTTCCTTTTTCCACTCAACTGTATTTTTAACATATCGGTTGCACATATGAGGAATATTATCCTTCTTTCGGTAAATCAATAAGCCGATATAAATTAAACACATTTGCTATTATCCTTTTTCAACTCACCGATTCAATTGTCATTAAGAATTTATAATTTTTTTTTAAATCAAATCTACCAGGTTTGGTTTTTCTCATGTGTACAAAATAACCGATTAAACATATTAAACCACCTGAATTCGTTCAGTTTATTTGAAAGATGATCTCTAGATTCTAATGAAAAAACGGATAAATTTTAAAGAATTTATGGCACTTTTTACATCAAATTATCCCTAAAATCGTTGATAATGTTCGGTAACGAAGTTATATTTTTTTTGCAGACAATATAACCCGTCCAGTATGTCTTCAAGTATATAATTTGTTCCATCCAACCGATCCTGTAGCGGCCAGATTAGAACCGTTACTATCAGCCCGATTTTCAATGCTACCTCCCGTTAATATCTCCAGATACGCCAAGTATCCATTGGGGAACGGACAACCTTACCATTTGGGTAAGATACCGATTTTTGACTACGAAACTTTGTAAATTGTAAAATTTTACCAAAAAAAATAACCTTCAACTTGAAATGGACGAAGATAATTGTCGCGTGACATCTGTCAACTGTCTATAGACATATCTTCATCCATTTTTTATTATTATTTATTGTTGTACTTAATCTTATTTCGAATACATCCAACTCATAATCTCTATTAACATTAATTAACATTTCTTTCCTCTTTTTGTCGGTATTTTTAGTTGAAATTCTCCAATCTAACCCTCAAATGTTTAGCGATTCAAACCAACCTAGACGTTTATCTGAGGTCTCGATACAAAGCACTCTATCGGGACTTATTGATAATATTCCTCTACAAGCGATCAGTGCTTGTAAGTACCCAACCTTCTATAACAAAATGTCTTGCATGTGATTATTTATTTCTTAGATTGTTTTGCATGGTTTCCGTTTTATTTTAATACAATTTTTATTGAGTTGAGTACGAAGGTGTAAAGTAATTGGACTTTTGTTTATCACAAAGTGAATTTGCGAGAAATAAAGGATTTTTTTCTTTATACCTTCGTACTCAATCCTAACCACTTAGATATGGTTATCCTCACCCCTAATTTTAATAAGTTACTGTCATTTGTTTCTTGTCAATTGCTATGTGTCTCTTGTCAATTGCTATTTGTCTCTTGTCAATGGCTATTTGTCTCTTGTCAATGGCTATTTGTCTCTTGTCAACTGCTATTTGTTTCTTGTTAACTACTAATTTTCACCTATCGATTGTCGTTTGGCAAATTCATATAATAAAAATTGAACATATCGATAGCTAAGAGGACAAATGTATGTCCACAAATTTAATTTTGAGTAAGTTCTATTTAAAAGTTAGAGGTAACATTGGCACACTGCATAGTTTGTCTTAGTAATACCTAATTAACTGGCAAACTGTTTCAAGTCGATATTTGGGGATCGTAAAGATTTAATTTCGAAAGACTTAAGCAAACATGGACTTACTATATTTGTTTTCTTAGATCCATGCGCAGCGCTAGTCGTTAAGAAATAAGCGAAGTTTAAAATGACATTTTTCTATTAAAAATGTAATCTTAAGCTTCGCTTCTATCGATATAGCGTTAAAAACATGTTTAAACCGAAAATAATCCGTAATTTCTTAGTACAACACAAATGGTGGGGTAACAAGCGGATGGACTACGCCCTCTACTGTCCGGAAGGTCTATCGAACTTCCCCACTAACGCTCTGCCGCATTTGTTTCACGCCAGTTACTGGGAAAGTTGCGATGTCATTGCTTTTATATTGAGACAGATCGGCGGTATCGAAGTCACCTCTTTGCCGGGCGATAACGATAGAGAGCAGACGTTCAGACCGGGTCAGCCTAGAGAAAAATGGATCAGGAAGAGGACGTCTGTCAAATTGAAGGTACAAGCTAATAGTAGTACTATAGTCTATTTTTATGTATGAGAGAGTAATAAAACAGCATTTCTAATACAAAACTTAGTACGGTTATTTTAAATATTTTTACAGAATAATCTAAATATTTCCTAAAATTGTAATAAATGTACCTAAGCTATTACAAGTTTTGGGTCTTTTATTGGTCCTTTATAAACATAAGCTGTACAGAACAATAGAAAAAGATTTGGACAGGCCAAAAGCCCTGTGTATTAAATATTACATAGCCGTATCTTAAGATTATTTTCAATAAGTACCTATTTGCCAATTTTGTTTTATTTTAATTCCAAGAATTTCTTACAGTAATCGAATTATAAGTAGATAAATACCTTCCCAACAAATTTCACCGAAAATGCGATTATAGGTTTTCCATTTAGTAAGGAGGTCCAAGTTGTGTATTCTTGACAGTTTACTAAATGTCGTTTAGTTGCAACTTGCAAGGTGCAGTGTGAATTCTAGTGTGATCATGGAAAATTTGGAATGGCCGCGTAAACGACAAAAAATTGGTCCTTTAACAGTTAATGAAAAAACATTAATATTTAATTGTTTTAAATCATTTACAGACAAACATTTATGTAAAAGTGTTGATGACACAGTGGAATTAGTTAGTAGTACGCTTGGTGTTGGGAAATCTACGATTTACAGCACGTAAAGCTCCAGGAAAACCAAAATTTCAATTAGAAAATCTTTTAAAAGAAAGACTTCGAAGGAAAGTGCATGCGTTCTTCTTTAGAAAAGAATTTCCGATAGTAGACAAAGTTCTTGCCACGGTTCGAGATGATAAGGATTACCCTGAAATGAGTCGAAGCACACTATGGAAACTTTTAAAAGAAATAGGTTTTCTATGGAAAAAGCATTCCAGAAAGTCTATTTTAATAGAAAGAAGCGATATTGTAGTATGGAGAAGAAATTACCAGAGGACTATAAAAGAAATGAGAAACCAAAGAAGAAATATATTTTATTTAGATGAAACATGGATCAACGAGGGACATAAACCAAATAAATTTTGGCAAGATGAAACTGTTACAAGTCGAAGACAGGCTTTTTTAAATAATTTATCTACTGGTTTAAATCCACCATCAGGAAAGGGGCGCAGACTAATAATAGTACACATCGGTAGTTCAAACGGTTTTGTTAAAGGTGGTTTATTGACTTTTGAATCTACTCGTACCGGTGACTACCATGAGGACATGAATACTGATGTCTTTAAAGAGTGGTTTGAACAAATTATAGATCTTCTTCCTCAGAACTGTATAATAGTAATGGATAATGCAAGTTGTCACTCGAGATTTATAGAAAAAATGCCCACAACCAAGTGGTTAAAAAAAGATTTACAGAATTGGCTAAATTCAAAGAATATTAAGTTCCATCCCGGTTCTGTGAGAAAAGAACTGTATCATTTGTGTTCCCTTCATAAAGAGAAATTCAAAAAATATGAAATTGATGAAATTGCAAAAAATCGTGGGATGACGGTGGTTAGATCACCACCATATCATTGCGAAGTAAACCCGATTGAACTGATATGGGCACAGATAAAGGGAGAAGTTTCAAAAAAAAAATAAATCTTTTAAAATGAGTGATGTTAAATAGTTGTTTTTGGACGCTGTAAATAATGTGAAGCCTGAAAACTGGGAAAAGGCAGTAAATCATACGATTAAAGAAGAAGAGAAAATGTGGAAGTTGGACAATATTACTGATGAAATGATCGAGCCACTCATTGTAAATATTGGTTGCGACAGTTCATCTTCAGATTTCGATTCTGATTTGGATTTGTAGGTAAGAAGTAGTTTTAAATTAAAATTATTATTTATGAACGTAACGTTGTTTAAAAGTCAAAGTTTAAACCCTTATACCTACATAACCTGTTTGACACAATGTTCTTAACATACCTTGTGGAAAAATAAAACATTTTAGAAAAAATTGCACTTTTTTACCTTCAGCTGTTTAGAAGTTATAAGCAGGTTAATTAGGTGAAAATATAAGTGTATACTCGAGGAATAACTTCAAAAAATATTTTAACTGCATTAAAAGAAGTGGTACGCCTATGGATTACGAACGCTTTATTATTTTAATACTCTCTCATACATAAAAATAGACTATAGTAATAGTAATTTATTCACATAAAACAATAAATACATACTTACATAAAACTTGTAATACAAAATTAAATAGTATGTGAATAAAAGAAAATTTACGGGCATAAAATGGCTGTACACATAGTAAAATGTAAAATATGTTTTTATGATTTTCTTATTTTTTTGCGTTTTTTTATATTTCTTTACAATTTTTATAATAAAATGTAGTTATATTTTTATACCTTATTTAACAATTTTTTATTTCTTCTCTCGTTAGTTGAATTGTACTGTTATAAATAAACTTTCAGAACGTCACCGCAAATCATCGAGCCAACGACGTGATAGTCCGCGACAGCGCTCCCCAAACGGTAACGGCGAGATTCATGTACGGGCCTTTAGACATGATAACGTTGACGGGCGAAAAAGTCGACATACACGTCATGAAGGACGCTCCGTTAGGCGAGTGGCTCCATCTGGCCACCGAAGTCACCGACAAGACTGGAAGAGTAACCTTTACTATTCCGGAAGAGAAATCTTTGGGTTACGGGTTGTATCCTATCAAGGTAAGGATTATCGTCAAAATATTTCATCCAGAGATATAACCATTCATTGATAAAATATAATATTCACGGTGCCAATATTAATTCGACAATCGATACACTCTCTTTGTAGGGACGCGGCGAGGAGAAATAAGAGAGGGGATAAAGAGAAGAATTTTACAGAGATAAAACTTATTTTTATCAATGAATAAATGTGTAAACCTCTGTGCGCTTATAATAAACAACGTAAATGAGAAATTTATATTTTGGGGGATACGCTTTCTTAAATTTTATTCGTTTCGACTTGCGTTGCGAGATTTTCTCTGATTTTTATGTATGCACTCCTAATTCATCAAATTGGTTCGTATTTTTAAGCCATATATTTTGTTGACTTATAGATGGTCGTGAGAGGTGATCATACAGCTGTAGATTTCTTTTTGGCCGTGGTTCCACCAAAAACGGAATGCATCGTTTTTAGCATAGATGGTTCGTTCACTGCCAGCGTCTCTGTTACCGGCAGAGACCCCAAGGTCCGCGCCGGAGCCGTAGATGTCGTTCGGTAAGTAATTTTGTGCAGCATTTACAGGAGCAGCTAAACACAGGCAAAGATTCCATTGCCGCTATATCTGTGCGAATGCAGAAATAACAAAATTATTCTGAATTAAGAAAATAATGTCGCAATAAAGTTTTTGATTTGTAATAAAATATCTAAAAGCTATGAATGTATTTCAAAATAAAAATGTAGCTTATAATATTACTATTTACTTGTCACATGCCTATATTTAGCTGTTTCCAGCATTTATTGTCATTTTATTGATTTGACGTTGACAGTAATGGAGGAGGAGGTGTTGCTATATATATAAGAAGCATTTTCAATGCCAAAATTATAAACAATTTATCCATTAATAGTACAGAACAGGTTTGGGTGACTTTTTGTGTTGAAAATGTTTCTTACGCACTTGGTTCCCTTTACAGACCTCCTAAATCTTCTCCTATTAATTTCATTACAGCGCTTGAAGATGTTCTTAATAACATAGTTCCCCAATATAATCACGTAATTTTTGCCGGAAACTATCTTGATTCAGAAAATAATTCATGTTCGTCACTTTTATCTGTTCTTGATATGTTCGAACTGAATCAAATTATTAATCAACCAACCCATATTAGTCCTACATCCAGTACGCTTCTCGACTTAATATGTCTATCAAATGAGCTAATAAGTGATAATGTGGCAACAATGGACTGCTCGACATTCACTAATCATCATCTCGTTTCTTGTTGTATTAACACCAAAAAGATTAAGATTCATCCAAAAACGTACACTTATAGAGATTTTCGCAATTTTAACCACGATAGGTTTGTTCTAGATTTAACTATGGCAAATCTCAATCATATATACATGCTTAATAATGTCGATGACATGATTGAATACTTCAATGATACCTTGGTTTTTTTATTTAATAAACATGCTCCCTTAAAAACTGTTAGAATTGCAAACAAACCTGCCACCTTGGCTTACTGTTAACTTAAAATTTATGATGTCTTTACGTGATAAAGCTCTGGCTAAATTTAAAAAAACCAAGCAGATTATACATTTCAACTATTATAAAGATTTAAGAAATCTTACAAACAGGACAATAAAATTGGAAAAAAAGCCTATTTCGAATTTCAAATTAGAACACAAAGTAAAAATAACATCTGGAAACAGCTGAAAAAACTTGACGTTTATAATAAACAAACTATTGTTAATTATACTATTTTAATTTTGTAATTTTCACATGCCAATAAAACATATTTATTTATTTAATATGTTGAATGTTCCATGTTACTTTAATTTAATTTGGTGGTTAATAGAGACTTTTATTATTATAATTATATATGGTTTTAATGTTTTGTTCGCAGGCATTGGCAAGAGCTGGGTTACTTGATCGTTTATATAACTGGAAGGCCGGATATGCAGCATAGGAGAGTGGTATCGTGGTTGTCTCAACATAATTTCCCGCATGGGCTGATTTCGTTCGCTGATGGTCTATCGACTGACCCTCTTGGACACAAGGCCGCTTATCTCAATAATCTGATAGAGGTTAGATATTTAGAACATCAAATTTATTCCTAGACCCCAATTCATATATATTTAAATTATAATAGTTAAATATATACAGTGTGTCCCAAAAAAGTTTATACAAAGTTTATCTTACATTTCCCAAAAAAATGTTAGAAATAAATGTTGAAAATATAGGGTATACAGGGAAAATAAAAATAATTTAAAATGAAGATTAAAATACTTTTTACTAATTTTGATACATAAAGTGACATTGTTTGTAATCGCAGCAGGTGTTAGAATGATCTACTTTATTAGTAATTAAAGCCCTTGTTATAAAAAGGATGCATGCTACAATTTGTCGTGAAGTGATTGCTTTAGCTCAAAACATCTATTAACAAGGATACAGGCCATATACAATTTATTTTACCTCTATTTCTGATTAGAGGCACTATTTTTCATAATATTTATATTTAAATTTTTTTTTACTTATATTTGACAGATTTAAAACTTAATTTTCTCAAAACTTACAATGTGGCATGTAACCTTATTACGCCAAGGTCATCAATTAATAACTTAGATGTCATATTTATTTATATAATTATTTATAGTCTCACGGGGTCGTTATTCATTCGGCGTACGGCAGCGCCAAGGACATTACCGTTTACACCTCACTCGGGCTGAAACCGAAACAGATCTATATAATAGGCAAGGCGACGAAGAAGCAGCAATCGCAAGCGACGATTTTAACCGAAGGATATGCCGCTCATTTATCGATGCTGATGTCGCACGGCGGTTCGAGACCGGCTCAAGGGAATGCCAGGATGGTCATACCGAGGGGTCATTTCGGTCTGCCGGGGCAATCGTTTTCGAGACGAAGGAGGTGAGTTTTCTTTTCTCGCAGGAAATTTTCAATTTTTTATGAAATGGGTTTGTCCGAAGAAAGTGTATTGTGTCTATATTGTTACAAAATTAAAAATTTGAAAAAAAATCATTAAAAGTAGGTAATGTTTAAAAATTAATGAATAGGTATTTAATTTAAAATTAATTTTTGAAATGATAAAATAAATTGTGTAAAAACAGTGGGAAAAAGCTACTAAAAATAAATGATTTTGACTAGATTTATTTTACCTTCATATTAAATTTCGTCAATGATAAGTTTAAAGAAACTGCAAAAATTAGTTATTAATTGCAAGCGACTTCTATAAGTTCAAAGGAACGTGAGGCCGAGTACCAATTGGACAAGTGAGGTTTTAATTTATTAAACATATACCAAAGAATGTCTTTAAAGAGGAAAATTAAAAACGTACAGTCAAATGGTAAAAAATTAGAAAACAAAGAAATAATAGCTTAGAAATGATTTAGGGCAAGAGATTAAAGAATTAAAACAAGAAAATTTTAATTTAAAATCGGAATTAAATCAACTAAAAGGAAGAGTGCAATGGAACGAAAGAAAGGGAAATAAATTTAATCTTGTGATATACGGCCTAAAGGAAGAAGAAAACGAATTAGAAGATATAAATATTTTGTTAGAATTGATAAATAATAAATGTGAAGTTGACAGCAGATTTCAGGATATAAGAGATTTATACCGGATTGGCAAAATTAAAAAAAAGGGGCAACTAACAGCAATTTTAGAAAACCTGTCAATTTCAAGGGATTACAAACAGGAGGAATACAAAATCAGGAAAATTCTACATAAACATCTAAAAAAGACAAGACAGAACAAGTGCGAGGCAATTATTAAAAAGAATAAACTACATAAAAATAATAAAATATACACGGCTGCAGATCTTAAAGTATTTACTAACGCAGATTTCGCTGCAGAATTAACTACAAGTACTACAAAGCCAAAAGAAGAAAAAATGAGAAACCACACGTATCTGATAATTTAATAAAAAGAACAACTGGATAAAATAGTCAAAATACGCTCACTCAGATAAAATAAATTACAATAAATTATAATGAAGAAAATCTAAAACAAGAGTACTTAAATTATAAAAAACCTTAAGAAAACTAATTAAACAAGACTAAATTACTACTGAAACCGTATTCAAAACGATAGGAATTCAAAAAAATTGTGGAATACCATTAATGAATTCTTAACAATACCAGAAAAAATTCCAATAAATTTTATTAAAGAAAGTAAAGACAAATTCATTACTGAAATAGCCGAGACTTTTTATGAATATTAGATTAGATTAAACAATTTTTTTGATTTAGATAAACACAAATTACTATCAGCAGCACAATACGGATTTAGACCAAACATGTCTACTCAATACGTTATTAAAGTATTAACTAAAAATAGATATTTAGCAAAAGCTTTTGATACCATTGATCATAACATCCTTCTTAATATATTATATGACATGGGTATAGGGGGTATTCCACATGAACTTTTAAAAAGTTACTTAAGAAATAGAAAAGAAAAGTAAAAATAGGTGACATGTTGAGCCAAGAAAAACTATTACTTGTGGAGTACCGCAAGGGCTGTGCTATTACCTATTCTTTTTAATACTTAAATAATCTATTCCTGATAGAGATAAATTGCAAAATAATTAGTTTTGCTGATGATACGGTATTGTTTTATGAAGATAGTAACTGGTATACCCTAAAGATAAAATTAGAACAAGAAAAAATAAAGATGTGGTTTGATCATAGCCTCTTGTCATTACTTTAAAAAAACATTACATACCATTTGGTTCTTCTGGATTATAATCTAATTGTTGGAAATACGTTTCCCATTACACTTGTAAGAAAAATAAAATACCTTGGAATTATATTAGACCATAACTTAAGATGGGATCAACACATATAATATATCTTAAAAAAAAACTTAGTTGTGTTCTATACAAATTTAAATAAATATGTTTTATTCTTGATTTTAAACAAAAAATAATTTTATACAAGAGTTTAGTCGAATCACATCTTAATTATGGGATAATAGGATGGGGTGGCGTATCCAAAACTTACCTTTCATCACTTGAAATATTTCAAAAACGATTTATTCGAATCATTCTGCAGAGGGGTTATGGATGTCCAACAAATTTGTTATATAGTGAGAGTGGTATATTTGTCTTATACAGCTATATTTTATAAACACAGGTATTGCCCAATATAACGACAAAGTGGAACTTAAAGCTTTAAGCCACGAGTAACAAACATACGTTCCACCTTATATGAAAAAAGCTATTGGACAAAAATCTTATACCTTTTTAGGTCCTAAAATTTATGACTAACTACCCTGTGATATTAGAAACGAAATTCAATTTCCGTTATATAAAAAGAAAATTAAAAAAATTATGTTGAACATGCCACATGAATTTGCACATGAAATCATTGAAAATTAAAATTTATGTTTAAAATCCTTTTGTATATATACTATATTATTTTTGTTGCTTACATTAATTTAGATAGTAAGGTTTTATATTTTTATGTAAGTTTTTGTATACCTATTATGTAAAAAAAATGTATAGTATGCCACATACAAGTAACTTTAATTTACTTCGTGGTATTCATCTTATTTATTGTATTTCCGTTTATTTGTTGTTATCAATTTATATTTAATATATTACAATCTAATTACCAGATAAATGGCTGATCGTCACAATTTCCTCTATAATATTTTTTACTTACCATACTTAACGATTTACCCTAAAATAAATGTCTATAAACATAGTTTTACGTTATACATACATACTGGGTGTTTTAGAACTAAATACAGTAATTTTATCCATTAATAGAACTCATAACGCGTAGTAGCTTTTTGAATTACTTTTCCTAAACCATACATTTATACAGTGCATTCGGATATTCGATCGACAATGCTTAGGTTTTTTTTTTAGAAACCCTTGTAATTTTATAGGGTTCACTCATTAATAATGGTATTATTGAAACGTACGAAAACTTCGAGAAAAATATTTATAGGTAATTGGTGTGTTAAATAACAAGTAAATTGATAATAGATTGGTAAAGAGGTACCTACACTTAAATGAAAAAAAATTATCTTCGCAATACACTTTCTTAGATGCCCGATTTTGTACATATATGCACTAACATTTTTAACTTATAGATTTATTATAATTTAGCTTTTTTTTTAGCGTTGGAAAGTTTTTACAATTATTATTTATATTCTAATTCTGATTCATTTTAAATTCAACAAAATACATAATTAGGAATAACAAAAATCAATTATCACATCATCACTTACTTTATAATAAAAAATATATAGTGTGTCTATCTAAATCAGCACCATATGAAAAAAAAGTTATATTTCATAAAAAGTTCTGCATTATCTAAATCCTAGAATACAACCATTAAAAATAAAAAAATGTTCAGTCATGTACGAGGTTTATAAAAAAAATATGAACTTTATACAAAAATAGTGTACCTTTTTTAAATAATATCGAAAATTATTATTTAGAATTTATATCTTTGTAACGATATTTAATCTAGAATACATTAAAAAACAGTAAATGTCAAAACAATAGTTAAAATTTATAAATAAATAAATTTTGATATGTAAAATTAAATGTAATTCGCATTTATGCCAAAAAGTATTTTAAATAAAAGTATTTGACTTAAGTACATAAAAATCATTTTTTGACCAGCCTCGTATATGACTGAAAAAATGTAATATCTGATATTTGTATTTTAGGTTTTAGATAATTCAGAAGTTTTTATGAAGAATAACTTTTTTGCATAAAACTAATAATAAAACATTTTTCACATGGTGCCGACTTATGTAGACACGCTGTATTTGTTTCTATAAACTAAAATATTTGAGTTTTATAGACATTTTCCAACGTGGAGATAGTTTCATCGATAATACAGATTCCGCACCTACTCATATTAAAAAAAAATATATATATAATAATTTTAAAAACTCTCCTTCATAATCATACGATCTGCATGTTTTGGTAAACTGAATGTTTCAGCCATGATCCAGGCATCTCTTCTCCCGTCCGCAACAGCGGTTTTCTCAAACGAAAGGTTTACATTAGTCATGTCTAAAATCGCTAGTTTCTTATGATGGTAATTATGACACTAACCCCTGCCGCACCGTCTACACGTTCAATGTAGTTCTTCCTATTTGCACATGCGCTGCTGCTGCTGACTCCAGTTTCATTAATAGTAGTGCGCCCCGCTTGTATCGCGAGGCTGTCCCAATCGGCGATTCAATCTAAACAAATTGACAGATGACGTACAGTTGACTACGGAAATGTCAAATATCTATATCTGTCAAATTACAACTAAGGAAAACTGTTTTTTTTTATTAATATAACAATCATTGCTGTATATTTATTTACAAATACAAAACCTAAACAATTTGACAAATGACGTACATTTGACAGCAGAAACTTTAAATGTTTAAATATTTATCTGTATCTATCAAATAATGATTAAGAAAAGCTTTTTTTTATTAAAATAACAAATGCCGTATCTTGATCTATACAATTTGACAGATGACGTACATTTGACATCAGAAACGTCAAATATTTAAATACTATTTATCTGAATATGTCAAATAATGACTAAGAGAAGCTTTTATATTAAAATAACAATTAGTGCCGTATATTTATCTACACAATATAAACAATCTGACAAATGACGTACATTTGACAGCAGAAACGTCAAATATTTCAATACTTATCTATATCTGACAAATAATGACTAAGAAAAACTTTTTTATTAAAATAATAATCTAATCAATTTGACAGATTACATATATTTGACAGCAGGAAACGTCAAATGTCTAAAAAATGTATATGTATCTGTCTAATAATTGTTAAAAAGGCTTTTTTTATTAAAAAAAACAATCAGTCATATATTTATCTACACAATTTAAATAATTTGATATATTACGTACATTTGACAATAGAAACATTAAAATAATGACCAAGAAAAGCTTTTTTTTATTAAAATAACATTCAATGCCATATATGTATCTATATAATCTAAACAATTTGATACAGTACGTACATTTGACAGCAAAAACGTCAAATGTCTCAATATTTATCTTTATCTTTCAAATAATAACTAAGAAAACCTTGTTTATTAAAATAACATTTAGGGCCGTATATTTATCCACACAATGTAAACAATTTGACAGATGGCGTATATTTGACATTAGAAACGTCAAATATTATTTTTGTGAATCTGTCAAATAATAAATAAGAAAAACTTTTTTTTTAATAACAAAAAGTGCCCTATCTTTATGCACACTATAACCAATCTGACAAATGACATACATTTGTCAAATAATGACTAAAGAAAACTTTTTTATTAAAATAATAAAATAGTCAATGTTCTTTATTTATATACATAATCAAAACAATTTGATAGATTACATACATTAGACAGCAAGAAACGTCAAATTACTAAAAAAAGCTTTTTCTGTATGTATCAAATAATGACCAAGAAAAGCTTTCAAATGTCTAAATATTTATCTTTATCTGTCAAATAATGACTAAAAAACCTTTTTTTATTAAAATAACAATTAGCGCCGTATATTTATCCACACAATTTAAACAATTTGACAGATTACGTACATTTGACAACAGAAACGTCTAAAGTGTCTAAAAATGCGTTTGTATCTGTCAAATAATGAACAAAAAATTATATTTTTTGTTAAAATGACGAGCTATGTCGTTTATTTATCTACAAAATCTAAACAATTTGACAGGTTATGTACTTTTGAAAGCAGAAACGTAAAAATGTATCTATTTGTCAAATAATGACTAAGAAAAGTATTTATGACACCAAAACGTCAAATATCTAAATATTTATCTATATCTGTCAAATAATGACTAAGGAAATCTTTTATTTATCATTTACAGTGATTTATAATTATTGACTGATACGTCAATTCGTGTTTTGGTAATCAAATCTATAGACATTTGGCTTCATGAATGTCACACGCCAAGGGTTTCGTTTATTTTAATCTGGGTAATTTATTTGGTTGATATAATGTCATATGTCAAATATTATGGATCTTTAAGGCATTTTTAACTATATACATGTCATTGTACATATCACCAATAGAATTTATTAAATAGTTTACAAAAGAAAGAACCTCGCAATTTCCTTTCTGCTGAATTTTATATATGTTGCGTTTTTGACAAAGCCGTTTGGTCATAAGGAAAGTGCGAGGACCTTTGAGGTTATAAATATGAAATGGTCATTGTTAATATGTTAACACAATCCTCGCCTTGATTAGGTTACAAATTGGATAAATATTTGACGCTATTTGTGTAACATCGAATAATATCTGAGACAATGTAAACGTTATAATATGTCAAACATGTTTGTTGAATTAGGCACTCCAACGACCTGTCAAAATACTGACAAGTGGGAACATATATAGTTATATAGATTGCTCAAAGAGGGCCATATTGCCTGACAAGTAATAATTAATATGAATTGGTTTGACAAAAATGTGTTTACAAATCAATTTTCAGCCTTTGAATATAGTAAAAAAATAATTACCTACATTTTTACTTCAAGGCATATTTTGAAAAACATGGATGATTAATTTATATAACTTATCATTTTATTGACCCTTTCAAAACCCACTGGTAGACATTTTGTTTGGAATGTTTAATAATTTAATTTAGGAAAAAACATTTGACAGAATAAATTCCAAATCAATAAAAAGCAAACGATATACGTCAGACATCTGCGTCATATGTCAAATGTCTACTTCATGTCAGTTTTAAGTCAAATTTCTACATCTTACTATCAAATTGAGATCTTTAAAAAATAATTTAAATATTCATTCATGATATTAGTTAGTTGAGAATATGTATTTGGTATATTGAAGTCTTCTTTTTTATAACAGTGTTTAGATTGAATCGCTAGAAGAGCCATTAAAATCCTACAATAACCTCGCAAAATATTTTCTTTTAGTTTCGACTTTAATTTTTTGAAACTGAAGGAAAAACTTGCGTGATTCAATTAAAACAATATTTTTTTACCATTTATCAGATTACAATAAGATTATTATTAATAATTTAATAAATGGTAAAGAATCATAAATTAAACCATCATAAAATACTAAAGCTAAAAACCATTAAAAAAACTGTTTAAGATTAGATTGATCACAATTATTAAAATAAACATATTCTGTTCTGTAACATTTTTAATATTGTGCCTTTGTCTAATCTGTAAAATTAAACTGACAATATAATAAACAAATAAAAAATAAAAACCGCCGCTTTGCTTTATCTAACAATGAGTATTTAGATATACATAGTGGATTTTTAACAAAAAAAAAAAAAATAATAAACCTAGTAGTTTACAGTGTAGCATAGTCGTATTGGTTTAGAATCGACAGGACAATCAATTTTTTAATTCAAACCTGATTTTCGCATAATTTTTTCTCAAAAATAAAAAATGCGTTTATTTTTTGGATTGTCCTGTTGTCAGATAGCTCTACTTGTTTGGATTTACACGTCAAATGTCTTTTGTTCCATTAGATATAACTGTTTGTTAAAAAAAACTATCGTTCCCAATATCGCCATTTTGACTCGAAAACTCCGGGTTTACATCAAAATTCTTCGGGTCAGTAGTTTTAATTCAAGTGTCACAGAAAGAGCTGCCCATAAGCATCACTCTTCGTGGGAGAACCAGTAAAAATAATAGTGTAAAAATACAATGAAACAAAATCATTCCCGCATTAATGGGTCGATTTTGAGACAATCTATAATATCTGTAAGCCAAAATCTGTAAAAAATTAGATTACATCACAGTTTCCCATAATCCTACCATAAATTGATCTCTTATAAAATTTATCCTGCATTAAAATTAATCCCACATAAAATATATCTCGCATAAAATATATCGCATTAAAATTAAACCCACATAAAATAGCTTTGAATATAATGGTATAATTTACACGTTCCATTAGATCCATTAGTTATAACTGTTAAAAAAAACTATCGTTCCCAATATCTCCATTTTAACTCGAAAACTCCGGGTTTACATCCAAATTCTTCTGGTCAGTAGTTTAATGCAAGTGTCACAGAAAGAGCTGCCCCTTATGCATCATTCGTCGCGGGAGAACACAATAAGAATAATAGTGAAATAATACAATGAAATAAAATCAATCTCGCATTAAATTAATCCCTCGTGAAATTTATCCCGCATTTAAATTAATCCCGCATAAAATATATCCCGCATTAAAAATCAATCTCACATAAAAAATCAATCTCACATAAAATTAATAGCTTTGAATATATTTATATAATTTACATGTCAAATGTCTTTTGTTCCATTAGATATAACTGTTAAAAAAAAACTATAATCCCCAATATCACCATTTTGACTCGAAAATTCCGGGTTTACATCAAAATTCTTCGAGTCAGTAGTTTAATTCAAATGTCACAGAAAGAGTTGCCCTTATGCATCACTCGTCGCGGGAGAACATAATAAGAATAATAGTGTAGTAATAAAATGAAACAAAATCATTCACACACAAAATCAATCCCGCATTAAATGGATCCCTCGTAAAATTTATCCCGCATTAAAATTGACCCCTCGTAAAATTTATCCCGCGTTAAAAAATACATCCCACATAAAATACATCCCGCATTAAAATCGATCCCGCATAAAATATATCTTGCATTAAAATCAAACCCACATAAAATTAATTGCTTTGACTATGTGCCTAGATCAAATATCAGCGACTATTTCTCTAGAGAAATAGTCAATATTTGGTCTAGTGAAATAGGCGTCCTAAATAAACACGGCCTTGAATAATATTCTGCTATTTTTGTGGTTGTTAAATTTCTCAGACATTTTACAATTTTATTTTACATAATTTTGGCATTAATAATCAATTGATTAAAGCTCTCGGGCTCTAATCAGATTATTAATGCCAAAAATGATGTCTCATCAAATTGATATTAAAATATTCTCGAGATTTAGATTCAACAAAATTAACTGACTATTATCGAAGTCTTGATATATTACCGTTGAATATAATTATATAATTTACACGTCAAATGTATTTTGTTCCATTAGATATAACTGTTTGTTCAAAAAAAAAACTATCGTTTCCAATATCGCCATTTTGACTCGAAAACTTCGTGTTTACATAAAAATTCTTCGGGTCAGTAATTTAATGCCAGTGTCACAGAAAGAGCTGTCTTTTATGCATGACTCGTCGCGGGAGAACACAATAAGAATATTAGTATAATACAATGAAACAAAATCATTCCCACATAAAATCAATCCAGCATTAAATTGATCTCTCGTAAAATTTATCCCACATTAAAATTAATTCCACATAAAATATGTCCCGCATTAAAATCAATCCCGCATAAAATGTATCTTGCATTGAAGTCAAACGTGCATAAAATTAATAGCTTTGAATATAATTATTAATGTGTTTACACGGTTATTAAGCTCTCCCTTTTTTAACAAAAGAAACTTGTTTTTCTCTAGGTCAGCATTGACACAATGTTAGCAACTTTATAGATAACTGGTTACATCAGTATATAAACATGATTTAATTATATAAAAAAACACGTTATATCTAAAAGATTGAAAATGCCAAATTGACGATTAAAACCAAACAGTAGGTGCTAATCACCAAACAACGTAGTAGCTTTGTTTTCCCACCACGTACCACTCGTTTTATTTACATTTCGATTTTGTTTTGACAGCCGATCGGCGAAAAGGGCGACATCTTATCCGATAGCGAATGAACTATCTTCCCAGCCCATCGAGAGATCGATGAGCACGAGACGTTACCAATTGCCTAAAACCACGCTCTCTCTTTCACCAAATATGTGAAAACATGCGACGTAATTATCTACCAACTAAAATTTCCAAAAATAACTGTCAAATAGACGCGATTCTAAGGGCAAGTTCGAGATGACGCCCTGTGGAGTGGACGAGCAGAGTCCTGTCAAGTCAGAGAACGCGCTTTGTCATTCAGAGTAAAAATCATAACCTCAATCCAGTATGTCAGTCAACGGTCAGTTAATTATTATGCATTACAATAGAATAACTTTCAGAATTTACTTATAATAATCTATATGAGTTGAATAATTTTAAAATACAAATATTACCTATCACAAACCCACAAAACAATAATGTGTCGTTCATTGACATAATTGACATTTCATTGTTTAAATTCCCGACAGATCTCGATCTTCTAACACAGAGTAAAAAAAGTGCACTCGGAGTCCATACTCAGAGTCATATCGAACGCGATAAATCGCACACTGAATCTCTAAAAAAACGTGAAAATGAACTCAGAGCAACCTGAGTTTTTACTCGAACTCACGGTAAATGACAACTGTCGGTTGTCGAAACATTCTTTCTGTTTACAGGTTGTTTTTTATTTTTTTATAGCTTTTATTTATTTTCTTTTGTTTCCTTGTATATCTTTTTATCCTTGTCCAAAATGTCATATTATCTGATGCATATGTTTCTGTTTTTTAATTTTTAAAATCTGTCCAGGAGTCGCTTTTCGATTTTTTAACCTATAAAATTGACCAATTGAGCATAGTAAAATGGCGGGCCGGTCCCTCTTTGTACTATCGTATCCCCAGGTTGTCATATCACTGGTTTTATGATAGCTGATTCTTAACTGTCAGTTGTCTGCATACGAAAATAGAAAAATCTGGATAGACGAAAGTTATTTTTGGAAAATATTAGAAAAGTGTGACCTATTTAAAGTATTGTTAGACTCTGTGTATGGGGAACGGTATTGCATAAATATTTTTAAATTTTGTATCAATAATTACCTACAATATAAAACAACTTTGAGGATGATGATGATAATACACCTGAAACTTTGTAAATTTTAAAAATATTTATCTCGATTTTGTCCCGAAAAAAAAAAGGCGCTACTTTTTTAAAAATACACTGTTAGACAAATTTAGCGTTTGTTAGATCTTACCATTGTTTATATTTTTCTACCTGTGTCATGTCATAATATTGAACAAACAAAAAAAATCACTATATTATCTTAAATTATATCAGTAGTTATAAACAAATAAATATTTATTAAAAGCAGATCGACATTGGGCCACAGACAGCGATAAGACATCACAAAGCCAACTTTACGTCACATACAGTTAATATGATAATTTTCACGTTTGACATATTTAATGTGACGTCTATTGACATTTGACATACTTTTTTGACATTCCGCACGTTTTGTGTGACATTTTTGGCATTTGACAAGCTTGAATATTCGTTTTTGACATTCTTCACGTTTTGTGTGACATATTTGATATATATGTGACGTCTACTGACATTTGACGAGCTTGAACACAAGTTTTTGACATTCCGCACGATTTGTAACATTTTTGGAATTTGACATATTTAATGTGACATCTATTGACACATTTTTGACACTCCGCACGTTTTGTGTGATATTTTTGGCATTTGACATGTTTAATGTGACTTCTATTGACATTTGTCTCACGTTTTGTGTGACATTTGACATATTTAACGTGACGTCTATTAACATTTGACAAGCCTGAACAAACATTTTTGACATTTCGCACATTTTTTGTGACATTTTTAATGTGACGTCTATTTGGTATTTGAACACATGTTTTTGACATTCCCCGTTTTAGTATTTGACATATTTAGTGTGACTTCTATTGACATTTGGCATTCCACACATTTTGTGTGACATTTTTGGCGTTTAAAATTTGTTTTTGAATTTGACACATAAGCAAGATTTTTAGCATTTCGACAAGTTCGTTCATGCATATTTGACGTTTTTACTGAGTGTGGCCCAATATCAACTGAGGTTAAAGGGCGTAATAAGATCGTTAGAATTTGTTTTGATGTGTGAAAAATTTTGCTAAAAATCGTAGCGGAATTTAATCAAAAAGAATGCTAGTATAGGAATATTTTTTTATTGATATACTTTGTAAGACTGTCTCTCTATGCTGTCGAAATATTTTCTTTAAAGTCTAGACATACAAAAACAAAACTGAATCATTTTATTTTTTTCAAAAAGGAATTTGTTAATGAAGAAAAGCAATAAGGTGTTATTCGGTGCACGAAAAACATTTTTCTTTGTCAATATTTTCGTTACAAAGATATTTATGCGTGTTTCATATAAATTGCATTTTGATCACAAAAATCAATTAAAAATTATTTTTTTAATATAAAAAATCAACTGATGTTAAATCGGGCGGCCTTGCAGTCATTTTAAAGCATATAATTTGTTTTCGGGTTTTCTGCAACAAACAAAATCAACTCTTGTTAAATCAGGCTGACTAGCAGGCCTAATATTACAGATTGTGCATCTTTTATGCAAATAATTATTGAAACACGTCATAATTACATTTTAGTTAGCTTTAATTCTTATTATTTATTTTTCTAATACAGGGTGCTACGAAATTATTGCTTCCATTACTTTTGTCCGCCCTGTATATGCGTATTTATTCTAGGATGTCAATGGTTAGAAAAGGTGATAGAATATATTTTCTACTTGTTAAATAAATCTGTTAATCTAAACGACATATAAATGGTAAAAAATATGAAGCTTGTTAGAAGGTAAGTAAAAAAATCTTGATTTGTATATAATGAGTGTATAAAATCATTGGTAACAAAAAATTTGGCTGTCTTAAAACGTTATTCTCTATTTTTTTCTTCCAAGAATTTCTTACCTGTCCTGTATATTGGCCAAATGTCGGAAATATCGAAAAACTGAATCGAATTTTTATTAATATACAGGGTAGGTTTCTATGAATTACATTAAATTTGGCCTGAGCCTGTTTCAGTATTGTTAAATTTAAAATGTTTATGTAACTGTTTTCGATTCAAAAGATTCTCTATTAAGTGTTAAATTTAATTTTTCAAAAAAAAAAAAATAAAATAAAAAGTATTTTTCTTTTTTTTACCTACTGTTTAAATTCATAAAGTGTAGGTTGTGATAGATTCTAAAAAAAATGTTTATGTATATTAAAATATATTTATATGTATATATGTATCAAATTGTTGCAATAAAATGTGATAAATTATTGAAAAATTGTTTTCATTCTAGGTCCAAAACTAACCATTCCTGAAAAACCGGTTAAATTAAAAACGATGTTACCTGAAAATGACGACCCAAACGTCAATTCACCAAACTGCGATACCAGTTCAATTCCGTTAGAATTTCAAAACCCCTTTTCTTTTCCATTGTACACTATTCCGATAGGTAATTAGATTATTCCTGTAGATTCATTCAGCCGTGTGTCCCGAAAACCGTGTGAAACCAGCAGGAATCCGTTAATTTCCAAAGTTGTTTATATTTTCTTTTTATTAAATTTTTTTTATTTGCAACCTTATCAGTATTTTGGAAGCAAATTCGGATTTTGTCTGCTAATTTTACAATAACGTTTAGAGCCATATAAAATAATTTAATTCATTTCAATTAAATATTGGCTTATATTATTTTTATTTAATAAATAGATTTTGATTGGTTTTAAGAAATAATAATTCTGAATAAACCGGTAAACTAAAACTTGTAAATATTGGTTTCGAAAATAGTTATACCGGGGTTGTACAAAATTTAGTTTCCGTTAATTTTATATTAGTTTGAAAAATATTTATACCAGGTGGGTGATTAACATAGAAGTAGTTTGAACTTCTCCGAATATTTTGTTTAAAATTAATTATACCGAGTTGCCAAGAAATTAATCAATCGTAGTTTTCAATTTTAACTTTTGAATTCTTTCGAATGGAGTAACATGAATTTCTTGAACATTCAATAAGTAACTAATTGATTTCTTTCGTACACTCCGCTATAAAATTTCCTGAATTAAAGTATCGTCCGAGTTGTTATTGAAGACAGTGACTACTCCCTCAGTAGAATGGGCTAATTTGGTAACCAACTTAGACGATATGTTCCGGATTTGCTATTGAACAAAAGTTAATCTTACCTACCTTCGCCGCCGTTTAGTACAAGTCTGTATTTCCTCGCAAATTTCTTTAGCTCCGCGATTAACGTTCTTTTGGTTTATTTAATTCTGATCCCTGTCCCTACCGTCAGTTAAGACTTTTAGTGAATTCCCGACCAGTTGACTGAATTGTAAGTCGATGTATAGTAACTATCCCGCGTGGTAGAATGGGCTGATTCGGCTTCGCTCCCAGATTCTGGTTAATACGAGGTTACAGAGCATGGCGCGCCATCCTCAGGGGTTGCGTCGCCTAATAATAATCTTGTGATCTGTTAGGCTGTAGCTAGATTTGCAATTTCTCCGTTGTATGGTACTTCCACTCGCCGCCGTGTCTTTATAGTCAAAAGCTCTAAGACGCTTAGAGGAGAAATTCATGAGATTCCGAAAGTTCGCCCTGCCGAAGACCGTAGACTTGCTACAACGCCGCGTAGTACTTAAGTGTCTACTTCTGGCTTGACCGCCGGTTTCCCGACACGGTTTTATTCATAAACGCAATCATTTGTCCGATTGAGTTTTTATTTTGCCCATTAATTTCCGTTACAATTTTTGTTTTAATTTTGTTGAGGGTTAGATCTAATAACTTGTGGAGGACTTGTAAATACAAGTATTTAGCTTCAATGTATATTAACTGAAACGAATTGTAAATACCGAACAATATATGTGTCAAATTAAAACCTGACATTTCATCCCCTTGTGATAAATCTCTTCAGGTACACCAATATTGTAATATCGGTGACACTCTAGAATGTTCTTTCTTTACTGCAGCTACCTGCAGCCCTTCTTGGAGCTTGTTCCAACAGGTAATAAAGTGGAACAAACCTCTCTAAAACAAACTGGCGCCCGAACACACCCAGTTTTCGAACGTCACAAGTGAGAGTATTTCTAACCAGTTGAGAAAACCTCTCACAGTTTTTTCCAGGAACTGCTGTCAAAAAGTCGTGGTTAGTAACGAGTAGTCGGTTATTAGATCTTTTCCGTTGCATTGAAAGTGTAGCACTGAGCTACGCCACTTCTGAAAATATCGTTACATTTATTCAAATTGTATGGATGGAACGATGTTTTCAAAAGTTGAGTATCTCAGGGTTACACTTTCGATGCAAAGGAAAATATTTATGTACCTATATGTCAAGTAACCTCGTCAGTTGTCAACATTAGCAGTGGAATTCTCATCTTTCGAGGTGCCTATCTTCGTTCGACAAACTACGATTCTTATGTAATGTCTCCACATACTTTAATTTTCTTTTACTATACGGAGAATGGTCGCACTGCGCAACTTTCTGAGTGCCTTTTAAAAGGAGATAGAAAACCATTTTGATCCCTTATTACGTGTTGCCTACATCTTGGCGCAATATTTTTAATAGGTGCCTTTTAATCATCCGCTTCTGCTTCGGAATTGTCGGTTTTCTTGTTTTAATCTGATAAGTTAAAACGACTAAACCGACAATTCCGGAAGCAGAAGCGGATGATTAAAACGCACCTGATATTTTGATTGCTGCTGTCAGTGAATATTATTTTTGGAGTCACAGTTTATTGCTAAAAAATCAGTTAGCTCACTCGGACTAGTTGAAAGTTCCAAAATAACATCCACTCCAGGGATACAAATTTAGGATACGCAGAAGACTGCTGTTTTATTATAGGCGGTTGTCATATATTGTATTATCCGAGTTGCAGTGTATAAACTGGAACATTGAGAACAAAAGTGCCGACGCAGAGTGAGCGATCTGATTCTTTAGCTATAAACTGTGGCATAGGAATCAAAATGGTCGCGCCCTATGTTGGGCGTGTCGGGCCTCTGTCTTGCACCGTATAGTAATCAAAAGGCGAGTTGGGATAGTCGGGGGCTATAGCGGGACAAAAACAGAGTTTTTTAGGGTGCTTTTAAATGACATTTAAGCGTGTTAAACTGTCACTAATCGGACTAAACTGAACGCTAAAAGGGTCGTTTAGAGTAAAAAGTGTCAAACGAACTTGGCAGACCGAACGCAATGAAAGTATGTGAATGTCTCTCTATTCGACACGTAACGTGTCTAGTCCGTACGTACCACATACTTTGATTACTATACGAGACAAGAGAGAGGTCCGACACGCCCAACATAGGGCGCGGCCATTTTGAACCCTGCGACACAGTTTACAGCTAAAGAATCAAATCGCTCACTCTGCGTCGGCACTTTTGATCTCAATGTTTCAGTTTATACACTGTGCAACTCGGATAATACAATATATGACAACCGCCTATAATAAAACAGCAGTCTTCTGCGTATCCTGAATTTGTATCCCTAGAGTGGATGTTATTTTGGAACTTTCAACTGGTCCGAGTGAGCTAACTGTGACTTCAAAAATAATATTCACTGACACTGACAGCAGCAAGCAAAATATCAGGTGCGTGTTAATCATCCTCTTCTGCTTCCGGAATTGTCGGTTTAGTCGTTTTAACCTGTCAGATTAAAACCGACAATTCCGAAGCAGAAGCGGATGATTAAAACGCACCTTTTAAAAATATTGCGCCAAGATGTAGGCAACACGTAATAAGGGTTCAAAATGGCGGAGTTTTCTATCTCCTTTTAAAAGGCACTCAGAAAGCTGCGCAGTGCGACCATTCTCCGTATAGTAAAAGAAAATCAAAGTATATGGTACGTACGAATCCCTGTGCAGATCTCGGTATGTCAACGTCAGATATCACAATGATGTAGGTGGTTCTACGAGGAACTCATAAAAAAAATAAACCTTCAACCATTAATACTATCGACACATTAACAGCTTTAATAACCATTTGTAGGAGATTATAAACGGTAAAGGGTAAATTGTGCATGAGCTAAAAGAGATATCAAATCACAGTTAGATACTTTTAATAAACCCACACTCTCTGAATGATTAAATTTTAAGAGCCTGGCTAGGAAAAAAAGAATTACTGTAACCTCTTATACATCTTTGGATAGGCTATTAACGTGGCATCTATTGCAAATAATATCAAATTATTTCAGATTGTCAATATGGAATTCGGAAAAAAGTACAAAAGATGCAATTTTAAGATTTTCAACAAAAATCACAGATTCCATAAATGAATCGCCTATTTCAGAAACAACCTTAGTCACATTTTAGCCACTTTAAGTTTATTCTGGCAACGCATATTTTTGGGGGTAACATACAATTCAGAAAGAACTTAAGTCCCTTATGCATCGTGGCTTTTATTACGATTTAAAATATTCGTTAATTTCTGAAATAACCTTAGTCCCGGAATTACAAAATGTTTTTCCCATCTCCTGAAAACTGTTAGATTGTGAGTTAGGTTGTTTCTGAAATAAGCGATTCAAATAAGAGTAAACCCTGTCTAAGTATATTTTTTGATTTATCAAAAGCATTCGACATTGGACGACATCGGAATATGTGGTAAATGTAACAAACTCTTTGACCGACAGACTCCAGGCTGTGTGAGTATGTGATGTTTGCAATGACGCGGAAACTATAAAGTACGGGATTCCTCAAAGATCCATACTTGGTCCTACACTATTTAATATCTATATTATGTTTTTCTTAGACAGTTGCGGTACTGTAATTGAATTTGATGATGTTACTCGTAAATTTTTCAAAATAATCTACCAATAATTTGATTTTATTAACTCGATTTAAAAATAAGAAAACTTTCAATTTTATAACATATTCAACGCCAGATGTCATAAGTGTCTAATGGCACTATAAAGTGACGTATGACAGTAAACGTCAATCATTTGCTGTCGATTCTAAAGTATAAAGGAAAAACAATACAAAAAAATTCAATCGTTTTATTAAAAACAACAACACTGTAACTGTTTCCACCTAAAAGCTGTTGTAAAAATAAATAATAAATAATTTAAAACTTATATATAATTAATCGTCCGAGTCCAAATCGAATGCGTCATTACTTTCTGGAAGTTTTTGGAAACGCTCCTTAGTTTTCGTCCAAACGATTTGCTTCCCCGACGGAGCCGCCATCTTTATCACGTTTGATGCACCCACGCCTGCGTTGCCCTCATTTGACACGGGTTTAATCTAAAAAAATACCAGATGTAAAATAATATAATAAATCTTTAGTCCAAAAGTATATTACAATGACAAAATTAAATATGACTAGAAAAAAAAAACTAAAAACTACAATATAACGAGTCATCTAGAAAAATCATAATAAATGTTTTCAAAGCCATTTTTTATTACATGACGTTTTTATTGTAAATAAACGTTATTACATCGAAATGAAAAAAGAAAGAACGTTGTTTTGAGGAGGATATTCCCAGAGAGGCAGGTATATTGGACAAGTAAATTGGCAAAAAAAGAAAGTGGTAAGGTTATTGACAAAAAGGAAAGTGATAAGGTTATAAAGTACTAATACAAGGAGGTAAAAAAGTGCGAAACGAAGGAAAATGGGGTAAAAAATAAAAGTAAGTCAAAGGAGGCAAGAAGTAGGGTTAAAAGGAAAAAGGAGACTAAAATGGGAACGAAAATGATAATCCCTATCATTTTCGTTCCCATGTGAAGGCAAACATTGGACCGTCTTAATTGGAATTCTGATGCAACATGTGATTTTGGTAACCAGAAACCTTATATGGTGAATGGAGAATAAGTGTGATGAATTAAATCTTACTTTCTAATTCACATTTTTTAGGCCTGATGATGGTTCATAACAGCCGAAACTAGTATCAGCTTGTAAAACAATAAAATTATGTTGTAAAGGGCTTCGAGTTTAATTTCCTTATCACTTAAATTCTGACGTATATAAACAACAGCTTGAGTTGAAGATTGTATGTTAGAAGAAAAGGAAATATGATACAATTCTTCCAATAAATTTGCAGCTTACTTTGAAAAAATATTAAATTCGTTGGATATATCGATACCTTTTTGCCAGACTAATGTAAGCGACATTTGTTTACATAGTACTTACGATAGTCTGACAAAAAGGTATCGATATTTAATGTCCCAATCAATATTCATACATTTAAGTAAAAATCCTTCGTAGGTATCAAAGTTTTACATTTATTCAAGCCTCTAATAGGCAAAAACAAACAAATACGTCTTCTATAGGCACATACAAATTTACCTCGTTTATAAAACTAACCCCAGTAGCGGGACCTAATATTTATGGCAATCTCCCCACCAGAGGGATCAAACTTTATAAAACTACCCCACCAGCGGAATCTAATAATTATGGCAATATAACCACCAGCGGGATCAAACTTTATAAAACTAATTACACTAGCGGGACCTAATATTTATTGCAATCTTTCTACTAGCGGGATCAAACTTTATAAAACTAACCTCACTAGCGGGACATACATTTGTACATTTTAAAAAGGTACCCCAACAGTGGGATCTAATTTTTATGGCACTTACCCCACCAGAGGAATCAAACATTTTATAGGCATCCTTTATACTATTTACCCCGCCAGAGACATTCTTTTTTATGGCATCAAAAAACCTCATCAGTAGGGATCTATCTCAAACCCCACCAGCGGGACACACAAAACATTACATTCACCCCATTAGTCGGCATCTTCAAACACATATATAAATTTCAAATACAAAAGGTTGCTTTTTCTCTCATATTACATTATGCAAATGTTTCTATAATTACAATTTTAAAACCATAATGCTCCTATGCATCTAATCAAAACTAAAATTTTAAATCTGGTAATTCTAATGTTTCTTTACTCAATCAAAAGCATATTTATATCACAATTTATTCCACATATCATTTACAAACTCATATAAGATCTAAAATAGCACATTTTTGTACAACAATCATTGGTACTTTTTTAGGTACGCATTCAAATACACTATTATACTTTATTACACAACATAAAACATTTTTCTTTTCATTACTATACCTACATATCTAAGTACTATTCTACAGTAGTTAATATACACATATTCTCCATGTCTCAGTCATATATTTCAAATCGGTACCTAACTATAATCAATCATAATCAACCTTACTTATTAGTGCGATTCATATAATCGCCCATACAAATTTAAATACACATAAAAACAAATAAAGCCATTCAAATAATCAAATTACTACCAATTTTTTTAATAATAAAATTCTAAATTTCATTTCCAACACAAAGTAAACAAACAAAAATATTAAAACTTTCTAGCATCAAATTTGCTACATAATTTACTAACTGGTTCCAATACCATTTCATAATTAAAACTACTCAAAACTAAACTACATACTTTACTACATCAATATAATTTTACGTTAACAAAATACAAACACAAACTCTTAACACTAATACGCAAACAGCCGATTCTACATTTTAGGCCACATGGCAACATTTTCCAAGTCAAACAAAATTTATAAAAACTAAAAATTTTACCGCTGGGTATTATTAAAAACTAACTACATATAAATTCAATTTATTTCTTCTAATTCAAATCACATTTCATATAATCTAATCACAGCTACGTCACGTGTAGCTCCTATTAAATATAATGTTACAATTCCCAAACTAGAAAATTTTGCAATGCTCATGCTAGCAAATTTTACTCCTAAACTTTTAACTATCTTTGAAAATCAAGAACCCATTTCTTAATTCAAACTTATTTTAGTATTTTACTATCTAAAATATCAGCTAATAACATTAAAAACCTACAGACTATTGGTATAACATTTTTATAAAATTCTCTAACTTTACTAAACTACATCGTATTATAGCGTACCTATTTAGGTACAAAAACAATATTCTAAATAAAAACATCAAATTTTCTGGACTACTACACATATCTAAACTAGATTTATCTTTCATCATAAAAATAATTTAATCTAAATATTTTTCAAAAGGAATCAATACTAATAATTTGATCATTGCTGACAAACATAATTTTCGTCTAAAGTGAAGTACATAAGGTACACACATACTCTACATTTACTGTACTTAGGCACGTTACTTTAAACTTATACCTATTTAGGTATTTTACTCTAAACTCATTTAAAACCTTTTTTTAATCGATACAAACATACGAGTACGACACATTCATACCTTTTAGGTACTTCATTTTGCACTCATCTAAAACCTTTTTCAACAAGTACATACTATACTCTCACCTGCTTAGGTACTTACGTTCAAAATAATTTTAATATCCTTTCAATAGGTACATATACTATATACTAATTCATAAATCTCATAGGTACTCACTCAGTTAATACTTATACCTATATAGGTACTTCAATTAATTTCATTCAACACATCATATTAATGTCGCATGTGTGATCTGATAATTGGCCGATTATCTGATCATACATGTGATATACAGGGCATATAATTGTGACACGAGGTCGGCCAACCAACTGTCATAAAAATACGTACCTAATACCCATTCATACTTTGTTTTATTTTTATCATTTTTTTACTTATACTCGTACCTAATATCCATTCATACTTTGTTTTATTTGATCATGTTCTTACTCATAATCGTACCTAATACTCATTCTATTTTTTTTTTAATTTTATATAGGACAAATCGAACAAAACGTCATACAATTTAGATCATTTATTTTTTAGCTACACCTACCACGTTGAGGTTATCCAGCTCCTCAACAACGTCAATTTAATAAGAAGACTCAAGAGAACCCAGCCTTTTGAGTGATGTTAGAAATTAAGTTAAAATACAATAATTGCAAGATCAGATTGTAATGCTCTACTCCAGGCATTTATTAAAAAAGAAAACTGTTATTTCCGGAGAAAGTGGAATTACATAATGACTTCACGTAATAATAATTGAATTAGTTATAAAAAAGTTCTTACTCCAAACTTTTAAATAAAAATCATTCCGATATCTCAATAATAATCTCAATTAATAATGAATGTAAGAGGATGCGAGACTTAAGTTTCCCACCCTGTGCATCTGGACAATTTTTATAATCAAGTTTTTTGGGTTTCTAGGACCCCAAAACGTAACAATTTTGGAGAGATTGCAATAATCTCTCCATTCTTATGGATAAAAAAAAAGGTTTACTTACTGGTTCTAAAAGTCCATCACCGCTTTTCCCCAACGACTGACCTTCCTTCCAACCCATCTTCGCCAACAATTTGAAACCCTTATTTTCCTTATTAATAGACCTGCATAAAACAAAAAATATTAACCATGTTTCGAGCTATTTTTCAACGATTTTTCTTACTGATCCACCGAAGCAACTTGCGTCTTCTCGTGAGGATTCTGACTGCCCACCGTCTCTCTACGTTTCTGAGCTCTATCCGTGTATCCCGTGGCCAATTTGGGATCGTCGTCGTGATGTCCCGATACGCCGTACAACATTTTCAGATTGTTCAATTCCTTTTTGTGCCTATCCGATCGGGTATTTTGGTCTATTTTTAACCTTACTGCATCTAAAAAAAGTATAAATACGTACATAATGATATTTATACGAATTACATACAAGCGACTAATCAGAGTTTGAAAATTTAACGATACTGATGATCTAGCGGGTCATGTTGAATGATAATAATTCTAAATTTATTTCATTATATTTTCACCTACTTTAATCTTAGTTGTACTATGAAGAAGATAAAGGAAGTTACATCGTTAACAAATAAATTAACAAGAAGCGGTCCCAACTAAAAAACTTGAGGAACTCCAGAAATAACAGAGTATTCAGTTTTCTTAAATATCTTAAAAACCGGATCTGATACCTTGAACTGTTTGGCAATTTTTTTCAATTTAAATAACTTTGTAGTTCTAGTGGTTTACTAAACTATAGTAGTGTGCATTTAAATTATTTTTTATAGGTTTGTCTCTCAAAATCTAAGAAGGATAGAAAATTACTGTTTTCCCCAATAAAAAGTGAAAAATATAAGAAAAAACTTATAGATTTCACTACCTAACAAATTTTGTCAATACACACTTTATTAGTTCAATTTTTTCCATTTTTTTTTATTTTAAATATCTGTAAACAAACCTCGATTCACTTGTATCAATCCAGGTTCACAATGTCCACAAGTCTGATTTCCCTCGTGTATATGACACAACAATACGGTTTGTCCTATTTGTATTTTACTGCCGTGCGCAATAGGCGTAGCTTCGCTTTCCTGCTTTGAAGAGGACATCCTTTTACCGTTCATCAAAGTGCCTTAAAAATACAATGGTAAAGGGTAAAGTATTATCAAGAAATACGATTTCCTAGATTCTAGGGAAATTTCGATCACGTGACCGAAATACTCGGCTCCGATTTGTCGAATCGTTAGATATTTCCCTAGATATACTACTTTTCAACTACCTCGATGTTTAAACCAACATATTTTATAAATCTTCGGAAATTACTAACGATTATACCAAGACTAAAATTTTTTTACCATTTCTAGATCCCAAATCGACGGCCCGATACTGGGAAGTTTTTTCATCGAAATCGACTTTCAAATGGTGTTTGCTGACGTTGGGATCTTTCAACAGGATCGAGTGGGTCCCCTCGCGGCCTACTGAGCCCCCGCCGCACGTTATTATCTGCAACGATCCGACTTTTAGATCGGGGATTTCCGTGGATTCGACGATGACTCTCATGCATGGCGGCCAACTTTTCGATATATCTGCAAGACGAATGATTTTTTGTTTGTAGAAAAATAAGTAATTTCATTAATATATAGTAGAAATTAAAAGAAAATCAAAGTCAATATTAATCAGTGGCGTAGCCAGGATCGTTTCCTGTGAAATGGATTTACTCGGCGTAGATGAGTTATCTATTCTAATTATACAGGGTGTTTTCAAAGTTGAGTTATTTATTTTAACAGCTTGTAGAACTCGTCAAAAGAAGTCGATATACCAAAAATCACCTAAATAAAAATTGCAAGAAATAAAAAGGAATTTCAAAATTTTAAAACTAAAACAAATACAAACTATTTATCCGCATATTTTAATATTCCTGACCACTGCCAAGTAAAAACTTATCTAGGTATGGCTTTTTTTTGTTATACGGTTTTGAGAACAATTTTCGGTTAATTATTGGTATCAAGCGTTTAGTTCGTATCACTTTAATTTTTTTGATATTTTGTACGGAAAAATGGCCCACGTTTATGGAAACAATGAACTAGTGGACATAATACTAACATACGGAGAATGACAACAAAATGCAGCCACAACATGTCGCCTTTACGCGGAAAGGTTTCCATTAAGAAATCATCCGGCTCCACGGATGTTTGTAAATTTAGTTATTCGACTTCGTGAGACAGGATACTTGAAAGAACAACGAGGGGGTCACGCTGGAAGACCTGCTTCACCTGAAATGGTAGAAATTAAGGAAAATATTTTGGAAATGGAGGAAGATGACCCAACAATAAGTACCAGAGCCATAGCAACTCAAGTCGATGTTTCCCATAGTAAAGTGTGGAAAACAATACGACAGGAACAATATTATCCTTATCATTATCAACGAGTACAAGCATTACAACCTGAAGATCATCCTAGAAGAGTTGAATTTTGCCAGTGGTTTTTACAACAGTTGAACAGAAATGAAGATTTTACGAAAATAATTTTAGCTACAGACGAATCCACATTTACACGAAATGGAATATTCAAGTTTCACAACAATCATGTTTGGGCAGTAAAAAATCAGCATGCCGTAAGAAGATCTCATTTCCAACATAGATTTTTATTAAATGTTTGGGCTGGTGTAGTAAATGGCATGCTTATAATTTTTCCACCTCGGCTAACCGGTGACATTTATTTAGATTTTTTTCGACACCATCTGCCAGAATTATTAGAAGATGTTCCACTGAATGTTAGGCAGGATATGTGGTTTCTACATGTCGGAGCTCCACCGCATTTCAGAAGGGGAGTTCGTGAATATTTGAATGAACAGTTTCCGAATATATGGATAGGGAGGAATGGACCCGTTTCTTGGCCTGCACGCTCCCCGGACCTAACGCCTTGTGATTTTTTCTGTGGGGTTATTTAAAACGGTTGGTGTATCATGATGGAAAAGTAAATACTGTGGAAGAACTTCAAGACCGCATTGTAAATGCTTGTGATGTTATTCGCGGACATCCGGATTTTTTTTTTGAGACCTGTCAGAAGTCGTGGGTACGCCGAGCAAGACTATGCATTAATCGGACAAATGGTGACAATTTTGAACAATTTTTGTAAAAATGGAATACATTTTACCGATAATGAATTTTTTTAATTTTAAAAAAACCTATAACTCCCTTATTACGCAACTTAAATTCAGGTGATTTTTGGTATATCGACATCTTTTGACGAGTTCTACAAGCTGTTAAAATAAACTTTGAAAACACCCTGTACAGTAGAAAATTAAACGATTATTTTTTTTAATTAAAGGTATTAAAAATACGTCAAAGGACACAATTTTAAAACATTTTCAGTAGAAAACAAATATGGGTAGTGTAAAATCTTTTTTCTACGACCGTGTATTTTTACCCACTTTCCCGCACGCATTTTAGTTTTGAAAGTGTCACTTTCCCGCACTAGTGCGGGAAAAAATCACTTTCCCGCACTAGTGCGGGAAAGTAAAATTATGAATATTTGGCCTTACCTATTGTATAGTTTTTTTACCTCGGATGTTATAACTATTGTTACAATAGGTAATTTAGTATTTTCCAACGATTCCATTTAATAAAATTTACTTTTTTTCTTGCTTTTTGTTATAATTTTAATTTTTTGGAAAACTTGAATAATAGAGATATTTTTATATACCTTCTGTATATTTTTAAAAGTCAGACTAGGCTGTGACATGTATGGCTTGATATGGTTACTATATGGTAACCAAGGCGTGTTATTGTTACAAAAACGTCAAAGTTGTTTGTTGAAGCGTCAACTGAATTAAAATAAATTAAAGAAATAATGGATTCATCGGATGAAGAGCTGCCCGAAGCCATTTTAAAAGCTGCAAATGAAGCACATTTGGAGGTGTTACCTGCCAAATCACGAGGAAGATATGAAAAACAATACGACCATTTTGTCACATGGTGTAAACAGGAAGGGGTAAAAACCTACAAAGAAGAGATGTTTCTGGCGTATTTTTCCCACCTAAGTAAGTTTTTGAAATCTAATACTTTATGGTCTCGCTATTCGGTGGTGAAAAGTTTAGCAAAAATAAAACAAAATTTGGATATAAGCCAGTTCCATAAGTTAACGTCATTTCTAAAACAAAAAAATGTTGGTTTTCGAGCACAGAAGGCGCAGGTTTTTACCAAAGAAGATATATCCAGGTTTATGTTAGCCCCTGATGAGGTATACCTTATGATTAAAGTGAGTACCATTTTTGCTTTAGCTGGTGCTCTCCGCAGAGCGGAGCTTGTAAATATCACTCTCGATGATATACAAGATAAAGGCAATCTGATAGTTGTGAAAATTTCCGATTCATTCTTCAAGATCATTTGTTTTATGTGAAGAAATAAATAATGGAAACTTTCTGAAGCTGTACAGAAAGTACGCAGGTTTACGACCACCTACCACTCCGCATCGCCGCTTTTTTATTAATTATAAGAAGGGAAAATGCTCAATTCAGTGCGTCGGCGTAAACACCTTTGGTCAACAGAGATTGCTGCATATTTGCGTCTAATCCTGAACGATATACAGGACACAGTTTTAGACGTTCTTCAGCAACATTCCTAGCAGACTCAGGTGAAGCGATAACCAATATAAAACGTCTCGGTGGCTGGAAGTCCACTACTATCGCTGAAGGCTATTTGGAGGACTACGAAACACAGAAGAAAAACATTTCGAATAAAATTCTTTCAAATAGAAATGACTTGCAACCTTTGCTGCCACCGTCATTTTCACCTTCATGCGACCTGCAACCGATGTCACTCCCGTCCACGTCATCTTTTCAATCTACGAGCGTTACGACTATTAACAGCCAATTAACACCAACTAATTCCTCTGTACCGGCAATTTTACATAATTTACAAAATGCTACAAATTGTGTATTTAACATTAATATCCATAATAATTAGTTGTTTTTATTTAAAGATTTGTATATGTTGAAATAAAATAATTTTCCAAAAATAATTTTTCCTACTTTTTTCTATATACGGTCGTAGAAAAAATAATGTTCCTAACTCATGCGTAAAGTGTCTTTCCCGCACTTGACCGCTTGCCCGAACTCCGCTTCGCGTCGTTCGGGCCAACTGCAGTCGCGTGCGGGAAAGTAACACTTTCCGCACTTGTTAGGAAAATAACTATATAAACAAAATAAAAATAGTGCTAAAAAACGCTCTAAATAGAGTTCTAAAAGAATTATAAAATATTTCAAACGGGTACCTATAAAATTGTTATAAGATTATTTAAAAAGATAATTATTGATTAAAAAAATGCTAGAAAATTCAATATAAAAAATTAAAAATAGGACAAAGAGCACAGCTTAAAAACTTTAGAAGATTTAAATAAGTAAAACAAATGCAGGAAAATAACTAAAAATGAATAAAAAATGGGTGCTATAAAATCTTTATAAATTAAATGAAAATACAGTGATAAAAAAACGATTTAAATAGAGTTCTAAAAGACAGTTATTAAAATATTTCAAACGGGTAACTAGAAAAACATTATCAGATTATTTAAAAAGAAAAAATATTGAAATATTAAAAATGTATCGCTAAAATATCGTTATGAATTATTATAAGAAAGTTAGAAAATATAACATAAAAAAAAATTAAAAATACTACAGATTGAAAACTTTATAAAAGTTTTGTTAAAAAAGAGCATAAATAATTAAAATAACTTAAAAAATTTTTTAAATGGGTATTATAAAATCTTTATAAACTAAATGAAAGAAAAATGCTATAAATAGTGTCCTAAAAGATAGCTATAAAACATTTAAAACGGGTAGCTAGAAAATCATTGTTGTAATTTTAAAAATGCAGTGCTAAAAAATGGATATGAAATAAAATAATGCTACAAAATCTTGACTGACTGACTGACTGACCTATCAGCGTACAGCCAAAACTACTGAGCCTAGAAAGCTGAAATTTGGAACATTACGTAAGGATCCGCTAAGAAAGGATTTTTGGAAATTTTAACTTTAAAGGGGGGGGAAATGGGGGGAGGGAGCTTTTAATGAAACTCTTTATTCTTTAAAGTTAGAAACATGAAAATTTAAATTACGGCTACTAAGCATAAATAAATAAGGGGGGGTGGGGGAACGGGGGGTGAAAGTTTGTATGGGACTATCGATTTTTTGTTCTCTATAAAGTTAGAAACATGAAAATTGGAATTGCATCTACTGACTACAAATTATTAATGAAGTGTTTCAGGGTTTTTGGATTTTCATATTTTAAGGGGGAAAATGAAGGGTGAAAATTTATTTTTGAGTATCCATGTTTTTGGTTCTCTTTAAAGTTAAACACATGAAAATTGGAATTTTAGCTACTGCCCAGCAAACATTTTCTATAACATTAGTTATAACTCGACTTTGTTAAAGACGAATTTACGTATTGAGGTAATTATTACGTAAAATTGACTAGAAAAATATACCTCTAATGTAAATTTACCAAATGGTTTTAATTTATATTTACCTAAATTATACCAAGAAATCTACCTTTTACACAAATCTGCTTAAAAGTAACTTTAACCATATCAACAAGGGAAAAACTACTAAAAAAAAATAACCAACAATTACTTCAAAGTTAAATTTCCTTTGTAGTAAAATTAGGTGCCATATTTAGGTAATATCTACCTGTTTAGCAACTAAAAATCGTCTTTATAGTAGAATATCCAACTAAGTAGATTTGGTTAAAAATTCTACGTAATTTTATGCCTCCATAGTAACCTATTTGGCCGCTTTTATTTACTCTCCTTTAAAGTAATATTAGGTCGAGATCGTAGCAAAATTCTACCTGTTTAACTACCTAATTTCAACCAAATAGTCGAATACTCATTTAGTTGACCTATAAGTCATCTTGAAGAAATATTTATTAACTTTGTTGTAGCAATTATCTGAAAAATCTACCACAAAGTAAATTCGACTAAAAACCACCAATTTAAAAAGAGGCATACATGACCTATTTGTAAAATTTATATTATTTAGGTTATTTTAACAATTAGGTTGTTCAGTTACTGTCTTCGTCATTATTCTTAAGAATTTCGGCCATTAAAAAAAAAAAAAAAACATTACAGTCGTAATCTTAATTTACGTGTGGTGTAGATAGAGCTTTAAATGAGTGCGAAAAATAATTAATAAAATGAGTTCGAAAAATAATAAATCATATCGTTATACTTTTTTATCGTAAAGTGAAACGTCTAAAATCTCAAGTACAGAACAACGTGACCTAAATATGTTATATTTACCTATAGGTAAATTTTTTATAAAACCTATAAGTTATTATTTCTTTAAATAGGTAAAGTTAACTAATATGTCGTGAAATTGAAGTTAATTCAACTTAATAAAAAGGTATTTGTAAAATACGTGGATTTCCTTAGTCATAATAACTTTTAGGTCGAATTCGCACAATACGCCATATTTTCTTAACGTAATTGAAGTACGATTCCAAATTTTAAATTTTTAAAATGACCATATCTAGAACATACGAATGAAAATACCGAAAAACGAAACATTATTGATTTTCTAAAGTGATACACAACAAACGTAACATAGTTTTAGCTCATATTATTATTATTATTATTTTTTTACACGATCATATTTTTTTCTTATATTTTTTTAATTAGAGAGTATTTTGGAAAGGCATTGTTATTTTTCTAAGTAGAACTGTTAACATGCACGACAAAATTTTCTTCGCATTAATTTCAACAAGCGTGAACTGTATATTCACCGCAATTACATTACATATATTTTTGTCACCGACATTTATTTATTTTCAATCTTTCATGTGAATTAGGTATATGTTTTAGTTGTGTTGGTGACTTCTTACAATTTTTCTACTTATATATAGATAAAAATACCAAATAAGTATAAAATTTCTTTTCGTACACTTGGAGGCATACGTCATCTGCAAATATTTTGGCTTAGTTAAATCAACGTCGAATTAACGTTATACTGACGTCAAATTTCCCTAGAGAGGTATTACTTATCAAACGTACTGGGCTACTACAATGTGGATTTAGATGTAATTCTACCTATTTTGGTAAATAAAACCAAATTTCGACGTCGTCTTATTCTCCACTTATGTCGAATCCACGTCGAGCCAACGTAAATTTTACTTAATTATGGTTAAATCTAATTTTGCGCCCAAATTTATTATATATAATTTAGGTAGTATCGACGTCAAATTACACCAAAATGTTTGCTGGGTGAGTACAAATTAATAATAATGTGTTTTAGGGTTTTTATATTTTTACATCTTGAGGGTGGCAAACGGGGGGTGAAAGTTTGTATGGGAGTATATATTTTTTTGTTCTCTTTGAAGTTAGAAACATGAAAATTGGAATTGCAGCTAATGAGTACAAATTAATAATGACATGTTTAAGGGTTTTTGGATTTTCACATTTTAAGGAGGAGGGGGGTAAAGTTTATTTGGAAACATCGATTTTTTTTAAAGGTAGGAATTTGAAAATTGGAATTGTAGGTTCTCATCATAAATAAATAATGAAGTATTTCAGGGTTTTTGCATTTCAACATTTTAAGGGGGGAAATGGGAGGTGAAAATTTGTTTAATAGTATGTATATATTTATTTGTTATTTAAAGTTTGAAACATAAAAATTTGAATTACAGCTACTGACTAAAAATTAAAAATGATGTTTCATGGTTTTTGGATTTTCACATTTTAAGGAGGGAAAACGGGGGGTGATAATTTGAATAGGAGTATAAATTTGTTTGAACGTTGGAACTTGAAAATTATAATTGTAGCATAAATAATGACATGCTCTATGGTTTTTAGATTTTTGAATGGTAGTATCTTATAAACTAAATTTAAAAAAAAATAATTATTAATAAAAATTAAATGATTAAAAATTAATAAAAATCAATAAAAAATAATAAAAATTAATAAAAATAAATAAAAATTTATAAAAATTAATAAACAATACAAATTAATAAAACTAATAAAAATTAATAAAAATATAAAAGAATTAAAAGAAAGTTTATGAAAATGTAGCACAAAAGAGCAAAAATAATTAAAATTGCTATAAATAAAAAGAGTACTAAAAAATATTTTTTAATTAAATAATAATAAAAGGCTATAAAATAGTTGTAAATATAGTGCTAAAAATCGCTATAAAATAAAAATAATTGCTCCCCTCAAAAATAGTTTAAATGTAAAAAATCCCATGGAAAATATTAAAATATTATTGAAATGCAACAACCAGAGTTTCAGAAGGTTTTTTTATAACGTTTTTCTTATAACTTTAAAAACATACAATTTTATATAAAAACCATGTTATCGATATTTTGTTATTTTTAACAGGGGCAAAAAAACAGTACCTTACCTGTATTGTCTCATATTATTACCATTTTGAATTTTTTATATTGTAAAATCATATTTTTATTTATTTAGCAATAATAACCCGCCGGCTACGTCACTGACTTACAACCAATTTTTCAATCGAACATTAAAGTCTTTATTAAGTAATTTAATTATTACTTAAAGTTACTCAGACTATGCCCAAAAACTAATTAACATTTCACTGAACCCTGGAAACCATCTAATATCGAAATTGGAAAAAAAATATGTGCGCTTGTCATTTGCAATTCTGTACATTGGCGTATCTAGATAATTTTGCTATGGTTAAACATATTGTTACCATGCAGTAATCTGCGGTTGTTATAGGTAAACGTAAACAAAAGAAGAACTGCAATGCCCCCTAGCACCCTACACTGTGATGCGGTCGTTATAAGTAAGAGTACGAATAAAAGAAGAGTCTACAAATATCTGGATGGCGGAATTTATTTCCATTTCGTGTCTGGAAACATCTGGAACTTTCGAGAAAATCAAGGGAGCTATATACGGCGATGATATTGACGTCAGAGTTGATTGTAAAGGTTTGAGTTTGAAAATAAATTGAATTTATCAATATGTTATAATTTTAACAGTCAACTGGTATTTAAAATTGAAAAATACCTAACTAATATCAATATATAATAGACATTTAAATGAACAATTGAAAAATCGGCTGTTAAACTAAAAAATAACTACCGCCAGGGTCCGAATTTTCGGCACCATCAACATCGTCATCGACGTCAACTTCGTCGCTCTTTTCGCTACTAGAACATTCGCCGTCCTCCATTTCTATATTGTCCTGATCGTCGTCCTTTCGTCTCCGTTTATCGCGGGCCCTTTTGGCGTCCTGGAAAGATAAATTTAACGTTACTTGATTTGATACGTACCCAAAGCGGTCGATCGTAGAGTATTTATTTTCATTTTATTGAAAGTTAACATTAGCTCGTCCATATCGGAAGAGGGCTTTACCTGAAACACAAAAAAAAAACATTATTTATTTATCTGCAATTTATTTCAAAGACACAAGATGACCCATATACATCTAGCCCCAGAGGGGGAAAATCAACAAATGAGAAACCCATTTAGACATTTTTCATCTCTCAAATAGCAGCTATCGTCCACCCATCCATTGTTGATAGAAATATTTTATTCTCAGTAATACATATAGGGATTTCATTTCAAAACTAGCCACCCAAAATAACTTTAAAAATATCTTTAAAACAAAAAAACACGTTAATATATATTTACGGGGGACACATTTTACAAGTATCTGTAACCGTGCAGTTTCATCCCCTAAGCGGTGGTGAATATAACTTCTAAAATTTTAAATATAAAGGGGTATCATGTGATAGCAGGTCTCTTTTTTTCCAATCTTTTGACACATTATTTTTTTAAATCGGATTAATTTTTCATCAAGTTATAACCTAGAAACCGGAAAAAATTAAAAATATTGAATTAAAATGCATGAGTATAAATACCGAGATAAACAAGTTAGCAAAAAGCCTTAAATGTTTTTTGCGTAAGATATTTTTGACCGTAAATTAAAACAATTTATTATTAGTAGATTATTGGTTTCGTTGTGTACTGACAATTTAATTTTGATAATGGTTTATTCTTTACAAAAAGAATTGAAATAATCTTTATTTATGGTGAAGAACAACGCTGTGCACGCAGAACTGCTCGTGTTTTTAATCAGAGACATCCTGATAAAAATGTTAAGCATCAGTACGTGTTGGATTTAGTTCATAAATTTCAAGAAACTGGAAGTGTGTGCAATAAAACTGTAAGGAATCGTAGAGTTTTAACTGAAGCTGCACAAGTTGAGATTTTAGGTCATTTTGCCATGGAATTTTGTTTGGAATGCCTAATTAGTATTACTTCAATTTCAAAAATTTACAAACTGACAGCTTGATTTCAATGTAATTGTCAGTATCGCTAATAGCGGCCTACTAGATAAATTAGTTTCATATTTTCGTTTTATGGCGATATCTAGTTCGTAAAATAATTTTTTGCTGCGAACTGGTTTATTTTGGGCAAAAAATTCAAGGAGACATTTTTTTAGAATGAAACAAGCTATCGGAAATAAAATTTTAAATGGTAAACAAATAATAAGATAAAAAGTTACGTTGGAACGAAATTTTAGGGGTTGCGTTTTCCACCCCTTACAACCATGGGGCAAACCAAATAAATTACTGGCTAAGTGTCTTTTTGGTAGTAGAAAATGTTAGGTTAATTTCAATATTGTAACTTGTTTAGTGCTTATGAAAAAAATTGTTAAACAAATTTTATGTACCCCCTTTAAGGGGCTGTATCTTAACAATGGATGCTCCAATGAAGTTTCTTTATATGAAAGATCCTATCTTTTTTTCGATGAGGAATCACCCTCTTAAATATTTTACACTTATTTAGTTACACCCTGCATATGATGGAAGATCATTGGTATATATTAAAAATAATAGAGGGCCTAGTACGGATCCTTGTGGAACACCTCTTTTCATTAATAAAGGTTTACTAAGTTTATTTCTGTAATATACACTTTGTTGTCTGTTTTGCAAATAAGAAGCAATCATCTTATTTGCAATGCCTCTAATGCCATATTTATCTAGTTTGTTGATTAACAATGTGTGACTTACACAGTCAAATGCTTTAGACAGATCAGTGAATATAGCTGCGCATTGTGATTTGTTTTCTAAAGACTCCTGAATGTTATTCATTAAAGCCAGCATGGCATCTGTAGTTGTTCTCCCATGTCTAGAACCATATTGTTCCACAAAAAACAGGTTGTTGTTTTCAAAGAAATGCACAATTTGTTTTACTATAACACTTTCAAGTATTTTAGAAAAACATGATAAAATATGTATTTGGCGTAAATTTTCAGGTAATGAGTCATCTCCTTTTTTGTGGCCTGGTAGAACTTTGGACGTTTTAAAAATAGTTTTTAAAACAGTTTATCAATTGAGTGATAAAAACAACAATAGGTTTGTTCCAACCCAACAGAAAACCGTACATCGTACGATCATCGTCATGCGTAGTAAATAAAGTCCGTTCCATCCGAGAATTGACGATTCATTGTATCGTCCGGTTAGCGTTTCAACCAAACATGGGACCGTTCGGGAATCGGTTTCTGTACGGTCCTTTCGATACCAAACTAAAAGTTAGTATCGCTTGGATTGACATGCGCACTGCGTACAATGAAACGAGAAAGGCCCGTCTTTTTTGTTTGGATTTGAATTAAATAATTGTTTTTCAGATTTTCTGCTTAATTATGTTTGTTTTTGGATAGTACCTAATTTAATTATGAATGATGAAGAAGGTGATGATTTTCTCTCAGACTTATCGTCTAGTGAAGAGGATTTAGAACTTGCTCTAAATAAACATAGAGTTAAAAATAATAACTATTTAGGTAATTCCTACTTCCCGGCAACTGAAATTGTCAAATGGCATCGTTCGATACTGAAAGTGGTACATTAATTCGTTCCATCCCGGTAGAGTGTGATCCCATCCACTAGACAGTGCCAGGTTAGCGTTTGCGCATAACAAGCTAGTTGAACGATCCCGTGTACCGTTTCGAAACGGTACAAAACTCTTGGTTGGAACAAACCTAATATTTTGGGCGCAGTTTCTTAATAAATAGGTATTATTTTTATATCTTGAGTTCTTTTTGATTTAATGTTTCGTATTATATTTATGGTGTCAGATTCAGTAAAAGGAGCTAAGAAAAGTGATTGATGTTTTTGGTTATAACAAGTTAAGTCAATTTTATTTTTACTGTTATTGAGGATGTCTTCTACTATATCAGATGAATGATTTACAAAATATTTATTAAAGGTTTCTATATCGATTTCAGAGTCTACTTTATTTTTTTATTATTATTTCCTGTTTCATTATTTATTATTTGCCGTAGAGTTTTAGATTTATTGTCTGAATTATTAATTTGTTGAAGTAAGTTAGTTTGTTTTGCATTTTCTAGCAATACATTGTATTTAGTTTTCTCTTATTTATATAATTTCGTATCTGTATACAGATATAAGGAAAGTATAGGAATCATGATTTTTTTCGACCTTGACTTTTCGACGGATTTTTACGTTTTGAGGTCCCCTGAATCCGTTTTAACTATTTTCGCGATGATGTATGTGTGTGTGTGCCTGTATCCAAAATAACTCATGAACGGATACACAGAAAAACACCAAATTTTATACTTAAGCCTTATTCCAGCGTCCAATGAACTGATTAGATTTTGGGCAGAGTCGGAACATCTAGGGGGTACTTTATATTATTATCTATAATTTTTGTTCTATACAAAATTTTCCTAAAATGGTCCGTATTCGAGAAATTTGACAAAATGTAAAAAAAAATAATTTTTTATAAAAATTGTTCAAATAAAAGTTGTTTCTAATATAATTCTCTATAATTTTTATTCTATACATAATTTCTCTAAAATGGACCGTATTCGAGATATTTGAGAAAATGTGTAAATTTCGAATTTTGAAGAAAACTCAAAAACGGACAAAGAAAAAAAACATTAAATTTTAAACTTAAGTTTTATTTTGGCCTGACGTGAATTGATTAGATTTTGGACAAAGTCGGAACATCTGGGGGGATACTTTATGGGAGGCCGTTTTTATATTTTATGGAATATATCTGTTATTTATGTTTGGAGAAGAAAATTGTTCAAATAAAAGTTACTTCTATTATTATTATCTATAATTTTTGTTCTATGTTAAAATTTCCTGAATTGATCCATATTAGAGAAATTTGACAAAATGTGCAAAATTCTAATTTTTATGAAAATTGTTGAACTAAAAGTTGTTTGCGATATTGATCTCTATAATTTTTGTTTATACATGATTTTTCTAAAATGGACCGTAATGGAAAAATTGTAGGAAAAGTGCTAAATTTAAATTTGTCAGTATTTTCGTTTTCAATGAATATCTATAGAAAAATGATTCGAGGTATATGTATGTTGAAAATGTATATATTTAGTTTATCCTCTAAACATTTATAGAGGTGCTGCAATAGGTTGTACAAAATAACCAGAAAAAGCTTGTAATAACTAGATAGGAAAGTCATGTGTTGGACACATCAGATTGTTAAAATAAGAGAAATGTTTAAATCAAATTCCCAAAGATAACATCTCCATGAGTGAATAAAAAACTAATCTGAATTATCTTCAAAATGTATAACACTCCTATAGGTATATATGGCAAATTTTTCAAAAACTACGATTTAAAAAAATAGTTTTCACTAATAAAAAGAGTAGAAAATCTTCTACAATACCATACATTTTCGAGCCAGTTTTTAAAACAATAACAATTTCATGAATGTTTTACAAAATGTTTCAAAGCATATTTGAAAACCAAAAAGAACAAAACAATTTTTTATTTTTCAGACAAAAACATAAAAAACAGTGAATAAATAAATTATAATTAAAACAGTCTAAAAACATAATAAACATTCCCATTAATAGGCACACATGCCGATCACACATGCTGATGTGTGATTATGGCAACTTTTATTAAAAAAAATAAAAACCTTCAATGTTTTATAATTTTTTCATTTTAATCAACAATTTAATTGACATGCATTTATTATAAACCTTTAATCCCACCATTCAAATATTTATAACAATAATAAAGATATTATTTTACTTATCTATTAAGTACCTACATTTTTTATAAAAACAAATTATTATGAAAATGGTGATTTATGAGCTTTTGATAAAAAAAAAGCAATCAAGGCATAACGAGACCTTAAAAAATACTGATTAAGGAGGTCATTAAAATGTTTACTTACTTTGGTTTTGTGCCTTTGTTTCTTTTTTCTTTTACTTTGATCAGCTGTTTCTGTCACTGAAGGTGCACTAGCTTGTGAATGAAACTCGTATGCCTGTGTATCTGTGTTGTATTGCAAATATTGTCCTGTGGTTCCATCATAATATAACCCATATTCCTAAAGAGATCATAATAAGTACAGAAGAACACAAATAATATAATGTATTATAGTTACCGCATTATAGTAATATCCAGTATTATAATCATAATATAAACCTGAAGTTTCTTCATAAACGAAACCAGTTTTTTGCATAGCTATCTCAGCCGCTTCCTTTATATCATCAACTAAACTTTTTTCAGTATTAATATCTGTAGTATCTGTAGCAGACTCTACAATTTCCGTGGAATTTTCTATAAAATTAGTCTGCGTGGCAACATCTTCATTTTTATGCTTTGTCTAAAAAAGTCCAATGCAATTTTATCTTTACTATGAAATAATATTCACCTTAAGTTTATTTCTTAATTTATTAATTTTTTTCAAATGCTTTTTGATTATTTTTTCCAATTTTTGTATGTATTCCAGCACTTCGGGAATATCTTTTAATTTTTCTTTAAATTGTTCATCTAATTCCAGTTTAAAAGGTAAATCGGTTTCGCTGAAAGATGAATCACTATGTTTAGATTCTTTTTGAATTCTTGAATTTTCCATATTTTAATTAATAATAGATTAAATGAAACTAAACACAATTTTCGTCTAAAATCTAAAAAAAGCACTATTTATTTGTGTCAAATATGTCCAATATTTATCTGTCAATGTCAGACTGACATCTGTCACTTTTGGTAGTAGCTAATGTACCGATGCAAGTGCAGCATCACAATGCACTGATATAGTGAATGTGGGTAGAAAAAATAGACTCAAATCGGAAAACTAGACGTGAAATACGTGAACAGGAAATGTCCACAGGGAGGGGCCCTCGACACCCTTATCAGCCGCCTCAATTTATAGTCCCTACTCTACACAATATAGCGCATATGTAAGATAACCTGGTCGTTCTGAAAACAGGGAATTTGGAGAACATACCCAGACAACACACGAAATCCCAGAGATATCCATAGAATATCTTTTGTGGATATCCAATATATCCACAAGATATCAGAAATATTCCGTGGATCTAATATGGATATCCAAATGTCCGTCTATATCCAGAATATAGAAGATATCCTATGGATTATCCAGCAAAATATCTAATGGGTATCTTCCAGACAATACGACAAATCCCAGAGATATCCACAGAATACATTTTGTCGATATCCAATATGGATATCCAACCAAATGTCCGTCTATATCAGGATATAAAAGAATTCGGATATTCAGCAAAATATTTTATGGGTATGTATTGTCACAATTATTCCTTAAATGGAATTAATTTATTTTCATTCGGCTCAGTAAATAATTTAACATCCTGTATGTTAAATTATTTCTGAATAGTAGGTCGATTTCGAAATACTTTTAAATCGTAGAGAATGCATTTCATAGTTTCATAACAATTAAGTTAAAAACTAATGAACTTTGTGCTGACTCGACGATTTTGGAAGTCTTGCGGAATCGAACCTAGTCGGTTGATTTTAGGGGGTCATTGAGAGTTTTGCGGGACGGCAAAAAAGGTGGTCGCAATCGATCACAGAGAAAATAATTGGGGTTTGTAAAATATATATAACATAAAAATATAATTATACAAAATAAATACTAATAAATATTTCTGGGGATAAAATAAAATAAAGTAAAGTAAAAATTGTGACTGCTCCATGACAATGAGGTAAGGACCCCAAATTTTATTATTATTATTATTATTATATCGATTTTTGATTGTCTTTTGAGTCCTTTAATTACGGACATTTAATAAAGTGTTTGTGAATTTTTTATACATGGTGTTTCTATTATTACTAGTTTAGTTCCTTATATGGTAATTTAAGTCACCCGAGGTTTATCTTAAGTGGCGCAGATTCCTTCTAAACCAAGAAGTTAATCTGAGCTTTTTTCTTTCTTCTGTGGTATGGGTATCTTTTAGTAGAGGTTCATAAAAGTTAACGTCGAAAGAAAATAGCAGAGAACAAATATTTTCAACACTCTGCCTTTGATTTTGCCCACTAAGGAGAAAGTCATCCTTATTAGGACTCTTCAGCAATAAATGGAAATTCTCGACTCCAGTCTCTAATGGAGTCTGATTGGGAAACAAATTTCGATCGAACTCAATTACGGCGGGTTAAGCATGAGTAGATGCGAAAGTGGTATCGCCATCTATACTTAGTAAGCAAAATCAAAAATTACATCTAGTGGATATCCACGATGGTTTGCGTTCGCGCCTAGACTTTGATTATTTAGTGGATGTCCATGGGATATTGAATACACCTTAAAAAAATTAATTTTAAATATCTGAACGGTACTATTAGCCACAATGGCGAGCATAATGGCGTAATTTTTTAATAATTTGCTGTATAATTACTATTATTTATGGACATTTGCATGTCTATAAATTACATCTCATGGATATAAAATAGATATCCACCATGGACTGGACATTCAGTGGATATTGGGATGTCCAGTAGATATCCAAAGGATTTGGTGTGCTGTCTGGGAGGTTTAAGTCAGTCGCGGCCTTTAGGTTTTTGGTATAAGTATAACGTTTCGTTTCGATATTACGGTTTAGAATATAGCAATGTTGGTATGTGATGAAAGAAACAATCAGTATAAAGCCCCAATTAGACCTGCTATTGCCTATTTATACTAATAAACACACATTTGGAAACCTTATTCCTTTAAATTGATTTATTTTCAATAAATTTTTTTAATTTCGGAGGTTGGTTTTGTAGACATTTCCAAAAATATTTAATTTATTAATGAAATGAGGTAGAAAGTAGATAAGGACAAAAAGCCATAATAAAGCACACGTGAAAGAATTGTGGGAGGATAAATGTGCAATGAGTGGGAATTCGTGATATTTTTTTATTTTAGCCAACGTTGTCAAATCGAAAATATATTTCCTAGTTACAAGAATTTGCTATGAAATAAATAATATTAAATCGAGCTTTCTTAACGTAAAAAAGTTAAATTTTTATTATTATTTATTTTATTCAGACAACTATAAACTTTTTATAGTATTTTCAGGCTATAACAGTTAACATTTCAATTTATTTTTTTAAAATTTTGTAAACTTTCCTTCATGTCAAATTTCGCGAAAGCTCGACACGTGGCAACATCGCGAAGTGTCTTGCAGTCTGCCACAAATTAAAATTGAGGTTAACTATTGGTGATGTAGGATGTAGGAAGGGTTTTTAAAATTTTAATTGGAGACATTCCAAGAGAGGTGGCACGGTGAAATTATTTAATACTACTTACAAAAATGCTGTAGTAGTCAGTCCAGTATACCAGTTATTATTAAGTGATTGAAATACGAGTAGTGAATAATTCAATACGATGGATCACTGGCCGAAAGATGTGGGGATTTTAGCCCTAGAACTCTATATTCCATCCTCGTACGTGAACCAAACGGAATTAGAAGTGCACGATGGTGTTTCAAGTGGAAAATACACCATAGGTTTAGGTCAGCAAAACATGGGTTTCTGTACAGATAGAGAAGACATCAACTCCTTCTGCCTAACAGTGGTACAAAAATTGATGGACAATTACAAGATTAAACCCCAAGAAGTAGGTCGTTTAGAAGTAGGAACAGAAACAATCATCGATAAATCGAAAAGTGTTAAAAGTGTGTTGATGCAACTATTCGAACCTCATGGTGTTACTGATTTAGAGGGTATAGATACGACGAACGCCTGTTATGGGGGTACAGCGGCTCTATTAAATTCCATAGCCTGGATTGAATCGTCTTCCTGGAACGGCAGATATGCCATTGCAGTAGCCGGTGATATAGCTGTGTACGCTAAGGGTTCTGCAAGACCTACTGGAGGTGCTGGAGCTGTAGCTATGTTAATAGGACCGAATGCTCCACTGGTGTTCGACAGGTAAAAACTAGCAAATTTTGCACTTTTTCAAATTTCTCCATTACGGCCTGTTAAAGAAAAATCATGTAGGGTGAACCGTCCAGTTAATGACCACTTTAGGCAACAGTGATATATACATATTTGTAAATATGTTCGTTTTTAAAAGAAAAAGCAAGGAATAGCTGGATGAATTTGTTTACTAATTTAAGTTTTTTAACATAAAAATGTAAACATGGTTCATTTGGTTAAAATGTTTGATAATTTTGACAATCCTAGTAAATGACCAGTTCCTTTGAGTAAATGACCAAATAAAATACCAGTAAATGACTACAAAACTACTTTATTGTCTAAAAGAAAACATAAATACTTAGTTTAAAAAAATTAAGACAGTGTTTCATACTTTTCCATTTCAGGATCTGAATACACATGTCAGCATTGGTGGTTCAATCTTTTTAATGACATCCTCTTCTTTATACCATATTTGGTCATTTTTTCTGGCCATTTCCAATTTTGTGTACTTTTACACATGACTCGCACTTCATATTCTCCTCTTTGTTTTCATATCAACATTGGTAAAATAACTGTTCTCATATTTGGCAATCATGAAATCAGCAATGGTAAATGTAGTTGGTGGCATAGATTTCATGATTTCATTTTCATCCTGGTTGTCTTGTTCAATTTCCTCTAAAGATTCTTCATCTGAAATATTCGAATCACTTGAACTTGAAGAAGATTCTCTTCTCTTTAACTTTTTTGGCCTATTTTCTTTTTGTTTTGTTTAATTCTTCAGGTCTACATTTTTTTCCTCTCTAAGTTTTTTCTTTGCTCTTTTAATTCTTCAGCAATTCTTTTTTGTTCTTAGGGGCTTTTTCTTTAACACTTTTTTTAGTGGCAATTTCCAACTTTGGAAAGTGTAAGTGTTCCTTCCAGGAATCTTGGACTTTAACGAGATTTTTTTGAGCTAAAATTTAAATCCAATTGTGTTCTTTTGACTTATTTTCCTCATTTTGATTTTCAATTTGGATGCTTTTATTTTGAGTATTGTCTTGGTTTTCTACATGTTCCATTTCTTTCTCAATTTGTTCACATATATTTTCAATTTTTTGGGTAATCTCTGGGGCACTTTCTTGATTTTCTTTATTTATATCATCTACATTTCTAATTTCTTCAACTTCCTGATAATCATCATTTTCTGTGTCCATCATTATCAGAACATTATTTTTCATATTTTCTCTTTCGTCTTCTAATGCAATATAATTCTTGCCATTTTCTTCATTGGGGTTGTCTTGATTTTCTGCATATTTTTTCCATAATTTAAATAATTTATCAATATTTAAAACTTTTTGTGCTTTTCTCCCTTCTCTCCATGTTTTTAAGGTCTCTGGAGAAATTTCACTTTCTAGAATTTTTAAAAATTTAGTTTTATCAATTCCACTCTGATTACTCTCTACATTATTGTTATCTTCTTTTAGTGCTGCCTGACAAGTATTCATACATTTTGAAAAAACAACATTATTTGCATTAAATGGAAATATGCTACATGCCCTAAAGGCGTTTTGTATGGTTTCAATTTTGGCATTTTTAAATGCTTGTGTAAAAAATAGGTGCAAAATATACTTTGGTTAGAGATTTTCTTGTTTATATTTCTGACACTGCTTCCTCCAGGATACTTTTAGAGGTCTAAAGATACCAACATCACATGGCTGTAGTATGTGTGTAGCATTTGGTAATAGACAATATAAAATAATTCTTTTTTCTCGGCAAAAGTGGCTAGTTCAGGACTGATATGTGACTTATGTCCATCTAGCAGAAAGAGAACAGGCAATTTTATGTTATTATCTAACAGCCATGGATAGAAATTATTCGCCACATACTCAAAAATGTAGGACCAACCATCCAACCTGTATCACTTCGACCAATATAAAAATTATCAGCAATAGAGTTAGCAATGTCTCTAGGTATTCTTTTGTATGGATATATTATAAGTGTTGGAGCTACTTTTCCACTGGCAGGAAAATTTGCTAATACAATCAGGCACTTTTTTTCTTTTCCAAGCAACATCATAAAAATTTCTAAAATGTTTTGGCCCTAGCACCTTTCTTGTTTTGGGGCATAATTGCACCCCAGTCTCATCAGCATTATAGACCCTATCAACATCTTCAAGAACATCAACAGCATCTTCTTCTATTAAATAACTTTTAAGATCCTGAAACCACTTTCTGATATCTTGCTCAGTGACGCTAGCTCTAGCTTTGGAAATAATTTCAGCATTTCTTTTCCCAATATCTGGCTTTACTTTTAAAAATCCTTTTAGCCATTTGTCACTGGGATGGTTGTTGTTGAATGGATTAGGACGCTGGGTTTCTTCCATTACCTTTTGTACGGCATCTTTCACTTCATCTGGATGCATAGGAAACCCTATTTTTGCTTTTTGGATTATCCAATTCTCCAACATATCTTCTTCCTGAGCAGCAAGATTCTTGGTGGGTCCATCTTTCTTACTGAAACATCGGATTTTCCATGAAGTTTATTAATTAAAGTGCCTTTTGGAATTTTAAATTGTTTACTGGCTTTAGTAGCACTAATTCTTCCTTCTTGGACTTCTGTCACTGCAGCTTTTAGATCTTCAATGGAATACTTAAATCTTGTATAATAATATGCTCTATTGGGTGCTTCTGTCATCTGAAAATAAATGTTACACAATTGCTTTACTGCACAAATAATATTTTAATACATAAACAGCAAAAAGTCATTGACTAGGCTAAATATCCAGTACTTAAATAACCAGAAGAGCATTTAGATAATAAAAGTGGTCATCTATAGGCCAGTCAATTCCCTCATTATTTACAATGCTTGCATAAAAGAAGCATCCATATAGTGATGCGCCAACCCAGTAAATGACCACATTCGGTCATTCACTGAATTTCTCAGCTTTAGCATTACCTATTATTGACCATTTAAAAAATAAATGCTTTTTGAGCTTATATTAGTATTACAGCCTAAAAAATACTAAATTTGATCTTGTTTCATGCAGTTTAGTTCAAATAACATAACAGTTTTACAACTCCAATACATATTTTTTACAAAATAAAAAACACTTAGCTCTACTTACCTTAATTACTTGTGGTTACTTGAGAAGGAAACAAAAACACATTCATGCACTTTTAACTGACATTTGTAAACTACCGATTATGAGCAGTGTTGTCAAATGTATAAAAAAAATTGAAAATTAGGTGAGGATCAATTTGGTGTATAATATGATGCCTTAGGTTATTAAAAATTCTTAATAAATCATAAATCAGTAAATATTGGTCATTTACTGGGACGTGGTCAATAACCAGACGGTTCACCCTATAGAACAAAAATTATAAAGAATAACATTACAAACAACTCTTATTTAAAAAAAAATTCTTCTCTAATTTATAAATAACAGAAATATACCTTAAAATAGAAAACCAACCCTCTATAAAGTACCCCCAGATGCTCCAATTATGCCCAAAATTTAATTGGGAGGAGTTTCAAATTTAGTCTTTTCTTCTTTATCTATTTTCGAGTTATTGTGGATATAGATATCATTGTGAAAATAGTTGAAATGGATTCAGGAGAAACCAAAACAAATTTGCACCCGGAAAAATAATGATTCCTAGACTTTTTTACTGGATATAAATATATCTATATTAACCATTTTTCTGTGATCAAACTAAAATCCAAAAGATCTGTGTATAAAAAATAATACAACTAACTAAAAGACTTAATATCACAAGGTGAAACAAATAAAATCTTAATCTAGGTACTTAAATGGAGTACTTTACCTGAAATTGTAAATGTAACCTTTCAAAAAAAATTAATAACAGATTCTGAATTGATTTTGGGCAGCAGTATAAAATTTATATCTAGCAGTTCACACAGCAAGCATGAGCTAGTGTTCAACATTTGTGTGGTGCATCTTTATCGTTATTTGACTGGCACAGTTAACACTTGATACTTTTAGTTTCTAACATAATTTTAACAATATTTATTATTTCCTTTATTTAGCTAGTTTGCTAATATCACAATATACAAATTTAGTAAAAATATACATATAAGTCAAAACATAGATAATTTCGATACAATTAAAACTAATTAAAATTCTATAGGTTGCTACTGTTTCTGGAGAAATATTCATCAATTAAAAAATCTGTCATTTTGACTTTAAATGTAGTTACAGACTTTACTGATTTAAGTTTCTTTGGAAGTGCATTATATTGATTTAGACCTTTAAAAAATAGTGAATTTTGTGTTGCACTCTTAACAACGGTTTCAATATAAAAGTTATTTCTGTTCCGCATTGGATAATTGTGCACATTAGAGTGATAATTAAGCTTCTCTTTTAGGTACATTGGAAGTAACCCGGGTTTGGTTTTATAAATAAAAATTAATGCATTCAACAATAAGAGACTTGATTGGCATCCACCTCAAAGTTTCAAGCATTAGATTAATGGAAGTATATTTTGAATAGGATAATATTATTCGCATAGCCCTATTCTGCAGCTTCTGTAGTCGGTTCAACTCATTTTGTTTTAGTAAAAAGAGTATTGTAGAGCAATAATTAAAGTGAGGTAGAGTTATAGTATTATATTTAACATATTTAGTCCACTGTGATAAGCCAAATGAACTTCTAAATAGGAAATGTATCTTAAATACAATAGTTTTGATAACAGTGTTGGCATCATCTATGAATCTCATCTCCTTGTCAATCATTACCCCTAAGTATTTGAATTTTTCTACTAACTGTATGGAATTTCCTCCAATTGTTATATTGTTTATCAACAAACTGTGTATAGTTATAGTTGCTACTTATCAGCATACATTTTGTTTTATTTGTGTTAATTTTCAACAAATTATTGCAGCACCATTTATAATCATGTTGCAGTGTTTCATTAACAACTCTTACCAAGTTATCTGAATCCTTACAAGAAAAATATATTAGAGCATCATCAGCAAACAGGTGAATGTCACATTGACCCTTGAAATCAACAATGTTATTGATATACACTAAAAACAACAGGGGACCCAATATACTTCCCTGTAGAACACCTATGATATAGTTAATTTCCTCTGAAAAAATGTTATTTACTTTTAGCTTTTGTTTCCTCTTAGATAATCCACACACCACTCCAATGCTTGCTCTACTATACCTATACTTTTCAATTTTTTTATCAAATGCTTTTGATCAATAATAATAATAATAATAATAATAATAATTTCTTTATTAAATAAATTATTACATTACATTTGCACCAAGAAGGCGAAGATTAGCTGAAGCTACTCTTTAACTCTTAACCTTCTTGGTTTACAGAAGAAAATGAAAATAAATAAATGAAAAAATGAAAAAGTAGTTAAAAAAGGACAAAAGCATTAAAAGAGTTGTCAAACAATAGTAATTAAGTAAAAAATATAAAATAGAATTTAAATTAAATGTTCAGAAAACAATTATTTATTGCCTGTTAAGGTCTATGCCCACTACACCGGATCATACTATGACCGTGACCGTACCGGCATAGGCAGAAAAATATTCTTTGTATAGATTTAAATGAGACAATGCCCACTAGACCGGCCCGGCATCGACCACACCATCCTCATTTGAATCTATACAAAAAAAAAAAAAATCAGGTCCGGGCACGGTCATAGTATGGTACGGTATAGTGGGCATATACCTTTAAGGAGAATTTTTTTAATAGTGTAACGAAAATTGTTATTTGAAGGTAGATACATAAGATGCTGAAACAAATTATAAAACTTAACTAAATTATAGGTAAAAGAACGCTCAAACAGTGCAGTAGAATGGTGTGGCATTGTAAGAGTATTAAATCGGATGTTACAATTGTGGACGGCATTTCTAAAAATTACCTTTTCAAACAAGTATAAAGGAATCCTATTTTTAAATAAACGGTACAAGAAAGTTAGAAAATGTAGTTGAAATAAATTGTTAACTTTTAACCACTTAAGTCATTAATGTTAAAAAATATGTGATCATATTTCCTCAGATTAAAAATTACCTACAAGTGTTTTGTACAAGTTGAAGCTGGTTTTGTGAGGTTTTATCAATGCAAGGGTAATCAACAGTCTCGAATGCTCCTTGAAGATCTATAAAAACTGCCAATGTTAGATAGTTTTTATCAAATTTTTATTTCCAATCATATAAAACACACTGGATAGCTGATTCACAGTAATGTTTGCTTCTGAAGCCTGATTGTATTCTAGTAATAAGTTTATTTTGTTCTAAAAAATTAACAATTTGTTCATAGGCGACCTTCTCAATGATTTTTTCGATACAACTTAAGGAGGTCCTTTCGCAACCAATGTTAAATAAAAAATATTAGATTATGACTAAAATTAATTTTTTTCTAATAGTAGATGTCCTTATTTATCTAATAGTGACCTTTTAACTATACCTTACCGTGCAAATTTTTGAGAATTTTTTTTTTAAAATGTGTGTGTTTGTACAGTGTCTTATGAGAAAGTAAGACTTTAACAACAATTTTCGAATTATAATTAATTTTTCTATTATTTATTGATTAGATGGAGTAGAAAAAAACTAAAAATAAGGTTTTTGAAATATTTAGGTTTTGTTTTTTACAATAAAATATATAGGTTACCGTGGAATTTATTGAGAAATTATTATTAAAAAATCACAAAAAATTTTCAACTAGGTTACTTGAAAATTTTTTGTGATTTTTTAATATTAATTTCTCAATAAGTTCCACGGTTTACTATATATATTTTATTGTATAAAACAAAATCTAAATATTTCAAAAACCTTATTTTTAGTTTTATTCTACTCCATCTAATCAATAAATAATAGTATAATTCGAGAATTGTTGTTGAGGACTTACTTTAGTTAATGTCATTTGTACTACTTTTATTTTTCATTGCAAAAAGAATGTCTCTTAAAGAATCCACCGTACATAGTTGAAATTTTCCAAGAAAATGTCCTTTGTGTCTGTCTAAAATTTGATAATTTGGTATTGTATGATCAATACTAGCAATCGATTGGATACTGTCTATGTAAAATTTATTAAGATCATTTGGCATGTCAAAAATATTTTTTATAATAACATTATTTTCTAGTTAAAGTTCAATTAAGTTATTCGACTTATTATTTTTTGGAATCAGACATTTAAGATATTTCCACATTTCCTTTGAATTTCCCCTACTTTCGTAAACATTTTTCTCTATGTGTTTACTTTGTTAACTATTTATCAGGCCCCAACAGGTAATCTTGATACGTTTTTTAATAAGATGTATATGCTTCTTAATTATTGTTATAGTCATTTCAAATGTATCATAATTTGTGGAGATTTCAATATTGATTTTTTAAAAGATTCACGAGAAAAAGTATTATTAGTTGATTTGATGGAGTGTTTTAACTTGCGTTGTTTAAATAGAGAACCAACTAGAATTTGTACTGACAAAAACGGTAAAACGTCGCGTACTAAAATTGATTATTTTTTCACAAACTACCTTTCTACATATACGGAAACCATGGTAGACCTCTGTATTGGAGATCACCTAGCAATTGACGTGTCATTAAATTATATAAAGGAAAAATGTTATGTAACTTAGACTTATCAGAGGCGAATTTACTTAATCTGCAGCAAAAAATAAGTTCTGAAAATTTTGATTCTGTGTATGAATATTTTGATAACATAAATCTTGCCTATGAAACATTCCTAAATATTCTAAATTACTATATAGAAGTTAATTGTCACAAGAGCTGTACAGACAAATAAAAAAAATAACTGGATAACTCGAGATATTTTGAGGATGGGAGCTGATATAAGGAATTTATTTTGGTTAGTAAAAAATCCTAATGATGTGAATATACATATTAGATACAAAGAAGCAAAGAGACAATATCTGTACCATCTGTGAATAAGTCGGTAAGTCAAATATTATAGTTTTTCAGTATAGCCATGTTAAACATTTTGACGTTTTTGAAAGATACAAATTTTAAGTTATTTCGTTTTTTTTAGAAATAGGATGTTATTTATGCAACCAACATTGTAAATAATTATATCAAATTATATTACAGTAAAAAATCTGACTTACCTATTTATTCACTACAAATTTGTGTATTGTTGAGTAATTGACTTATTCTAGTGCAAATAAACGGGACAATTTTTTTTATATTTTATTTATGAAAAGCAAAGTGAACTTAAAATAACATATATTTTGATTAAAAAAAAAAAAAACTAAAATACTACTGATCATTTGGATCAATCTCTTCTTAATCCGGGGATAGCTGTAGTTACCGGTTTTGGAACAAAAAATTTGAGAAATCCAACTATTCACAGCGTCTTCTAAAGTAAACTATTGCGAATTTGAATAAACCATTTATTCAACAGAGAGAATGAAAAGAGCACTATAGATATCTGTAGATATCTTATTTTTACTAAAATTTGACTTATCCACTTATTCACGGATGGTACAGATATGTCAATAATATAAATGGAGCAAAAAGATCTCATTTTCAAAAGGGATTGCACAATAAAACTTTTCAGCAAAAACAAAAATATTTATGGAAACAGGTAAATCACCAAGATGGTAAAACATCAAAGGTTCTCAAATTAAACAAATTGAAGTAGGAGGACTGTCAATTATTGAACCAAAACAAATAGCTAAAGTTTTTGCAGACCATTTTGCCACCTCCACAAAAAAAGCACTACAGTCTCATTTCAATGATTTGAATTTTAAAAATTTTACTGCGTCGTGTGTCTCTCAGACCTTTTACTTCTCTCCTCTTGATCATCGTGATTTAATTGAAGTTATTAAAAAATGTTAACTCTATGGGCATTGACTGCATTTCCACAAAGATAATAAAACGTATTAGTCATCACATCTCTCAAATTCTAGCAGACTTAATTAATCAGTCTACTCAGCTAGGTATTTTCACAGATTATCTGAAAGTAGGATATGTAACTCCTATCTTTAAAAAAGGTGATAATAATTTAATTGATAATTATAGACCTATTACAGTGCCTACTAAGCAAAATCTTTGAAAAGTGTGTCTACAAAAAAATGCTAATATTTCTTAAAAAATATGAAATAATATGCAAAAATCAAAATGGATTCCTTCCAGAAAAATCTACTGAAAGTGCAGCAATAGATCTTTTTAATTTCATACATACTTCTATCGATCAAAAGTTGTTTGTGGGTGCCCTTTTCTTTGATTTCATAAACGACCTTCTCAATGATTTTTTCGATACAACTTAACGTACTAATAGGCCCTATATTTGTAGCTTTATTTGCATTTTTTGTCTTTGGAACAGGCACTACCATAGCAATTTTTAGAGCATTAGATATTTTTGAAATTTCTAATGACGAATTTATCAAATTTAAAAGTGGTTCTGAGAGGTTGGGAAAACAGTTTTTTAAAATATTAATGTTAATGTCATTTGTACTACTTTTATTTTTCATTGCAAAAAGAATGTCTCTTAAAGAATCCACCGTACATAGTTGAAATTTTCCAAGAAAATGTCCATTGTGTCTGTCTAAAATTTGATAATCTGGTATTTTATGATCAATACTAGCAATCGATTGGATACTGTCTATGTAAAATTTATTAAGATCATTTGACATGTCAAAAATATTTTTTATAATAACATTATTTTCTAGTTTAAGTTCAATTAAGTTATTCTTTGCAATCAGACATTCAAGATATTTCCACATTTCCTTTGAATTTCCCCTACTTTCGTAAATATTTTTCTGTATGTGTTTACTTTTTTCTGTTCTAATTACATATGTTAACTGCTCTATTTCTATGCATTTCGTATTCATTCCAATTATTTTCTGTGTTTTCTTGCGAATAATTTTTATATGCAAGGTCTCTGTACCTTGTGGCAGCTTTTACATTTTCATTTTTTGTATTTAGGAAATATATTTATTTGTTTTTTTGGCACTACAGAATCTAATATGTTTAAAATATTTGTTACAAAATTATCATATTTTGCATTATAGTCCAATTAAATAACGAAAAAAAGCCCCTTCGAGCTTACATTAATTTGTAATTGGATGAAACAAAAAGGACCTTGTGTATTTTGATGTGATCTTTCCGAAAAAAAGAAAAAAAAGATGTAGCAGTTTTTCAATTTTTTTTAAATTAGGAAAAACCGGGTTTTCAGGAATTTTCCATTGTAAAAATGCTAATTATCTGGGCAAGTATCATTCCGATAGTGAAAATAAATGCACCATTCGAAAGAGGAGGCAAAAATAGTTCGGAAATTCATTGCACAGGTAGTTTTAATGGCGAATTTCTCGCCGCCAGAAGTGCTTTTACCAAAAAGTCGTTTTTTCGTTTTTTTGATCAGAACCATGGACATGAAATTTGCGATGAATTTGTGGCGAAATTATAAATGTTAGACATATGTGCCCATGAGAGAAGTTGCGTATTTTTTTGTTGGCTCTCAAATAAAATAAGTCCCGCGGCGAAATCTGGAAGGAAACCAGAGGCGTAGTTTTTTTTAAATTTTTTTCCCATGTGATTTTTTCCGGGTTTTCCGAAAACATCTAACAAAATAAATATATTTGAAAAAACTAACTTCGCCATCGAAAAGAGCACAAAAAAATACACAAAAAGGTATACTTTAAAAATGTTAGGAAATTAATCCTAAGCCTGAGTGTAAGTTCCAACTTGGTGATAAGCTTGCTTTTTGTTCGCTAATATCTGGTAATTCTATATTTTGCACAAAACTCAAGAAACGTATTATAACAAGTCAGTAAAATACAATTTAATAAATTTTAAGCCTAATAAATTTAGATATGCAAGAAATTTAAAACTGGAAATCGCAAAAAATCAAATTACAGTAATGTAGTGTATACACGAGTTTTGGATCCCGCGGAGCGCGTGTAATGGGACTTTTGTCGGGAGAATTCTACAACTTAGAAGAAACATACACACTTTAAACTTTGTATACACATTTAGAAAACATGAAATTTGGGTTTGTTTAATTTTCAGACAAAAAAACTAAAAATTGTCAATTTTAGGCAACTTTTCTCAAAAACCGTGTTTTTTGGTCGTCACTCAATGAACAGTTGTCAAAAAAATAGATAAAATATATTTGCAGAATTTTCCGTAATGTAATCGTATTCTAGACACAATAGAGTACTCAAAAAAAAAAAAAGTTTTGAGCCATTGGGTGCATTTTTGGCATTTTTTTGCCACTTCAAACTTTCGAAAAAAAGAATTATTTTTAAAAAAAAAAAAAAAAAAATATTTAATTGTTTGATATCTTAGCCAATTATGGTCCGATGTCGGTGAAATTCACACACACATAAGATTTCACATTTAAGAGTAAGCTTTGTAAGTGGCATTAAAAAAATTCAAATAGTTTGGCCGTTATAGGCAAACAATGAAATTAGGACCGCGGTGCATTTTGCCCTTACGCCATATGCCCAATTTTGGGATTTCTCTTGCCCCCTTCTGGGAATCACTAGTCACATCTCTTAAGTTCAAAACGCATTTTTGTTTTTTCAAATATCTTAATTTTTACCAATGTTATAAAGAATTTAGTGTTTGAACATTTAACAAATTCAATTTTTCGACCTTCGTCGCCTCAAAATACTAAACAAATTTCAATCGTCCATACCGCGAGAACGGTGCATCGGATCAAAATTTCTCAAGAGATATAAAAATTAGCATTTTTCCTAAGCTTTCAAATGTCGTAAACTGCGTTTTAAAAATATTGATTTATTTTCGACATGCGCCTGCGCAAAATTGAAAAATTGACAAAATCCAAAATTTCGGCACTTTCGAAAAACTGCTACATTTTGTTTTGCCTTTTTTCGAAAAGTTCACCTCAAAATACATAGAATTCATTTTGTTTCATCTAATTACAATTTAATGTAAGCTCAAAACCCGTAATTTAATTCGATTATTAATGTCATAAATATGATAGTTTCATGCTAATGTTGAAAGTTTGTTATTAATTAAATCAAAATTTAAGTCCTTACCTCTGCTTTTAATTTCAAAAACAGATCGCCCATCGCTATTTAATAGCACATTTGTTAAAAGCATAAAATGATCTGAAATTCTTGGTGTTTTGATAACCTCAGTTGAAACCGAGTCATTATTTGTTATAACTAAATCTATTAGTGTACCTCCACCACTTCTATTTGGTCTTGTGCATTCTGTAACAATATTTTTTTAATCCAGTATCAATCAAAATATCACTTAATTTCACACTGTAAGTGTTTTTAGTCAACAGATCAATATTAAAATCTCCAGAAACAATAACTATTTCAGAATTATCACATAAATTTTCTTCAGCCCAAATGCTAAAACAATCTAAAAAATTTATACAGCTACTGCTAGGTGACCTATATAAAGATACAATTAAAAACATTTTTGTTTCCTAATATTACCATCACAGAAACAATCCAACAAATTTTTGGAACACAAAATTTAAAATATTTTAAAACCTTTAGTTCACTTTGTACATAAATTAAAGCACCCCCTGTGTGTCTACTTTCACTGTCAGCTGTATAATTTTTGTATCCGTCAATGACTATTTCTGAATCATAAATATCCTCAGTCAAGCAAGTTTCAGAAACACATACTAAACTTGGTTTTTTTGACAACACATAATTAGAGATTTCATCAATGTGGGTCACCAAGCTCTCAGCATTTTAATATAATATATTTATTGTACTTTTTGATTTGGATCTTGAGTTTGAGACTTTGTGGGAAAATCCTTATTGAATGTGGGTGTGATAGATACATTATCAAAAGAAGGAACAGTTAAATTATTTAAACCTGTCAAATCTATGGAACCCAAGTTTCTATTATTTATAGTGGCCAAACCAAAAATGAAATCTCTATTAAATTTAGAGCTTTTCCATTCTCACTAATAATAGAAACTGGCACTGACAAAAAGTACAGTTCCAAGAAATTCGAACAGTCAAACAAAAACTTCATTGTGTCTCTTATTACCAAATGCGTTAATTTTTATTTATAAAATCAAACACGGGTTACTTCCAATGTACTTAAAAGAGAAGCTTAATTATCACTCTAATGTGCACAATTATCCAACAAGGAACAGAAATAACTTTTAAATTGAAACAGTTGCTAAGAGTGCAACACAAAATTCACTATTTTTTAAAGGTCTAAATCAATACGCACTTCCAGAGAAAATTAAATCAGTAACGTCTGTAACTACATTTAAAGTCAAAGTGACAGATTTCTTAATTGATGAATATTTCTCCAGAAACAGTAACAACCTATAGAATTTTAGTTAGTTTTAATTGTATCTAAATTATCTATGTTTCGACTTATATGTATATTTTTACTAAATTTGTATATTGTGATATTAGCAAACTAGCTAAATAAAGGAAATTATAATAATATATAAATCTTTGCGACGTTTTTCCGTCCATGAATCTTTATTCCACACTATAAACTCTGCCTGCCGTGCTTTACTACTACTTATTGAAGATTTCTTTCTTTCTTTTACAGAGGGGTACGTGCGACTTACGTTAAACACGCCTACGATTTTTACAAACCTGATCTAACTTCAGAATATCCAGTCGTCGATGGTAAATTATCGATACAGTGCTATCTGAACGCGTTGGATCAATGTTATCAATTATATAAGAAAAAAGTGGCCGAAAAGACCCAAAAGAAAGTTAATTTGAGCGATTTCGACGCAGTATTATTCCACACGCCCTATTGCAAGCTCGTACAAAAAAGTTTAGGAAGATTATCTTTAATAGACTTCTTACAGAATCCGAATAACGTTGGTGGGTTAGAAAAATTCAAAAATATCAAATTGGAAGACAGCTATTTCGATAGGGACGTAGAAAAGGCCTTTTTGGACGTCAGTAAACAGTATTTTATAGATAAAACCAAACCGTCTTTACTAGTAGCATCGCAAGTGGGTAATACGTACACTTCATCGTTATACGGAGGTTTAATTTCGCTATTATCGACTAAATCGTCTCGAGAACTATCTGGTAATAAAATAGTGTTGTTTTCTTACGGTTCTGGGTTAGCAGCAACGATGTTTTCCATCACCGTTAAACCTAATGACGCTTTGAATAAAATCGTTTCACATTTGGGGTCTCTCAAGAGGCATTTGGAGCAGAGACAGAAAGTAGACCCGATGAAGTTCGAGAAGTGCCTGGAATTGAGACAGGAGACCTGTCACAAAGCTCCGTATGAACCAGTGAGTTGTGTAGATGGGTTCTTTCCGGGAACCTATTATTTGACCAAAATAGATGAAATGCACAGGAGGTTCTATCAGAGGGTACCGAATGTCATCAATGGGTATTCCTAGTATTTACTTAGGTATCAAAAATGGTTGATAGTATTATTTTAGTTGTAATAGAATGATGTAGAGGCAGGGTTGGAAAAAACCAGGAATAAAAAAATATAAGTAGGTTTTTAGTTTATTATGTCAAAAGTTATTATTAATAAAGTTAAACAAAAAAGTATCAATATCAATGGTGAAGGAAAATATAACCTAAACGTTAAAAACATTAGTAAAATTGTAAATTCTAAATGTTTATCTTAAAAAACCTAAATTTGTTAAATTTTCACTTTTAAACCTAAAAAACCTAGGTGCAAAAAACCTGTACCACCTGCCAACCCTGTTAAAAGGTGTGCTGTATTTTTTTGAAACAAAAATGGTGCTCTTTTTATGAAATTATTTTTAAAATAAAAAAAATTTCATAACATATTTTTGTACAGTTTGGAAAAAATATATTTTTAAATCGTGTTAGAGCAAAGGAATATTCGAAATATACAAAAATTTGAAAAAAAATTGATTTTATTTATTTGAACTTAAAATTGTTGGCTAAAATATTACTGTTTAAAAAATATTTTAAATTGTATTTTATTTGTTTTTAAATTACGGGGGAGATGCAATATTTTTTCAATAAATTTTAATATTTATTTTAAAATATAAAAATTAATAATTTAACATTTTGGTGTCCTCTCTGATATAAGCATCAAAATTATTTTAATTAATTTATAATTATTGTTAATAAAAATGATTTTTCTTATATGTATGTTGTTTTTTTTTTTCAATTTAAATCGGCAATTATTTATTTATTAATTTTTTCTATATTAATTATTTTTGTTCATGTTTAAATAAGTGAATAATTTAAGATAAAATTAATGAATAGAAATTTATTAAAACAGTGGTACGAATTTTTACAAATGCCGAATTGTAGTTCAAAGTTTTAGATTATCTGCCAGTTACAAAATGATACAAATTGCAGTCTAAATAAAGGTACAATTTTAAATATGTATGGATGTATCTTAAAAATCATTTTTAAAATATTTATAAGTAGATAAGATTTACATTAATTACAAAAATAATATTATCTTAATGTATTCTTATATACGGGGTATCCCAAATTATATAAAACGGAGACAGGTTAAAGATCTCATAATTTTAAGCAAAAAGGTTCATATTAACAATTGTCCGATTTTCATAATTAGTAAAGTTACTGGTGGTTCAAAATTGAGAAAAATTATACATTTTCCGTTGCACGCTATTTGTGATATTTGATATTTTCTTGGTTTTTTAATTAGTTATCTAACTTTTACATCTCTTGACTTTTGATCGAATTTTGATCTATAAATTGACACATTTTAACAACTTATAACTCGAGAATTAAAAAAGATATCGAGATGCAGTTTTCACTAGACCTTCTACATTTACTTCAAGTTTTTCTGGAAAGTGCCGAAAAAAATAACGAACTTTTTTGAATCAAAATTGAGAGCTTATTTTAAATAGAACACCCTATAATTTTTAACATCCTCGGAAAGACCATTTCTTCCCCTTTCCAAAAATGTATACATTGTAAGCATTTACTTTAAATTTTAGGGAAACATTCACTTTTTTATGCAACCATGTCAATAACTTCCAAACGTAAAGTATCATAATTAATTAACTTATAATTTGGGAGTAAGGCAATGTATTGATAAAAGGTTTTCACCAAAATTCTTGGAAATGTTTAAATTTTTTTCTGACATAGTTGCCAAATCTTAAACATTTCGTATCTCTCATAGTCATTAGATAGTTTATTTCTTCGCCTTTTAAAAAAAGTCAATTTTTTATAATTTTTTTATTGCTTTAATAGGTTTTAATTTTAGGTAATTAAATCAATGTTAACGGTGTCTATTACATTTTGGTGGCACATATCGAAATATAAATTGACGTTTTACATCGAACGATACTGTTTTTCATTGCCTTGTCCCTTAGGTATAAATTTCAGAATAATATCAAGTAATGATATTTTACTTATAAAGAGAGAGGGGAGCACCTCATACCACACGGATTTTTGTGGCGTAAGGGGTGTCCCACCATGTTGGTACCTATCTGAATTTTTATTGAATACAAAAAATATGTACTAAAACATTAATAAATTAATTGTTGAATATGGCCTCCATTTTGTTCAATACATGTATGCAGACGCATTAAAAAATTTGTAAATGCATTTTGCGGCATTTCTGGGGTAATTGTATTAAACACATGAATTATATTATTCCTCAGTTCAGTTAAGTTTGTAGGTGTTGGATCGTAGCATCTTTCCTTAACATACCCCCATATATAAAAAAATCTGGTATAGTTAAATCCGGAGAATATGGAGCCTAACCTAACCTTACCTGTTTTTCTGAAATTTTTATTTATAAAGGGATACATTTGAAGCATATTTTTTAACCTGCATTTTCAACCCCTTGGTGGGGACAATCACATCCTTAAAAATAGGGAGAAGGCCTAAATATTTTAAAGGGCAAACAATTTATTTTCTTATGATACCCTATTTATTGGATTTTACTTGAACAGTTAATCCGAAAACGGCTTTAGAAACCTCAACCCTGCAGTTTTGGTATTATACATATCGAAAAATTCACTTAAATTTTGGTCATTAATAGTGTCACGCTTAACGGTTAGGGGGTGGTAATTATTCTTTTTAATGTGATTAGGGGTCCTCGCTTGGCCTGAGAGGTAAAAATAGACACTCACCCACTTCCGCTAAGCGCGCTCTAGCCGATGTTAATCTCAAAAAGCTCAGATTAACTTCTTGGTTTAGAAGGAATCTGCGCCACTTAAGATAAACCTCGGGTGACTTAAATTACCGTATAAGGAACTAAACTAGTAATAATAGAAACACCATGTATAAAAAATTCACAAACACTTTATTAAATGTCCGTAATTAAAGGACTCAAAAGACAATCAAAAATCGATATAATAATAATAATAATAAAATTTGGGGTCCTTACCTCATTGTCATGGAGCAGTCACAATTTTTACTTTACTTTATTTTATTTTATCCCCAGAAATATTTATTAGTATTTATTTTGTATAATTATATTTTTATGTTATATATATTTTACAAACCCCAATTATTTTCTCTGTGATCGATTGCGACCACCTTTTTTGCCGTCCCGCAAAACTCTCAATGACCCCCTAAAAAATCAACCGACTAGGTTCGATTTCGCAAGACTTCCAAAATCGTCGAGTCAGCACAAAGTTCATTAGTTTTTAACTTAATTGTTATGAAACTATGAAATGCATTCTCTACGATTTAAAAGTATTTCGAAATCGACCTACTATTCAGAAATAATTTAACATACAGGATGTTAAATTATTTACTGAGCCGAATGAAAATCAATTAATTCAATTTAAGGAATAATTGTGACATGCCTCCCCTCCAAGAAAACCGGACCCCGGTTTTAAAAGTGACAAATATGTTGTCATACAAATGTGTAAAAGAAAAGGGTATACACAATACATACAAAAGAAATATATATAAAAAAAAAAACAAATTATTTAAAAATGAATAGGTAAATATATGAATTGTCTAGTTGAATAGAAAAAAATATTCACTAATTCCAAAAAAAAAAAATAAATTACTACACAAGTCTTTTTATTCTTACGCTCACTCACACACTTGTTTTTTCGTAAAATCCATCTCTCAATTAATGTTTGACCGATTTGCACACTATTGGACACTGAAGGTAAGTCCGTCCCTGGCACATCTCAATTCTGTTTCGGTGTTCCCTTCTCGGTACTGACAGATGAGATGAACAGAATTCTTCTAGTCAAAACAACTACAATAAGTAGGTACTAAATTTTAATAAAAACTTACGACTGAAATTCCAATGAAAACTAGATCTACTCTAATTTAAAACGAAATTTCTGATTTATCGTTTGCTTTGTAGTAAAGAAACTTAGATAAAAGAGACCAGAGATATAACATACACCGGTTTTAAACCTGCGCAAATGTTGCCAATTTCTAAAGAAGGGTTAACGGAGTGGGGGAACTGGGCGGCGACACGCGGTGACCCGAACTCTGTGATAGGGACCGGACTTTGTTTATTAGCATCTTAATGAACTATTAGGTTTATTTAAAATGTGTTTAATCGAATTTTATATTATGAAATAAAATTAACGTGATTTTTTAATATCAAACAGATGCCACGACATTTTATGTAAAGAGAAGACCTTTTATAGAATATTTCGTTAGCGTTTATTTACTACGGACTTTTCTGCAAGAGATTACAGTAAAATGTTGAAATAGAATATATTGTTAATAGAGCAAAAAATGTTACTCATTGTCTACGAGTATTATAAAAATAGCATGTGCGCAGGCTAATACTGCAAATCTACCCTTATGAGTTGAACATTATATTTTTTCTACGGCTATTACATATTATTAAAAATTAGTCAAAATGAGAAAATGCTGTTTTGTATTGTAACCTCAGAAAAAAGTATATTAAGGCTTCTTTCTTTAAGAATATTAATTATTATGAAGGATGAGTCACATAAAACTCTAGAAATGCATATGTCTGAAACCAGATAACATTTTAAAATTTAAATCTATTAAAAGTCATTTGGTCGCTAGGGATTAGTGATTATCGAAATAAATTATCGATCATTGAAAATAATCGATTATTTTCGATCAATCGATTATTTTCAAACAATATATTTTTTGTCATTTCCTTTAAAATCGACTACTTGATTATCTTTGAAAAATCAAAAATAATCGATTAATTAAAAAGCCAATTAACCGATAAATCAGTGTTTACAAAATATAATATAAATAGAATTATCGTTTATTTTAAATAATCGATTATTTTCAAATAAACCATTTTTTTTCGTCCATGGAAACAGATTATTCGATAATCTTTGAAAAATCGAAAATAATCGATTAATAAAAAATAATCGATTAATTAAAAAGTCGATTAACTGATAAATCGATTTAAAAAAAAAAACAGAGTGATCGATTATTTTAAATAATTGATTATTTTCGATCAATCGATTATTATCAATAATCTATTTTTATTGTATTTCCTTTAAAATCGTTAATTCGATTATCTTTGAAATACCGAAAATAATCGATAATTCCAAAATAATCGCCTAATCGAAAATAATCAATTAATTAAGAAGCCGATTCTATGATAAATCGATTATTACCAATAATCTATTTTATTGTATTTCAAAAATAATCGATTAATTAAAAAGTCGATTAACTGTCAAATCGATTTTCAAAAAAAAAACAGAATGATCGATTATTTTAAATAATCGATTATTTTCGATCAATCGATTATTATCAATAATCTATTTTTATTGTATTTCCTTTAAAATCGATAATTCGATTATCTTTGAAATACCAAAAATAATCAATAATTCCAAAATAATCGCCTAATCGAAAATAACCAATTAATTAAGAAGCCGATTCTATGATAAATCGATTTTCCAAAAAATAAAACGAATTATCTATTATTTTCTAATAATCCTTTTTTCATATTTCCTTTGAAATTGATTATTCGATTATCGAAAATAATTGATTATTAAAAAGCTGATTATCCAATAAATCGATAATTTTAAAAAAATAACAAAAATATCGAATTATGTAAAATAACCGTTTATATTCAATCGATTATTTTCATATAATATCTTTGAAAAATCGAAAATAATCAAATAATTAAAAAACCGATTAAACGATAAATCGATTATTTTGAATAAATCTACTTTTTTTGTATTTCCTTTAAAATCGATTAATACATTATCTTAAAAAAAAAAACGAAAATAATTTATTAAAAACAGCGGATAAATCCATTTTCATTAAAAAATATCAGAATTATCGATAAATCGATTATTTTTGTAACCCCTATCGGTCGCTTGCTTTTATCTGAGCATTTAGCTTCAAAATTTAGAGATTCGGATTTTTTGATCCAGTTATCTTTGAAATCGCATTCGATTGTATAATAAATAAATATTGCTAAATTTTGGATTTTTTTTAGTAAACGAAAATTATGTTCGAGTTGTTTAGGGGTTTGTAATGTAACATTTTATTAACGTGACTAAGGGTCGATTCCACCGTTGTGTTAAACGAAGTTTAAAATGACATTTTTGCATTAACACTGTCATTTTAATCTCCGTTTAACACAACGGTGGAATCGGACCTAACTCCTGTAACTTTAGTATTTTTTTTTTGCTTATACTAGATTACTTTGTTTTAAGACTGAAAATTCAATGACACTTTCGATTTGACCGCAAATAAGATGAACCTTGAAATTTTAAGTAGGTCATCCTGTATTTCATCTAATATTCTTATAAAAATACCTTATAAAAATACCTTATAAAAATAAAATTTAGCTAGCAACTATGATTCTTTACCTCTTATTTATCTACCAAAAAGGGCTAAAAACTACCTTTAGAAAACATTCTTATAAAACTACTTTTTAAATACAAAATTTCGTTAGCAATAATGCCTATATATTGTTTATTTAAATTAAATGTTCAAAATTTTACCCTTTTGTAAATTTATGTAAGTAATATGAAATCTGATTTCTGATGCTTAATATTTATTGAAACCCCTTAATGCGGATCTGAAGTATTCAGCCCAGAGAATCATGGCGCTTTATGTCAAAACGTTAATAAATATTTACCGCTGAAAACGAATATATTCATAATAGTAGTACTTGTATTATAAGTACATACAATTTTTCAAGATACATCGTGACATTTTGAACTTGAAATTGAATAACTAGAACACTTTAAATTGCTAAAATACTAACAAATAAATCAAAAAACAGCTGTCAATGGTGATTAAACTCAGGTGGAGGTGATCGCTGAATGGAAATCGGAGCAATTCGGGTGGCGTCGTGCAACAATGATTTTCAATTGGTGGGTTACTTTGGCTTAAAATAGACAACATGCGCAGTGTGCAATGTTACATCTTCGGTCTCTTTAATCTAAGTAAAGAAATAAAATAAGAAAACAATTTAGGCAAACGTTCATTGTGGTTTCTCTACAATTTGGTTGCTTTTAATATTATTTTAATTTTATGGTACAAAAATGCAGGGCCGCTGAGAGCCAGGCCGGGCCCCAGGACAATTCTCTAGATCGGGCCCCGTGAAACAAAAAACTGTTCTCCCTACTTCAATTACTTCTTCTTAAAAAAAATGCTTCTTCTAAACTAAAAAAAAAAAAAAAATTAAAAAAGTCAGCCGAAACTTAACTTCCCACTCTCATCTTGTGTCGTATTTCTCATGCAGAACACAAAATGCTGTTGTCGGGCCCCCTTACAGCGCTACCGGGCCCCGGGAATTACTCCCGGTTACCCCCCCCCTCTAGTCGGCCCTGCAAAAATGGTTTATTCCATTCCAGAATGAATTGAAATTGTGAAACTTTATTTTCAAAATAATTGTTGCGCGAGGCTTACGCTCGGTTGTTTAATAACAATCATAAAAAAAATGTGAATCATTCGTATGTTACCAAAATAGTCTAGAAGTTTTCCGATCTAGATCTGTCTGTAATAAGAAAATTCAGATGCAGCGGGTCGTCAGAAATGAAGCTGTGGAAGACGCTGTTTTGGGACATGTTGAATATGATCATCATAGGCAAAGTAGGTACTCGTCAACTAGCTGAAATCTCGACTGTCTCTCGTTCATCTATAATAAGGATATTAAAAGCTCACAAATGTCATCCGTACAAAACAAGATTAGTACAAGAGCTGAACGAGGATGATCCTGATAGAAGGCTTCAGTTTTGTGAAGAAGTGAGCCAGTGTTTAATTGCAGGTCCTGACTTATTATTTAATATTTGTTTTTCCGATGAGTGTAGGTACATTTCATGTGAATGGAGCTTTCAATAGGGGCATAATTGCCGTTACTGGGATGACAGTAACCCACATTTATTCCGTGATTACCATACCCAACACCCTGAAAAATAAATGTATATGGTGTGGCATATTAGGTAACTATATTGTAGGACCACTTTAAATTCCTGTAAACGTAGCTAGTGAAGTGTACCTAAACATGCTTGAAAATTAAATTGACAATCTTACAACAAAAAATATTAGAAAATTACCCAAATCATGATGTTGATCAGTTTCATTTCCAGCAAGATGGAGAACCTCCGCACTATGTTGGTGCTGTAAGAAAATTTTTAAATAACCGGTACCTTGGACAGTGGATTGGAAAGAGAGGCCCAATTGAAAGATCCGCAAGGTCACCCGATTTATCACTTCTGGACTATTTTCTTTGGGGACTCTTGGAAATGAGTTTCTCTACACACGCGTGTGATATAGGATATTGTCTATGAGACTAAAATAGTGCTAAATGGTAGGAAAATAGTTATAAACATACATACCTACCTACCCATAAAAAACTCTCATTTTATTTGGATTTTTAATAGTAGTATGAAGCTTGTCAAAATAGAAACCTTTTTTCCTAATAGATTCGTTTTGATTTTTATCGATCCGCCATTTTGAAACTAGTAAATATATCAAATTGTTGTCTTCGACAAAACGTTTTCGTAACTATTTTTTTATCATGTTTGTGAATTTTATGTTTTTAGATAACCAGTTTAAACTAATTAATTTGTTTTAATTTATCAGAAACTTTTTTTGAAATATTTTTAATTCTTTTTGACGGTTATCGATCCGAAATTTTAAAACTAGTAAACATATTTAATTAGTATTTTTAACAAAACGTTTCTAAAACTATTTTGTTACCATATCTATAAATTTCAGGTTTTTTGAGTAACCTGCTTTAAACTAATTAATTTTGTTTATATTTATCAGTATTTACAAATTTAAGTTTCCATTTCTGCAGACTTCTAATAGAAATAGTGTTTCATGGTAATTTTATATATTAATTTATTTATTTATTTATTTAGTACACCACTCAACAGTTAAAAACCAATTACAGAGTGGGATGAACATAAATTAAAAACAAATACAATATACTAATGATATAAATCACAAACGAGTTAAGAACATCAGTTATTATGACTGAACATGAAACAAATAAGAAGTACAATAAAATCTATTTTTAAGGAAAACTCAAGTTAAAATATTTAGTAATATTTAAGTTCTTAAAGGAGCATAAAACAAATTAAAAAAAAATAAAATAAAATAAATACACAAAAAAGATATATTATCAACTTACCAAGCAGGATAAACACCTACTCAGTTTCTATGGTAATAGCTCTAAAAATATCTATTTTCTTACAACTAAAAATATCCAAACTGTCTTGAAGGCGATGATAATTATTGACCATATGAAAAATTGGAGAAACCGTTCAAAATATTTGTATTTGCAGCTGGCAAGTAAAAGCTTAAGTATATTCTGAGACCAGGGCGGGGTACTTTAATGTTGATATAATATTGAAACTCAATGCAGTTTAGCCCTTCATGTAAAATATCTATCTATCTAGAATATCTAGAAGATATAATGCGGACTTCATAAATTTTCTTTGCACATTTTTAATAGCGCTACTATAAATGTTAATTGATAGATTCCATACAACTGATTCATACTCAAGTCTAGATCTAACAGAACTAATATATAATAATTTCATTGTATGTATATTTTTAAACTGTTTGGAATTTGGAATTAACCAAGACTCCGTGAAGCACACATAACTGTCTGCTCAATATGCCTTGCGAAAGTTAATTCCCTGTCAAAATGTACTCCCAGATCCATAGATAAACTAATAAAGAAGATGGTCAGATTCTGTGTTAATCTTTGGAAACGTAGTGCTGCGAATTAGTATGGAACGGATCTTTTTTGAACTACACTGGCTGATTGATTTGTCAGTAAGAGGCATAAAAAAAGAAGAGTGTTAACGTAACCGCGGTTCATTTAAATATCTTTATTTATTTATTTATTTATATTTTTTGGGGTTCATTACTTTAAAAAGAAAAACTAATATTTATATTAAAATATTGTATTTAACATATATATTAGTTTTTTTTTAGTTATAAAACCCCAAAAAATGTATACAAAAATGTAGACAAAAAATATTTACACTGAAATAAAATATAAGACAAATATATTTAAATTATTTATTATACAGTAATACATACATAATGTGTTAATAAAGAACAATTGTAAGTGAAATGAATACTAGTTTCCCCACATTCTTGTAAAAATGGACCATACTTTGATGGGCGTCAGGTGTTTCCTAAAAAAACAAAACAAAAAGTGTACATATATGTTATTGAACAATTTCTCTTATCAAAATGTTGACCATTTTTATAAAACTAAGTTATTTTTAATTATTTGACGAAGATTGAGAACGACGCAGTCAACATATCCAACAATTTTGTCATTAACTGTATCAAAAGTGAGTTTTTCGGTTAGAGCTATTTCGTCGAACATTAAAATACAATTCCTATCAATTTCTGGCATTTTTCTAACAATTTCTTTAAATCTGGAAAACACTGAATCATTTATCCCCGTTTCAAAATGTAAATCACTTAAAATTTGTTGGATAGTAGATTTACTAGGCAACGAAATGCATTTTCTTAAAAAATTATATGCTCTTGGACCATTTTTATATAATGCTAAAGAAAAAATTTTATTCTGAGTGGTCCAAGAGGGTTTCTTTCTCTTACAATTTTCTAAACTACTTTTAAAGAATTTAATTCCAATCGGATCTAATTTATTATTAAAATCTGAAAATAACTGAGTTTTGGATAATTCAAAGGCTTTCTTGATTTTATTTTTGGAAACACGTAGAGCTTTCTTTAGCTTACAAATTCTAACGTTTTGTTCTCTATTAATAAAATACAGCTTTTTCTCTTTGGGACTTAAATTTTTGACTTTACTTTCATTTATTTGTTGCAAAACAGTTTTTCTCCGTTTGAAGGGTTGTTCAAATTGTACATCACTAATATTTAGTTTACGTTTGCAACTAATTTCTTGATTTTCGTTGCTGATTAGCAAATCTATCTTATGCTGCTGTGTTTGTGCTTCAGCCTCAATATATTCTGAAATCTGGCTCTCGGGTTGTATATTTGAACTGGATGCATAATTATCTAAAGAAATTGGTACAGAATGTACAACTAGTCGTTTACGTTTTGAGGAAACCTTACTAAAAGACTGGCAAAAAATGATCTTCACAAAGATAGCGAGTATTATTATCATCTAAAGTTAAATTTAAATTCTTCAACCAGTTCTGGCGAACTTTTAACATCAGAAGGAAAATGAAAAAATGCTTTATTTGAATAACCAACTTGCTGAATATTAGAATAATACTTATTTAAACAATTAGGAGCTGAACAAGAATACTTAACTATACCCGGGCCAGACATTTTTGTTTCAAATATTAGAAAAGGAATTGTTGATATATGAAATTAGATACCTATATATCGTTAAGGCTAAGAAAACAATGATAAACAAAGTCCTTAAATACTTAATATTAAATTAAAGTTAATACTTACTAATTACATCAAATCAGCACCGTTTGTTTCTTAACCTAAAAATAACTTACCTACCTATGTAACTTACATCATAAAATAAAAATAAGTTTTATCATCATATCCCGCCTTCCGCCATCACGTTTTTCATTTTTTACAAGGTTGTCAATCCCGTCTTTTAAAAATCTCAGCAATAGTATGGACATTGTATGGATGGTATGGTGCGCATGTAGATTGATAAAAAATTAAAATAAAATGAATTTGAAATAACTATCATCTCATGAAAGTTTACGGAAACCGGCAACATCGCTTTCATACTATTGCGATGGTGGCGCTAACTAATAGTATGCTGGGAACTACGCCGTGTTGACAGTGGCGGGCATTTAATAAATTCATCTTGTTTTATATTAATTTATCTATGCCCAGATCCTTTATAAACTCCAGCCTACTTAACACAGTGCAGAGATCACAGACCATACCCTTTAAAGATGGGCCACTCAACGGTGAAAAATTTTACTCATCTTTCAGCGCCATCCGTAGCGGTTGCAAATAGTTGAGTTAAAAAAAAAGAAGATAACTATTAATTGAAAATTTGTTCAAGATTTATTATATAGATGGCGGTAGGGGTCAACGAGCGCGGGTTTTTCAAACTCGGCCTTTCTAATAAACCACTACTGAGTTTTCAAAATTATAATTTTTCATTCTTTTTTACTTAAAATGATTCAAACATTTTATTCTTCACTCAACATACTTAGATGGATATAATCCATTGGGTTATGTTCTGTGATAGATAAAATTTGAAATATTTTAAGTTAAAAAGAAAACGAAAAATTATAATTTTGGATTTGTGGAACAAAAAATACATCTTATTATGAAGTAAAACACGATTATAACCATATATTTTTTATTATTAGAATTAAAATTGCACGAATTCTTATTACAGTACACAATAATAAAGAAATATGAATATAAAACTATTACGAAGTTCACCCATGGTTGTATCCACTAGAAGTTGTAACGAAAGTTCCTGGGGAAAGTTGGCTCTGGCTGCTGTTGGGTGTACTTGTCACTTCCTATTGCAGTGTTTGCTGATTCGTTTTCATGTAAAAAATGAAGAAGAGTATCAGAAAAAAAATACAAAGTTCAATTTTATTATTTTTGTTTTGAGTCAATTCAGCTGAGCTATTAATTTATTAGCTAGTGAGAATGAATCGGCATTTCTTAAAAATATATCATAGAAGATTTTTCAATAAAATGAAGGAATTTGAATTTAGTAAGAATGCAACTTTTATTAATTGGAATCAATAAATTGTGAAGATACCTAGGTGAGGTAGGTCACAGTATATGGAGCAAAAAATAATAAGAGTCGCACAATATAAAATATACAATTATTAGTATGTTTGAAAAGTACCTCATTTTGAATTCTGAAAAAAAATTGTATATAGGTATCTAATATAAAGTATCCATTACATATTGTATAATTCTAAAAAAATACTAATAACACCATTTATTTCAATCTTCTTAATATTCATATATTTTATCTAGTTATTGAAATTGTATAGAACATGATAAAAGTTAGGTTAAGATTTTTAATTTTTCCTAGAAAACATTAGGTAACCCGCATTATTTTGGAAATTTATTTCACAAATTGGGTAATTTTAAGTAATAATATATGCTCTTAAAATTTGGCAAAGTATTTAAGAATAAAATACAAAAAAGTTTTTACTTGTAAAGAAATAAAATTGTAAATGTATTCCTTACCTGCGACTAACTTTATCCTGACAATCTGGATCAGCACAAGGACGAATTCGCACCATAATTATATATGTTTAAAGCTTTAAAAATTCTCTTCGAAAAACTAACCTAATAAAACAAATCAACCGCCATTACCATTATTGCCATTAATAGCGTTTTTTTTTCTTTGAAAGTTTTAAATAACAACTTGCGTACACTTACGTTACTCTGAACCTGCTCTGAAGACACTCTGAATCTGCTCGACGAATGCAACGAGCAAACTTTGTGTAAAGTAGCGCCATCTATGGGTGGTGCACAGTACTACAACACGAGTAAGCATTTCCCTATTAAAGATCCCCTAGCCTGGCAGAGATAACCAGGAGATGTAACTACTAACAAATATCGTGCGGCCGTGAATAAGACATATTCTAAGGGACACAGTAGGACATAATATCCGCTGTTGTCATTGTTAGTAAAGTGTATGTATTAAAATATTCGCTCAAGAAAACGATTCACCTCCCACTCTTTTGTCACAAGGCTGAATTTTTCACAGATGAAAGGTCATGATAAGGTAACCCTTATTCCGGAGTTAATACAAAATTAGAGTGTGCAGAAGGGCATTATCATCAAAAATTCAGATATTGATACCACCGAATAGAGAAAAAAATACTCATTTTTTGATCAAATGTACAATAAAATCTTTGTAGGGAGTAATTGTTCATACTTATTTAAAAAAAATCATTTGCATTAGCACTTACGGCTGAAAAAAAATATAAACGTAAATATCTTGGTTTTAGCCCTTCAAAAATTTAGTTAAAAAGTCGTCTTTTTTAAATATACCACTCATTTAACAAAAAACGAAGGCCTAAATGAAAAAAAAAACATTCCTTATAAAATTTTTGGTCATGTGTTGACAAAGTAACAGAGTAAACACCATATTTTTTGCTTTTGAATTAACAAAGATATAACAATAAACGATGAGAGATGTCATAGGTTTATGCTGTTATTAATTCTCACCGCCAAATTTATCAACTCTCAGTGTATCTTTCTCTTCACCTTCAAACGTAGCATAGCTCTGTTTCTCTCTACGTGCCGGCTGATGTATCACATTATTGATATGGTAGGATTTTTCATTTTTTTTATTATAAAACTTCTCGTTATGTTCCATTGGGCAATGTGTCATATTGTTATCTGTTTTTACTAAAGAATTAATAAGTGTATGTGTTATATATTAAATTACCTAATAAATTGGGAAAAAATATAGACATTTTTGCATCTTTATTATATCTACATTCATCCTGTTGCAGCTGAATATATTTGGGTAAGTCATAAGTTTTCGTTTAAAATTTTAATTACGGATTTGTTGCTACAAGTAGCAAAGACAAAAATTATATCAAAATAGGAAAGCTCAAAAGTTGCATATCATTTAAAGAATATGCTCATATATTTGTAAACATTATTTTTAGAAATAAATTTAATGCTCAAATGATAGATGTGTTATTTGATCATTATAAAGGACATTCTATCAAAAATACAACACGTCAAAAGAGAGGATTTCAGAAATCAATTGATATAGAAATTGACCGACCCAATATTCTACTTCCGCAACAATAGAACTTGTTTATTCATTCGATATTTAACAAAAGACGTTTAACACATTTTCTGCCAGAGCAACTTCTTCAAAACTCGCAATAATCAATAAATATGGAAAGATTTTAAACCATCAAAAGACGATTTTTTAAATTCAAATCACGAAGACGCTAATAATCGTATCTTATTGCACATATTGTCAGCCAAAAATTCGGGGCATTCACGCTGCATTATTTATTGCAACGATACAGATGTCTTATTAATTTATTTTAAGAAGTTTTTGACTAAAGATATATGGTTCAGAACAGGGCGAGGAGACTCAAGACGATTTCTAGCAGTACATTATTTAAATTTGGATGAAAACCTTCTAAAAAATGTGCCTGCTTTTCATTCTCTGACCGGTTGTAATACAACCAGCTAATTGTCCAGCATTGGGAAAAGAACCTGTTGGAAAACTTACCTTTAACACCATTACTTTTTGGATGGATTTGGCATTGATCAGTACTCTGAAAACATATTCTCTAATCTTGAAAGAATTTTCATAAAAATTTATTCAAAACTGCCAATGTTACTTCCATTAACATTTTGGGGGGATTATTGGCCTCTTCAAAAACCATCGCTAAATTGCCACCGACTGAAGACGCCCTAAGACTACATTGTTTAAGATGTTTTTACCAGCTAAATATTTGGCTAACCTCTTTAAACCCAGATGCAGCTTCCTAATGTTGAAGAGTATGGATGGAAAGTAGATCAAGATGGAAGTCTGATACCCACTTTTAAGACTCTGTCCGACCTGCCACCAGACATAACAGAACTTACATCATGCAAATGCAAAAAAGATACTATACAATATTCTAACAATAATATTCTGTTTTAGACTGTGGAAGCAAAATTTGCAAATGCAGAAAAAAAATATTTGCTGTATCGGTTCCTGCACTTGTATGGCACAGCCGCTAATGTTTTGGAAAATGTTGATTCGTGTGGTGAATCTGATTCTGATTAGTTTGAAAGTCGTGTAATTATAAATTTTAATATTATTAATTTATGCTTTATATACTTCCTTCCAATTATTATTATTATTATTATTATTATAATTTATTTATATTGGGGATTTATTGTATTTTGCAAAGCAATAGCCTTACTGTTTATAATTGATACTTCAATAAATACCTTTAATAGTTTATATTTTCTTATTTTTCATTTTCCACCAAAAATAAATAAAAATCTTGAAGTAATTAATACACCCTATTATTCATAGTGGAAAAATCAATAATCCCTGTATAAAATAATGTTAGAGATTCAAACTGATTGCATACATTTCAATACTGAGATAGATGCATAAAGAGTCGAGAGGCTCTGCCTTTAATGTTTGCTTTCTAGTAAAACCATGACATCACTGATTGTTTATTGCTATATTTTTGTTAATTTAAAAGCAAAAAATATGACGAAAGTACTTTTACCTTGTCAATATATAGGCGAAACTTTTATAAAGAATAGTTGTTTTTCATTTATGCCTTCGTTTTTCGTCAAATGAGAAGTATATTTCTAAAAGAACATTTTTTATACAAATTTGTAGACGGTTGAACCGAGATATTGACGTTTAAATTTTTTTTTTCGACCATAAGGGCTAATGTAAATGATTTTAAATAATTATAAAAAAAAATACTTTCTACAAAGACCTAATTGAGCATTAGAACAAAAAATAGCCATTTTTAACCAAATTAGATGTAATTTCATTAAATTAGATGTAATAATTTTCAACAAATTCCAAAACCTAGAGATGTTAAATTGGAAGTGGCAACAGGGCTTACACCGGCATGGAAATTTACGTTATGTAGTATAAGCTCGGGCAGTTATTCATTGATAAAACTACGTAAAATCCTTCACTCTATCCCTTCTCTTACTTCTCACCTTTCGTCGCCTCGCCCCGCGTCTAGAAATAGAATATATACAGTACTAACTATTGTTGGCACCATGAATATTATATTTTATGAATGACTGCTTATATCTCTGTTATCTCTGACACAGTGCCATTGATCTGATAATCAAAGGTGAAATATGATTTTTTCCTAGTATATGTCATAACACTACATTTACCAGGATTCAAATACAAATAATTTTTAGTACACCATAGCAATAATTCAGCTAAACAACTTTGTAAAGCTGTGCAATCAACAAAGTTCCGTATTTCAGCAAAAATTTTTAAATCATCAGCATACATTAATTATTATACTTCTGTGCTTTTGCCAATAATTTCATCAATAAAAACTATGAAAAGAAGGGGCCCAAGGACCGAACCCTGCGGTACACCTGAAATTTGCTTAAAATGGTTTGATCTAAATCCTTGGTATTGCACGTTCTGACGTCTATTTTCTAAGTAAGAAAAGAAAGAATGTGTGCGCAATCTTTAATGAAGAAGGAAGGAATATAATCAGATCCCATTGTCATCTTTGGCTTTAATATTTTTATAGCGTCTACCACTTCTTTATCAGATAAATGATTTATAGATAAAATAGGTAAATTAACAGAAGTTGATTGAACAGATACAATAGTACGTGTTGGTAATGTAAAATTGTTTGAAAAATGCTCTGCAAATGCCTGCACAATATCTAATGGATTATTCAATACATCATTATTAATTTGTACTGAAGATGGAAAGCTTGAGGAGTTCTTAAAAGAGTTTACATATGTCCAACATTTCTGAGGGTTTTCCTGAATATTATTTTCCATTCTTTCAGCATATTGAGAATGTGCAAGCTTAACTTGTCTATTAACATTAGTACGTGCGGATTTGAATGTATTTAAAGCCTCAAGAGAACCTGTAGACTTAAACCGACAATGAGCTTTATCTTTTTGTTTGATCATGTTGATAATAGACCCATTAAACCATGGAAGATACATTTTATTACTAGCTTTCTTTTTGGAATATGTCGTGAAATTAATTCATATAGTTTTTTTACACCGTCATTCACATCAGTTATATTATTTAAAAAATTCCAATCGATTGATTGGAGGTCAAAATAGAGAGTCGCGTAATTGGCTTTTTTAAAATTAAATTCTACTGAAGAAGAATTATTAGTTACATTATTTATTTTTTTGTATTGTGATATATTTAATTTGAGTGCTGGATGATAGTCGTCTTCTAGAATAGTTTCCTCCGATCTTACAACTTCACATTGGTCGTTATAAAAAATGAGGGCTAACATGCGACCAAATTTATTTTTAACCTGATGTAATATAATAATAATACTCTCCCTAATTCACCCCCTTACGAGTGAAAATTAACCCCAAAAGCTGAGCTTGTGCGGGGAAAGGGACGGCCATTATTATTATTTGCCGTGGCGCTCCGGGGCGACTTAAAAATGATTGATGGTGCCATTTGACTTACAGGTGAGGAAAATCCGGAAAACGTCACCCACCATCATGGAGGGTAATGTATGGCGATTTTTTTATAATCTGCATGTCATATCAACAGAAATTGAATTTCTATAATACGACACACATCAAATCCTATACCGAACCATGCAATTTAATTAAAAATCCACATGGTCTGGTCTGGGATTCGAAGCCCAGCAGTCTCTGACACATAAACTTGCTTATAAATGAATATAAGCGCGTTAGACCGCTACACCACCGATTCAAAGGATGTGTACAGGGTATTCAAAAATAAGTGCAATAAGTTATTTACACACATACAGCGTCTTCAAGAATACACACATGCCGAAAACAATGGCACTAACAATTGAGTTGTTATGTCACTAAAAAGGTTATCAATGGTAACGTGGGAATTGTTGAAGAGTCTGTATTTATTGTTTTTTTTTTATTAATAAAATTAAGTATCAAATAGCGTGGACGTTCTAAGTTCTTATTTTTTATTTTTTCTTTAACTATAACTATGAAGACTAAAGATAAGGAGGCGAATCGACCATGGACAAATTTCAAATTTCCGTCATTATTTTTATAAAATTTGCGAAATTGACTGTAATTGGCGGATCGGTCATTAGATACGTTAATTTTATATGTAAGTCAATGTGAAATAGTTCTTTTTTTTTAATTTGGTGAAAGTAATCAAAACAATGTGTAAAAAGTACCTGAGAACAAGTAACATGAGTGACAAAAAAATATCAAAGCAAAATTTACTTCGTTCCAGGTTTTAAAACGGGATATAAATCAGATCTAAAACTAACGAAAACATAAGGAGAAACCAAGTCAAAGTATTTTTAAAGTGTAAGTAAAATAATATTTTTTTTTCTAAATATAATATTTATTGTAAGCTTTTATTACAAATTTCTATAATATAAAATTTTACAGTCATAAATACTCATTTATAAACATCAATAATTTTACACTTACACATTTAATTTACTAGAAAATAAAATTTGTTTTTCAGTGTTTTAATACTAAATAAACAGTTACTACTATTTTTTTTATTGATCCTCAATTTTCTCATTTAAATGTTTTTATAGGATCCTAAACGTTTAGGATAGTGACAGGGCTAATAAAGCACTTTCTAGAGATGTTGCTGTTTGCGAGCTAGACTATTTAGAAGGCAATACCATTTACGTTGTCAAATCTCCCTTTATACTTATATTATAACAATAAGAAATCTTTTAACTGTGTTTTATTTGGATACTAAAACTATATATATAGGTATAATTCAAAAAATTTAGTCACAAATTTGTACTTACCAAATTTCACCATTTAACAAACCATTTCGAATTTGATTATACCTAATTTGCATTTTATATAGATAACTTTAAATAATTTATCACTTAAAACATGCAAGACTTATTTAGAAATAAATACAACAATATTATGTTATGTGCTTTATTTTGCAATAAACAAGTTTATTTTTATTATTTTTAGAAAATTATGTAGAATTCCTATAAGAACCATGTATTTTTAACATCCCTAGCAACACCAGCGCCTTTGCGGTGAATTGTAAAAGCTTAATTAGCGTTCGTTTTTTGGGACCGTATTTCAGGTATGTTGAATCGTCTCCTTCTCTCTAATCTTCATAACTAACAATATAACACCCCCTTTTTCCTTCCATTTTCTTCCTTTTCTTTACTTTTGTTTTACATTAACCAGTTGTATAAATGCAGCAAATTTTTGTTTTACTCTTTTTTGTTACTACTCTATATTAAACAAAAAATGATGGTTTAAATTTTTGAGTTGAGTACTGATTGAAAAATATACCGCACTTTTAATATTTTTTGACAATTTTTTGCAACATTGAATCGGGTTAAAATATGTTTCTTCCCTTATCACTCAAAGTGCTCTAATACCTGTCTGATACTATTTTAAGTTCGAGTTTAGTACCTATTTGGGACCTTATTCTATTAATAAAATAAAACTTTAAATTATTAGAAAGGACCCCTCACCAAATACTTGTAAAAATGACTCTGGATAAATTTTTGGAAGTCACTAGAAGTTAAATGTGCAAGTTTAAACCATTTTCTATGCATAGTTTCGGAGATATGATTTTTTGAAAATCAAAAATAGTTACTTTTCTAAAACATGTAAGGTTCACTAATCAAAAAGTAATAATTTTTAAATGATTAGAAACAAAATGATATCATTGCTGGTTGAAAGGAAGTCAATTAGTCAGTGGTTAAGACAAAAGAAGCCGCAAATATAAATAGATTAAACATTAAAGGGGACTCCCTACTAGAAACGAGTTTTTTGGCTTTTTTTCTCAATCTTAATAAAGTTATTAAAATGTACCTACTTAGTATTAAATATTGTACAACTCGCACTTGGCCGGTTTTTTATTACAAATATCACATATTCAATAATTATTTTTTACGCTATTTTAGGAAGAATCTCAGAAAATACCTTTTAGAAACCTTGAGAATATATTGGACTCCAATTAAAACGCAAAACTATCAGATATATCATTCAACATTTTTTATACATTGGATAATTAATAAATTTATTATTAGGAATTATTATTTTCAGACAGACGATAATGAGCAGGTAATCGTGAATTTGAAAACAGGTCAAATTTTGGTCAGAAAATTATCTTTTGAAAAAAATAAGTACACTAAAATAAATCTAGAAAACCGTCATATTAATAATAATAATAAACTTTATTTATTACAGTAAAAAACAAAACATCTGTTTACAATATAAATAGAAAATTTTGATAAATAAAGTTAAAATAGCCGATAAATACTTCTGCAGTTGTTTCGGTTTTATGTGGATTATTTAAAAAAATTAATAAAATTACATTGTTATAAAACAGTCTTTTATTCAATAAAATACAACAATTATTATACAAGACAGTGATTAATAAATTTCTAGTAATTTTTTCCTAAGTAAAAAAATGATGTTTGCTTTTTACCACATAATTAGCTTGGATAATTATAAACAGTCAATAAAATCGTCATTTTGGAGTGACAAATAGTAATATTCCACCTGAAAAAAATATAAAATAAAATTACATAGGTAGAAAAAAAGCTGTATTAAAATATTAAATGTCTCATTTTAGAATATTAACACTTTCAGTGCCGGTTCAAGATCAGGTAAGTCTTCAAGGTATATGAAAAAGTTTCTGACATTTTACGTTAACACACCGATTTGAACGAATTAGGTATTCCGATTATAAGAAAATTTTAGTATTTAATACTTTTTGATTAATCCCTGTAATTGACAATTTTGAAGTTATTGAAAAACCTCAAAAGGGGCGAGAAGAAAACAATTTCATAGCCAATTTTTGTCAAATAATGTTCGATGGTGTGTTTTTTTTACGAATATTAAAATTATGCAAATGATTTTGCAATTTACAAGAAAATAATGCATAATTTAAATTTAAATAAAAGCAGAGGTGATTGCCCAACCCAACGATGCTTTCTTTCAATCGTAATATTAAAAAAATCCCATATTGATTATTGATCCGACTTTATGGCACAATGGTATTTATACAAAATATAAACTAGCAAATTTTGGATACTGGTAAGTTAAATTGTTTTATTTTAATCCCAGCATGCTACAACTTTTCTGAGAACTTTTTCTAATATAAAATGTTTTATTGATGAATCAATTTTATTTCCGTCAGTTTAAATCTCCTATTTTAAAGAGGGAATTCCCGTGGGATATGCCACTTAATCGTTTATATAAATGAACGCCTAATTAAATATACAACGATGTATAATTTGTAACAGCTTTGTTTTAGACTAGGGATTTACCAAAAACAAATCCATATACATTTTTTACAATATCGTAATATAAATATACAGGGTTGGGCAAAATTGGTGGAAGACCCGATTTGTGGCCTATCTACAGATTATCTACAAATTGAATCGAAAAACTTTTTTCGTATATCTTATGATCTATTTAATGACGCTTAGGGTTCGGGTAGTCTCTGACTTACTTTATCACAAGAAAATAATAAAACAGAAAGGTAAACGTTGTTTTGAATAATTAATGAATAACAACTATCCACAAGTTGAGTTTATATGCAAGTCTATAATTTCATCCAAACTAGCCCAATATGCGACAATAAATAACTCTCAACATTTGATACTACTAAAAATTTTTATTAATTTAAACCAAGAAATAACACTTAAAGTTTATCAAAATGCCTTAAGATTATTTGTTGATAGACTAGGACAGTGGTCGCCAACCTCTCAATGTGTTGAGCTACTTTGTTAATTTTGGAATAAACAGCGAGCTACCCACACGGAAGCCACGTAACGCAACGTAAATGAAATAATCCACAGTTAATTTATCATTATATGTATTTATTTTACTATTTAACTGGTAATACATAATACATAGGTACTAATAATAAACTAATAACAAAATAACTAATATTACTAGTACGTACTTGTTCATAGCTACATTCCTACCTACCAAACGAAGTTGTTTCAAAAATAAACACAAACTTTTATCCAGCCACGTAAAATTTAAAAATAGTTAATAATAACAACAAAAAATTAACGCACTATCATGAACATAAACATTGAAAAATAAAAAAGCACGTTCAATGAGAAGGCTGACACTCAGACTCATCGATAATTTTTTTAATGTTTGCAGTATAATCTGATACAGTCATTCGAATACAATTATCCAAATGTTCATCTGTAAGTCGCTTGCGATATTTGTTCTTAATAAACTTCATATTGGAAAAAGAAGATTCACACAAATAGGTTGAACTGAATAATGCCTTCACTTTCAAGGCAACACGGCATAGAACTGAATATTTGTCTTTACTTACAATAGGTACTTGAGATTAACGATTTTAAGGCTAAATCATTTTGAAACTCAATTACTTCCATTTCTGTTGCAGCGATGTCTTCGCCAAAATTCTGCATAACACAAGTTGCAAACTGTTGGATATCAATTTCCACAAAGGGTGAAACAACAAACTGCGCTACTAAAGCCATTACGTTGAAATCCTTAAAACGATTTTTGAAGTTATTCTTCAGGGTAGAAACTATTTCTACATGATATTTGCTGTCATAGGGTTCTAATGGATTTTGAGATATTTTTTCTGAAAGAATAGGAAAATGCCTGACATCACTGTTAATTAGGTTTTGTTCCCAAAACTCCAGCTTTTTGATAAATGCTTTTATATCAGAAATCATTTCCGCTAGTTCTTTGTCTCTCCCCTGAAGCTGCAAATTAAGTTCGTTTAATTTCTCTGTAACGTCCACGAGAAAACCAAAATCTCTAAGCCAGATTGAATTTTCTAGTTCCGGAGTCGGTTCATCGCGTTGTTTGAAAAATTGAACTATGCCAGATAGGACATAATTAAAACGTTTCAGCACCCATCCTTTACTTAACCATCGGACTTCAGAGTGAAGGAGTAGGTCCCCGTATTGACAGTCAACTTCATCGGCCAAGGTTTTGAATAATCTTCTTTGTAACGCTTGAGCTCTAATCTTGTTCACAATTTTTACCACCAGTTTCATAACGTTGTTTAGTTTCAGGAAATTTCCACATAATGCTTGCTGATGGATAATGCAGTGGTAACAGAGAAATTGCGGAAAAGTTTCATCTTTACGAGATAACGCCACCAGACCCTTATCACAACCCACCATAGCTGGAGCGCCATCGGTTGTTAAGCCTACCATTTTCGATATTGGAATTTTCTCGGAAGAAATAATATTTTTTAAATGAGAAAACAACTCCTGTCCAGTAGTGTGTCCTTTCAGTGGAATAAATTTCAAAAGATCTTCTTTATTCGTAAAATCACTAAAAACCATCCTGACGAACACGGCCATCTGGGCAGTGTCAACGACATCTGTTGATTCATCCAGTTGAAGTGAAAAATAAACACAGTTATCTAAGTCAGTTCTTAACTGTAAAAAAAATATCATTGCTCATTACTTCTACACGTCTCATCACTGTATTAGCAAAAGGTTGCATAGATTTTATAGCTGAAACTATCTCGTCTTTATTTCTAAAGTTGGCAAATAACGAATCAGCAGCTTCTAAAAACGCCTGTTTTATCATTTCCCCGTCTTCATAAGGTTTCTTTTTTTGTGCAATTATCTGGGACACACGGTACGATGCTTCAGTTGCAACCTTATTTTTGTCGACTGTTCTTAAAAATATTAATTGTTGTCCAATTAACTGCTTTTTTAACTGTTTCAGTTTCTCCTTTCTGGCGGCAGAATGTAGTGGGAATGATTTTTCAAAATTAGAATGTACAGTTTTATGATGTCTCACAATATTTCCTTTTTCAGCAACGGAGACTGAAGTATTACATAACAAACACACATTTTTATCTTTAACTTCTGTAAAAAAGTATTGTTCTTCCCATTCCGAATGAAAGTGGTATGTCTTTACCTTCTTACAACTGCTTGCCATAATATTATTTTTTGTTGTTCTCTACTAACCCAACCGCTGGACGTTGGTTACGCGTTCAGTTTTAATCTAAGCGCAATGTCGCCGCGCCGTGCGTATTTATCCCGTTCAAAGCAATCCTGATCGTTCTCGAACACTAACGCGCTGGTTCGGCTGGTCGGTTCTAGCCGATTCTAGCTTAATGGCGTCAGCGGCAGATCGTTCACCGCAACGTTACCGCTGTTTTTTGTGGAATTTTCGGAAGCTTCTCTGATTTTTGCAGTTTGTATTTTTTAAATTAAAATCGTTGCGAGGGTTACCAGAATTGCCTCCGCGAGCTACCGGTAGCTCGCGATCGACAGGTTGGCGACCACTGGACTAGGATATTGTCAGGCAGTTGGATGCTTTTACTTCGAACAATTACTTTTGAAAGATTTGTCTATTTCGACTGATATAATAAAGCAATTATTATTTTTTATTAAATAAATGAGTACTTTCTATTTTATTATGAACTCAGATACCTTTAAACCCTACATTGATGGATTCAGAAAAAAAAGATCTATCCGAAAACAAATATAAATGTAGAGTGACTTATTTAAAATTTCATCCGATGACGTCATATCTCGATAAATATGACAGTAGATGAAAATCCCCAAGCGTTATTAAATAGTACATAAAATATACACAAAACTTTATTGGGATTAATTTTCAATATAATTCATAATCAAGCCGCAAATCGGGTGTTCCGCCAATTTTGCCTAACCCTGTATATAGATATTATAAAAACATAAAATAGTTTAAAATTAGAACCAAGTGTGATTTGTGATTATAAAAAATAATAAGCAGTATATTAACTGTATTTAGAACAATAATAAAGATAATCAGTACAAGAAGAAAAATAAAAGTTTTATAAATAAGTTTTCATTCGTTTCGTACTTTGAACTATCGCATGACTTGATTCTTCTCGTCATAATATATTGATAATAAAATAAAAATATAGGTAAACATATCGTCTTTTTTGAATGTACAGGAAAAAAAATTGTGAAAGCAAACGGCCTTTTTGGATTTGTGTTGCTTTTTATGAATGTGACTACGTATTTAACAAATTTAGATTTATGATATCAATAATAACTGAAAGTGGTGATAAAGAACAAACATTTATTATTGGATATGGATAATTCACTCGAGTGGTACAGTATAATTTTTCTACTACCCACTAAACAAAAACCTACAAATTTAAAAAAGTATTTTAGGTTATTAAGACAAAATAATTAATTTTAAAATAATTTATAGCTTTTACTAATTTATAAAATAAAATAAACATAAGAAAAGATTTGATTTAATTTAATTAGTTTCAAGCCCAAATTTGAACCAGGTGTCTCGCGTGTCCTCACCTCCACAACCGCATTCAGAATTTTTGTTTTAATACTCGTAATTAAATTAGTTTCATATAGTTTGATTAAAATTTAAAATTTATTTCAAAATGTGGCCCAAATAAAAACAGAAATTTTATTTATCGATTCTGCACAAAAATATTTTAATGTGTATTTAATCTTGATAAATAAAAAATATACTGACAATTAGTTTGACACAATTATCACTTATTTTAAATATATTAGTAGTTGGGTGGCCAAAATGTTAATTGTGATGTGATTTCATTTTTTCCAGTGTTCTCACTACCTAGAATGGATATGAAATATATTTGTTTAGTTGAACGCTGTAAGGGGTTTTCTCGCCACAGAGAAAACGGTTCCTTAAGAATGACACTGGTTACGGGCGGTTCTCGAGCGCCAGATATTTGATGATGGTATACTCCACAAACTTTCGAAACGGCGTGGAAAGTACTCGGATAGCTACAGATGGAGATGAAAAATTCCAGGGGTCAAAGGTCACTTAGACACAGGTAATAGTAGGCCACAAGTAACGGGCTTTAATCGTTGCTTGGGCTCGTACAGAATTTATCACTAGCTGAAATATAAGGGCGAAATAAAGTAGGGAATTATTAACCAGTAATACGGCAGGTTAATATTGACACATATATTGTGGTTAACTATTTGCAATAAAAAAAAAGAAATTAAATATTTCAACGCCCACCCCAGTTGTGGTGATAGTCAATATAACCCTGAATATAAAAAAAAAGAAACAAAACGGACGGTAGTGATTCGCGACTAGTCTCAATCAGACGTTAAAATTAAATTAAAATAAAATCTATATTTTGGTCGCAGAGAAAAAAAAATATTAAGTTGGCTATTCGTTCGGTAAATAACTGTTTAACCGCGGTATCGGGAATTAAACTAAAATGTAGTTATTTTGCTCTTTAGGTGAGGAAAAATTAATTAAAAGGTCGAAGAGAGTGCGAGGAGACAGGGACACGAAAGAGTTTACTTAGAGAAAATACACGGAAAGAAATTAAAAATAAATTTATACCCGGGATAGCCTATTATCCCAGAATGAGCTGATCGTCATCACGGAGCTCAGACAGGGTAATTAAGCTATTTTTAAATTCTACAACTTGCAGTTTGCACGAAAAAAAAAATGAAGAATATGAAGGGGAAAAGAAAACTAACGCGGATAGCACCTAGTCCAAGAATGAACTGATCGTCATCACGAGCCCGTTCATACAAGGATAGGACACTATTTAAATTGACGGAAAAAGAGAAAAACAAATTATTATCGGAGGGAAGAAAATTACTAACGCGGATAGTACCTACTCCAAGAGTGAACTGATCGTCATCACGAGCCCGTTTAAACAGGGCAGGATACTATTTAAAATTATTTAAAAATTGCGGTTTACAAGTTAACTAAAAAAAATTATAACGCGGATAGCACCTACTCCAAGGGTGAACTGATCTTCATCACGAGCCCGTTCAGACAAGGACAGGATGCTATTTAAGATTATTTAAAATTACGGTAAAAGAAATAAACAAACTATTAAAAGAGGGAAAATGTCTCCACGAAAACTCCGTTTATAAATATTCCCAACTTAATTACAACGCGGTACTTACTAAACAAAAGTATTTATCAATTAAATCAAATTTAAATCCCGATTTAACCTATCAAAAGAAAATGGATAATTTCTTAATACCGACTAACAATCAAAAGTCTAAAATCTCCGGTTTTACTATATTACAGAATTAAATCCTATCATTTAATATTTAATTCAAATTATATCCCTTTTTAAAGAAACGGTATATTTGTCAAAAAAAAAAATAAATTCAAATGTTTATTAAGGAAATCAAACTAAATCTTTTATCTAAACACTAGCTATAAAAAAAAACGGTAATATTTTTACCAAGAAACAATTTCTAATATTTATTAGTTAAATCAAATTAATTCTTTTAACTAAACACTATCTATAAAATAAAAATGAAGAAACGGTATCATTTGCCAAGAAACAAATTCTATTATTTATTAAAGAAATCAAATTATTTCTTTTAATTAAACACTATAAAAATATTCCTATTCCTACAAACTAATTCGCTATTTAAAATGAAATACGGTCTCAATTTCAAACGTAAAAAGCGGAACAAGGTTGTTTTTACCTAACGGATTTGTAAATACAAGAAAACGGAAAAAATATTGGCGGTGATTTGATATCTAAAGCGGTGTATTAGAGTCAACTGCTCGGAATCAAAAATTATATCGAACTGATAATTTTAATAGCATCTCGGCTCTCGTTGAAACAATTGATTCCCTCTCCTATCAGAAATCCCACTTAAAGACAGACCACCGCGCACGATTCTCGATCGGCGCTCGCGCTGGTAAATGAACTGAAGAACGACAGTTCACATCGCGTTAAATATTATTAAAATGAAAAATGAAAATAAATTGATTGAGGAAAATTGACTTCATTACAACGCAATAGCATACTTTTTCGTTTTGTAGTCCTTGCGTATCCCAGACAGCACACCAAATCCTTTGGATATCTACTAAACATCCCAATATCCATTGAATGTCCAGTCCATGGTGGATATCTATTTTATATCCATGAGATGTAATTTATAGACATGCAAATGTCCGTAAATAATAGTAATTATATAGCAAATTATTAAAAAATTACGCCATTGTGCTCGCCATTGTGGCTAATAGTACCGTTCAGATATTTAAAATTAATTTTTTTAAGGTGTATTCAATATCCCATGAACATCCACTAAATATATCAAAGTCTAGACGCGAACGCAAACCATCGTGGATATTCACTAGATGTAATTTTTAATTTTACTTACTAAGTATAGATGGCGATACTACTTTCGCATCTACTCATGCTCAACCCGCCGTAATTGAGTTCGATCGAATTTTTTTCACAATGAGACTCCATTAGAGACTGGAGTCGAGAATTTCCATTTATTGCTGAAGAGTCCTAATAAGGATAACTTTCTCCTTAGTGGGCAAAATCAAAGGCAGAGTGTTGAAAATATTTTTTATCTCTGCTATTTTCTTTCAACTTTATTCAATAATCATTGGTTACTTATGAACTTCTACTAAAGATACCTATAAAATATTTTGCTGAATATCCGAATTCTTCTATATCCTTGGGATATAGACGGACATTTGGTTGGATATCCATATTGGATATCCACAGAATATATTCTGTGGATATCTCTGGGATTTCTTGTATTGTCTGGAAGATACTCATTAGATATTTTGCTGGATATCCATATGATGGATATAGACGGACATTTGGATATCCATATTAGATCCACGAAATATTTCTGATATTCTGTGGATATATTGGATATCCACAAAAGATATTCTGTGGATATCTCTGCGATTTGGTGTGTTCTCTGGGTAGATAAGCTAATATCCACGTGAGTGTATAAAAAATAAATACTGTAGACATAGAAAAACAAAATTACAAATAATAAAAATTATTTCGAAAAATAGTAATAAATTAATTGCTTACATTAGGAACTTATAAAAGTTGTAGTCCTTGGTTTATTTAAACGTAAAAAAAATATTTAACTGAAGTTTTTTTTTATTTTTTCCAGCATTTTTCGCACAGTTGACACAGCAGTTGACATTTATTTATACTTAAGATCTATTTGCCTATCCTCAATGGCTGCAAATTTGTCTATAACTTCGTCGTAAAATTTTGGATTTTCTGATAACTGTTTAACAAGCTGTTTTTCAATGGATATTAGGGCTAAATTAAAGAGTCTGTCTTCACTTGTTAATTTTCATATAAAACTTTTAATGCGCTTTAAAGCTGAAAAACTTCGCTCAACTGACGCCCTTGTGGCTGGGATGGTTAGTACTAATTCACACAACTTGACGACTTCACAAAGGGACTTATTTAAACCAGTTGTTATAAGAAAAATTAACACATTGATGGGCGTCTTTTTATCACTAATTTCAGTTGTTTCATAAACAACACTTAACTGGGATTTTAATGTTGGAATATCGAAAAAATTTCCATAATTTAATTTTAGTGAATTAAAAGCTTCCGATGGAAATTTTGATGAATCGTAGTTACTAATATTAAAATTGCACAATTCAACAAATTTTAATTCGTTAAAGTTTTGAAATCAAGAGTTCATTTGTTGTAAAATATTATCAAAAATTTCGGTATATAATCGGTCTCTCTGTCTCCGACTCTATCAATTCTAATTCTCTTTCTTTTAGGTTCTAAGCCAATGTTTTAAGTCTTATTCCAAAAGTGTTCAAACTGATCTCGTTTTTTATTCATTTTATTTTTAAAATCATCAATTTGTTTAATGCAAAAGCCAATGTCATTTAACTTTGTCTGCAAAATGTCGAATAAAATGTCAGTAAAAGGGAAAGTCTCTGCAAAAATGTTGAGCAAAAAATTGAAATCAAAGTTTTGTTTAAGCCAATGCAAATACCCTTTAGCGGCAGTAACAGTTTCAACATCCCATGTTTCTTTATTATCCTAAACGTCTTGAAAAAAGTGTATCAAAGAATCACAGTATTGAAACACTGTTTGCATTAAACGTCCATTGTAGTTCCATCGCGTTGGAGCAACTTTTGGAAACCTTTTTTGAACGTGAATGTCCAAAGCGCGAGTTCTTTTCGATGACGTTGAAAAGAAGGAAGCTAAACCACTAAGCGCCGAAAAGAAAACTTTGCAACCTTTAATATTATCCATGCTTCGCGATAAAACCAAATTAAGTGTATGTGTTATACAGTGAACAAAAATTGTATGTTTAAACTTCTATTTTACTTTAGCTTGAAGGCCTCCTAAATGGCCAGCCATTACGACAGCACCAGCTCTGGGAAACAAGCTTAGAACCACATTCTAAACTTGAAATAATGTCACAAACAATTTTAAACAATGCATCTGCAGTTCGTTCGCTAGTGACGTCCAAAAATCCTAAGAATCGCTCTTGAGGAATGCCATCCAATACATATCGCACAACAATGGATAATTGACTTAAGTTTGCTACATCTGTGGTTTCATCAAGCGCAATTGATACGAAAGGTGCTTTTTTAATTTCACTTTTAATGTGATCCATCACAACGTCGGCAGTGTATTTAATTAAATTATTTTGGATTCTGCTTGAGGTACCTCGAAAAGTCGTCGAATCAATAATAGTATATTGTTTTATTAGGAGTAAAAGTATAACTTTTTGTGGCGAGTCTGAATGTTTGATGGCCGAACGTTAGTGAGGCCGACAATTTCAGACGAGCCACAAAAAGTGCTTTTGCTCCGAATGAAACATGCTATTTTTTCCGCAAACGGCATCCAGACTATAGAACTAATTAATATTTAAATAAAAATTCAAAACGATTGCAACGAAGTTGATAAATTCAGAGAATAATAATTATAAAACTGCGCACTACATTTCCGTGGTTACTGGTTTTGTGATTGCCAAGTCAAAAACAAATTTGACAGTTCAATAATATTTTATAATGTCAGAAATATTGTAAGTGATTTAAAGCAACAATTGGACTGTGCATTTTTGGTAAGTACCTACTTGAGCATCAAAATTTCGTTTGTTGTAGTTGAAATTTTCTTTTAGATTATATTATGTCGGATTCAGAACCCAACTGTACACCGCCCGACGTTGTTGACATTGCTAAGGCAGCTACGAATGATTTAATTCCAACTAAGTCAAGTAGAGTTTATAATCATGCTTACGAAAGATTTCTCACATGGTGCAATGATAAAAACATTTCAAACTATTCGGAAAATGTGCTACTAGCTTTTTTTTTTGAAATGACAACTAAATTAAAAATGAAGAGTTCAACAATGTGGTCTCAGTATTCCATGATAAAATCATTACTGAATATTAAACATGGATTAGATATTAGCAAATATATGAAACTACGTGCTTATCTGAAGAAGCAGAATGAAGGGTATACTCCCAAAAAGTCAAAGGTATTCACAAAAGACCAGTTTGAAGATTTTTTAAATAATGCACCTAATGAGCAATATCTAGGAATTAAGGTTAGTTATAATATTCTAACCTGCATAAATACAATCAAGTTTTTAAATACATACTACTTTTAGGTTGTTCTAATAATGGGCGTATCTGGAGCATGTAGATGCGATGAAATGGTGAACATGACAATAGACGATATAAAAGATTTAGGATCTGTTATTCATATAAAGATTCCTGATAGTAAATCTAAAAAGCCACGATCGTTCACAATTATTGGAGAAAAATATATAAATCTTTACAGAAAATATACTTCTTTACGTCCACAAGCTATGGAAAGCCGACGCTTTTTTTTGAAATTTCAAAAGGGAAAATGTTATCGCATGGTCATGGGAATTCATACAATTAGTAACGTACCCAAAACAGTAGCAACTTATTTAAAACTACCGAATTCAAAAGATTACACCGGCCATGCGTTAAAAAGAACTTCAGCTACTTTGCTTGTGGATGGAGGAGCTGATATTACTTGTTTGAAACGGCATGGAGGTTGGAGGTCGAGCACTGTCGCTGAAGGATACATTGAAGACTCTTTGTCTAATAAAAAAGAAACTGCAGAAAAAATCTTGATGTCGAATTCTTCTTCACTGTACCTGAATGCAGCTTCTCATGAGCGAAATTATGTCGACGTTGATGTAACAGAAGCAACAACAAGTAAGGAGTCACGGGAAATTTTATCGATGAACTCTTTCAACTCTGCACAAAATTCGCTTGAATTGGAAGTGAATAAATCAGGTAGTGCATTAAATATGTGCGGTGCAACCTTAAATAACTGTAATTTTATTATTAATAATTATTATCGTTAATAAAGTTTAAAAGTTCAACTAATAATTATTTTCCCTGTTAAAAATTCTACTTTTTTGTACGGCCGTCAGCGTACAAAAAAGTACTTTTTTGTCCGCTCACGGCCGTACAAAAAAGTGGCGTCTGTGAAATCATACTTCAACATCATGAATTGACGTTAATAATGTCTACTTTTTTTGACGTTTGCGGAAAAAATGATTTTTTAGGGTATCATCGTATGTATGTAAATTATTCAAGTCTGTAATACCGACTGAGTTTCAATGTGTTTTTTCGGCTATATTAAAAAGTAGGCAAGGCCAGCAAAACAATTTACTTCAAAGTTTTGCAGCTGGTTAACCATTCATACTTTTCATAGAACCCTCTACGTGAAAATGCCTGGTAAATTTCTTTGCTGACTTTTCTACTTTTGTCTCTAAATGGATAGGATCCTTTAGTCTACTAGAATTAATAATGTCCTTTTCTCTTCAAAATTTCTACTTGAAAATCCTTTTTTCAATAAAGAATAAAGAGCACACAATACAGACACAATTTACCAAATTATTATTGTATCACAGGCACAGTGCATAGTTCCTCCATTTTACAAAAAGAAAAACAACTACGAAAAACAAACCGAAATCTATCTGGATAGCTATTCACTAAGTCATGGGAGCGCTCCCATGGGAGTGTTCCCATACATTTTGCTCTCTTACTCTTAGGTGGGTATATCGTGCTTACTCACTTTTAGCCCAGGCACATGCGTAGTTAGGTCGAAGTAAGTACGATATACCCACCTAAGAGTAAGAGAGCAAAATATATGAGAACACTCCCATGGGAGCGCTCCCATGACTTAGTGAATAGCTACCCTGAAGTCTACGATTTTCCTCACACGTTGATTCGCGGTGCGAATTGCAGTATGCGTAAGGTGACGTAAAAATCGCTGCCTCTCGACCGTATTTCACGTGTTCAAACAAACTGACTACTGTCGCGGCAAAGTAGGGTAATAACCCGAAGCGAAATCAATTGGAAGATGAGACGGCTTTTTCAAGATGCGCTTCCGCCGACGGACTCGAAGTATATGGTGTGTGCGTTTACGCAATTAATTTTCTCATAGGTGGTGCGTGCGTTTACACATTAAACCAATGAATTATTAGTACATTTACAAAGTTTACGTAATGTTTCAGAGAAAATATAGTACCTAATTTAATATTAATTTCTATGCATTGTAAACTGAAAAATATTTATTTTTAAATCTTAAAATGTAGAGAAGCGGCGCTTCCGCCCCTGCTAAGAAATGTTTTTCTAAATACTAATCTTCTTTTACACATTTCTGTTTCTGTCGGTACCATATGTACATACCTATGCACAATTTTTTTTTGTAATAAGAGGAATAAAATTTTGTATTTTATTTTATACTTTTAATTTCTCCTCTTATCAATAGAAAAATAGCATCAGAAAAATATTTTTACGAAAATACAAAAATCTGGTCTCAAAGGGTTAATTTTTAAAATTCACACATTTCATTATTTCTATCCAACATCAAAGTACGACCATGATATTGTTTACTTTATAATGAGGAATTTACAACTTTTTCGATCATCCTTCCGCAAACAAAATATCGTAACGGTGTTTACCAGCAATATTTCCTGACCCATACCGGCCCAACCTCGATTGATTTTTTTTAGAATTTGATATTCCGATGAATGAAAGTTGGTCAATGGACGGGACTCGCTGATCACCATTTCGGCATCGACAATAATAATATCGGAATCGTCTTCATCGAATTAAAATGAAGACTAATTAGAAAGTTCCTCAAAGAAATCGTAAGTGATTTCACTTTTGCCATCACGGCATATCGTATGCGTGTTGTTTTGTAATTTTAACTATTTTACTAGACAATTTTTATGTCGGATTATATCGAAAAGTAATAAATTCATATGAAGTTTATTAGAAACGCTTAAACCATCTGCTTACATTTCTAAAGTTTTTGAACAATAGAATTGAGAATATTTAACTATGTTATTTTTAATTATATAAGTTTATAGCGGGTAAAAAATAATAGTTACAACAAACATTAATAAAATCATCTAACATACATAATATAGGGTGATTCATTTCAGCCAAATTTTTTTTGTCGGTGCTCAAGCAAAATATTAATCTACATAATTATAGAAAAAAAGTTTGAGCTCTTAATATCAATTTTAATCGGCGGGTCCTTTTTGCCCACAAATCTCTGTTTTCTACCTGTGTAAGTAAAGGGGTGCGTTAATCTTACTGGTATTTTGCCCACAGTAGCATTCAGGTACCTAAACCCGCAAATTACATCCGCCCACAAATAGGTACCTACCTGATTATTAATAATTCTAATAGGTACTTACTTTGGGTGTTTACTGTTTATATTTCAGTCAGTTTTTATACGTTGATGATTGTAATTCGAGTGTTTATAAACAATAATTATTTCTATAATGTCAGCTACATTGATTAAAAGCACACGCGGGAAAGATGTACTCCTTTTGGAGAATTTTACGTTTGCCAAAGATAGAGAAATGAAAAGTGGAGAAGTTTCTTGGAGATGCTCCCAAAGAAAAACAAATGCTTATAATGCCACTGTATTTTACAATTGGTCCTGAACTTTTAGTATCCAGAGGCAACCTAATTCATAGCCATGAAGCAAATGAACCGAAATTAAACAGGAACATTATTTCTAATTCGTGTAAGCGAAAAGCAGTTGATGATATTTCGGAAAAACCTTCTAAAATTGTCCGTAAAGTACTTGCTACTAATTTACCAGAGTCACTAACTACAATTGATGTGTCCTACATAAGAAAAACTATATACAACAGTCGTCGCAAAATACTACCAGGTCCATTACCTACAAATATACAAGAAGTGCATGATGCAGCTGACTTATATTCTAATACATTTAAAACCAGTAAAGGTGAACATTTTCTTTTAATAAATAGCAGAGAAAATAATATTATTGTATTTACATGTGAGACAAATATTCGTACTTTGTGTAAAATGAACGTCTTGTATATGGATGGAACATTTTCGTATTGTACAAAGTTTTTCCTACAATTATTTACCATTCATGGGCTGTGTAATGGACACTATGTGCCCCTGGTATATTGTTTATTACCAAACAAATCTACCGATATATACAAACATTTGTTTTCGTTATTGCATTATAAAATTTTGGAAACTTACAGTATTGCTTTAAATCCATCTAAAGTGTTCGTTGATTTTGAAATAGCAATTCATAAGGCGTTAATTTATATGTGGCCTAATACTGTAATCAATGGCTGCCGATTTCATCTACATCAAGCGTGGTATCGTAAAATTCAGTCTCTGGGATTAATATACAACTAACAGTGATACCGGAAAATGGCTTAAAACATCATTTGGGTTGACATATTTAAACGCCGATGAAGTTGGAGACTGTTTTGTGTTTGACTTAATGGCAAGTAAACCAGAAAATGCCGTTCTCGATAGGTATGCCGATTACCTATTAGAAACATATATTGAAGAAAATTCTACATTTCCTCCAAGTATATGGGCAGAAAAAACAGCTTCAATTACAAGAACTACAAATGCCTGTGAGTCGTTTCATTCAAGGTTTAATTCTTCATTCTACTGTACACATCCTTCTGTATATATTTTTATAGAAAAGCTTAAAGACTTTCAAATCGACACGTATGTCACAATACAAAGCTTAAGTATACCTAAGAAAATCAAAGACAAAAGTGTAAAACAAAAAATTCAGTGTTTAGAAAAATTTATACAGCGATTTGATCTGCAGCAAATCAGCAGATTAGAGTATATAAAATTTGTATCACATTTATCCCTCCCAGTTGAAAAATATGTAAATAAAATATAAATATATAAAAAATATAATATAACTTATGTATACTTACTTTTTTATAATAATAAAAATTAGTGTTTAATATAATTTTTAGTTTAATTAATAATGTGTTTTTACTTTTCGATAATATATAAAAAATAATAAATGAAAGATATATCTATTATGATTTATTCAGTTAGAAATAAATTTGGGCAAAATACCAACAGGATTAAGATGACCTTTTACTTGCTGTGGGCAAATTACCTATAGGATTAGCAGCTTTAAATATTTTGTGGGCAAATTACCTCCGCCCATTTTAATTACTTACTATTTAAATTTTAAGTTTTACCATTTAAAAAGTCTTTTTTTTAATTTCTAATGCTTACCCACCTTTTACAATAATGCAAAATGGGTTTGATGAACCTTGTGGGGATTTTCTTGCTCTTCGAAATTGCTTCAGTTTTTTGTGTAACTGGCACTGGTTCACCAACATTTTTATATGTTATGTAGATGTGGTGTGTTTACTGTTACTGCTTATTAACATCATTATTAAAATTTGCAATTGTTTAGGAGTATTTCAATCATTTCTATTATTGGTTTGTAAGGATTAATAAAGAAAGGATCAAATGAAAAGTAATTATAATTTGTAAAACATGGTTTTAAGCCATGGGGTTTTTAAATAAATATACTATTGGGTTCTGATCCCATAAAAACTATGTTCATTTTTTTATGGGAGTTTGCAATAAGGTTCTTGCATCTTTTGGTAGTTGTTTAATTTTAATTGTGCATATAATTATTCTCACTAATTTATTTACAATTTTATGTGGTAAGTAACCTACTTTATTTTTTGTTATTCCCCATACTTTTAGTTATTGGTTCCAATTTTCATGTCAATTTCTATGTCTAATATCTAAAACGTACTTTTTCTAATTTTGACGTAGGTATAAAGTGACATTTTTTTTGTAATCGCAGCAAGTATCAAAATGATCTACTTATGGCAACCAGTTGCATAGTGTGAAGGTGAAAAATTATTAATGTTTAAGCTCTTATTAAATGTGTCATTTTAGTGTTAATCACTTAAACAAATTCAATAAAGTGATACCGATTCAAAGTGCAAATTCTCGAGATTAAGGTATTATAATGGGTTTAGTTCATTAACCTTTTATCTAAATTAATAATCATTATTCAGTTAATTGACCCACATCAAAAAAGTAAGGACAACTTCGAATTGCTGATATCAATATAAATATATTAATTTTTAGTTTTACCGGGGGTCTGCGATTTGTTCTTTACAAAATCAAAGTGCTCATTTAAGTGAGATAAGTGCAAAATATGGAGACATATGTACTGTGCAAATGTGACTTCTACTGAAGTTAGATATCCCCAAGCTCAAATTTCTTTGTGAAGATTGTGAAGAAAATCCTATTATAATTATTATAAAAAACCTGCAAGAGGAGTTTATAAAATTGAAGAAGTCAAATGAAAAAGCGCAGCAAGATAAAAACATTGAAATTCAGGAACTTAGAAAAGAATTAATTTGAAAAAGCAGAAACCAAATATAGGAAATATATTTGAGAACAGAAAAAGCGAATAACTCAATGATATTTAACATTGAAGAGTCAAATGCAACCGTACTTAAAAGACAAAGTTGATGATAATAAAAATAAAACCATGAAAGTGTTAGGGAATTTAAACAAAAACGAAAAAGCAAATGAAGTTGTGAAAGTTCTGCATGTTGGTAAACCATTGGGTTTAAGACCAAGACCAATCAAAGTAGTTTTTTTTAAAATGCTGTTCTTGAGATATTGAAGAACAAGAAAAATTACATTCTAATACTAAGAAAAAAAATCTGATGTGTCCAATACATGACTTTCCTATCTAGTTATTATAGGCATTTTCCAGTTATTTTGTGCAACCTATTGCAGCATCTCTATAAATGTTTAGAGGATAAACTAAATATATACATTTTACACATACATCTACCTCGAAACATTTTTCTATAGATATTCATTGAAAACGAAAATACAGAAAAATTTAAATTTAGCACTTTTCCATTACGGTCCATTTTAGAAAAATCATGTATAAACAAAAATTATAGAAATCGATATCGCAAACAACTTTTAGTTCAACAATTTTCATAAAAATCAGAATTTTGCACATTTTGTCAAATTTCTCGAATACGGACCATTTCAGGAAATTTTAACATAAAGCAAAAATTATAGATAATAATATTAGAAGTAACTTTTATTTGAACAATTTTCTTCTCCAAACATAAATAACAGATATATTCCATAAAATATAAAAACGGCCCCCCATAAAGTACCCCCCCAGATGTTCCGACTTTGTCCAAAATCTAATCATTTCACGTCAGGCCGAAATAAACATTAAGTTTAAAATTTAATGTTTTTTCCTTTATCCGTTTTTGAGTTTTCTTCAAATTTCGAAATTTACACATTTTCTCAAATATCTCGAATACGGTCCATTTTAGAGAAATTATGTATAGGACAAAAATTATAGAGAATTATATTACAAACAACTTTTATTTGAACAATTTTTATAAAAAATTATGTTTTTTACATTTTGTCAAATTTCTCGAATACGGACCATTTTAGAAAAATTTTGCATAAAACAAAAATTATAGATAATTATATTAGAAGTAACTTTTATTTGAAGAATTTTCTTCTCCAAACGTAAATAACAGATATATTCCATAAAATATAAAAATGACCACCTATAAAGTACCCCCCCACACTGCCCAAAATCTAATCAGCTCATTGGACGCTGAAACAAAGCTTAAGTTTAAAATTTGGTGTTTTTCTGTGTATCGGTTCATGAGTTATGCGTTATACAGACACACACACAGACAGACATCATCGCGAAAATAGTCAAAACGGATTCAGGGGACCTCAAAACGTAAAAATCCGTCGAAAACTCGAAGTCGAAAAAAATCATGATTCCTATACTTTCCTTATATCTGTATACAGATAGGAAAGTAATAATGGTCAAACGAAGATCCAAAGGGATTTATTTAACATGTTAAGAACAGAGCTTGAGGAAAGAAGATTTATTGGAGAATAAGATATTAGAATTCAGTTTAAAAACAGCGTTACAAAAATTATTAAAAATACAACTAAAAAAAACTGATTCTATCCCCATTGCAAATTTACTGTAAAAATGTTGGTGGCTTGCGAACTAAATTAAGACTTAAAATTAAATATGTATACTTAGTTTTAATTATGACATATTGTCGGGAGAAATTGACCTCGTATACATTATTTAGGTGTGATAGAAATACGAACTCAAACAGCAAAGGTCGTGGTGAAGGTGCAATTCAATTATAAAGTCGATTCTAAATCCAATGGAGTTGAGAGTAATTCATAACAATGTAGAACATTTATTTGTATTCTGCCATCAAAGCAAAACCTCAGTAACTATGGAAACTATAAAAAGGTAATATTTTCAACAAACGAAATTCATTAGTGCCAGCATTTACATCGGTGGTATTTTTGTTGAATGAAAGAAAATTTTTGGATATTGCTTTTTTATGCGATTTTCACAGGTCTAGGTACACGCTAACTTGTACGCAATTCAAAAAGTTATATACACGCGAAACATCTTGACAGAGTAGGTGAGCTGTGTCTAGACCGTTGGTGGTTATACCGGTCGGCGTAGCTAGGCATGGATTGAAATTTTCTGGTGGCGGCAAAGCCGCCACCCTACTATAAGCCGTTATTTCATTTTCTTGTTGTCACGGCATTATTTTTATTATTTGTTCATGTATGTGAAATTTATAAAATACTACTGCTGGTCACGGCGTAAATTAAAAGAAACAAGACACATTCACACAAACACCTCCCACCACAGCAATATGACGTTTCGCGTTGTATATAATTTTTTGATTTGTGTACACTTTAGCGTGTACCTAACAACAACGTTTAATTTTTAGTGTTGCTTGTGGGTTAAATGTTTGTTACGTGTGTAGAGTCAACTTGACTTTTTAGGATATAGAATAAATTTAGTTAGTATCAGAATGGTCAAATAACTTCAAAAATTTGTAATTTCTCAGTTACGAGGGTTTAGCTTATGACGGCAGTATTGTGTTTGTTAGGATAACAATCATTAATTATAGGAGGCGTCTATTTCCCGGCAAACTCTACTGAATTAAAATATGAGGCATTCCAATGACCTGTCAAAAGGCTGACAAATGGGAACTGACAGTTTAGATATGGCAACCCTGTGGGCCTGTTGTCATTAACAGGGTCAGTGATACATGTATAATTATATAGATTGCTCGTCACAGAAGCCAAATACCTCGGAGTCATATTTGACCAAAGGCTGACGTGGAATCAACATTTCAAAAAACTCACATACAAAGCTACAATAGCTCTCGTAAGCTGTAGAAGAATATGTGAGAAAAACTGGGGTCTAAACCCCAAAATGACCATATGGTTATACACAAGGACCCATGATAACCTATGGCGCAGTGGCGTGGGTAACCAAAATTGCGCAGGCAAATGCAATAAGCCAACTCACTAGCATTCAGCGGTTTGTCTGTCTAAGTGCTACTGGGGCCATGTGCACTACGCCGACTGTAACAATGGAGGTATTATTAAATCTCAAGCCACTGCACATCTTCATACAAGGAGAAACCAGGTCAGCTATTCACAGGCTAATACAGGGACAAAATCCAATAAGCCGACCACACAAGGCTATATCAGCAAATAAAAAGGGATAATATTCTAGCTATGCCTACTGATAGAGCCATAACCACATACAAATTTTAAAGAAATTTTTAAATTTAAATACCAGCCTGAGAATCCTGGAATCAGGGACCTCCCGTACAGACTGAACCCGTCTGGTACACAGACGGTTCAAAAACCAAGGAAGGAACTGGTGCAATTGAAAACAACGATTTCGCTGAGTGTAGGAAAATATCCAACAGTGTTCCAGGCTAAGCTAATAGCCATACAACACTGTGCAAGAGAAATATTAAATCAGCAAGTATCAGGCAAAACTATTGCCCATAAACTTTGATAGCCAAGCAGCTCTAAAGGCAATTCTCTCACCAGAAATCTAATCACGACTGGTGAAAGACTGTCTAGAAGACCTGGCAAAGCTAAGTAGTCAAAATAAGGTGAACCTAGCCTGAATTCCAGGCCAAGAGGGATATCAGGGCAACGAAAAGGCCGACGAATTAGCCCTAGAACCCTTCTGTGGAGTTGCTAAGGCATTGTGCAAGTCATCCATTAAACAATGGATGCAAAAAGAGTCTCAGGAATGGTGGAACAACTATCCAAGACTGAAACAGACCAAACAGTTCATCAAGGAACCATCGGCCAAGTTCACGAAAGAACTATTGGATCAAAAGCGTCAAACCGTTAGGATAACAGTAGGTCTTCTTACTGGACACTGTCGCCTGTAACGTGATCTCTAGTTATTCTATGTACTTGTTTAATGTGTTTGAGCTCAATTGATTCGTAATTCTGCAACGTGAATGATCTCGTGATATTTGGTATTCTAACTTAAACTCGAAACTGTCTAGATCTTCGAGAGATGAATCAAACCACGGTCTTCAGATTGTACCAAAACCAAAACAAACTTCTAGGTATAAAAACCATAAAACATCTTGAAAGGAATTCAAAACCGTTTTGAAAGGAATTCAAAACCGTCTAGATATAGCCATGCTTATAAAATCAGACAGCCAATAAGAATATTCTGTCACTATGAACCCCCAAAATTTTGGTCAGGTGCCGCCACTGGCACAAACTATTATTTACAGCTTTTCTAAATCTAGTTCAGTATCACTATATCGTCTTATAACAATAATATTAACGTTTATATTGACATCTTCAACTTTAATTACATGTTTAACTGAATTTTTCCAGCTAACAGTAGAAAAATTATGAATTTCCTATATATTTAGTGTTTACACTATTTAATTAACGGCAATTATATATAAATTGCATTGCCTATCAAAAAATTGTTATAAATTAGTAAGAAATTTGTATATTCCCGATTTTATAAAACGATAAAAATTACGAGTAATTAATCATGAATGGGTGCCGGTAAAATAATTATTTGGGGAAGGGTGTATGTCTAATTTGCCGATTTGAATTTGACGGCTGGCCAGGTACATAACAAATAATACTTGAGAGTTAATAGTAAAGATATGTGTAATACCCACCCCAATACCTTTTTACTAAATGACTCCAAATGGCATATATTCCCTTACAATAATACTTTACTCTTGTCAATTTTGACGGTTCAATTTTTTCTCTATGCGTAAATAACAAATATATTCTATAAAATTTACAAATTATTCTCCATAAAATAACCCCCCCCCCCCCCCAATGTACCAACTATGCTCAAAATCTAATCTATAACACACCAACATCATCGCAAAACGTAAAAATCCGTCGAAAACTCGAGGTAGAAAAAATCATGATTCCTATTTTTTTCTTCTGTATACAGATAGAAAAGTAAAGATGTTTGACCCCTTTGCCTCTTTGGATCATCTATCAATGTGAAAATATTTATACCCTTTACCACTTTTAAGATTACCAGTGTAAAAATATTTGGTACTTTTACCCCTTACGCCTACCTATTTAGTATTATTTATCCCATATAGTTTAAACTTATCCACGTAAAAACATTTGGTCTATCCCTTAAGTAGTACCACATCAAAATATTTAGTGCTTTTACTATTTACTCCTGTTCATGTAAAATTATTTGGGCCATTTACCCCTTTAGCCTATTCATCTAACTGGACCGTTTATCTCTTAAATCTCCCCATTTATGTAATACTAAATTGTGAGCCCTTTTCCTTTTCCATTCTAATATGAAATTCAGATAAAAGTTCCATTATGGAGTCCGTTAAAACTAGTGCAAAAATAATCGTTCCTCGCCATCCTGTATGTTATCTTTAAAAAAAAACTTTAATAATTTATTTGACGTTTAAGAATGACAGCAATATAGAAAAAATGTCTGTAGTTTCATAGTTGACAAGTGAAATCAGTACCCATGCCGCAGTGCATTTTAAAACCACTGATATTTAAAGCAGTAAAGTTAAACAATCAATAGGGTTATCAGCTGGAAGAAATTATTAAATAAAATCAAAACCGCTAGTCGATTGGTTTTTTCGATCTTGAATTATCGTGTCGGCGCACATCTATATGCACAGACGATCAGACAAGATTTATTTAAAAAAATGGAAAAATGTGTTAAAAAATGACGAATAGAACATCAAAGTAATTGAAATATGTTAACTTACCCGTAGGTTTGACCCTTAAAAAGATTGTCTCGCTATCAGACACTGAATATGACTTCTGGGATTTATTGAACAGGTCCTGAAAACAAAATAAAAATCGTCAGAATGACAGCCATACGTAGGGCTGGGACATTATCAAAATAAATAATCGATTAATCGAAGTAATCGATTAATCGAAGTAATCGATTAATCTAAATAATCGATTACTCTAAATAATTAATAAATCGAAATAATCTATTATATAATCGAAAATAATCGATTAATCGAAAATAATCGATTATTGGAAAATATTAGATATAATAGAAGTTGCGTTCGCGGTAACATTTTAGAATTGATAATGAATCGGACAATCGCTCAAAGTATGAATTATTAGTTTAGAATAAATTCAAGATTGTTAGTACGAAGAAACTACACATTAATCGTAAATAATCGAAATTAATTCATTAACCGAAAATAATCGATTATCGATTTAAAAAATCAACTAATAATAATAATAATATAAACCAACTTATCGATTAATAATTGATCAATCGATTATTTTAACCACTCCTAACTATACGTCAAATATAAATTTAAAATACGTTGAAATAAGAGTAAGTAGTTTATATTTTATTAAATTGCTTATCCAAAATAGCTTTTCTTGAACCGTTCTGTATATTTCACAAACTGTAGAATACAAATGATAAATTTAAATAGTTCTGAGCGCTTTTCCCTATGTGTAAGAATTATTAATTTTTTTAATCAGACCCTTGGGAACTTATTTATTCCCACTTAAAATATAGAAAATATAATCCCCATATACATTTTTTGTCAGGGTTAGGAAAATAAGTTTCAGAATTTGTACCCCTACTGTTCCTATAGAAATTATACCGAACTGATATTAGGCTTAACAGAAAAGTAACATTTTGCATGCGCAGAATCAATAGTTACTACCACATTAAAAGCAACCTAAATTGTATCGTTAAAATATAAAGTTTCAGAATTTGAGTAAAGGGGCTATGTTCATTCTAGCGCAATCCTTATGTAAATTAACATGGGAAATCGCTAAGGTTCATTCTGGCAAATTTGACGGTGACGTCACTCGTCGAGAATCATCAACTAACTCGTCGAGCCACCAACGGGGAAGCGGGGAGGAGTGGGGGGAATTAAATCTCTTTTAACGTTGAAGAGAAAAATTATGCCACAAGGGCCTTAGCAAGTATCTTCACTGCTATTGGCCCGATTCAAACGGGAAAAACGGAATTACGTAGAGAACGTGGTATAGATTAACGTCGAATAGAAAAATCATGCGCAGAACGAAAAGCCACAAGGGCTTTAGCGTGCATCTTCATTGCTATTGGTCTGATTTAAACGGGAAAAACGGCATTACGTAGAGAACGTGGTAATTAGGAAACGCCACTACGTACACCATTTGTTTACTGATTGTAACCAAGTCTCCAACAAAGTTTTGAAAGATATGTGAAATGTTGTGAGATTTGAGCTCTCTAGGAAGGTAATCGACAATAAGTTCTGATGTGAATGGAATATGCATATCATTTAACTCTAATTTCCACAAAAAGCTTTCGTGGCCTACATACATTCGATAACTAGGAAAGCTTTTTGTGGAAATTAGAGTTAAATGATATGCATATTCCTAGAGAGCTCAAATCTCACAACAATTCACATATCTTTCAAAACTCTGTTGGAGACTTGCTTATAATCAGTAAACAAATGGTGTACGTAGTGGCGTTTCTTAATTACCACGTTCTCTACGTAATGCCGTTTTTCCCGTTTAAATCAGACCAATAGCAATGAAGATGCACGCTAAAGCCCTTGTGGCTTTTCGTTCTGCGCATGATTTTTCTATTCGACGTTAATCTATACCACGTTCTCTACGTAATGCCGTTTTCTCGTTTTTCCCGTTTGAATCGGGCCAATAGCAGTGAAGATACTTGCTAAGGCCCTTGTGGCATACTGTTTCTCTTCAACGTTAAAAGAGATTTAATTCCCCCCACTCCTCCCCGCTTCCCCCACTCCCCCGTTGGTGGCTCGACGAGTTAGTTGATGATTCTCGACGAGTGACGTCACCGTCAAAATTGCCAGAATGAACCTTAGCGATTTCCCATGTTAATTTACATAAGGATTGCGCTAGAATGAACATAGCCCCTTTACTAATTTGTACCCCTGCGGTTCCAATAGAAACTATCCTAAACTCACATTTGGCATAACAATAAAGTATTATTTTGCATGAGCAATATCAATAGTAACTTCCACATTAAAAGCAACAATTTGTACCGTTAAAAGATATAATTGCAGAATTTGTACCCCTGCCGTTCCTATAGAAATTATCCTGAACTAATATTAGGCACAAGAGTAAAGGCTCCTTTTGCAGAAACTTTTAATGTAAAAGAAATAATTGATTCTGCTCGTGCAAAAGGATATTTTTCTCTTGAGTCTAAAATGAGTTCGGGATAGTTTTTATAGGAACGGCAGGGGTACACATTGTGAAACTTTATATTTTAACGGTACAAATTATGTTACTTTTATTGCAGGAGTAACTATTGACTCTGCTTGTGCAAAAGGATACTTTTCTCTTGAGCCCAATATGAGTTCGGGATAGTTACTAAAGGAACGGCAGGGGTACACAATCTGAGACTTTATATTTTAACGGTGGAAATTATGTTGCTTTTTTTCTTAAGTATAACAGATTTGAATTCAGTTAAAAGTTGTTTCAGATAGTTTAATTAAATAATGGTTCAAATTAGGACAAAAATTAGTACAAATTCAGTCCTTTTTAATTCTACCTTCGTATAATTTTTTTAATGTGGTCCTGCTAGCTTATTATTAAACTAGAAGCACCGTGTGTTTTTTTTTTTGTAAATGGTACATAGTACAAAAATTGATTGGTGGTACAAATTGGTACAAATTCAGTTCTTTTTAATTCTACCTTTGTTTTATTTTTTATTTTATTTTTTTAATGTGGTCCTGCTAGCTTAATATTAACTTAGCAGCGCCACGTTTTTTTTTTAAATGATCCATGGTACATTTTTATTGGTGATACAAATTAGTACAAAATAGGTACTAAATAATGTAATCTTAATCGATTCTGCCCAGTTGGTTCTGTCAGCTTAAGAGAGGTATTTTAAACTCAATTAATTAAAATCTTACAATCTTTCTACAAATAAAACTATCGCCTTATTATTTTACGAAAAAAATGTTTGATATTTAACTTTTATGAAAATTTAAATACATACAAAGAAATTTAAACAGGTAAATTTGATTCATTATGCAAGGTCCACCAATTACTCTTGAAGATGGGCACACCCATAGATAAAATAAGGAATAAGTACCTATTTTATTATATGATTATACCTACACATTCTGGTTTGGCCAAAATTGATTGTAAACAACAACATGGAAACTTTTAATATTTTTTTAACGACTCTACAATCTATTTAAATTTTAAAGTGGTCTTTTGATAAACATGTTATTTCGAGTGCATTCATATTCAAATTTTTGCTTACCAAAGTCTAAATTTGCAATACCATTATTATTTAAATCGTTTCACTTTTAGTTAATGTGTGTTCAAGTTAGTTTCAGCATTAGAATAGAATTGTATTCTTAGAATGTCTGAGATCATGTGTCAAGTAAGATTTTTAAGTAGATATGCAGATAAACACGAAAAATTCGAACAATCACTGAGAAGGGATTGTTTTCATTTATACGAGTACAAGACCTGATAAATTTCGATTGGGAATCTGTAAAGTGAATGCTAAATATATGTTTAATAGTTTTTTTGAAACGCTTTAAACAAGTTTTATGTAAATTTTAATGAAAAATATTTAAAACAAAATATGTAAAGAGATATACGATGATTTAATAAGGAATTACGGGAAATGAGAGAAAAAATGAACATGCACATGATTTCTTAAGTCTGTTAAAAAAATCTGATGTGTCCAACACATGACTTTCCTATCTAGTTATTATAGGCATTTTCCGGTTATTTTGTACAACCTATTGCAGCATCTCTATAAATGTTTAGAGGATAAACTAAATATATACATTTTACACATACATCTACCTCGAAACATTTTTCTATAGATTTTCATTGAAAACGAAAATACAGAAAAATTTAAATTTAGCACTTTTCCATTACGGTCCATTTTAGAAAAATCATGTATAAACAAAAATTATAGAAATCGATATCGCAAACAACTTTTAGTTCAACAATTTTCATAAAAATCAGAATTTTGCACATTTTGTCAAATTTCTCGAATACGGACCATTTCAGGAAATTTTGACATAAAACAAAAATTATAGATAATAATATTAGAAGTAACTTTTATTTGAACAATTTTCTTCTCCAAACATAAATAACAGATATATTCCATAAAATATAAAAACGGCCTCCCATAAAGTACCCCCCCAGATGTTCCGACTTTGTCCAAAATCTAATCATTTCACGTCAGGCCGAAATAAACCCTAAGTTTAAAATTTAATGTTTTTTCCTTTATCCGTTTTTGAGTTTTCTTCAAATTTCGAAATTTACACATTTTCTCAAATATCTCGAATACGGTCCATTTTAGAGAAATTATGTATAGGACAAAAATTATAGATAATTATATTAGAAGTAACTTTTATTTGAAGAATTTTCTTCTCCAAACGTAAATAACAGATATATTCCATAAAATATAAAAATGACCACCTATAAAGTACCCCCCCAGATGTTCCGACACTGCCCAAAATCTAATCAGCTCATTGGACGCTGAAACAAAGCTTAAGTTTAAAATTTGGTGTTTTTCTGTGTATCGGTTCATGAGTTATGCGTTATACAGACACACACACACACACACACACACACACACACACACACACACACAGACACACAGACACACACACACACAGACATCATCGCGAAAATAGTCAAAACGGATTCAGGGGACCTCAAAACGTAAAAATCCGTCGAAAACTCGAGGTCGAAAAAAATCATGATTCCTATACTTTCCTTATATCTGTATACAGATAGGAAAGTAAAAAAGAATACCAACAATTTACAACTCTGGACAAACAAACAACGAATACAAATTTTATTACCTACGCTTTTAATAAATTAATGGCAACGTGGCAACTCATAAATTATAACGGTTGGAACCGTTTTCGTTATTTGACCCAGACATAGTAACGGTTGTAACCGTTTTCGTTATTTTGAAACCACCATCTCTACACAAACTTCATTTGTCGTTTATGCCTTGTGTCAAAACTCGGGTTGTCATTTCGATTTACCTCTGTCATCGAGCAAATTGAATTATTGAATTTTAATTATCTTTTATCTAGTACATCCGATGTACTAATTGTCTTTAATATTTTCAATGACCGTCTGATTTTATAAAGGTAAGTTTCCTACCGATATTTTGTTGACAATATATATTTTGTACAAGAAATTCTAATTAAAATGTCAAATCTGAAACATAACCTCAACATTGAATAGCACATGATAAAATATTTTATATAATTTTATCTATTATTTTGTTAGGAAAGAAGATACTATGCTTTACTATTTTTAAATGTGTTAAATAAGACTTTTTCTTTTCCTATTAATTTTGGTCTCTGTGAAGCTATTCAAATAATAGTATTAAATTGTGCATTTGATAGTAAAAAGCATTATCTATTTCCTATATATTCTTCCTGACTCCTTTCTTTATATTTTTACCTGGCTGTATATAGATGGTCCTATAGAAGTTGTATATAGATGGTTTCAGTAGAAGTTCAGTAGAAGTTTTATCGATGGTTTTATAGAAGTTTATCGAAAAAGATTGTTAGGAAGAACGTTCCAGCTGCATGTGTAGAAATATTGAAACTTAGAAGTTTGGTTCCAGCTACAGAGGTTGTTTCAAGTATTTCAAGAGGTTTAGTTCGAGCCATCCAAAGAAGTGTACGAGATTTAACTTTACCTAAGAAGAATTATCAGTTGGTGATATCCAAGCCTATCATACGAATCCCCTGTACCTGCTACCTGTTATACCACAGATAAGTTTTCAATAAATCATTTAAATTTGAATAAGTAAGTCTCTGTGAATTAGAATTTGTCGTTACCTTATAATATCATAAAGGTTAGTGATTTTCTATATTTTCATCATTAATCGCTTGTCAAGTTTAGAAAGTTTAAATATAGTGGCGTCCAACATTCTTTTTCAAAGTGATACGAGTTGTTTAATAACCTGACCCACTCCCCAAAACCATTGAGCTTAAAACACTATAACAATAGATAAAATAATAAGATCATATTACAAATTGCTGAACTAATAAGGTAAACCTAGAAAAAAAGATACAAAAATACCGTCAAATCATTTTAATGAGTTCTATCGCGTTAGTGGTTTAGCAATATCTGCAAACTTCTTTATGAATCTTAGGTAGTACGTACAAAGCCCAAGAAAACTTCTTATTTGGTGTTTATCCTTTGGTTGTGGCCACTCTTTGATAGAAGCGACTTTTTCCTTATCTACAACCGCGCCATCCTTGCTGACTACATGACTCAGGAAATTAACTTTATTTTGAAATAGTTGGCATTTCTTGGGGTTTACCATCAGTTGGGTAGCTTGAAGTCTTTTAAAAACATCTTTAAGTTTTTTAGATGGTCATGAAATGTCTTCCCCAAGACTATGATATCGTCTAAATACACCAGGCATGTTTTCCAGGATAACCCTCTCAATACATTTTCCATAAGTCTTTCAAATGTCGCGGGGGCATTACATAATCCAAATTGAATTGCCACAATCCAGGTATGATGGTAAAAGCTGTATTTTCTTTGTTTACCTAGTCCATTTGCACCTACCAGTATCCAGACTTCTAGTCTAAGGTAGATAATAGTTTATTTCCGACCAATGTGTCCAAGGTATCGTCGATACGAGGCAAAAAGTAACTGTCTTTCTTGGTAACATTGTTCAACTGACGGTAATCCACACAGAACGTCGTAGTACCATCGTTTTTCTGTACTAGGACTACCGGAGAGACCCATGGGCTGACAGAAGGTTCTATCACCCTGTCTTCCTTCATTTCTTGAACAATCCTTTCAGCTTCCTCTCTCTTGGCCTTTGGTAATCTTCGAGCTGATTGACGAATCGGCCTGGCGTCACCAGTGTCAATTTTGTGTTTTACAACAGAAGTTCTTCCTGTTTTTTCTCCTTATGTCACGATATCGTCGAAGAAATTCCTTTATATTCTTTTTCTCTAATTGATTCAGAGATTGACCAGCAACTGCAATAATTTGCTCGAATTTGTCGTTGGAATTATCAGAAGTTGTTGTCTGACGAATTATGGAAGTTACTGGTACACAAGTTCTGATTCTGATCTCTTTTTTGATAGTAATCGGGTGATCATTAACGTTTATGAGACGGACTGGAATTTCTTTAGCAGTCGTGACCAACCCCTTTCCGATCAGAATACTTCGTCCAACCTCTTCATCGTGATTCCAAGGTTCCATCATGACAGGTGTTCCTTCTTCCATAGTTTCTTGTAACCGTGCTACTATAACGGTTTCACTTCTGTCAGGTACCACCGTATTCTCCTGTACAGCAACTAGCAAGGTACTGTTCCCATGTGGTTGTAGGAATATTTCTTCGACACCAACTTTGATCACTGTGTTTTTAAAGTCCAACTGGAAACCATGTAAGTTCATTACATCCATTCCAAGAATAACATATTCTTCGATATCAGCGACAATAACAATATGAGCGAATTTTACTGTACTAATTCCTAATTGAACCTGGATTTTCCCATGGATGTTGGTACTTTCACTTGTGGCAGTCCGCACTCGTAATCTTGTTGGTAGAAGTCTTTTACGGTTATTTATGGTTGTTGGTCGTAGTATCTACCAACAGTGTATACTTTTTACCATTTACTTCGCCGTCTACATATACACTTATAATCGCGACATTTCAAGGAGGTTATCAGTATGAGAGGGTCTTTGGAACGGTTTCGGGTCGAAGCTGCCCCTTCTAGGTCGACCCGCTCTAGTTTTTCTGCGGCGTGTTGTCTTCAGTTGTTGGGACCCTAAGGCGTTTGCACGAACTGCGTACATGTCCCAGTTCACCGCAATTCCAGCACCTGATGGTCTTTGTCTTCATCTTTTTATCAGTAAAGGTCTTCATTATGTTAACTAATTGGTCGAGTTTATCTTCTACGTTTTATTCTTTTACAGTTCTCACCTTACTGCATCCACCAGAAGCATGCGTAGCTACCTCATATTCTAAAGCAGTGGACAAGACATCGACCAATGTTTCCATCATATTTTCCGCAGCTGATAGGTAAGCAAATCGCACCAACCTGGCAATATGTACTTCGTATTCTTGAAGAGTCTCGTCTCGTTACTGTTTACGATTCTTTAACTGTGACTGGTATAGATGCTCCAAATGTTCGTGACCATATCGCATATTTAGTCTCTTTTTGAGTTGCTCAAAATCATCTGTCTCTACCCCAGGTATAGTCTGAAGAACATCTAAAGCGTCTCCTCGAAGGGAGATTGTCAGATTTACGGCCTTTTCTCTCTCAGACCGTTCGTTTGCCATCGCAGCTGTCTCGAACTGTTTAAGGTAGTTGGTCCATGACATCTTTCCATCGAAGGTTGAGACTTTAATACGAGCAGAGTTTACAGCTCCTTCCAATTTTAACTTAAAGCCATAGCGAGTCAGAAAGTTACGTCGAGGCTGGTATGGGAATGCATCGAAGAACTAAGAACACTGGTAGATCGAAATAGAGTAAAACTATTTTGGGTGTCAGGTCACCAAAGGATTGAAGGCAACGAAAAGCCTGACGAACTTGCAAAAAGAGGGTCAGAAGTAACACCGGAACCAGACACAAACCCAGGAGTACCAAAAAGTACAGTCCGGGGTTTCATAAACGACTGGATTCGGGAACAACATATCAACTATTGGGGAAGCACCCCAAAACAGGCACATGGAAAAGCCTTCATAGGCAGATCATGTCCCAATAGAACTGGGGAACTACTCTTAATGAATAGGAACCAGTTGAAAGTGATAACAGGGTTCATGACTGGGCACGCCCCACTAAAGGGACACTTGAATAAAATTGTCATATACAATGGGAAACTCATGTGTCGACTATGTCACAAGAAATCAGAAACGGCCAAACAGATACTGTGCGAATGCGAAGCTCTAGATCGCAAAAGACAGGCTCTTTTTGGACAACCCCAGGTTGATCCAACAACGTATAGAAACCACTCATCCAAGGATCTGTACAAACTTGTACAAGGTACAAAGGTGATAGAGTGGGTGCTATGAACTAACATGGGGTAAAACACAATAATCCAATAGGCTTCAGTGTTATTCGGAGATACATAATCAGACGAGCCCAGGAAAAAAACCGCCGTTGCATTACAAATTGGCGCCCAACGTGTCTGTTTATTACAAAACAAAGAAGTAAGTATGCGCACATTTTAGTCTGATATTTAGTATGTAATTTGAAAAAAAAAAGATTCTAGGTAATTGTTGTCAGTAAATGTAAAAAGATAATTCAATGTAAAATCAGTATCTTAAGTTTTTATTTTTAGTTTCATCCTACTATTATGAGGTGGTAATTTCAAAATTTTAGCACTAGTATATTGAAGTAACTTACTTTTTATAATGTTTCAGCTGAAATTACATTTGTAAAATTATATTTCACTTGTTATTTTCATTTATGTTACAATAAAATGCGATTTTTTGTCTGTTAACCTAACTCTTAGAATCATTTTACTATTTCCTTCCACAAAACATAAAATAAATGAATTCATTAAATTGTCAATTGTTGACACATACGGTCCTTGAGTTTGCAACATTGCCAAACACTTGAATATAAAATCACTGTCTAATAATTTTCAAATGTTCAAAAATTGTTTTTTTTTAAATACATATTTCGATATATAATTTTTTCGCGAAGCAACCCGTGAGACCTCAAGGCCTCACAGGTTAGGTAAATTAGTTAATATTTATTTAATTTTTATTATTTCATATATATTTTTTTGGGAAGCAATCCACGATATCTCCAGGCCGCACAGGTTAGGTAAATTAGTTAATATTTGTTTTATTTTTATTTAATGTATACTTTTTTGGGAAGCAATTCAAGATGTCTCCAACCGCACAGGTTAGGTAAATTAGTTCAAATTTGTTTAATTTTTCTTATTTTATGCATATTTTTATGCGAAGCAACCCGTGGTGACTTCAGGCCACACAGGTTAGGTAAATTAGTTATTATTTATTTAATTTTTCTTATTTCATATATATTTTTTTGGTAAGCAATCCACGATGTCTCCAGGCGGCACAGGTTAGGTAAATTAGTTAAAATTTGTTTAATTTTTCTTATTTTATGTATATTTTTTTTGCGAAGCACCCGTAGAGATTCCAGGTCGCACGAGAAGTCGTTGCTTCGTCTTCTTGTTTTTTATAATCTCGTGATTTATACATTTTAGATAACCCTGAAACTGACAATTTCGTTAACAACTTGGCAGCATTGTAATTTTTAATATCGAATCTGCCATCTAGAGTAAATGTTTTGTGAATATAAACTGTAAAATACTTGACTTTACAGGAATTTTTTTACGAAAATTTACTATAGAAATTAGTTACTTTTGAGTGTTTAATTTTTTTTTGCAAAATTCGCACCTCAGGTTCCCTCGACAGATCCGTATTTTTAATTTAAAAATCCGAATATCCGTTAAAAACTTATAATATCGCTGAAAAACTAATTTTAATCGCACTTAAAGTCGTTTAAAATTATTTGTACCTATAGTCAAACTTACTTTGACGTGAAAACCTTTAGTGTTGGTTATATTGAGTTCTTTAAGAGTAAATCCCAGCCTATACGGATAACCATCAACTCTACGACTCATTATACCTATCGCATATGCTCGGCCACCTTTTTTCTTAGCCAACAACGGTTTTGTCCATACATCGATGTTATTCCTCTGAAAAAAAAACTTTCATTACAATTTCCGCAGATTTAAAGATATTAGAATAAATCTAGCAACAATGTTACGACTTACCTTCAAAACCAGTCTTCCCATTACGCCCAAGGGATCTTGATTGACAGCAATTACGTCTTTATTCTGAAGGATATCCCTGAATTGTGGTTCGATCGTTCTCAAATCAACCGACATTATTAGAGGAGCCGCCATTACCGCCCAGATGGCCATTTGGGCTTTGCTTTGTTCGAAACTCAGACCGTAGTTGCCGATAATAAGCTAAAAACAAAGATATGTCGAAATTAAAACGTTCTATGAAAGCGACAATTGACAGGTGGTTATTTTGAAGTGATAGTACTGTTTGTCAAACAAAGACGTTCTATGATAATGACAATTAAATAACTTTTTCCAAATAAATGCCTTTTTTTAGTGTTAGGTATTTAGTATTTTTAAAGACGTTCTTTGATAATGTCAATTAAATAACTTTTTTCCAAATAAATGCCTTTTTTTAGTTTTATTTAGTTTTTTACCATGTCAGGGTCATTCCAATGTCCTGGACCCGAAAACGGAGCGATACGGTCCTGGTTAGCACTGAACCAATCCAATATACCTGTGACATTGGCCCAGCCGTCGTCGATGTCATCCCAGTTCCTCCAAAGGTTGCAAGCTTCAGCCAGACTTGTGTAATTTGACTGTAAAAAGAATATATTTTTGTAAAAATAAAAAACGTGATAAAAATATTGTCTAATATAAATGCGAAAGTTTGGATGTATGGATGGATGTTTGTTACTCAATCACGCAAAAACGGCTGAACTGATCTGGATAAAATTTGGTACAAAGATAGATTATAGTCTGGAATAGCATATAGGCTACTTTTTGTCACGAAAAAATGTACGGTTCCCGTGGGGAATCGATTTGTTTTTCATAGTCATAGTGAAACTTGAAAATTTGAAATACTGCTACTAAGGATTCAGGATTTTTGAATTTTCACATTTTAAGGTATGGAAACGGGGGTTGAAAGTTTGCATGGAAGCATCCATTTTTTTTATAGGTAGGACTTTGAAAATTGGAATTATGGCTACTCATCACAAATAAATAATGGTGTATTTCAGGTTTTTGGATTTTCATATTTTAAGAGGGAAAATGGGGGTAAAAGGGGACATGAAGGAAAGAGGGGAAATTGGGAAAAGAAGGAAAGTGGAGATATAATGAAAATTGTGGAAATGAGGAAAAGGTATGGGGGTGAAAGTTTGTATGGTAAGAACTTGAAAATTGGAATTGTAGGTACATTCTGTTCGCTATACTTACGCGGGTTTTGGATTAACAAAATTATGCAAATTAGTCATTGACAACCAGTTCCCATAAGCCTCTTCTTAAGAAATTAGGTAAATTTGCCCTAATGGTCAGATTTAAATTAAAATAACATTAGGGTAGGTACTAAATTTGTTACAAATATTGCAGTTGAATTGATTCTTTGCAAGTATTGACATTGTATGTATATTGTAAATTTAGTGGAAATTTTAAAAATGCCTAGACGTGTGTTAGATGTAAATAGTCTAATTTGTAGTGTACATAAGTATTTTACGGATGAAAAAGAAAATGGCGGTCCTTTAAAATCGGTAATGTCTATATACCAACGCGTATGCGATGCTCTAGGAATTAGTGAAACCAAATTAAGAGGAGTATTACAAAATCACAATAGTGAACTGCCGAAAGAAGATCACCGCAAAACTCGCCCATCATTGAAAACGAAAGATGTTCCAGATGGAAAGAAATTTGAAATTCGTGATACCATTTATCGAATGAGGGCCAACAAGGAACATGTGACCTTAAATACAATTCTCTCGGAATTAATAGATAGAAAATTTGACAAACATTGGCAGAACAAGTCTATGGCAAGTGATACATAACTTGGGTTTCAAATTTCAAAAGGAGGATAACAGAAAGGCCCTTTGTGAAAAAAGTTCTGTTGTGTACAAGAGAATTAACTTTCTAAGAAAATATTCTAAATTTAAAGAAGAAGGCGCGAATTTTATATATTTAGACGAAACATGGATATTTTCTAGGGGTGCAACCAAGAGAATATGGCAAGATGATAACGTAAAGTCCATCAAACATACCGATGGAGAAGGGAAGCGACACATAATTTTACATGCAGGAGGGAAATCGGGTTTTATAGAAGGTGCTGATTTAATATTTTCATCTAAATCAAAATCCAGTGACGTATCACGATAATATGAACACATAAATGTTTGTAAAATGGTTGCATGAAAAACTTCTCCCAGGTTTAAGTGAGCCCAGCGTAATTATTTTAGACAATGCACCTTACCATTCTGAAGTATTAAACAAAAGTCCAACGAATTCTTGGACTGTTGATAAAATTAAAGAATGGTTGACAAAGGAACATATACCATTTCCTCAATATATATTAAAATCAGAATTATTACGCTTGGCAAAACCAAAAACCTTTGTTGTGGATCAGATTATTGAAAGTTACGGTCATCAAGTTTTACGTCTGCCATCGTATCATTGCCAGTTTAATCCCATCGAATATATATGGGGAATAGCTAAACAATATTATGACAACCATATTGGGCCTAATGGTTATAGTGACGACGCAGTTCGGGAAACTTGGCGAAAAGCACTTTCAATTGCAACTCCAGAAGTGTGGCGGAACTGTATATCCAAGTGCGAGAAACTAATAGAAGATTGGTGGACTCGTGAAAATAAAATAAACGAAATAAGTCCAATCATAATAACAATTAATGGTGATGATAGTGATGATGATGACGATTATGATATTTTGGATGATAATGACTGATTTTCATTTTTGTTGCCAAGTTCAATGTTTTTTATTTTTCATTTGAAATTCTCTACATGGAACAAATTTTTATGTTAGAAAATATTTTATTTGAGCCAAATAACCATAGACCATATTTTTTGTGTGAAGTGTAATATAAAATTATTATTAGGTTTATAATAGCCACATTAGACTCCATTAATGAAGAAGTTTAATTCTGCTCTCAATTATACAAAAGATTCTCCATTATTATTTAATTAAAAAGTTGTACATTATTTTTCATTTCATTTAACCAGTTGATATTTCCCCAAAGAACAGGTCAAACTTTCGGGTACTTATCTGGAAATACTCATAAAAATTTTAATCCAAAACCCGCTTAAGTATAGCGAACAGACTGTACTCATCATAAATAAATAGACATGTTCCAAGGTATTTGGATTTTTACATATTAAGGGGGGAAACGGAAGGTAAAAGTTTTAATAAAACTTTCGGTTTTCTAAAGGTAGGAACTTGAAAATTGGAATTGTTTGTTAAGATAATAAGTATTCATGTTAAGATTTAGTGTTTGATTTAGTAGTTTTACCAATGTTGTAGATTTAGTTATTTTATCATAGTAAACGATTGTCAGTCAGTCTCATAGTTATCAAAAAATAAAGTTATATAAAAATCATCCATTTCATTTCCACAAATATTAATAAATATTAATAAAAATTAATAAAAATCAATAAAAATTAAAAAAAATTAAATAAATTAATTAATATAAGTTAATAAAAATTAATAAAAAGTAAAAAAATGAATAGAAAATTAAAAAAATTAAAAATCAATTAAAATTTGTAAAAATTAATAAAAATTAAATTATTATAAAAAATTTTAGATGACGCATGAATAATATTTTCACGAGTAACGAAAACTATTAATAATTAAGGTTTGAGAAATTCTAGTTCTTCGGGATCGGGTCAGTAAGCGCCACGGCAAATATAAATAGTCGTCCCTTCCCCTACACAAATCGTTCAGTCGACTTCATGGGTTGAAATTCACTCGTAAGGGGGTGAATTAGGGAGAGTATTATTATTATTATTATTATTATTATTATTATTATTATTATTCATAAAATTATAGTAATACTACTTACTTTCATATCGTTTGGTTCTTGATATGCTGGCCAACTGCAGGAGTATACAATGGGACGTCCTGTAGCGTTCAAGTATTTACTCATTTGAATATATCCTAAAATATTATTGAGATAAAGAAAAATTGGTCATTTTAAGAGTTATTAATTTATAGTAAATCAGCATAAGCAGAAAGTAGTAAACATTCGTCAAAGGTTTTGTATTATATGCGACAAATAACAAAGTGAGTACCATTTATATACTTGATATATAAATAAAGTTACGAAATTAGGCAAAACATGTATTAGCCATATTGTAAGTTCGACAAAAAACGAATATACCTCTTATAAGTACCCAAAAAGGCATACAATTCTACAAAATATGTAATAGGTATATTGTAAATTCGACAAAACAAAGACACCTAATATTTGTACCTATAATTAATGAAATTTGACAAAATATGTAGAAGATATGTCATAAATTAGAGGAAAAACAAGTACCTATAAAGGTATACATTTCTACTCATGTTTTTACGGATAATACCCCAGACAGCACAAATAAGTCCATTGGACGTCCATTTGCTATACAATTTTGGATGTCTGGACGTCCAAAGATGAGTTTTTTATGGACTTCCGACGTCCAATGGACGTCCAGTGAAGTATACAAATGGCACACTTTTGATTGTTCATTGGACGTCCAATTCTGGATTATTTTGAACGTTCTAATACTGGACATTCAAAAAACGTCCATTCCTGGATTATATTCCATTGAAACCACATTCCTACATTTTTTACACAACCGCAACTCACCACACATTATTTTATATTATTAATAATTTATTTATTATTTTCGCAACCCGCTATACACCATTTATTATTATTTTTTTATTAAGAATTACTTAACCAGAGCAGGCATCAAACTCCCGACACGTCCATTGTCTTTCTAGGCATTCAAGTGCTAGGAGACCTCGACCAAAAGGAGCCACTTGAAAAATTATTAATAGATACTGTTATAATAGAATAAGATTTTTAAACTTCCGCTGATAGAATGAAACTTTATTAAAAATATAAAAGTATATATGCATGGATGGGTATTATCTGGTAGGCTAAATAAATAATGACCTAAGATTGGCGTCCACTGGACGTCAAAATAATACTAAACGTAAAATTACGTCCAAAAACAGACGTCCTCTGGGCATCGATATGCAGCTGTCAAATTAATCATAAACGGACGTACACTGGATGTCCGAATACGGATATGGACGTTCTGGACCTCAAATGCATCTAAAATGGACGTCCATTGGACTATGTGTGTTGTCTGGGACGTAATCTAAGACACGCTTAAGTCCTTCACTTATGATTTGCTGCCACAACCTCCAAATTCACCAGACTTAACACCGTGTAACTATGACACGATACAATGTACTTACCCACATCGACGAATTGCCAATCGGAATAACATCCGTCGAATTTTAAATAGTCAATTTCCCATTCAGCGAATGTGTTGGCGTCTTGTTCAAGATGGAGGATACTTCCGGGATAGCCGGCGCAGGTTTTGGTTCCGTAATCGGCGTACATTCCAAATTTCAGACCTTTACTGTGGATCTAAAGAAAAATACAAATTGATATATAGAGAAAACATGGAATATTGTAGTTATCTAACCATTGCTATAGTAATCTACTATTTTTGTAGTTAATTTAAAGCTAAATCACCATTATCACTTTTCAGGTAAACCCTGTCCCCACTAGAATCAAAAACTCAAATATTTTGATCTACTTACGTAGTCCGACAAATTTTTTATTCCATAAGGAAACCTGTCTGGATCGGGCTGCAGTCTACCGTTGGAATCCCTTTCTTTGGCAGACCAACAATCGTCTATCATGATATATTCGTAACCAGCAGCTAGATAACCGTCGTCCACCATATGGTCTGCCATCGTGCGAAAGAGTTTGTCACTGAAAAATAGTAAGTAAAATGGTTGTTTCAATGGCAAAAAAACAAGCGAAACCTTGGATGGCCTGGATTGATTATAAAAAGGCTTTCGATAGTATGCCACATTCCTGGATAAAGACAATAATGGAGATATATGGATTAAATACAACCATAGCACAATTTATAAATATCTCCATGCTAAACTAGAGAACATAAATGACTCTTACTCACGCCAATGGCACCATTCATACAAATGAGAGGCCCATTCAAAGAGGAATATTTCAAGAGGACTCCCTGTCGTCTTTACTATTCTGTATTTGGCATTAATTCCACTCACCAACATGCTAAATAGTGAAAACATAAAATAAATCACCTACTTTATATGGACGACTTAAAATTATTTACAAAAGACGAAAAACAATTACAATGAGCACTTATCATTGTTAAAAAGTTTAGCAGTGACATCAAAATGGAATTTGGTCTTGATAAATGTGCGACAACTGTGTATAAACGAGGCAAACTGAGTTAAATGCCAGAATATCTGCTTAGATGACCAAACCTCGATTAGGAACCTCGAACCTCATGAATCGTACAAGTATTTAGGCGCCGAAGAGAAAGATAGCATAGATAATATTAATATGAAAAATAACATAAAAAAAGAGTATTGCCGAAGTGTACGACAAATAATAAATGCATTATATCCTATAGTTTCGGCATTATTTATTGGCTAAGATAAGATATAAAGAAGATAGATCGTAAAACAAGAAAGCTGTTAACAATGGGAGGTATACACCATCCGAAGGCCGATGTGGATAGACTATATATTAAGAGACCCAACGGTGAACGTGGGTTAATTGAACTTGAGTCCTCCGACGATCTAACTATTGTGGGGTTAAATAAATACATATGCCAAGAAAAGGATAAGTTCTGTCGACTTATCAAGGACCATAATGAGATCAAAGCCAAATACTCGCTTCAAAAATCCTCTGCCAGCATTAAAACAAAGTATCTTGGACAAGACAATGAAACGCACAACAATAGAAAACTACGAATCAGCATTGAGAACACAAAAATTAAGTGTTTAGAACAAAAGCCACTGTATGGACAATTTTACAAAAACTTGAGTAAACCAGCAGTTGATAAGGAGCTCAGGTCTCAAAGGTGAGACCGAAAGTCTAATTGTAGCTTCCCGATCAAGTCCTAGCAACAAGATATTATTAGAAGAACATCTTAAAACAAAACGTTAACAGCAAGAAAAGGGTATAAAAACTGTTTTGCTGAAATTAACAGTTAGTGACATATGTCTAAGCCAGTCTACTATGATATTCATATCGCTTTCAGCTTTTAATTTTAGGTCTTCCCACGATTTATCATTATATAAGATGACCGTATTATCGGCAAAACAAATGATTTCTCCTGTTGTCTTAAGGTTAAGTAAATTATTTATATATATGGAAAAGAATAAAAGTCCTAAAATAGTACCTTGAGGAACCCCAGTATTTACTTCCATTTTAGTACTTAATACATTTTTAATCCTTATCATTTGTTTTCTTCCAAGAAGATAACTTTGGATTAACTCATGCGGCACTCCCCGCACTCCCATATCCTCCAAGGCATCGAGTAACTGTATATGGTTTACCGTATCGAAGGCCTTGGTCAGATCTAGGAATACAGCAAGAGTCTCTGAGTTATTGTCTAGAAGTCTATAAATATTAGTAGTCAAGCTACATATGGCATCTGTTTGTTGTAGAAACTCTTTGTTTAAATCCAAATTGTCAGGCTGGTAATCAAGGAAATTGGTCTATAATTAGTTGGCATAAGTTTATCTCCTTTTTTTATATACTGGTATTACAACAAACAGTATAAAATCTTCTGGACAAATACCTCTTCCAAAAAATTTATTTATCAGGTAAGTAATAGGAGGAACAAACGCTTCCATAGCAAGTTTTAATATTTCAGCCTTTATATTATCAAATCCAGGAGTCTTATTTGATTTCAATAATTTTATTATTAATTTTATTTCATTTTTTGTTACAGGTTCCAAGTAAAATGATTTTGTTACACGAATTCTAGATGGAGGAGAGGAATTTGGTATAATAATTTTATTAGCATACTGTTTACCTATATTTGTAAAAAAACTATTAAATAGATTAGCAATATCCTTATTATCTGTAATAATTTTTTGGTTTTCTTCATATATTTTTTCAATTTCTGGGTTCTGTTCCTTTCCATCTATTTCTTTGATTGTCTTCCATAATGACTTGGAGGTATTTTTATTCTTTTCAATTAATTCTTGATAGAATCCTTTTTTAAATCATAAATTAGAGTCTATTTCGGTAAGTTTAAAAAATTGTCTGGATTCTTTTTGTATTGTTTATAGAGATAATTTTTCCTATTAATTTATTTGATTAATGGGGTTATCCACTTTTTCCTTTTAATATTTATCTGTTTTCTTTTTATTTCCCTGGTATTTTGGGCAATAATTTTTGACAAGATTTGTACAATTTTTTAGTTATCAGATTAACATCTATTTCATATAAATCTGCCCAATCCGTATTTTGCAGTTCAGTTTTTAATTTGTTATAATTAATAAATTTTATAAGGTTATTAACGGTTTTTTTATTATCTAACTAATTTTTGAAATAGCACAAAAATGTTTTGTGATCAGTAGAGAGCGGAATATATGCAAAATGCATATATACCTATGCATTTTTTGCATATTTTACCAAAGTTCAGAAAATTTAAGAAAATATTGCATATTTTCGAAAAAAAAAAATGTATTACTATACTGTGCAAATCAAAAACAGTTTTAACAGATTATACAGATATATTTGAAATAAAGACCTTTTAAATTTTTGTATTTGTTTTTAAGTGTCACTTCTTGTAAATTCTTGTTAATTAATTCTTGGAGGGTGGCATGCACTGGGTTTTTGCCTTCTTAAGAGATTAAGCCCATTAAGGTAATTGTTAATAGATGGTATTTACACAGATAAAGTATTACCTACAATGCAATAAAACGGTTTATTTAAAATTCTCAGTAATTTCTTGTAACCAATCTACCCTAACATCGAAATATTTTGAATGTTTTTCATTCATTTTAATGAGATAGTATCCTCGTTATTTGCCTAGTGAAAAGTCTTTTAATAATTTGTTGTTTTAAAAGTGTCCTAAAATGTCGAGAATTTCTTCGAGGATTATTAACTTTCCAGAGTTGGAAATCAATGGGGATAAAGTTTTTTGTAAAGCTTGTGCCAAAATAGTGGTTTGCGAGAAAAAGTTCAAAGTGGTTTAACACGTGAAAACATCATTGCATAAAGCCAAATTGCAAAAAATGAAATCACAACCGGTTCAACAATGCGTTGTGAGGTCATTTCAAAACGCCGACAAAACAAAAAGTGACAAGGAGGTATTTAATCAGGACTTGTGCAAAGCTCTTGTTGCGGTAAATATTCCATTAAAGAAGTTACAAAACCTACATCTAAGAGAATTTTTACAAAAATATTGCAATCAAACCATTCCTGACGAATCTACACTCAGAAAAAAAAATGTACATGCTATATATATATAAATGTAATAGAAGAAATTAAAGTTTTACTGGATGATAGCAATTTTTACATCATTGTTGATGAAAGCACAGATGCTTGTGGAAGATATATGGTACATCTTATGATTGGAGCCTTAAAAGAAAATGAACCAGGTACATCATATTTAATTTCATCAAAACAGTTAGAAAAAACTAACAATACAACTGTTACCCGATTTATTCAACAATCTCTAGCAGAATTTTTTTTACCAAATCAAATTCCCTCAGAGAAGTTTTTAGTGTTTTTGTCTGACGCAGCACCATATATGATAAAAGTAGGGCAAAACTTAAAAATATTTTATCCAAATATGGTCCACGTTACTTGTCTTCTGCATGGAATAAACTTAGTTGCAGAAACTGTGAGAACAGAATATCCCTTGGTTAACAAGCTAATTTCGAATGTGAAAAAAATATTTTTAAAATCCCCTTTAAGAGTGCAGTTGTATAAAGAGAGAATGGTAGGGGTGTGTTTGCCCCCGGAACCCGTAATTACGCGATGGGGGACATGGATTAAAGCAGCTATATTCTATGCAGAAAATTTTGAAGCAATAAAGGATTTAATTTTGGATATAGAAGACAATTCACAATGTGTAGTGCAAAGTAAAGAATTGTTAAAAAATCCCCTTGTGCCTAAGCAACTTGTGTTTATAAAGGTTAATTTTAGTTTTTTACCTGATGTAATAACTTCATTGGAAAAGAAAAATTTAAGTTTAATCGAATCAACAAATTTTATTGCAACAGTTTCCGATAAATGTAACAATGTTCCTGGTGACATAGGCCTTAAGATTAGAAAAAAATTAAATACAACTTTATTAAAGAATGAAGGGTTCAATGAAATAAGGGAAGTGAAAAACATTTTTGAGGGAAAATTTTCCAAAGAAGTTTTACGTTGGCCCTGTACATTACTTCTAAAATTACGGTATTGTCCTATTACTTCGGTAGATGTTGAAAGGACCTTTTCTATATCAAAACATATTTTTACAGACAGAAGACAAAAATTTTTAATAGAAAATTTCGAAAAATATTTAATTATAAATTCCTATTATAATATTACTATTTAATATTTTTATACTATTCTATACTTAACTTCTACTAGTTTTTGTGTTTCGTTTGTTTTAAATAAATTTTTATATTACATATTTTCTTTTGTTTTTTTTTTCGTGTAATGGCTTTGATAGCGTACCAAATTAGGAACAGCAATGTTAATTAGAACCCAACAGTGAATGGTCAAGTGGAAATATTCGCTAGGCATCAGAATTAATTTTTAAATAAATTAATTAATTTAAAAAATCGCGTCCCGGCTGGAATTTGAACCCGGGACCCCTAAGCCACAGGCCAACGCACTAACCACTGAGCTACCCACCCCCTACTTTTTTTTAAGTATTTTTAACAAATATGCATTTGCATATTTAGGCATAATTGGACAAAATAACTGCATATTTTTGGTAAAAACGATGCATATATATGCGCATATTTTGTTACATTTTGATGCATATATTCCGCCCTCTAGTGATCAGTTATATGTAGGTCTAACACAGCAGCAATAAGATTATTTTCAAGAGAGTATTTGTGTATCTCCAACTGTTCGCGTATTTTTATTAATTACGGAAGTAAAGCTATATTCACCTATTAAATCCAAATACTCTGTTGTTATATTATCTGTTGATTTAATGTTAATGTTTATATCATCGACAATAACATGATATTTACAAATATTTGTTTGTTTAAATTTATGTAGTATTTATTAAACGGCATCCAACTCGGTTCTGTCCCCTATAAAGTTATACATTTCGACAAAACATATAAAGTATGTATTAAATTTAACAATAAGGTATATGTACCTATTAAGTTAAACAAATATTTTGTATTATTTGCGACAAAAACCTACTTTTTATGATAAATACAGGGTGTTATTGAAATACACGTACATATTAAAATGGGGAATAGTATGTAATGACCAAAAACGATTGGCACCAATTTTAACTTCAAATTCTAAAATTTAAATATTGGGGAAGAGTCCCCTTTTCCAACCTACTAGTTTCCATATTTAAAGAAGTAAAATAAATCGAAATTGAACTTACCCATAGAAATTGCACTGTTGCCGTAGCAAAACCAATTAATTCAAAATAAAGTTTATTACAGTAATTGTTCAAAATGCCGTCCATTATTATTTACACACACTTGCAATCGTCTTTCCAAAGAACTTTGAACATTAGAAATTAGTCTTGGATTTTGTCGTAGTTCCTCGGCTACCGCATTAACTTTATTGGTTAATTGTTCAACACTATTAATAGGTTCATTATAAACCAGTTGTTTCATGTGACCCCACAAAAAGAAATCGCATGGATTTAAGTCCGGAGATCTCGGAGGCCACTTAGTAGGTCCATTTCTGCCTATCCACTTTTGAGGAAATCTAATGTTCAAAAACTGCCGTACGTTTAAATCAAAGTGAGGAGGAGCGCCATCTAGTAGGTACCACATCCGTTGCCTTAATTGTAACGGTATCTCTTCTAGGAGTACTGGCAAAATATCTTCTAAAAAATGGAGATATCCTGGCCCATTTAATCTGTTCGGGAGAACATAAGGCCCGATTAAATACTGATCTATTATGCCAGCCCAAACATTTATTGAAAATTTTCTTTGATGCCCAGTTTCCCTAATGGCGTGAGGATTTTCATCACTCCAAATATGCGTATTGTGCATATTGAACACGCCATCACGAGTGAATGAAACCTCGTCAGTATACAATAATATTTTTAGAAAATCAGGAATATCAACACATTTTTTAATCATCCATTCACAAAACTCCACTCTCTTTTCTTCATCACCTGGATATAAGGCCTGGACTTTTTGGATGTGAAAAGGATGTAAAACTTGTTCTTTAAGTGTCCGCCACACAACAAATGAGGACACTCCAATTTCAAGACCTAGTCTTCTACAACTTAATTGAGGCCGGTTTTCAACAGCTTCCAATATTTCTTCTTCGTCCGCCAATGTTCTTTGTGTTCTTGTTCTCCCTCGATCTGCATTGACACTCTCAAATTTTCCATGGTCTCTTAGATGCTGAACAGTTGAAATAAACGTACGACAGTCCGGAATTCTCCGATTTGAAAACCGTTCGCGATACAGGATTTGTGCTTGCCGAGAATTTTCTCCAGCTGCCCCATAAACCAGCACAATCCAGCACAATGGGGTCTATTCTGTAAAAATTCCTTTATATTTAACGGCCTTTAAAAATATTTTCTTCTTTAATTCGGTCACTATTTAAACGGATCTTTAAAATACATTAGAGGACTATCTTAAAGAAATCTGTTTAAATAACGACAGAAGTAAATTAACGAATACAAATATACTTTTAAAGGCCGCCAATATTTTTAAAGGCCGTTAAATATAAAGGAATTGTTACAGAATAGACCCCTATATCCGTTAGTTCAATATTCGTAAATAGTGGCATCGTAAAAAAATATTTAAAAGTAATCGTAACAACACTTTTTACCAACTTGGAAATGACGGGCTCGTGTTAGCCAGATTCGTAAATCAACTAAAATTTTAATAATCTATAGTTTCAAAAATGTATAGTTTAAAAACAATCATTTATCAAATATTCTAGTTTTTTGATAACGAGGGTAGTAAAAACCAGTCTTCGGAAATAGAAATTAATTCGAAAATCTTGGCAACATGGTTATTTCTTACAAGACTACTGACAAAAACTTGAATATTAATTACTGTTGATGTTTAAAATAGGTAAATAAACCTAATTTATATAGGTCATCCTCAACATATCAGTGAAGTACGTTTGTTTTAGAATTAATTTTCAAAAATTAATAACTCCCTTAATAAGTGGTATTTTTAAAAAATAATATTTTTCTACATTCAGTGGGGATCTGCGCAATACCCAGTTTTAATATGTACGTGTATTTCAATAACACCCTGTATATCTAAGAAGTTTATTTTGGATCTTTTCAATTTCACTCAAATAATTAAATCAGAGAGCCAAATTTCAATTTGGATCTAACTAAACTGAAGTAGAGAGTTTTTTATTGTATTGATACCTATTGGATAAAGTGAAGTTTGTCTTATTTGAAACTATGTTGTTAGGTACACATGAGATCCATGAGAAGAACAATTAATGATAACTCATTCTTTATCATTTGTCTCTACGACACACTCTACAGTCTACACGTTTAAAAATATTTTATAGTAAATACATTTTAATTCAGATATTATCTCTTCATACCTGATGCATTCGTCTGGATAAATTTCGCAATCTATGAGACACCTAAATCTTTGCCAATGCATCCATCCCATGGGAGGCGTTCGAGCGAGTCCATTTTCCAAACAATCCACACTGGCAAATGCAGCAAACGACAAAATTAAAATATATTTTGAAGTCATCGTCACCATCGAATTAAAATGAATAACAATCTAAAAAGTATTCTGTGCTAAAACATAAAAGGAACAAATTATATTTTATTTTTAGTGTGAAGGTATGCGAGTATATCTACATTTACGATTATTTTTATTTTAAATAAAAAAGTAATAGAAACAATCGTATAGGTATACGAGGAGATTCAGGAATGTATCGAATAATTTTTCAGATGCATTTAAATTTAAACAATTCGGTGATTATTATTTTTTTTTAAAGTATGTTATTAAATTTTGACTTTTTACTCGGACACATTGATTTTGTTTTGAAAAAAGTCACTTTTCTTTTTATTTTGTTTTTATATTTATCAATCCATATGAAGGGTAATTTTTATTCCTATTATTTGTATAAAGAAAATGAGTCAAGTGGCACCTCGTTTTGAAAGGTTTATAATTCTTCCTACAACAACGAATTTTTTCGAAAATAATATGAAGCAAATAAAAAGTACATCTTTGAACACGTTACCTAACAGAAATAAGCAAAAGTGCCTTTTTTATTTGTGTTGGGTAACGTACTCAACCTTCTTCAGAGATTCAAAGTTTGATTAACAATTTACCCTGAACAAAGACAACAAAATCTCGCCTTGAAACCTTCGAAAAATATTCTAAAACGCCTCTGTTTCGTTGAAAAAAACAATTGTAGAGTGGAATAACTAATACGCCGTAAAAGTGTGATGAAATTTTGGTTCCAGTGACAGTTAATTATAACCTTATTTTTAATAATATTTGACATACGTTTTAACTGTTTTTAACTCCGAGCAATTACTATTAGAGGGAGTCTTCCCCCCTTCCCCGCGCTTAATTTTGTTAGCAACATCTACTCCCCCCGAGAGGCAAAATACCTCTTCTGTAATTGGCTTATTTAATCAACGTTGCCAAGTTTGACAGCGCCAGAAGTGTTCTGTGAGCGCCAGTTCTGACACTTTCTAACACATGTCAATTTCTTATTTGTATTTTACGGAAAATATTATTATTTATAACGTTGTAAGGGTTGTAAATGTATATTTAAGATTTATTATCTCTAATAATATGGTGAAAACATGCTTTATGTGTAAAAGGCCTGTTGAAAATGCTTCTTCAAGATAATATCATAAGTAAGTACAGACACAACCTAATTATTAGAGGCGGTGCATTAGGCAATCACCTTTAATTTGCAATTAAACTTTCTTATTTTCTTATCGAAAAATTAAAATTAAGAGCAAGTAAACTCCAGCTAAGTTCATCTTCATCCGTCTCATAATGATTATAGTAAAGGTTAATTACTTATTATTATTTTAATATCACATCTTTGTAAAGTTTATTGTTATTTTTTTAGGTTTCCTTTTCTTGATGTGAGAAAGAAATACATGGTTCCAAAATATAAGAATTTAACAAGTGACCACCTGAATAACTTTTTATGCTAATGAACATTTTTATTACAGACCTCAGGGAAGGAAAATATTAAAGAAAAATGCAATTTCGACTAAAGAAGTATAATAATCAATCCTGTCACTACTTCTACACTATATTCACCTGCTACTAAAATACTAAAACAACAAGTAAGTAGAGAAACTTAAGTTTCTTTCAAAAAGAATGTTTAAGGAAAAAGGCATAGCTATTTTTTTGTTGACACTTTTTTTTAACTAATCTAAAAGACTAATTTTGTGTATTGTTTAAATGCTCATTTTTTGTACTTAATTTGTTTTAGGTTTAAACAAAATGAACTTCTAAGATATGCATGGAATATCCCAAAAGAGCTAAGGAAGGTTTTAAAATTCTTAAGAAAAGTATTCAGAGCCAAAAACATAAAATAGTCTTCCTGTCCAAAATATAAATAGGTATAAATATTTAGATATTATGAGTGATTTTTTATTCTATAAATAGAACATAATTTGCTTCTAAATCACTACCTAATGAACTATATTCTATAGTACAAAACTAAACAAGAATATCACATTATTCATGTTTTTTTTTTTAATTTCCTCAAAACGTCCCAAAAAAATGTGAATATTTATTATTGGAGTTAACATCGTTATGCTAAAACAATACTAGATCAACTTAAATAATGTGGATTTTGACTATTTTGAGTTATGCAGATCATTATGATCTAAAAAAATGTTTGTCTGGTGCTATAGTCAGGTATAAAAACATTCATTTATTTAAACACAGTTGCAATATACATTTTATTTAGTTTTTAAGTTAAAACCTATTAGGACATTCTAAAATGACTTTTTTCGTTTGATGTGAGATTAATTTTTCTACATTTTTGTTGGTGAAATAGAATATATTAAGATGTCTTACTGTTTTCTCTGATTATCTAAAAAGTTAGAACAATATTCAAAGACTGTTATAACAAAAAAGAGATTACCTTTACTTAAACACACAATTAGTCAGTTCAATTGTACGATAATTTAAAGCAGAAATCCAGAAAACTTTAAAAATGTGTTTAAATGTGTCTTTACTATAACAAGGACATAATTATTAAAAAAACTTGGCACATTAACATTGACGATAGGTTTTTATAATATATATTATAAAAATCACAACGAACTACACAAAATGACATTATTAATAATTTCGCAATAAAAAAGTTAAGTACAATGATGACATTAAAAGTTGAGTTTCTCGAAATACTTTTTTTTAAATTGTCTCAGTAACTACCTAGTATTTTTCTAGCACAATGATATTATATGAATGTGCATTGTGTGATATCTTATATTTTAGGAATAAAGTTATATATTTTTTTGCAGGTTTCTGTTAACAATGATTCTAAGAACTTTTGAAAATATTATTAAAACGGCATTTGCAAATATAATTCTCAATTAAGAGCTTTTGATCTAACATTAAATTTTTATTCTCCATAAGGTTATAGCTTCCTAAGAAGAAAGTTTAACAAGACTTACCAGACTCAAAATATCAAAATTTTACCAACCAATTAATGGTTCTACTGGTTTCCATAGGAAAATTCTCCTCGAAACTACTAAAAGAAAAGTGGCAGAGGCAACCGAAGAAGGCAAAAAAGTCTTTTGCAAAACAAAAATTATAAATTTGTTTAAGAATCTAATTATTGTTTAAAGTTTTACCATTAATAATTTTTGATAACGATTTAAGATTATGAAGTTCTATTATGAATTTTACTCTTTGATAACCTATGTTTAAATTTTTATTAGGACCAAAATAAATTATAATTTTCATTTCAACTACAAAAACCCTCATAATATTAAAAAGGGGAAAAACGTTAGATTAGTTATGTTCAGAATTAAACTCTTTAAACATTTATCTACCTAAAATGTGTTACTTTTAGAAGGTATGTTATTGACTTTCTATTTGTACTTGTATTAATTTATTTCATTTTATTATCTGTTGTATTTTCAAATTGATTTTGATATCAATCTTGTCTATTTATATATTTTTTATACTTACATATATGTTTTTTTCATTGAAACAAACGTTTATTAGCTTATTAAATATAATGAATTCATGTTGTTTTATTATATGCTTGTATGAATGATTACTTTTATTTCCTTTTAAAAATGAATTTAAGAAGATAAAGCCGAAACGGTGAGTGAGAATAAAAATTAGACGAAAGTGACGATATTTACTGGAGTTTTCATCTACACGCTCCTTTTTCTAGCCATCTACACCTGAGCCAGCAAGATTCGTCTTCCCTCCATCCTTACATTCTCCAGATTTACAGAGAAAACGCCGTCCTCTTTAACATATTCAGACCTTCTTGACGGGGACTATACCACTACATTATCAGCTTTATTTGTTATCCAGAGCAATTTAAATGCATTCGTCATTGCTCATTCTCACCTCTTCTCTTGTAGATTCCGTACTCAGTTTTCTTATTTTTAGTTACGTTTGCACTGCTCTTTTATTTTCACAGCTTTAATTCTATAATGCTGTAATGCTACAATATGGATCCATTTATGTGGTTTATACTATTTAATGTTATTCGTAAGTGACCAACCTATTATAATAATTAAAGATTATTGTATTACAGGCCTGAAGTTGTTCCTGTAAGGCCGAAATTAGTTGCTCCTGTATTTATAATAAAATTGATTTTAATGTTTTATTCTTCAATTGAAAAAATTAGACCTTCACAGTGATTTTGTTTCTTTTCCTGCATTAAAAACATATAAGACGGTATTCATTTTAAAAATAGTAAAATTAGCAAATTTTTTAGTTTTTTTTTTACAATTAAAACATTTGGACAATGTGTTTTTATAGATAAATGATACGCCACTGAACAAGAAGGATGTTTACCTTCCCCCTTGTGCCCGCTTCCTCTACAGATGTTGCTAACACAACAATCGCCTACAAACTCGTTTTCACGCTCCCTCTATTAGTAATTGCTCGGAGGTTTTTAATATTTTTTAAGCTATTGCATAGCTTTTATCACGGGCTTTGAGCGGCGACCAAATTAAGAAATTTCGTAACATCCCCCACTCCGACCGGCACAGTTGTGCGGCGTTAAAGCCATGGAAGGTTTTATCCGACCCTATTCGTATTAGTATGAAGCGGAGTTAAATATACGTCTGCGGACTGGAACATTTATGCAATACAAGAACTAGAAGAGCTTTCTCTGGCTTCTAATAAATTGGTATCACAAATGTTCCCAGCTGGCGTAAATATTAGATAATAATTTTTAAGCTTAGCTTTTATCGCGGGCTTTGAGCGCGGCGATCGAATCAAGAATTTCCGCGAAAATAAACCATTGTCTGCATTGTCTAACGTCGTTTCAGTTCGGCAGACTTCGGCACGGTGTTTGTGTGCGAGCGACTAGACGTATGCGTGTAGACTAGCTGCTAACTGCGCATAACTGATTCTATCTCTTTTAGACACAATGCTAGGTGAGACAGCGTGCTTTTTGGCCGCGCCCACGAGTGAGTTCGAGCCCACTGGAGTTGTACAGTATATTTTTTCTACGACTCACTAACAAAAATCGAAAAAGAAATTCCGTAACGAAAATAAACCTGACACCCCTCACTCCAACCGGCACAGGGGTGCGGCGTTGAAAGCCGTGCATCGTCTAACGTCATTTCAGTTCGGCAGACTTCGGCACAGTGTTTGTGTGCGTGCGACTAGACATATGCGTGTAGATTAGCTGCTAACTGCTCATAACTGATTCTATGTCTTTTAGACATAATTTCGGAAAAATTGAATTTGAAAATGAATAATGATCGACAAGAATCCACAACAAAATATCAAGTCTCAAACTTATGTTTCTTATTTCAGTTATCATAAACCTATAGTTTCAATGATAAAAATTCCTGAATAACCTACATGTATTGTAAGATAATAAAAATATTTTAAACAATAAAAACTTCTCATTTATTCAATAAAAGAAAAAAATTGTTTTCTTATCGGTCATAAAAATGCTATGCAATGGCTTTACCGCGGCAGTCCCCGAGTTCCACACGTATTTTTTAAATAAATATCGTCTGCAGATCATAAAAAGAAGTTTAAAGTTATGTAATTGGTTGCTAAATGATTATATATTTGATGCATGTTCTACTACTACGCCACTGCAGTGGTCGACTGATGTTTTTAGTTACTCCTTGTAATACCTTAAAATTTTGTGGTTTATTGCAGAGACAACAGAGACGTGTTACTTAATAGGAAAATATGTTCGGTGGTCCATTTCAATTACATATATGACCCTCTTTTTCTTTTACATTGATCTTTACATATGTCTATCTCTCTCCAATAAAACTAACACCATTTTCAGAGGGCGCTGGTGTTGCTGGTTTTTTGACGTAGAAATATCGATTAAAAGTATTAAAACTGACAACTGACAATGTTATGAATGTTGTTATGAACATGTGCATTTTATTAAAATTAATTTAATTTGGGCCCCGTATATTTCTTTTAGTCTGATTTTGTTGTTTAATTAATTTTCTTTGGGGGGGAATGTTTATTTTTGCATATTATTTTTTGCATGAAGCAATTTCTGGAACCAAACTCGCTTTTTTGTACACATTTCTTTCTAGAGGTAAGTAATTTCCAATTTATTAAGAAAACCACTGTATAATGTGTGTGTTTAATAATATATTACACAATGACTATAATTATTTTAGGTGAATTGGAACAGAGATCCATTGTTACAGCTACTTGTGTTCATTAAGTAGGTAGATGAATGTCTGGACAGCTTTAATGGCAGCACAAAGTTCCTATCTACTAGAAAAGTAAAATGTATGCTGAGTAAAAAATCTGCACATGTAGTATTGGCAAAGGACTTTTGAAATGATTAGAGATTAGCTATTTCTTACATACACCTACCTCTAACAGCCACTCTAAAGGAAGAAAAAAAATTGAATCACAAAAGGGCAGAATTTTAAATCAGGATGCATTGGAAAATAAATTTGGGGACATCAGGTCGGTTTTGGATTTTATAGAGAGATCAATCTCAAGAAAAGTTAATTTATCCTGCAGAACAACCAGTAGTTTAAGTAGGAGTTGCTATAACTTTATTAGACATTTTCTTTGATAATAAATTGTAATATAGGTACCAATTATGGTTTCAAATGAAATTGAAAAAGAGTTAAATATAAAATTAGATTTTTCATGAGTAAAATGTTATATTCATTCGAACATTGTGAGGTAATCTATAATTAAGGGAATATGGAAAATAGGTATACCCTGGTGGTGTAAGAGAAAGGTAAGGAGCAATGACAAAAAAATTACAAAAATGTATTTATCTTTAAATAGTGTTTATTATTAATATTATTTGCTATGTTTGAAAAGTACCTCCTGCTTCCGAACAGATTGAATAGATTAGACTACTAGTTGGAGAAGGTCCACCTAGTAACCAAATTAGGAGACTAGGAAAACTTTTACATGACTGGGGACACAACAGGAATGCACACACACAAGATACACAAACAAACGAAATAACAGGGGTAAGCCTTCAGCAACGTCCTGTTTAAATGATGATAGTATGTCATCCTTCATTCCCTTTTAGAAGGCATGGCATATAAATATATTGATCTTGATTACTATAAGAGGAGTTAGCAGGGGTCTAGCAGGTTTCGATCCAGTTTACAGGATGGGAACTTACTTGACTCGGGCCTTATACATTTGTGTTGAGTGTATGTGTGTTTCGTTTCCATGGTTTCTATTAAAATAAACAGTCATAACATATCCATACCTTTTTGCCAGACTAACATAAGTGACATTTGTTTAAATGGCACTTATGATAGTCTGGTAAAAAGGTATCGATACTATACTTTATAAAATATTTGTTACATTAGTTTTTAAATATATTATGAATATATAACAACTGTTACTTTCTTTGTAATATGTCACAAAATGATAGGAGGTACTTTCTAAAGGAAGCAATTGTAGTTTGTTTTTCTGTACCTTACAAAAATATAATTTATAGAAAAAGAGTTTGGTGTATTATTTTTCCAAGTTAAAATATTTAATAATCAATAGAATTTTCAAGTTTTTTTTTAGCGAAGTTTACAAGAGTAATAAAAACTATGTTCACTGTTTATATTAAACTGATTAAAACTTCCTTTATTAAAATGATTATTTATGTGATAAAAAATTTGATGTTATTGGAAGCTTTCATATTTTTTTCATATACAGTGAAACAATAGTTTTTGTTTCTCCTGTAAATTTGTATAGGAAAACTTTATTTCTGAATCCATGTTTGAATTTCCCGCCCTAAAGCATTTTTAATTTTCCCGCTATTTACTAGTGGCGCCATCATAGACTAGTTGTGGTTACAATCGCCCAAATAACTTTTACCGAACAAAAAAAATACATTGAGTTACACGTCTCGCTGGATTGTCTCTGTTTATTGTTTAAAAATTTTAATATTACGTCCCAGTGTAATGGTGCATGTTGCAAACACATGTGAGTAATTTTTTTTTGTTCATATGCTCTCTGGGTGCTGTATTTAATTAAGATACACCTATATCGATAGTCCAATTTTTACTTTCCTATCTGTATACAGATAAAAGGAAAGTATAGGAATCATGATTTTTTTCGACATCAAGTTTTCGACGGATTTTTATATTTTATGGAATATATCCGTTATTTACGTTTGGAGAAGAAAATTCTTCAAGTAAAAGTTACTTATAATATTATTATCTACAATGTTTATTCTATACAAAATGTTTCTTAAATGGTCCGTGCTCAATAAATTTGACAAAATGTAAAAAAATTAATTTTTTATAAAAATTGCTCAAATAAAAGTTATTTGTAATATAATTCTCTATAATATTTGAGAAAATGTGTAAATTTCGAATTTTGTAGAAAACTCAAAAACGGATAAAGAAAAAAACATTACATTTTAAATTTAAGTTTTATTTCGGCCTGACGTGAAATGATTAGATTTTGGACAAAGTCGGAACATCTGGGGGGGGGGGTACTTTATGGGAGGCCGTTTTTATATTTTATGGAATATGTCTGTTATTTATGTTTGGAGAAGAAAATTGTTCACATAAAAGTTACTTCTAATATTATTAAAGTTGTTTGCGATATCGAGCTCTATAATTTTTGTTTTCACATGATTTTTCTAAAATGGACCATAATGGAAAAATTGGAGGAAAAGTGCTAAATTTAAATTTTTCAGTAGGTATTTTCGTTTTCAATGAATATCTATAGAAAAATATTTCGAGTTAGATGTATGTGGAAAATGTATATAGTTAGTTTATCCTCTAAAAATTTATAGAGGTGCTACAATAGGTTGTATAAAATAACTGGAAAAAGCCTATAATAACTAGATAGGAAAGTCATATGTTGGACACATCAGATTTTTTTTATTTCTTTAGCCACTTCTTTATGGTAAACGCCAAGCATGCAGTCCAATAGTTTGTTCTGTATGGTCTTAGAGGTCCCTTTAAATACTGTTGCTTTGTTGAAATGTTCCTTTAAATCTGCAACTAATTCAGAACTAAAATTTATCAATTCTCGGAACACTCCTTTATTTTTGGATTCTTCGGTTTCCGGTAGTAATACAGTTAATAATGACTTATTTATTGTGGGTAATTATATTTTGTATATAAGCCGAATTTAATTGAGTCTGTATATTTGATTTTCCAAGCAAAGGATAACTAGAAATAGTATTTACATGGGCCTGATTGTCTTTATGTGTTTTAATTTTCTCATAAATAGTACCAAATCAGTTACACCATGCATTGTCCACGAAGAATTGCCCTCGAACAAAACACACACAAAACAAAAAAATGGGTTTTTTCATCGCATCCACAAATCCAGTTATTTTTTAACTAAAAATTCCGCTTAAACTTTCTTATCCGGCCTTTGGTCTCTCAAGTTCCTTTATTTGGATTTTTTTCTCGAGCTAGTGCGTAGAAAAAGGTTTCAGTAACAGATTGCTTATTTTATTCATTTTGCCTAACAAACAAAAATTCAGCACGCATAAAATGTCAAAAGCAATACGCCGAACACGCGATTGAAACAATACTATTCTAACTATTCATTCAGAGCCGTTTGAAACGTGGCCCCGTTTGAATGTATAAGAAGCGCTTTCTACAGGCGAATGGCATGACCTTTAGTAAACTTTTACAATGGATTGATATGTAAGTAGCCGGACCACTGGTGGATGTGCTCGGATAGACGGCAGACAGTCAATTGCTTGAATTATTAAATTTGTTGTGTCTAGGAATAATATGATGCAAGTTTTTTCAACGGAATCAAAATAAATTATAATAAATAATTTATATAATGTATCGTTTAGCCATAATTTGATCTGACAATTATAATAATTATTGTAATAAATATAAAAAGAAGTATTTTTAGAGACTGAAATATTTACAAATTTTAAATGAATAGTCAAAAGGTTCATCTTCTAAAAATATTGTGGTCCGTATACCATAGCAAACATACGAATATGGCCCGAAGAAAAAAAGTTAAGTATGGCTGGTATAGGCTTCAAACAAAGCCTATATTAACCGGCACCCGTTTAACTTATCTATATTTTATTTGTTTATCTGAGGATGAGATTAAAAGATTTTATTATACGGGGTGAGAAAAAAAACACGTTTAAATTTTAATTTAACAAAACAGCAATAGGTATCGTCAATTTTTTAAATGGATACATAATTTTTAGATAAAAAAATCGTACCGGTTTACTATTCTTACAAATCAGTTCATTGTTTGTCAGATATAGATAGCGTCCCCCCGTCACTGGACGACAGTATTTTTTAGAAAATAAAGAAGGCGATAGAGAAAGATATCGACACATTATTCTAGGATAAAGATGGTTGATATAAAAGGCAAATACGGAAAAATGGATGGAAATTAAATAAAAGAGAAATTATGAAATTAAAACTTACCCTTTTTAAATAAAAAAAAAGAAATCCGTGTTATATGTAAATTATTATAGACACTAACTAAAAAATATTACTGTTATTTAAATTATAATTTAATTATACTAGGAACTTATATTCGGATTTTCGAACCTAATATTGACTCTTTTGACAACAACAATGAAATATATCTATCAGTATTTAATATTTATAAACAAATCATATGAATACATTAACTATTATCTTACAATAATTAATATTAGTACCTGTTCAAGTGCCTGTTATTCAAAATCGTGATATCTCATTCTAACACGACACAATAAAAATATTTTTTATTTATTACTATAATAACACTCGAATCAATAATTTGAATGCCGAATACAAAAATCTACTTCGAAAACTTAAGAAAATGACTAGCGATGCAATGTGCAAACAAAAAATGATAGAGCGTTTGAAGTGTCAAAGGCCATATAGTTAAATTAAACATTGTTAAAGAATACAGATATAGTAAATAAATTGGTGTGGCATGACTAAATAATTTAAATTCATTATAATACAAAAATAAATTTGATTGCTGTTGTATAGTTTTGTACAACGATATTTTTCCTTTTTTTTACAACTTCAGCTTTTTAAAAAGTGTATAAAAGTAGAGGTGCCAGATTTACGAAAGGGAAATTTGAAAAACCAATTCTAGCAAGTTTCTAAAAAAAAGGTTCTCATCAGCTTATATTTTTGATAAACCCCAGGTCCTTCTGCCTAGCTTCTAAAATAAAAAAAAAGATCCTCATCTGTTTATATTTTTCTGACGACAAGCTTCTAAAGGGACATCTTGAGGTTTATAAAGTCACAAAGACAATTTGTTTGAAAAAAAGAACTGGTGGCAACTCTAATCCAAGTGTACGGCAACCTCCAAACAGGTCCAGGATCGGACTTTAATGTTACAATTTAGTTCATAATTATGTTTGTAAATATCTCAAGAAATTACGACTGACAAACTTGTTAATTTTAACAGTTATTTTTATAAATACACAGAAATAGCTAGCAATCTGTTCACAAATAACGTGTCTGTTAATCACAAACCCATTATAATGAGTGTACTTTAACACTTTGACTGCCTGTAACGAGCAGGAAAATCTTGATCTCAAAATTTCTAAACTGAACGGATTAATTTACATCTCTTTAGAAGAAGGTGACTCAGAGCCCCCGCAAATGCGCGTGAACCGCACGCGGGCGCACCTCTGTATACAATTCGAATTTTGAATTTTTCTAACGATTCCAATGAACAAGGCACTAAGACACTAAAGAAATCAAAAATGTTTTTATCTCAATTCATGATAATATAATCAATAATATTATCGAAGTTCATGTTCGTTGATATAATGACCTATTCCTATCGTGACAGAAAACATATCTATTTTTGAAATCAAATAGCTATTCAATTAGCGTTAATGATTAAATATAATAAAATCAATAGGTTAGTTAATTCTGTGTGCAACATGCAATACCATGTATAAAGTATAAACTTGATGAATTTTCCTGTCCAGACTCAATTACTATACGATCAAGTTTCAAAATAGATATTGTCGATTTTTCCTGTCCAGACTTGAAGACTCATCTACGAACCACGAGACCACGAGTATAGATAAAACTGCAGGAGGCGTCGTAATCCAAACTGTTAATATTTTATTCGGCTACGTGAAGGTCAAAAACCAAGGCGCAAAGTTATAGTTATAAATATTCGACCGAGTGCTTTATATTTTGTGTTAATTGTGTTGTAATTACATTTTATGAAATGGTAAGTACCTACCCACATAATACCTGTTGAAATTACATTCAACATGTCCTATCTGCTAATCTAAATCAGCATTTAATAAACAAAAAAATCTGATGTGTCCAACACATGACTTTCCTATCTAATTATTATATGCTTTTTCCGGTTATTTTGTACAACCTATTGCAGCACCTCCATAAATGTTTAGAGGATAAAATAAATATATACATTTTCCACATACATCTACCTCGAAACATTTTTCTATATTCATCGAAAATGAAAATACTGAAAAATTTAAATTTAGCACTTTTCCTACAATTTTTTCATTACGGTCCATTTTAGAAAAATAATGTATAAACAAAAATTATAGAGATCGATATCGCAAACAACTTTTATTTCAACAATTTTCATAAAAATCAGAATTTTGCACATTTTGTCAAATTTCTCGAATACGGACCATTTCAGGAAATTTTGACATAAAACAAAAATTATAGATAATAACTTTTATTTGAATAATTTTTTTCTTCAAACATAAATAACAGATATATTCCATAAAATATAAAAACGGCCCCCAATAAAGTACCCCCCCAGATGTTCCGACTTTGTCCAAAATCTAATAATTTCACGTTAGGCCGAAATAAAACTTAAGTTTAAAATTTACACATTTTCTCAAATATCTCGAATACGGTCCATTTTAGGAAAATTTTGTATAGAACAAAAATTTTAGAAAACTTTTATTTGAAGAATTTTCTTACCCAAACGTAAATAACAGATATATTCCATAAAATATAAAAATGACCACCTATAAAGTACCCCCCAGATGTTCCGACACTGCCCAAAATCTAATCAGCACATTGGACGCTGGAACAAAGCTTAAGTTTAAAATTTGGTGTTTTTCCGTGTATCGGTTCATGAGTTATGCGACACACAGACACACACACAGACACAGACACACACACAGACACACACACAGACACACACACAGACACACACACAGACATCATCGCGAAAATAGTCAAAACGGATTCAGGGGACCTCAAAACGTAAAAATCCATCGAAAAGTCGAGGTCGAAAAAAATCATGATTCCTATACTTTCCTTATATCTGTATACAGATAGAAAAGTAAAAAGAATAAAATACTAGATAGACACTCCCTGTATAAACCTCCAAACTTAACAAACAAAAAGAATAAAATATTAAATAGACCAATTATCCAAAGTTGTGAAATAACAACCCGGATAACTTTTAAATAACCTTTACTTTAAAGACACCTGCTACTTCGCAAACAATTAAAACTACGCGAGATTTTTTCACCCAATCATTATTCTCGCGTGCAATCATACGATACTAGGTAACCAATTAGAAGAAAGCCGGTAAAACCGATGCGAGCTAACAAGCATCGCAGAACAAAACACTCACTTTCGTTTTCTTAGTCGACGAAGCGACAAGTCGTTAAACACTTATAAAGCCGGCATTCGACGTAAATTAATTTCAAGCATTGTGCAAGTATAGGGTGATAGTTTTATTTGAATAAACCCAGTGCTTCAACCAGAACTTTAAGAATATCTCCCAGATGCTACCGGGTGGAGCATAAGGCCTCCACCCCAGGTAATATACTATAATACAGTCCACCATGATCGAAGGCAGTATATGTCAAGCCCAATGAAGCTAGGGTAGAACAATACCTATGTATTTGACTTGATTTATGCCCGATTCGCCTGTTCCCCTTTTGCCTGACCAATTAAAATTTCCCGATTCGCCTGACAAGTTCAAATTGTGGTATCGTTTCGCCTGACCATAAGTTGGATGGTGCGTGCTTTTTTTATCATAAGGGCTATTTTCAAAATACATGCAAAATTTGATTTATAAGGATAATTTTATTTGAAACAAAAAAAACTGCATTTACATTATTAAGCGTTTTGTACCAGTGTTTTTAAATCAATTATTTTTAAATTTTCTAAACCATCTTGATAATTTTTCCTTTAAATCTTTTTTCATAGATATACTAAGTTCTTTTCTAAAGTAATGTATAGTTGAAATTATTACTGGAGGAATTTTAGTTTTTAAATATATTTTTTTTGTCCTGACCGGTTATTGGGACACATAAAAAAATTTCTAAATTCAAATAGATTATTCGCTTTACGCTTCGTCAATTTGAAAAAATGTTTAGTTGTTATTTTACTAACTTTTTACTATACTGAGTGCTCTATATTTTTTGTTTATATCAAATTAAATAACTATAACATTTTAATTTAATTTTATGTTCATTTCTTATTATTAGAGAGCGGAATATATGCAAAATGCATATATATGCATTTTTTGCATATTTTACCAAAGTTCAGAAAATATTGCATATTTTTCCAAAATTCAGAAAATATTGCATATTTTACCAAAGTTCAGAAAATTTAAAAAAATATTGCATATTTAAAAAAAAAAAATGTATTACTATACTGTGCAAATCAAAAATTGTTTTAACAGATTATACAGATATATTTGAAATAAAGACCTTTTAAATTTTTGTATTTATTTTTAAGTGTCACTTCTTGTAAATTCTTGTTAATTAGTTCTTGGAGGGTGGCATGCACTGGGTTTTTACCTTCTTAAGAGATTAAGCCCATTAAGGTAATTGTTAATAGATGGTATTTACACAGATAAAGTATTACCTACAATGCAATAAAACGGTTTATATAAAATTTTCAGTAATTTCTTGTAACCAATCTACCCTAACATCGGAATATTTTGAATGTTTTTCATTCAGTTTAATGAGATAGTATCCTCGTTATTTGCCTAGTGAAAGGGAATATACCTCTTGGTCGCCGCGGTCAGTTTTACCCAAATTTAATCCTTTCGCTATTCGAAAGGTATAGGCCGGGCAGACACGAATTGAGAACCAAAATGAAAATATTAAGAAGGGTTTATTTTTGTACCTGAAAATATGACACGAATTGAGGACCAGGCTTCTGAGAAATAATTATAGTAAGTGCACCGAATTGCGGATTAGGGATTAAGGTTGTAATGATGATTCATTGCGTTAACGAGCATTTTTTTACTTTACTTTCGAAATTCTAATATATATTTGAAGTGAGTGTTTTGTGTTTAGTTTATTTTGAGCAGTCTTGTAAAAATGAGTGAAATTAAAATTAAAATGGATGAGGTATCTTTTTGGATTGTCTTTTTTAAAACCCGAAGAAGTTGGAGAATGTTTTGCTTTGGATTTGGCTGAATTTCAGCCCGATCATATGCATAAAGCTGTGGTAAATTTAGCTGACTATTTAGTAAAGAATTATATTGAAGAAAATTCTTTATTTCCACCAACAATTTGGGCTGAAGCTGTTGTAACTACAGAAAATTCTACCAATGCATGCGAGTCCTTTCATTCTAGATTTAATTCAAATTTCTATTCAATGCACCCTTCATTGTATTTATTTGTAAATGTTTTGAACAATTTTCAAACAGATACTTATATTCGTATTAACAGCCTTAAGGAGTCTGTTAAATGTAACAACAAAATTGTTAGACGAAGATTAAATATGTTAACTTCAAAAATGTTAGAATATAAAAATGGTTCTATAAAACGAATAGATTTTGTAAAATTCGCATCAAATTATCATAAAGTGTATTAAATGTAAATAATATGTATATGTTTAAAAAATTAATTATAAATTGTAAATTGTGCAATAAATATCTATTTTTATCTGAATTCGTACTTTTCTTCAAATTTTGCAAATCCATCAGAAGACAAATAATAATATTATAAATGGGTATAGTGATAAGATACTTCAATTATTGAGAAGTTTGTTCCTCAATTCGTGTCATATTTCCAGGTACAAAAATCTCTCTCAGTAATCTAGTTAACGCAATGAACCCTCATTACCACCTTAATCCCTAATCCTTAGTACGGTCCGCAATTCGGTGCACTTATTTGGTCTGTGCAGGTAGTGGTCCTCAATTCGAGAACACCGTATAGGCCACTTGGTCTCCAAACCTGGATTAAGGGTTCCAAGAAAATTATGGGGTATTTAATTACTCTAATTATAATATCGGTTTGTGACCTGTCGAGAACTAAAATAAAAATATTTTTCATCAGTTAATTGTCTGCATTCTTACTGAAAATATTAATTTTTTTATTTTAAAAGTGATTCTCATCTTATTCATTATTCCATTGTTTTCTATTAATTATAAGTGTTTTTTTAATTTGGTTTTATTCTTTTCCTGACCCACATTCTGTACCATATCATATCAGTTAAAAATTTCTATTCACGTGGAAAATAATAAAAATCAGTTAAACTATTTTTTTCTTAAAAATATTATTTTCAATAAATCGAAATAGATACCTTTAATGATTGATAACTACGGCGACCAAGAGGCCTACCTGATTTTAAAACTGGAGACCAAGTGGTCGATGAGATTACGGAACCCAGCTGACAAAACTAACCGCGGCGACCAAGTGGCCAACACCCTAGTGAAAAGTCTTGTAATAATTTGTTGTTTTAAAAGTGTCCTAAAATGTCGAGAATTTCTTCGTGGATTATTAACTTTCCAGAGTTGGAAATCAATGGGGATAAAGTTTTTTTGTAAAGCTTGTGCCAAAATAGTGGTTTGCGAAAAAAAGTTCAAAGTGGTTCAACACGTGAAAACATCATTGCTTAAAGCCAAATTGCAAAAAATGAAATCACAACCGGTCCAACAATGCGTTGTGAGGTCATTTCAAAACGCCGACAAAACAAAAAGTGACAAGGAGGTATTTAATCAGGACTTGTGCAATGCTCTTGTTGCGGCAAATATTTCATTAAAGAAGTTACAAAACCTACATCTAAGAGAATTTTTACAAAAATATTGCAATCAAACCATTCCTGACGATTCTACACTCAGAAAAAAAAAGTACATGCTATATATATAAATGTAATAGAAGAAATTAAAGTTTTACTGGATGATAGCAATTTTTACATCAGTGTTGATGAAAGCACAGATGCTTGTGGAAGATATATGGTACATCTTATGATTGGAGCCTTAAAAGAAAATGAACCAGGTACATCATATTTAATTGCATCAAAACAGTTAGAAAAAACTAACAATACAACTGTTACCCGATTTATTCAACAATCTCTAGCAGAATTTTTTTTACCAAATCAAATTCCCTCAGAGAAGTTCTTAGTGTTTTTGTCTGACGCAGCACCATATATGATAAAAGTATGGCAAAACTTAAAAATATTTTATCCAAATATGGTCCACGTTACTTGTCTTCTGCATGGAATAAACTTAGTTGCAGAAACTGTGAGAACAGAATATCCCTTGGTTAACAAGCTAATTTCGAATGTGAAAAAATATTTTTAAAAGCCCCTTTAAGAGTGCATTTGTATAAAGAGAGAATGGTAGGGGTGTGTTTGCCCCCGGAACCCGTAATTACGCGATGGGGGACATGGATTAAAGCAGCTATATTCTATGCAGAAAATTTTGAAGCAATTATGGATTTAATTTTGGATATAGAAGACAATTCACAATGTGTAGTGCAAAGTAAAGAATTGTTAAAAAATCCCCTTGTGCCTAAGCAACTTGTGTTTATAAAGGTTAATTTTAGTTTTTTACTTTCCTATCTGTATACAGATATAAGGAAAGTATAGGAATCATGATTTTTTTCGACCTCGAGTTTTCGACGGTTTTTTACGTTTTGAGGTCCCCTGAATCCGTTTTGACTATTTTCGCGATGATGTCTGTGTGTGTGTGTGTGTCTGTGTGTGTGTGTGTGTGTCTGTATAACGCATAACTCATGAACCGATACACAAAAAAACACCAAATTTTAAACTTAAGCTTTGTTTCAGCGTCCAATGAGCTGATTAGATTTTGGGCAGAGTCGGAACATCTGGGGGGGTACTTTATAGGTGGTCATTTTTATATTTTATGGAATATATCGGTTATTTACGTTTGGAGAAGAAATTTCTTCAAATAAAAGTTACTTCTAATATAATTATCTATAATTTTTGTTCTATGCAAAATTTTCCTAAAATGGTCCGTATTCGAGAAATTTGACAAAATGTAAAAAAAATTATTTTTTATAAAAATTGTTTAAATAAAAGTTGTTTGTAATATAATTCTCTATAATTTTTATTCTATACATAATTTCTCTAAAATGGACCGTATTCGAGATATTTGAGAAAATGTGTAAATTTCGAATTTTGAAGAAAACTCAAAAACGGATAAAGAAAAAAACATTAAATTTTAAACTTAAGGTTTATTTTGGACTGACGTGAAATGATTAGATTTTGGACAAAGTCGGAACATCTGGGGGGTACTTTATGGGAGGCCGTTTTTATATTTTATGGAAAATATCTGTTATGTTTGGAGAAGAAAATTGTTCAAATAAAAGTTACTTCTAATATTATTATCTATAATTTTTGTTTTATGTCAAAATTTCCTGAAATGGTCCGTATTCGAGAAATTTGACAAAATGTGCAAAATTCTGAATTTTATGAAAATTGTTGAACTAAAAGTTGTTTGAGATATCGATCTCTATAATTTTTGTTTATACATGATTTTTCTGAAATGGACCGTAATGGAAAAGTGCTAAATTAAAATTTTTCAGTATTTTCGTTTTCAATGAATATCTATAGAAAAATGTTTCGATGTAGATGTATGTGGACAATGTATATATTTAGTTTATCCTCTAAACATTTATAGAGATGCTGCAATAGGTTGTACAAAATAACCGGGAAAAGCCTATAATAACTAGATAGGAAAGTCATGTGTTGGACACATCAGATTTTTACCTGATGTAATAACTTCATTGGAAAAGAAAAATTTAATTTTAATCGAATCAACAAATTTTATTGCAACAGTTTCCGATAAATGTAACAATGTTCCTGGTGACATAGGCCTTAAGATTAGAAATAAATTAAATACAACTTTATTAAAGAATGAAGGGTTCAATGAAATAAGGGAAGGGAAAAACATTTTTGAGGGAAAATTTTCCAAAGAAGTTTTACGTTGGCCCTGTACATTACTTCCAAAATTACGGTATTGTCCTAATACTTCGGTAGATGTTGAAAGGACCTTTTCTATATCAAAACATATTTTTACAGACAGAAGACAAAAATTTTTAATAGAAAATTTCGAAAAATATTTAATTATAAATTCCTATTATAATATTACTGTTTAATATTTTTATACTATTCTATACTTAACTTCTACTAGTTTTTGTGTTTCGTTTGTTTTAAATAAATTTTTATATTACATATTTTCTTTTGTTTTTTTTTGTGTAATGGCTTTGATAGCGTACCAAATTAGGAACAGCAATGTTAATCAGAACCCAACAGTGAATGGTCAAGTGGAAATATTCGCTAGGCATCAGAATTAATTTAAAAAATCGCGTCCCGGCTGGAATTTGAACCCGGGACCCCTAAGTCCACAGGCCAACGCACTAACCACTGAGCTACCCACCCCCTACTTTTTTTTTACGTATTTTTAACAAATATGCATTTGCATATTTAGGCATAATTGGACAAAATAACTGTATATTTTTGGTAAAAACGATGCATATATATGCGCATATTTTGTTATATTTTGATGCATATATTCCGCCCTCTACTTATTATTATTCATTTATTAGTAATAGATTTCTTTACAGCAAATACATATTTATTACCTGAACAGGTCAGGAGAGTCGCAACTTTTTTTTCCGTTTAACATGTAGTCAGGCAAAACGCTACCAAAGCGTACCAAATTTGTATGTCAGGCGAAACGGGAATATTCCTTTGACTTTAACTTACTTCGGCTATTAATAAGATATTGTGGAAAATACTACAAAAGTAATTCAATACTTTTCACATCTAAAAATCGGGAAATGTGATCTTTTTCCTGTGTGGACAATTAGGTCTAAAAAATATGTTTATTATTTTTTCTGTTAAAGTTTGTGCACTGAAACCTGAACTACCCCCAATATTAAATGCCTTTACCAATTTTTGATCTAGTATTCCTTAATTTCTAGAAGTCACAGAAGAGAAAAGGATCTTATGGTACAACATTTCAAGAGCAAGAAAAGTTAAAGTCCAAGAAAGGGATAAGATGGATGGCAGTATGAAACATTTCTTGCAAAAAAGTCAAGTTTTCAACACTGAAACGATAGAGGAAGGTGAAAATACAGTTTCTGAAGCGGCGACACCACCATCTTCTGCAACATGTGAACCATCAACATCATCATCATCACTTATCGAAAATATATTCTCTATAGAGTCGACCATCCCAACAAAGACGGCTAGAAGTGACACTTCTGACGATGAAGTTTCTAGTGAAGCGGTGACTGAGATTACTAGTATTCTTATATCAGAAGACCCCGGATTATGGCCCAAAACCATTACCAACGACGAAGTCAGAATATTGGTTGACCGTGGTCCTCCTTTGATAGGTAACAATTATCAATTTCCAGCTAATAAAGACAAAGACAAAAGAAAATTTTCAAGTAAGTACTTTGTCAGAAAACTAGGAAATGGAGAAGAAGCAAATAGAATTTGGCTCATTTTTTACTCAGTTTCGAAAAAATCGATATTTTGTTTCTGTTGTAAAATTTTCAGTAAGACTTTCAATAGTTTTTCTGATACTCATGGTTTTTCTGATTGGGACACATCATTCATTCTTGCTATGTTATAATGATTTCTGTACAAACGACGCACAAGAACATAAGAATCATTGTTTTTATAAAACGCACGAAAACAAAAAGCACATTTTTGTCCCGTAAATCGCTTCATTGCAATTAAAACTTAACAATGTCAGAGCAATGTATATCACCATGCATTTTCTAGCTACCTCCTTTCTCAGGAATGTGCCTATTGCGCCAGCGGACGTAATGATAAACGAAAATATTTCTGAGACACCCTTTACCTAGGCAGCAGAGTTAAGTAGTATCCGGATACATGTAAAGTATCCGGATACTTAACATGTATCAGGGTACGTTTCAATTTTTTTATGCGGTATCCGTAACCGTGGTCAAATTTGTAAGTATCCGGATACTGAATACTTTTTTCGTTGTTTGGATACTTTTAAATTGTTGTACAAATGCATCTGAAATCCTATATACCACTGAATATATGGGTACCTTTGTTTTTATATTTCATTTCATAATTTCTATATCCGGTCTATGTTCTTTTTTAAAACCTTGATAAAATAAATCTAATGTATTTTTTCTACACCCGTATTATAATAATGCACTTATATGCCCATAATCCGTTTCATAATGATACCCATTATGATACAGATTTTTCATTATGATACAGATTTTTAATCAATAGAAACCTACAATTTTTCAATCAAGCATGATGTTTGACGTTTGTCCTAAATTCCTATGTATATGTTTTAGTTGTCAAAACGTATTAAATTTTCGTAGATAGCTAAACTTCGATAATTATAATATTAAAATGTCTGATATCAGCGATATAGAACACTCCTCCACACATATAGGAGAAAGGAGAAAATGCAGTACAAAATATTTTGCCCCAAAAATCTGTGGTAATACCAGTACCCAAGGTAATACCATTAATTACAATTTTGTAGAATTTTTTATAGAAATACGAGTAATTACTGTTATTGTGTTCAATACCAATATAAATAGAATATTTATAGGTCTTGATTATTTATCGGGTGTAGAAAAAATAGCGTATGCAACTCTCATGTAATGGTTATTAAAACACTCGCATAAACCATACGAAACTCGCCTTTGGCTCGTTTCGTATCCCGGTTAATGCTCGTGTATTAATAACCATCATTACATGATCGTTGCATAATATACTATTTTCTACACCCGTATTATAATAATGCACTTATATGCCCAAAATCCGTTTCATAATGATACCCATTATGATACAGATTTTTCATTATGATACAGATTTTCATATCAATAGAAACCTACAATTTTTCAATCAAGCATGATGTTTGACGTTTGTCCTAAATTCCTATGTAATTGTTTTAGTTGTCAAAACGTATTAAATTTTCGTAGATAGCTAAACTTCGATAATTATAATATTAAAATGTCTGATATCAGCGATATAGAAGACTCCTCCACACATATCGGAGAAAGGAGAAAATGCAGTACAAAATATTTTGCCCCAAAAATCTGTGGTAATACCAATACCCAAGGTAATACCATTAATTACAATTTTGTCGAATTTTTTATAGAAGTACGAGTAATTACTGTTATTGTGTTCAATGCCAATATAAATAGAATATTTATAGGTCTTGATTATTTATCGGGTGTAGAAAAAATAGCGTATGCAACTCTCATGTAATGGTTATTAAAACACTCGCATAAACCATACGAAACTCGCCTTTGGCTCGTTTCGTATCCCGGTTAATGCTCGTGTATTAATAACCATCATTACATGATCGTTGCATAATATACTATTATTGATCAATTTGAATTGTATTTACCTTTTAAATAACCCTGTATATTATAGAAAATTCAATAAGTATTTTTTCAATATGAAAAATAGTAGAGAATTAGTTTATTATTATTTGTAGTTTTATTTTAGTACCTACATTCTAAAATATTTAAAATGTTGCGAAAACAATTATTTTTATGCATTTTTTTAACAAAAAAATTATAATTTACATCCTACATCCTACAACCTACATCGGCAATGACGAATTCGATGATTCACCCAGCATACAGACGGTCGGGATTCAACATCAAAGGCTCACTGACAAGTTTTTAAGGGAATGTAGAGTACCACGAACTTGTGTGGAAGTTTTTAACTCATGTATGTCAGAGATGATTTTTGGTGAAATAAATTCGATTTGATGGGAAAAATGGGACGAAACAAGAAGCTGCAGACTAGCCAGGAAGCTTCTAAGTTATTCTGATAACACTACAGCATACAAATATACTTGACTATGACTAGACATAATCTGCGCCTGTTCACATGGATTCTGATTGGACATTGCCAAGTACAGAAGCATCTCCATATCATGGGGCTGCCAGAATCCGCACTCTGCAGGGGGTGTAAACATAAAGATGAGACCATCAAGCACATCCTTTACGATTGCCCGATTTATTAGAATATTTGTGTTCGGCGAGAATTGGCAAACACCGATATAAAAGAAGCAGGTAAACGATGGGGATGTAACCCAAGCACACTGCGATGGATGTATACTGCAATAGTCACTTACGGGACTATAGCCTGGAGTAACAGAACTAGTTTAGCTACTAAGAGAGGTAATATCTCAAAAGTACAAAGACTAGTCTGTGTTTGCATTACTGATGCAATGAGAACCTGTCCTACGGCCGCAATGGAGGTGATCTTAAACCTCACCCCTCTACATTTGATGATAGAGAATGTGGCAAAAAGGACACAATATAGAATGATAGGAACGGAGTAATCAGACGAAAGTCTACTTGCTTCAGGACTAAAGATACCTGGGACATGCCCCAGGATGAAATGCTAAAGAAGTATAGTTTTGTGAAAAACTTTAAAACCACAGAGCTGGGCTGCAAGAAAGAATGGAGCCAATAATCTATCGCGCTTGCAACCGAAAGACGTGCTATTCAGTGGTATACAGACGGTTCCAAAACCATAGAAGGAACTGGAATAGGAGTGTATGGGCCGAGAACCAAGCACTCCAAGAGCTTGGGAAAATACCCAAGCATCTTCCAGGCGGAAATTCACGCCATCGAGAAGTGTATCCAGTTAACATCGAGAGAAACTATCATATACAAGAGATTATCATCATGTCCGATAGTCAAGCAGCCATCAAAGCGCTCTGCTCTTACGTAATCAGCTCAAAAATGGGCTGGAGATGCCCAGAACAACTAAATGAGCTAGGCGAGAAAAATAAAATTATTCTTACTTGGGTCCCGGGACGTAACGGGGTACAGGATAACGAGATTGCAGATAGTCTTGCAAGGAAAGGGGCTCAAACACCCTTTGTAGGACCTGAACCATTCTGCGGTATCAGCAGTAACATAATATTAGGAGAGATTAAAAAAGAATTGGGCAGTAGAAGAACCGATAATTGGAACAATCTCTTGGGGCTGAGACAGGCCAAGATACTTCTGGGTGAATATAACCAGAAAAGATCGAAAGCAAGAACAGGCTACGTATGGTAACAGGGATCCTTACCAAGCATTGCCGACCAAAAGGACACCTAAGTAAACTGAGAGTAGTAAAGGATAGCAAGTGAAGATTCTGTGATGAGAAGGACGAAACCTCCAATCACATCCTAACTGAATGTGTAGCACTCCAGAATTCAAAGGCACTATATCTAGGAGGATAATCAAATAGAAGAGGGAGATTTACCTAACTTGAAGCCACTTCAAATCCTACACTTCCTTGAGAAAATAGGATTGGAAGGATCGCTATAGGCATTGAGACATTTCCTTAGTGCATTGGCGATAGAAGGGGACACTATAGATATTTTAGGTCGCAGTGTATTAACACGCCATTCTCAACATAACAACATAACATAAGAAAAGCACCTATTGACGACGTCAACTACATCAAATCGAGGGCTTAGAACAACAACCACGTAACTAAAAAAAAACGATTTTGGGCTCTAACGCTAATGCAACTTATTATACGGCAAATATGTAATTTAAAAATAAACTCTGACCATTTTGTATATGCAAAAAACAAACCTAAATCTGTTTACTGGCATTATTAATAGACATGTTTGACCAGCGATCATTTTTAAGCGCAATTATCTCAAAACTATCAGAACACTGGTTACGTGGTTGTTGCGCTAAGCCCTCGAAATATGTAGACTGGCTCACGAGCTAGAAGGTGCCTATCTATTTAGGAGGATGCACAATGGGCCTAGTGAAGCCTAAGTGTCGTGGCTTGATCCACCCTCCACACGTTACAGTTACAAATCTGGTACATAACAAAATCATATTCTGGCAACACTGTACCAAATCAAACAAACTGTCATTCCGTCTTCCGTCATTCCTCTACTATAAAACGCTTTAAATAAAATTATTTTATTTGTGTTGGCGAGAATTGGCTAACACCGGCCGTTAAAAGAAAAGCACATCTTGGTGATCTTGTCATGTTAAGACAAGAAACTTTTATTAAGCAGTTTTTGTTTCCTGTTTCCATTATATGATTTTAAATTTTTGGATATACAAGATTAAAACCTTCGGTCCCGCTTTGCTTGTGTTGGAGTAAATAGTAAATGGTGTTCGCATGTGCAGGAGAGGAAAGGATGTGGTATCGACGTTGTCAGTTACCGGTCCGTAGCATTTTACCGATCTGTGACTATAACTGTGAATGTTACCATTGATATTGTGTCGTTTCTTTTCATGCATGTGCGAGCGCCATTTAATATTCACTCCAACAAAACTAAAGCAAGACTGAAGGTTCGATCTTGCCAGTACTCTACGTACATGCAGTGGCGGCTCGTTAGCAAAAAATTGGGGGTTCACAATGACAGAATATAGATCTCAGTATAAATTTAGATAAGAAACTTTCAGTTTTTATAATACATCTTTCCAAAACACTGAAAGCTTTTTACCTAAATCCAGGCCCGACTAGAGGGGGGGTAGCCGGGACCAATTCCCGGGGCCCGGGCTCAAATGGGGGCCCGGCAGCGCTATAAGGGGGGCCCGACAAAAGGGTTATCTGTTTCTGCATGAAAAATTCGACATAAGAGAGAGGGGAGGAGGGAAAAGTTTTAGCTTATTAGCTTAGAGGGTTTTTTGCTGGCTGAGGACCTTTTTTTTAGAAGAAGTAATTGAAGTAGGGAGAAAATAATTTTTTGTAGATGAGGACTTTTTTTTTTTTTAGAAGTAGTAGAAGCAATTGAGGCAAGGAGACAATTTAGTTTTCAGATGGGGACCTTTTAGAAAACGAAAAGATTTTGGTTAAGTTTCTTTGTGAGAGGGCCCGATGTAGAGAATTGTCCCGGAGCCCGGCCTGGCTATCGGCGGCCCTGCCTAAATCTGTACTGAGACCTATATTCTCTCATTATTGTGAACCCCCAATTCTTTGACCACAAGCCGCCACTGCGTAAATGCCTAGTATTGTTACTCGTATTCAATTACATTATATTCATAAACTATATGACTATTGGCATAAAAAATTATTTTAACTCACTTTAAAAGTATTCTAAAAAGTATCCGAAAAGAGTATCAGAAGAAAAGTGAACCTGGATACTTGTATCCAAATACATTTTTACTTGAACGTATCCGTACTTTTTTAAAAAGTATCCGGGTACATTGCAAGTATCCATATCCGGTACTCGGATACTTTTTTCCTGTATCCGATTCAACTCTGCTAAGTAGTACTTCACGTTGCTTAATACAACGTAAATAGGGACAGGAGAAAGTACCAATATATATATATATATATATATATATATATATATATATATATATATATAAGGTAATTTTATAGAAAATTCAGCAATAATGCATATCATTGTTTTTGATTTAGCGCCCTCTAGCGGGATCTCAAAGTTACGTTTTGTAAAATGTGACACTTCAATTTCATTTTCTGACCTTTCTTTGCTAATAATATTAACTAAATCCAAAATGGAGATATTTAGGTCAATGGACTATTAATAAAATTAACTTTCAAATGAAGATACTATACAATATAAAATAGTTAATTATTTATCCCACACTAGAGGACGCTGAAATGTTGAAATCCATCCCTGGATTTCAGTTATTTTCATTAATTTCTAATCCTGGTTTGTTATTAATTGTTGATTATCAATAAAAATATATTGAAAATTTAATAAATAATAATTATCTATACCTATATGATATTATCACAATATATCTACTTAAATCTACTTACTTTAAAAAGTTAAAAAGTATTTATGAAAAATAATAAAACACATACTTTTCTACTTACTTTTGTTAAAAAAAGGTTGAACTTAGGTATTTAAAACAGCTCACGTTGTTACTAAATATATTATCGAAACCAATATATTATAAACTGAATTTTTGGATAGTGTTTGTGTTTCAAACCAATATCAAAACTAAAGTCTCGATAAACTTAATACATATTCAATGACATGGTTGATAAGGTGAAGAAACCGTACCAGCACGAAAGAATGTGGTTTTTGCTGTACACCGGCACTGTTTTACTTAAAAACAGGAGTTAAATATTTATGTAAAATGGAATTTTATAGGTAGTCATTTATAAATGAAAGACTCAATTTTAGATATGGGTAAGTTGGATTAAATATTAAATCATTTTATTTTTATCACAGAATAAGTGTATATAACTAAACCATATCCTCATCTGACTGCAAAAAGTGGCATGTCGTGGTTTTTGCTTGCTATTTGTTATTTGGTATAGGAGAGGATGGGTGAACAACATGTACCGGTGGTGAGAGCTGTTCATACTATTAAAAGAAGATATACAGTCTGTGTTTACTCTGGTGACGTCACACATACCATTTAACGTCATATGTTAAATTTAATTTAAGTTAGGGGATTTCTAAACGAAATTTGAATTTTAATAAATTTTAGGATATCTTCAGAATTCTTTAAACTTTGGTAACATGACGTCATGGAAGTAACCAAACTGTATAGTATGTTCTAGTAAGCTTATAAAGAAATATCTTAAGTATCATACCTCTGTAATTTTTGTATCATGTGAAATCCCTTTGCAAGCATTTTCTGTTGTCCGGTTTTACTACTATCGATGTAGCACCGATGTAGCACACCGAAAGCATTGTATAAAGAACTATACAGGGTGTTATTGAAATACACGTACATATTAAAATGGGGAATAGTATGTAATGACCAAAAACGATTGGCACCAATTTTAACTTCAAATTCTAAAATTTAAATATTGAGAAAGAGTCCCCTTTTCCGACCTACTAGTTTACATATTTAAAGAAGTAAAATAAATCGAAATTGAACTTACCCATAGAAATTGCACTGTTGCCGTAGCAAAACCAATTAATTCAAAATAAAGTTTATTACAGTAATTGTTCAAAATGCCGTCCATTATTATTTACACACACTTGCAATCGTCTTTCCAAAGAACTTTGAACATTAGAAATTAGTCTTGGATTTTGTCGTAGTTCCTCGGCTACCGCATTAACTTTATTGGTTAATTGTTCAACACTATTAATAGGTTCATTATAAACCAGTTGTTTCATGTGACCCCACAAAAAGAAATCGCATGGATTTAAGTCCGGAGATCTCGGAGGCCAATTAGTAGGTCCATTTCTGCCTATCCACTTTTGAGGAAATCTAATGTTCAAAAACTGCCGTACGTTTAAATCAAAGTGAGGAGGAGCGCCATCTAGTAGGTACCACATCCGTTGCCTTAATTGTAACGGTATCTCTTCTAGGAGTACTGGCAAAATATCTTCTAAAAAGTGGAGATATCCTGGCCCATTTAATCTGTTCGGGAGAACATAAGGCCCGATTAAATACTGATCTATTATGCCAGCCCAAACATTTATTGAAAATTTTCTTTGATGCCCAGTTTCCCTAATGGCGTGAGGATTTTCATCACTCCAAATATGCGTATTGTGCATATTGAACACGCCATCACGAGTGAATGAAGCCTCGTCAGTATACAATAATATTTTTAGAAAATCAGGAATATCAACACATTTTTGAATCATCCATTCACAAAACTCCACTCTCTTTTCTTCATCACCTGGATATAAGGCCTGGACTTTTTGGATGTGATAAGGATGTAAACCTTGTTCTTTAAGTGTCCGCCACACAACAAATGAGGACACTCCAATTTCAAGACCTAGTCTTCTACAACTTAATTGAGGCCGGTTTTCAACAGCTTCCAATATTTCTTCTTCGGCCGCCAATGTTCTTTGTGTTCTTGTTCTCCCTCGATCTGCATTGACACTCTCAAATTTTCCATGGTCTCTTAGATGCTGAACAGTTGAAATAAACGTACGACAGTCCGGAATTCTCCGATTTGGAAACCGTTCGCGATACAGGATTTGTGCTTGCCGAGAATTTTCTCCAGCTGCCCCATAAACCAGCACTATATCCGTTAGTTCAATATTCGTAAATAGTGGCATCGTAAAAAAATATTTAAAAGTAATCGTAGCAACACTTTTTACCAACTTGGAAATGACGCGCTCGTGTTAGCCAGATTCGTAAATCAACTAAAATTTTAATAATCTATAGTTTCAAAAATGTATAGTTTAAAAACAATCATTTATCAAATATTCTAGTTTTTTGATAACGAGGGTAGTAAAAACCAGTCTTCGGAAATAGAAATTAATTCGAAAATCTTGGCAACATGGTTATTTCTTACAAGACTAGTTTTCTTATCATCTGACAAAAACTTGCATATTAATTACTGTTGATGTTTAAAATAGGTAAATAAACCTAATTTATATAGGTCATCCTCAACATATCAGTGAAGTACGTTTGTTTTAGAATTAATTTTCAAAAATTAATAACTCCCTTAATAAGGGGTATTTTTAAAAAATAATATTTTTCTACATTCAGTGGGGATCTGCGCAATACCCAGTTTTAATATGTACGTGTATTTCAATAACACCCCACATATTTAAAATAACATTTTTAACTGGACTTTTAAAATGTTATAAGTAGCAAAACCGCGCGAAAAAATGGGACTTTTTTATTGTTATAGACGTCTAGAAGTAAATTATTTAATTGCCAGCATAAAACGAAAAATATTTCAGTTCTGTGATATTTTGTATCGTTCGCGCGTTCGGGTTTCGGATATCGAGTCCACTCGAGCGTTAACGAAATTTGGGTTTTGTTATCCAAAGCCAGTTTTACATTGTATAAATAATTGAATAAATTCTTAGTTTTTCAATTTTACGATAGATAAATAAAAAAAATGTGAGACTATTACTTTTGGCATGCTATTAACACATTTTTATTGAGATATTTTGTAATTATTCCGTTTAGTTTAGATTTTATATATAATTGTGTTATTGTAAAACGAACATACGCCAATTTCGATTGCCAGTAAACTTGTTGACAAAATGCGCATGTCACAATACTTTGATTTTCTCTTACTAGACGTAGAATGGTCGCACTGCGCAACTTTCTGAGTGCCTTTTAAAAGGAGATAGAAAACTCCGCCATTTTGATGCCTTATTACGTGTTGTCTACATCTTAGTGCAATTTTTTTAATATTTTGCTTGCTGCTGTCAGTGCCACAGAATATTTTTTTTGGAGTCACAGTTTATTGCTAAAGAATCAGTCAGCTCACTCGGACCAGTTGAAAGTTTCAAAATAACGTCCACTCCAGGGATACAAATTCAGGATGCGCAGACGACTGTTGTTCTATTATAGTCGGTTGTCATATCCCACATAACATCAATGTTCTATGAATATACCAAGAACGTTCGGTTTAAGTTCTTTTTAGTATATCCTTTTAGAATGTTCTTAGAACATACCTAGAATATACTTTGAAAGTATATACTGAATACATGCCTTAAAAGTATATTCCAAAAAGTATATACTGAGCACGTGCTATAACAGGACATTCTTAGAAGATACTAAAAGTCATATACCCAGCATGTACCTCATATTCTGAGAATGTTCTAAATGCTTGCAGGTAAAAATTAGGAAAAATCCGCCAACAGTCGAATGGGCTATTTTTTTTTAACGATTTTAGACCTTCTGAAACACATTTCAAAATACTTCGCCGCCACCAGAAAATTTTTAGACCATACCTGGCTACGCCAACCGGCATAAACTCCATCGGCCTGAACACAGCCCAAATTGAATTTTTTTTTTTAATATTAGATAAGTACGGACATGCCGTAATTAACGTACAATCATCATGAAATGAAATAAAAAGACGGTTGTCTGTAATTACTACAAATGTTTTCACTTCGAGATCCTAATTTACCTGCTGGCCAGACACTATGTAATTTTTCAGCCAACTTTCACTAACCGAATTATTTCCTGACTTATATGTTTTCTTACTCGATTTGGCAACACCGCATTTATAGAAACTAGACACATCAATTGTCATTGAATAATTTAATGTTTGTTTTTCTAACAAACTAAAAATGAAAAATAAGAAAATTTGATCGTTTATTGGTAGGGTTTATTGCTCTATGAATGGTCTTATATTGATATTTAGCCGTTTCTTCAACAAGAAATCAGTGAAAATGGTTTATTTCATATTTGTTTTATGATGGAAACCCGACAACAAATTTTAAGGATTTTAAGGTAATTTTTTTTTTTAAATAAGTGTTAGCGGACCCAAAATTGTTATGTATAGTGTGTTTCAAAGTGTCTAGAAACTCTTTATAACATTTCAATAGTTATATCCGCCGTTCGAGTGTCTGCGTATAATACTATAATGGAATATTTAAACTTTTTGTAAACATCATAATCATTTATGTATTATGTAACTCTTGTTTTTGTTAGTGGAATGCCATGTACAATTTTTAATGTTTTATGTTCGACAAAAATATTTAAAATATTCCATTAGCTATGTACACTTAATTTGTATATGTACCAAGTTTGTTAATTTTTTTTTATTTTTTAGGTTCAATGAAGATCCAGTGGAATCAAGCAAATGAAACTCAAGCCATTGATACAATAAAATATTGATTGGTTAAGGCCAAAGATAGTATTTGTAATAAAAATAAGTATGAATTCTTTGAAATAAAGACTCATTATATACACTTATTCTTTAATGTTCAATATTAATTAAACATCCTGTATTAAGGTGTCTAGTATATGCCTAGCATATGCTATATTTAAATACTTAGCATATACTTAGAACGTACAATATCAAATTAAAGTAGATACCTGTTGCATACTGTACACATACTTGAAGTACATTCTCAGTATCTGCATAGCACATATAAACAACGTCACGTAGCATATGCTTAGCATATTCTGAGAATGTACCAAATGCAAATACAGTATATTCTCAGCATATACGTATTCTTAAAAAGTATATATTAAGAATATGCTAAGAATGTATATAATTGTTATCTGGGAAACTGTATTAAAGGCATCAAAATGGCCGCGCTCTATGTTGGGCGTGTCGGACCTCTCTCTTGCACCGTATAGTAATCAAAATATGTGCTTCGAGCATGCTCGAAGGGCATATGTTATGCGAATTTCGTAGTTTTTAGAGAAAATCCATCGAAAATTACATTGCATTATTGGTTGCCTATATCAATTATCAGGACTGGATTGCCTTTTCTGCCAGCTTATTTTTTTTTTTAGGATACATACCTATTTTCTTGTCTTGAACTTGCTTACTCTAAAACTAATTTTAATGAAGCTGTAGCGGAGATATTCCGTGATTTAACTTAGGCGTTTGATTGTGTCAATCATACAGTATCGTTGCTCAAGTTTTCGGATTCGAAGACGAGGCGCTGATAAAATCACCCAATAAACATGAAACATTACCAGTATTTTTGTAATGTTTCATATAAAAATTTAAAATTTTAACATCATATTCATAAAAGTAGGTTCTCCAATTGTAACTTTGAAAGTCTTCATTGGATTGTACTCAATATTAAATTATTTTTATCGTAATATTTTTTTATAAATAAACTTGTTTTTTTTTGTATAACATTTGTTGAAATTCTTCGCTCAAGCCATTTTTTTTACCATTTTTGCTCCTAGCGCCGTTTTTGGCCTATCTAGATTGCACCGAAGGTTATTACGTCACCCTTTCTCTCTGTGATAGAACTAGCCTTCAAAAACCAATAGATAATCTAACGCGAGTCCCGACTCGCGCCTTAACGAACGAATGATGGTCATAACTAACGAACGGGGATGGTGACGTAAACTGACGCTCTTTGCGTTAAAATATAATATTTTCTCACCTCACCGGAGCAACAGATTTTCGCTCGGCTTGAGAAATCAAGTGGCAGTCATACTAGCATTTCCATTTCCAACACAAGAATTTTAGCAGAATTCCACTCGATGATGACACACCTTCTACGCACAAGAACTGACAAGTCCTCACTACAACTATACAATTTTTTTGTCGCTTACACACAGCACTCCAGTTATAACCTTCAATCGTTAAAGATGCCTTGGAGTTTGCTTACATCTCGTTAAACACACATAATCCGCTGTTAAACTTCTAACAGTTGACTTGTTTCGGAGTTGATATTTTCACTTTCAAACATATTTAGTTATCGTTCATATAGCGAGTCATTTCTCTCAACCGTCAAGATGTAAACTCGTGCATAAATAGCTTAAAAAGAACAGGAATAGTTCAATGAAACAACGAAAACTTAAAAAATCACATTTTATTGCAAAAACTTAATAAATTACAATATATAAATAATGTGTCAAATTATTTAACAAATTGACAAAATATTTTGAAAACTTTCTAAAAAATCGTACTGAAAAGTATACAAATTAAAAAAAATTGGATAGTATCTAAAACTATTCACTAACATAAAACAAAAAAAAATTAAAAATATTTTGACACTCTTATACAAAAAAAAAAACGCCTGTACACATATATTTTCTTTATTAAATATAAATTATAAATATTATATACAAAAATAATAAAAATAATTGCACTGTTTCGTCATAATAATCTCGTGGCCAGCCATTTTGACCGATTTTGAACGAAATTTCATCCAAACTATAACTATCTGTCAAATATCAAACGTACGAATGTAATTTGTCAAGTAACAGCTGTCAAAAAGCCAATTGTTACTTGTCAAAATAAATCGAATTGTTGAATATTACTGTCAAATTTTTTTTTTTTTAAATGATTAATACTGCTAAATAGTTAATTTTATTATTAAAGAATCGTTTAAAAATCGGTCGAAACATCAGATTAAATACTGCAGGTACCGATTTTTCGCCATTTTCGATCCAGAAACTACACTTTCGATTAATTAATAAACGTCCTCTGTCAAAGAGCAACCGTCATACCTCAAATTGGAACTAATTTGTCAATTAACAACCTTTCACGTTAGATATTCAGCAATCAAATAACAGTGACAATTGTCAAATGTCAATTAAAATTTTGTCAGGACTAAAATATTATCTTATTAGCGCGATTTGTCAAAATATACCTATCATTTGTTTAAATTAATTAATTTCATGTCAAACGTCAACTGTCAAAAGTCTAAAACGTCTTATCTAGGGTTCAACGTTATTTTTAAACGTTTTTAACAGTAATATGACATATGTGAAATCATAATGAACGAATAATAGCTTTTCACTAATTAACAAATGCCATCTGTCAAAGAACAACGGTCATACTTCAAACTACGACTGTAATTTGTCAATTAACTGCGTTTAAACTTTAAAATTGCAGCAATCTTTATGCCAATTATATTTTTATCAAGGTTAAAATACTATTTGAAAGGCGCGCTTTGTCAAAACATAACTGTCATGTGTTAAATCTAAAAAATGACGTTTAAGAAACGATAAATGAATGAAATTGCAATTTCACATGTCAAACGTTAACTGTTATCTGTCAAACGTTAACTATTATCTGTCAAACGCCAACTATCATCTGTCAAACGCCAACTATCATCTGTCAAAAGTCTAAAACACATTTGTTTATGTTCACCGTTATTTTAAAACGTTTTTGACAGTAAAAGACATCTATGAAATAATAATGAACATATTACAACTTTTCGCTAATTAACAAACGCCATCTGTCAAATTACAACTACTATACTTCAAATTACAACTGTAAAGTGTCAATAAACTGCATTTAAACTTTAAAGTAGCAACGATCCGCCAAAAATTATGCAATGACAATTGTCGAATGTCAATTTTTATTTGTAAATTATAATTTTATCAAGATTAAAATACTATTTGTAAGCTTTATCACAACAGAACTGTCATGTGTTAAATCCAACACCTGATGTTTAAGAAGCGACAAATGAATGAAATTACAATTTTATATGTCAAACGTGAATTGTTATCTGTCAAACGTCAACTATCGTCTGTCAAAAGTCTAAAACGAAATTTTTTACGTTCACCGTTATTTTAAAACGTTTTTGACAGTATAAGACGTTTGTGAAATCTTAATGAACGAATTACAGGCCTTCGCTAATCAACAAACGTCATCTGTCAAAGTATAACTGCCATACTTCAAATTACAACTGCAATTTGTCAATTAATTGCGTTTAAACTTTAAAACAGCAGCGATCCGCCGAAATTTATACAATGACAATTATCGAATGACGATTTTTGTCTGTCAATTATAATTTTATAAAGATTAAAATATTATTTGAAAGGCACGCTTTATCACAACACAACTGTCATGTGGTAAACCTAACGCCTGACGTTAAAGAAACGAGAAATGAATGAAATTACATTTCATATGTCAAACGTCAATTCTTGTCAGTCAAACCCCAACTATCGTCTGTCAAAAGTCTAAAACGAAATTTTTTATCTTCACCATTATTTTAAAACGTTTTTGACAGTGTAAGGCATCTGTGAAACATATTACAACCTCTCGCTAATTAACAAACGGCATCTGTCAAATTACAACTACCATACTTCAAATTACAACTGTAATGTGTCAATAAACTGCGTTTAAACTTTAAAATTGCAACGATCCGCCAAAATTATGCAATGATAATTGTCGAATGTCAATTATTACCTGTCAATTATAATTTTATCAAAATTAAAATACTATTTGACAGGGTGCGCTTTTGTCAAAACATAACTGTCATGTGTTAAATCTAACAACTGACGTTTAAGAAACGACAAATGAATGAAATTGCAATTTCATATGTCAAACGTTAACTGTTATCTGTAAAATGTCAACTATGTGTGTATGTATGTGTGTATATGTATATTTAAATGTAGATTTTAAATTGTGTTTTGTCCACTACATGTATTTTGACATCCTACATCATCGTATAGTGATCAAAAAGGACCAATAAAGATTTATTATTATTATCATCTGTCAAAAATCTAAAACACACTTTTTTATGTTCAACGTTATTCTAAAACGTTTTTGACATTATAAGACGCCTGTGAAATCGTAATGAATATTTTACAACCTTTTGCTAATTAACAAACGACATCTTTCAAATTACAACTATCATACTTCAAAGTACAACTGTAATGTGTCAATAAACCGCGTTTAAACTTTAAAATTGCAACGATTCGCCAAAATTATGCAATGACAATTGTCGAATGTCAAGTTTTAACTATAAATTATATTTTTATCTAGATTAAAATACTATTTGAAAGGCGCGTTTTATCACAACACAACTACTGTCATGTGTTAAATCTAACACCTAATGTTTAAGAAACGACAAATAATGAAATTACAATTTCATATGTCAAATTGAATTGTTATCTGTCAAACGCCAACTATCGTCTGTCAAGTCTAAAAACAAAATTTTTTATGTTCACCGTTTTTAGACAGTAAAGTCGCCTGTGAAATCTTAATGAACGAATTACAGCCCTTCGCTAATCAACAAACGTCATCTGTCAAAAGTACAACTGGCATACTTCAAATTACAACTGTAGTTTGTCAATTAACTGCGTTTAAATTTAAAAATAACAACGATTCGCCAAAATTATGCAATGACAATTATTGTCTAATGTCAATTTTTATCTGTCAATTATAATTTTATCAAGATTAAAATACTATTTGAAAGGCACGCTTTATCACAAGTCAACTGTCATGTGTTAAATCTAACACCTAACGTTTAAGAAACGACAAACGAATGAAATTACAATTTTATATGTTAAACGTCAATTATTATCTGTCAAACGCCAACTATCGTCTGTCAAAAGTCAAACATATTTTTTTGTTCTGTGAAATCTTAATAAACAGATTATAACCTTTCGCTAATTAAAAAACGCCATCTGTCAAATTACAACTACCATACTTCAAATTACAACTGTAATGTGTCAATAAGCTTTATCACAACACAACTGTCATGTATTAAATCTAACACCTGACGTTTAAGAAGCGAAAAATGAATGAAATTACAATTTCATATGTCAAACGTCAATTGTTATCTGTCAAACCCCAACTATCGTCTGTCAAAAGTTTAGAACAAAATTTTTTATGTTCACCGTTGTTTTAAAATGTTTTCGACAGTAAAGCCGTGTGTGAAATCTTAATGAACGAATTACAGCCCTTCGCTAATTAACAAACGTTATCTGTCAAAGTACAACTGTCATACTTCAAATTACAACTGTAATTTGTCAATTAAGTACGTTTAACACATACTTTGATTTTCTTTTAATATACGGAGAATGGTCGCACTGCGCAGCTTTCTGAGTGCCTTTTGAAAGGAGATAGAAAACTCCGCCATTTTAAACCCTTATTACGTGTTGCCTACATCTTGGCGCAATATTTTTAAAAGGTGCGTTTTAATCATCCGCTTCTGCTTCGGAATTGTCGGTTTTTTTGTTTTAATCTGACAGGTTAGAACGACTGAACCGACAATTCCGGAAGCAGAAGCGGATCATTAAAACGCACCTGATATTTTGCTTGCTGCTGTCAGTGAATATTATTTTTGGAGTCACAGTTTATTGCTAAAGAATCAGTTAGCTCACTCGGACCAGTTGAAAGTTCCAAAATAATATCCACTCCAGGGATACAAATTCAGGATACGCAGAAGACTGCTGTTTTATTATAGGCGGTTGTCATATATTGTATTATCTGAGTTACGCAGTGTATAAACTGGAACATTGAGATCAAAAGTGCCGACGCAGAGTGAGCGATCTGATTCTTTAGCTATAAACTGTGTCATAGGGTTCAAAATGGCCGCGCCCTATGTTGGGCGTGTCGGACCTCTTTCTTGTCCCGTATGGTAATCAAAGTATGTGACGTTTAAGCTTTAAAACAGCAGCGATTCGTCGAAATTACGCAATGACAATTGACGAATGACGTTTTTTATCTGTCAAGTATAATTTCAACTTGATTATAATACTATTTGAAAAGCGCGCTTTGTACATGTGATGCTTAAGAAATGAAAAATGAATGAAATTGTAGATTAATCTGTCAAACGTCTCTTCTTCTTCTTTCTTTATGGGCTTAGCTTGCACTATCTACCCAGTGTTTCGTTTTGTTTTTTTAGGATGTCTTCATAAGAAAACTGCAAGGTTTGCGTCTGGCTCTTGGACCATCATTTCCTTTTTGTTTTTATCTGTATTTCTTATGGTTTTTGATCTTCAATTGCTTTAGATTTTTAGGTTTTGCTCTACCGATGCTTTGAATTTACTTAGATTTACGTCAACTGTTATCTGTCAAATTCCAACTGTTATCTGTCAAAAGTCAACTGTTCGCTGTCAACTGTCATCTGTTAAAAATTTAAAACTAATCAGTTTTGTGTTTTAACGTTATTTTAAAACGTTTTCGACCGTAAAAGTGGTCTATAGAATCTCAATGAATCAAAAAACTGTAAAAGCCGTCCGATAAATAACCTCAATTATCAGAAACGACGACCATTACCTATAAAAATCAATTGTTTATTAAAAAGTATAAACGACGTTTATCCAGTATAGTTTCGCATCCAAAACGACAAAAAACCCAAACAAACTGTACCGCAAACGAATCGATCGCAATCTAACAACTCAGCAATCCCTTTCCCATCCCACCCCTCAATCGATATCTCCAGGAAACAGCTGCCGTTCGCCCTCGTTCAAAAATATCCTCATCGCTTTCAGCAACAGATAACTGCCGAGCATCCTCTTTTGTTTGCCGCCCCAGGTGGCGGCCGCACCGTAAAATTCACCGTTCTTCATGTTCGAAACGTTGTCCAGCTTCAGGGCGCTGATCATGGCCGCCTCTCTGGTGTACGCTTCGACGGGGATGATGTTTTGGAAGACGTGCAGGCAGATGACGCCACCGCCGCTTTGCCATATGTCTAAGATGGTTTGGATTTTTTTGGTGTTGTCAGTTAATTTGGATCGCTTCCATTGGGTGACGGCTTCGTAGAGGTGGGAGTAGGGGCGGGTGCGTTTGCCTGTTGAAGAAGAAAAAATGTTGTTAAAACCAATACGCCGTAGATATTAAAAACCTTAACCAAGACTTATAAAATTTAGTCAAGAGTTATAAAAATTTAACAGAGCTTATACAAAGTCTTCAAATTTTATAAAAAGTTGATAGTGAGTACAAAATTTTGAGTCTTAAAAATATTATAAAAAGTTGATAAATATTATAAAAATTTGATAAAACTCATATCTCCATAGACCTTAACCTTAGCAGGACTCATAAAAAACTTGTCACAACTTATAAAAATTTGTTGACACTAATAAAATCTTCATAGATCTTAAAAACCTTAACAGGACTCACAAATGTTTGTTTAAATCTTATAAAAAGTTGACAGCAATTATAAAAATTTGATAAACCTTATAAAATCTTCATAAATCTTAAAAACCTTAGCAGGACTCATAAAAAACTTGTCACAACTTATAAAAATTTGTTGACACTAATAAAATCTTCATTGATCTTAAAAACCTTAACAGGACTCACAAATGTTTGTTTAAATCTTATAAAAAGTTGACAGCAATTATAAAAATTTGATAAACCTTATAAAATCTTCATAAATCTTAAAAACCTTAGCAGGACTCATAAAAAACTTGTCACAACTTATAAAAATTTGTTGACACTAATAAAATCTTCATAGATCTTAAAAACCTTAACAGGACTCACAAATGTTTGTTTAAATCTTATAAAAAGTTGACAGCAATTATAAAAATTTGATAAAACTTATAAAATCTTCATAAATCTTAAAAACCTTAACAGGACTCATAAAAAACTTGTCACAAATTATAAAAATTTGTTGACACTAATAAAATCTTCATAGATCTTAAAAACCTTAACAGGACTCACAAATGTTTGTTTAAATCTTATAAAAAAATGACAGCAATTATAAAAATTTGATAAAACTTATAAAATCTTCATAAATCTTAAAAACCTTAGCAGGACTAATAAAAAACTTGTCACAAATTATAAAAATTTGTTGACACTAATAAAATCTTAATAGATCTTAAAAACCTTAACAGGACTCACAAGTGTGCGTTTAAATCTTATAAAAAGTTAACAGAAATTATAAAAATTTGATAAAACGTATAAAATCTTCATAAATCTTAAAAACCTTAGCAGGACTCATAAAAAACTTGTCACAACTTATAAAAATTTGTTGATACTAATAAAATCTTCATAGATCCTAAAAACCTTAACAGGACTCACAAGTGTGCGTTTAAATCTTATAAAAAGTTGACAGAAATTATAAAAATTTGATAAAACTTATAAAATCTTCATAAATCTTAAAAACCTTAGCAGGACTCATAAAAAACTTGTCACAACTTATAAAAATTTGTTGACACTAATAAAATCTTCATAGATCTTAAAAACCTTAACAGGACTCACAAGTGTGCGTTTAAATCTTATAAAAAGTTGACAGAAATTATAAAAATTTGATAAAACTTATAAAATCTTCATAAATCTTAAAAACCTTAGCAGGACTCATAAAAAACTTGTCACAACTTATAAAAATTTGTTGACACTAATAAAATCTTCATAGATCTTAAAAACCTTAACAGGACTCACAAATGTGTTTATATCTTATAAAAAGTTGACAGAAATTATAAAAATTTGATAAAACTCATATCTCCATAGACTCTATCTAAAAAACCTTAACAGGACTCATAAAAAACTTGGCACAACTTATAAAAATTTGTTGACACTAATAAAATTTTCATAGATCTTAAAAACCTTAACAGGACTCACAAATATGTTTAAATCTTATAAAAAGTTGACAGAATTTATAAAAATATCCCCGTGGACTCTATCTAAAAAAAAAACCTTAAAAGGATTCATAGTAAAAAAGTTTTATAAAAGAAAAAACTATAAAATTAGGAGCATAAACGAAACACAGGGTAACCAAAAATGATGTCCTATTTACAGGAATTGGTTTGAGACTGCTTAAGACAGAAAATATTAAACAAAGTAGACTATCAAAAACTTGTGCAAGTGTCACTTACCTTTTCCTACGTAAAAAATGGCCGATAGAAAAGTCTCCCAAGCATCTTTGGGATCCATCAACTCGGCCCTACACGGCAAATTATCCGTTTTCCTGGGATCCAAAAGCAGATAAGTAAATGACGATTTGTTGTTGCCCTCTCGCCATTTTCTGAACGGATCCACTACGCTGAATTGGCTGATCAATGCTTCTTCTAGTTTCTTATAAGACGTGAGCTCCGATGTCCAATTTGTATCCCTTATGGTTTTTTCCAGTTCTGGTGAGTACACTGAAAGATTTTTGACGATTGTTTTTACTTGTATCGATTTTGGGATCAGTTTGGGGTACAAAAACATTTAAAATAGTAAAAGAGTAAAAATGAATATAAAAATGTAAATAAATGTCTAACTGACGGGGTTTATGACAGACATTTTGAGATTGTTACCGAGTGGTCAAAAACCAATGCCAATGTTTATTACCTCTAAAAAGGGTTTACAAAACGTTAAAAAACGACAGAACTTATAAAATGTAAATAAAAGAAATCCAAACTTCAGAAAACTTGGCAGATCTTAGAAAAAGTTGACGAACCCTTTGAAATAAGATAAAATTTTCAAAACTCAAAATACTGAGCGGGATTATTGGAGCTTATAAAAAGGTTTTGAGTGAAAATTTGATGGAAACTACAAAATCTTGAAATTTAGTGGCTTATTAAAACTGGACATAGCTTTAAAATATGTATAAGAACTTATAAAAACTTGACAGAACTTATAAAAACTCGACGAAACTTAAAAACTTGGCATAAACTATGAAATATTGACATAAATATGGGACAAAACTTAAAATACTCGTCAGAACTTATAAAAAGTCAACAAAATATAAAAAATCACTATAAAATCTTGAAATTTGATATTACTGAAAACTTGACAGAGCTTGAAGATTGAATCTAAAAAACCTTTTTATAAAACTTGAATAAAATCTATAAAAACTTGACAGAACTTATAAAAACTAGACGAAACTTAAAAACTTGGCATAAACTATGAAATATTGACACAAATATGTGACAAAACTTAAAATACTCGTCAGAACTTATAAAAAGTCAACAAAATACAAAAAATCACTATAAAATCTTGAAATTTTATATAACTGAAAACTTTACAGCTTGAAGATTGAACCTAAAATACCTTTTCATAAAACTTGAATAAAATCTATAAAAAGTTGAAAGAACTTATAAAAACTTGACAGAACTCATAAAAACTCGACGAAACTTAAAAACTTGACCTAAACTATGAAATATTGACATAAATATGGAACAAAACTTAAAATACTCGTCAGAACTTATAAAAAGTCAACAAAATATAAAAAATCACTATAAAATCTTGAAATTTGATATAACTGAAAACTTGACAGAGCTTGAAGATTGAACCTAAAATATCTTTTCATAAAACTTGAATAAAATCTATAAAAACTTGACAGAACTTATAAAAACTAGACGAAACTTAAAAACTTGGCATAAACTATGAAATATTGACATAAATATGGGACAAAACTTAAAATACTCGTCAGAATTTATAAAAAGTCAACAAAATATAAAAAATCACTATAAAATCTTGAAATTTTATATAACTGAAAACTTGACAGAGCTTGAAGATTAAACCTAAAAAATCTTTTCATAAAACTTGAATAAAATCTATAAAAACTTGACAGAACTTATAAAAACTAGACGAAACTTAAAAATTTGGCATAAACTATGAAATATTGACATAAATATGGGACAAAACTTAAAATACTCGTCAGAACTTATAAAAAGTCAACAAAATAGAAAAAATCACTATAAAATCTTGAAATTTTATATAACTGAAAACTTGACAGAGCTTAAAGATTGAACCTAAAATATCTTTTCATAAAACTTGAATAAAATCTATAAAAACTTGACAAAACTTATAAAAACTCGACGAAACTTAAAAACTTGACATAAACTATGAAATATTGACATAAATATGGAATAAAACTTAAAATACTCGTCAGAACTTATAAAAAGTCAACAAAATATAAAAAATCACTATAAAATCTTAAAATTTAATATAACTAAAAACTTGACAGAGCTTGAAGATTAAACCTCAAAAGTCTTTTTTTAAACTTGAATAAAACCTACAAAAAGTTGAAAGAACTTCTAAAAACTTGACAGAACTTATAAAAACTTGACAGAACTTATAAAAACTCGACGATACTCAAAAACTTGGCATAAACTATGAAATATTGATATAAATATGGATCAAAACTTAAAATACTCTCCAGAACTTATAAAAAGTCAACAAAATATAAAAAATCACTATAAAATCTTGAAATCTGATATAACTCAAAACTTGACAGAGCTTGAAGATTGAACCTAAAAATTTTTTTCATAAAACTTGAATAAAATCTATACAAAGTTGAAAGAACTCATAAAAACTTGACAGAACTTATAAAAACTTGACATAACTCATAAAAACTTGAATGGGCGAATGTAAGAACTTGGATATAATGAAATATTGACATAAATATGGGACAAAAGTTAAAATTACGTATAAAAACTTGTCAGAACTTATAAAAAATCTACCGGAACGTATAAAAACCCAAAAATATAACAAACTAACCTCTTTTAGAAGCTTCCGCACCTTTCTCAATAACTTTCACGGGATTCTGCTTCTTCAATTGATACAATTTCTTCAAGTAGACTCGCTTGGTCGTGAAAGTGATCGGTCCTGGGTCGTATCCCAATAAGGTCAACTCCCTTCGCAGCGTATCGGGATCGTAGTCCAACGATTCGGGCAATGAGGACATTTTTGATGATAGAGATCCTGTTTTGATGCTACCGTTGCACTCGCTAGAATAGGATGAAACACAACGTTTATATGAACAGCTGTAGATGGTTCATGCACTTAGTTATCTCGTCAATATTTGCCAGCTAAGGATAATTATTGTAATGACTGGTATTGATGATTAGATAATGTTATTAATAGATATTGTTGGAATAGATAATAGTTGTTGACGTGTTTGAGGTTCTACAAAATAGTTTCTTAAGATTATATAAGATAATTTTATGACTGAGGACAATAAATTTGTAGGATGTCCTAGGATTTGCATCAACTTGCATTTGGAAAGAAATAATCATTAGAAGAGCATCCAAGATAGCTGTTGCAATATACTGAGCTGGTTAGACCACATACGTTGAATGAAAGGGGATTATGATAACCAAACAAACGAATGATGCAGGGATACAAGGAAGAAATAAGATGAGAGAAACAATATCAGTAGAATAAAGGTAGGAAGATTTGCTGAACAAATTGTTTTTAAAATGGACTAATTTTTTTAAAAATGGACACATTATTTCTGTAATAAAATACAGACCTACTCGTTACAGAAAACATTATTTTAAATACAGGACACATTACTTAAAAAATGGCTAAATATTTTAGAAAAAGACACATTATTTCTAAAATTGGTAATTATATCAGAAACAAAGCAATATTTCTGAAACAATCTTATTATTTTAGTAATGTAACATTATTTTTAAGACAGGCTATATTTATTTATAGCTAACAGGCACATTAATTAAAAAAGAAGAAGACCCATTTCTTAAAGAGGATATTATTTCTGAAACAGACTAATTACAAAAACAAATCTCATGATTTTAGAAACAGCCTCATTAATCGACACATTATTACAAAAAATACTGACCTACTTATTTCGAAAAACAGAAAACACTATTTTAGGAATAGGACACATTATTTTAGGAACAGGACACATTATTTTAGGATCAGGACACATTATTAGAAAAAGACAATATTTTAGAAATAAGACATTGTTTTAAAGTTATCTCAAAAACAGAAGTATTTTTGAAACAGGACAACTTATTATTTAAAACGGACTTATTATTTTAAGCACAAATCACATGATTTTAGAAAAATGAGCCATTATTAAAAATAGATACATTATTTTAATAATAAGACACATTAATTTAGAAAAAATGCCCATTACTTTAGAAAGAAGACACATTACTTAAAAAGAACGAACTACTCATTTCGTTTAACATGAAACATTATTTTAATAACTTATTATTTCAGAAAGAAGACATTATTTTAGTAAGAAGACACATTATTTCAAAACATACTGACCCTCCCATTTCTGAAAAAAGGAAACATTATTTTTAGAAAAGGACACATTCTTAAAAGAAAAAGACTCATTATTTCAGAAAGAAGAACCATTGTTTTAGAAAGATACAATAAGTTAAAATAACCTATCACCTCATTATCGAAACATTATTTTAGGAACAGGACACATTATTAAAAGCATAAGTCTTATTACTTTAGAAACAAGAGGTATATTATCTCAGAAACAGGAATATTTTTGAAACAGGACATATTAGTTTTAAATCGGGACACATTAGTTTTAAATCGGGACACATTAGTTTTAAAATTGATTTATCATGAATTTAAAAAGGTGGGCCATTATTAGAAAGACACATTATGTCAAATAAGACAAATTCATTCAGAAAGAAGACAGATTATTAAAAAAAAATGCCCTACTTATTTCGGAAAACAATATTTTAGGAACGTATTATTAAAAGAAAAGTCGAATATTTCAAAAAGAAGGCACGTTATTTTAGAAAGAAGCCACATTATTTCAAAAAACCGACCTATTAATTTCGGAAGACACGAAACTATATTAGGAACAAGATATATTATTTAAAGAAAGAAGACATATTAAAAAAAAAGGACTCAATCATTTTTGGAAGACAAGAAACATTATTTTAGAAACAGAACACATTATTTAAAGAAAAGGACACATTATTTTAGGAACAGGACAAATTATTTAAAAAAAATACTCAATATTTTAGAAATAAGACACATTTTTTCAAAAACCCGACTTATTTATTTCGAAAAACACGAAACATTATCTTAGGAACAAGATACATTATTTAAAGAAAATATACATTATTTTAGAAATAAGACACATTATTTCAAAAACCCGACTTATTCATTTGGGAAGACATGAAACATTATCTTAGGAACAAGATACATTATTTAAAGAAAGAAGACACATTAAAAAAACGACCCAATCATTTTGAAAGACAAGTAACATTATTTTAGGAACAGAACACATTATTTAAAGAAAAGGACACATTATTTTAGGAACAGGACACATTATTTCAAAAACCCGACTTATTCATTTCGGAAGACACGAAACTATATTAGGAACAAGATATATTATTTAAAGAAAGAAGACATATTAAAAAAAAAGGACTCAATCATTTTTGGAAGACAAGAAACATTATTTTAGGAACAGAACACATTATTTAAAGAAAAGGACACATTATTTTAGGAACAGGACAAATTATTTAAAAAAAATACTCAATATTTTAGAAATAAGACACATTTTTTCAAAAACCCGACTTATTTATTTCGAAAAACACGAAACATTATCTTAGGAACAAGATACATTATTTAAAGAAAATATACATTATTTTAGAAATAAGACACATTATTTCAAAAACCCGACTTATTCATTTGGGAAGACATGAAACATTATCTTAGGAACAAGATACATTATTTAAAGAAAGAAGACACATTAAAAAAACGACCCAATCATTTTGAAAGACAAGTAACATTATTTTAGGAACAGAACACATTATTTAAAGAAAAGGACACATTATTTTAGGAACAGGACACATTATTTCAAAAACCCGACTTATTCATTTCGGAAGACACGAAACATTATTTTAGGAACAAGATATATTATTTAAAGAAAGAAGACACATTAAAAAACGACCCAATCATTTTGGAAGATAAGAAACATTATTTTAGGAACAAAACACATTATATAAAGAAAAGGACACATTATTTTAGGAACAGCAGGATAAATATTTTAAAGAAAATACACATTACTTTAGAAATAAGACACATTATTTCAAAAACGCGACTTATTCATTTCGGAAGACATGAAACATTATTTTAGGAACAAGATATATTATTTAAAGAAAGAATACACATTAAAAAACAACCCAATCATTTTGGAAGACAAGAAACATTATTTTAGGAACAGAACACATCATTTAAAGAAAATATCCATTACTTTAAAAATAAAACACGAAACATTCTTTTAGGAACAAGATACATTAATTAAAGAAAGAAGACACATTAAAAAAACGACCCAATCATTTTGGAAGACAAGAAACATTATTTTAGGAACAGAACACATCATTTAAAGAAAATATCCATTACTTTAAAAATAAAACACGAAACATTCTTTTAGGAACAAGATACATTAATTAAAGAAAGAAGAGACATTAAAAAAACGACCCAATCATTTTGGAAGACAAGAAACATTATTTTAGGAACAGAACACATTATTTAAAGAAAAGGACAAATTATTTAAAGAAAATACACATTACTTTAGACATAAGACACATTATTTCAAAAACGCGACCTATTCATTTCGGAAGACATGAAACATTATTTTAGGAACAAGATATATTATTTAAAGAAAGAAGGCACATTAAAAAAAAACGACCAAATCATTTTGGAAGACAAGAAACATTATTTTAGGAACAGAACACATTATTTTAGGAAAAGGACACATTATTTTAGGAAAAGGACAAATTATTTAAAGAAAATAAACATTATTTTAGAAATAAGACACATTATTTCAAAAACGCGACCTATTCATTTCGGATGACACGAAACATTATATTAGGAACAAGATAAATTATATAAAGAAAGAAGACTCATTAAAAAAAACGACCCAATCATTTTGGAAGACAAGAAACATTATTTTAGGAACAGAACACATCATTTAAAGAAAATATCCATTATTTTAAAAATAAAACACGAAACATTCTTTTAGGAACAAGATACATTAATTAAAGAAAGAAGACACATTAAAAAAAAACGACCCAATCATTTTAGAAGACAAGAAACATTATTTTAGGAACAGAACACATTATTTAAAGAAAAGGACACATTATTTTAGGAACAGGACAAATTATTTAAAGAAAATACACATTAATTTAGAAATAAGACACATTATTTCAAAAACGCGACCTATTCATTTCGGAAGACATGAAACATTATTTTAGGAACAAGATATATTATTTAAAGAAAGAAGGCACATTAAAAAAAACGACCAAATCATTTTGGAAGACAAGAAACATTATTTTAGGAATAGAACACATTATTTTAGGAAAAGGACAAATTATTTAAGAAAATACACATTATTTTAGAAATAAGACACATTATTTCAAAAACGCGACCTATTCATTTCGGATGACACGAAACATTATTTTAGGAACAAGATAAATTATATAAAGAAAGAAGACTCATTAAAAAAAACGACCCAATCTTTTTGGAAGACAAGAAACATTATTTTAGGAACAAAACACATTATTTAAAGAAAAGGACACATTATTTTAGGAACCGGACACATTATTTTAGGAACCGGACACATTATTTTAGGAACCGGACACATTATTTAAAAAAATACATATTATTTTAGAAATAAAACACATTATTTCAAAAACCCGACTTATTCATTTCGGAAGACATGAAACATTATTTTAGGAACAGAACACATCATTTAAAGAAAATATCCATTATTTTAAAAACAAAACACGAAACATTCTTTTAGGAACAAGATACATTAATTAAAGAAAGAAGACACATTAAAAAAAACGACCCAATCATTTTAGAAGACAAGAAACATTATTTTAGGAAGAGAACACATTATTTAAAGAAAAGGACACATTATTTTAGGAACAGGACAAATTATTTAAAAAAAATACACATTATTTTAAAAACAAGATAAATACTTAATTTCTGAAACAAGGCATCTTTGTGGAAGATCAGTTTGTATATTTTTTGTAGTTACATGATAGAACTTCATTTTAGAAGCGAGGACAACATTATTGTATGGAACAAGATCAGGATTACCAGGTTTTTGAAAGAGATGACGGACAGACAGGGGATTTTAGGGGAAATAGAGGGAAGTAAAAACAACTCTGTCCATTTTAATTTTTTTTTTATCAAAATTACTTGTTTTGTAATAAATCCGTACCTAATTTTTGGTAAAGATAGACTGAGGTGTTTTTACAAATAATAAGGTGAAAATGTTTCTGACTGATTTCAATTTGCGATTTCTCGATTTTCTAACTTTACATTTACACCTTATTATTTGTAAAAACACCTCAGTGTATCTTTACCAAAATTAGGTAAGGATTTCTTGCAAAATAAGTAATTTTGATTAAACGAGTTGTTTTAACTTTCCCCTATTTCCCCTAAAATCCCCTGTCTGTCCGTCATCTCTTTCAAAAACCTGGTAACCCTGACTAAGATCATTGCAACAAGGGCGGGAATATTAGCTAATGAAACGAGACTGTAAAAAAATAAAATAACTCACCTTCCCACTTTGACCACTCGTTTCTCATACAACACGATGCCCTCCTCCTTATCCTCGTACTTGTACACCTCCGATACGGTCACGAAACTCATTTCGGTACTTCCCTCGTCGTCTGTTTTATTCTCACAGCCTACTTTGGAGTTATCGATACACGATTCGTCCGAAGTAAACAGACTGCGGCTCAGATCGTTAGCAATCGTGAATATATTGCGATTCAACAAGCTGGTGGCGCTGCTGGTCATGTAATCACTGCTGGTATCGTGAAGTTTAGGTTGAAAGATTGATAATTTGGTCGAGGAAAAGGAGTTCTTGGATGGTGGTAAAGTTACGATGCCGGATTCGTCGGATAGATCCTCGATTTTCGGTACTTTTAATTCTATGGTTGCTGATCGAATGCTAGATGGTGTAAGTGGAGTTTTAAGTTCTGATAAATCAGAAGCTGATGATCCTAAGGATGATTTGCTCGTTCTGGAACGAGTTTCTTGTTTCGGATTAACGAATTTCGTTATGCTAATCTTTCTTTTCTTCTTATAAACTTTTCTGAAGACCAAATTGTTTATGTCGATGAGTTTTCTGATGTTTTCGTTATCGGATTCATCGACTGAATTCTCGTACGAAAGGAAATCGTCGTTTTCGGACGTGCTGTCCGCGTGTTTGATGTAAGTTTTGCTGCCTTTGTTGTCGATGTGCGTGTCGAACCAGTTCAGGACCAGTTTGGTGTTGTCAGATTTCGGTAGATTCGCTAAATCGATTAGTTGTCGCTTGGTGTAAGTAATACTGTTTTCGGTTTTGATAATATCGTTACCGTTGTTTAGATTGTTGGTTATTTGGTACTCTCCGGTTACGTAGCCGTTGTTTACGAGTATTTTGTCTGTAATTAAAAAAAAATGGATCGTTAATATATAAAAACAGTCATGTTAGTTGGGTAGGGTATTTATAGTCTAAAATTCGATTACTTTAAAACTTCATCCATCCTGTTGTGAGATAATTAGAGTTTGGGCATAGTCGGAAATCTGGGGGGACGTTATCTAATTTATGGAATATTTGTTATTTACGTTTGGAGAAGAACATTCTTTAAAAAAGTCCTATACATGATTTCCCTAAAATGGACTGTATTCGAGAAATAAAATTTGAAAAAAAATTCAAAATTTGAATTTTTAAAAAATTTTTCAAAAAAGTCACCTCTCGAGAAAAATATACTCCAGAGAAAGGCATCTCCCGAGGGAAATGTACTCGAGAGAAAACCACTTCTATACTCGAGAGAAAACCACTTCTATACTCGAGAGAAAATCACCTCTCGATGAAAAAATCAAGAGAAACCAAACTCTCGAGGAAAAAAGACTCGAGAGAAACTCAATTCTCGAGGAAAAAATACTCGTGAGAACTACCTCTCGAGGAAAAAAGATTCGAGAGAAAAATACCTCCCTAGGAAAAATCTCGAGATAAAAGCAACGCTCGAGGAAAAAAGTTGGAAAAACGCCCAATATGTAAAAACGAATACAGATAAAAAATTGAACCCAAACCTATCCAAAAAAGAATAAAATTTTATACAATATAGAATATTTTTAACATTGATTTAAAATAAAACGTAATTTTAATTTAAAGGAGAGACATAACAAACAAGCGACAATTTGGAAAAGTGCCCATTAGGTAAAAACTAATAATAGATATAAAAAATTGATAATAGAGATAAAAATTTGATATGAGCGAAAACCAAACTCTCGCGAAAAACATACTCGAGAGACCTCTCAAGGACAAAAGACTCGAGAGAACAGTAACTACAGCATTCTTGACTTAAACCACCTGAAAGCCGTTAAATTTGGTTCCCACCTGTCATTTCATATCTTTAAAGAAGATGAAATAAAGAAGAAAATGTTGGACCTCGATCCTTCCAAAGGTTCTGGTCCAGATGGAATATCACCTATCCTTCTCAAGAAGTGCCCTGCTTTATCTGCACCTCTGTGCACAATTTTCCAGAGATAATTCGACAGAGGATATGTTCCGTCCAAATGGAAATATTCTAACTTGGTCCCAATTTTTAAATCCGGGGATAAATATGACATAAAAAATTATCGCGTCATTTCTATGCTATCAACAATTCCTAAGCTGTTGGAATCAATCCTAACAGATGAATTAATTCTACATGTTTAAGAATTACATAATAGACGAGCAGCATGGCTACGATATAATGTCCTGTTTTAAAAATTCTCATTGTCTTTTTCGACAATATTTCGATACACAAAGCTTTCAAGGCAAGTAATAAATCAGCTACCCCCTTTGCACCCACATTCGTATTTTTCTGGGAACTAAGATACACAGAGACGTCACAAAAAGCCATTAAACTTAGTATAAGAAGTCTGACCCAAAGGAGCTCGGATTCATTTATTATTTGATGTGCAAGCATTCAATTATTATTTATATCCAGTTATATTTCAAGTTCAGTAGTCAGTACCGTTCCTAAAATGCTCTTCCTACGACGTCTACCTACAATAACTCCTATCCCGAAGCTGTCAACGTCTCGACGCCCAACGTCCTACTCCCTACGTCTCGATCACTGTCACATTCCGCACCATCTAAGTATTTTCTACCTTACATTCATTCCAACGTCCCAACACTACTTCTAGACGTTTGTCGCCCCTAAATATTTCATTCATAATATCCTTGTCGACACCCCAATACAATACCGAATTAAATACCTTCCTTTCCACCACGACGCTAGGCGCCTCGATGCAAGGCGACACTGAACGCTGCGACGTACCTAAATCGACGCCGTCACAACGCTAGATGAAATTAGTACATAATCTAATGTCTAAATCCAAAGATTTAACTTTCTTTGAGATACTCGGGGTTTCGTTTACACGTAGGGCCTGACATTTGCTTCGAAATATTGACAATGTAACCAATAAACCACATGGACTTCAGGTCATACACCCCAAAAGACAATTAGGATCAGAGTTGGGTAGTATTTGAATACCCGGTATTTTGAATCTTATTCAGAATACATTTGGCTGGTATTCGAATACATTTATGTTTTCTGTATTCGGTATTCGACTGAATACTTTTTTGGTCAGTACTCGGTATTTTGGACGGCGCAGTCGCAGTGCTTCTGAATTCGCGATGCCGACGATCGGGTGATCGGGGATCGGGGTGAAATTTAGTCATTGCGAAAGCGCAAGACGAGCAAGTCGCTTAATGACTTTAGAAGATTAGCTTAGGCCATAACGGCGCAATTTTCAAAAATTTTGTAAGAGTCCTTTTTTATGTATATTCAAAAAAAGCCATCTTCTAAAATTAGTTTTCGAAAATTGCACCGTTATGGAGTTATGGTCCGAGGCGTATCTCGTTGGACACCCTGTATAAGTAAGTAGGTTATAGGTAATGGGAATTGTTTATTTTTTATTAAACAATAAGTTTGTGTTATTATCTGACGGTGTACCAAAGAATTTTATTTTAAATTTTTCATTATTTTATCGTTTTATTTATAATTTTTTAATAAAACTTTAAGAAATAAAAATCAACAAATGTTTTTTTATAAAACAGTTATTTTATTTAACCTCACTGTGACACTGTGTATCAAAAAATTATATTTCAAGTTTTATTTAACATAGATTTTTAATTTTTTTTATATTTTTATAAATTAACTACATTAATAATAATCAAGCTCTATGTGCGCACATGTTATTTGTAGTTGGAATATTCATAAAGTATTCATATGTAAATGAATCCAGGTATTCGAATACAGCGGTATTCAAATACTTTTTTTTTATATTCGAATATTGATTATTCGAATACAATTTAGAATACAGTATTCAGTATTCGTATTCGAATACCGGATTTCAGTATTCGACCCAACTCTGGTTAGGATAGACATCTGTATTTGATGGGTGAAATTTTGAGTATTTTAATACAAAATATAAAAATTAATATTAAGAAATATACAGGGTTGTATTAAGCCATTTCAATAGAAATTATAAAAATAAATATTTTAGAAATATACAGGGATGTGCTATCTTGGATAAATTGTACAAACCAAGATGGTAAAATTTAATAGTAAGTTAACCAACTGGTGAATACACTGTTTGTTTAGTCAAGCGGGGACACCTATATGCTAAGCCACCCATCCTACAAGGTTTGAAACTAAGTATATGTGAAATCAACATAGGAAAGTAACAAACAGGCGAATTGGCGCTGTTCGTTACTTCCGTTGGTCATCACCTCTATACTCTTCGAAATATTTACCTAAGAGGGTGCAACCTGTGTATATCTAAAATAGAATTAAATCAACATTAACACAGTAGTTAACCAACTAGCGAATTGGCGCTGTTCGTTAACTCCGTTGGTCATTAACCTAAATAAGAACATAAACATCAACACAGTAGTTAACCAACTGGCGAATTGACGCTGTTCGTTAACTCCGTTGGTCATCAACCCAAATAAAATATGTATTGATAACAAATGAACGTGTCTGTGTTTGAACGGGACTCAAGTGAGATCTCAGTAAATAGTAACAATTGTAATATACTGAAATCCGACAACCGGGGGTTGATAATTAATTTAAATAATTCTTATATATTACATATTATATTTCGAATTCAAACAGCATCCCAGCGTAACCCGCCTCGTAGGCGCCGTTTTATTACTTCTGGGAAAACCAGTCTATGTATCGGATCTCATGGACGCTAACTAAAGAACCAGATGTGAACGTAAGGGCTATATTCAGGAATTAATACAGGTCTTTATAGTCTTTATACACCAAAGCCACAGTCGGTCTCTGTCTGATACATTTGCTTATATGGGAAATTTAAGTATAAATACCCAGGTTTTTGTGCGCTGGCGGAACATTAGCTTTTTCTTCTTCGCCGAGTCGAGTTAACAAAAAACGCAAATATCCAGGTTACTGTCACGGTGACTCCTTTTTCTTTATATTCTTCAAATATAATTAAAAAGAGATATCGCTACCCTTACGGTGGCCGCGCTTTTGTTATATTTTGACAACGGAAATAAAAGATATCGACGGAGTAGAGAAATTAGTTTCTATAAACGACGGCTTCTGAATAGATATCCAGTTATCCTTAGGATGACCACCTTTTTCTTATATTTTATATATAAGTAAAAGGAGATATATAGTCAGGTTGACCAAGCAGATACACGTTGAGTAGAACCAGATTTCGCTCCTAGAACTGTTTTGTAAAGTTATATCTACCGAGCGACTAAAATATTGGCGTAACTAATACTGGTGATACCTCGCTAGTCTAGTTAAACGCCAGATATTTTGTATCTCCGGTTCAACATTATAAAATGTTACTAAATGATTAAAAGTACTACTCTATAGGCGACGTTCGTAGTGGATTTCGTCACCCTTCTGGCTGACCCGACGAACTTGCGCCAGGTAGACACTTTTATCAGTGGTATACTTTTCTTTCTGTAAGGTTTCTTTTACTTAGAATTAAAACGATAATCGCACTATTAAAGTAATCAAACTAGTATTTAATATTCAGATATTCCGGGGGAGAATTTAAACAAACATTAATAGGTCACAGGTATCACTTTATTACTTTTATATTCATTAGCGGGAAAATTCGCGTCTGTGTGTTATTGTCATATTTTTGGTACTCATTGGTAAACGTTTATTGTGGGAAAAATTATAGGGTTTTTATATTGTGCTAAATTATGTTATTTAGAGAATCGATAGTGATGTTGTTGTCATAAATATTAATTGTTCTAAAGTCGGTCAATGCTCTCAAGTCATTTAGATTTATGGCCAAAGGGCCGAATTGTAAAGTTTCGGTTGTCTGTAAGCAGTACCTGCCCCTTTCAGTAAAGATAAAAAGCACTTTCGGTTTTACTTTTAAATGGCAAACAGATGTAGATTAGTAGGGTAAACGCCTTGATTTGTATATATTTTACAGTTAGATTGCGGTTAAAAAATATGTTTTCTGTCGTTCTTTGTAAAACAAAATTGGGTAGACAAATGTGTCATTTTAGCCGTACGGAATTTTAGTTTTGTGTATCGAATTTTCGGGAAAAAGGAGATATGTACAGCGAAGGGTAGAATCATGAATATTGAAGAGGGTCGTATTATTTGTACATATCCACATATCTTTAGCGGGACATTATGTGGAAGTAGTCGGTATGTTTGTTATTTATTTAGAATAAATAGGTTAAATTGTGTTTGTGGACTAGCTAACGTATTCTCAGAACTGTGATTAATAACACTGATTTGTCAATCGACAGAGCAAAAGAGCATCGTGCCAAAAAAGACGCCTTAGGCCACCATAGACCGCCAGGGACCTCAATAGTAAGGGCCTAAAAATGGTATTTACCTTGCGGTTATGTAAATTAAAGCCTGATAGAGGCTTGGATGGATCTCTGCTGAGATACCCCAAAAGTGGGCCTGACGGGCATCCCCCTTTATATCAGGTGTTCTCCGATCGATCGTTTAGTGTTGTCCATACAGGACTGAGTATGTCGGTAAATTACGGCGTTGGAATATTAGAGAAAGGCGTGACGCACGGTGAGGTAAATCTACACTCCGGTTTTTACACATATTAGAAATATTAAATTTAACCGACTTCAAAAAGGAACAGGTTCTCAATTCGACGCAATATTATATATCTCACAACACTCCTCGTGCTACCGTTGTACTCTCTTTTATTAGACAATGCGTAATTCAGTAGTTCCGTGGAAATGTGTGATTGTATATTAGGAGACAAACAAACATACCAAAGTACTCCCGACTTTTATTTTACCCTTTTATGGGAACTAAAAGCTCTGAGGTTAGAAATGACACATTAGAAAGCCTACATAAACAGAATGTGAAGCCTAAAAATGGCACATAATCTAAATGTTCGGCTGTACAAAAGAATAGATGTTAAATAAACAGTATTCAAAATTAATCTCGGTGTTTCCTTTGTTCTTCCTCCATTATAGCTACATTGAACTCTAAACGTAATTCTGGGGGTTTTAACATCACTTCCTAGGGATCCACTAGACGAAATTTAGGCCAAGGTTATAAGTATTTGCAAAACTAGGTAAGGGTCCGGTTTGTCAAGTTACAATACTTTGCTAATTATTGCATCACATTTAAAGTATGAAAAATAAAAAGAGTTTAAATATAAATTTGTCTGGTTTTATTTATCAATTTGCACCAAACTTTGCATCAAATCCTGATTTACCGTAATTAACATTATCACAACGTGGGTATATAAATTATCAATTAATTAACTAGACGAACACTTTTACTACTAGAGGAAAAAAGGCCAAATACAGTAAGTATAGAATTTAAAGTAAAATAAATTTGCGGGGTAAATAATAACATTTCAGAGAGTAAAATAACGAGCAAAATAGGGGGTCACCACAGTAAGTTCAGAAATTTTCATGTGTTTAAAGTATTTACGGCAACTATCTCGAAATCCTATATAAGCTAAAATTATTATAGCTTTGCTCTTTTTAACTTAAAAGTAAATTGGGATGAGGTACAGTTGCTATAGAGCATAGAGTCAAAACACCATAACTTAGATGGAAATGAAAGATAACAAAATAGAAGTAGAGCGAAGTATTTTATAGAACTAGAGAACTAGACAATAGAAAACAGATTCTCGCGATCTTTAAATGCTCATAAAAAATATTTTATTATCTAAACAGGACTACTCCCAATAATACAGGACAGCTTAAATATTATTCATGCTCCCAGTTGAGAAAGACAGATTTTATTCCCTTGGGATTCTTTAAATGTATAGTGCAGTTTAAGCCTCTAAAACATTTATGTGAAAAATAAAACACTCTCCAGTACGTTTTAAATAGTAAACTTGTACCTTTCAACTTTATTTTGAACCAGTACAAGTATAAATCAAAACGAATATATATAAGATCATAAAAGATCCTGTTATAAAATGCATAACTAATATTTAATATTTTAAGTTGGTACTGTACAATGATATATGACAGTTGACATTTTTATTATTCATTGTTCTGTGTGAAGCCCACTGTATTGCTAATTCAATAAAACTAATTCTAAAGTAAATCCTGATTTATTTAAGTCATCCTGTGGGACTTTATTATCAACCCTCGGCCGAATTGATTACACAAATTTGACAAAAATAGTTAAATAATGAAAGAAAGAATAAAAAATTAGTTAATTTATGATATGGTATACATATTGTGATTATATTCTTAAATTGGTTCAATGAACATAAGAATGAGTTCATCATAATATTTGTTCTAAGATTAGAGAGGTAAAATGTCTGCTCATAAATTAAAAAAAATCGTCATCGAAATTGTTTTGAACAATTATAATGTCATCACCAAAGGAATTTGACTAAAACACCTTCCAAAACATCAATTTTCTACAATTGTGGACTTCGACATAACCGATAATAAATTGTTAGACTATCTTTTCGGGTGTAAATAACAAGAAAGTGTTATTTTAGCGATAATCACCATTTACGATTGTACATTTTTATTAATCATGTTTTTATCAGCAGTGTAGTAAACGCTTTACTAAAAATAAATACCACAATAATACAATATTTGTGTAAGGACAATTAAAACGGATTGATAACGTTTGTAGACTCTCTCGACGTATTCTAGAAGGTCGAAGAAAGAAGGAAGTACTATTATAATTTATAATTATGAATCAGTTTTGTGTACATAAGAGATGAGAGAACGAGTTTATTATATTAATAGATTATATGGTTTTGTTTACGGGTCAAAATTCACTTTATAAAACTATGTTAACAAAATTTGGGAAACCTGATACATTTTTTGAAAAAGGACTCATTATTTTTGAAATACGACATATAATTTCTTAAAACCTCACTTTAATTAATAAGAAAATTCACATTTTTTTTAAGGGGACGTATTAATTAATAAAAGAAGGCATATTAATTACAGAAAAAGAATATATCTTAAAGGAGACATATTAATTAATAAAATTGAACATTTCTTAAATGGAACAAATTATTTCTGAAGCGGGACACATTATTTGAAAAACCGGACTCCTTATTTTTGAAATAGGACACATTATTTCTTAAACAGGAGCGCTAATTAATAAAAAAGACAAATTAATTAATAGAAGAAGGCACATTAATTCTAGAAAAAGAATATACCTTAAAAGAGACATATTATTTCAGCAACAATATCAAATAAGACACATTATTTCTTAAATAGGCATATTAATTAATAAAAATGAACATTTCTTAAACAGGACACATTATTTTTGAAAAGAGATACATTATTTGAAAAACAGGACCAATTATTTATAAAATAAGACACACATTATTTCTTAAATAGGAACATTTAAAAAAAGGACAGGACACTTTAATTAATAAAAAAATTCACATTTTTTTTTAAGGGGACGTATTAATTAATAAAAGAAGGCATATTAATTACAGAAAAATTAAAGGAGACATATTAATTAATAAAATTGAACATTTCTTAAATGGAACAAATTATTTCTGAAACGGGACATATTATTTGAAAAACAGGACAACCTATTTTTGTAAGCATTATTTAAAAATGCATTATTTTTGAATTAGGACACATTATTTCTTAAACAGGAACATTATTTATTAAAAAAAGGCTCAAATTAATAAAGAACATATTAATAAAAAATAAACATATCTTAAAGAGGATATATTATTTCAGAAACAGGATACATTATTTCTAAAACGGGACACATTATTTCTTAAACACGAACATTAATTAATAAAAAAGACAAATTAATTAATAAAAGAAGGCATATTAATTACAGAAAAAGAAAATATCTTAAAGGAGACATAATAATTAGTAAAATTTTGTAAACATTATTATAAATATTATTTATTAAAAAAGACTCAATAATTATTAAAGAAATTATTTAAAAAACAGAACTCTTTATTTTTGAAATAGGACATATCATTTCATGAACAGGAATATGAATTAATAAAAAAAGGCTCATTAATTAATAAAGGAGACATTCATTAATGAAAAATAAACATTTCTTAAAAGGGACCTATTATGTTTGAAACGGGACACATTATTTGAAAAATCGGACTCATTATTTTTTAAATAGTACACATTATTTCTTAAACAAGAACATTAATTAATAAAAAAGACAAATTAATTAATAAAAGAAGGCGCATTAATTATAGAAAAAGAATATATCTAAAAACAAACATATTATTTCAGCAACAATACCAAAAGAGACACATTATGAAGAACTCATTCATTAATAAAAAAAATAAATATTTCTTAAAGGGGACCTATTATTTCTGAAACAGAACTCAAATAAGACACATTATTCTTAAACAAATTAATTAAAAAAAAAAAAAAATGTAAATTTATCAAAGGGGACACATTATTTCTGAAACAGGACACATTATTTATTAAAAGGGACACATTATTTCTTACACAGGAACATTAATTAATAAAAAAGACAAATTAATTAATAAAAGAAGGCAAATTAATTATAGAAAAAGAATATATCGCACCCTTGCTTCAAAAGTGACACAACTCAAAATTATCAAATTTAACATCTTTTAAGTTAAAACCTTAAAAGTGGTTAGTGAACAACCCTTGTTTTAACTTGACTTAGAATATTACTCGTCCAGATGGTGCGTGTGTTATTTTTAAGGTTTTGATCTAGGGTTGTTTTTAATGATATTATTTATGGTATTAACTCAAAAGTTGTGAATTTTGACTTGTGTCAATTTTGAAACAAGAGTGCGATATATTAAAGGAGAAATATTATTTCAGAAACAATACCAAATAAGCCACATTATTTCTTAAATAGGCATATTAATTAATAAAAATGATTATTTCTTAAAGGGAACCTATCATTTCTGAAACAGGACACATTATTTTTGAAAAGAGATACCTTATTTAAAAAACAGGATTAATTATTTATAAAATAGGACTCATTATTTCTTAAATAGGAACATTAATAAAAAAATGACAGGATATATTATTTCTAGAACGCGACGTACTATTTGAAAAACAGGACGCACTATTTTTGTAAACATTATTAAAAGACGTATTATTTTTGAATTAGGACACATTATTTCTTAAACAGGAACATTATTTATTAAGAAAAATGCTCAATAATTAATAAAGAACATATTAATTAATAAAAAAATATACATATCTTAGAGGGAACATATTATTTCCGAAACAAGACACATTATTTCTGAAACGGGACACATTATTTGAAAAAAAGAACGCCTTATTTTTGAAATAGAATATATCATTTCACGAATAGGAATATGAATTATTAAAAAAAGGCTCATTAATTAATAAAGAAGACATTCATTAATAAAAAATAAACATTTCTTAAAGGGGACCTATTATTTCTGAAAAGGGACACATTATTTGAAAAATCGGACTCGTTATTTTTGAAATAGGACACATTATTTCTTAAACAGGAACATTAATTAATAAAAAAGACAAATTAATTAATAAAAGAAGGCAGATTAATAATTATAGAAAAATATTATTTTTAAAAACAGTTATATTATTTCAGCAACAATACCAAATGACACATTATTTCTTAAATAGGCATATTAATTAATAAAAATGAACATTTCATAAAGGGAACTTATCATTTCTGAAACAGGACACATTTATTTTGAAAAAGGATACATTATTTGAAAAATAAGCCTTATTTTTGAAATAGAACATATCATTTCATGAACAGACATATTATTTCAGCAACAATACCAAATAAGACACATTATTTCTTAAATAGGCATATTAATTAATAAAAATGAACATTTCTTAAAGGGAACATATCATTTCTAAAACAGGACACATTATTTTTAAAAAGGGATGCATTATTTTAAAAACAGGACCAATTATTTATAAAATAGGACACATTATTCCTTAAATAGGAACATTAATAGAATAAAAAAGACATATTATTTCGGAAACGGGACGTATTATTTGAAAAACAGAAAGCCTTATTTTTGAAATCGGACATATCATTTCATTTCATTAACAGGAATATGAATTAATAAAAAACGGCTCATTAATTAATAAAGAAGACATTCATTAATAAACATTTTTAAAGGGGACTTATTATTTCTGCTACAGGACTCAAATAAGATACATTATTCTTAAACAAATTAATTTAAAAAAAAAGTACATTTATTAAAGGGGATACATTATTTCTAAAACAAGACACATTATTTGAAAAACTATTTTTGTAATAGTAAATTATTTAAAAAAGACGCATATTTTTTGAATTAGGACACATTATTTCTCAAGCAGGAACATTAATTATTAAAAAAAAGACTTAAAGGGGACACCTTTTTGAAACAGGACATATTATTTCTGAAACGAGACGTATTATTTGAAAAAAAGGACGCACTATTTTTAAGATATGACATATTATTTAAAAAACAAGACGCATTATTTTTGAATTAGGAAACATTATTTCTGAAAAATACATAAGACATTTCTTAAAAATTACATATCAAATATGAAACAAGACACATTATATTAGAAACGGTACCGTTTATTTTAAAATCAAGACACAACATTTTTAAAACAGGATACACAATTTTAGGGACCTGATTTTGAAGTATTTTTGTGTAATTCTAGGACAAATTTTTGCGTTTTTTTTCAAATTCGTAGTTGTCTTGTTTACGAAGTAAAATTAGCGTTAGAAAACTTTATGATTTCAAAATTTCAGAAAAGAAACACATTATTTGAAAAACAGGACTCATTATATTTGAAATATGACATATTATTTCTGAAAAATGCATATTAATTAAGAAACAAGACACATTATTTTAGAAATGGGACACATTATTTTTAAAATAAGACACAATATTTTAAAAACAGGATACACTATTTTATAAAGCCTGATTTTTGACGTATTTTTAAGGGGAATAATTAACTACATTCATAAAATTTAAGAAACAGGACACATTATTTAAAAAAGCAGGACTCATTATTTTTTAAATATGACACTATTTCTGAAAAATGCATTTTAATTAAGAAACAAGATGCGACACCAGGACGTCTAAATCAAATTAGACTTCTCAAAAACAACATATTCATGGAATAAAACACATTATTTTAGAAACAGGCCACACTATTTTAAAACCAGGACACATAATTTTAGAAACCCTGATTTTTAAGTATTTTTGCGTAATTCTAGTAAAAAATGTTGAGGTTTCAACTTACCAAATTTAAATTCGTAGCAGTCCTCGATCTCCTTGTGGAAAATATCGTAATTACTTGGTAAATACGACCTAAGGAGGTAGACGCAATCGAGGAAATTTTCTTTTCGCGCATAGTGGATGGGTGTCATCCAATTGGAGTCTCTTAATTGCGAATCGCCGCCGCAGCACATCAAGATATGGAGGATCTCCGTTCGGCCCCATGCCGCCGCTATGTGAACTGGAGTCAAACCATCTTCTGATCTGGAGGTTTATAAAAAAAGTGATCGTTAAAAAAATGTATAAAAATATTAAATATTATTCGGGGAAGATACGCAGTAGACCTTACGAAGCCGAATACTACGGTGTATAGTTTTAGGATACCTTAAAGAAAAAAAAACAGTTCATACTTTTTAAAACCATATAAAATTAAAGATCCTTTCATTTTTATTACAATTTTATTTAATTTTTGTAGTATCTGTGGGGTAAAAAAATCAGAAAGCAAGCCTAAGATAGTATGTTCTTTATAAAATGCAATTTGCATAATTAACACTCTGTATATCAAAAAATAGTCAATTTTACGGATACATTATACGTATATTTATTTTCAAATATTGATAATTTCATAATTTCTGTGAATATTTATTAATATTGTTTATATTTATGTGGGACTCCCATTTCAAAGTACAATTTAGACGAAAATAACTATATAACTAATTAAAAAAATTAATGTTTGTAAATAATGTAAAAAAACAACAAACATTCAATTCATTACGGAGTTTTTACGTCAAAAGGAAAAATTTCGATTTTTCTTTTTTTACTTGTTTTGAATGACCGCGAATGACTTTTTCGAGAAACTTTAAAGCACACATTATGGTGAACATCTATTTTCGTATTTATTCACCTCAAGAAGGTTCGTGACACTGTTTCGATAATTATCGCACGATTAGAGACAATTTTAATTACAATAATAATACTTAATGATGTATTTACATTTTAGTGGCGAAAAAAGTATTATGTAGCGTAATCTTATCGACTTCCATTCATTTTCAATGCATAAAATAACCAGATATATCCGGTTATCGGAACAAAGGGGACATTTAACTATAGAGAGGAGTATCTCATAAAAGATCCGCGTCAAAATCACAATTAACCATCATAATATCCAAAGATAACGAGGATATGTAATATCGTGCGGTTCTGAATAAGACGTATTCTAAGGGACACAGGCAGGTATAATATCCTCTGTTATCATATATGCTTATTTCATTATTCTCGTTTTGTTTACAAAATTATTTACATATATTAAAAAAGCTAAAATAATTCAACCTATTTTATTGCAACTGAACCCAAAAAATTTTGAATCATTAGTTATATTAAATTTAACTAAATTTGTGTAATTTCACTAAATTAGATGTAATAATTTTCAATAAATTCCAAAACCTACTCATGTTAGGTTGGAAGTGGAAACAAGGCTTACACCGGCATGGATATTTACGTTGTTTGTTATAAGCGCACAGCGGTTTACACATTTATTCATTGATAAAAATAAGTTGTATCTGCGTAAAATTCTTCTCTTTATCCAAATGTTCATCTGTAAGTCGATTGCGATATTTGTTCTTAATAAACTTCATATTGGAAAAAGAAGATTCACACAAATAGGTTGAACTGAATAATGCTTTCACTTTCAAGGCAACACGACATAGAACTGAATATTTGTCTTTACTTACAATAGGCCAGATACATTTGGTACTTGAGACTAACGATTTTAAGGCTAAATCATTTTGAAACTCAATTACTTCCATTTCTGTTGCAGCGATGTCTTCGCCAAAGTTCTGCATAACACAAGTTGCAAACTGTTGGATATCAATTTCCATAAAGGGTGAAACAACAAACTGCGCTACTAAAGCCATTTCGTTGAAATCCTTAAAACGATTTTTGAAGTTATTCTTCAGGGTAGAAACTATTTCTACATGATATTTGCTGTCATAGGGTTCTAATGGATTTTGAGATATTTTTTCTGAAAGAATAGGAAAATGCTTGGCATCGCTGTTAATTAGGTTTTGTTCCCAAAACTCCAGCTTTTTGATAAATACTTTTATATCAGAAATCATTTCCGCTAGTTCTTTGTCTCTCCCCTGAAGCTGCAAATTAAGTTCGTTTAATTTCTCTGTAATGTCCACGAGAAAACCAAAATCTCCAAGCCAGATTGAATTTTCTAATTCCGGAGTCGGTTCATCGCGTTGTTTGAAAAATTTCCACATAATGCTTGCTGATGGATAATGCAGTGGTAACAGAGAAATTGCGGAAAAGTTTCATCTTTGCGACATAACGCCACCAGACCCTTATCACAACCCACCATAACTGGAGCGCCATCGGTTGTCAAGCCTACCATTTTCGATATTGGAATTTTCTCGGAAGAAATAATATTTTTTAAATGAGAAAACAACTTCTGTCCAGTATCGTGTCCTTTCAGTGGAATAAATTTCAAAAGATCTTCTTTAATCGTAAAATCACTAAAAACCATCCTGACGAACACGCCCATCTGGGCAGTGTCAACGACATCTGTTGATTCATCCAGTTGAAGTGAAAAATAAACACAGTTATCTAAGTCAGTTCTTAACTGTAAAAAAATATCATTGCTCATTACTTCTACACGTCTCATCACCGTATTAGCAGAAAGTTGCATAGATTTTATAGCTGAAACTATCTCGTCTTTATTTCTAAAGTTGGCAAATAACGAATCAGCAGCTTCTTAAAATGCCTGTTTTATCATTTCCCCGTCTTCATAAGGTTTCTTTTTTTGTGCAATTATCTGGGACACACGGTACGATGCTTCAGTTGCAGCCTTATTTTTGTCGACTGTTCTTAAAAATATTGATTGTTGTCCAATTAACTGCTTTTTTAACTGTTTCAGTTTCTCCTTTCTGGCGGCAGAATGTAGTGGGAATGACTTTTCAAAATTAAAATGTACAGTTTTATGATGTCTCTCAATATTTCCTTTTTTAGCAACGGAGACCGAAGTATTACATAACAAACACACATTTTTATCTTTAACTTCTGTAAAAAAAGTATTGTTCTTCCCATTCCGAATGAAAGTGGTATGTCTTTACCTTCTTACAACTGCTTGCCATAATATTATTTTTTGTTGTTTTCTACTAACCCAACCGCTGGACGTTGGTTACGCGTTCAGTTTTAAACTAAGCGCAATGTCGTCGCGCCGTGCGTATTTATCCCGTTCAAAGCAATCCTGATCGTTCTCGAACACTAACGCGCTGGTCCGGCTGGTCGGTTCTAGCCGATTCTAGCTTGATGGCGTCAGCGGCACATCGCTCAACGCCACGTTGCCGCTGTTTATGTTTAATATTATGACAATTAGATTTTTTTGAGGAATTTTCGGAAGCTTCTCTGATTTTTGCAGTTTGTATTTTTTAAACTAAAATCGTTGTGAGAGCTACCAGAATTGCCTCCGCGAGCTACCGGTAGCTCGCGATCGACAGGTTGGCGACCACTGCTTTACACACTTGAAAATACCTTCTTTCGTTTCATTTCTTATTTTATTTTAAATTGGTTTTGATTTGTTTTTTTCTATTTTGATTTTAGTTTGTTTTTTCTTTTTATTAAAAAAATAGTGAGCATCTGTGGACGCCAACTGATTATAAATAGGGTAAGCTAAAAGTTTTTAAAGACCACTTTTCTGTAAAATAAATATTTTATTATTCAAAACGTTCGTCTCATCCGTCCTACCTATCCGATTTATCCATTAAAATGTAAAAATATTTTAGCTATGCAACATTTGGATGTTTTTATCATATTATGACGTATGATTTTGATGTTTTAACTTGGTTATATGAAGAAAGATTTGCTGATTTGGATAGTAATCAACGTCTAAGAAGTATAATGAATTATTGATTTCTAGAAGACCACAAAGATTTGTTGAGTTGTATAGTAATTAACGACCTGAGGACATAAGAAATACCATAGACTGTTTGGAGAGCTTTCACCGTAGATGAGACCTGTTTTACTCCTTGATGAAGCCCATTCCGCATCGAGATATGTCAAATTTACCATGTACTATTAAATACTAGTCAAAAATAAATAAATTTAGAAGTCATTTTATTATTAGAAACTCTTGTAGATGAGAATTTGGTTTTACAGTATCTTTTGAAGGCATATCCTTTATTTTAATAGTAATTGTTTCCGTATTTTGATTAATTACTTTTATACTTAAATATATGTGAATTTAACTACGGTGTTGCCCAACATCTAATTTCAGGGTAATTGAGTTATATTATATATGAATATCCAATCCCCGACTCTTATCAATGAACTTTAACCACTTAAATTGTAAAACCAACAACAGTGGTTATAAATATTGGCGCCCAACGTGGGGCTATTTTTTTTTTTTCATATTTCCAAAAGAATTTCTGTTTTTCTCACTTCATTTTCTTTCAACTTACAAGATCATTCGTGGCGTTCACTCCCCAGTCCCGTTCTTTTAAACTAGATAAACGTCGATGATGACAAACTTCGATAAAAGTCGACACAGATAGAAATTATTACAAATTGATTGTTGTGTTATTATTATTATAAATAGCGTAAAATGCACAATCGCCACCATTAAATTTTGTATCAATAAAGCGTTATCGCTTTTAGTCTGTTGTACTATAAACTATAATTAAATTTTATTTCAGTTCCTAGAAATCCGACGATAAGAGGCGCTTTTTTCGGGAGGGAGAAATTTACTATTAATAAAACAATTATTGATAAGGATTATTTATGGTTTCATGCATGGTTTTTAAAACAATTAAAATTCTATCACTCTTTTTTTTTTAATTTCTTAACATAACTTTTTGTATCACTTGAAGCAAAAGATTTTAAAACTATATAAAATAATTGAAGTCAACGTTTATATGAGCTCTCAAATAACTAATATGTTGAGACGATTATGATTTTTTCATAAATCAAGTAGTTTTTAAAATACTTTGAAATAATTATACTAAACAAATCAAGGTACATACGATAAGAGTTATTGCTCTCTTGACAATAGACCTCTCAGGCGTCGCTTGTATATTATTGGGGCTAAAACGGGAAAACTTGTATTTGGTTTCAACAAACAAGAAAATAGATACTCCAGATGATGGGTGCTTTAGAAATTGGAGTGGTTCTTCCACTTTGTTATTGAAGAGTTCAAGAAGAGTGTAGCGATGCACAGAGCTGTGCGGTATTCAAGTACAAGTACTCGATAGCTGTACTCTAAGTACATTTAGTGTACTTGGTACTCAGTCCAGAGTACATTAGGATCATATGTATTTGTACTTGTACTTTCACTGTATTGAGAACCTTTGTACTCAAGTACATTTTAGAGTACTGTAAGTACTTTTGAAAGTACTTAAGTACTTCAGACAAATAAGTACTTTAAGTACTTTTGAATGTACATACTTAATTACTTCACACAAATACAAATATTGTGCAGTTCATATTTGTTTAGACTTGTCTCAATCTCAGTCTGTCTGTGCCAAACATTTATTTTATGTGCTGAACGGCTGTTAGATTCTGAAAATGTTGATAATGATAATGGCAGCAATGATAGTAATGAACACGATGTTTTTTTTTTTATTTTGACGAAATCGAAACATCAGAATCTAAGAAATCTAAGAAAGTAAACAAACACGATAGAAGAATATCAAAAGTTGAGTTGGAGCTCTTACATTATCTTGAGGATAAGAGAATCGATCTGTTCATGCTGGATGACTACCCAACAATAATAAAAGTTTTTATACGGTATAATACATGTTTACCATCTTCTGCTGCAGTGGAGCGACTTTTTTCATGCTCTTACTGATGCAAATTTCGAAAAACTTGTAATATTAAAGGCAAATAAAATTGGTTCCTAGAAAGGTATAGATTTTATTGTTTTATTGTGGTCATATCCAGAGTTAATCAACTAAATACAACACAAAATTTTCTGTAGTACTTAGTATTTAGTTGCCCGACTGTGGATATCTAGTATATTTAAACCTTAGATAAAAGAGACCAGAGATATAACATACACCGGTTTTAAACCTGCGCAAATGTTGCCAATTTCTAAAGAAGGGTTAACGGAGTGGGGGAACTGGGCGGCGACACGCAGCGACCCGAACTCTGTGACAGGGACCGGACTTTGTTTATTAGCAACTTAATGAACTATTAGGTTTATTTAAAAGGTGTTTAATCGAATTTTGTATTATGAAATCAAATTATCGTGATTTTTTAATATCAAACAGATGTCACGACATTTTATGTAAAGAGAAGACCTTTTATAGAATATTTCGTTAGAGTTTATTTACTACGGACTTTTCTGCAAGAGATTACAGTAAAATGTTGAAATAGAATATATTGTTAATAGAGCAAAAAATGTTACTCATTGTCTACGAGTATTATAAAAATAGCATGTGCGCAGGCTAATACTGCAAATCTACCCTTATGAGTTGAACATTATATTTTTTCTACGGCTATTACATATTATTAAAAATTAGTCAAAATGAGAAAATGCTGTTTTGTATTGTAACCTCAGAAAAAGTATATTAAGGCTTCTTTCTTTAAGAATATTATTTATTATAAAGGATGAGTCACATAAAACTCTAGAAATGCATATGTCTGAAACCAGATAACATTTTAAAATTTAAATCTATTAAAAGTCATTTGGTCGCTAGGGATGAGTGATTATCGAAATAAATGATCGATAATTGAAAATAATCGATTATTTTCGATCAATAGATTATTTTCAAACAATATATTTTTTGTCATTTCCTTTAAAATCGACTACTTGATTATCTTTGAAAAATCAAAAATAATCGATTAATTAAAAAGCCAATTAACCGATAAATCAGTGTTTACAAAATATAATATAAATAGAATTATCGTTTATTTTAAATAATCGATTATTTTCAAATAAACCATTTTTTTTTCGTCCATGGAAACAGATTATTCGATAATCTTTGAAAAATCGAAAATAATCGATTAATCAAAAATAATCAATTAATTAAAAAGTCGATTAACTGATAAATCGATTTAAAAAAAAAAACAGAATGATCGATTATTTTAAATAATTGATTATTTTCGATCAATCGATTATTATCAATAATCTATTTTTATTGTATTTCCTTTAAAATCGTTAATTCGATTATCTTTGAAATACCGAAAATAATCGATAATTCCAAAATAATCGCCTAATCGAAAATAATCAATTAATTAAGAAGCCGATTCTCATATTTCCTTTGAAATTGATTATTCGATTATCGAAAATAATTGATTATTAAAAAGCTGATTATCCAATAAATCGATAATTTTAAAAAAATAACCAAAATATCGATTATGTAAAATAACCGATTATATTCAATCGATTATTTTCATATAATATCTTTGAAAAATCGAAAATAATCAAATAATTAAAAAACCGATTAAACGATAAATCGATAATTTTGAATAAATGTACTTTTTCTGTATTTCCTTTAAAATCGATTAACACATCTTAAAAAAAACGAAAATAATTTATTAAAAACAGCGGATAAATCGATTTTCATTAAAAAATATCAGAATTATCGATAAATCGATTATTTTTGTAACCCCTATCGGTCGCTTGCTTTTATCTGAGCATTTAGTTCCAAAATTTAGAGATTCGGATTTTTTGATCCAGTTATCTTTGAAATCGCATTCGCTTGTATAATAAATAAATATTGCTAAATTTTGGATTTTTTTTTAGTAAACGAAAATTATGTTCGAGTTGTTTAGGGGTTTGTAATCTAACATTTTATTAACGTGACTAAGGGTTGATTCCACCGTTGTGTTAAACGAAGTTTAAAATGACATTTTTACATTAACACTGTCATTTTAATCTCCGTTTAACACAACGGTGGAATCGGACCTAACTCCTGTAACTTTAGTATTTTTTTTTTGTTTATACTAGATTACTTTGTTTTAAGACTGAAAATTCAATGTCACTTTCGATTTGACCGCAAATAAGATGAACCTTGAAATTTTAAGTAGGTCATCCTGTATTTCATCTAATATTCTTATAAAAATACCTTATAAAAATACCTTATAAAAATACATTATGAAAATACCTTATAAAAATAAAATTTAGCTAGCAACTATGATTCTTTACCTCTTATTTATCTACCAAAAAGGGCTAAAAACTACCTTTAGAAAACATTCTTATAAAACTACTATTTAAATACAAAATTTCGTTAGCAATAATGCCTATTTACTATTTATTTAAATTAAATGTTCAAAATTTTACCCTTTTGTAAATTTATGTAAGTAATATGAAATCTGATGCTTAATATTTATTGAAACCCCTTAATGCGGATCTGAAGTATTCAGCCCAGAGAATCATGGCGCTTTATGTCAAAACGTTAATAAATATTTACCGCTGAAAACGAATATATTCATAACAGTAGTACTTGTGTATTATAAGTACATACAATTTTTCAAGATACATCGTGACATTTTGAACTTGAAATTGAATAACTAGAACACTTTAAATTGCTAAAATATCAATAAGTAAATCAAAAAACAGCTGTCAATGGTGATTAAACTCAGGTGGAGGTGTGATCGCTGAATGGAAATCGGAGCAATTCGGGTGGCGTCGTGCAACATTGATTTTCAATTGGTGGGTTACTTTGGCTTAAAATAGACAGCATGCGCAGTGTGCAATGTTACATCTTCGGTCTCTTTAATCTAAGATTTAAACCTATACTAGTATATACATATAGTATACGAAAGCCATAAGATTATAAAATAAAAAATTAATTATTAATGTACTTGGTACTCTGTACTTACAAAAGTACTCGAGTACTCATTAACAGGCCCGACTAGAGGGGGGTAGCCGGGACTAATTCCCGGGGCCCGGGCTGAAATGGGGGCCCGGCAGCGCTATAAGGGGGCCCGACAATAGGGTTTTCTATTCCCGCATGGTGATGTGATTGAAAGTTGGAGAAATTGTGCTAAGAAAAACCTTATGGTGTTCGATTTCCAATTGACAAAGTTGAATGCACAAAACACCTGTTCAGAAACTATTGTACCCGTCTCAGAGAAGTCTCTACCAAGAGAATAAGTTCTAAAAAAATTGTTATAGCTGTTCCCATTAAGGTCCTAACAAACTACCTATGCATTATTCGTACGCTGCTTTAATCAAAAAGAAAAATAAATAAAAATTTTAGTGCTGTTTGTTGCATATGGTTCAATTTTTTATATATTTTTTTAATCGAACTACCAACTGCCTCTTTTTTATTACGGTCTTTGTAATCCCTGCTTTTGGTTTTCCATAAACAAATATAATTTTTATAAAATTCAGTGGAATTAGCTATAGTCTTTCGAAAATTGTGTCTCAAATCCGACACCGTGAAATCAGAAAACAAACTGTAATTAAATACGCAAGACATTGTTCTCAAAATGTATGCGAATAAAGCGTGATACTTATCCACACACCGACAATCTTGTATGCACGTTCAAGCTTGTACGTTGAAGAATTTCAGTCAAACCAGAAAATTTGTACGACGCATATGATTGTAATGTTTTCACCACACACTTAGAGATGTTCGATAAATAGAAAAGTATTGATACTGCGTATCGATTCATATCTAAGTTTAATGTATCAGTACACTTTAATATCGTAAGCAACAGTATCGATACTCAAAATATCGAAATGGTATACTAATATACATAAAAGTAAATTTATTTTAAAATATTGTGTAAACTATGTTAATTAATTTTAAATGAAATAAATCGGATTTAAATATATAATTTTTACACAAAGTCACTATAAGTATATTTGTATAAGAATTGAAGGTATATAGTTTCATAGAAAAAATATTGTTTCAAACGGCAGATACACAGATTTACTGCCTTGGCTAATTTTATTGCATCGGCTTCGCTTCGGCAATCTAATGCTAGCCGTGGGAAAAAATCTGTTACTTCTCCGCCTAGTTAAACAAATAACAATTTTGTCCACGACCACTTAATAATAAATCAATATTCTACCTCCTAACTAAAAGCATATAGTACCCATATATCACCGAGTGAATTATGATAATTCATGCTTTTGTAATTCTGGCACATTCCGGTAGATAACTAAAGATAGGCGATACTTTTCATAACGATATTTTCTAGATCGAAAAATCAAAAAATCGAAAATCGAAAAATCGAAAAATCGAAAAATCGAAAAATTGAAAAGTGGAAAAAAACAACAGTTAGTTACCATGTTTAATAAAAACTTTCCATTGTACACTTAACTTTTATTTAATAAAGAAACCATAATGGTCGTGGACAAAGTATAGTATTAGACTCGCAATTTATGGCCATTAATGGCTACCATAAATTGCTCGTTTAATAATATACTATTAAAACCCTATATTATTTTACTTTTTTTTACTTTCCTATCTGTATACAGATATAAGGAAAGTATAGGAATCATGATTTTTTTCGACCTCGAGTTTTCGACGAATTTTTACGTTTTGAGGTCCCCTGAATCCGTTTTGACTATTTTCGCGATGATGTCTGTATGTGTGTGTGTGTCTGTGTGTCGCATAACTCATGAACCGATATACAGAAAAACACCAAATTTCAAAATTAAGCTTTGTTCCAGCGTCCAATGTGCTGATTAGATTTTGGGCAGTGTCGGAACATCTGGGGGGGTACTTTATAGGTGGTCATTTTTATATTTTATGGAATATATCTGTTATTTACGTTTGGGGAAGAAAATTCTTCAAATAAAAGTTACTTCTTATATTATTATCTAAAATTTTTATTCTATACAAAACTTTCCTAAAATGGTCCGTATTCGAGAAATTTGACAAAATGTAAAAAAATATTTTTTTATAAAAATTGTTCGTAATATAATTCTCTATAATTTTTATCCTATACATAATTTCTCTAAAATGGACCGTATTCGAGATATTTGAGAAAATGTGTAAATTTTGAAATTTGAAAAAAACTCAAAAACGGATAAAGAAAAAAACATTAAATTTTAAACTTAAGTTTTATTTCGGCCTGACGTGAAATGATTAGATTTTGGACAAAGTAGGAACATCTGGGGGGTACTTTATAGGGGGCCGTTTTTATATTTTATGGAATATATCTGTTATTTACGTTTGGGGAAGAAAATTCTTCAAATAAAAGTTACTTCTTATATTATTATCTAAAATTTTTATTCTATACAAAATTTTCCTAAAATGGTCCGTATTCGAGAAATTTGACAAAATGTAAAAAAATATTTTTTTATAAAAATTGTTCAAACAAAAGTTGTTTGTAATATAATTCTCTATAATTTTTATCCTATACATAATTTCTCTAAAATGAACCGTATTCGAGATATTTGAGAATATGTGTAAATTTTGAAATTTGAAAAAAACTCAAAAACGGATAAAGAAAAAAAGAGCGCTTTCACATGAAGATACTGTATGCGAGATACGCGTATCCGAGATTCAGGCTGACCATACATTCAAATGGACCTTTTCACACGGTACGGGCGACGCATACAGTATCGCGATACGGAATTTTTGCATCTCGGCACCTCCAGCCGCGGAGGCTGAATGCGTATGCCGCATACCGAATTACTGTTACGATATATGGACCTTTTCAGACATAGATACTTTTGCAACGGAGATTATGTCATAGGCGCAGGATATTTTTCAAGGGTATCAAGTGCATCTAGTTTAATCGATTAAACTGTATGAGAAAACATTATTTAAAACATTTTAGTACAAAGTAACATTTTAAAAATTATGTCAGGTTAACTATTAACGGGCTATATGAGTAAACATTTTCATAATAAGCAACTTTTTATTAAACAATTTATGAAATTAATACCATTTTTTGCAATTTTTAGAAAAATACAGTTCATCAAATTTCTAGAGGCTTTCGACGGCTAGACAGAGAAAGCACTACTGACAGGCATCCCGACGGATTTACGCAATGAAAGTACACTCTGCGCATCAAGTATTTCACTATTTCATTCAGACGTAAATGTCAGATGTAAATTTCGCTAAAACATTTATTTTATTTTCGTTTGTGTTTTTTGCTCATTACAGTTTAATAGAACCTAAGTATGGAGTTTAATAGCAAATTAAGAGGCCGCGTGATTAACAGTCAATCTCGCGAAATAATAGCCAATGTTATAGAGTTTATGAGAAGAGAAGGAAACTTTAATTCACCTTCAATACCATTTAAAAATGTAAATGATCGTGTTGCTGCAGCCACAGGAGTATCTAAAAACACTGTCGTCCGCATTTCTGGAGAGAAAAAAAGAATCGATAACCGTGAGATATCGGAATTTTCATCACCAAGAAAAACCATTAAAAAACCAAAAACAGTTAATGATATAGATGAAGCTGCACAAGAATCAAATTTTATTTTTTTATTATTAGATAGCTATTTTTGTTTCTGAGTTGTGTTCATTTACAGGCTCAATTTTTTTCCGTTTCTCCTTTTTGATTTTATATGGGGTTTCAAGTTGTTTTTGACTTATTTCGACGTAAATCACAACAACACACTTTTTTAATAAAGCAAACAAGTGTTAAGAGGTATATGTACGTGTAAACTACAATTACAAAAAATTGATATGAAACCCATGAAACCACCAACAAAAATGTAAAGCTAGCTTCCGTACTAGAACATGGTGTCAGTCGTCGAGATAATTTATCGTTCTGTTTAATAGATCAAGAAATGTAAATATTCCCCTGTTATTTTTTATAAAATTATAAGAGAAATAATTTTTTTTCTAAATAGTATAGTTTATTATTTTGTAGAAAAACAAAATTTCAAAAAATTTTAGTAATGTTTCAGAAACAACCGTTATTAATAATAGGTATCATTTTCCTTAATAAGTTAGAAATAAAATATAAACTATTTCCACGATTTACAAAGGCCTACAAAAAAATTATAGGTATTTTCCGCTATCCTATAAAATTTATATTTTCTGACTCAATTTCAAAAGGTTGAAGGAATTCCAAAACACCTTTTATGGCATAATAATTATTTTCAATTCTACATACTATCTTTAGCTGCTTTTAAAAACGTTCTAAGAAAGTCCAATCAGACCAATTTAATCCCTAAACTATTCCACACTTTTAAAATTTAATTACCTAAAAATATTAAAAACTATTTAAAATAACTTGTTTAGCAGACTGTACAATAGCTATCTTAGTCACATGTAGCGCGTTCTCTGTCTGGGCGTCGAACACCTCTAAAAATTTGATGAACTTGTAGTTTAATACTATACTTTGTCCACGACCATTATGGTTTCTTTATTAAATAAAAGTTAAGTGTAGAATGGAAAGTTTTTATTAAACATAGGTAACTAACTGTTGTTTTTTCCAATTTTCAATTTTTCGATTTTCGATTTTCGATTTTTCGATTTTTTGATTTATAGATTTTGAGATTTTTCGATCTAGAAAATATCGTTATGAAAAGTATCGCCTATCTTTAGTTATCTACCGGAATGTGCCAGAATTACAAAAGCATGAATTATCATAATTCACTCCGTGATATATGGGTACTATATGCTTTTAGTTAGGAGGTAGAAGATTGATTTATTATTAAGTGGTCGTGGATAAAAAATGTTATTTTGGACATTTAAAAAGATCACGTGATTGTCAATTTGCATGTCATTCGTTATCATTTTTAAAGCAACAGAAGATGGCAAAGTCAAAATTCATGTATGTATATATTTATTTTATCCTCTAAACATTTATAGAGGTGCTGCAATAGGTTGTACAAAATAACCGGAACAAGCCTGTAATAACTAGATAGGAAAGTCATGTGTTGGACACATCAGATTTTTAATGTCTTTGAGTTGAGGTTAACCAACTATCACATTTGGGGGTCTAGAGTGAATAATTACGAAGTTATAAAATTAATTTAAAATATGTGTGTTTGTTTCTGCACTTAGGTATAAATCTTTATTGTATTTTGCATACAAAATATAAAAAAATGTTGAAATAAAATACTGTTAATTAAAAACGTCATTCTGATGACATCGGACCCAAATTCCATTAAAAAGACCGTGGTTTGGAAAAATAAAAAAAATTGAGTAGAAGGGATATAAGTACCGTATGCAGATTAAGAAGCGGTCATTGTTTAAGTATGGTGCATCTAAATAAAATAGGTGTAAAAGAAAATGATAGGTGTAAGTGTGGAGAACGGGAGGATTTACAACATATTTTTTTTTTAATTGTCAGAATAATTTTTATAATATTTATACATTTTTAGAGAATTTAGATATCCCAAAAAATTTTATAGTTCGTGTTACCCTTTTTGATATTTTTTAAGCATCTGTCTTTTGGTAGTGTTAAAAAAATCAAAATTTTTACAAATGTCTAAAATTAAGCTGTAAAATATTGTAATTATTTACCTGTTGCTACCAAATGACTGTATCATCCTACCTATGTAGGCCAATAAATTAAAAAAAAAACATAGTGTCACTGGTGTTTCCTAGATGGTTCCAACGAATTCTGTTTGTGCGCAAAAAAAAACAGTACGTGTATGTCAGTTGTCACTTTATTTTTTTTTCATTTTATTTTTTTAAATCCCACTGACAATCCTAATTCTCATCTTACAATTCTCATCATATTAACAGCTACCAATTATCAAAATTTTATTTTTTGTTTCATTCTACAATTCACTTTTCGTAATTACACGTTTTTTTTTTATTGAAAATTAAATGTTGGGACAATAAACGATTTTTATTATTAAGTAGACATGAAAAACAAAATATGCTAATTTGGAGTCCTTTGTATATAAAGCCAAACTGATTTTTTTTGATCATGTTATCTATAATTACGCGAGAAATAAAATAAAAATAGAAAAATTTAAGTACGCATTTATAGAAACAATCGGATACTTGATTTCTGAATGTATGGTTGTAATCTCATTAGACACAGAGATCGTTAATTGAAGAACAATTCTTCTATTTTAATACCGCAATCAACTAGATAAAAAATAAATAAAATTCATTTTTAATACAATTATTCATTTAATTAATTACTGATAATAAAATTGCGCAATTGTATGCGAAATATTAAACAAGGAAGTATTTTATTACCACTGCAATCTTATCTTTTTTATACTTTTACACTAATTTATTTTTCTATATTATTTTAGGTATGTTTATTTTATTAATTTTTAATTTTGTATTGATTATAATGGGTTATTGATTTATATATTTTCCATTAAAGTATACATGTTTCTGAATAACAATTTTTTTTAATTTAATTATAAAAATTTCTACTTTCAGATTAGCATATAAACTCTAAACATTTGATTTTTTAGATTTTGTGTATTTACATCATTTATCTATTATTAGGCCTGCCTCGTATCAACACTTTAGTTGCAATATACATGTCGACCTTGGTTAGCAAGAAGACCGACGAATCTGGCTTTCAACCAACTAATTTACAGAAAGTCAGCTCCTTTTTTCTACCGCCAATTTTCTTTTATTTATCAAAATGTACGTTTGAGAGACTAAAAATAACTTTAACAATTTAACATATACCTGGTTCATTAAAATCTTTTCAACTGTAAAAGTAACAATTTTATGACAATGTGAACCTACCTTAATATTTCTACATTCTTAGTGTTTTTATTATTTTCAAGTTGGTAGCTAGTGTTGTGAATATCCGTATCTTTTTAGTATTCGGATAATACGTATTCGGAACCAAGAGATATTCGGATTCATCATCCGGATACGTATCCATATGTGTGAAATCATAATACGCAACCGTAAATACACCGCGACCTTGGGAATCGGAATCGGGCAGTGTGTCAACCCTAGCAGAATTTATGTTTGAGAGTGAAGTAACAAAATAAATCTCAAATATTTTGTTTTTTATCATAATATCAGAAACAAAATTTCTCATTTATATTTATATAACTTCATGTTACCTTTAAAATATGCAGTGCATGCCGACTAACCGATTATGAATTGCAACAACGCTAGACGATTCCGAATTCTGATTTCGTATCCATAGTTCGTATCGGCTGCCACCCGCAAAACCCGAATCGGCTCTGTCATAACAGAACTTGCAGCATTCGATTCGTGTATTACGATTTTGTTTCTGTTCTTTTTGATACCGAATTCGTATTCGAATATACACTATTGATTCCGGAATATCCGGATCCTTTTAATATTCGGATTCAACGGATTTTTGGATACGTATTCTTACATCACTAGGTAGAACTGTTGTTCTTGTTTTAATGGCCGTTGTAAACGAAAGGATTTTTGTAAGCGGTTTTGAATAAAATGTTTTGCAACGATTTGGATACCTGGTGTAGTATAAGAGGCCGAAAATACATAATAAATTTAATATATACTTGCTTTGACACTTTATTTCTACTAAACACGACATAAAACATAAGTCACATCTTCAAAAAAGAACAACCACATGTGAAGTCCATAATTAACCTAATTTACCTGTCATTATATGGTCTTTTACGTATATGGCTATTTACATACTCTTACATCACATGGCCTCTTACATGTGTGGCTAACGAATGTTGTATATGATTCTACTTTATTTCTTACCTTACGTTAGGATCCCCACCATATTGCAAAATCAATCGGGTTACGTTTATGGCGAAATCGGCATTATCGCTGCCTATGACCAGATGAAATGAAGATATTCCTTTTGTCGGTACTATGATATTGGGGTTGGCGCATTTTTCGTATAGCAACGTTTTGACGGCACTGGAAGAAACAAAAGTATATTAAAATATAAGACAAACATTAAGTAGATTTGCACTTTTTAAAATGGGAAATGTGTTCAATTGATAAAGAGAAAGAAAGTAGCTGGGTAGATAAACCTTCAAGTGTTCAAAAACGTCGTTTTTCGACGTTTTATCTAAAGTATGCTTGACATATGATAGTGTCAATGTCATCTATCAAACGTCGAAAACGACGTTTTTAAACGCTTGAAGGTTCCTAGGAATTGAACTTCTCGTATGTGAAGTGGTGGGGGGCCTCCACTCCGCTTTTTACCAGCCGTTTTTCGATGTTTTTCAACGTTTTTCTTATAGTTATAGGATTTAAAATAAAATCAAAAGCGCTAAATACCTCGAAAAAGGGCTGGTAAAAAGTGGAGTGGTGGGGAGGTTCCCAAGTGGCCCATTACCTACTCAACTGAGCACCTAGGGAATTCTGAGATAAAACATGTGCCATATTATTAATCTATTTTTATACTCTATTCAAAAATTTAATGCTACTCGTTTATTACAATAATCAAGCCAGCAGATAACCTCAATTTTTTTTTTCTACACACCAGCACTTCACATTTTTAGGCTGATGTAATAAAGTTAAATTTGCATTATTAATTTAAATCATATAATGGGTTCGAATATTCATTGATCCGCTAAAACGGATTAGGTTTTTTTTGCCTCTTTATATTCAAGGGAAATATGATTCGAATTTGATTTATTATTTTAAAATTTTGTTTAACAAAATATTGAAACGTTATACAATAATACAACATAAAGTAGATTTTAATAGGTACATCAGATTAGTTTGTACTACTTTCAGAAGAAATTAATAAGTAAATGCTTTTCTTCACTACGCCCATGGTTTGTTTATAATTTTGGTGTTGAAAATAAAGATTGGAGCGTTTTTTGTGGCAAAAAAGTTGTTTCTTGAAGAAAGATAACAAGAGAATGCCTCATACTTATTTTAAATAGGAATTTAGTACATAGTTTGCGATTGATTCGACCAAACTTTGTTGTTAAAATACCTTTTAACGCTTTATACATAAATTAACCATCGTACATTCCACGCCAGAAAGGGTTGAAATTATCGAAACATAAATAGTATTTATTATCTTGAATGACTTGCTTGGGACCGCAAAGCCACTTCATTTCAGGTATCTACATACTATCCACGGTTCATTAAATTTCCGAGTCTCCGTGCGAATAGAGTATCCCTATCTCCACGTGACTCTCTTTGTTAAGGTATATTAGGCATTGGCATTTGGCATCGCCCTATTCCATCAGACCATTGAACTCCCCGACAGTGGAACGCTCCTGCGCGATTCTGCCAACCTGATCAAAAATAGGACAGTTCTGCAATATTTAGCGGCACTAAAATGCATGCGTCTTAGAGTTTTTAGAGAAAATCCTTCAAAAATTACACATATTGGTTGCCTATATCAATTTTCAGAATTGGAGATCTTCTCCGACCTCTATTTTTTATTACAATTTCTTATCTAGAACTTGCTTACTATTAAATTAATTTTAATGAAGCTGTACCGGAGATATTTTGTGATTTGACCCAGGCGTTTGATTGTAACAATCATACAATATTTACGGAATGGAAAAAGAAGCGCTGATAAAATCTTATCTTTCAGAACGTAAGCTAATGGTAAGAATTCAAGTTTTAGATAAAAGTTGGGTACTTCCGCAGGGTTCCATATTGAGTCCCATTTTATTCCTTTATATAAATGACTTAACTCAACTTAAAATTGATTTTCTCACTCTATTTGTTAATGACACTACGATTTTATCTTCGAGCATATATTACTAGAGCCATCGTCCAAATGAACTTTGTTTTGGTACATGGGGAGAAAAATACTGTCCAGCATTCCCATTGGTCTGTTTGGTTTTGCTTGGCATGTCAAATCGTTCGAAATTGTCAGAACTGTTATTTGATTTTGGTTTTTATTAATTTCTAGCTTATTTTTGTAGTTTATAAGTGATTTTTTGTATTTCATTACTTTAGTAATACAAATTTTAACAGTGATGAGAGTTTGTGTTAGTTGTAAACAGAAATATGAAAAGGCTTCGTCAAAATCATTTCACAAGTAAGTAACAATTAGCGTCTCTACCATTTTTTTAAAGAAACATAGTCCTACATTTTATGCAAAAGGCTGTTAAACATGAATTTAAAATAAATAGTAAATTTAGTGAATTAAATTTAAAGAACTTGTATTATGTATGAGGAATATTGTTTTAAATTTTGGACTCTACTGAAAAGTTAAAAAAAAATTAATCATAATTTTTCAATATAAAAAACTTTTCGTTTTCAAGTCATTTTATCATGATAATGTTGAAGATGTTAAATCAATATTTTTTAGTGACAATCTGAACTATGAAGCCTCTGTTGCAGAAAAAGAAAATGCAAAATTAGAAAACATGTAATTAACTAGGTACTTTTTAATACAACATAAATTTTATTTTCAAATACTTATTACTACCTATATTTTGTATAAACCACAAAAACTGCTAGTCGTTAAGAAATAAGCAAAGCCTAATGTGAGTTTATCAATCAAAAGTGATTTTAAGCTTCTTTTATTTGCACTTCTAGTCATTAAGAAATAATCGAAGCCTAAGACAGTTTTACAATAAAAATTAAGCTTCACTTATTTGTTAACGACTGACAGTGCAAATGTACCTAAGTATTAGCTTGATTTCTATTTGCAGTATATCGTTTAGTAATCTATTGAACATTGTTTTCCGAACAATATTTTTATATTTAATAAATTATTGGAAAACATTCTTGTATTGTAATTCTCGTTTGATTTTTAAATATAAGCTTTTAATCTTTTTTATTGCCTATTATTTCAAACTTAATTTTTTCGTTATACACTGTCTGATGTTTGAATTAAAAAAATCTGATGTGTTCAACATAAATTACAATAATATTATTAATAATAATTTACTATTACTAGATACCTACTTAAATAATGCAAATTTATAAAATATGTGCATAATTTAAAGAATTTTAAAGGTATGTATCAAATTTATTATTTATAATAATTGCAAACCCCGTAAAAATGATGCGATACTGGTAATAGTGTCTACGCATTTCCCCTCTTAATCCAAACAAACACTGCTCAAAAACTTAAAATTGAATAAAAAAATCAGTAAAAACTTCAAACTGCTTAATAAACAATATAACTCCAATGAAAAAAATGTATTCAAAAGTACGTATATACTAAGAATCTGTAATTTGTAACAAAAGAAAAAAACGTCTCTTTGTTTATTTTAGCTGTTTACATACATGACATAATATTCAATTTCTTGTCACTATCTTCAATGGAAGGTTCAGGTACCGTGTCTTTAACATTATTGGATACAGGTAGATTGTGATAATGGTGACATTCATCAGGTGCAGCACCTGATTTGCTTACTAATATGTTGCACTGTTTTGTAAGTATTTCAGAGCTTTTTTTCACCCTTTCAGACATCCCTCTGGCTTGAGATATTCAAGCAATACGAAAATCTGGTGTTTCGGTGATTTAAGAAGTGCTTTTGGTCGTTTTAATAAGAAAACAATATGGAGACGAGCGTCAATACCTCCGCTCGTTATAACTTGACCAATCACTCGTTACGGCTTGATTAATCAATCACTAACCACGGCGATTCGGGTAACACGTGTTATCATCTATTGTTTTTTAAAGGTTAGCTGTATCGTGAAAAGAAAGGGTGACATAATCACCTTGTCGATTTCGGACCAATCGAAAATGGCCAGAGACGGCTCTAGACAAAACAGAACAAATGGCTTGGCAAAAATGTTGAAGTATTTCAACTAATACATTCAACAAAAATAAGTGCTCTACCTGTATCTTGTTTTGGCAAAAACAGTGTTAGGAATCGGACTAAACACATTTGACGGAATACAACGTTATGATTATACAGTGCGTCCATAAAGTAACGCATAAATTCATTATTGGCTAAATGAACAATAAAATTAGGAATTCCCAAAACAGGTCGATTTTTGATTTCAATTTACTATTGTTTCAAATCATAATCTAATATACAGGGTGAACCACTTTCGTGTAATGACGTCATCACCATTTTTTTCAAATGGAACCCCCCCCTTTTTTTTTAATTTCCAAATTGCCTTTGCTGAGCTGATTCCAAAAATGTATAATATGTTGCTTCAAATTGGTACAGGGTGGGCAAAAATGCAAAAATTTACTTACAAAGTAATGAAAATAACGAATAAACGTAATAAACACATTAAATGAAATTACGTATTGTTATTACAACTACTTTGATAAACTATCAAGAACATACAGCATTATTCTTATTAATTGTATCTTACAGCTTTTATTAGTGATTCAAGCCCCTGGACTATAAAAATCTTTTTGTTTGGCATTATCTTTTACCAGTTTTTTTTATTTGACATACCAGTTTTTTTTATTTGACAACACTGTCAAAAACATTGAAGCACAGTTTCGTATTGTTAACGCTGTAGAGAAGGTACGTTCGTGAACTTTTTTTACAAAATGCCTTTAACCGAAAGTGACAGGATTGAAATATTAATGATGATTGGTATTGGCGATAAGATGCGGACTCAACAAGAGGTATGCCGATTATTCCATGAAATGCACCCAGATCGTGAACCTATTTCACAATCTACGGTAAGTAGAATAGAGCGAAAATACAGAGAATTAGGACATGTGAGGGATGCAGCAAGGCAAGGTAGACCAAAAATTGATGAAAATATTCAACAAGACATAATTTTGTCGGCTGTAGAAAATCCACACTGTACAGTACGAGGATTATCTAGGGATTTTGGTATTGGAAAGCAGTATCAAACATTTTCAAAAAGGTAAAATACCATCCTTATAAAGTACGTCTCATCCATGAATTGGCTGAAGACGACTTTGACCGAAGAACTGAATTCTGCGAGTATATGATGAACCAAAATAACAATTTCATTGATAACGTTTTATTTTCGGACGAGGCAACGTTTTATTTGAACGGTCATGTTAACCGGCAAAACACCCGTTATTGGTCTGATGAAAATCCACACTGGATGCAAGAGTACCATACGCAAAGACCACAAAAAACTAACGTATGGGCTGGTATTGTGAGAAATACAATTATTGGTCCATATTTTTTCGATGAAAACTTAACAGGAGCATTATATCTGGATTTCCTACAAAATACATTAATTCCTGATCTGATCCAGCTTTTTCCTGATATTCAAATACCCACTAATGTAGACCGCAGAATCTGGTTTCAACAGGATGGCGCACCGCCACATTACGCAGTAGCTGGGCGCAATTTTTTAAACACAACTTTTCCACAAAGGTGGATAGGAAGAAGGGGACCAGTGGAATGGCCTGCTAGATCACCTGATCTGAACCCATTAGACTTCTTTTTATGGGGTTATTTAAAATCTAAAGTCTACTTCAACAGACCTGGAAATATCCCTCAACTACAAGACCGAATCAGACAAGAAATACAGAGCATAACACCCGCTATGCTACAGAATGTTAGAGACGAAAGTAATGCCCGGTTCAGTCATTGTCTAACGGTCAATGGAGAACAATTTGAACATTTATTGTAAATTTTCGTTCGTTTGTTTGTTTTTGGAAGTGTATCACATTAATTGCATAACTACATAATTCCATTTAATTTGTTTATTACATTCAGTAACGTATTACTTTCCATAAACAATTTTCATATTTTTTTTTGCATTTTTGCCCACCCTGTACCAATTTGAAGCAACATATTATACATTTTTTGAATCAGCTCAGCAAAGGCAATTTGGAAATTGAAAAAAAAGGAGGGGTTCCATTTGAAAAAAATGGTGATGACGTCATTACACGAAAGTGGTTCACCCTGTATATTAGATTATGATTTGAAACAATAGTAAATTGAAATCAAAAATCGACCTGTTTTGGGAATTCCTAATTTTATTGTTCATTTAGCCAATAATGAATTTATGCGTTACTTTATGGACGCACTGTATTTCTGTATAAATTCCATTGATCTTCTTTGTGCATATTGTGAATGTATTAATATGGAGTTACTTTTTGTTGACCATCTGTTTATCATGAATACTTCGTTCACACTTGTCTCTTTTATGCCCTATATTATTTGAAACATTTTGAAGACGAAAGTGTACTTAACTCGAAAAGGCCGAAAGTGAAGCCATTTTGTTCTTGCAAACGTTTATTTAAAAATTAACGTGATATTTAGCGCAGCGTCTGATGAATGTTTTCGCGCATTTTGTTCAGAATTTTAAAATCAGAAACCTATAATTTTAAATAGCACCTTCTTCATAATAGTGTTTCGGGCCACAAAAAAAAGCTGGGAGGGCCAAATGCGGCCCGCAGGTTGAGTATGGCTGATGTAGTTGCATACTACAGCTGGCATATTTATAATTATAATGAACCATGTTAACCACTATTTAAACAACTTAGCATAATGACGCTGTTTTCACAAATAGTGTTTGAAAACTTGCTAGCCATAAAAAATAATTTCGGAAAATAAAAATAGTCATATACGTCATCTAAGTTGAAAAGACAAAATTCAATACAAAAATAGCGCCAGTTGAAATTTGACCCTGCCTGATTTTTTCTCGGATCGATCGACAATAAATTTTTCAATTCTTATCTTTACAAATAAATCTTATCAAGTTTACTACAGACGTTTGGGAAAAAAATCGTGGCAGACACAGATCTACAACAAATTTTGAACTTTATTTACACAAATGACCTCCTTTTACCATGTTAGTTCCAGAAATTGCAAGTTTACGCAACTGTCGTAATCAGTTTATCGAGAAAGAAACACTACAATTATTAATTCATTTTTATTTACCACTAATTTATATTTAGACCTGTAATTAATAAGTTTTCAACAACATTTACATACCGTGAGATACATAAATAACAGATAAATTTGTTTTTTATCAAATGTCGATAAAACTGATAATTTACAACTAATTTTATTGACAGCAGGAAGAAAATAATTTTACAGCCGATATATTTTTAAATATAAAAGATATACAATTCTAAACATCTACCTGAGCCTCCTCCTACAATTCTTTTTTTTTTAATTAAATGAGGGATCAAACACTAAACAGTACCTCAAAAATGGTTTTTAATTTTCTACTCATTATATAAGAATTTTTGGTTTTTCTTAATTCTAACAATATGCAAAAAAATACTTCAATTACTTCAGTCCTCAAATAGACTGAAAAAGAGGAAGAAAAACTTTTTATTTTCACCTTTTTAAAAAACTGTTATTCTTCATAAAAGTTATTGCTTGTTTCAAAACTAATAATAATACAAACAGAAGCTGAATATATCTTTGATTAAAGTACAATTGCACCCACCAGAAGTCAATAAGAAATAACCAAAGCTTAAAATGAATAATGTCATGTCATTTTAAACTTGGCTTATTTATTAAAAAAATACAGTGCATTTGACCCTTAGTGAAATAATGACAAAAATGTAAAAAAAACAAACCAAATTCAAATTTATTCTATACATGTAAATCATTATTGTAATTAAGATTAATTAAATTGAGAAACAGCTTTTTCGGAGGAGGCGTGACCTAGACTTAGTGTCTGTTTTGTAGTAGTCCTCTTCCAAAGTGGCCATATAAAAATAAAATAAATAATACAAAGTAAACGACACAAATAAAACATGATACAGATTTTTTTGGTAGGGAAGGCAGAAAGGAGCAAAGCTAGAAAACTCAGAGTATTAATCTTACTAATATATACTGCCGTCCTAACAAGAAAGGTCCTATCTGCAAAATTAGCAATTTTTTTCAATCTCTTTGCATTTACCTACATTTTGTCTTTCTTAATACCAAAATTGAATGTCATATTTGCGTTGTAAAGGTACTAAAGCGTAAAAGAGTTTCACAAAAGAGGTTTAGAAGATAACAAATATATGTCTGTAAAAAATAGTTAAAAAGTCGATTATTTCCACATCCCCAACTAACCATTCATAAAAGTGTATTTGTTGTGAAGTTCTCATCATCATCTATTGTATAGTCCAGGAGACAGTGACGATTTTCGGTATTTATTTTCCCAGTCAGCAAGAACGAATAGAGAATTGTAGGATTAGCAATTCTAAGCAAAATTCATATATATTTAGAGGGGGGATCCGATGGGCTGAGGCCGAAAATGCGTCAAAACATACGAGAACACGGCCCTTTTTTTCCATTGATAAAAATAGTTTTAGTAGTAAGAGATGTACTGAAGTTAAGTAAAAAAATAGTCTGATTAATCTGTATGGATAATATATTTGGCAAGTGCATAAAATACACTTTCAAACAAGTTATGTACACAATTATTTCTACGACCACAATTATTTAAAGAATGTTCCAGGTGTTTTGTATATTAAAGTGTACGCATACGACACATAAATAAAATCTTATATCACAATGTTTCACCTAACCAGTTGGTTTATTTATAGAAATTAAACATAATAATTGAAGATATTACAGAAGAAAATAGGGAAATAAATTACATTTCCTTTTACACTTTTATATAATAATTGTTTTATTTAGAATTCACGAATCACTTATTAATTATAATTATTATTGTTAGTTTCGTTATGTCAAATCATTTATACTAGAGGTGTGAGGAAAATACAGTGAACTGTGGAACGCCAATATCGTTGGATGCGCGTGGTAGAAATGGTCCTATAATACTGCTAAAAACATAGCTAAATGTTCATGGAAACACTGTACTTTTGACAATTGCGATACTCCGACGAATATGCATTATTGACGTAATCTCATGATTTTACAGTAATAGTTTTTGCAATTTTAGTGTGATTTTTAGGTTATTATGGTTATTCATTTTATTTGGTTCTGATCTTTTGCGCTTTTAGAGTATTTGCCTTTTTATAGTTTTTAATTTGAATTTTAATATTGTGGTCTATTTATATTTGATCGCTGCTTTTCGACTAGTGCTTTATTCTTTTTGTGTTAAAATAAGCTTTATAACCATTAAGTACATGCTTCTAGTTGATATCTACCTAATCGTCATCGGGTGCTTGCAACAATGGGAAAAAGTGTATGGTTTTTTTGGTGTAAAGTTAGACGCCTTCATTTTTCAGGTAAGTTATTTGTAGTTATTTTTTACTTAAAAGGATAGCAATACGTCCTGGTTCATGGTGTGACTTTTGGGTTTAAGCTATCTGAGCCAAATTGTCGGCTAAGTTTCCTCTTTTAGGGCACCCAGAACCGAAAACTATATAGGTATATAATACGTTTTTTTTTAATTATTTTTTAATATGTATGCAGCTTAGATGAGGGCTTTAGGAAGAGATCCTAATACTGAACACTGACTGCTATAAATGCCGTTTTTAGAGCACATTTCATAGTAAGTGATTTCATTCTAGCATCAATGAGGAAACGTTTAAAAAACATGCTGTACCAGCTATTACTTTAAGACCTCGTCTCTTTAAGTTATTATTACTTCATTCTAATGCATATATTAAAATGGTTTTTAACTTATGTCCTTATGATTAAAAGATGTAGGTATTTTAGTTATGTTATAATAGAAATATATGATACTTTGTATTGACTGACCTACTGGCCACTGGTCATTCCACTTTTACTCCATTTTTTCATAAATTATCAAATTATTTAAAAACAAATACATACCTAGCTATTTTCTGTAAATTACATTAAAATTTTAGTATTAATACTTTACTAATAAAACTTCAGTTGATTTATCTTATATATATACACAACGGAAGAGTTAATTGTATTTTCTCCTTGTTGAGTTTCAAAAATAGTAATTTAACATGATTTAAAAACAAATACATGAAATGGGCAAAATAGGCATGCAAAGGCACTTTGTAAACAATCTCACTTGTATCGATGTGACGTAATGCGCGAATTCAATCTGGCTTACTTTTGTTAATAGATTGGCGTTCCATTTTAAATATACAGTTCACCGGGAATAGATTATTTAAATATACACGGACCGAGAAAACAAGTACGAAAAAATTCACTGACTCCTGGACTAGTACTGTATCGAAGGAATTTTTATGAATGAAACAATATACGACCCTCCACAATTGCGGTTTACTCTACTTCCGCTGTTGTCAGACATTTTTTTTTTTTTGACAATTTAAAGACCTAACACTAATTCAAGCAAACGCAATAACATTACTACAGTTAAAAACATCGCAAACTTGGCATCAATATTTTAATTTTATCCAAATATTGCATTTCTGTCGAGGATCATCCGCGTTGACTTCAGAAATTGTGTAATCTGTATTGGTTATATATATCTATAGTTAAAAGCACGTAAACTTGGCATCAATGTTCAATCCGATTATTGAGTTTCTACCGCGGACACCCCCGTTCATTCTTCAAAAATTTTGTAAATAATCCTATCTGTCTTGGTTATATATCTATGATTATTTCCAAACAACAAATGTTCAGATAGGACCTTTCTTGCTAGGACGGCAGTATAAATGCGAAAGTTTGGATGGATGAATGGTTGTTGCTCAATCACGCAAGAACGGCTGAACGGATATGGATGAAATTTGTCACAAAGATAGATTACAGTCTGGAATAGCATATATAAACTACTTTATTCCGGAAAAATATACGGTTCCCGCGGGAAAGATTTTTTTGTTTTTGACAGACATGATTTTTTTGCATAGTGATAGTGAAACATTTGAAATCAGCTACTGAGCATAAATAAATAATGACGTGTTTCAGAGTTCTGGATTTTTACTTTTTAAGAGGGGGAAACGGTGGCTGTAAGTTTGTAAAGAGGTATCGATTTTTTTAAAGGTAGGAAATTGAAAATTGGAATTATACCTACTCATCACAAATAAATAATGGTGTGTTTCAGGGATCTTGGATTTTCATATTTTAAGGGGGAAAGGGACAGAAAGGGGAGAAAGGGGGGGAAAGTTTGTATTAAGATATCACTTTTTTTAAAGGTAGAAAATTGAAAATTAGAATTGTAACTATTTAATATAAATAAATAGACATTAAAGGGGGAAACGGGAGGTGAAAGTTTGAATGAGATTTTTGGTTTTTTAAAGGTAGAAACTTGAAAATTAGAATTGTAGCTACTCATTATTGGTAAATAATGACGTATTTTAAGGTTTTTGGATTTTCACATTTTAACGACGGGGAAATAGGGAGTAATGTAAAACTAAATAATAAATAAAAATGAATAAAAATAAATAAATAGACAAAAAAAATTAAAATACATAAAAATAAATAAATAATAAAAATAGAAATAAAAAAAAATAAAATAAAAATTAAAAATATTAATAAAAAATTAAAAATAATAAAAAATTAATAAAAGTTAATAAAAATGTATAAAAATTAATAAAAATCAATAAAAATTAATAAAAATTAATAAAAATTAATAAAAATTAATAAAAATTAATAAAAATTAATAAAAGTTAATAAAAATTAATAAAAATTAATAAAAATTAATAAAAATTAATAAAAATTAATAAAAATTAATAAAAATTAATAAAAATTAATAAAAATTAATAAATAAAAATTAATAAATAAAAATTAATAAAAATTAATAAAAATTAATAAAAATTAATAAAAATTAATAAAAATTAATAAAAATAAATAAAAATAAATAAAAATTAATTAAAATTAATGAAAATTAATAAAAAAAATTAATAAAAAAATTAAAATACATAAAAATAAATAAATAATAAAAATAGAAATAAAAAAAAAATAATATAAAAATTAAAAATATTAATAAAAAATTAAAAATAATAAAAAATTAATAAAAGTTAATAAAAATGTATAAAAATCAATAAAAATTAATAAAAATTAATAAAAATTAATAAAAATTAATAAAAATTAATAAAAATTAATAAAAATTAATAAAAATTAATAAAAATTAATAAAAATTAATAAAAATTAATAAAAATTAATAAAAATTAATAAAAATTAATAAAAATTAATAAAAATTAATAAAAATTAATAAAAATTAATAAAAATTAATAAAAATTAATAAAAATTAGTAAAAATTAGTAAAAATTAATAAAAATTAATAAAAATTAATAAAAATTAATAAAAATTAATAAAAATTAATAAAAATTAATAAAAATTAATAAAAATTAATAAAGATTAATAAAAATTAATAAAAATTAATAAAAATTAATAAAAATTAATAAAAATTAATAAAAATTAATAAAAATTAATAAAAATTAATAAAAATTAATAAAAATTAATAAAAATTAATAAAAATTAATAAAAATTAATAAAAATTAATAAAAATTAATAAAAATTAATAAAAATTAATGAAAATTAATAAAAATTAATAAAAATTAATAAAAATTAATAAATAAAAATTAATAAATAAAAATTAATAAAAATTAATAAAAATTAATAAAAATTAATAAAAATTAATAAAAATTAATAAAAATTAATAAAAATAAATAAAAATAAATAAAAATTAATTAAAATTAATGAAAATTAATAAAAAACTTAATAAAAAAATTAAAATACATAAAAATAAATAAATAATAAAAATAGAAATAAAAAAAAAATAAAATAAAAATTAAAAATATTAATAAAAAATTAAAAATAATAAAAAATTAATAAAAGTTAATAAAAATGTATAAAAATTAATAAAAATTAATAAAAATTAATAAAAATTAATAAAAATTAATAAAAATCAATAAAAATTAATAAAAATTAATAAAAATTAATAAAAATTAATAAAAATTAATAAAAATTAATAGAAATTAATAGAAATTAATAAAAATTAATAAAAATTAATAAAAATTAATAAAAATTAATAAAAATTAATAAAAATTAATAAAAATTAATAAAAATTAATAAAAATTAATAAAAATTAATAAAAATTAATAAAAATTAATAAAAATTAATAAAAATTAATAAAAATTAATAAAAATTAATAAAAATTAATAAAAATTAATAAAAATTAATAAAAATTAATAAAAATTAATAAAAATTAATAAAAATTAATAAAAATTAATAAAAATTAATAAAAATTAATAAAAATTAATAAAAAATAATAAAAATTAATAAAAATTAATGAAAATTAATAAAACGCTAAAATCATCAGAATATTCTGCCTGTTATGAAACCGAATGAGGTCTGTTTTATTAGTGTTAAATAACAAATCTAAACTATTAAAATGGTTAGAAATTTTTTGTAAAAGAGATGAGCTTTTAACTTTTAACGCATCACTGTTATTTGAAGAAACTATCACATAAAAGTAGTCAGCGTATGCAACATAACCTATTAAATGGTCTACACTGTTGACATATAAAATAAACAACATTGGCCCTAATATTGACCCTTGTGAAACTCCCATAGGTGTATCTAAAAGATTAGAGTTAATTTCTTTAGTTTTGTTGTCTATTTTAAAGTTTAGAGATACATATTGCTGTTGGTCTTTAAGAAAGGTGGAGATCTATTTTAAAAAATTGCCTCTAATTCCATATGTATCCAGTACAGATAATAATAATTCATGATTCACGATTGAGAAATTCCAGCAAAGCGATATCGGGTCAGCTAGTTATGTTATAAATAAATGGAGGTATTTATTATGGAGACATTAAAAGATTTTAAAAATATCAGAATTTTTAGAATTAACTCTTTAACTTCCGTTTTAAATTTAACTGGTTTTGACATTTTTTTTTATATTTATAGGAAGAAGTTTAAAAATCTTCAGACCATAGTAGAAAAAACTTCTTTGTGTTACCGATTTAATAAATAGATGAATGTTTAAATTTAGGTTAGTGGCAGCTCTAGAATTTGAAAGTTTTATTGGGAAATGTTCTTTTTAAAAATACATTTTTAAGAGACATTTATATAAATATCTGTCTGATATTAATTCATTTTCTTTCTTGATAAAGTTCTTCAGTTGAAAATAGTCTATTTTTATAATAGTTTAATAGTTATAAGTAACAATGAGTTACAATAATAAATAAGTTACAATAAAGTATAATAATGGAAACCAATTATATAATAACAAGCACCTAGGTGAGAACACCTGTATGTGCTGACAAAAATTAAAATTTTATTTTAATTATATTTAATGAATTATAAAGGAAATAAAAAAAAACATTTTTTTTTAAATAAAAAATAAAAATTGAACAATTTATGCAAGAAACAGAAAAAACTATTTCAAAATAAATCCATGTATTTGGAATATTCTGATAAACTTTGCATTATTTTGGAAAATGTATATTTTGCTAACTTTACAGAATTTTTTATATTTGTTTAATAATTTTATATGAAGAGGTAGAGTGTTATAGAACTTTATCCCTAGATAATTTACACTGTTTTTAAAAAACTCACTATTTGGTTTTGGTACTTTAATGCACATGTTCGATGCAGTTCTAGTGTTATGTCTATGTTCTAAAGGGTTTTTTAAAAATTAATTTTTTGGTATATAACAACACACTGCGTGAATATATAAACATATAACATCGCTAATTTTTGCATTATATAAAGTTATGGTGGGACACAATCTATCTCTTTTATATATTAACTTCAAGATTTTGTTTTGAATAACATTTAACTGATTTAATGTAGTTCCATACAGGTCTCCCCATACTAAGATTCCATACTGTAGCATAGATTCTACTAGACTGTAATATAATGTTATTAGTAGATCCTGGTTGAAAAATTGTTTTAGAAGATAAAATTTATAAATCAGAAATATAAATTTTTTTGCTATATATATTATATTATTATGGCAGTCCCATATTAAGTGCTGGTCTATAATTATACCTAAATATTTGGATGTTTCTGTTTCCTGTATGTATAAATTTTGACATGTTAAACTTCTAAATTGAGGTCGATCAGCCACTTTCTTTGAAAAAGCAATGTAGTTTGTTTTGTTAACATTTAAAGACAATTTAAAAACATCCAGCCAGTTTTTGACATGTTCCATTCCAGCTATAGCACGTGTCTTGACATCTTCCCAATCTTTATCACTGAAGACTAGCACTGTATCATCAGCATATGATACAACTTTACCTTAAATATCAATCTGAGTTAAGCTCTTAATGTATAAATTAAATAGTATAGGTCCCAGAACAGTGCCTTGAGGCACTCCGATTTGTGTATTTTCAGGGTTACTCACATTGTCTCTGACCTTTACCTTCTGTTGTCTGTGTGTCAAATAATTTTCAAGAACCTTCAACACGGTGCCCCTCACTCCATTCTGTTCAAAAACATTTAAGAGCTTCTGATGTGGCACCATGGCAAATGTTTTTGCTAGATCTAGAAATATAGCTATACACTGTTACCAGTATTCTTTTCATCAGTAACATATGAAATCAATTCATGCATAGCATCTTCTGAGTTAAGACCCTCAGTAAAGCCATATTGGTGCTTGGGAAGTAAGTAAGTAAAAAATCTGTCAGTCCATATTTCACACATTTCTCAAATATTTTGGCTACATTACTAATTAAACTAATAGGCTTATAGTAAGTTATTAATTTTGGATTACCAGCTTTATAAATAGGTGTTATAATTGAAGTTTTAAATTGTTTAGGTACGATTCCTGTATTAAAAATACAATTAATTATATTTGGAGTGAGGGTAGCCATATGTGAGTAGTAGGGATTAAGTGTAAGGGTTAAAGAAAAGGTCCTTTATTTCTCACAAGTCAATTTAATTGGCGACCGGTTTCGAAGCTGTCACTTTATCATCAGGCACACCTAAATGGAATGTCAAGGAGTCAGTTGTTTTTTTTTTTTTTATTACAACTGACTCCTTGACATTCTATTTAGGTGTGCCTGATGATGAAGTGACAGCTTCGAAACCGGTCGCCAATTAAATTGACTTGTGAGAAATAAAGGACCTTTTCTTTAACCCTTACACTTAATTAATTATATGCATTAAAGGTTCCAGTAAATACAGATGTAGTAGTTTCAGATGTTTTACTGTTATAAAATCAAATCCCGGGGCACAATTGTATCTTTTTCATATATCGGTTTCAGAAACATTGATTTTTCAGTACCACTTACAGTGATTCGCCATTTCATTATCATTTTCAAATTCCTCATAATGTTGGTTAACAATCTTTAAATTGGTATTATTTATTTTATGATTTTCATTAGTTGCTTCAGAGATTAATTGATAAGTTTTTTCAGATCATTTTTGTTTTGGTTTATTTTATTGTTATAATAGTCATGTTTAGTTTTTGATATTAGTTTGTTCAAATTATTATTTCTAAATGTTTTATAGCGAGTTTGTTTGTTAATAGTATAGTATTTTTGTAGATCTTTTTTAAGTGTCTCTAGTTTTAATAGAATTAATTAAACCATTTGTTATTTATGGCTTTATTTTTTTATGGATTTTAATTTTAATATTTTGAGTGGTTTGACATGTTTCAATGATATTAAGATATGTGTCATAAAAAAGTTGTGTTGCAATTTCTGGATTATTTTCATTGCAAACACTTTCCCAGTTTACAGTTTTGAATTTTTGTTTTAATTTATCAGTATCGATTTCAGTTATAATTTTATATGTATTGTAGGAACTTATGTAGTTTTTGGCAGATTGTGAGATATTTATCATAATAGGATCATGATCAGTCATATCACAGCTGATTACATAAGAGTTCACCGATAGATTTTCAGTCTTAATATTGTTTTTTAAGAATATATGATCCAAGCATGTTTTACTTTGTGGCCTTGTAATAGTGTTTATGTAAGACATGAAACCATGGAAGTAAAAAGTTGCTTGGTAATCAGTAGTTACTTGATTGGTTACATTTAGGAGATCAATATTAATGTCCCCTATGAACATTTCAATATTTCTATTTAGGTGATTTGGTATGAAATTTTCTAAATCCCTTATAAATGCTTGTGCAGAGGTTTGAGGAGATTTGTATACACCTGTAATGCCAATGGTCCGATGATTGACTTTTAGATTTATTTTAGTGACACAAATATTAGAATATTCCAGTTTAACTATATTTAATTCTGCATTTAGACTTGACCTGACCAAAATTACAACACCATCGTTTTGTTAATGTTATCATTGTTATAGTGGGTGGTGAAGCCATCTAGGTTAAATTGAGAAATAGATTCTAATTGGAAACATTCAATCAAAACTATTATATCACAATAATTAATTTTATAATTTTCTATAAATACTAATAACTCATCAAAATTCTTTTTAATACTTCTAATATTGAAATGTAAGACATTTAGGAGTTTTTCATTTAAATTAATTTTATTTGTTATATTAGCAGCATCAACAACTTTATTAATCGAATCAATTTGAATAGAATTTAATAGATTATTTTCTTGATTAATAATCATGAACTATTTGAATGTGTGTACAAATATTAGTTATAATATGTTATTGCTTTCTATACTCGTATTATTTTTAGAAGTGTATTTTGTGTGGTTTGTAAATTTTGCAATGTTGTGGTAAAAGTGCCTCCCCAGCTAGTAATACAATACCCAAGCATAGATTCTATTAGAGAATTATACAACATAATTATGTTTTTTCTTGATAAGATATTTCTAATACAAAATGTGTGCATTAGTACTCTTATTAGTTCATTGATATATGTTACGTGTCATTCCATCTGGTATTCTGGTCAAACATAATTCCTAAGTATTTTATCACTCTGGTTTTTTTTAATACAGGAGAGAAACATTTTTATATTCAAAATACGTAGGTTTATGTAGTTTGAGATTTATTATGGGCTGTTTTTCTTATATTTAAACTGAGTAAATTATGATTCAACCAAATTTTTTAAACATGTTTCTGTAGTAGATTGGACTTCATTCCAAGTTTTCCCAGTAGTAATAATAAGTCCTGTATCATCAGCATAGCAAACTAATATCCCTTTGACATTTTTTATGTTAAAAATATTATTTACATATACTAGAAATAAAACTGGACCTAATATGGTCCCCTGGAGTACACCTATCTTAACCACTGATTTGGAGGTCAATACCTCCCCTATTTTAATTGTTTGTCTTCTGTTTGATAGATGTTTGTGAGATTTAAAAGACATTTTTTTCTTTTCTACCTTTTCATCTAATCAACTCGCACACAGCTACTCAAAGTTTGAATAAATGAAAAGTATAATTGGAACTAGAATTATTAGTATTGTTTGTGACCCCCAGTTTTTTTTATAAAAACCAAAAACCTTGGTATAAAAACCTGTACCTGCCAACCCTGAAGAACACCTAACATTCCTTTTTTAAAACTACGTACCCTTATTTGTGGAGATAGTCAATTTATATACAATCTAGAATGTTTGTTAAAACATTAGTTATGTACATATATACTAGAATTTTTAATATTTTGAAAGAAAAACCCATAAAATCACGAATTAAAAAAATTAATTTTAAAACGAAAGTTACCAAATATATTAAAATAATTTTGAATTATAATTAAGAAGGGAGTCCAACTTCTCAAATATAATCAACTTCAATGAGATTTTGTGTGTAATTTACTTTATACCTACTATTTATAAACTAAGTAGCCAAATAATTATAAAAATATAAGTACCTTTCTAAATATTTTATTTGAAAAATACTTAAATTTCTTCATTTGGTAGGTAATTCTCATTTTAAACAGATATTTTTAAATATTCATCATTTAAATTATATCAATTGTAAACATTTTTCTTTTAAACCAACTTTAACTACTTAATTTTCTTAAAAATAATACCAAAAATTAACTGTGACTTGATGAAAAACAGAAATTTCAAATTACGTTCAAACTAAATTAATTAGGCACAGCCTACAGATTTTATTTCTCCTAGTTAATTTTATATTTAAATTTTGTAAAACTAAGACTTACCTAAAATTATTATCATCAATTGAATCATAAAGTAGAGAAGCCAAATAAATCTCTTGCCTGGTTTTACCACGATAAATGCTCATTGTCACACATAACTAGCAATACAAAACCGTTTCTTCTATTATCAAGAACTACACACTTTTGAAAATCAATCCGTACAATTATCAAAATATCAGAAATGTTGAAAAAATCGCTGAAAAACAAATTGTTTTCTTCCACACTATACTTGTCAAAACGTCGTAAACAACTTACCGTTTTTTTAAACAGGTTAGGTTTTTAAATTCCCGCATCGATAGAGATGCGCGTGCGCGGTGCGATGGTGGGATATTTGAATCAAAAGATAAATCGAAGCTTGTAAAGTTAAATAATCTAATCTTTGTTGTTGTTTAAAAATAAGTTTTTATTTTGGTGATTCCGTTCGTACAATAACCCGATCTCGGTTCGAAATAATATTTGTCTTTGTACGATTTCCGCCACGATTGGGTACTTTGCCTAAATTATGCGTTTTCTGTTTTGAATAAGCGATAATGAACTTCAATTGACGCTGTGTGTTTCTTTCCTACAAAGCTAATTGATTGTAATCGGGTAAATCAAAGGTCAAGGCTGTTTTTTTTTTAATAAACGCTTCGTTGTCAAGGTACCTATGAGGGTCTAAAGCACCCTTATAATTTATCGACGTCTTTTTAAGAATTGAATATTTTGTTTGTGGCTTTTGTATTTTTTATTGAGCTACAATTGATAGTGTTTCAGTTTTTAACGTTAATTGATTTCTTATACGTTGAAACTATTAGACAGGATTTGTTTAATTAGGTTTGTTTCACTGAATTGTAACGGTATAATTCAGTAATTTGTTTATTAAATTCTTCAACCGGTGTCTGTATACAAATAAAGGTACAGACCAAGGATTAAACATTCGGGTCCAAATGCTATGTATTATTGCGCCATATATTATGCAACATGTAATACATCAATCTTCAACTTGTGACTTTGTGCAAAGGTTATTGAATATTTTATAAACAAATAAACAAGATTCATAGATCTGATTCAGAGATAAATTACGTTACTAACAACTTTATATCAGAGTCTGTTTCTTTCTCACATTACACGGCATTACATATGTCGTATTTTTATTCAAATTCAATGCATCCACAAATTTTGTATAATCTACAAGAAGTACATATTTTTCACCTTGAATTTCAATAGTGTTCTTGAAATAAATAAACAAACAGACCTACCATCTACCTAAAATTATAAATAAGCCTTTTATTCATGTGGATTTGATGAAATATGAGGATTTGTATTAAAAAATGTTGCTAATTTTATAATAGATCCTCTGGCTAACATTATTAACATATTTAAAAAAGGGATCTTCCAATCTAAATTTAATATTTTTATAAATATATCAAGTATCTGGAAGAAGAATGGCAAAACGTCCCACAAGATGATATTTGTAGTCTGATTGATAGTATGAACCGACGTTTACAGGCAGTTATAGCAGCCCGAAGGAGAAATACAAAGTATTAGGTTTTACTTTTTTCTCTTTAATTTTTTTTTGATGTAGTTCTTTAATTGATAATATCTAGTGTTTAATAAATTGTTTATTGAAATCAACACCATATTGTAACTTTTCTTAAAATTTGTAAATGAAAATATGACAGTACCCAGACAACACACCAAATCCCAGAGATATCCGCAGAATATCTTTTGTGGATATCCAATATATCCACAGGATATCAGAAATATTCCGTGAATCTAATATGGATATCCAAATGTCCGTCTATATCTAAGATATAGAAGATATCCTAATGGATATTCAGCAAAATATCTAATGGGTATCTTCCAGAAAATACAAGAAATCACAGAGATATCCACAGAATATATTTTGTGGATATTCAATATATCCAAAATGGATATCCAACCAAATGTCAGTCTATATCCCAGGATATAGAAGATATTCGGATATTCAGCAAAATATTTTATGGGTATTTTTAGTAGAGGTTCATAAGTAACCAATGATTATTGAATAACGTCGAAAGAAAATAGCAGTGATAAAAAATATTTTCAACACTCAAAATATTTTGGGTGGGTAGGACCATAAGAATAAATAATAACCAGAAGAATATCTCTCATTTAATTCCTTTGTAGTTGATGCCGACGAGCTATGACCTCGTCTTTTAGTTATTACTTGTATTCCATAGGCGCACGGAAAAAAGGTCAAGAAAATAAAAAAAAATATTTTGGGTAGCTATTACCCAGACAGCACACCAAATCCTTTGGATATCTACTGAACATCCCAATATCCACTGAATGTCCAGTCCATGGTGGATATCTATTTTATATCCATGAAATGTAATTTATAGACAGGGCCGAAAAATAAAATCCTCTGAGCTAATAAGCTACAACTTTTCCTGTAACTTTCAATCACATCACCTCCCCTTTCTCTTCTTATGTCGAATTTCTCATGCAGAAACAGAAAACCCTATTGTCGGGCCCCCCCTTATAGCGCTGCCGGGCCCCCATTTGGGCCCGGGCCCCGGGAATTAGTCCCGGCTACCCCCCCTCTAGTCGGGCCTGATAATAGACATGCAAATGTCCATAAATAATAGTAATTATATAGCAAATTATTAAAAAATTACGCCATTGTGGCTAATAGTACCGTTCAGATATTTAAAATTAATTTTTTTAAGGTGTATTTAATATCCCATGGACATCCACTAAATACAGGGTGTTATTGAAATACACGTACATATTAAAATGGGGAATAGTATGTAATGACCAAAAACGATTGGCACCAATTTTAACTTCAAATTCTAAAATTTAAATATTGGGGAAGAGTCCCCTTTTCCGACCTACTAGTTTCCATATTTAAAGAAGTAAAATAAATCGAAATTGAACTTACCCATAGAAATTGCACTGTTGCCGTAGCAAAACCAATTAATTCAAAATAAAGTTTATTACAGTAATTGTTCAAAATGCCGTCCATTATTATTTACACACACTTGCAATCGTCTTTCCAAAGAACTTTGAACATTAGAAATTAGTCTTGGATTTTGTCGTAGTTCCTCGGCTACCGCATTAACTTTATTGGTTAATTGTTCAACACTATTAATAGGTTCATTATAAACCAGTTGTTTCATGTGACCCCACAAAAAGAAATCGCATGGATTTAAGTCCGGAGATCTCGGAGGCCACTTAGTAGGTCCATTTCTGCCTATCCACTTTTGAGGAAATCTAATGTTCAAAAACTGCCGTACGTTTAAATCAAAGTGAGGAGGAGCGCAATCTAGTAGGTACCACATCCGTTGCCTTAATTGTAACGGTATCTCTTCTAGGAGTACTGGCAAAATATCTTCTAAAAAGTGGAGATATCCTGGCCCATTTAATCTGTTCGGGAGAACATAAGGCCCGATTAAATACTGATCTGTTATGCCAGCCCAAACATTTATTGAAAATTTTCTTTAATGCCCAGTTTCCCTAATGGCGTGAGGATTTCCATCACTCCAAATATGCGTATTGTGCATATTGAACACGCCATCACGAGTGAATGAAGCCTCGTCAGTATACAATAATATTTTTAGAAAATCAGGAATATCAACACATTTTTGTATCATCCATTCACAAAAACTCCACTCTCTTTTCTTCATCACCTGGATATAAGGCCTGGACTTTTTGGATGTGATAAGGATGTAAACCTTGTTCTTTAAGTGTCCGCCACACAACAAATGAGGACACTCCAATTTCAAGACCTAGTCTTCTACAACTTAATTGAGGCCGGTTTTCAACAGCTTCCAATATTTCTTCTTCGGCCGCCAATGTTCTTTGTGTTCTTGTTCTCCCTCGATCTGCATTGACACTCAAATTTTCCATGGTCTCTTAGATGCTGAACAGTTGAAATAAACGTACGACAGTCCGGAATTCTCCGATTTGGAAACCGTACGCGATACAGGATTTGTGCTTGCCGAGAATTTTCTCCAGCTGCCTCATAAACCAGCACTATATCCGTTAGTTCAATATTCGTAAATAGTGGCATCGTAAAAAAATATTTAAAAGTAATCGTAACAACACTTTTTACCAACTTGGAAATGACGCGCTCGTGTTAGCCAGATTCGTAAATCAACTAAAATTTTAATAATCTATAGTTTCAAAAATGTATAGTTTAAAAACAATCATTTATCAAATATTCTAGTTTTTTGATAACGAGGGTAGTAAAAACCAGTCTTCGGAAATAGAAATTAATTCGAAAATCTTGGCAACATGGTTATTTCTTACAAGACTAGTTTTCTTATCATCTGACAAAAACTTGCATATTAATTACTGTTGATGTTTAAAATAGGTAAATAAACCTAATTTATATAGGTCATCCTCAACATATCAGTGAAGTACGTTTGTTTTAGAAATAATTTTCAAAAATTAATAACTCTCTTAATAAGGGGTATTTTTAAAAAATAATATTTTTCTACATTCAGTGGGGATCTGCGCAATACCCAGTTTTAATATGTACGTGTATTTCAATAACACCCTGTATATCAAAGTCTAGGCGCGAACGCAAACCATCGTGGATATCCACTAGATGTTATTTGATTCTGCTTACTAAGTATAGATGGCGATACCACTATCGCATCTGCTCATGCTTGACCCGCCGTAATTGAGTTCGATCGAAATGTGTGTCCTAATCACTCCATTAAAACTTTTGAAACGTGATTGCTTGCAACACTTGCAAAAAAACGAGCTAGTTTAGTTTAGAGTTTAGGTTAGGTTAAATAAATTGTTTCTTCTTTGCATTTTTTGGTCTACGGTCAACAGAAATTTGGTAAAAACATAGCATTTCGATAAAATAAGTATGCAACCAGGATTACGTACACTTAGGTACGTACTTAGTACGTATTTTTCTGTACGTACTGGTACGTACTATTGTGTACGTACTTAAAACGTACATTTTACGTCCTGTACGTACAGTACCAAAACTGTACGTACTTAGACGTACTGGGCTGTTTGGGTATATTCATAATATATTTAAAAAATAATGTAACAAATATTTTATAAAGTATATCGATAGCTTTTTGCGAGACTATTATAAGTGCCATTTGAACAAATGTCGCTTACGTTAGTCTGGCAAAAAGGTATCGATATGTTATGACTGTTTATTTTAATAGAAACCATGGAAACGAAAAAAACACACACATACACTCATACAAATGTATAAGGCCCGAGTCGAGTAAGTTCCCATCCTGTAAACTGAATCGAAACCTGTTAGACCCATTCCGTACACCTCCCTGCTAACTCCTTTTTAGGTCATCAAATCAAAAGATTTATTTGCCATGCCTTCTAAAAGGGAATGAAGGATGACATACTATCACCATTTAAACAGGACGTTGCTGAAGGCTTACCCCTGTTATGTCGCCTGTTTGTGTATCTTGTGCGTGTGCAATCCTGTTGTGTCCCCAGTCATGTAAAAGTTTTCCTAGTCTCCTAATTTGGTGAATGGTGGACCTTCTCCAACTACTCATCAGTAGTTAATGGGTACCTTGAGCACACTTTTTAAACTGCGCAGGCGCGGCGTTTGACGTTTTCGTTTGTCATTTCGTCATCGAAAACGTCAATCGAAAACGTCAAACGTCAATCGAAAACGTCAAACGCCGCGCCTGCGCAGTTTGAAAAGTGTGCTCAAGGTACCCATTAACTACACTCGTCAAATCTATTCGATCTGCTCTGCAGCAGGAGGTACTTTTCAAACAGCAAATAATAATATTAATAATAAACACTATTTAAAGATTAATGCATTTTTGTAATTTTTTGTCTTTGTCCCTTACCAGGGTATACCTATTTTCCATACTCCCTTAATTATAGATTACCTTACTATGTTTGAATGAATATAACAAATAATAATATTAATAATAAACATTATTTAAAGATGAATACATTTTTGTAATTTTTTTTCGTTGTCCCTTACCAGGGTTTACCTATTTTCCATACTTCCTTATATAGATTACCTTACGATGTTTGAATGAATATAACATTTTACCCATGAAAAATCTAATATCGAATTGAACTCTTTTACAATTCCATTTGAAACAATTGGTATATTACAATTTATTATCAAGGAAATCTTCTAATAAAAATATAGCAGATCCTAATACTTAAACTACTGGTTGTTCTGTAGGATAAATTAACTTTTTTTGAGATTGATCTCTCTCTAAAATCCAAAACCGACATGATGTCTCCAAATTTATTTTCCAATGCATCCTGATTTAAAATTCTGCCCTTTTGTGATTAAATTTTCTTTCTTCGTTTAAATGACTCTACAATCTTCTAATAGCCACTAGAGTGGCTAGTAGAGGTAGGTGTATATATGCAAGATATAATCAATCTCTAATCATTTCAAAAGTCCTTTGCCAATACTACATGTGCAGAGATTTTTTACTCGGCATACATTTTACTTCTTTTCTAGTAGGTGGGAACTTTGTACTGTCATTAAAGCTGTCGAGACATTCATATACCTAATTAATGAACAAAAGTAGCTGTAACAATGGATCTCTGTTCCAATTCACCTAAAATAATTATAGCCATTTTGTAATATATTATTAAACACACACATTATACAGTGGTTTTCTTAATAAATTGGAAATTACTTTCCTCTAGAAAGAAACGTGTATAAAAACGCGCGTTTAGTTCCAGAAATTTGCTTTATGCAAAAACTAATATGCAAAATAAATATCCCCCTTCCTCAAAGAAAATGAATTAAACAACAAAATCAGACTCAAAGAAATAAACGGGGCCCAAATTAAATAAATTTTAATAAAATGCACATGTTCATAACAACATTCATAACAGCAACATCCAGCAACCTCTAAGATTGGTGTTAGTTTTATTAGAGAGAGATAAATGTATGTAAAGATCAATGTAAAAGATAAACACATATAAGTAATTTAAATGGACCACCGAACAAATTTTCCTAATAAGTTACACGCAGAGTCACACGTCTCTGTTTTCTCTGTCGGTAACCTCTTTTAATAGAGTTACTTGTTTCGCCAATGAGCTACGGACACTTCCACTTGCGTAACACACTTTCAAGAAATTTATACATGTAATAATTATTCCAAAATTCCGACTCACAACCACATGGGTATAGTAAAAGTCACGTGGTCTTGCCCGGACCAATGGTATCAGGCGTTCGAGGACTTAGGCAGCTGTCGATAAACGTTCTCTCTCACACTGCAACTTATGTATAGCACCACTCAGTCACACGCATAGGTAACTATCTCAATCAACTAGCAGGTAGAATGTCCTATCAAAATGATCTGTCTAATTGCCTCAGATATATTTTTTCATATTTTTAGTAAATTAGTTTTACAAGCACCTAGTAAAGTTAAAGACCCATATAAATAATTTGGCCTATTTATTTTTTTAATCTTTAAATATTCAATATAAAGGTTTTAAAATTTCAGATTGCCTCAAGGATATTTTTTGCAAAAAAAATTTGTAATGGAAATATAAGGGTTGATTTAGCCCCACTACTCCCCAGCCAGGTCTGCAGTTTTGTGGTACGGTATTATAGTTCATCATATTTTAGTCTAATGAATTTGTGCTATCGTTCTATACAGACTTTTCAGTGATACCCTGTATACTTTACTTGTTTCATGATGAAGAATTGAATTTCAGAAACGGAAACTACTGGACTCTTCGACTCTTCTTTCGAAGAGTACTCAGGTTTTTACAGTATTTTACCTTCTTGATCGTAAATGGAAAAACCCCAACATATTTTCCGATTTATCACATTATACGCTAACCGCAGTTCCTCTCATTTCTAACAAATTTAAAATAATACATACATAAACTTTAAACTATTCGAAAAACAATGTTTCGTTTAAATATATTTCTGCTACTTCTTTTTATATCTCAAAAATTATGCCAGTGCAAAGAAGTGAAATACGCAATTTTCATGCATACTGTAAAATTATACTACATTTGCGATCCCAACAGTCATAATGGTTGCATCAACATTGGATTCTTCAATGTACCATGTCCTGAAGGAAGTGATTGTGTATTTCCCGGTAAGGGCTTAAATATGACTCTAACGTCAAATGAGACTTTAATATTTGGTGTCGCAAGTAAATTGGTTTTCGGAAATACGTTAATATTACCTACTGAAGTCTCCTGTGACTACAAGAGCGAGTATTGCTTCGATACAGTATTGAAATCGCAAGTGTATTGGAAATATGATAAGTGCTACGATAAATATACAATATTTCAAGGAAACGTGACTGAAGAGATGAAGCGCACAGAAGAAGTGGATTTAAGATTCGTCAGTTTCGAATACCGAAATAATAATTACACCCTTCAATTGCTAGCAAAAAACGAAGATTGCAATGTTTGGGAAACTGATCAAAACAACATATTCGCGTCTGAAATTAGGAATGATGTCGATATAGTTCAGAATTATTTTCCTATAGAGATATTAAAATCGACGACAAAAAATTCCATAATTCCACAATTTTTGAACGATAGTAATAAAAATATAGTGTCGCGCATAATTCAATTGATGGGTTTATTGATCGTTTTGTTGACATTTTAGTGATTTCAATACCTATTACGGATTGGAAACATCACAAAAAACAGTAAATAATGGAAATAAATTAAATAATTGTTTTTATTAAATATTTGATAAAGATGGTGTTGTTGAAATTTATACGGTTATTGGATAATGATATTTATCGTAAAATGAATAACATTTTTAACTTTTTGTTACTTTGTATACGTATTTTCCTTTAATAAACAACTAATTATTTTTTTAAATTGCACTTTAATTTATAATTTTCTATAACAATAATTGTTACAACCTACATATTGAAAATTCAATGCAGTTCTTATGGAGCTTATTTTATTTACTCCATCATAAGTGAAATCAAACTATATATGGCTATGCTTGTCAACTGTGAAATCTATGAAGACTAGTCATCATAGTGAAACCACAGTGTCACTCTTAAATGACAAATTTAATAAAATATTTTCAATGTTTGTTAGAAGATTTTCTTATGACCACTCAAGAAAGTGGCACATATCGCACTATTTATTAGTTTTATGGAAAGTGCCCTATATCATACGCGGGTAGATATGAATCTACTCTCCATTCATGTAAGTATGAATAAGAATCTATTTTCTGCATCAGCTGTCAAGTAAGTCATATAAATCTCTCGTTTTAATTTATGCAAACAGTTGCATAAAGTTGAACACGATGTAACTGATTACAAAATAGCTATTTATGAAACCAGTTGCGAAATGTCTTATTTTATGTAAGGAGTGAAAATTTGCGGGACGTGCAGAGCGAGGTCCCGCAATTTGAACGAGTTAGTAATAATTCTGTTCCAATCCCTATTTTTCATTCTAAATCTGCACAAAATTATAAAAACATAATAAACGACAAAATACAAGTGGTTAGGAATAATTTATATGATTTTCTATTTTCTTAAATAAATATTAATAATATTAATAATCTTTATTTTCAACAGATATACACCCAATTATAGGAAAAAAAGCAATTGCATAGTTTACAATTAAATTCTTAAATCTAGTATTGTTAAAAACGACAAAAAAATAACAAATAATTATTCATACTAAAGAAATTAGAAAAAAAAAAACAACAATACATTCCTATATTAACATTTACCAACTTAAGACATCAGGCAACTCTATACGGGGTGGGCCCTTAGTGCGTGAGTGGAAGATTGCGGGTTTATTAAAGTACATTTTTAAAATTCATTTTTGAGGCATGGTGTAGGACCTCTAAGGCTACAATCTAAAAATATTTTCGATGAAATTCCAATTGTTCTACAGGGTGATTTATATCAAAGTTATGTTTTTTAATAGGATGCCACTGTATATTATTGCATATTTGGATTCCTCGGTCAATTTTAGTGTGACTTTATGTATCACACATGGTATCTAAAATAAGTCGTTAAGCAGCAATTCATTTTTTTTTCAAAAACTAAATGTCTAGTAAAAATTGAATATCGCAGTTATTACAAAACTTAAAAGGTCGTGACTCTACAGTGTTACTAAGCATGAAATGTACTAACATTTGCCAGACGATCATGCAAAGTCAAACCCTTTTCGTGTTTAAACTACGCCAATTTGCAAAATTTCAATTCAAGGTAACTTGATTATTTTAAATGGGACTACCATATTTTTTTCATTTCATTACATGCAGAATTCAATTACCTTTCTAATGATATAAAAATATGTTGATATTTATCTTTTACAGATTTCTTTTTATTTAAAAAAATCTAATAATTCACAGAATTTTTCAATTTTTCTAATCTCTTTGAAATTAGTAGACCGGTAAAAATTACAAATAGCAATTTCAATTAAAAAACATTTAATAAGTTAAAAAAACAGAAAACAAAAAATAAATAACACCACAATCAAAATAAAAAAAGCAATTATATTAATAAATGTTAAAATGTCTACCACCCTGATCTAAACAAACTTGGATTCTTCGATGAAAAGAAATTTTAACCCTATCCAATATTTCTGGGTTAATTTCTTCAAAAGCGTTTCTAATCCTGTTTTTCATGTTTTCAGATGTGGTTGGTTGTTCCGCATATACTTTTTCTTTAATATAACCCCATAAAAAAAGTCCTTTGGAGTAATATCTGGAGATCTAGCTGGCCATCGCAATGGTCCATCCCTTGCAATCCACCTTCCATTAAATTTATTGTTGAGCCATGCGCTTACAGCACAGGCACGATGTGGAGGTGCTCCATCTTGTTGAAAGTAGGTACATATCTAATTTGAGCAAGTGGTACATCTTCAAGGAGACCAAATAAATGGTTATTTAAAAAATCTAAATAAGTTTCTGAATTCAAAACACCATCCAAAAAGGACCAATAACATAAGTGTCTATTATGCCTGCCCAAACATTAACCGACCATTTCTCCTGACTGTTAACTCTGAAATAGTGAGGGTTTTCATTGAATAATAATGAAAATTGTGCCGATTAATATAACCATTTTGGTGAAAGGTACACTCATCTGTGAACAACATTTTTTTTAAAAAATATTCATTTTCATTTAATTTTTCTTCTGCCCAATTGCGAAAATGTATCCGGTATTGATAATCTGTTTCTTTGAGCTCTTCGTGAATCAGGTGCTTCGTAGAAGATTGCAATATCATCTGCAAATCCCACAATTCTGCACTTACTAGAGATTGAAAACAGACCATTTACATAAATGTTGAATAAAATTGGACCTACAACACTGCCCTGGGGCACCCCGTATTTTATTGACTTTCGACCACTTTCCTAAGGTTTTTCCACTAATTGCTTCTACTTAAAAATTTGAAATAAAATTAGTCATGATATTCCTAATCCGACCATGTGTACGCACGCAACCAACTCGTGATTAGTCATTGGGGTAGAATCTTCGCGAGTCTCTAGCATTTTCCAGTAGCGGAGTTGGACTAATATAAATAGCCGACGTATCAGCGCCGAGTTTAGTTTAATATAGATCATTGTATTGAAAAACCCCCACTGCTGCAATGGAAGCACTAATAGGACTCCCACCTCTTCACTATGTGATACAAGGGGAGGCAAGATTAGGTGCTTACAGATTAGGGAATACACTGGGAAATCTTGACATTAGGCCAGGTCACATGAGTATCTCAAGGTTAGTGACAGGAGACGTGCTAGACATGAGATCAGACCACATAACCAAGAGGTACTCTTTTAATACTCCCTTCAAGGTTTTAATACAGGAAAGAGCGGAGATCACCATAAGGGAGCCCAATGCCCAATGACAGGAACAAACCTGGTATACAGACGGGTCTAAGACTGCGGAAGGCACTGGGGAAGGAGTATTCTCCAAAAACCCTGATACTAACCATAGCTATGCTATAGGAATACATTTCTCGGTATTTCAGGGCGAGGTATACGCAATTTTGCAATGTGCAAAAACGAACAATGAAAGAGCTGTTGAAAATCAGCATATTCAAATAATGTCAGACAGCCAAGCGGCACTTAAGGCTATATCGAGTCTGAAAGTTACGTCGAGGCTGGTATGGGAATGCATCGAAGAACTAAGAACACTGGCAGACCGAAATAGAGTAAAACTATTTTGGGTGCCAGGTCACAAAGGGATCGAAGGCAACGAAAAGGCTGACGAACTTGCAAAAAGAGGGTCAGAAGAAACACCGGAACCAGACACAAACCCAGGGAGTACCAAAAAGTACAGTCCGGGGTTTTATAAATGACTGGATTCGGAAGCAACATATCAACTATTGGGGAAGCACCCCAAAACAGGCACATGGAAAAGCCTTCATAGGCAGACCATGTCCCAAAAGAACTGGAGAACTACTCTTAATGAATAGGAACCAGTTGAAAGTGATAACAGGGTTCATGACTGGGCACGCCCCAGTAAAGGGACACTTGAACAAAATTGGCATGTACAATGGGGAACTCATGTGCCGACTATGTCACAAGAAACCAGAAACGGCCAAACACATACTGTGCGAATGCGAAGCTCTTTTTGGACAACCCCAGGTTGATCCAACAACGTATAGAACCCACTCACCCAAGGATCTGTACAAACTTGTACAAGGTACAAAGGTGATAGAGTGGGTGCTATGAACTAACATGGGGTAAAACACAATAAGCCAATAGGCTTCAGTGTTATTCGGAGACACATAGTCAGACGAGCCCAGGAAAAAAAAAATTGAAAAAGTTAAAGTGTAAGAAATAAATTACAATTGTTAGTTAGTGTCTAAATATTACATAAATTAAATAGTACGTCTGAAATAAATTGTAAATAGTGTGTTTTTAAATAAATAAAATTTTTAGGGAGAATTAAAAAATTGTTACCCATTTTTACGTAAAAATTACTTAATTTTTCTTCACAACACTCAATGTACTTTTAATTTCCCACCAGCGGTTGTTAACCCCTAGATTAGATTATATTAGGAGTTGGACGTTATTTATCCTTGTCCACCGCCACCTTTTCAGTTTTATTGTGTGACTCCGTTTGTTTTAGAGTATGTCGTCTAGCCTGGTCTTTTTTATTAGACTTAGTAGTTTTGACAGTGGCTCTCGCATGTAGTTGCATGCAATTGACTTTTCTTTGCCCAAAGTTAGAAACCTCATTCCAGCCAGGACTTCACAGAACCTGCACAAAGTTGCTTCTCCTGCTGGATTTATGACACTCATGTGCCTTTTGAGGCGACAGTGTCCAGTAAGAAGGCCTACTGTTATCTTAACGATTTAACGCTTTTAATCCAGTAGGCCTTTCGTAAACTTGGCCGATGGTTCCTTGACGAACTGTTTGGCCTGTCTCAGTCTTGGATAGTTGTTCCACCATTCCTGAGACTCTTTTTGCATCCATTGTTTAATGGATGCATTGCACAATGCCTTAGCAACTCCACAGAATGGTTTGGGGCCTGTCATGGCCTTATCTGAGCCTTCTAGGGGCTAATTCGTCGGCCTTTTCGTTGCCCTGATATCCCTCATGGCCTGGAACCCAGACTAAGGTCACCTTATTTTGACTACTTAGCTCTGTCAGGTCATCTAGACAGTCTTTCTTTAGAGCTGCTTGGCTATCAGAGTATATGGCAATAGTTTTGCCTGATACTTGCTGATTTAATATTTCTCTTGCACAGTGTTGTATGGCTATTAGCTCAGCCTTGAACACTGTTGCATATTTTCCTAAACTCAGCGAAATCGTTGATTTCGACTTGGGTCCATAGATTTCAGCTCCGGCTCCTTCCTTGGTTTTTTGAACCGTCTGTGTACCAGACGAGTTCAGCCTGTACAGGAGGTCCCTGTTTCCAGGATTCTCGGGCTGGTATTTGAATTTGACAATTTCTTTCAAATTTGTAAGTAGTTATGGCTCTATCAGTAGGCATAGCTAGAATATTATCCCTTTTTACTATATTACTTATATAGCTGTCAATTTATGTAGAGCAACGTTTGGTATATTATTATTAGCGTTTTGTGAAAATTGCAGTATAGTTAAGTAGTTGTATTTAATTAAGTAATAATTAGAAATTTGATAGTTTTAAAATATGTATTACATGAAAAAAATTACATTGCGTTATTCGTAAATGTTATTGAACGTTCTTGCATCTGGCTGTCAATGTCAATAAAGATAATTTACGCCTACGTATTATGCATCGTTTAATTTCTTAGTCTTTTATTTAAACATGTTATTTTTTGTTTTTCAAACGATTCGTATTAAAACAGTAAACAAACAATAATACAAAACAATAATTAAAATATATATGACAAACTCATTTCGAGGAACCAATAAGTCGCTGCTATCAAGATGCAATAGAAATTCCTACAGTACTTCTGGATACGTAACGTGTATAGGGTGGGTTACCCCTCGGCACTTAGGCCTTACTATGCCCATTGTGTATTCTCCTAAAATGAGCCAGCCTACAGATTTAATGTAGATGACAACGTCACCAAGAGGTGCTTCTCTTATATCGGCCGGTGTTAGCCAATACTTGCCGAAAACAAATCTTCTAATAAATGAGAGCTACTGGCAATCGTAGAGGATATGTTCAATGGTCTCATCTTTTTGTTCACATACCGTGCAGGGTGCAGATTCTAACAGCCCCATGATATGGAGATAATTCCGTACTTGGCAATGACCAGTCAGAATGCCTGTGATCAGACGCAAATTCTGTCTAGTCATAGTCAAGTATTTGTTTGTTGCAGTGTTGTCAGGATAACTTAAAAGATCCCTGGTAACTCAGCAGTTTTTTGTTTCATCCCATCTTTCCTTCAATTTCATAAGGGAATATTCTTTAATTAGGTCTGTCACTACCGATGTTGTCAGTCCAATAGAAGGTCTAGGTCCAAAAAGTATTTGGTTGGCCGCCTTCTTGGCAAGTGAATCAGCAATAAGAGGCTACCTTTCGATGTGGTGTCACCTTTGATCCATCTTAAGGTGACCACATTGTTGAAAGGATACTCTTGCCAAAGCTTCGTGACATTCTAGTACTAACGCTAGTAAATTCGTAGTCTGTTCAGGGTAAGTAGTGCTTATCTGCTATCTGTATAAATGAGTATGTTCCTACCAGTAATATTGTTTCTGGTGATTTCTTTTGCTGGTATAAGAACTTCTGTGAGCTCCTCCGTAAACTACATTGGCACTATTGCTCACAGCCCATTTTATGTTGGGATTTAAGGAATTGGAGTATATTCCACATCATGAGCATTGTTTTGTTTTAGAACTGTCGGTGTAGATATGAATCGTACCTGCCATTTCCGGCTCTTCTATTCTGTTATAACTTCATATGGCTTATGGAAGATATATATCGGTGAGGTGAAGTTCATGTTCGCTTGAAGCAGTGGGAGCGTATTGAGCGCTTATTGCCAAAAGCCACGTCTCGCCTCACCAAATCTTACATCAGGTTCTATTCCGACCGTGCAGAGGCGTGTCATTGTCATTTGTTCTATTTTGCGGATAGCTGCCAATTTTTGGATTTTCGGTACCCAGACAACTGCACCGTATGTTAGCATAAGTCCTACGATGGCCGGGTAAGTCCATGTGACTCCCGACTCCGGGGGAGAAACCCCAGATGCGCCCCACGGTTCGCTGGCATTGTTTATAAGTAATGTATGCTCTTTTGACTCTGTTTTCTAAGTGTGAGTTCCATGTTAACTTGTTGTCAAAGGCGCTTCCTTACAACAGAGGTGAAGTACTTCACCTCTGTTGCAAAGTTTTGTTCTGTGTTTAGGAGCTCTGTAGGTTTTTTCCCATTTTCATCATTTTCCTAGTGAAAAGGATTATTTCTGTCTTCTTGAGATTGATAGACAGTAAATGGTCCTTGCACCAGGTCATCTGCTTTTACTATTGTGTAGTGACTGTCATTTTATACCTACAGTACTTATTTCGTTATTAAAATAATCTATTTGATATAATGAACATAGTAAGAATTTTATGTTTGTTATTGTTACTTTAGTATGTGTTTTAATTCTTATGAACCAAACGACAAAAACTGATTAATTTTCATACGTTTCCCAGTGTATTAAGTTCCCTTGCTTTGGTACATATGAAAACTCATTCAGTTTCGCTTCTTGGGTAGGTATTCTTTGACAAAATATATTCTGTGGATATCTCTGGGATTTGGTGTGTTGTCTGGATGGCTTCTGTGACGAATGGGATAACTGTGCTGTTTAGTACTAGTAGTCTTAGACCTGTAAGTACCCGTTTTTTGTGAATGTTACAACTTGTTTTTTTGTGCGTTGATGGACAATTGTTCCTTTTTGCACCAGTTGTTCACTATGTTTAGAGCTGTTTGAGATCGCTCCGAAACTCTACCTGCAAATCGCCTCCTGACGATAATTGCTAGGTCGTCTGCGTATCCTAGGCACTGGTAGCCTTCTTTGAACAATATTTTGAGTAAGTCGTCCACAAGAACTGATCACAGCATTGGAGATAGTATTCCTCCTTGTGAGCAGCCCCGTGTAACTTTTGCCTGTATGGTTGCCTTTCCTAGAGTGGATAAAATAATCCTGTTCTCTAGACAGGCAGTGATCCATTTGCATATTGTAACTGGGACGTTTCTCCTTTCTAGAGCCTTGGTTGTTAACCCCTAACTTCAAATAGCAAGCAAAATACAGTGGTGCCATTTTTTGCAGTGAAGTGAGGGACTATTATCAGAACAAGAGTTACTTCTCCTTTATCCGATTTGTACCTCGACTAGCAGCGCTTTCCTTCTCCCTGTGCTTTACCCACACGCCAAATAACAATGCCTCGATTATTTTACGAATGAAAGTGGCTGATATTCGGCTCGAAGGACCAAAAACATGGTTAAATGTGTTTCATTTTATATTAGTGTTTGAATGGACTGTATTAATTGAAGAAAGGAGAAATGCCGTTACTTATAATAATACTTTTTATTTGATGTTTGTAAACAATCTATGTTTTTCATTATGTATCAGTGACAATCATAATATCCATATTCAGTGGGGGAACAATTATATGGGTAAATTACGACAAATAAAACTAATGTACAACAACTTTTTTGTCATATTCTCATAAGAAAAAGACTCGAAAAATATTTTTTTTTTGACTATTAATAGAAGCGCACTGTTGTCACATTGTTTAAAAGAGTAAATATATGGAAATTCCGTACTTTTTAATGGATAGATTGTAAGTAAACGAAATATAAATAACAATAAAGAACGAATTGGAAATTGTGGATTATAGACGGTCCAATAAGTTTTAAGCATAATAATCATAAACCGCAAATTTTTTAAATATTAATAAGCATGTACTGACTACATATTTCGTTATATCGCCATTAGGATATCACATAGAGAAAAATTTTTTTAAAAACTATTGGAAATAAAAGGCACATAAACTTAAAAATAAAATTTATTACTTACAAAAAAAAAAACAACAAAATGGACATCACAAACAAATCAATTACGATAAATATACCTCAAATAAATATCGTTTGTTTTTTAATATAAAAATCTATTTTTGTACCCATACGGGAGCAGCTATCGCTCCAATATTCACTCTTTCTATTAAAATCAATTCTTCCATCACGTTTTCAGTATTGTAAAACTTGTGCAGCTCATCGATAGCCTTGTCTTCAATCTAAAATAAAAACAAAAATATCTCCTTACAGTATAACTTGATTAGACAATTGACAAGTGAAGTTCAACCACTTCTGTCATTACCGTCAAAAATTACAGTTTAAAAAGTTTGACTTCAGTTTTATCAACAGGTATCGAGTGCTATAAATGTAATTTTGGTCGTGTAACTTAACAATTGACAAATGACGTTTAACCACTATTAATTCTTCAAACCTTACGGTTTAACGTTAATATGTTACCAGGCATTGATAACAATTGTCAATAGTATCGTGTACTTTTGGTGGTATAACTTGACATTTTACAATTGATAAGTGACGTTTAACATTGACATCTTTACATTAAAGTTGTTTTAATGTCATTGATAACTCTCAATAGTGTATTTTTCGTTGATTTTATACCTGAGTGTACATAAGAGGTCTTGTAGTTAGTTTGAATAAGTTCTCTTTCTGCCTTTTTTCGTCTGATATTATGTTGCTAATGTTATTCGATTCTCCAGCTGTTATCGGACTCGTAGTTTCCGGAATGATTTTCCACGGGTTTTTGGGCGTTACTGGATAATAAACAAAAAAATATACTGTAGATTGTCGTTGACGATTAATAAAAGATACTTACCCGGAGCAGGAGGACTTTCAATCGTTTTACTCTCAGACGCCAATCTCTTCCTCTGCTTCTGCGATATTTTCACCATCTTAATCCTTCCCTCGTGCTTATTAGGCGATAATCGATTACTAAACGGGAACGTGGGACTTCCCGAGGACCCCAGCATCGGATAATAATCTTCTAGAACGCTTTCCTCCCTAACAACTCGATTAGCCAAATGAATCGATCGTAACCTAGCAGGCATATCGATTATTTCCGGTATCGATGCTTCCGGTTCATCGGGAAACTGTATAAAACTGTCAAAGCTAGAATCGTTATCGGAAATCGATATCGAATTCGATTTCTCCGAATTGCGGTGTTGTCGGTGCCGTTTCTTCTGCACCGGTTTGACAGGCGTCACTTCTACTTCGTCGGTCAACGATACCGGGTACGCGCTCGCTATGGATTCGATAATTTCGTCCTTTTCTGCCGTCGAATAGGGTGTTATCACTCTACACTGTATAGCTTCCTTTTCTTGGAAATAAAACTCGGATAGTTCTTTGAGTAAATCATCTTCGAGTTCGTCCAAAGCTTTCGATTCTAAAAGCGGGGTTATGTTGGCGGTTATGAATTTCATGCAGCAGTATTTAAGTTTTTCGGCCGTGTAAATGTAAGCGAACGACAGTATCTGTACTGCGTTTTTTAGAGTGAGCAAATCGGATAGTAAACATTCGCATTGCTCCTTCAGTCTGGTTACGAACAATTGGTCTGCTAGTATTAGAACGTTAAATAGATGATCGGTATCTAGAGAGTTGAGTTTTACGAATGTATCGGTATATAAGTGGTCCAAAAGAGCTTCGGTGGTTGCTTTAGGAAATGGCAGAGATACTTCAGTGATATTTTCCTGTAATTAAATTGTTTTATTCGAATGTGTCAAAAAACATCGTTTTTTCGGATAGAAAACATAGTCGAAAAGTAGAAGTTTTGAATATACTTCATAAAGTACTTTATCGGCTATGGCGTCTAAAGTTAACAACTTTATAAAGTGTTGCATACAGTAATTAATTCGAAATGTATTAAGATAAGACCAGTATGGGTACAATAATAGCTTCTTTAACCCACTCTGATGCAGGGAAGTTGTATAATTGTGTTACATAGTGGGACATTTGAATTTACCGCTGAAATTTCCCTTGTCACTAATACAGTTCCGGCGGTATGTCAAATGTCACACTTGAGGAGACCATTCTGCGTAAACTACAAAATTCATTATATAAATAAACCTAAATCCCTAGTTATATAAACTTTACATGGTGGCAGCTTAGAGAACAAGTGGACAAGTTTTACGTTATTAAAACCTCGAAAATAATTGCTAAACAAGAAAAAAGTTGAAGTTAGAAACTGGTACACCTAAATTAAAACGATGTCGTTCAAACAACCAGAACAATTTAACCCAGTCTTGGGAAATGTGGAGACAGAGTTTTGAATTGTACATGGATGTCGAGGATTTGAACAGCAAGCCGGTGGGACAACAACGATTAACCCTTCTTTACGTTTTGAAGAAGGAGAAGAACTCGCAGGTGATGCTATAACTGTTAAAAACATACTGGACAGTTTCTTCACATATACCAGATCTTTATCGGTTGTAAGCAGTAGGGTTAGGTTTGGCCCAGAACACTGCGGCCTCTTGGGTCTATTGTATTCCCCTGCTTTCCTCGTATTCAGGTACTATCTTTGGAATAGTCCTGTGTCTTTGGTTAGTTTTAATAGGTTCCCTACCAAGTGTTCCTGGGGCGTTCTTTCCGGTTCTAGACCGAAAAGGATGAAATGTCGCTCAGTAAAAGCTTCGCATTCGAAGATGACATGGTATAAGGTTCCTTCCTCTTCCATGCAGAGTCTTCACGCAGTGGAATCATTGTGTAATCCCATCACATGAAGGTGTTTCAGCAAGCAGTGCCCTGTTAGTAATCCCAAAATGGTGGGTATCTGAGGCCTTGCGAGTTGTAGTGCCTCAGTAGTCATGCGTGGGTTTGGTCCCCATAGCATGATTCTGTGCCCTCTTATCTGTTGCCAGTGAATTTGGCGTTTTGTGGTTATCCACCTGTTCACTGCCTTTCCAAATACAGATTCGGATCCTGTGAATTGTAGATCTGATCCCTCTTTGGCGAGTTCATCAGCCTTTTCATTTCCTTTGATACCTTTGTGCCCTGGTACCCATGCTAGTTTTGCCTTGTTGTGGATTGCCAGATCATTTAGTATTCCAAGGCAGTTCCAGAAAAAACTTTGACTTGATTCTGTTTGATTCAAGAGCCTTTAAGGCTGCTTGGCTATCTGAGAGAATTAGGATGGTTTGTTTTTTGTACTTCCTTCTTAAATTCTCTCGTACACACAATTCGATTGCATGTATTTCAGCATGAAATATAGTGGCATGTTTTCCCAGTGAGACGATGATGTCGCATTTGGGTTTAACTCCATGTACGCCTGAGCCTGTTCCCTTGTTAGTTTTAAATCCATCCGTATACCAAACAAGACCGCTAAGCAAGTATTTATCTATCTCCTTATTTACCTCGTTCCAGTTACAGTTGACCTGGAAGAGTCTGTTAAAGGTTAGGAAGGGTGTCCTGTGATCTGATCCTATATTTAATATAGAATCATTTACTTCATGTTATTCTGGTATGTTTTATATGTCCCAGTGGGTTCGAGATTTTCAGTCTATATGCACTCATTCTTGCCTCCCCTTTTATGACTAGGTCAAGGGGTGGGAGGTTTAAAATGATTTCCATAGAGACTGTCGGTGTACTTCTCTGTGCTCCTGTAATACAAAGACATGCCAGCCTCTGTACTCTTGAAAGGGTATTAAGGGCCGTTTTCTGGTTTACTTTTGGCTACCAAACAACCGCTCCATAAGTTATAATGGGTCTTATTATTGCCAAATATAGCCAGTGGACCATTTTTGGGTTTAATTCCCATTTTTTCCAAATGTACGTCTCCCTACAATGAGAGACATTTTACATTTGTTGGTCACTTTCTTTTTGTAAGTGTTGTTTCCAAGTAAGTTTGCTATCTAGGATTAGACCCAGATATTTTACTTGGTTCGTTTTGTTTAGCCTTCCTTCAGAGTCGGAGTTTCTAAAACCTTCAACCTTGTTTTCCGAGTAAAGGTTATGAGTTGTGCTTTGTCAGGATTTACCAAAAGGTTTTCCCTAATGTACCACATTTCTGTTAATCTAAGAGCTCTTTGTATGAGTTCAAAGACTGTGGTTTGGTGTTTCCCTCGGATAAGGATGACTATGTCATCGGCATATCCTTGGGCGTACAGCCTTTGATTTTTTAGTATATTCAGCAGTTCATCTGCCATTAGGTTCCACAGTAGAATAGAAAGGACTCCACCCTGTTGGAATTCCCTGTAGATATTCACTTGCATGGTTTCACTGAACATTTGTGCCTGTACTTGCCGTCCGCATAACATATCTTCCATCCACCAGCAGATATTGTCTTCTATTCCATGTTTGTGAGCAGCAGCTACCATTGATTTAAAGAAGGTATTATCAAAAGCTCCTTCTATGTCAAGAAATGCTCCTAGGACTATTTCTTGGCTACTGGGTCCTCCCTCTATCTTGGTTACAAGAGGAAACTCACAAAATGTTCCTGATTGATAGGCATGTTGGTTTGTATGAAATGGTCTCTCTATCAGAGTGGTTTTCCGGACATGCTTGATCAATCAGGTTTTCCAATCCTTTCAGTAGTGTTACTGCCAAGCATATTTTTATATATTGTCAATTCACGTTTGAATTTACGCGCCGTTGCGTACGGACGGAGTGGCAACATTGTGCAAAGCCACGACGAGACGCGATCGATGAAAAGGGTCTCCGATCAATTGATCATTACCAACGATTTGTTCCTTACCGTTCTTAAAGTTTTGTTTCTTGTAAAGTTTCATTATCTGTCAATAAATGTTAGAAAAGTGTTGAAAGGATTTTAATTACAAACAAGACACAGGGTTGAGCATTCGTCAGCCCATACCAAGTAGAAATGACGTCAGAGTTATTGATCTATATGCCTTTGCCACGGCATACGTTGGACAACTCTGTTTTATTTCCAGGCATTTGGTACATATTTATGCACCAAAAATGAGTTTTAAGAAATAGTTCTAATGTTTCCATTCCAGTTTTAGTGTATCTCCTTATTTAAATTTTTGTAACATAAACTACTATAATGTGTTTTACTTAGAATTTAAATTATATGTTATTATTATAAACGTCATTTATCGTCAGTTAAGGTGATTACGACGAAACTAAAAGTGTCCAAACGGTTGCATTACACATTTACGTCATTCGTTAAACTAGAGCTAGAGCTGTCAGTTTTTTAAATAGCTTCATTTAAATGATATAAAAACGTTTTCAATACGTCAATCTTTAACTATAAAATTACTGACTTCAAATGAATCAAAGTATGACTCTAAATCTTCATTTGAAATGAGAATTTCGCTAAGAATCGCAGCAGAGTTGCGCTACAAGTCCTCAACAATGTGAGAGGCTTTCTCAACTGGTTAGAAATACTCTCACTTGTGACGTTCGAACTGAGTATGCTCGGGCGCCAGTTTGTTTTAAACTGGTTTACTCCACTTTACCTATTCGAACTAGTTCCAAGAAGGGCTGCAGGTAGCTGCAGTGAAGAAAGAAAATTCTAGAGGGTCAACGATATTTCAGTAGTTATATAGTACCTATCGGAAAAGTATACAACGGAAAGCAAATGATTTTGAAATTAATCGAAATTAAAACGTAATCGGAGCTCGGACTGTCTATCTCTCAACTATTCGCGGCCAACAGTTAAAATTGAATGAATTTCCTCGATTTTCGACTGGTCCACGTTCTACAGCTTTCGCGAGGACGGTAGTGGGGACGCGATAGATTAACAGCAACATGAGATTTAACATAAAATCGATAATTATTTGCAAATTGCGGGAATTTCTGAAAATAATAGTTTAAAAATTGGGGAACTTTAAGAACAAGGGTTGATCCAGTTAATTAAAAATAGGAATGATTTTTTAGTTCTGCTAATTAGCTAACAGAGACGAAAAAATTTTTGTTTAAAATACTCGAAAAACTACCTCTCTAGGAAATGACTATAGAAAAGCCATGAAAACACTTGTTACATGCACATGTGACGATGTGAAGTTAAGAACTCTTACTGATTTTCAGTTCTGACGCGATAACTAGCTTCTTCTCTTTTCAAACAGAAGGACGTGACGTACCTTCCTTGAAAATACAAAGGTCTCGCGCCAAAATTAGGAAACTGTTTTATGAAATAATGAACATAATAGAAAAATATTTAAAACAATTTATAAAAATAAATAACATTCTTTAACTAGCTAACAGTAGTTTATTGCTTGGGCCAAGCCGGGAATATTTGATCCATTGCAATTTGGAGATCAGGTGATCTCTTAACACATGGTGGAAATATGAGAATTAAACAATTAATGCTTACTTGAAACCAACAGGGGCGGGTTTAGTTAGTAATTAATTTGAAATGTATTAAGACAAGATCAGTATGGATACAATAATAGCTTTTTTAACCCAAGCTCTGTTGCAAGGAAGTTGTATAAATGTATGTATGTGTGGTTTAGGTGTAGTTAGGTTACATAGCTAAAATAAGTGTCACTTAATACGTTAAAAGGTGCTGACTTAGACTAAAAGTAACTATTTTCGTCTAAAGATCTATATTAGAACTTTATTTCGATTATGGAACTGGCTGTTAGTTATATGAAGCTTTAAAGTGTACTTTTTCAATAAATTTGTAATATGAAATCGATATAACATTTAATATTGAAGCCCCCTTTACAAAATTGGCTCTGAACAAGTTATTAACAGAAATAGCAATCAAATAGTTTCGTTAAGACTTACCCCGTTCCATCTCATGAACATGCTGTTGAAATACTCCAATCTGGCCGCCAGTACGCACTTGTGAGCGTTCAGAGTTTTATTATCGCGACATTTGACAGTCACGTCGTAGAATTGCGGCAAATCCGATCTGTCGAACGTCAATTTTGGAACGGGACGATTAGCGGTCTTGTTTTTGTCGTAAATTTGGTATTTATCCATCTCTAAGTTTGCGAGGATTTTCAGCAAAGACGATATCTCGAATTTTTTCGCCAGTTCGTGAAGAATACGAACTGGGTTTTTTAGATTTTTCGTATTGCTCTTGTTTTCTTGATTTTTCGATTTTTTCTTGTAAAATTCATATGCCGATATACTGCTGTTATCATCATCCTCAATGATATCGTTAATATTGGTGTTATTTTCTTTTTCTGTGACATGGCATAATTTTTTCAAACCCTCGTTTTTCAATACCCCGCATTTCGTTAATTCGCACTCCCCCGTATAAAAATACAACAAAATTTGTCTAAATATATCCGGATTGACGTTAGTTAAAGTCAACTTGTCCTGATTTCCTATCAAATTAGCTAAATAATGACTAGATTTGGCAACTATGTATTTGTGAGCGGGGAAATGTTTTCCTTCTACTTTGAAGGTTATGTCGTGAATCGTATCTTGTTCGTCGATTTCTTCGTAGAGCTGCGTGAAATGTTCCTTCAATTGAGACTTTTCTATATCGGGGAAAACGTAGTTTTTAAAAGGGGGTGCCTAAAATGAGTTTTAATTTAAAAAAAAGTAATTTTAACTTGTCACTTATAACAAAGGACCATGCTATTAAAGGAACTTGGACGGTGGAAACTCCGTTCAAGAAAAAACCAGCCTTTAAATCCAAAAGAAGAAAAAAGCAAGTAGAGAAAGGAAACAAAAAAGACTCCCTCAAGTCAAGGTGGAACAAAAAGAGCCAGGAATGCTTCAGCATTGAATGACACGTACAATCCGGCTATCTGTCATCAACAGAATCCATCCGGACACTGTACTGGACAAAGACCAGGCAAACTTGGTACAAGAGGCATTGGTGGAATAACTGTACACTGTCCCCTTAGGCTATGGAATGGAGCGAATTTAACTGTGACCGAATCCAATTACCTTCCGATACGATCAAGAGGGTCGATCTTCATCCAAAATAGACAGAGCCAGGGGACTTATTCAGCTTCAAAATCAGGAGCTGAAGACGCAGGACTGGCTGCTGATGAGTCAGAAGATTGTAAAGTATGATAACTCCTAGTCTTTTCAATCGATGAGGCCCTAGCATCGTCACAATCTCCGGGTCTATTATAAACTAGGAAGGGTGACCTTTAAAGTATTAAGACGACCTGATGAAGAATATCAGGATGCTACAGATCAACCTCCAGCATTCAGGTTGCTTTGGCAGTACTTTCAGCTGCTATGAAGAGGTTTGAAGTACAGAACATTCAACAAGGCTAAACAAACAGGGCGATGAGAGGAATATAGCACCATATGGACCAGTTACAACTAAGCCTTACGGAAAGTCAAGAAATATTCCTGGAGGAGGCACTGTGAGGAGATAGAAAGCAACTCAAGAATGTGTCAGGCTACAGTAAATCCTTTCAAAAGACAAATAAAACATAATAAACTGTCTTAAGAACGAATTATGACAGTGCACCAGAACAGGGAATAAAACGATAAAAGAACTCTTTATGGTTCATTTTCCTGGGTAACAAACCATATAGTCCAATTGAACTAAAAACTTGTAAAGGAGCCAACAGCGAAGACTGGCAAATTATGACTATGGGTAATCAATATTTGAATAAAAATCGTCACAATCTTCAGGTCTATTATAAGCTGGGAAGGGTGACCTTTAGAGTCTTAAGATGACCTGATGAAGAATATCAGGATGCTACAGATCAACCTCCAGAATTCAGGTTGTTTTGGCAGTACTTTCAGCTGCTATAAAGAGATTTGAAATACAGAACATTCAACAAGGCTAAACAAACAGGGCGATGAGAGGAATATAGCACCATATGGACCAGTTACAACTAAGCCTTACGGAAAGTCAAGAAATATTCCTGGAGGAGGCACTGTGAGGAGATAGAAAGCAACTCAAGAATGTGTCAGGCTACAGTAAATCCTTTCAAAAGACAAATAAAACATAATAAACTGTCTTAAGAACGAATTATGACAGTGCACCAGAACAGGGAATAAAACGATAAAAGAACTCTTTATGGTTCATTTTCCTGGGTAACAAACCATATAGTCCAATTGAACTAAAAACTTGTAAAGGAGCCAACAGCGAAGACTGGCAAATTATGACTATGGATAATCAACATTTGAATGATACAAATCATCGAAAATTGACGGGATTTATCCAATAATACTACAAAGAAGACCTGATTTTTGACACAGAAGACTTGGCAGCATATTCTAAAGCAGCCTGGTCTTTGTATAAATACAAAGGGAATGGTGAAACATTAGAGTCACTTTTAAAGCAAAACTCTAAGACCAAAAAGTCAAAACTGTAGAGAAACTGCTAGATAGACATAATGGAGACGGGAATATTGGTTCAAAGACAAATAAACTAGTGCTATAGTGCAGAAAAATTAACAGACATATCTCTCCATCAATTAGTAAAGAGGTTGGAGAACACATTGGAAAACAAGGAGATAGAGGTAATGTTAGGAGCCTTCTTAGATATTAAGGAAGCATTTGTCAATACCTCCATTGAATACTGTCAGAATACCGAAACAGAAAAATCGAGGACACCTGTATGACCTGGATTGACTCTAAGCTAACCATTATGGGAGAGAAGATAGCAGCTCGGGTTGCGAGGGAGGAATACTGTCTTTACTCCTGTGGAACATGGTCATGGATGGGCTACTTAAGGCTCTCAAAAATAATGAGACATAAAAACCTGAAATATGCCGATGATCATGGCAAAGAATAAATACAACACTGCAGTTAGAAATCGTATGCAAGAGGCTTTAAACATAGTAACGGAATGGATGAAAAAGGAATAACTAAAACTTAGTCCCAAGAAATCTACCATAATTCCATTCACGCTCTACTTATTAAATAGATGATTAAAAATACATTTTACTATAGTTAGCTTACCTGTATGACACAAAAGTCCCGTCCTTTGAGATCGCTGTTCATCGATACAGCCCGATGAATTTTGCTAATTTTCTGCAACGACACCACCACGCAATCCTCCTTATCCAAGAACACGTGAAAAGGACTTTTTTTGCTATTCTTTTCAGAAGAATTTGGCGTTTTTATAATACTACCAGTGCCGCCGACGGCTTTCTTTTTTCTGGGCTTAATGAAACCTTTAAAAGCCTCGCCGTCTTCAGACACCAACAACAGTTCGTTCAATTGCATCGAGATTTGTTTCATTACTACGGCGCGATTTATCGAGTAAATGCATCTATATAAAAAAAAGAATCGAGTAATATAAAGTAAATTAGCTGCGAAAGATCTTGCACATGGCGAATATGCTCACATCACATCATCAGAAATGCCAAAAGTTTTGTAAATATTGCCAAATATATAGAACAGGATATTTAACAATCTTTTGGAACTCGACAACATCATTGGGGGCGGTGTTGAGAACCGTTAAAACAACTTTTAATAGTAAATGTGATATGGAAGAAGTTGAAGAACAAAACCAGGACACGATATTATCATCATATCACAATAATTGTTCATTATACTGCACAACAACTTCGAGGAACACCAAACTCACTAAATTCAGAATGAATTAGTGGAGGAAAGACACCGAAACATTCACAGAGTACCACAATACTCTTTGGAAATATCAGGGGGAATCTAAGAGAGACAACTAAAGATGTAGATTCCATCGCATTCTAGCAAATTATAAAGATGGCGCCGTCTGAGGACGACGTGGAAAATGCACTCTCTGCTATAAAGGAAGATAACTTTAAAGATAAATCTTTTAAATGTTGTCAAACTAAAATTAGTAGAAACCTAGTGTGTGTAAATTGTGGAAACTTGTTTCACCTCTCCTGTTCAGTGAAAAACAAGATAGAATTCATAAAAGTGTCATTCAAAAATCGTCTGCTGCAACCTAAAAAAATACAATCAATTGAGGATTAACAAAAGGATCAAACTAATTTGGTTATGCAGATTGTCTGACCTCGGCATACCCTATCAAGGTTATGCCGACGACATAGTCATATTTGCTAGTGGCAAGTTTAGTAATATCCTGTATGACATAGTCCAACGAGGACTAGATCATACCAAAAGATGGTGCCGTGAAGTGGGACTTATTTTAAACTCTACAAAACCAACACTAGTAGCCTTTTCAAGGAAAAGAAAACAAAACCGTTAAATTAGACGGAATAGATATAGAATGGAAAAATGAAGTCAAATATCTAGGCCTAACCCTGGACAACTACTACTTGCTTCAGGACTAAAGATACCTGGGACATGCCCCAGAATGAAATGCTAAAGAAGTACAGTTTTGTGAAACAAAACTACAGAGCTGGGCTGCAAGAAAGAATGGAGCCAAGAGTCCATCGCGCTTGCAACCGAAAGACGTGCTATTCAGTGGTATACTGATGGTTCCAAAACCACAAAAAGAACTGGAATAGGAGTATATGACCGAGGACCAAGCACACCGAAAGCTTGGGAAAATACCCAAGCATCTTTCAGGCGGAAATTCACGCCATCGAGAAATGTATCCAGTTTAACATCGAGAGAAACTATCATAGATTAGAGATTATCATCATGACCGATAGTCAATCAGCCATCAAAGCACTGAGCTCTTACGTAATCAGCTCAAAAATGGTCTAGAGATGCCTAGAACAATTGAATGAGCTAGGCGAGAAAAATAGAGTTAATCTCACTTGGGTCCCGGGACATAATGCAGTACAGGGTAACGAGATTGCAGATAGTCTTGCAAGGAAAGGGACTCAAACACTTTGTAGGACCTGAGCCGTCCTGCGGTATCAGCAGTAACATAATATTAGGAGAGATTAAAAAAGAATTGGGTAGTAGAAGAACCGATAATTGGAACAATCTCTTGGGGCTGAGACAGGCCAAGATACTTCTGGGTGAATATACTGCCATCCTAAAAACAAATGCTGTATCTACTGAGAGCGATAAGTGAAGAAAATGGGATTTAAAGTTATTTCCTTAGCCCTTAAGTATTCAGAGCTGGCTAATTAATATGTTGGATTTTTAATATCTTGAAAACTTATACAACAATTCTGCTTGGCAAAAAGTTAATTCAACTTTCCACGAACCCATTGATGCAAAAATATTAAAATTTAATTTTTGTAGATACGGCATCTGTTTTTAGGACGGCAGTATAACCAGAAAAGATCGGAAGCCTGCATCTGCCTGAGCAAGAACAGGCTACCTTTTGTAACAGGGATCTTTACCGAGCATTGCCGACTAAAAGGACACCTAAGTAAACTAAGAGTAGTAGAGGATAGTTAGTGCAGATTCTGTGAGGAGGAGGACGAAACCTCCATTCACATCCTAACTGAATGTGTAGCTCTCCAGAATCCAAGGGCACTATATCTAGGAGGATATCAAATAGAAGAGGGAGATTTACCGAACTTCAAACCCTACACTTCCTTGAGAAAATAGGATTGGAAGGGTCGTTATAGGCATTGAGACATTTCCTTAGTGCATTAGCGACAGAAGGGGACACAATAGATCTTTTAGGTCGCAATGTATTAACACACCCCATTCCCAACATAACATAATGCATTAGACATTCCCCAAGGCACATTGCTTGGGCCAATATTCTTTATAATTTTTATAAGCGACATTTCAAACACTTGTGAAACATCAGATAAAGTTGTTTTTTATGCGGACGATGCCAATATGAGAAATGTGTCAGTACCCTAGTAGAAAATGGAAATAACATCACACTGAAATTTGAGGGATATTGTGAGGAAAATGGCATTTTGCTAAATTGCGAGAAAATCTTATATATGAGGTTTCTACCTAAAAATAATACTCCTGACAAAGATTTCTGGAAAATCAATAGAAAGTACTCAATCAATAAAATTTCTAGGTCTAACTCTTGATCCTAAGGTAACGTGGGAACTTCATATCAATAAGCTATGCTCAAAGCTGAGTAGTACCTGCTTTATTCTGAGAAGTCTTAGGGATAAAGTTTCCATTAACATCTTCCGAATATTATATTTCGAACTGGTACAATCTCAGTTACAGTATGGCTTGTTGGTGTGGGATTCCTCCTCACATGCATTCATCATGCAGAAGAAAATTGTAAGATGTATGGATAGATCTCATCCATTAGCAAGCTGCCGAAATCTATTTAGAAAATTCTAACAGTGCATTCTTTATATATTTTACAATTAATACTGTATATCTATGATAACAAGAATCAGTTCACCTTAAACAATGAAATTCACTCATATAATACCCGCCATAATGATGACATTCATGCACCCTTTTCAAGACTGATAGTGAGTCAGAATTCTCCCAATTACATTGGGGTTAAATGTTTCAATAAAATGAAAACGTTTATTGACTTAATCGGCACAACAGCATAAAGAATAAAATTATTAACTTCCTCTACAATAACACATTTTACCATATTGATGAGTTCCTCAATTTTTGAACTATACAATGAAGGTATCATAATCTGTTAACCAGGTCATTTTCTAAATTTTAAATTGTATGTTTCTTTTAATAATATAAGTGTATATAATTGTTTATTATTTTTTAAGATAATTGTTTTTAAAAACAATTAGTTTTGTTTAAACTTGACTAGCCTAATAAGTGGCTTTCACTATGTGAATGTCCTTTTATGGTGAATAAATTGACTTGATTTGATCCTAAAAATCTTATGGGCACTCCAATAATATTACTGATGCTATTAACAAAGAATCATTAATCGCTATAAGTGAAATAACATCAACAATATAATAATAATAATAATAATAATAATAATAATAGTTTATTTTGCATTTACGGTGTACAATAGAATTACATCAATAAAAAAAAAAATAATTACGCAAATACAAAAAGAGAACGTCCAGACAGTTAAAACTGATACAAAGTGGACGCCCTCGGTTATGGTTTTGTTCGCCAGTCGCCAACCCCGGATAGCCCCAAGAGTTAACAAAAGTATTAAAATATTAAAATCGTTTTAAGTACTTATATCCTCTCTACTTGAAGACTATCCGAAGACGGCGGCAAACGTAGAAACTAAACAAGGGTTTTTATACCTATAAGTTACAATGTTTGAATTGTAAGAGATAAAAATAAAAATATATAAAAAATATATATTTCACTCGCTCGACACACACCAGGGGGTCGATTCTCGACTCGTAGGAATCCTTTCCTATAGGAATTTTTGACATTTTTCTACACATCGGAAATTTATGACATTTGTCTACATGTAGGAAAGTGTCACAAATTCCTATAGGAAAAGGTTCCTACAAGTCGAGAATTGACCCCCAGGTCTCAAATTCCAAAATTATATTTTGTTTAAAGGAGGATGAGTACATAAATGCTAAGCGGTTTATAGTCTAATTAATTAATCTCCTATACGACTTTTTAAAGGCTGATAAATTTAATAATTTAATAGTTGCGGGAACTTTATTATATAAATTGTATATTTGAAAAGAAAATGATCGCTCGAAGATGGAAGTGCGATGTAATGGAGGAGAAATCAAGCCACGATGTCTTACATTTAAATTATGTATATCATTTCTGAATGTAATCTTTTGGTAGAGGTATGGGGGAGTTTTAAAAAGGATTATTTTATGGAAGAGAGTTACAGCATGGAGTTTACGTCTGCTTTTCATATCGAGCCACTTTGCACTGGCCAACTTGTGAGATATTCTGTCATACTTTCTAATACCATAAACATACCTCAAACAGATATTTTGGACTTTTTGAATTCGGCGTTCCTCAGTACTATTTAAGCAAGGTCCGTAAACACTATCGCAGTAATTAAAATGACTAAGCACTAGTGAGTCGGTGAGCTGAATCTTAGTTTTTTCAGGAAAAATATGTCGATTAGGATATAACATTTTAAGGTTAGAATAGGCTCTTTTTAAACACTTGTTCACTTGCGATTTAAAATTTAATTCAGTATCTAGATCTAGTCCCAAATTTTTTACGGTTCTCGAATACGAAATATCGTTACCAGCTAGAGAAATATTGATTCTCTCCTCCATCTGACGACGGTACTTTCCAAAGAGCACGATTGATTTAGAAGGATTAATGGTTAGTTCGTGTCTAGTTGATTCAGATGCTAGTAAATTAAGATCATAATTTATTAATTCTTGTGCTCCTTCAAAATCAAAGTGGTCAAAAGAATACATCAATTGTGTATCGTCGGCATACAAAAATGGCTTGCAGTGTTCTAGACAACTGGTAATATTAGCCGAATAAAGAGAAAAGAGGATAGGACCCAAAATGGAACCTTGTGGCACTCCTCGAGAAATTATTTTAGTATTGGATGAGCCAGTATTAGTTTCTACGTACTGCCGTCTATTTTGAAGATAATTTTTGAGAAGATCAATAGCTTTTGGTGAAAACCCACAAAAGTGTAAAACACTTAACAAGATCTCATGATTGATGGTGTCAAAAGCTTTTGAATAGTCCAGGAGGATGAGTGCAGAAGTTGTACCATTGTCAATATTCTTTAATAAGTTATCTGTGATGTCTAGAAGTGCTGTAGTACAACTATGATCTTTTCTGAAACCCGATTGAGTTGCTGGCAATAATGCATACTTATTAATGTGTATAGTAATTTGATACTTCATAATTTTTTCCAGAACCTTAGAAAGGACTGGCAAAATAGAAATGGGCCTTAAATCGTTCATATTGGTTACGTCTTTTTTCTTTGGTAGAGGAAATACTTTTGAGAGTTTCCAAGTATCTGGAAATATAGATTGTAACAGACAACAATTTATAATATGAGCTACTATGGGTAAAATAAAGGAACAGCAATGTAATAACATCTCAATATTAATTTGATCAGCACCTGATGCACTAGACTTAATTTCTAGAAGATATTTATATATAACTGTTTGATTGACGGGAGAAAAAGAGAAGAGATATGGAAAATTGTTTTTATGATTGGTATTATAAAAGTTTATTAAGTTTTGATCTGGAGGGTTATTTGTTGATGATATGTTTAAAAAATGATTATTAATTTCATTCGGATTGTCGGCTATATCTGAAGGCAAACATTTGTGTGACGTTCTACCACAAACATTTATTTCTCTTAATTTAAACCAGACGAGCTTAGAATTATGTTTGTAATTATTAATATAGAACTCCACATAAGCTTTTTTTTCAGTTTTAATTGCGTTATTAGTTAAATTTCTAACTGTTTTATAATACTCCCAATGGTGTAGTAATTGTGTTTTCTTATATTTGTGAAGAGCTTTATCACGCAATGACATCATGATTTTTAAATTATCTGTAAGCCAGCCAGGTTTCCGTTTCTTTGTATTAATAGATTTTACTGGTGCTATATTAAACAATGGAGTTCCATAAGGTCTCTATTGAGACCAGTTTTAACTATTAATATTGCGTAAATTTAAATCTAATTTCTTCTGAGATACGAGCATATTGGAGTGCTAGAACTTTCGCCGACTATTTAGATTATTAAATTATTCTCTACCTGCATAATTTCTGGTCAGAGCCTTGCCACAAAGAAACGTTTCCGGTGTTCGTCAGCGCCGCCACCTTCAGTTCAGTGTTTGTTTCTTTAGCTACTTCCCTATCTAGCAAAGAGGAGCTCAGGTTGCCTCCGATTAGACTTATTTGTACTATGTTTAGTTGCCTGAAATAAGAACCGACTTTGTACAGCGGATACGCAACATCTACGGATGCTTTTACCTCGAAGCTATCTTCCTACAAAGATACTCATGCAAAACGTAAATATCCCCATCGCTGGTACAAACTGCAATCGCTCCATTACTACTAGCGACATCTTTGATAACGGCGTTACCCCCGCTACTAACAAACATTTCCATATTAACGCTCTTGGGACCAGTTATGAATTGGTTCTTTAATTTATCGCTGATTTTGATTCCCAATTGCCCTGCATTTAAACCCCAAGTGTACAATGCGTTAGGTCCCCATGCCACGGAATGGTATTGGCTGGCGCAAACGCCCTGTATCTCCTTCGATATTTGCTTGACGGGTTTCGGGATGAGCGACTGGTCTGGAGCCGGCACCTGGCCTAATACTTGGTACTTATTCAAACCGCAAGTGTATATCTGAAAGGATAACGTTGTTGTGTTCTGTGATTCTGATTCTAATGACATTAAACTTTTAATGAGAGAAAAAACCGTTATTTTTATTTATTTCATTACAAAATGTAATGTTATATAAGTCATATTTCTTTGATTTGTATATTTGGACAGTAAATGTCAACTTGTATTGCTACTGTCAGCTATCAGAGTATGACAACTGACAATTGATTGGAAATTTCAAGCAGCTATTTTTTTATAGAAATTAAACATATTTACATTTCCATCAGAGCACAAAAAAACGCTGTGATCTCTAGATATACTGGCTTGAATGCACGTAATGACCTCCCCTTTTTGTGGGCCATTAAATGTGACGGGTTGAGGAGAAATCGCCGATTGTTCGTCACCCAGGCCCAGGCGTCCTCCCTGCCCGTGTCCGCAAGTGAAGGATTTGCCTAAAATTTAAATAAAACTGCAGATGAACTACATGGACACGCTACTTCACAAATTCACCGCGAGATGGCGTCACCTGTCTCTAGATACTCAAAAACGAAGAAGAGAAATCTAAGAAGTGACGTAGGACCTGGGAAGATATTGAAGAAGTCTCTTTAGGCTCGAAGAAGAATAACAGTGCTTAAAACATTGAGGAGTAAAACGATATTTGCCAAAAGTGCATTAGCGCCCTTTTCTTTCTTCAGAGGCTCCTTCATATCGAACAAAAATTAATAGATCGTAGATTAGCGATTCTCTACACTAGCAGGTGCGACATCTTGCGGCTAATTTTTGAAGTAGCGAATCTGTATTTCATCTATTCAACACGAATTCCAAAAATGTAAATTTGCAATTTTTTATTACCTGAAATCGTAATCAAAACGCTGTGAAACTGCGAAATGCATATTTGCTTGACGTACTCGCCCGGGTACTTTTTGTGGAACGAATCTAAAAGATCTGGGCTGTGTTTCGATTGTTGGGGGCCCAATAAATTGTTGTTATTAGAACCCCACGAGTACAATTCTCCGCCGTGTATACCCGCCTCTGGTTTTAAACCGTCTTTCATTGAATGTTCTAAAGGCGTAAGGTAATCTAGATCCGTATCGCTTAGATTGGCACCTAAAAAAATATTTGCTTTGGTCAATTTCTGGATAATTTAAGGTTATGATTGTATAACACTGTATAACCATGGAACATTACAGATAGGTGTTTCAACTAAATTTTGTTAGCAACATCTACTCCCCCCGAGGGGGAAAATACTTCTTCCGTAATTGGCTTATTTAATCAGCGTTGCCAAGTTTGACAGCGCCAGTTCTGACACTATCTGACACATGTCAATTTCTCATTTGTATTTTACAAAAAATATTATTAATTATAACATTGTAAAGGTTGTAAATGTATATTTAAGATTTTTTATCTCTAATAATATGGTGAAAACATGCTTTATGTGTAAAAGGCCTGTTGAAAATGCTTCTTCAAGATAATATCATAAGTAAGTACAGACACAACCTAATTATCAGAGGCGGTGCATTAGGCAATCGCCTTTAATTTGCAATTAAACTTTCTTATCGAAAAATTAAAATTAAGAGCAAGTAAACTCCAGCTAAGTTCGTCTTCATCCGTCTCATTATGATATAGTAAAGGTTAATTACTTATTATTATTATTTTAATATCACATCTTTGTAAAGTTTATTGTTATTTTTTTTTAGGTTTCCTTTTCTTGATATGACAAAAAAATACATGGTTCCAAAATATAGGAATTCAACAAGTAACCACCTGAATTACTTTTTAAGCTAATGAACATTTTTATTACAGACCTCAGGGGAGGAAAATATTAAATAAAAATGCAATTTCGACGAAAGAAGTATAATAATTAATCCTGTCACTACTTCTACACTATATTCATCTGCTACTAAAATACTAAAACAGCAAGTGTTGCAGTTCAAAAAACCTAATAACCCGACACTGGCTAGTTGTCGAGAGTATCGTCAGCTAAGCATTTAAATTTAATTTTTTGTGTTGCATAATCTGCACCTCTCACGTTTCGTCAATGGTCATCACTTCTCATCCAGCATTCCATAAATATACTTTTCGTATCGATTTTAATAACATTTAATTTAAATACAATATTCATTTAATATTAAATAAAAATACAGACAGTTGTCATTCCATCAAAGCAGTTTTTATATATAATAAAAATAAGTGACTAGTTTTGTTCAACAATGAAGGGTTTTTAATTCCAAACCACCCCGCACCTCACACAGTTTGAACCGTATCCAGTAATAAGAGAGTTCAAACAGCAAGTAAGTAGAGAAACTTAAGTTTCTTTCAAAAAGAATGTTTAAGGAAAAAGGCATAGCCATTTTTTTGTTGACACTTTTTTTTAACTAATCTAAAAGACTAATTTTGTGTATTGTTTAAATTTTCATTTTTTGTACTTAATTTGTTTTAGGTTTAAACAAAATGAATTTCTAAGATATGCATGGAATATCCCAAAAGAGCTAAGGAAGGTTTTAAAATTCTTAAGAAAACTATTCAGAGCCAAAAACATAAAATAGTCTTTCTGTCCAAAATATAAATAGGTATAAATATTTAGATATTATGAGTGATTTTTATTCTATAAATAGAGCATAATTTGCTTCTAAATCACTACCTAATGAACTATATTATATAGTACAAAACTAAACAAGAATATCACAGTATTCATGTTTTTTTTTTAATTTCCTTAAAAAACGTCCCAAAAAAATGTGAATATTTATTATTGGAGTTTACATCGTTATGCTAAAACAATACTAGAGCAACTTAAATACTGTGGATTTTGACTATTTTGAGTTATGCAGATCATTATGATCTAAAAAAATGTTTGTCTGGTGCTATAGTCAGGTATAAAAACATTCATTTATTTAAACATAGTTGCAATATACATTTTATTTAGTTTTTAAGTTAAAACCTATTAGGACATCCTAAAATGACTTTTTTCGTTTGATGTGAGATTAGTTATCCTACATTTTTGTTGGTAAAATAGGATATATTAAGATGTCTTACTGTTTTCTCTGATTATCAAAAAAGTTAGAACAATATACAAAGACTGTTATAACAAAAAAGAGATATACCTTTACTTAAACACACAATTAGTCAGTTCAATTGTACGATAATTTAAAGCAGAAATCCAGAAAACTTTAAAAACGTGTTTAAATGTGTTTTTACTATAAGGCCATAATTATTAAAAAAACATATTGATGATAGGTTTTTATAATATATATTATACAAATCACAACGAACTACACAAAATGACATTATTAATAATTTAGCAATAAAAAAGTTAAGTACAATGATTACATTAAAAGTTGAGTTTTTTTAATTACTTTTTTTAAATTATCTCAGTACCTACCAGTATTTTTCTAGCACAATGATATTATATGAATGTGCATTGTGTGATTCTTATATTTTAGGAATAAAATGATATATTTTTTGCAGGTTTCTGTTAACAACGATTCCAAGAACTTTTGAAAATATTATTAAAACGGCCTTTGCAAATATAATTCACAATTAAGAGCATTTTGATCTAACATTAAATTTTTATTCTCCATAATGTTACAGCTTCTTAAGAAGAAAGTTTAACAAGACTTACCAGACCCAAAATATCAAAATTTTACCAATCAATTGATGGTTCTACTGGTTTCCATAGGAAAATTCTCCTCGAAACTACTAAAAGAAAAGTGGCAGAGGCAACCGAAGAAGGCAAAAAGTCTTTTGCAAAACAAAAACTAGAAATTTGTTTAAGAATCTAATTATTATTTGAAGTTTTACCATTAATAATTTTTGATAACGATTTAAGATTATGAAGTTCTATTATGTATTTTACTCTTTGATAACCTATGTTTAAATTTTTATTAGGACCAAAATAAATTATAATTTTCATTTCAACTACAAAAACCCTCATAATATTAAAAAGGGGAAAAACGTTAGATTAGTTATGTTCAGGAATAAACTCTTTAAACATTTATCTACTTAAAATGTGTTACTTTTAGAAGGTATGTTATTAACTTTCTATTTGTACTTGTATTAATTTATTTCATTTTATTATCTGTTGTATTTTCAAATTGATTTTGATATTCACATATATGTTTTTTTCATTGAAACAAACGTTTACTAGCTTATTAAATATAATGAATTCATGTTGTTTTATTATATGCTTGCATGAATGATTACTTTTATTTTCTTTTAAAAATGAATTTCGAAGATAAAGCCGAAACGGTGAGTGAGAATAAAAAATTAGACGAAAGTGACGAAATTTACTGGAGCTTTCATCTACACTCTCCTTTTTCTAGCCATCTCTGAGCCAGCAAGATTCGTCATCCCTCCATCCTTACATTCTCCAGATTTACAGAGAAAACGCCGTCCTCTTTAACATATCCATACCTTTTTTGACGGGGACTATACCACTACTTTACATTATCACTTTATCACAGCTTTATTTTTTATTCCGAGCAATTTAAATGTATTTGTAATTGTTCATTCTCACCTCTTCTCTTGTAGATTCCGTACTCAGTTTTTTTATTTTTAGTTACGTTTGCACTGCTCTTTTATTTTCACAGCTTTAATTCTATAATGCTGTAACGCTACAATATGGATCCATTTTTGTGGTTTATACTATTTAATATTATTCGTAAGTGACCAAACCTATTATAATAATTATACAGTATGGTTTAAATGAAAGGAATAAATTCATTATAATGGAAGAAGTTGGTTTTTCGAAAAAATGCTCGGACAGGTCAATTTTGTTTACTCAAAGCGCAATTTTTTAAATAGAATTCAATTTTACCCCACTTCACATTTTTGGACAGTGACGTCATTGACAATTTTTTTAAATAGTAACCCCAATTTCTTTTTCTTGAAACATAATATTTGAAATATCTGACATAACAATTTTTTTTTGAATAAAAGTCATTTAAAGATCAGATACATAAATTTTATTTTATTTTGAAACACAATAAATGAATAAAAGATTATTTGTAATTAAGTGCTTCATCTAACAAAAAAATAATAATAATAAAAAGAATTTAATGACAATTTCACAAATTCTTTATTTTTATTATTATTATTATTATTATTAATAATTATTTTGTTAGATTAAGCACTTAATTACAAATAATTATCTATAAATAATAAAAAATTAATAAAAATTAATAAAAATTAATAAAAATTAATAAAAACTAATAAAAATTAATAAAAATTAAAAAAAAATATTAAAAATTATTAAAAATTAATAAAAATAATTAAAAATTAATAAAAATTATTAAAAATTAATAAAAATTAATAAAAATTAATAAAAATTAATAAAAATTAATAAAAATTAATGAAAATTAATGAAAATTAATTAAAATTAATTAAAATTAATTAAAATTAATTAAAAATAAAAAAAAACAATAAAAATTATTGAAAAATTTTAAAAATTAATAAAAGTTAATAAAAATTAATAAAAATTAATAAAAATTAATAAAAATTAATAAAAATTAATAAAAATTATTAAAAATTAATAAAAATTAATAAAAATTAATAAAAATTAATAAAAATTAATAAAAATTATTAAAGATTAATAAAATTAATAAAAAATAATAAAAATTAATAAAAATTAATAATAATGAATAAAAATTAATAAAAATTAATAAAAATTAATAAAAATTAATAAAAATTAATAAAAATTAATAATAATGAATAAAAATTAATAAAAATTAATAAAAATTATTAAAAATTAATAAAAATTAATAAAAATTAATAAAAATTAATAAAAATTAATAAAAATTAATTAAAATTAATAAAAATTAATAAAAATTAAATTAATAAAAATACTTAAAATAATAAAAATTAATAATCATTCATTTTTTTAAATTATAAACACGACACAACGCGTGCAAAGCCGCGGGCAAAAGCTAGTTCAATATAAAGTGAATCAAAAGAGCCTGACGCGGCCTTACACGATACTGATGCTGTCAACTGACAACACAAAATTATGCCTAACACTGCGTCAGTCTTATGTGACTGACATATCAAAATAAATCACCAAAAAATTAGTATGCCGGCAGTCAGAGTGTTAATTTATTTAGTTTTTTAATTCACACATAAATGTTCTTTAAAATTGATTAAATATTCTTCATTATGACATAGTGTGAACCGAATACAGCTGTAGGAAGGGGTATAACGAGTTAAACATATATGTAGGTACATATTTTTTGATAACCATTCAAGCCATTCATGTATCAGTGGACTTGTAGATGCATTTAAAAATTTAACATAAAAATATTCTTTTTATAAAACCCTTTGTAGGTTGAAAAATTGTAAATCAGCAGATACTAACTTTAGTTAGGAGTAGGCATTTGAGATTATTTTATAAAATTATTTTAAAGACTGAAATTTGTAAACCAGTACAAAAATCATTTTCAATATCGAATATTGGACCTTTTCTTATTTGTTCGCCTGGAGGGAATTAAAGAAATTGTAGAAAAAACTAGTTGTTTTGATTTAGACTTTGTTTTTTTAGTTTCTTTAACATCAAAATTAAATGGCGTCCACTATTAAGTTTTCAGAACCCATGAACCCTGTTTCCAGACTATAGAACTGCTGTGTTCTTGTAACCATTCGTTTCCCTATGCATACCATTTCAAAAAGGGAACAAAAAGTGTTACAATCAAGACAATAGCATTAGTTTTTTCAGACGGAATTTGCACCCGATAATTTTCATAACAAAAAAACTTTAATTAACAAATCAGAAGGCAAGGGCGATTGCCTGTGTGTTTGACATTGCCCGAGTCTTCAGATAACATGTGTGTTTGTTTATCAATAAATATTAATACTAATAGCTACTTTTTCTAATTTCTTCTAATGAAAATCTACAAATTATAAAAGATATGGATGTCACTACTGATAGATATATTATCACTAACATTTTGCGACACTTAAGGTTTTATTAGAAGGTATAGGATATTTATAAGGGATTTTTAAGGAATTTTAAGTTTTATTGCAGTTTTTCTAGTTTTATAACAAAACCATGAATGTTACAAGTTTTGGAAAGAATATTTAAATAAATATCTAGAATTAAGTGTAATTTTTTGAACTGCATCTATGACTTATCACTTTTATAGTATTTAATAGTTAGCAGGACAAATGAAATTGTCTTATTTCAATCACTACACATTTTACTATAAGTTGACAAAGTTTTACTAAAATCCCTCCAATAAAGAATAAGTACTTTATAAAATTGTAAACCTCAGATTAATTAGACCATGTAAAATTGTTAATGTGAATGTTCTAGATTTTATATATATGCTCTCTGTTCATATTTTTTTTTACTAAGTGCAGTTTATTTTATTTTAAAACTTACTATTATATAAAATGATGTACAATACTGCTGATCTTGAGGATGCATTCTTAAATGAGCTAAATAAAACAAAATAATACATATAAAATACACCGAAATGGCAGCCTTTCTTGAAGATTTTTCAGAATTATGCTCAATTCAGTCATTTGTTTTGTTTCAAAGTTGAAACACCTATAATAAATTGTTATTCATCCTATGTACAACACAAGAAAAACTTACCTAATTTAATCAATTCCACTGCTATATCCAATTTCCCATAAAATATACTCCTGTGCAAGGCTGTATACCCAGATTCCCTATCTTTAATGTTAATATCTGCATGTCTGTTGCGAACCAGCCATCTGACTAGGTTTAATCGTCCACAAGAGGCTGCAACATGTAGAGCAGTTCTACCAGAAGAATCCAAAACAGTTTCGCAACGACTACATGTGTAGTTCAAGAACGAACACAAATTTGTGTCTGAAATACCTCGTTTCGATATAGCATCTGTTATAATGTCACCATGTATTGTTGATTTACACTGATTCGTGCATTCTCTGTCAAAGGTGCTGCTGTTCATAACTGCAATGAGAAATTCCCTTAATAAGAATTAAGAAAATTCAATTTTAACTAAGAAAAGTTGCTAAGTTCACTAAATAGTAATAATAAATTTATTTATTCTTTTTTACACAATATAATTTTAATAGGTAGCTAGATAGGTGTAAATAAATGAAAAAAAAACTGATATACAATACCTAATTAATAATAATAATAATATTAATAATAATAATAGTTACTAAAAGTATAAAGCTTCAAAAGTTTGAGTGTTAATACATTATACAATAAATTAAAATAGTAGTTGTTATAATTATTATAAAGCTCATAAAGTGGAAGATTTTAATGCAACATATATACAAATATAAAATACTGGATCTACAAATTTTTAAATACTAAATAAAAATAATATTTAAGATTTGTTTACCTGAATATATCCCAATAATTTAGGAGTTTTTGAATAATTTGTAATTAATTTTAATATTTAACTGCGATATATCAGAAAACAATTTTTTCAAATCCCTGAAATAATTTAAAAATGATGAAATATTATTCAATTTTTGAATCTAATTCTAAAAAAATTAAATAACCTCCAGACCAGCTGGCTAACAACAGCGACACAAGCTGTCAGTGTCCAGTGTCAGCATCAGCTGTATCGCTGTGCCAGCTAATCCGAAATATCTATCCAACCAAGGAACGGAACCATAATTAATTTAATATTGAATGTTCATAATATACTGTAAAAAACTCATTAACAACTGTAAATTCATTAATTCAAATCTAGAGTTACTTAAACAGAAATAAACTTAAGAAGAATTCCAAATCATATCGAATTATTTAAAATTACTATATTATTCCTGGCATTAGTTCGGTAATATAAGCACTACCTAATTATTATTTAGTTGCCAAGTGATTCTCAGAATACAACCTACTGCACCCTGCTGTTATGAGTGTTGCATACGTAATAGGTCTTAGGCTCAAATGAATAAAGTAAACTCTTTTAGAACAGGGTTTGTTTAGTCGGAACAAATGATGTCTAAGGTCGGAACACTAACAAACCGAAGGATAGGCGAGGTGAGAGGGAGGTTGTTTACATTACATAGGCGTATCATAAATTTATTTTAATATGATAGGAATATTATTGAAATTTAATATTTTTTAATTTGGGTATTTTCATTATTATAAAATGTATATATTTGTTAGTTTAAAATATACAAAAATAACCTTTTTAAGTCTTTATTTAAATATAATACAAATTTTTTATTAATGACCGACAATTGTTAAATTATCTTTGAATATTTGTAAGTATCGCAGATCTATGCAAATTTATGAATTTTACAACAAAAATCTCGCAGATGATTTAAAGATTTTTAGTAGAAACAATGGCAATAACTCCGCATTAGTCTGACCTAAATAAGTTTGTTACCCAGTCTAAAAATAATGCTCTTTCTATAAATGTTTGTGCAACCATGCATTTTACATGATCCTCTAATCCAGTGGTCGCCAACCTGTCGATCGCGAGCTACCGGTAGCTCGCGGAGGCAATTCTGGTAGCTCTCACAACGATTTTAATTTAAAAAATACAAACTGCAAAAATCAGAGAAGCTTCCGAAAATTCAACAAAAAATCTAATTGTCATAATATTAAACATAAACAGCGGCAACGTTGCGGTGAGCGATCTGCCACTGACGCCATCAAGCTAGAATCGGCTAGAACCGACCAGCCGGACCAGCGCGTTAGTGTTCGAGAACGATCAGGATTACTTTAAAATAAGCACGGCGCGGCGACATTGCGCTTAGTTTAAAACTGAACGCGTAACCAACGTCCAGCGGTTGGGTTAGTAGAGAACAACAAAAAATAATATGGCAAGCAGTTGTAAGAAGGTAAAGACATACCACTTTCATTCGGAATTGGAAGAACAATACTTTTTTACAGAAGTTAAAGATAAAAATGTGTGTTTGTTATGTAATACTTCGGTCTCCGTTGCTAAAAAAGGAAATATTGAGAGACATCATAAAACTGTACATTCTAATTTTGAAAAATCATTCCCACTACATTCTGCCGCCAGAAAGGAGAAACTGAAACAGTTAAAAAAGCAGTTAATTAGACAACAATTAATATTTTTAAGAACAGTCAACAAAAATAAGGCTGCAACTGAAGCATCGTACCGTGTGTCCCAGATAATTGCACAAAAAAAGAAACCTTATGAAGACGGGGAAATGATAAAACAGGCGTTTTTAGAAGCTGCTGATTCGTTATTTGCCAACTTTAGAAATAAAGACGAGATAGTTTCAGCTATAAAATCTACGCAACTTTCTGCTAATACAGTGATGAGACGTATAGAAGTAATGAGCAATGATATTTTTTTACAGTTAAGAACTGACATAGATAACTGTTTATTTTTCACTTCAACTGGATGAATCAACAGATGTCGTTAACACTGCCCAGATGGCCGTGTTCGTCAGGATGGTTTTTAGTGATTTTACGATTAAAGAAGATCTTTTGAAGTTTATTCCACTGAAAGGATACACTACAGGACAGGTTTTCTCATTTAAAAAATATTATTTCTTCCGAGAAAATTCCAATATCGAAAATGGTAGGATTGACAACCGATGGCGCTCCAGCTATGGTGGGTTGTGATAAGGGTCTGGTGGCGTTATGTCGTAAAGATGAAACTTTTCCCCAATTTCTCTGTTACCACTGCATTATCCATCAGCAAGCATTATGTGGAAATTTCCTGAAACTAAACAACGTTATGAAACTGGTGGTAAAAATTGTGAACAAGATTAGAGCTCAAGCGTTACAAAGAAGATTATTCAAAACCTTGGCCGATGAAGTTGACTGTCAATACGGGGACCTACTCCTTCACTCTGAAGTCCGATGGTTAAGTAGAGGACGGGTACTGAAACGTTTTAATGATGTCCTATCAGGCATAGTTCAATTTTTCAAACAACGCGATGAACCGACTCCGAAACTAGAAAATTCAATCTGGCTTAGAGATTTTGGTTTTTTCGTGGACATTACAGAGATATATTAAACGAACTTAATTTGCAGCTTCAGGGGAGAGACAAAAAACTAGCGGAAATGATTTCTGATATAAAAGCATTTATCAAAAAGCTGGAGTTTTGGGAACAAAACCTAATTAACAGTAATGCCAAGCATTTTCCTATTCTTTCAGAAAAAATATCTCAAAATCCATTAGAACCCTATGACAGCAAATATCATGTAGAAATAGTTTCTACCCTGAAGAATAACTTCTAAAATCGTTTGAAGGATTTCAACGAAATGGCTTTAGTAGCGCAGTTTGTTGTTTCACCCTTTATGGAAATTGATATCCAACAGTTTGCAACTTTATGATATAGGTAATTTTGGTTCAATCTACTTATTTTAATCTCACCAACATACATAGTAGCACTATGTACACCGAATTTTGGGACACCCTGTATTATTTTGAAATTAATGTTTTTTGTATACATCTAAAATGTTTCTGCATTCTTTAGATTTACGTAAAATGTACGTCTCTGGTATATTTACTTGAACATCTTTTAATGTCTCTCTCTATGTTTCATTTATTGTTTCTTCTCTTTTGATTTTAATTTAATTTAATTTAGATACAAAAAGATTAATTTATTTTAATTATAAGTTGGTATTTGGACGTTTTTTAATCTTCTGGCCCACCGTGCGATGCCGACGTCGCTTCGCCGAGAGAAGAGACCGAGCATCGAGCGCAACACAGCCACCCAGGATTTCCCAATATAACCCGCGTAGCCAGAAAACACACTCCCGACCCGTCAACAGCTGATCCGGCGGATCCCGGCGACCGACGCCAGTACAAGCGTCGCGGCGGTACGGGACGCACACTCTCGACGACATCCTATTCTTTTCTATCCCTTCCCGATCGGAACACGTGGACTAGCGACGACGACAAACGCCACAAGAACTTTCTGCGAACTTTTTTTCTTTCGATTGGTTCGGTACTTTTTTCACTTCTGGGTATCCGATGTGATAAAATTGAATAAAATTGTAATTGAATTGGAGTTTATGAAGCGAGACTCGTTGTGTTTTGGTATTTTTTAATATTTTGCGTGTTTGCCAAAAGGATTGCTGGTGAGTGTACATTACACTATTATACTTGTAATAGCTTTTTTTAATAGCCGGATTACTTAAAATTTATTTTAAAATCTTTCAAGACGTCGTTCGATAAATAATTTTGTGTACGAAAAAAGATAATTTGATTTGGGTTTTTGAACAGTCAAATGTTTTTAAACTTCATAGGAAACTTTACTACTTATAAAGTATTTTAGTTAAAGTTCAGATCACTGAAGGCTGAAGAAATAATGATTTAACTTGTTATTATTAATATACTTTTATTTTCTTACTAACTCCATCTCTGTGTGTGTATTGTAGGAAGAGTAAAATAGAAAAATAATTGGGTGTTGGTTGGTGAAGAGGTTGGATTAGAAACGAGTCCATTGACCACATATTTTTGGAGGGTTATATCTATTTTAACCCTACAGCGGTATCGTACGTAAAATTTACGTGTGGTTTGTAGCAAAAGGGCCCTCTCCACTAATTCTTAAGTCGCGATCTCGAGCTTTCAGCAGTGCCTCAGAAAATATCCACTTGTGAAGATTTCTAGGTATTAGAGTTGCAACTATTTAGCAAAAGAAGATGTGGCTTGATTTTGTAAAGTATACACGTAAAAAATACGCATCGATACCAATAAGCAGTTATTTGTTGTACGTTTATCAGACGTGTCGCCAAGCTTAAAATTTTAGGCTTCGCTTATTTCTTAACGACTGTCACTGCAAATGGCCCTATGTGTCTTTTACAATATGATAAACATCTTGCATCAATTTATACATAATTTAGTCACACAATATTGAAGGATTAGGTGGTAAAAATTTAACACGTTTTGAGTACTTCACAAAAGTCTTACTAAACCATGGCAATCACAACGTCAACAAATAGGATACCTAAATACAGTAAGTGCAATAGATATTTAAGAAACTTTTTTACCCAGTAAATATTTCAAAGGGGAGGGGATCAAAAAGGGACCTTTGCCACCTTTGTCCTACATTAAAGGAAAGAATGGCAACTACGTACTGCGTAAAATGTACCAAAACAGTATGTGGGGAATACCAAATAAAAATATGCACGTGTTTCAATAAAATAAAATGAAAAAATGTTCTCTTTATTTTTAAATTCATTTACTGTAATTTTTTAATTTTAAAATATTGTTTTGTTATTAAAATATGTTAAAAACACTATTTTATGTTTCGATAAAAAAAAATGAAACATGAAACAGGTAATTTCACAAAGTTTACATGTAAAAATTTGCGAATGCGTAAATTTTACGTGTCCATACCAACAAGCGGTAGAAATTAAACGATACCGTTCTAGGGTTAAATTATGTATCCAACTGTATAGGAAAAACACAATATTTATTTTTATTTATTGGTAAGAGGTAGTAAATGAGCATTATGAACTGGAAACTATACATTTATTTTCCCTAATTCTTCATGCAAGGTTTTATTCTCTTCTCTTTTTTTATAATAAAAGAATATGTGATTTATGTCACATATATAGTAGAATCGTAATTGACACGGAGTAATAAATCTGTCAGATCAGGTGTGGCTGCCTTTATTATTATTTACTGGATACATAAAATCATCATTTAAAAATATATTTTTTTAAATATGTATTTTGAGTATTATTTCGATATGTAGGTACTTTACAAAATGTTTTTTGAGTTATTTACAATTGTCATGTAAATTGTAGAGTTATCTGTTTGAGTAAATTAATAACAAGGTACATAACAAATATTTTTCAAGACCTATAAATTTAACTATTCGGTATACCTACATTAGATTATTAAAATCGTTATTCATCATTGACTTTTTGGAAATATTTGATGTCATGGTAAAAGTTAATGACAAGTAGGGAGAAAGGTTTCAGCATAGATTATAGAAAGTAATGTGAGGGTTCAAAAATCTATAAATGTGGCTATAATTGTATAAAAAATGTAAATGTGATAAATTCTTAAATTATAGAAATTTATAATCTAAGGCTATGGAAAAATCAAAATGATAACAAGGGGTGAGATTATAAAATGGTTACCTACCTAGGATTTGATCAGTTCCCAATATTACCCTGTTTGATTAGCCTTCTATATTATCTATTACACTAAAAAGTTGTGGTTATTTTCGGTTAATAGTGACCAAAAACGCCCCTATTGGGGCTAAGCCGTTGTTCGCTCTCTAGACCCATATTTTGGGAGGATCAATCCCATTCTGTCAGATAATACTCTCTACAATATCCCTCCATTTTTCCCTATCCTGTACCATTGGTACTGTCCTATCACCTTTTTTGTTGTTTGCGCTAGCAGTCTTTGTATTATTTGACATATTTGTTGGTCACCTTTTTTATAAACTGTTTTTACCTCTCCTATTTCCCACTTTCTCGGAATTTTTTCCTTTTTCCATATTTTCTGAATTAGAGATAATAGTCTTTCTTTCAATTCGTTGCTTCTATATTTAATGAGTTCAATGTTATTTCCATCTTTTCCTGGTGATTTTCAATTTGTATTATTCCCAATGAGCTTTTCTATCTCTTTTCTTGCTGGGTTAGCAATTATGTTCTTTTCTTCTATTTCCTCTTCCTCTATAATCTCAGATTCTTCCATCTCCGGATCGATTAAAAGATCTTTAAAGTAATCTATCCACACCTGCTTGTATTTTACATTTTCATCTTCCAGTATTAGTATATTTTGTTCTGTTCTTTAATTTTCTTGTTTACTTCTTTCTTGTTCAGTTATTTTTTATTTTATTGTCTATCCACATTCTTTTACTTCTTTTTATCAGTTTTTTGGTTTGTTTTCTTAGTTCTTCATAGGCCATTTTATCTTCTATTCTATTTGTTCTCAGCCACTTGATTCTTGCTTGTACATTTTTCATTGTACCATTCTTTTCTTACTTTTTCTGTGCAACCCCAATGTTTTCTTCTGCTGCTACTTCTATGCTTTCTCTAATGACTTTCAATTCTGCTTCTATTTCATTTTCTTCACGTTTATTGCTTAATATTGATTTTACTTTCTCTGCATATTTAGTTTTTACTTTTTTTAGTTGACCTACATCCCATTTGTGTTGCATTGTGTTAAGTTTTTTAGTTCTTTTCACTTTTTTTTAGGGTAGCAGTGACCATGTAAAACATGCTCCTCTAAATGTCCTTATTGTCTTTTATTGTCTAATATTTTCTTTTTGTGCTGAGTACGTGATAAATTTGATTGTATATTTTTTCATTTGGTGATATCCAAGTCACTTTATGCATTTTGGGATGCTTAAATTTTTCGTCGGCTGAATGCAAAAACTAGGTAACTTTTTTTTTGTTGTTTCGAGAAAATCAATAAAGTATTATTGGTAACATATTAGAATATGTCTGGAGAAAGCTTATTTAAAAAAAATAAAGCTATTTTTTGCATTCAGCCGACGTTATGATCCTATTTATTTGAGCTGCATAACCTCTGTCTGTTGTCGTTTGTTTTTTCGTGTATGGTGTATTTACCTGCTACTTGCTTTACATGATCTTCTTCGCCTAATTTTGCATTAAAATCTCCAAGCACTATTATTACATCTTCCTTTGGAATATTTTTTATTTCCTTTTCTACTTTATCGTAGAAAGCCTCTTTCTCCTCTGGTTTGGTTTTTTCCATGGGAGCGTATATATTAAGCAGTGATATATTGAATGGTTTTGCTTACTCGTAGATAGGCTATTCTTTCATTTATTGGGTTAAATTCTATTGTTTTTTCTTGTAAATTGCCTAGCATCATAAATCCCACCCCATACTGTTCTTGGTTTTCGTATCCAGAATAATGCAACGCAAATCCTTTTTTTCAATTGTTCCTTTGCCTTTTCATCTTATTTCCTGTATAGCTGTAACATTTATGCCATATCTATTAAGTTCTTTTCGTATTTCTTGCATTCTTTCAGGTTCTAAAATTGTTCTAACATTTCAGGTACTTATTCTCAATTCACTTCTGCATTTTATTTTTCTTTACTCTAACTTTTTTCTTTCAGCATTCCGCTTTATTTTCATGAGTCTCTGTTTCTTGTCCAGTTCTTTGCCAAGTCGTTTCCTTCATTTTCTATCCTTTGTTTTCCTTTTCTTTCCCTATATTGTCTGCTAGTTTTTAGAAGTGTCCTCATTATTTCCTGTTTTTTTCGTCATCTTGTTTACCATTTCATACTGTTCTGCCTCCTTATCTAGTGCTCATGCGTTGAATGTTCTTCCAGTTTTCCTCTTTCCATTTGTTTTTTGGTAAAAGTGCTGTTGAAAACGTTTCTCTGACATAAATATTCTATTGTATACATCTTGTCATTTATATATAATTTATTGTAATTTATGTTTGCTTTATGTCCATTCTCTCTAGCTTCCTTCATATGCTTTCTTAATATTTTTCGCAGTTTTTGAATTTCTTTCGGATAATCTTCATCTATAAATATGTATGTACCTTTTAGCTTCGAAGTGTCTCTAAATATTTCTCTTTTTTTATGCCAATCCCTAAATTCCACTAACATTGGCCTTACTTTGTTTTCAATTGTATTTCCTATTCTTCTTAATTCAGCTATGTCCTCTTTTTCATTGAGTTCCACTGGGAGTTTCACCATCACTTCTTTTATTTTATTTTTCATAATTAACATATCCTCATTATTAGTTACCTCAATTCCAAAGAGGACTATCTTTTTTCCTCCTAGTTTCCCTTTCTAACTCTATTATTCTTCCTTCTTGTTTACTTTGTGGACATTATATCTGAACTGTTTATCAAGAATACATTTTTTCACAAAATCAATAATAAACAGTTTTCCATATACTTCTAACTTAAGTAGACATACTGTATATAGTTGTATCAAAAGCAATATACCACACATGGTTAAATTCCATTAGTTATCCGTCCACTCTGTATATGAAAAATAAAAGAGGGATTATTTACTATCTGTTTTCAATCTTTGCCAGAATAACAATAGAACTTATAAAAGTTAAAAATTACTGTGAGATCCATTGTCGAATGCATCATTGTCATTTAATCTGCAACCGATACTGCCCTTTCCAGATTGACGAACTAAATCACGACCCAATTTATTTGAAATAAAATCGATGCCTGTAAATATACGAGGTGGTGTTAATAAATACCATATTAAATTCCGCAACATTTGTAAGCCAGCCTTGGTAGAAATCTGGAATGATAATATCGGACCAAGCTTGGTTATCAAAACTGATCATTGTTATGGTAAGGCCATACTTAAATGCCAAAACTGGGCCATGCTTGATTGCCATGACTCGCCTAAACTTCATTTTAAAGGCTGGGCCGTGCGTTATTGCCAGGTCTGTGCCATGTTTGATTACCAGAAATTCGCCATGCTTGGTTGCTAGGATTATATCCAGAAATTATATCCATACCATCAAATTCACTATCACTACTATCGTTAGACACATTATTATTAAAATCATTGTTCAAAGTCTGTAAATTACATAGTTCTGTACCACTATGATAATTAACGTCATCTACACTGCTGTTAGAAGTTTCATTACTTGAACTTGGTACTTTGATACCTAACATTCTTTCTGTATTTAAAACTTTAAAAATTTTGTTTTATTTATCTCACGCCACCTTTTAACTCTAAAGTATGAATCAGACACAACGATATCTATCAAGTAGCAACAAAAAGTATGATTTAAAAGTTAACAATAAAGAAACTCAACTACAAATACGCACATGAAAATAGTTCGATTTTCTCTTCTCTTCTATTCTATTACTACCCACTACTCGTACGCCTCGCTTAGTAATTATGATGAACTAAACAAAATATACTAAACTAAACTTGTTAACTAAACTATATACACTGTAACGCTCACGCTGACAGGTTATGATATGGCAAAATTATGGCAACCCTGTAGGCCTGGTGATTTGACAAGGTCAATGAAATAGATAGTTACATAGATTGATCATCCATATTTTTCAAAATAAACATAAGCTTATGCCTTGATGTAAAAATGTTAGCAGTTATTATTTTTTAAATATCTAAAGGCTGACAATTGGTTTTAAAACACATTTTTGCTAAACCGATTCAAATTAATAAATATTTGCCAGGCAATATGGCAGCACGCAAACGACCAGCTTTGAGCAATCTATATACCTATATATGTATCATTGACCCTATTAATGTCAACATGACAACAGGGTTGCCATATCTAAACTGTCATTACCCACTGGTAGCCATTTGGACAGGTCGTTGGAATGCCTAATTCTAGTTAGAGAGAAATATATTAATATCTCTATCTCTTTGTTTGTATTTGTCAGTTTTACAAAGCTTTTCTCAGACAATTATTCCAGTGTTTAATTTAAATTTGTTCGTGTTGTGGTGTTAAAAGTAATTGTTGTTAATATTATATTCATAACAAAAAAGTCATATTTTGTTTCCACTTCATTAAAAATGCACCTACCTACCTTTTAAAACATTTTATTTTATATTCTACTTGGTCAACATTTTCGCATTTAAAATGACCCAGCGAAATTGTTTTACGGTACGCTACTGCTGAGAATTCTAAAACGAGTGAGAAAGCCTTCATTAGAAAGAGAGATATTGATTAATATTGTATAACTTTATGCAGTGGTGGCCTATCTGCTATTATATTATCTAAGGTTACCACAGCTGAGAATCCCAGTCTTGGCCCAAAGCTGGAAAACCACAGGTAAGGATGAGGCTCGGTTATCCAGTCCTGGGCCAAGGATGGGTAACTAAAGACATGGCCAAAGCTGGGTCTGCCAATTGTGACCCAATTCTGGTTAGTCAATGAATGGCCGAAACTGGGCATTCCAGCCTTGGCCCAGAACTGGTAAATCACAGGTAAAGCCGAGGCTCGGTTACTCAGTCTTGGGGCAAGGATGATCAAACACAGGCATGACCAAAGCTGGATCTCCCAGTTCTGATCCAAGCATGGGTCAATATAGGTACGCTGAAACTAGGTTTCCCAGTACTGGGCCAAGCATGGCCCCTTTATTCAACTCGGGGAACTCCTGTATTGGTAGCTTCTTTGGATATCTCTGGAGTAGGCTCCACTTGAACAATATTGGTAACTTGATTGGTAATGGCTCCATAATTAGGATTGGAATCAGCATCGTTACTTTTCGTGCTTTGTAAGTAACTTAATGGACTTTTAGCTTCCAGCCTGTTTTTGAATTTAAATTTGCTTTTTAACCCCTTTTCTTTTGCACTGAGCACCCGATAATCCTTTACGTCCATTATATATTCTAAAAACAACTAAGAAATGCTTCAAATAAAAAACAGATGCATTTTAGAATATTTTTCGAATGTTTCAAGGCGAGATTTTGTTGGCTTTGTTTACGGTAAATTTAAAAAAAAAACCTTATTACATGTCTGACTTTTTGGTTTTAATGAAAATTGAATCTCTGAAGAAGGTTGAGCAATCCATTGTACAGTGTATTCCAAAAAGTGTGTTTTTTTAGACACATTGCATAATGTGCTCTTCGAGTACGTCATTAACAACAAAGTGTACTCATATATTGTTGTTAGGCACGTCAGAATCCATTATACAGTGTGTTTCAAAAAGTGTTTCATAAAACTTTTTCTTGTTTATAAAACTTTTTGGAACGCACTGTATAATGAACAAATTTTAATAAAATGTTTCATAATTATTCAAATGAATCTTGTTTTAATAATGTTCTTCATAAACTAGTTAATTTTACCATAAGGTTGCCGCTACGGGCGAGGGTCCGGCTTGTTCCCCCCCTAGCGCCGGCCCTGATGGCGATCTTTAAACTCTTTCAGCACTTGTTTACTGTACAGTACACGTACTCCGAATGAACTGGAGTTGGATAAATAAAATACATTTTCTGCCTCTTTTAACCCTTACCTCTACCAAACCGTTTGCGAAATACAACGAAAAATATAAAAACAAAACCAAACCTCAACTATCACTTATGTCCCCTGTTTCTTTTCGCAACGAAATTGCTAAATTCGTCCCTAGAAAATTCCCAAAACGAAAAAATCGTATATCCAATCTCTGAAAGTCGTTCTGTTGTGTGTGGCGCATAAAAAAGTTATAGAAAAATAAATAGACGGAGCTTTGCGTTGTGTGAACGTCGACCGCAATTTGGTAAACCGTTCTCGTCCTTTGGAGATGGATAAAACGTGGAGGAGATACTTAAAGACAATGGAAGTGTTAATGGGGTGGAAAACTGGTTCTTGCTAATTCTCCCTGCGATAATGCGGGATGAAATGATATGGTTATTGTGTTAAATACAATGAACGTTTATATAACAATTAATTATAAAGATATCTTATAGATCCATTACTGAAAATTATAACAAAAGCTATGAAAAGATGTTTTTTTCGGGAATATTTTTTTTAAATTATGAAAATCATTGATTAACCGGGATTCAAACTCACCTATTCGGATATTCAACTGTCAAATAACTAGCAACCTTTTGCAGTATTTAGTAAATAACAAATCCCAAATTAATAATTTTATTGTTCACCCCTGTTTGCAATAAAAGCAAATTACAACATCCAATATATTCTCTAATATTCCATGCTCTTTATTTTATTAATTAATCCCGACGTTAATACGCAATATCCATTTGATGTACTCTAAAACTATTTTAATACTCTTTGACGTTCTATTACCGAGAAAATTACACACATCAAAATTCTAAATAGAAAATTATGAATATGTATTTTCGTTATGTAATAAACGGAATGCATAGCGCAATAAATAAAATAATAAACTCAATATTTTTGTTAGTCTGGAAAGGTTTTGTTTGATAACGTTTTAAGATTATGAAGTTCCATTTGTATTTTTCTCTTTGATAACCTATGTTTAAATTTTTATTGGGACCAAAATTAAATTATAATTTTCACTTTAACTACTAAAACATAACATTAAAAAACGTCAAATTAGTTATGTTCAGGGAACTCTTTAAAGATGTATCTACTTAAAATGTGTTACTTTTAGAAGGTATGTTATTAACTTTCTATTTGTACATGTATTAATTTATTTCATTTTATCTTTGTTTGTTGTATTTTCAAATTGATTTTGATATTAATCTTATCTATTTTAATTTTTTTGTATATATTCACATATAGTTTTTTCAATGAACCAAACGTTTATTAGCTCATTATATATAATAAATTTACGTTGTTTTATTATATGTGTGGCGACATCATAGCACCACATAGTCTTACCTTTAGTTTTGATTTTTACGTCAATTTATTTTAAGGTTTCTTAGTCAGTTTTTATTTGAGGTTGGTCAAGTGTCAATGTCAGATGGTACCATTATAATATCCTCAGCTAAGATAATATCACATATATTATGATCTTGGTCGATAGCTGCGTACACTAGCACCCTACTTATGCGATGGATGGTAACCATGGAAAAAGGAAACAAAAAATTGATTGATTACTGATTTCGAAATTAACAAAGACGTACCTTTGACACAACAATTTTTATATAACGCTTTTCATATTTTAAAATAAAGTTATCTTTTAACTACTGAGATTCTGATTTCCTGCTATCTACAATATGCTATCATGAATGATTACTTTTATTTCCTTTTGAAAATGAATTTCGAAGATAAAGCCGAAACGGTGAGTAAGAATAAAAAAATTAGACGAAAATGACGATATTTACTGGAGCTTTTATCTACACTTTCCTTTTTCTAGCCTATCTACACCTGACACAGCAAGATTCGGCTTACCTTCATCCTTACATTCTCAAGATTTACAGAGAAAACGCCGAATCCTCTTTCACATATTCAGGCCTTATTCGATACATTATCAGCCTTATTTGTTATTCCGAGCAATTTAAATGCATTCGCAATTGCTCATTCTAATCTCTTGTAGATTCCGTACCCATTTTTCTTATTTTTAGTTTAGTTTGCGCCGCTCTTTTATTTTTCCTTTTCCCCAGCTTTAATTCTACAATACTACAATATGGATTAATTTATGTGATTTATACTATTTAATTTTAATCCCTATTCTCATATCGTTCCTATTAAAGTAATTAAAGATAATTGTATTACAAGCCTGAAGATATTCCTGTGAGGCCGAAACTAGTCTCCTGTATTTATTTATAATACAACTGATGTATTGGTGTAGCGACATGCACTACATATCTTTATCATTTTTATTACGTCATACGAATTAAATTGTTGTCATCATTTAGACAACCTTTCGTGGCAGTTCTAGCAAGACAAAAGGTTGAACTCATCGGGAGGGAAACAAGAATTGTTTATTTATAATTATGACTTTTGGTTTTTTTGATAATTTTATATACATGTCATGACATCGAGTTTAATATACGAAATTATACTTTTATAAGTACATTTTTATTTATTGATGGGATACAATTATTACGGAGAGTATTATTATTAACTTATAAAAGATCCCACAATTTGGTGACCCCGACGTGATGCCCGACTTTCACAATTTGGTGACCCCGAAGAATGCCCAACTTTCAAGGATTTTGCGGATACATCTGATTTGTAGTGAGATACTTATGGGTTAGCGACGGCTTTATGTTTGGCCGTGCCTCCGTATTTCGAGCCTGCTGCGGTATCCTATAACCCGGATTTTTAATCGGATCCTACAAGGAGGAACTGTGGATCCAGTACGCCCTCGAAAAATTCCGAAAAGTTCCGAACGAGATACATGGATTGGACTCCAGAAACAGTAAACCCGGTGAGTTTAATCTTTTTGTCGCTGACTGCCACGAATTGAAGATATTCATTATTTCTATCATTAGTTATCATTTTTTGACAATATTTTCATATTTTTGACCATGTAAATAACACTTTAACAGGCTATTTATCTAATAAACTCTACAAATGACCAATTCTAATCATGACGACTTAATTACGAAAATAACGTACAAATTAACGAAACGCAAATGAGCACTACATAACCGAAGTCATGCAACTAGCATTTTTTATTACGGACCCTAATTGTCCAAATATATTTAATAGCATTTTTTATTATGAATCGTAATTGTCCAAACATGCAACCAGTAGTTTTCCCAGACAGCACAATTCAATTCATTGGATGTCCATCGTAAGTCCATTCATGGACATATCGGCTGTCCAAAGGACGTCCAGCATTTTACCAAAGGACATCCACTGGACTATACAAATGTCCCACTCCTGGACGTCTATTTGGACTCCATGAAAGGTCCATATATGGACTCTTTTTGTATTGCTTTTGGACAATTTATGGACATCTGATGGACATCACCACCTATATTAATATGAAATAAAATAATTGCAACTATTGACTTATTTTTATTGTCATAAATAATATCAAGCATGTATTAGTTTTATATGCACTCCTTTCTGTTGACCTTCTTAGCCATTTTCTTAAGGCTATTTCGCTTACTTTTTAAGCAACACCATTGTTACTCTCAGCAGCAGCTAAAAAAAGACATTACATTTTATACGAATATTGAGTCTTAAATCAATCGTTTAATAAACGCCTGATCAGGCAAAAGTGATAGTTTAAAATGTAAAATTTTTAGATAAAATATTATTAGCTAATATGAAAATATGCATTGACTAATGTACTTTACCCCTATACTTACATATAAACAAAACACTGCTCATTGTTTCTTTAAATTACCATTTTACTTTCATGCTATCATATTATGTGAATTCTTTTGTAAGGGTATTAGAAATTATGGAAACAAACCATCTTTTTATAAGTTCGTCATGTCCTTGTCCCTGGTTTTGGTAACGGCTGAATTTAAAATTGCAATAAAAATATGTATTTGTGAACATAAAAGAGAAATAACTTATGAAACCACTTTCAATGCATTATTTCTTAAACGTTACAAAACGATTCTATTTTATTTAATAAAAGTAAAACTTACAGCTTCTTTAAAAATATTTGTATCTTCTAAATAGCCTTCTACTTCTGCTAACGTCTCATGCAGTACAAATAGAAACTTTTCTTCTGCTTTGAATGTTTTCTCACCTCTAGTTACAATAATAATTGTGTTGACATCATCTCGAATTTGCAGCATATTAGTTAGCTCTTAGTAAAGCCATTTTCTTAAATATGTAGGTACATCATTTGACAAAAGGTCTAAAAGAAAGGGATTCTTTGAATGTAAATCGAAAACATAAAGTTTAAAACATAATTGATAGGTTATATTAGTTTAAAACAAACGATTTGCTTTTTAATTTTTAGATTTTTAAATGATTTAATTAATAATTATACTTATTTTCTTACCAGATAAACATCTATGTGCTACATATAGGCTGTGTATTCGATGGCTGTGTTTTCCACAGAACACTTGTGTTTTCTTCTCTTTCTTCTTTGACTTTACCTGAGTGGCCTTTTACTTTTCTATCTTGTCAACAGAGGCGAGAGGAGAGGAAAATTATTTGATTTATTTTAATTAAAACCTAGTAGTAAATAAATTATACAAGAAGAATTATAATAATTTATTATAAGTTAGTCATTTTTATAGTATCAATCATGGACATTTTTTGGACATCTGAATGGGTACATCCATGGTACATCCATTGGATAACGGAAAACGGATGTCCAATGAATATCCATATGAAGTTCATGGACATCCAGGACATTATTTGGACAAATTATGGACGTCCAATGGACGTCGTGTGCTATCTGGATTATTATGGACCTTAATTGTCCAACTACATGTATTGCTAGATAACATAGTATTACTAAACACTTAACAACGGGGCAATATAATGGATAATTTATCCAGAACACGATCTAAAACATAATATTATTTACAGAAAATACTGACTTTACTATTGACATATTTTTGACAATTACATTAATAATTTCAATCAATTTCATATTAAAATTTTGTTTTCATTAGGGTAAAGGTACTCGTTTATATAGAACTTTGCAACAATCAACACCTTATCGACTTTTGATGACTGACAATACATTTTTAATGTCACCAAATTGTGGGATCTTTTAAATGTTAAATAATAATACTCTCCGTAACAATTGTATCCCATCAATAAATAAAAATGTACTTATAAAAGTATAATTTCGTTTATTAAACTTGATGTCATGACATGTATATAAAATTATCAAAAAAACCAAAAGTCATAATTATAAATAAACAATTCTTGTTTCCCTCCCGATGAGTTCAACCTTTTGTCTTGCTAGAACTGCCACGAAAGGTTGTCTAAATGATGAAAACAATTAAATTCGTATGACGTAATAAAAATGATAAAGATATGTAGTGCATGTTGCTACAATTGGTTTTGAGATTTTATTCTTTAATTGAAAAAATTAGACCTTTACAGAAATTTTGTTTTATTTCCTACATCAGACACACATATAAGACGGTATACATTTTAATAATAGTAAAATTAGCGAATTTTTTAGTTTTTTTTTTACAATTAAAAATTTTTGGACAATGTGTATTCTTACAGAGAAATGATACGCCACTGAACAAGAAAGAAATTTATCTTCACTCTTGTGCCCACTTCCTCAGTTCCTCTACAGATGTTGCGAACACAACATTCACCTACAAACTGGTTTCATACTCCCTCTAGTAGTAATTGCTCGGAGAGTTCTGACACTTTCCGATAAACGTCAATTTTTGTTTGAATTTTACAATAAAATTAAATTATTTATTGTGTTGTGAGAGTTTTAAGTGTAAAATTAAGTTTTATTACCTTTAATATTATGTTAAAAACGTGCCTTATGTATAAAAGACCGTTTGAAAAGGCTTCTTCAAGATCATATCATAAGTAAGTACGAAAACAATATTATTATCAGAGGTGGTGGTGTCCATCCTACTATCCGGAGGTGCGAATTTCACAAAAAATTTAAACACTTGAAAGGTATTCGTTTCTATAGAACATTTTTGTAAAAAAATTTAAGGATAAACCACCATTTTTTGAAAAGAAAATAAAAAAACTCAATTTTACAGGTTATATTCACAAAATATTCATTCTAAGTGACAGATTGTGTCTTGAAAATAACAACGTTGCCATGTCGTTAATGAAATTGTAAGTTTAAGGATTATTTTATAATCTTTAAATTGTCAGATTATAAAAAATTGAAGTGATTAAGGGCCGACTCCACCGTTGTGTTAAACCTTTGAATAAATTGTTAAACGGAGATTAAAATGACATTGTTAATGTAAAAATGTCATTTTAAACTTCGTTTATCACAACGGTGGAATCTATCCTAAAAATCATATATTTATGGTTTACTTACGATAATAATCGTACATAAAATGTAAAAATTAAATTTCGGTAAATATTGGGAAGACGCCCTTAAAATAGTCGATTGCGACTTTTTTTCCTCGGGGTTGAAAAACACCTTATCTGATCTTGACATGTTAAAGTGGTATTTGTACCCGAGGGGGTAGTCACTTGAGATTTTTTAGGACAGAAAATCTCCATTTGTGGAGATCTTATTGGATCTCCATGGATATCCTTGGATCTCCATGGATATCCTTGGATCTCCATGGATATCCTTAGATCTCCATGGATCTTCGTATATCGCCTCCAGACCTCCATAAACATTTCATTCAATTTTGTATGGAATTAGATCTTTGGAAAATATGTGATGTGTCCAACACATGACTTTCCTGTCATGCCTTAACTTATGCTTTCTTATCTTTTTCGACTTTTCCTCAGTTATGGGACAAAAATTATAGAGAATGACGTCACAAACAACTTTTATTTGAACAATTTTCTTAAAAATATGAATTTTGCACTTTTTGTCAAATTTATCGAATACGGTCCAATTTAGGGAAATTATGTATAGAATAGAAATTATAGAGAATGACGTCACAAACAACTTTTATTTGAACAATTTTCTTAAAAATTGAAATTTTGCACTTTTTGTCAAACTTCTCGAGTGCGGTCCATTTTAGGACAATTATGTATACAATTATGAACAACTTTTTATGACCAGGTAATATTTTGAATTTATTTGGAACTTTTTTGTATACTCCATAGTAATTTTCGTACTCATCTGGTTCAATTAGATGTGGAAGCTCTTCTTGTGAAAATTTTTCAATTTGTTCTATATCTTGATCTGAAATTTGTTTTAGTATCTCTAGACTAAAATAGCCCGAAATTTTCAAAATATTTTTTAGTGGAGGCAAGTCCTTCTCAAAGTCTGTTGTTCGTTGTCCATTTTATTGTACCTAAAAGTATTAAAAAAACGTATATTAGTTTTTAATAAGCTAAAAAATGCTCGAAAAAATGCAGTGAAACTATTCTCAAATAAAGGAAACAAAAATTCCATTCTCAAATTTGACCAATTTAAATAAAATATTTTTATTTTTTTATATAATCAATCGCCTGTTGCGGCATTAGCCAAAGGAGCAGCTGTTTTTAGGAGGAACCGGTCTCTCGATAATTTTGTGACAACTAACTTTGAGTTTTTTCCATCTTTCGTTTATTCTCATATAGTTATACAAAAAAAGATAAAAAACGCTATTTTTTTCATTATTCCATTAACAAAAGTAAAAATAATAACTTTTTTTTAACGTTCATTGACTATGCCAGTTACGTTTCTTTTTTTGAAAAGCATGTACTTTTAATTAATTTCTAAGATGCACCCCACGGTTTCTGACATAGCCAATGCACATTAAGAAAAGTTAGTTCTTACTTTGTAGTCATTAAAAGCGTCTTTTATTAGTTTTTTAAACTATATTTAATTTTTTGCTTTTTAGTCATAATATTTACGTCGAGATTTACGTTAATATATTGAATTACTAATATTACAATTAAAAAAAATGTGAAATACAAAATGTAAAAAAAACAACCCTTTCGGGAATAGAGCTTATTTCTAATAAAATCGTGTTAAAAAAATTTAAATAAACTCACTTACCTTTTACATTCGCCAATAAATAACACACACACTACTACCACATCTATGCTTTACGTAAGTTATGCTTGTATATATTTATAACAGGTACATACAAGTACATTCTTGAGCTCACCACTATTATAGCAGACGGAGCAGACCTGATTAAATAAAATACAGCCGAAAACAGACTTTCACGTGTTGCCAAAGACCTAAAGCAAATAGCCGCGTGAGCGCGTGCCGTGGTACCTGTTAAAATGATGTGCGCACGCAATTACGCTTTTCCGATTCTACACGACTACAGCCGAAGTTCCTGGATCTCCACCGGATCTCCACGTATCTCCACCGGATCTCCAGGGATATCCATGTATCTCCATGGATATCCATGTATCTCCACGGATCTCCATGGATCTCCATGGATCTCCACGGATCTCCACGGATCTCCATGAGATCTCCATCCCGTAGGACAGAAGATTTCCACAGTGACTACCCCCTCGTTTGTACCTAACTTATGCTAGAAAAAAAATGTTTTTATGTCTAGGAGCGGAGATATTTGATTCCTATTAAATAATCGGAAAATTCCCTTTGGGGTTGATTTTAGATAGATAGTACATGTATATTGCGATCCGCCCATCGACGATGTATATTCTGTTTCTCTTTATTGTTACCGTTTCTTTGCCGTTCTTCTGGACTCGGGACGGCAGAATTAACGCATCGTATATTTCATTGTAAACCATGATGATTCAAATTGAAATTACAACTTCTAATTTTATTTACGATGTTTCAAATCATAATTTAACGCATTAAATCCGAATTTACTGCTTCCAAAACAAGCAACAGCCACGTCGGTTTGTTTATTATAGAGTGCATTAAGAATTATAATAAAATTTATATTTCGGGTTAGAGAGCGATTTGGGTCAAGTTTGATGGATTTTGTTGGTTCGGTCAAGTGCATGCCATTGCCCCAATTTTTCTATTTTGCTTTACAGAAATAATTCAAAGGTTATCCCGCGATCGTTAGTCACACATTAGCACATTTTCACACGGGATTTTTCCTTGAAATTATCAGATACATCAAACGAATAATCTGGCGTGGAAAATTTACCGCAATTTGTGCAGGTTTTGAACTTTTTTTTGGTTGAATTGAAATTAGAGGAGACAAAAAATTTAAAAAATCCTCACTTTTATCATTGAAAATATAAACATTTCTTGAACTAAAGATGATTATAGAAAATAAATATTTATAACAAATAATAATAAATATTAAAGTATTTTTACAATAAGAAGTTAGTGACGTCACATGATAAAAAACCTGAGGCGGTGTCAGGTTGTATTTTTTCCTTGTGACAACGTTCTTTCTTTTTTCCTAGCTTGAATATAATTGCGTCTTATGTGCTATCAAATTTAAAGTGGTATCAATTAAATGATAACTTAATTAATGATTGGAATAGATGTAAAAGAAACTGTTAACACAGCTTATACAATACAGCTAAAACACTCTCTTGGCGGCAACGGTTTGCGTCGATTTCGTCGCGCATCGCTTAAGCTCCGCCTTCGAAGGGAAAAGACGGTTTTGGTGTTCAGAAGCGTACTTAGGTAAGGTGTTGAGTCGTGCGTATAATTTCGTTGATTGTATAATTTCGTGGAGCCTATAATTTCGTTGATTGTATAATTTCGTGGAGCCTACAATTTCGTGGATTTTGTTTGAGTTAAAGGTACTGTTATTATTTTGGTGACTCTTTAGCTATGAGTAGAATGAGTGAAAAAAAAAGACATCATTCTGTTTGTGCAGTCAAAAGCTGTTTTAATAAGGGTTATACCTGCAAGAAAACATTCTTTAGTTTTTCCAAGGACCCAAACCGATAAGTACCACATTATAAGAAATTTTCATTGTTAAAAATATAATTTATACAGGGTATCCCATTAGTGCGTTATTGTTCATTATTTTGTTGTAGACACGCAAGAAAGTTTTAAATAAAAGTTATATGGATTTGAAAAATACGTACATATTTTAAAAATATCTTTGGATATACAGGGTGTCACGTTTTTGCCTGGCAAATTAAAATGTATGTTTTTTAAATGGAACACCTTGTATTTTATTTTATGATAAAATTATTAACTCCCTAAATTATTGTAAAGACGAATTGATACAGAAAAATTTTATCAGGTATGTGTGTGGTTACCTTTTAATAAAAGCCTTGCGGATCCACTCCTCTGCGATACCTGTCTTAAATATAACAAAGATCACGTTGAATTAGATGATTTTTCTTTTTATTGCTTTTTAAAGGCATATGATAACGCCAATCCAGATACATTTGGAAATTTGCAACTGTCAAATGATGAATTTGTAGAACTAATATTCAATATTGAAAAGATATTTCAAAATAATTTTGAAGAATTGGCTACAAAAAATAACATTTGTACCACACTTTTAGAATTAATTAACCCAATACCCTTTAGTCATCCATGCTAACGTTTTCCAAAAGAATAACTTATTTTATTGTATGTTTAATCTCAATAACTAAAAAATATACTGACAATTAGTTTGACAGAATTGTCATTTATTTAAAATTTTAAAAATAATAGCAGTCGGTTGATCAAAATATGAACGGTGATTGGCGAATTTATTTTTTTTTTGCAGTGTTCTCACTACCTAGAATGGATATGAAATATATTCGTTCAATTGAAGGCAATAGCATACTTTTTCGTTTTGTAATCTGTGCATGGATATTAGCCAATCTACGCACATACTACAAAACGAAAAAGTATGTTATTGCGTTCAACTACGAATATATTTCATATCCATTTTAGGTAGTGAGAACACTTTAACAAAATTAAATCTACAAATCACAGTTCATATTTTGGTCACCCAACTCCTATTATTTAAATTTTTTTAAATAAGTGACAATTCTGTTAAACTAATTGTCAATATATATTTTAGTTATTGATATTAAATATACATTAAAATTTTTGTGTAGACTCGATAAATAATAGCATTTTTGTTTTTATTGTGTCCACATTTAAAAAAAAATAAATTTTAATCAAACTACATGATACTAATTTAATTACGAATATTAAAACTAAAGTCCTGAAAGTTTCGGTGAAGATGAGGACAGAGCCTTTTTCCATGCAGTTAGTGCTTTTACTGTGGAAGTACTATCCTTTCCCATATTATTGCTATAATAATTTTTAGTGATACTCCAAATATGTTTAGTAAAGTTGAATATATAAAAAGGAGGTAGTCGAAGCACCTTATGTCCTTATTTTTCTGCTAACATATCAGCTTCATATACCTCTGGTGGTTTATTCCTACAAATGATTAATTTTTTAAAACTTTTTTTGTTTTGAACACATGTTATCATCTGTTGTTACGTCAGTAAAGTAAAGTTTTCCTATTATTTAATTCCTTTTTAAACTTTAATTATTCGATAATTTAAACTAATATGGATTAGTTTAGTATTAACCTATTTCATTTAGAAATTTTTACATTAATTTAGATTTGTACTAAATTTAATAGCTGTGTTTTGACCAAAGTTGTTTCAAAACGAATACCATGTTCTGTTAACCAGTTCTCAGTTCTCTATATCAGCTTTTTTGGCAGCTGTTGTCGGCACTTTATTGACCACCGTACTGTAGTGACTGGCATTATCCATAATAATTTTAGAAGGTTCCTATAAGTTCATTAAAAGCTTCATTCTACCATGGTAATCACCATCCCGTGTCTTAGAAGAAAATACCAACTCTGCTCTGGAAACAAATCTAGAAGATGTACCTGCATGCAGTACTATACAGGGTGTTATTGAAATACACGTACATATTAAAATGGGAAATAGTATGTAATGACTAAAAACGATTGGCACCAATTTTAACTTCAAATTCTAAAATTTAAATATTGGGAAGAGTCCCCTTTTCCGACCTACTAGTTTCCATATTTAAAGAAGTAAAATAAATCGAAATTGAACTTACCCATAGAAATTGCACTGTTGCCGTAGCAAAACCAATTAATTCAAAATAAAGTTTATTACAGTAATTGTTCAAAATGCCGTCCATTATTATTTACACACACTTGCAATCGTCTTTCCAAAGAACTTTGAACATTAGAAATTAGTCTTGGATTTTGTCGTAGTTCCTCGGCTACCGCATTAACTTTATTGGTTAATTGTTCAACACTATTAATAGGTTCATTATAAACCAGTTGTTTCATGTGACCCCACAAAAAGAAATCGCATGGATTTAAGTCCGGAGATCTCGGAGGCCACTTAGTAGGTCCATTTCTGCCTATCCACTTTTGAGGAAATCTAATGTTCAAAAACTGCCGTACGTTTAAATCAAAGTGAGGAGGAGCGCCATCTAGTAGGTACCACATCCGTTGCCTTAATTGTAACGGTATCTCTTCTAGGAGTACTGGCAAAATATCTTCTAAAAAGTGGAGATATCCTGGCCCATTTAATCTGTTCGGGAGAACATAAGGCCCGATTAAATACTGATCTATTATGCCAGCCCAAACATTTATTGAAAATTTTCTTTGATGCCCAGTTTCCCTAATGGCGTGAGGATTTTCATCACTCCAAATATGCGTATTGTGCATATTGAACACGCCATCACGAGTGAATGAAGCCTCGTCAGTATACAATAATATTTTTAGAAAATCAGGAATATCAACACATTTTTGAATAATCCATTCACAAAACTCCACTCTCTTTTCTTCATCACCTGGATATAAGGCCTGGACTTTTTGGATGTGATAAGGATGTAAACCTTGTTCTTTAAGTGTCCGCCACACAACAAATGAGGACACTCCAATTTCAAGACCTAGTCTTCTACAACTTAATTGAGGCCGGTTTTCAACAGCTTCCAATATTTCTTCTTCGGCCGCCAATGTTCTTTGTGTTCTTGTTCTCCCTCGATCTGCATTGACACTATCAAATTTTCCATGGTCTCTTAGATGCTGAACAGTTGAAATAAACGTACGACAGTCCGGAATTCTCCGATTTGGAAACCGTTCGCGATACAGGATTTGTGCTTGCCGAGAATTTTCTCCAGCTGCCCCATAAACCAGCACTATATCCGTTAGTTCAATATTCGTAAATAGTGGCATCGTAAAAAAATATTTAAAAGTAATCGTAACAACACTTTTTACCAACTTGGAAATGACGCGCTCGTGTTAGCCAGATTCGTAAATCAACTAAAATTTTAATAATCTATAGTTTCAAAAATGTATAGTTTAAAAACAATCATTTATCAAATATTCTAGTTTTTTGATAACGAGGGTAGTAAAAACCAGTCTTCGGAAATAGAAATTAATTCGAAAATCTTGGCAACATGGTTATTTCTTACAAGACTAGTTTTCTTATCATCTGACAAAAACTTGCATATTAATTACTGTTGATGTTTAAAATAGGTAAATAAACCTAATTTATATAGGTCATCCTCAACATATCAGTGAAGTACGTTTGTTTTAGAATTAATTTTCAAAAATTAATAACTCCCTTAATAAGGGGTATTTTTAAAAAATAATATTTTTCTACTTTCAGTGGGGATCTGCGCAATACCCAGTTTTAATATGTACGTGTATTTCAATAACACCCTGTATACCTATAATGAAAAAATTAAGCGTTATACCAAATATTAAAGTTACCAAAAATTTAACAATATGCCATCACTAAATTAAAAAAATTTGGAAAATCGTATTACCTATAAAGTAAATATTAATTAAAAGTTAAAAAAAAAAAAAGGTCCAAAGCAAACGGAAACTTCTTAAACAATAAAAAAACTTGTAAGAAATTTTATTAAACTCTATTGTAATGTAGCTTATATATTTTAGAAATGTTATTTTATCATGTTAGTCTGTATATTTGTTAATAAATTATCATTAAATGGGTGGTACATAAAATTTTGTATGTATTTCGGGCGTATTTACGTGTTAATAGCCCTAGCCTAGCGGCTCGGACTCTTACTTACAAGTTGCGGGTCAATAAACGCCTGTTTTACGCACTTGATACAGAAATAACTATTCATTTTTAACCCTTACCAAAGTACCAAATCTTTTAAAAAATAAATGTTCAGTTTGTTTCGCTTCCTTTAAAAAGATTGTAATTCTGTAGTTTTATCCCTAGTGGATAAGAGATCATGGTGAGTTTTTTGTGTTTTTTTCCTATATTATTCCTATATTTTTTTGTGGTGATTGCTGTTCCAACGTGTTTTTCAATATTTGTTAACAATTTTTTTATTTTTTCAGCTTTTTCATTTAGTTTGATTAATTTTTGTTAGTATAAATATAGTAGTTTACCTAACAAGTGAGGAAAGTGTTACTATTCCGCACGCGATTGCAGATGGCCGAACGACGCGTTAGGGGCCGTCCATTAATTACGTGAGGTGTTCAAGGGGGGGAGGGGATAAAACTAAATCTTTCTAAATCTCACTTGGGGGGGGGGGGGGGTTATCGTAAATCTCACGTAATTTTTTTTCCAGTAGAAAACGGTGTAAAATTGCGTGAAAGTAAAGTTAAGTTATAGTAAAAGTATTTCTAGAATAAAATATGGAAATATCTTATAATTGTTTATTTACAACCATATATGTAATTTTGTCCATACTAACGTCATTGAAGGTTGGGACATAGCCTAAAGAATTCTTTAGGCTATGGTTGGGAAGTGTCACATTACACACCTCTACTTCCCGCCCTCACTTCCCGCCCTCATTTCATCTATTCTAGATGAATATTTTTTATATTTAAAAAAAAATAACACATTTTTTGACAAATTTTATAATACCTATTTAATGGCAAACAATAAAAAACCACATTTACACCCAAAACACGAATTTTGGAAAATCTCACGTGAGATTAGGGAAGGGGGGGAGGGAGTTAAGGAAAATCTCACCAAATCTCGCCAGGGGGGGAGGGGGAGTCAAAAAATCCTCAAAAATACCTCACGTAATTAATGGACGCCCCCTTAGCGGAGTTCGGCCAGCAATCGCGTGCTGAAAAGTCACTTTACACACGTGTTCGGTACACTATTTTTTCTACTAGCGTGCGGAAAAAACCCAAAAGTTAAAATAAAGGAACATTTATTATTAAATATCAACAAATTAATTATTCTTAATATTAATATTGAACGTGCAATTTGTAGCATTCTGCAAATTAATTGCAGAGGCTAAAATGTTTTCCAATGAAGTCAGATTTCGGTTTTCCACTCCTTTGTCAGCACTAATTGTTGCAACCGTGGCGATGGGAACTTGGCTGGAAGAGGTAATTTTGGAAGGCTTTACTGATGACAGCTGCTTACTAGTGGAAGGGTCAGCGACAGCGTTATTGAAGTTTAATATTTTATTCGATAGGCCCTTTTGGAAACTTGGTGAGCTTTCTACATAACTTTCTGCAACGCTAGTAGATTTCCAACCTCCGAGACGTTTAATATTTGTTATTCCTTCTCTAGAATTTGCAATCATTGTGGCGGCGGAACGTCGGAAACTGTGGCCCGTATATAATTCAGGATTTGGAAGCTTCAGATAACTTGCAATCTCTGAAGACATTTTTCCGAAGGTGTTCATTCCGATACATTGTACAGTACAAGTTCGTTTCTTATATTTCACGAAAAATCGCTTATGTGGGATTTCAGGATTTATTAAACTCACATACTTTCTCAAAAAATTGGGCAATTTTTCATTTTCAGCTTCCTCAGAAATCGCAAACCTTCTGAAAGAGTGGTTTTTTGTGTCTGCGACAGTGGCGGCTCGTGGGGTGGTTCACAGTGACAGAATAAAGGTATCAGTACAGACGTATGAAAAAACTTTCAGTGTTTTAGAAAGTTTATAATATACCTTTCTAAAACACTGACAATTTTTTACCTATATCTGTACCGGGATCTATATTCTGCTACTGTGAACCCCCAAAAATTTGGCCACGAGCCGCCTTTGGTCTGCGATATTTATCAATGAAATATTTTCTTTGTAATCAATATGCGCCAGCCAAATCAAAAATCGTAGCGCCTTTTATACGAAGATAAATTTTATCAGGCGCTTCATTTATAAACTTAAAAATTTCTTCTTTTTAGAAAAATTTTGCCTTATTTGGTCTAAATCCAATGTTTTGTTTTTTTATATATACCGTGAACTTAAAAAACTTGCTTAAATCGACGCCTTTTTTGAGTTTAATTACACTATTTAACATTGAGTACCTGGACCAAAGAGTGTTTGGCTTGCATGTTTTGGAAATTTCAGAGAAATAAGCCAAGAAAACGTCTTGTTTAAAAGTTTTAACTCCTTTATTCTGGCACCAGTTTTAAACAAAATATATTCCTTTTCATACCTATAACGGGAATTTGATGGTAGTAGTTCCAAGTTTGCAGTTCTAGCTGCTTCCAAAACTGACTCTGGCAAATCTTCGTCTGAAGAATCCATGAAAAATTATCTCCTAGAAGAAGATGCGACGGTAAAATGGGTTTTGACAAGGCCGTATTTGTACTGACAGGTTTATTTTTTCTCTGTTGCTACGGTGATTCAAAGTGACAAATAAAAAATGTCAGATGTTTATTGTTTGACATTCATTTGATAAGGCTTATATCAGGGCTATTAAAAAATTATTGAAACATACGTTTTTTTTATTAAAAATTATAGCAGAATTTTTCAGTCATTTTGTAAACTACAACCATACAAATATATATTTTAAATATTTAAATGTCAGTATACTCCCCACAAACAAATTTACTAGTGCAAAAAAAATTATTCCGCACTAGTGCGAAGAAATTACTCTTTCAACACTAAAATGATTGCGGAAAAGTGGACTTTTCCGCACGCTAGTAGAAAAAATAATTATTAGTGGTATTGGTGGATTAGTTTTGTTAATTTCTCTTAAATTAACTCAATGTTCCATCGTTTTTTCATCTTGCTAACAATGTAAAATTCACCAATTCTTCGTTTTTCTCTTGTCCACTAGGCGTGCCTGAAGATGAAGTGATCACACTTCGAAATCGGTCGCAGTTAAGAACAGCTCCAAGACGGATTTTCGGGGGCATTGCCTTTAAATATTCTCTTTTTAGAATATATTTTTTTGAATAAAAGGCTAATAAATCGTAAGAATTTTTATCTCAAGGGGGGGGGGGTCATGGCCCCCATAGCTCCCCTCTGGTGCCGCCCATGGTCGCAGTACTAAATACAAATCTTTGTAAGATAAAAATTACCTTTTTCTTTCTTTTTCTACCTTTAATCCAAACAACTCACACGTGGCTTACACAAAGTTTGAAGTAAATACTAAATTTAATAGCTTTTTATGAAACCATTTGCCAAATACCCTATTTTATGTAACGAGTGAGCGAGGTCCCGCCATATGAACGAGTTACATAAAACGATATTTCGTAACGTATTAATTACATACAATATTTTTTCTAATTTTGACTAATTATAAAATTGTTTTTTGGTCAAAAATAACTGACATCTAGGTGACCAATATTACTACTTTTTTGTATTGTTAGTTGCGTATTTTTGGGCAACTAGCGAAAAGCCAAAAGTAGGCCTTTCTAGCGAAAAGCCAAAAGTAGGCCTTTTTCTTTTAATCGTTGCATTCATTTTCCTTTCAGTTACAGCAAAAGGCCAGCAATATCCCAGCAAGTCATTGTTTGTTGGGTGTCCTTTTGATTTTAACACATTTCTATAAAATATGTACACCTTTAAAAGCAGTAACTCCATTAAACCACGACATGGATCATCTTTCTTGTATTTGAAACCAATGTTTTTTAAAATTTTCTATAATGACGATATAGAACCACTGAAAAATTCACTCTCCTGAAGTTTTTGTTTAATTATTTGTAAGGTAATGTGTTCCACTGAAAAACAAATACTTATTTTAAATGATGTGAATATAGTATGTTTGATACACACTCACTGTTTCTCTACATTTCATAAATAACGTTTTGGAAAGCATTTTAAATCAAAGACATCAATTCTAACAATAGGATTTGAAGGTCGCTTCTTCTGCGGACTTTTAGGAACTTTACCTTTGTTGTGCTTGCTGCAATACGATTTACTGATAGGATGTAAATATCATTACCTACTTACGTCTCTTGTAGAAGTAAGTGAAAGCAGTGGCCCTCTATTTTCATATTCTCGTTGAAAATAGTTTAACAGGGCTGTTACCATTTCTTGACATTTGCTGGTTAAAGGTTGTAAGCATTTTAGAGTTTTACCTAATACTGAAGATGACGTAATAAATTAGTTATAAAAATAACTGTTTAGTAATGAAAATTGTTTCTTGTAAATTTTAAAGAAAACTGAATACACAACAAATCAAACGAAACGATCTGACTTGTAAACATGTGTTAGTTGATGAATCAAGTTCTTTCGCTGTTATATCGGCAACCTCGTGAAGTTTTGCCAACTTTTAAAAGTTAATTTCCCCTTCACGTTAAGTTTAAATCGTATTTCCTCTTAGTTTTTTTCGTGTTATTCCGTTGACAATAGAAATAACTAGAACTGATTCACTGTCATCTTATCATAAAAATAGTTTGATGTGTTTAAACCAGCGCATTTCTTTCTACATTTATCAAAATATTAATGATTAATTATTAGTCCTTCAGATACATAAATATGATTCACTCTTCATCTGAAATATATAGGGTGAGAACAAATATAAAAAATATCTTACATTGACATAAATTAACTCAACAGGGTTATTTAGTGTGTTATATACATATCGATTGCCGGCCGGCTTTGGCCTTCAACAATTATGTCGTCCGGCCATGCCATGTTCGTCAGGCAAAATCTGGTCGCTTCACAAACACCTAAAGATTTAAATCGTCAATCAAGTTTACAATCGCAATGTTGAGTAGTGGATCGAAAAACGTGTACCATTTAAGTTGATCCTAAAGTGAAAATGCCGTTTATTTATAGGACAAAGTTAATACTATTACTGGTTCTGTTAATATTGTGTGAGGAACCTGAAAAGGTTAATAAACGAATGGGGATAAAGAAATAGCTATTAGAACGTGAACACTTTTCTCATTTAAATTTGGTTAACAAATTAAGAGAGTGTAGTGCCAAATATTTAAAAAATTACTTAAGAATGGATAAAAATCTTTCCAAATATTACTAAAATTAATAATATATAAAAAAATTAAAATGCAAAAAGTTATATCGGCGGAAGAAAGGTTATTAATAACCCTAAGGTCGGAGTTTTGAAGATATGAAGTTTTCCGCCTAGATCTAGGTACCTTTTGTTATTGTTTCCAACAATTTGTTGCTTTGCCTTGTGTAAATTGAAAATGTAGAAAGGAACTTTAGTGAACCTAATTTCTTAGATTATTTAGAAGAAAAATTAAAAATATGAAATTCGTCAACTTTGTGGATATACATCTTCAGTGATAAAATCAATCATACTCGTTGAAAATAGCTTTGATGTTAGCAAAGTATTTCTAGGTAATAGCATTCTTAAAACGAAAAAATGAAGGATATTATCCCAAAGATTCTTCCAAATGAACGAGTCGAGAAGTTTATGAACGAAGTTGCCGAATAAAAGATAATGTAGCTCACAAATCATCTTGCATTTGTCAAAGAAACTATTCAATTCTATTACGAATACTTTCCAACTAGAAAATGTAAGAAAAGAATGAAAGAACGAACAAACAAACAAAACACGACCGATAGTGCTTCCGGAAACCAATAAAACATGTATAAAGATGACAAAACTCGATTTTGCTGGCGCGGTAAAAACAGTAAAAGAAATAAACGGGCAAGCACCTTGCAGAGTTTGAACTTCTCTAGAGAAAACATTTTAAGTTTTAAGGTTGATCTGTTCTATTTTACCAAAGTCGCGACTCGGTAATTCAGTTTCGAAGAAAATGAATCGGAAAAGTTTATTAAATAAAAACCCATCTAAAGTTTTATAGAGATGAACAAGCGACGCGAGACGTTTGGAAATTGGTGCAATTGATGAGGAAAGAGCAATCAATCAAAATTTCACAGCTATTTTTTTTTATTTAAAAAATGTTATAGGGCAAATAGTATAGTGTATGAAGAAATATATTGAGACCTCGATAAATAGTCGACTATGTTTATTGGATCTAAACTTTGAGTGTTTTTGATACTAATTTGTCAATACATAATTTTGTTATTAATATTCTGAATAGAGTCTGAGGTGCCTGTAAACATAATGGACACACGAATTTTGAAAAAAAAAAAAAAAAATTGAACTAGAAAATAGTATTAAGTGTATATATGAAATAACAAAAAAAAATTTGCTGATTACGCATAAATAACACAGAAAATTAAGTTAAAGCTTGCGAATTTTGGTGATTCTAACCTAAGATTTTTAGATTTTCGTGTAAGGCATATGCATGGTTGCCAAACATTTCAATTTATAACAAAATCTAGATTAATAATTGACAGAATCGATTAGTTACTTTAATGAATTGAATACATATTGAAACAATGCTTATATCACGCATGAAACGGTAAATATTGGGAATTTATATTTTTCTTTATAATCCAATTTTTTTTATACTTAAATTTTAGGCATTAGGAAAAATAGTACTTTTCAAATATATCACCTTATTTTTGGCGTAACATTTCCAAACACTTTAAAAAGCACAACGTTTATTAATTTATTTCGTTGCTTTTCCTAACAAAAGTTAACTTTTAATTTCCAGTCACATCCAGCGATTTTTTTATCCATTTTGATTAAATTGTACATATTAACTAAATATTAATATTACTTAATCTACAAAATAATAAACAATAATTATTTTGGGTTATCCAAAAGTTTTTAAACTTTCAAATAAGAAAATTAGTCTGACAAAACCAAAGTCAATGACTATATCAACTAAAGAGGATAGCTGAATTCATTCAATTTCTACAGAGTCCGGCGCGGCGTGACGTCATCCCTGAAAACTTTCAGCCGTCCCATTTAAAACGTACATCAATATACCTTAGTTTTAAATTACGTTTTGTTTTATTTATTTTTATACTAAAAGATATTTTAGATATTCAAAAGATTATTTTACCAGGAGAAAATTTAACTCATATGAAAATTATAGAAGTAAATAAATATGTAAATAGAAGGAAATGAATTTAAATACTATGGCCATGTTTTCTAATTATCTTTTTAATAAACTTATATTTAAAAAATTTGACATGATAAAGTCGAAATTTATATACAGAGTGAACAAAAAGTAATATAACTTATTTTTATGTACATACCTGATAAGTTTAAAAAAAATTGAAGAAAGTTTCATGAAATAAATCAAGTTAATAAAAAATACACCTTCGTGCTTAATAAGAAATACACTGGGTTGACTAGTATTCATAAATTACAAAATAATATATTTTTTAAATAGTTTTTCATACTAAATTAAATTTAAAATAAAATCGTTAAAATAATATTGAGCTAACTTTATTAGCCATTAGCCATCCATTCGTTATTTTAGAGTAATGGTGCACCTGATAAATTTCTAACTGACTTACATTGATGACTTGATTTATTTTATAAACAAAATAAAAACGTTTCCTGACATACGTACACCATAGAAGCACGTTCGTGCTACCACGTCCCAACTACCTTACATACGTCTCTCGTTGTGCATGAGTGTGCGCATCCTTTTTACACTTACACCATAACAGCCAGCTATGCTCGTTCCACCAACGGACTAACAACTCCTAGCGGGAGCAGCGAGCGAAGCGAGTGTGCCCTTTTTACACCCACACCCTAGAGCCAGCTGTGCGCGTCCTACCAACAGGCTTACCACTAGATGAAAGAGCGAGCGAAGCGAGGGCGCCCTTTTCACACCTTCACCATAATAATCAGCTTCACTTGTTCCAACCACTGGAGGAAGGAAGAACGCGCCCGGCTGACGTTTCGAAATCCGCGTGCGCAAGTTTTGAAACGTTGGCCGAAAAAGAGACCTGTCTTATAGATGTAAAAAAATATTTAAACTGGACGCATTGAAGAACTTTCTATCTGAAGTACCTACCTACCTACCTACTTTTTAATTTTTTTTAGTAAAGGGGAAACCGCTTGGCACTAGACATTTGGGTCTACATGACCGGTAGTGTCGGGCGCTACTCCAACTAAAATCCCTTCTTTCTTCTTGTTGTATCTCACTGCGGGGTCAATGGCAAGATCAATATGACAACCATTATTGACCCCACAGCATCTGGCATTTTATGCATTTCTTGCCCTCTCTTCCTCTGGGAAAATTCGTTCCTCGCTCTTTTTCTTGTATTATTTGTAATATGATACTCTCTTATCTTCCAAAGTTCCCTTTTGTTCTCACCATGTATTATATTGTTTACATTTAGTCTATTGTCTATCAAAAGTCTTTCGTTTTGCCATCTTACGCACGAAAAATTGGTGTGTTCCATAGTATTTATCTCTTCACAGTAATAACATACATTGCTTGCTTTTTCTTTATTTTGTTTGTGTACGCTCCAAAACAGCCGTGTCCATTCAGAAATTGGGTTAGGTAGTAATTGATATATTTGTGTTTGCAGCTTACCCAGGCCCCTAGATTTGGGATTACCTGCTTCGTTCATTGCCCTTTTGTGTTGCTTTGGTCCCATTTGTTTTGCCATCTATTTAGTGTACTAATTCTTGCGTTTATTCTTCCTTGTTCACTGTTGTCGTGTTTAGTTATTATGCTTCTCTCTTCGGCAAGTAGATCTACAGGGATAATTCCTGCGATTGCATATGTGGCATCTCTTGAGATGGTCTTATATCCCATGATTACTCTCAACAACATATTTCGTGTGTTCTAACAAATATATCTCTGTACTTTTGGACACTCAGAACTTCTGCCTAGCAGTGTGGATTGAGCTACATTACCGTAAAGCATCCCCTTGTAGCTCCCTGGACCATTTAGGTTCGGAAGTATCCTTGTCAGAGCGCTGATCATCTTTGTGGTTTTCTCCACTGTCCTACTGATGTGATTCCTAAAGGTTCCGCCCTTGTCAATCCAGATACCCAAATATTTTAAGCTGTTTTTGGCCTCTATTCTGGTTCCTCCAATATTGAATACTACTCCTCTTTCCCTTAATTACAATTGCTTTTGTTTTGTGCACAACTAACTCCAATTTGTTCTTGCTCACCCAGAATCTTATCTCGTCCAGACCTTCGTTTTCATTATATATTAGATTTATTGTGTCCTTCGCTATGACCACTAGAGCTAGGTCTTCCGCATATGCTATAGTATTTCAATCTCCAAAACAGGATTCCACAGAATAGGTCCCAATAGAGAGTCTTGAAGCACTCCTTGCGTTATATCCATGGGGTTTCCCTCTATGACAATTTTTCTGGCTGTGAAGTAGTTTTGTACCAGGGCAATAAGGTATTGTGATATCTGCAAAGTTTTCAATCTTCCTATTATATTTTTCTATGATGCGATGTTGAATGCATTTTTAATATCTAATGTGTTACTGTGTTCCTCTTTTTTTCTTACCCTTTCTATAACCTCTCCTACTGCCATTGGAGCGGATCTGCCTTTTCTAAATTCAAACTGTCTGTCTGATATCCCATTTTTGGCTTCCAATTCTTTCTCGAGTCTACTTTTGATAATTTGCTCATATATTTTTCTCATTACACTTATGAGACAGATGGGTCTGTATTTTTGCTTTTCAGGGCTATTTCCTTTGGAATGAGTATTACCTCTTCTTTTTGAAAGTCTGTTGGTAACATTTTTTCTACAATTAGGTTGTTTAGGATTTTCATCAAAATATTTCTCATTGTAAATATTACAAACAATTAAGAAATTTTATAAATAATGCAATTAAAACAGAAAAAAAAAGTGTATTTAGAACAAAAACTTCGTAATTCTGACTCTAAAACTAAATGGAAAATACTACATAATATATTAGCAAGCAAAACTGAGGAAATAAATTTTAATTTTCTTGCAGATGCAAATCAAATTAATAATCATTTTTTAAAAATTTCCAACGTAGTTACTCCTGCAAATCAACAACTAGCTCAGTTTTATAGTAATAATAACGTGCAAAATGGCATTATGCATTTTTCATTCCATGAAGTAAATGAATTTCAGATTTCAAAAATTATTTTAAATATAAAACCACAAGCATGTGGTTCAGGCAGAATTAATATAAAAATCTTACAATTAATGTGTCCCTTTCTGATTCCATACATAACACATATAATTAACCACTGTTTAATAAACTCAGTTTTTCCAGAATGATGGAAGGAAGGGTTAGTACTGCCTATCCTAAAAACGAAACCGTTGGAAAGTGTATCTGATTTACGTCCTATTACCATTTTACCAACCATTTCCAAAGTTTTAGAAAGAGTTGTCGAGCAACAAATACGTGATCATTTAAACAAATATCACATACTTCCACACACACAATCAGGATTCAGACCAGGATATAGTTGCGGTACAGCCTTATCTAATATCACAGATGATATCTTAAAACAACGAGATAATGGTAAAATTGGAGTATTAGTTTTATTAGATTACAGCAAGGCATTCGACATGATCAATCATGACTTATTATTAACAATTTTAAATTTCATAAGATTTGAGAACTATACATTTTTTTAGAAATTATTTACAGGAAGATGTCAAAGAGTAGTATTTAATGGAAGCAAATCAAATGCTGGCCCCGTAATGCGTGGAGTGGCACAAGGATCCATTTTAGGCCCTTTATTTTACACCATTTATACTAATAATTTGGTATCAGTTATAAGTAGATGCAGCATCCATATGTATGCTGATGATACTCAACTATACTACTTCTTTGACCCGTCTGAAATTACAGCCTCAGAAAAAATTATTAATGATGATGTCAATGCATTAGTAGAGTTCTCATCTAGTCACGACCTTGTAATTAACATGTCTAAGTCAACTGTTCTAACATTCGGACCCAAGAGTAACCATGTTTGCAATATCAAAATTAAAAACAACTTATTGCCATTATCTGACTTTGCTAAAAATTTAGGTATAGTATTTAATAATAAACTTAAATTTGATCGTCACGTTTCTCATATTCTGCAAAAATCATATGGAAAGCTGAAACTCTTTTATACCAATAGACAAGTCTGAAATTCAAACTTAAATGAGGAACTCTGTGACTCTATGGTATTATCACTTGCAAACTACTGCGATTATGTTTACGGCCCCTGCTGTCTTGAGTGTGTAAAAAGAAGGAGGCTCCAAAAATTGCAAAACTCATGTTTAAGGCTAACTTAAGGCATCCGTAAATTTGATAGAATTTCCCGCACCTTAAAATTAGCTAAATGGCTAAACATGGAAAATCGTAGAAAAGCGCATGCTCTGTGTTTTTGTTTCATAAAATATTATCTACACATTCTCCGACGTACCTTTTTGACAAAATTAGATTTAGGCCCGACATTCACAACACTTGTATGAATATACATAGAAAGGATCTCATAGATATCCCTAAACGTAAAACATTTAAATTTAAAAATTCTTTCTCTTATCAGATTGCAAAACATTATAATGAAATTCCAAATGAATTTAAAAAATGTCCTTGCCACGTTATAAAAAGCATATAACTAAGCTATTGTTTGAAGAACAATGCGTTATTTTTTCAAATCCTTCCAAATGCTAAATTGAATAAATGTAAAAAATTGTAAACCATGTTGATAAAAATGTTAAAAAAACCTGTTAAAAAAAGTGTTTTGTTGTGTTTTTTTTACTTTCATGTAGGCTTTTGAGGAAGAACAGTTTTTAAATGATCATCATAAGTCCTTTCGACCGTTTGTATTTTTATTTACTTTGTAAAGTTGTTTGTAAATGGATAATATGAGGTCAATAAAATTTATTATTACTATTATTGTTATTAGATTCCGAGGGCTGTACTTATTGAATATTTTCAAAGTTTCTGGTAACAGGCCATCTACTCCTGTGGCTTTATCCTCTTTTAACTTATCTGTTGCTTCCTTTAGTTCCTCAACAGATATTTCTGGGCCATCCTTGTCCTTCTTGTTTCGTTACATCTCTTTGCTATCTTTCCCCCAGTACGGTTGATTCTTCCATTCCCTCCTGGTTCCGGTTATGCATTTATCTTGTATTTCTTTTAGTTTTCTTACCGTTCTTCTGTGTCACAGGTTTTCAAATTACTCCATATCCTTTTGTAATTCTTCCTCCAGCTTTGTCTTGTTTATCTTCCTTCCTGTCTTTCCAGTTTTTGATTTTTCTTGCAACGTCTCAGAGCTCGTGTGTGAGTTTTTGGCCCAAAGCTCAATCACCGTGACAGAACAGCTGCTTTATTCACCCTATTTAGCCCCTCGCGACTTCTGAGCCTCACAACTGAAGATTTTCAGCGATCTTATCAAAAGTGGAAACGGCGTTGGCAGAAGTGCATCTTGTCTCAGTGGGAGTACTTTGAAGGATACCATATTAAAATACCTGAATAATTAATTGTAAAATAAAGTTATTATTCCACTTTTATACGTATTTTCCGGACAAACCTCGTATTACAGTACATGATATACACAGTAATTGGGAGGTACTTGCTAATTGCGCGAAAGGTGGGGGTGGGTACTTAGGATAATTATTAATTACCCAATTACCTCTCTCTGTACTTTTGACCTTGATCCAGAACTGGCCAATCTCATCTATTTCCGTAACTTTCTGATTCTATAATTAATTATTTATAATATATACTTGTTTCATTATTATTTAATTAATTAGTTTGGTTTTTGGGAACCGGATCAGCCTGATGAATTAGTGGATGTATTTCCAACAAATACCTATTATACAGATTTTTCTCCCTATATGTACATATATTTCAAAAACGTCCTGTATTTAAGTCTCAATTGTTTGTAACTTTGATATCAATACGACAGAAATCGTGGTAAATACCCGGATAATTCCGTTTTATCAGATACAATTCAAATCTCCCTTCAGACTGAGCTTTAATAATTAAACGATTGCGAGCCCCTTATTACATCTAACGACGCTATACATAAATCATAATATAGAAATAGAGTTATATAGAGGAGCTCGGGGTGTAATTTTGCTTTTCAGCTAGGAGCAAAACGGGAATCTGGAGTCTCGGCGGCAAATCCCCAAACGTCGTCAGCTAGGATTCGAACGTACCAATCCCTAATTTCATTTTATATTCAATTCAGTCAAATTGAGACAGAGATGAATTTCACTGTAGCGTATCAGACACAAAATATTACTAATATAGGGTGTTTTAAAACTTATTATATGGAGAAATCAAATAAAATTTTATTAAAAACATACTTCTGGATATTTTAAATATGTCGCTCATTAAAGAATTTATGAAACAGCCTGTATTCCAATTTTGGCGTCGATATAAACTGTAGTCGAACGAAATTACATTTTTATTTTTATAAATCTCCGCTGCTTGTAAATCATCTCTCTAAATTACGAATTTTCTGCTGAAATAACTGAGTGAAACCGTCAGGCATCAGGATATCAGGAATTTTAATAAAGTACGTCATCCTTCCTGGCAGGCAGACTTTAATTTCACCGGGATTATTTTTAAATTACTTTCCTTAATTTTAATGCCTTGATAGGGTTAAAAATGAACTCCTGTTAGCTAAACTGAGTGTACAACATTCTTTGTACAATCGTTCCTTATGGTGTTAAAATTTCCCATAAAACGACGAAATTGTGAAAAATTTGATATTTAATAGTTAGAGCTTTTTTACAGTTCGAAATTTTTTTTGCAAATAAATTTGCGGTAATTCCTATTAATAGTATAACAAATTGGCATAGGCATTCCAACGACCTGTCAGTGGGAACTGACAGTTTAGATATGGCAACCTTGTGGGTCTGTAGTCATTGATAACTGGATTTAATTTTAGAAGGTGAGTGGATGAGGTTTTTGTTAATTTCTTTTAATCACTATTAATTAAATTAGAAGATTCTACTAAATTTTCATATTTAAAAGAAAAGTATATTTGCGTATCATCAGCATAAAAGTGGTAGTTACAATATTTTAGAGAGTATTGAAAGTTACTAGTATACATAGTGTATAATAGTGGACCAAGAATACTGCCTTGAGGAAGTCCTAGTTTTAATTTAATTTTTTGCGACTTGTTTTTGCCTATTTGTACTCTTTGACAATGCCATATAATGAGTGATTGACAGCAGTATTTGATGATTTAACATATCAAAGGTTTTCGAATAATCTAGTAAAACTAACACACTTATTGTATTGTTATATTCAGCTTGAATCAAATCATCAACTACGTCAGCAAGGGCAGTGGCACAACTATGTCCACTGCGAAACCCAGATTGTTTTAAAGGTAATATATTAAATTTATTTAGATGTTCTCTTATTTGCCCATCTAAAATCTTCTCCAATACTATCGATAACACGGGCAGAATACTAATAGACCTTAAATGATATAGATCAGTAGGTGAGCTTATTTTAGGTATCGGAATAATATTAGCGAATTACCACTACAAGGGAAAATTAGAGGACAAAATGGACTGATTTATAATATTTGTAATATAAGGAATTATAAATGGAGAGAAAAGTAACAATATATCGATATTCATATTAATGGTACCATAAGCTCTCGATTTAATATTTAAAATTATATTTGATAAATATATTCTGTAGCAAGTGTAAATTCAAGAGGACCATTTATATTATTTTTTATTTGAGAATTGTAGTAACTAATTATGTCATAATTCGGTTGTTTATTTTCGATGCTAGTAAAATGATTGTTAATAATTTCAACATTATTTAAATGAGAAGGAATATCGTTATTTTTATTTTTTGTGATATTTAATTTTTTTAATTTATTCCAAGTTTTTTTAGTATTTGAATTTGCAAACTGCCTTTTTCATTTTTTATTGCAATTAGTTATTTATAATAGGACCAATTAGCTGGAGTACTATAATTTTTAAATTTTCTTAATGCTTTGTCTCTTAGATTTTGCATGAATTTTATGTTTTCAGTAATCCATGGTGCATATGGTTTTTTACCTATACGAATAGTTTTGATAGGAGCATGAATATCAAGTAATTTATATCATTGACTATGAAACCACCAAGCCCACGTTGTTACCATATTATAACCTATCATGTGCTTGTCATTTCAAACGGGCAGCCATTTTGTTTGGAATGCCTAATTACAACTGGGTAAAGGTAAATGGGAAGTAAACTCACTCGACGCCATCTTGTTATTAAAATTTACTAGGTTAGGTAAGGTTGAAAATGAGTAGGATGATCTCATCGCCTTCCATTGCGACGCAGATGGGTCGATTATGGCTCATGACTAACTTAAGCCGGGATCCAACGGCGCGTGGAGTGGCACTCCACGCGTCAAACTTGCCAGTTCCCGCTTCGTTGGATAGGGCAGGCTTGCCAATCTTCGGTCGGCGCGATGAGTCCCGTCGTCTGTCGGTAAATCAACACGGTTCAAAGGGGCGCGGACGTTGGCGCGCAACACGTACTTACAGCTCCAACGGCTCGGCTAGGAGCGTGGTACTGTCAGTGCCGTGCTAACTTTCACCATGGAGTGGTCTAACGAAGTGGTGTTAGAATATTTATCATTCTGTGAAACCGAGCCGATTATTTTTTGTCGTCTTGCCATCCTGTAATAGGCGCGTGTCCAAGTCTGGATTGCCACTTACGCGCCGAGGAGTGCCACTCCACGCGCCCTTGGATCCCGGCTTATAGTTCACCGTACAAGCCACACCTTTTGATGAAGGCCATGGTTGAATTGGATGAGACTTGTTTAAAGTCGGTAAGCTCCAATCGGGCAAATCCGATATTTGTTAAGATTTACTAACGTCACTTCGCTTCCAGACCCTTACTTTTTATTCAACGTATGAAGACTCTAGTCTTCATAATTCAACGTTATATGCTTCTAATTCATTGATAAATTTGGGTTTACGTTTTCTAGTATTTTATGAGCGAAAAGACTTAAATAATACGTAAATATTCAAGGATTATATACCAAGACCTTGATAATAGTCGGCTATTTTTGTTGAATCTAAATCTCGAGAATATTTTAATATCAATTTGAAGAGACATAATTTTTGGCATTAATAATCTGATTAGAGCCCAAGAGCTTTAGCTCGAGGGCTTTAATCAATTGATTATTAATACCAAAATTATGTAGAATGAAATTGTAAAATGTTCTAGAAATTTAGCAACTTCAAAAATAGTAGAATATTAATCAAATTTATATTTGGAACGACTATTTCACTAGACCAAATATCAACTATTTCTCTAGAGAAATAGTAGCTGGGATATTTGGTCCAGAGTCTAGGGAGATAGTCAAAAATAAATGTTTATCTAAAATCATAATTTTTACCCATTTAGGTATTTAATTATAATTTACTGTATACTTTAACCACTTTCTGTTTCGTGGCATTTCTTCAATATCTTAGTTTTTTCATGAGCGATCCTAACAGTAGGTATATAGGTAAATAAATTAGTTGTAGTTGAATGTTTGCTAATAAATTCTGTTAATTTATAATAACAGTCCTTTTCAAGTAAAGGTATGATCCGTTATTAACCGAAATGTCGGTTACTCGGTCCAAAACTAACCACTCGGCTTGACATTCTTGAAAAAGCGGTTAAACTGGAGACGCGGTTACCTGAAAATGGTGACTCAAACGTCAATTCACTAACCACTATATTTTTACGATTACCATCAATTCGAATATCAATCTGTCACAAAAATGACGTAAATCTCGGTCGTGGTCCAAATGTAACCAACAAATTGATTTTTTCAGGAATCGCTGTCAAAAAATCATGTTTAATTGCGGTTAGTGATAGGTTAATATCGGGCCATACCCTAAGAAACAATCAAAATTTAAAAAAATGCGATCCTTACTTACTTTTTTGAAAGAAATAAAAAGTGTTTTTCTTAAGAATTTGCAACGTCTAGGGTCAAAAAGCTTTAACACTCGTGTGAATCAGTTTCATTTCTTTTCTCTCTTCGTTAGGTTCAGAAATGAGAAAGTATATCTATACAATACCAAAACTTTTGGGTCTTAAGGTCGACCGACTTTGTACAGGCAACGATATACCTACATAAAAGATTGGTAAAAAGAGTTAGAAGACATTGTTTATTTGAGAAATACTTTATGGTATCTTGAACATCCTGTATGTAGTACTAGCGCCATTAAGTAAATATTTTAAAAAATCCATCACATTCTTTCATAAACGAAAAACACGTAATACCAGTAATGTTTTGTTAGAGAGAAAATTTCGCCACACGAAAATATTGTATTTTGGCATCATCGGCTATAGCGTACACCTGCACTTAAGATCCGTGTTAATTATAGATCTGATCTATTTCAAGGTTCTAAATGTTTGTTTTAACTATAAAGTAAACCTAAACTTACGGCTCGTATTTGTATTTTATAAATTACACAACGGGTGTTGGATATACTCGTAGGTAATAGGCATTCCATACTACAGTGACCTTTTGACAGTTAAAATGGGCATGAAGGCACACCAACTACAATAAATTATAGGAAGATGTTTGTAATTTAAAAATATAAACTTGGACGAATATATTTAGTTTTTTTAATCAATGTCAGGAAATACTAGAAAATAATTCAATAAAATAAATTAGAATAAAATAAAATAAATAGAAAGAAAGAAAAAGAAAGAAAGAAAGAAAGAAAGAAAGAAAGAAAGAAAGAAAGAAAGAAAGAAAGAAAGAAAGAAAGAAGAAAGAAAGAAAGAAAGAAAGAAAAGAAAGAAAGAAAAGAAAGAAAAAGAAAGAAAGAAAGAAAGAAGTATTATAGCCAATTGCACCAACATCTATTTAAGTAAAGAATAGTAAAGGGTTCCTTAAAGATAAGGAGTCCTTAATTTATTATTTGCTTGCACCATCACTTCTTGAGGCTTCCTTAGCTAAGTATCTGTTACACTTGGCAACCTCGCAAAAATCTGGTAAATTATCTTTTTTTTTAATTTTATGTTGGATATGCTGCTAAAAAGTGAATTATTAAATAAAACCAACCTCACTTTTTATGTGATGATCACGATATTGCATCTTATTTTCGCCTTTTTTTATACGACCATAAATTTATAAAGCACGGAAACATGAGTGAAAGTGAAAATGAGCCGAGTTGTAGTAACCAAATTGTCCAAATTAAAAGAAAAAAACGAAGTGCTAATTTCACTCCCAACGAGACAATTTTGTTAATGTCCCTCATTAGTGATTTTAAAAATGTCTTAGAAAACAAAAAAACAGATGGAGTTTCTATGCAGGAAAAAAATAAAACCTGGAAAAAAATCACTAATGCATTTAATTCAGCATGTCCTGAAGGACGCCACCGAGAAACAGATTCTCTTAAAAAATTGTATGATAATAAAAAAAGAGAAGTTAGGAAAGACAAAGCTGAGGAAAGAAAAGAAGTGCTATTGACTGGCGGTGGGATATCAACAAAAAAAATAAGAGACCCAGCCCAGGAATTAATTTTATCAATTGTTGATCCACTATCGATTGTTGGAGGTACTAGCCTATATGGTTCAGATAGCTTGCCTCTCAATAATGTTACAATTCATCAAGACGATTTCTCCTTCGAGCTGGAAAATCTAGATGACAAACATGAAAGCGAAAATAAAACTGTAATAAATGAGGTAGGTAGAAATACAGTATTAGCTATTGAACTTCTTCCAATACGCCTTGCATGTGATAACTAATATTATAAATGATAAATAAATAAATAACTACAGAGAGCAGTGGAACAAGCCGGAGACTAATATTAGCAATGCCAGTTTATACATCCCAGCCAACGTAATGCTGGAGGGCCATATATACCGGCAATGCTGATGTTATTCATTTCCTGCTTGGTCTAATGCTAGCTCATTGTAGTTGTATTTGTGGTAAGGGCTATTGGAAAACATTTTATAAGTTGTATTGTGTATATAACTTTTTGTATATTTTGTAGGAGAAGAAACAAAAAATTGATAGATGTGAGCTAGAAGAAACTGGTTGGAAAAAAGGGTCAGACTTATCAGACCGATATCGACACCTTTAAAAAGGCCCAGAGAAGAACTTGTAAGTAGCAGTACAGTAGGATTTAAAAAAAATAATAATTTTAATTTTTTAGCCATCACATAGTCTTGACGATATAAACGTCAGAAATGTAAATAATCCAATTCAGAGGCCGCTTAATAGAAGAAGACCAACTGAAACTGTTGTGAGGAGCCTGGCCTCAAACCAGCTGGCTGAAAAGTACAACATACTGGCTGACAAAAAAAATTTGATTGCAGATTATACTTTGAAAAAAATTAAAAAAGAAATAGAGCAATCAAATGAAGAGCATAATATGAGAATGAAAGCTCTAAAGTTAGATATTGAAATAAAAACTATCGACATTCAAATAAAAAAACAACAAATTCATAATTAAATCATTCATAGCAAAGTGATGTTTTATTTTTTAAACTGTGACCTAATATGTACATATTCAAGTAAAAATTTTATTGCAATACCATTATTCAACTTAACCTACACTTCTAATTCTCTAAAAAAGTTAATAATTTCCTGTTGGACATGATTTATATTGAAATTTCTAACTGCAGGTATGTTTACATTCTCGGTTTCTATAATGTAGTTTAGCTCATTTAGATTCATGTTTTCTGGTGGTGGTGGTTCTGGCTCGTTCATCTGTCTAGCAATATTGTGCAGCACTGTTGTTGCAATTATTATGGCTTTTGTTGTTTCTAAATTGAGCCTTATTCCATACGCTACAATGGGAAATCTTCTCTTCCATATTCCTATAATCCTTTCAATGAGATTTCTAGTCCGTACTAAAGATTCATTGAATAACTGTTCAGCTCTTGGTACAGGATTCACTAATGGCGTAAGCAGGTAGCTTTTTGTTGGGTATCCACTGTCTCCTGTAATAAAAAGTATAAATAAATAAGTACTTTCACACACAGCATTTTTATTTTGTTAGTGTTAATACCTAAGAGAACACTATTCGGAAAATGACCGGCTTCAAATCGAAATCTCAAATTGCTGTGACCAAATATTGTTGCATCATGAGCAGATCCAGGCCATCGTTCCACCACATCCAAAAATTGTAGATCTGCGTTTCCCACTACCTGAACATTTAAAGAGTAATAACCCTTTCTATTTTTAAATACCTCTGCATTATCACCTCCTAAAAGCAAATTATTTATTTATTGTAAAGTACTGTTTTATTTAGATAAAATAGGTAACAAAACAACTGTTTCGAGACCATAGGTGTGTTTTAGTGCTAACTAGGTTTATGATATCATAGTTAGCACCAAATACTACATATTGTTATAACTATGCCTGCGAAAAGTTTTTACATCTGTTACTTGCTTCATCTAAATAAAAATCAAACAGTATGTTTCAAATTATTTAGGATAATTTTTAATCTTACCAGGAGATTGTATTCTGATGTGAGTGCCATCAACAACTCCTAAAACACGGGGAAAGCGAGAAATATTATAAAATTTATTTTGTTCCTGTAGAAACTGGTTTTGTTCAGGCATTTTAATGTAACGAGGGAATAAACTGGCAATTATCCTCGACACTTTACTAATAATCCTACATGCTGTACTAATTTCCATTCCCATAAAGTCTGCTACCTGCCTTAGATGACCAGCACTGGCATAATAGCGAAGGCAGCACAAGACCTGATTCATAGGTGAAACACTGTTATTTCTAAAAAAAATATATATTATTTTCTTATTTTGACTTTATTTATTTTGTTGTTGCAAAAGAGCCATATTTTTTTATCTACTTAGTCACTATTACTATACCTACCTATTATGAGCATACTCTAGCTGGTCTTCTATCTGAGTCAAAATACTTATAACCGTTTCCTTAGTTAGCCTAAACCTTCTAAAAAAACCAATAGGATCCATTTCTTCAAAGTAATTTGATCTATTATAAATTTTTCTCGGTAAACCTGCTTCAATCATTTCCACAAGTTCTATGTCGTCTTCAATGAAATCTGGTTCATCACCTAAATATTCTAAGTATTCCATTATCACTATTATGGTATAAAATCATAAAACTTTATAACCCTGAACCGATCAAAAATTGTTACCAGAAAAATACTGACACCAAATACAAAATATAACCTCAAAACTTTGTTAATGATACATAAACGGCGCTAAGGATCGTTTAAGTGATGGCTAGCGAATGCTTAGCAAAGGAAGTTTTAAGGAGAGTATAAGCATTCCTTAAGGTTGGTGCAATGAAATTTTTGATTTTATGGGTTGCTTAGTGGTAAGGGCTCCTTAAAATCGTTGGTGCAATCGGCTATTCAATGATTAAAAACAATAAAACGTAAATAAAATAATAGTAAAATAAAACAGATAAAATAATTAATGCACGTACGAGATGGCGTACCTGAAATAAAAAAAAGTATGAGCAGTCAAGTTTACCAAAAGCAGTTTTATATTAAAGAAAGTTATAAAAAGATGATATTCATAAACAAAATACTTATTATCCTTTTAATTAACAATAAAATTATACTGATAACTCTTTATGTCAAAATATATATGTATATATTATAAAAAAATATAATTGACACAACTTTAAATTTTCCATAATTGACACGGTTATATTCTCAATTCTGTTGGCACTGACGGCAATGCCCAAACTATCGATCGATATATAAATTAAGCTATTCCTATAATATTGAGCGCAATGTCACTAGCCCGCACCAACTATGGTGCGATGACTCTGGAAAACTGACCACAGTAATCCCAAAATAAACGCATACACTGATTGCAATGTACTACGCAAGAACAGACAATCTAACTCACTTTACTTTTGATTAAATAGTCAAATAAGTTTTAATTATTTAATATAACCCCGTTAATTTAGGATATAAAGTTCTCTCAATACTTGACAAAATATCTTTACGTCAGAATTGACAAATTAACTATAAAAGGTTGATGGATAATAATTGGGTAATATAATTTGCAAAACAATTTGATTACAAATTAAAACAAAACTAATTGATAAAACATAATTACTTAGTGGGAAAAACTCACACTAGTTTATTAGTATTGGATTGAACTTTAATTTTGTTCCGCAGAGCAACCAACTCAAATTTTAAATGGTCTGTTTTTTATGCCTGCTTGATATTTTACCCTTAGTTCCCATATTCGTAATCCGATACCTCCGTATCTTAATAGTGTTAACATAAACATAGGCTGTGACTATTTTGGAAGACAAATATTTCGTGTGTTTCGTAAAATAAAACTTGTATAGAAAATAAAATCATTCTTACAAAATTAACAATGAGTTTAACTTAAAAAAATAAATTAAAAAAAAAATAAATCAACTAGTTCAATAGGTATATGCAGAAATGGCACATGTTAAAGAACTCATTTTTAAGAAATCGATTAAAGGTCTATTTATACTCCCTTATTATAAGTATTTGTATTAGTATTATGATTAAGCATTTAACTGAACAAAAAAAATCTACAATTAGATTTTCAACCCACGCTGCAATGGCGATCAAATAAATATTCTGAGTAAGAAATTTATAATGTATATAGTGTAAGTATCTAACCAACAATGTAATGTTTTGTTTGTGGTATAAAAATAAACCGTGTTATTACCAAAATGTTTGCTTTTCTATATTCGATCTTTTAATTCAAAGCCAGCAGCTTCTGAACACATGGAGACATTCTATGGTATTATAAACGAGTTTAGCATGCAAAAGGTGTAATATCCTGATGCAGACGAAACATTAGTAATGTAGAACAATTTCTTTTTCTTTATAAGTATTGATATGGAAACACCCAGTACATGGATTTCCAAAAAATATTCTACAAACTACCAAATCTCAAAACTGGGCGGATTCAAAATCTAGTAAAATTAATTTTGTATATAAAAAAAAAATAAAATTAATTAAAAATCAGTTAAATTAAAAAAAATGTTCTATTTCTCTGCCCTGGCTGCTCTGCTCCTGCTCCTGCTCCTGCAGGGTTATTCTACTAAATTTATAGCCCGGCTACAAGTTGGATTTTGGCTTGAACTTTATATGTTCCTAACTTCAAAATCCAACTTGTAGCCGGGCTATAAACTTTTAGCCGGGATATAAATTTAGTAGAATAACCCTGCTGATGTTGGTTCTTATTTTTAACTGACTTCAAAAAAGGATAATTCTTTAACACGGTGTCCGATTTTAATGATTCTTTTTTTGTTAGAACGGGAGTACTTCATGGGTGGTCTCATATAAATTTGGTCAAAATCTAATAATTTGGTCCATGAGAAAATCCTCAAACTTTTCATTTTTTATATATGTTTAGAGATAATGCTTTATCAACTTGTCCGATTTACATGATTCTTTTTTTGTTAGTAAGGGGGGTACCTTAGGGGTGGTCCCATATAAATTTGGTTAAGATGTGGCAATGGCATCTGCACGTTTTTGAAGTCGGTTTTTTAAATTTTTAATTTCTAATACTTGTAACTCTGGTCTTCCTTTTTTTAATACTCTCCTAGTTTCCTACCTCCTGCTGTTTCTTTTCTCTGCTCTGGCTGCTCTGCTTTATTTTGTATCTTAGTTTCAATTAAATAACTTTTCTTTACCCTTTTTAACTTTATTTATTTGTAAATTAATCCATGAATTATTTTAACAATCTTTTCAAAATTTTATAAAATTTTCTGATAATCTAAATTTCCTGTTACAGTTTCTTCTAAAATCTCATGACAATTCTCTAAATATCTTTATTTCCAATCAATAATTATAATCTTTCTCCTTATATAAAATCCAAACTTACACTCCTCTTTCAAAATTTACCATCTGACATCTTCAAAATTCTAATGACAATCTATCATTTTTAAAATCCAAACAAAAACATCCTTGATCATTTCACAATAATATTTTTCTAGACTCTAAATCGTCCAGCTTTGCTAACTTCAATTTTGACATATTAATTTTAAATTTCGTTATCTAGGAATTTCCCTTATCAGTATATTGGCACAAAAGTTGCCCTTGAGACTAATATTCTCTAGTTCGAATACAAAATCAAATATATTGGAAAAAAACATAAAATACATTAAAGAAAACGAGTATTCTACAAAGAAAAAACTATCACATGCCCATTTCCAATTTCTTAAATCTTTTCTCTCGACTTAGTCGTTTCTTTACCCTGTCAGGAATGTCAGAAAAATAGATATATTTATGGGTGTTTTTCCATGCCAAAAAGTTTCGACTTCGATGGCCGATGGCACTCTTAAAGATTACCAAACCCGAAAATGCGAACACGGAACGAAACAATGAATGATTGCGATTCGAGGAGATTAAATTAGTTTTATCGATGTTTTCCAGGAACGCAAACAATTCGCCTTATGTTTTTGTTTGCATTTCTCGATGTATGGGTGAACGATTATTATATTTATACAGATTCTTCAACAATACCCGTTTCGTGATAAATTAAACAAAAGATACTGACTAATTAGTCAATCCAAATCACGTGACTTTAAATGATGGATCCCTTGGCATATACTTTGATTTTCTCTTACTATACGGAGAATGGTGGTACTGCGCAGCTTTCTGATTGCCCTTTAAAAGGAGATAGAAAACTCCGCCATTTTGATGCCTTATTACGTATTGTCTGTTGAAGCTTATATAAAAAAAAAGCTTTTAACAGGGGAAAGTGTTGAAGCTTATAATGTTACTAGCTTTTTCTTTTATATGTTTACTATGTACTACATTTGAGTTAAGTTTGTTTAAGTCAGTTTTTTTACAGATGTATCAAATATAAAATAAATACTGTCAATCATTTTCAATCCATTTTTATTTATTAATTGCAAAACCTACGAGAAGATTCAACACTTTAATATTGCCTACATCTTGGCGCAATATTTTTAATATTTTTGCTTGCTGCTGTCAGTGTCAGTGATTATTATTTTTTATAGCTGTTGTATGGAGTGTTTTGCTCGTTTCTCCGTTTACCGTGATTTTAGCATTTTCTTTGTGTTTACATAAACCCCAACGAACAAGTTTTGAGGATTTATATATTATTTTGTGTTTTAGAGTGATTTATATGATTATTTTTAATTAATTGGTGATTGTATGTTAATCTTTAGAGCTTTGTTGTTCTCTTTTCATTGTCTAAATACCAGGATGTATAGACTACCAGTTTAACATTTAGAAAATATATGTGTTTCCTAACCTAGTAATAAAGGCACAGTTTATTGCTAAAGAATCAGTTAACTCACTCGAACCAGTTGAATATTCCAAAATAACATCCACTCCAGGGATACAAATTCAGGATACGCAGAAGACTGCTGTTTGAATATAGGCGGTTGTCATATATTGTTTTATCCGAATTGCGCAGTGTATAAATTGGAACATTGAGATCAAAAGTACCGACGCAGAGTGAGCGAACTGATTCTTTAGCTATAAACTGTGGTAAAGGCATCAAAATGGCCGCGCCCTAGTGTTTCGGACAAATATCTTTCACCGTATAGTAATCAAAGTATGTGCCCTTTGGCAAAAACAACAAAAGTACGTGCTTCCCTTGACAAAAACACTTCTAGTGAGGTTATTAATCCAAGTTTGTATTTTTTTTTTTTTTTTTGAGTATTTAGAGTTGTTTTCGGTATGTTTAGTTGAAAAATGGCATAAATAAATAATTATTTTGAATATATAGAATATTATACACACCCCACAAAAATTATCGCATCACTAATAGTTTTCAAAAATTTGGAGTTTTTTTTTTAACCATTTGATTGATTTGGATATTATTTTTTTGGAAGATAAGTTGATTCTTCAGGAATAGTAATCTCTTTGATTCTTTAAATAAAATTTAATTTTAGAGTGTATACCGGATGTTACAATAATATAGGTTTTTGGTTGGAAAATTCGTAACACCCTGTGGAGTGTACCAGCAATAATATCATGTTATAATTAATAGCCTACTTTAGCCTTATTTTTCGTAAAATTTTATTTTTTTGATTGTTTTATTATCTCTGTTATTAGAGGAGAAATACATTTTTTTAGCACTGCCTGTTTTTATAAACATACATTGAAAACATTTTAGTGATGCGATAATTTTTGTGGGGTGTATATAATTGCACGATTTGCAATAACAGTCAAATACTAATGAAAAAGTAAGGTTAAGAAGCTTTGTCCATTCTGACAGGACATTGGGTTGTCTTATTAGTTTGATAGTTGCCTCCATTTAGGAAAAAAATTGTGTTTTCTAAACCTGTACATTCACGTTGTTGAATAAATATTATCCCCCTTTATTATTTTTGGATCCAATTGGTTTAATATGCTAAAAGCAATACGTGCTATCTACATCTCCGTATCTGTGTATCTTATTTGTTTTCAATACAATCTGCATAATCACTCTTGAAAATGGAGATATGCAGCCACTCGAGTTGGATTTTCGCATAGGAATACTATAAATCGATTTCGCGTTATTGTTATAATTTTTTTATAGCAATTGTATGTATTTATTTTTCACTCAAAGATAATTTTCCTTCTTTCACAATTAAATCAATATTATTAATATATCTGAAAAAGGATAATTTCTTGACCATATCAGAATTTTATATAAATAAAAAGTTCACTGGTCTATTCGGTCGTTTTTATTGTTTTTATAAAATTTATGCACTATACAGGGTGTCCGGAAAGTCAACGATAATACTAAAAGGGGTGATGGACTAACTCATAAGCTTTCAGAAAAACAAAAAATCGATGATTTTCGAGATATCGCCACTTTAATAAAATTCGTCCCCTTAGATCAGATTGTCACTCCTAAAAGAATGTATAATTCTTAGATTCTGATTTAGGTTTTGCTTTGTTCATATTTCTCGTACATCGAACGCCCGGCGCTTTTTTCACAATAATACTAGTATTTACCATTTATTATTGTTTAAAGCTTATTTGAAAAATTATTTTTAACTTATTAGTTATGCTCTAAAAGCGTGTTTTTTAGATTTTTGAACTATACCGGGTGTCCGCGCGAAAACTTTAAATGGAATTATTTCTGGTGTTTTAAAATATATCGACTTGAAATTTTGGAAGGTCATTAAGGAAGTAGAGGGTAAATTAACAGTGTATAAGATACCACTACAACGTGATATCTGCCGCCTCCAGCCACCCCCGGTTCAAAAGTTTAAACGACACCCTGTATTTTTTTTACATATTCTGAAAGAGCGTAGTTTTTTTAGTATCTATATGTGAAAAAAAAAACTTAATTACATAATGAACTTTGAAAGATATTTACAGCTAAAGGTTCAGATACCAGATATTCAAATATCAAAAGCAAAAAATAATAGCAAGCCATGAAAGCTGCTTCGTTGCTTGAACTGTCAAATAATATTGTTTGTGACACTTCTGTTTACTCGTTAGTACAAAAGTTTTCGAAAAAATTTGACTTAGTTTAAATTAAATAGCTAAAAAAATAGAAAAATGGTTTACAGTTTGGAAGAAAGAACTGAAATTGTAGTTTTATATGGGATTGCAAACAGAAACTATTCACAGACGGCAGCATTATTTAACGAAAACCATCCCAACAAAAATGTATCTGCTGTTTATGTAATTAATCTAATACAATAATTTTTTGAAACTGGATCGGTAAATAATATAAAACGTGATATGAATAATCGTGGAGCACGAGATGAAGCAACGCAAGTTGCTGTTCTTGGTCACGTAAATTTAGACCCACAGCTTTCAGTTAGAAAATTATCAGAAGCTTCGGGAGTGGCAAAAACAACGTGCCATAAAATATTAAAATTAAATAAAATGCATCCTTATAAAATACAGCTTCATCAAGAGTTGGGCGACGATGACTTCGATAGAAGAGTCCAATTTTGTGAAACTATGACAGGCAGGATTCGGCAAAATAGAAATATTTTGCGAAATATTTGTTTCAGTGACGAAAGTTGCTTTTCCTTAAATGGTTTCGTAAATAGACACAATTGTCGATATTGAAGCGATGTTAATCCCCACGTTTTCCGAGAAGGCAATACGCAACGTCCCCAAAAAATTAATGTATGGGCTGGAATTCTAAATAACCAAATAATTGGTCCAATTTTATATCACGAGAATTTAACTGGGCCTAGATATCTCGAGTTTTTAGAAGAATTAATACATCCTCTTATCATTCAGTGCTTGGAAGAAAACTTAGATCAAATGCAGGAGGATCAGTTATACTTTCAGCAAGACGGAGCTCCCCCTCATTACTGTTTAGAAGTAAGGCAATATTTAAATACCTTTTTTCCAGGACAATGGATAGGTCGTAGGGGTCCTATTGAATGGCCAGCTCGCTCCCCAGACTTGACCCCACTGGATTTCTTTTTATGGGGACATTTGAAGTCTGTTGTTTACAGGACACCACCTCAATCCATTGATGATTTGCGTAATAGAATCATAGAGGAATGTAGAGATTTAACACCACATGTCTTTGAAAATATTCGGAACGCTTTCGAGAATAGACTGTACTATTATTTAAATGTAAACGGTGAACATTTTGAACATTTGATTTAACTAAAAAAATAAAAAGAGTCCTTACTTTAGTTTATAAAGCGAAATTTTGTTGGTCTATAAGAATACCTATTTTTGTGATAAGTTGTATTTTTTTGTGATAAGTTGTATTTTTTTGTGATAAGTTATATTTTTTTGGATAATTAGATTTTTTTGTTTCTATCTGCTTTAATTATTTCGAAATTTGTCTACTGTCCAAGGTTACTAGTTCTTTTTTTTAATATCTGGTATCTGAACCTTTAGCTGTAAATATCTTTCAAAGTTCATTATGTAATTAAGTAATTTTTTCACATAGAGATACTAAAAAAACTACGCTCTTTCAGAATATGTAAAAAAAATACAGGGTGTCATTTAAACTTTTGAACCGGGGGTGGCTGGGGGCGGCAGATATCACGTTGGAGTGGTATCTTGTACACTATTAATTTACCCCCTACTTCCTTAATGACCTTCCAAAATTTCAAGTCGATATATTTTAAAACACCAGAAATAATTCCATTTAAAGTTTTCGCGCGTACACCCGGTATTTATTTTTCCAAATAACTATATTGAAAATGTAAAAAAAAGTTTATTGATAAAACAATTTCTTACTAAAAAAATCTTGGGAAGTAATAATTTCCTCGGTCCTAAATCTAAATAAAATTGAAAAACGGAAGCAGTGATTAAATTATTTTTAACAAAATCACATTCTTCTTATACATATACAATAAAGAATAATACTTTTTATTGGATTCTGTTCATTAATATACGTTGACTGATTTCCTAAGTTTCGTAGAAACTTAACTTAGAACACACGAAAGAATTTAAAACAATAAACCCTGAGTCTTAAAAATAAAGCTATAAAATAAGAATTAAAATATACAAAAAAATTTGGCTTGCCAATGTAAAGTCGTAAATTAAAAATAAAATAAGACAATTAAAAAACTTATGCTTTTTCTAAAAATTTCAATTGATCTATTAATTGCCAGATATATTTGAGAATTCAGATTTATGACACTTCTTAACTGAAATGCCATTTTATATTCTTCTAAAAATAAATAAGGTTGTCTTATTTAATAGGTACATTTTTTGACAATCGGAAAACATTTTTAAGAATAATTGTAACACCTAGATCATTGTAAGATTTAAGTATATTTAACGTTTAATCATTTAGAAAGTAATTATGAAGAAACATTTTTTAACCTATATAGAGAACTACACTTTTATTTGTATTTAGAGGTAGAATCCAATCTTAGCACCAGTTAAATATGGTATTGTTTAAGTTGTTGGAAGTTCAGAGATGGGTCACTAAATATTTTGGAGTCATCAGCAATACGTTGTTACACTTGATATGGAATTGTAGATCACTGGCATACAATGTAAATAAGAGTGGCCCCAAAACTGATTCCTGAGGAATACCACTCAAGACTGGTGTTTTAAATGAATGCGAACTTCTAACTTCAACGCAGTATTTTCTGTCAGTTACGAATGATTCGATCCATTTAAGTAAATCACTACTAATAATGTTTATGGTTTTGTTAAATATTGTTAAAAATAAAATATAATAATGTCATGTAATCACCTAAAGCCGATTGTTCAAAAATTGCTCGAGGGATCAAATATTGTTCAAAAATTACTCGAGAGAAAAATATTGTTAAAAATTGTTCGAGAGATCAAAAAGGTTTTTAAAAATTGCTCGAGAGGTAAAAAAGTGGTTAAAAATTACTCGAGAGATAAAAACGATTAATAATTGCCCGATTGTTAAAATAGTGTTAGAAATTGCAAAAATCTTGTGCAAAAATTGCTCGAGAGATCAAATATTGTTCAAAAAATGCTCGAGAAGTAAAATATTGTTCAAAAATTGCTTAAAAGATTAAATATTGTTTAAAAATTAGTCGAGAGAGGTTGTTAAAAATTGCTTGAGAGATCAAATAGAGTTAAAAATTGCTTGAGAGAAGAAATCTTATTCAAAAATTGCTCGAGAGATAAAAATAGTTGTTTAAATTGCTTTAGAGATAAAACACTGTTAGAAATTTCTCGAGAAATAAAACATTGTTTAAAAATTGCTTGAGAGATAAAATAATATTAGAAATTATTAAAATCTTGTTCAAAAATTGTTCGAGGCATCAAATATTTATCTCAAAAGATAAAAAAGTTGTTAAAAATAGTTTGAGGGATAAAATATTGGTTAAAAATTGCTCGAGATAAAAACGGTTAAAAATTGCTTGATTGATGAAATAGTGTTAGAAATTGTTAAATTTAAAAATGGCTCGAGAGGTAAAATTTTGTTCAAAAATTACTCGATAAATAAAAAGGTTGTTAAAAATTCCTCGAGAGATAAAATATGGTTAAAACTTGATTGAAAGAAGAAATCTTATTTAAAAATTGCCCAAGAGATAAAAATAGTTGTTTAAATTGTTTTAGAGATAAAATACTGTTAGAAATTTCTCGAGAGGTAAAACATTTTTCAAATATTGCTTGAAACAAAATAATATTTGTAATTATTAAAATCTTGTTCAAAAATTGCTCGAGATATCAAATTTTGTTCAAAAATATCTCGAGCGATAAGAAAGTTGTTAAAAATAGCTCGAGAGATAAAAAAGTGGGTAAAAAGTACACGAGAGATAAAAACGGTTAAAAAATTACTCGATTGATAAAATAGTGTTAGAAATTGTAAAAATCTTTTTCAAAAATTGCTCGAGAGATCAAATATTGTTCAAAAATTGTTCGAGAGATCAAATATTGTTCAAAAATGACTCGAGAGTTAAAAAAGGTTATTAAAAATTGCTTGAGAGATAAAAAAGGTTTTTAAAAATTGTTCGAAAGATAAAATAGGGTTAAAGATTGCTTGAGAGAAGAAATCTTATTCAAAAATTGCTCGAGAGATAAAAATAGTTGTTTAAATTACTTTAGAGATAAAATACTGTTAGAAATTTCTCGAGAGATAAAACATTGTTCAAAAATTGATTGAGAAACAAAATAATATTAGTAATCATGACAATTTTGTTCAAAAATTGCTCAAGGTATCAAATATTGTTCAAAAATATCACGAGAGATATACAAGTTGTTAAAAATAGCCCGAGAGATAAAAAAGTGGTTAAAAATTGTTCGATTGATAAAATAGTATTAAAAATAGCTAAAATCTTGTTCAAAAATTGATCGAGAGATTAAATATTGTTCAAAAATTACTCGAGAGATAAAAAAGGTTTTTAAAAATTACTCGAAAGATAAAATAGGGTTAAAAATTGCTTGAGATAAGAAATTTTATTCAAAAATTGCTCGAGAGATAAAAATAGTTCTTTAAATTGCTTTAGAGATAAAATACTGTTAGAAATTTCTCTAGAAATTAAATATTGTTCAAATATTGCTTGAGAGATAAAATAATATTAGTAATTATTAAAATCTTGTTTAAAAATTGCTCAAGGTATCAAATATTGTTCAAAAACATCTCGAAAGATAAAAAAGTTGTTAAAAATAGCTCGAGAGACAAAAAAGTGGTTAAAAATTGCTCGAGAAATAAAAACGGTTAAAAATTGCTCGATTGATAAAATAGTGTTAGAAATTGCTAAAATCTTGTTCAAAAATTGCTCGAGAGGTAAAATGCTGTTTAAAAATTGCTCGAGAGATAAAAAAAGGGCTAAAAATTGCTTAAGAGAAGAAATCTTATTTAAAAATTTGTCGAGAGATAAAAATAGTTGTTTAAATTGCTTTAGAGATAAAATACTGCTAGAAATTTCTCAAGAAATAAAATATTATTCAAAAATTGCTTGATAGATAAAATAATATTAGAAATTATTAAAATCTTGTTCAAAAATTGCTCAAGGTATCAAATATTGTTCAAAAATTGCTCGAGAGATCAAATATTCAAAAATTACTCGAGAGATAAAAAAGGTTGTTAAAAATTGCTCGAAAGATAAAATAGGGTTAAAAATTGCTTGAGAGAAGAAATCTTATTCAAAAATTGCTCGATAGATAAAAATAGTTGTTTAAATTGCTTTAGAGATAAAATACTTTTAGAAATTTCTCGAGAGATAAAACATTGTTCAAAAATTGATTCAGAAACAAAATAATATTAGTAATCATGACAATCTTGTTCAAAAATTGCTCAAGGTATCAAATATTGTTCAAAAATATCACGAGAGATATACAAATTGTTAAAAATAGCCCGAGAGATAAAAAAGTGGTTAAAAATTGTTCGATTGATAAAGTAGTATTAAAAATAGCTAAAATCTTGTTCAAAAATTGATCGAGATATGAAATATTGTTCAAAAATTACTGGAGAGATAAAAAAAGGTTGTTAAAAATTGCTCGAAAGATAAAATAGGGTTAAAAATTGCTTGAGATAAGAAATTTTATTCAAAAATTGCTCGAGAGATAAAAATAGTTGTATAAATTGCTTTAGAGATAAAATACTGTTAGAAATTTCTCTAGAAATTAAATATTGTTCAAATATTGCTTGAGAGATAAAATAATATTAGTAATTATTAAAATCTTGTATAAAAATTGCTCAAAAATTGCTCGAGAGGTAAAATATTGTTCAAAAATTACTCGAGAGATAAAAAAGGTTTTTAAAAATTACTCGAAAGATAAAATAGGGTTAAAAGTTGCTTGAGACAAGAAATTTTATTCAAAAATTGCTCGAGAGATAAAAATAGTTCTTTAAATTGCTTTAGAGATAAAATATTGTTAGAAATTTCTCTAGAAATTAAATATTGTTCAAATATTGCTTGAGAGATAAAATAATATTAGAAATTATTAAAATCTTGTTTAAAAATTGCTCAAGGTATCAAATATTGTTCAAAAACATCTCGAAAGATAAAAAAGTTGTTAAAAATAGCTCGAGAGACAAAAAAGTGGTTAAAAATTGCTCGAGAAATAAAAACGGTTAAAAATTGCTCGATTGATAAAATAGTATTAGAAATTGCTAAAATCTTGTTCAAAAATTGCTCGAGAGGTAAAATACTCTTTAAAAATTGCTCGACAGATAAAAAAGTGCTAAAAATTGCTTAAGAGAAGAAATCTTATTCAAAAATTTGTCGAGAGTTAAAAATAGTTGTTTAAATTGCTTTAGAGATAAAATACTGCTAGACATTTCTCAAGAAATAAAATATTGTTCAAAAATTGCTTGAGAGATAAAATAATATTAGAAATTATTAAAATCTTGTTCAAAAATTGCTCGAAGGATCAAATATTGTTCAAAAATTGCTCGAGAGATCAAATATTCAAAAATTACTTGAGAGATAAGAGGTTATTAAAAAATACTCTAGGATAAAATAGTGTTAGATGTTGTTAAAATCTTTTTAAAAAATTTATAAGGTTGTTCAAAATTGTTCTAGAGATAAAAATAGTTATCAAAAATCGCTTTAGAGGTAAAATAGTGTTAGAAATTGTAAATATCTTGTTCAAAAATTGCTCGAGAGATCAAATATTGTTCAAAAATTGCTCGAGAGATCAAATATTATTAAAAAATACTCTAGAGATAAAAGGTTGTTAAAAAATGCTCGAGAATAAAATAGTGTTAGATGTTGTTAAAATCTTTTTCAAAAATTACTCGAGAGATCAAATGATCAAAAATTGATCGAGAAATTAAATATTGTTAAAAATTTGTAGAGAGATAAAATATTGTTCAAAATTTGTAAGGTTGTTCAAAATTGCTCGAGAGATAAAATAATATTAGAAATTATTAAAATCTTGTTCAAAAATTGCTCGAAGGATCAAATATTGTTCAAAAATTGCTCGAGAGATCAAATATTCAAAAATTACTTGAAAGATAAGAGGTTATTAAAAAATACTCTAGGATAAAATATTATTAGATGTTGTTAAAATCTTTTTAAAAAATTTATAAGGTTGTTCAAAATTGTTCTAGAGATAAAAATAGTTATCAAAAATCGCTTTAGAGGTAAAATAGTGTTAGAAATTGTAAATATCTTGTTCAAAAATTGCTCGAGAGATCAAATATTGTTCAAAAATTGCTCGAGAGATCAAATATTATTGAAAAATACTCTAGAGATAAAAGGTTGTTAAAAAATGCTCGAGAATAAAATAGTGTTAGATGTTGTTAAAATCTTTTTCAAAAATTACTCGAGAGATCAAATGATCAAAAATTGATCGAGAAATTAAATATTGTTAAAAATTTGTAGAGAGATAAAATATTGTTCAAAATTTGTAAGGTTGTTCAAAATTGCTCGAGAGATAAAATAATATTAGAAATTATTAAAATCTTGTTCAAAAATTGCTCGAAGGATCAAATATTGTTCAAAAATTGCTCGAGAGATCAAATATTCAAAAATTACTTGAAAGATAAGAGGTTATTAAAAAATACTCTAGGATAAAATATTATTAGATGTTGTTAAAATCTTTTTAAAAAATTTATAAGGTTGTTCAAAATTGTTCTAGAGATAAAAATAGTTATCAAAAATCGCTTTAGAGGTAAAATAGTGTTAGAAATTGTAAATATCTTGTTCAAAAATTGCTCGAGAGATCAAATATTGTTCAAAAATTGCTCGAGAGATCAAATATTATTGAAAAATACTCTAGAGATAAAAGGTTGTTAAAAAATGCTCGAGAATAAAATAGTGTTAGATGTTGTTAAAATCTTTTTCAAAAATTACTCGAGAGATCAAATGATCAAAAATTGATCGAGAAATTAAATATTGTTAAAAATTTGTAGAGAGATAAAATATTGTTCAAAATTTGTAAGGTTGTTCAAAATTGCTCGAGAGATAAAATAATATTAGAAATTATTAAAATCTTGTTCAAAAATTGCTCGAAGGATCAAATATTGTTCAAAAATTGCTCGAGAGATCAAATATTCAAAAATTACTTGAAAGATAAGAGGTTATTAAAAAATACTCTAGGATAAAATATTATTAGATGTTGTTAAAATCTTTTTAAAAAATTTATAAGGTTGTTCAAAATTGTTCTAGAGATAAAAATAGTTATCAAAAATCGCTTTAGAGGTAAAATAGTGTTAGAAATTGTAAATATCTTGTTCAAAAATTGCTCGAGAGATCAAATATTGTTCAAAAATTGCTCGAGAGATCAAATATTATTGAAAAATACTCTAGAGATAAAAGGTTGTTAAAAAATGCTCGAGAATAAAATAGTGTTAGATGTTGTTAAAATCTTTTTCAAAAATTACTCGAGAGATCAAATGATCAAAAATTGATCGAGAAATTAAATATTGTTAAAAATTTGTAGAGAGATAAAATATTGTTCAAAATTTGTAAGGTTGTTCAAAATTGCTCGAGAGATAAACATATTTGTTTAAAATCGCTTTACAGATAAAATGGTGTTAGAAATTGTTAAAATTGCTCGAGAGATCAAATATTGTTCTTAAATATCTCGAGAGAAAAAATTTTTCTTAAAAATTTCTCGAGAGATAAAATGGTATTAGAAATTGTAAAAATCGTGTTCAAAAATTGGTCGAAAAATAAAAAAGTGTTATAAACTGCTAAAATCGTGCTCGAAAGATCAAAAAGTTATTAAAAATTGATTTAGAGTTAAAATATTGTTCAAAATTTGCTCTAGAGATGTAAAAGGTTGTTAAAAATTGCTCGACGGATTAAATAGTGCTAAGTAAATAATCTATGGGTTTTTTCGATAATGTTAAAAATAAAGAAATTTGGCTGTTGTATAAAATTTATATTTTATTCGTACATGACTAAAAGAACTTCATATGCTATTGTTGGATTTTAAGTTTTAGACCATACATACATTTTTATGACGAATAACTTTTTTACATAAAACTAATAATAAATAAGTTTCTCGTATGGTGCCAATTTAAGTAGACACTATATTTTTATCAATTCTATAATATCCTTTATTCCATCCAGATTTTGCAATAAATAGTATCCACAAATATTGCACATCAGTCAGCATAAACCAGATTTATATTTATATAGACAAACGCCTCGGCTTCTTGTAAATTCATGAGTCGATGTCCTGCAAGAAAACAGTTCAGCGTCTCAGCAACACTTTACGATTTCGCAATAAAAGGGCAGAAACGTGGAATAACCTGCAAGATGCAGACAATCTTTATATCACTCAAACGATTTTACTGCCCGTTTTATCAAATTTCTTTTCGAGCGTACGACCAATAACATTTTTACGCCGTTCTGGTTTTATTTCGAGACATTTATTCCTACACAAAGAAAAATGTTCGATATAAAGAAATAGGCATTCTAAAGTTACACCAGTCATTCTACCCCATCAAAAAAATAAAAAACGTATGCGAGAATTTACTAACTTTTTATTACACATTTATACCGAAAGAAAATTGTATTAACCTTTCCAGTAAAAACAAAATATGTAGCATCAGACTGAGCCTAGATCGCCTCAATGTACCATTAGAAATGTATTCTGTAAGGAAAAATATTATTAACATTTCCCACGCAAAGTTTGCAGTGTTCCCTTGACGTTTTTGTAGTGTTTAACGTCAATTGACTACAGTTTGTTATTAAGTTTTTAAAAAGACGTATATTTTAAAGATTTCACCTTAATTTATGCTCCAGCTAATCTCGGGTCGTGCTACGGCCTTTGAGTTCTTGAATATGTTTACCTTTTCTCGTTAATAGGGCGCCATCATATTTTTTTATTAAGTTGAAATATTGGTCAACTTACTAAATACCTACCTGATAAAGAAACCGTTAGACCAAGCTTGCTAATAACGATAATGAATGAAAAATAATATTATTTAAGTAACAATTGGATTACTACAGATTCATATAGATGAATATCAAATAGTATCCTGTCCTGTTTGAACGGGTTCGTGATGACGATCAGTTCACTCTTGGAGTAGGTACTATCCGCGTTAGTAATTTTCTTCCCGCCGATAATAATTTGTTTTTCTCTTTTACCGTCAATTTAAATAACTTTAAATACGAGGATGTATCAGAAAATAACGAGACTGGTGCTATAGTATAACAACGAAACATTTATTTAAAAAAATTCAACAACTATCCTTCGAAGTACTCTCCATTCTGTTGAATACACTTATTCCATCGCTTTATCCACTTATCATAAACTTCTGAGAAACCATTTTTTGATAGTCTGTTTAGTATACCCATCACAGCGTTGTTGAGCTCTAAATCCGACTCAAATCTTCTACCTCTCAATTCTTTTTTGACTTCAGGAAACAAATGGAAGTCACATGGAGCAAGGTCAGGAGAGTAGGGGGGATGAACCATAATTTCAACCCCTAATTCTTCAATTGTTCGTTGACAAATCATTGATCTATGAGCCGGAGCATTGTCGTGATGCAGCGTCCAGCCAAAGTCCTGATAAAGCGGCCTTTTTTTCTTTAATTTTGCCTTTAAGGGTCCTCGAAGTACATTAGAATAGTACTCCCCTATTACTGTATGTCCTCTAGGTACAATGTGATCGTAAATAACGCCAAATTTATAAAAAAAAATCAGGTGCATCACTTTACCAGCACTTTTAGCAGTTTTGGCCTTCTGCGGTCTTGGGCTGCCTTTATGCTTCCATTGCATACTTTGAGACTTCAATTTAGGATCGTAACGATAAAACCAACTTTCGTCACATGTAACCACATTATTTAAAAACTGTGGGTTACGTTGCAATTGCCTTTTCCACTGCTGACAAATTGTCACTCGATTCGCTTTTTGTTCATCGGTCATCACTTTTGGAATCCATCTTGCCGCGATCTTCCGGTACTCTAAATCTTCATGAATAATTTTTTGAGTGGTACCGTAAGACAAATTAACATTGTCAGAAATTCGTTTTATGCCAATCCGGCGATCATTTTGTATCAAGTCGTTAATTTCTGCAATTTTTGTGTCATTTCTCGCAGTTTGTGGTCGACCGGGACGCGGTTTATCTTCAACTGATTCACAACCGTCTTTAAACTTTTTATGCCACTCAAACACTCTACATCGTGATAAACTATTATCTAGCTATGTACCTTTAATCATTTCAAAAGTTTCAGTTGGTGTTTTACCCAATCGAACACAAAATTTTATCGCGTATCTTTGCTCCACTTTCATTTTTCGATGGGTACGCAAAACACTGACAAATCAATAATTAATTTGTAACAAATGTCAAAAGTTAAATCAAAGCCTACTTGCGGGGTAGTACATTAAATATAAGGCTTTAATGTCTCATTTTTTGGGTTATAAAATGTTACCTCTGAAAGAAGTTATAGCACGTCTCGTTATATACTGATATATCCTCGTAGTATGCTGTCCCTGTCTGAACGGGCTCGTGATGACGATCAGTTCATTCTTGGACTAGGTGCTATCCGCGTTAGTTTTCTTTTCCGCTTCATATGCTTCATTGTTTTTTTCGTGCAAACCTCAAGTTGTAGAAATCCAAAAATAGCTTAATTACCCTGTCTGAGCGGGCTCGTGATGACGATCAGCTCATTCTGGGATAAAAGGCTACCCCGAGTATAAATTTATTTTTATTTTCTTTCCGTGTATTTACTATAAGTAATTCTTTCGCGTCCCTGTCTCCTCGCACTCTCTTCGACCGTTTAGCTAATTTTTCTTCACCTAAATAGCAAAATACCTACATTTTAGTTAATTCCCGATACCGAGGTTAAACAGTTATTTACCGAGTAAATAGCCAAGTTAATAATATTTTTCTCTGCGACCGAAACGTACATTTTATTTTAATTTAATTTTAACGTCTGATTGAGACTAGTCGCGAATCACTACCGTCCGTTTTGTTTCTTTTTTTTATTATTTATTCAGGGTTATATTGACTATCACCACGACTGGGGTGGGCGTTGAAATATTTAATTTCTTTTTTTGTTGTTGTAAATAGTTAATCACAATATATGTGTCAATGTTAACCTGCCGTATTACTGGTTAATAATTCCCTACTTTATTTCCCCCTTATATTTCAGCTAGTGATAAATTCTGTACCAGCCCAAGCAACGATTAAATCCCGTTACTTGTGGCCTACTATTACCTGTGTCTAAGTGACCTTTGACCCCTGGAATTTTTCATCTCCATTTGTAGCTACCCGAGTACTTTCGACGCCGTTTCGAAAGTTTGTGGAGTAAACCATCATCAAAAATCTGGCGCTCGAGAACCGCCCGTAACCAGCGTCATTCGTAAGGAACCGTTTTCTCTGTGGCGAGAAAACCCCTTAAAATAGATGGACATTTGATCAGAAAATAATTAATAATTACAATACAACTTACTTGGATCAGAGACACAAACCAACTCGTCGAATTTTCTGTCGATTTCTCGAAGGAAACCGGCGATTTGTGTTTTAATCTACTCCGATCGTACTCTTGACCGCTGACTGTCTTTTTCTACGCTAGACAAAAATAAAGACTACCGATTTTCGTCATCACTCAGCGGTGTTTCCGAGTCGAACAATAACGGTGGTATTTCACGCTGCGTTAAGGACTGACTACACTTTACGTTAAGAGCCCGTTACATTGAAAATATTCAAATTAATTAAATGTGTAGTTGTAAAATAAAATAACGTGAATACAACGTTACAAGTTATAAACAAATAATATATTAATTAGAAACTTCCATAATTAAAAATTGTACTTAAATTTAATAAGTAGTATTTAATTTAATTTTGGTACTCTGTGTTACTTTCTTTGGAAACGCCCATATGGGATCCAAACTATCAAAAATAACGACGCTATATGGTTTATTCGTTTATATACGTTTGAGCTTCCACTTTAATATGTAGTTCAATGGTTTTGACTTGAAATTGTTGATTTAAAACCTTTCAAAACAGCTATTTATCATTAAACGGCGTGTTTCTTTGTTTTCAGACCCAATGCGGATGACCACTGTCTCCCTGTACCAGCATCCTAGTAAATTATAACACCAGCGATGTCTACCGATCCAGACAGTAACAAGCATCGTTCTCATCCATCCAGCAGCACCGTCAAGAAGAACAAACACCGATCCAGATCGACGCCACGTCACAATGACGTGGAGAAGCCGCGCAAGAAGAGGCACACCAGCGCGGCCACTTCTTTCGCGTCCATTCCCAACGCCATCAAGCTGTCGATGCTCAACAGCGGCCTGTTGCCCACGAGTCGGTTCAGTTCTGCAGGTGAGGTTAAGTAGACGATGCTGATTTGTATCGTTAAACTCAATAAAAATACTATTAGAAAAACCTCAAGAAATAAAATAATGTTCAAAAATTGCTCGAGAAAAACAAGTCATTAAAAATTGCTAGAGAGATAAAGAAGTTGTTTAAAATTGTTCAAGAGTTTAAATACTGTTAGAAATTTCTCGAGAGATAAAATATTGTTCAAAATTTGCTTCAGAGATAAAAAAAGGTTGTTAAAAATTAGTGGAGAGACAAAATAGTGTTCAAAATTGCTCCAGATGTAAAATATTGTTCAGTTATAACTCGAGAGATAAAATATTATTCAATAATAACTCCAGAGATAAAGAAGTTATTAAAAATTGTATGAAAGATAAAATATTGTTTAAAAATTGCTCGAGAGATAAATAAAAGTTGTTAAAAATTGCTCTAGAGATAAAATAGTTAAACTCAATAAAAATTGGTGTTTTCTCCAAAAATGGCTCGAGAGATGAAAACAGTTGTTAAAACTTGTTCGAGAGTTCAAATACTATTAGAAAATCCCCAAAAAAGTTTGTTAAAAAATTACTCGAGAGACAAAATAGTGTTCAAAATTGCTCGAGAGGTAAAATATTGTTCAGTTATAACTCGAAAGTTAAAATATTATTCAATAATAACTCCAGAAATAAAGAAGTTATTAAAAATTGCACGAGAGATAAAATATTGTTCAAAAACTTCTCGAGAGATAAAAAAAAGTTATTAAAAATTACCAGAGGGATAAAATATTGTACAAACATTGCTCGAGGGATAAAAAAAAGTTGTTAAAAATTACTCGAGAGATAGAACACTGTTAGAAATTTATCAAAAGATAAAATATTGTTTAAAAATAACTCAAGAGATGAAAAAAGGTTTAAAAACTGTTCGATAGATAAAATAGTATCATAAGTTATTAAAATCTTTTTAAGATATTGCTCGAAAGATAAAATAATGTGATAAATTTGTCGAGAGATAAAATATTGTTTAAAATTGTCTCGAAAGATAGATAAAATACTGTCAGAAATTGCTTGAGAGGTGAAATATATTCCAAAAATTGTTCGAGACAAAATATTGTTCGAAAATAGCTTGAAAGACAAAAAGTTAATAAAAATTATTCGAGAGATAAAATACTACTGGAAATTTATCGCGAGGAACTTCTTGAGGGATAAAATAGTGCTAAAAATTGCAGGAGAGACAAAATAGTGTTCAAAATTGCTCGAGAGGTAAAATATTGTTCAGTTATAATTCGAAAGATAAAATATTATTCAGTAATAACTCCAGAGATAAAGAAGTTATTAAAAATTGCACGAGAGATAAAATATTGTTCAAAAACTTCTCGAGAGATAAAAAAAAGTTATTAAAAATTACCAGAGGGATAAAATATTGTACAAACATTGCTCGAGGGATAAAAAAAGTTGTTAAAAATTACTCGAGAGATAGAACACTGTTAGAAATTTATCAAAAGATAAAATATTGTTTAAAAATAACTCAAGAGATGAAAAAAGGTTTAAAAACTATTCGATAGATAAAATAGTATCATAAGTTATTAAAATCGTTTTAAGATATTGCTCGAAAGATAAAATAATGTGATAAATTTGTCGAGAGATAAAATATTGTTTAAAATTGTCTCGAAAGATAGATAAAATACTGTCAGAAATTGCTTGAGAGGTGAAATATATTCCAAAATTTGTTCGAGACAGAATATTGTTCGAAAATAGCTTGAAAGACAAAAAAGTTAATAAAAATTATTCGAGAGATAAAATACTACTGGAAATTTATCGCGAGGAATTTCTTGAGGGATAAAATAGTGCTAAAAATTGCAGGAGAGATAAAATTGTGTTCAAAAATTGCTCAAGAAGTAAAATATTGTTTAATAACTTCTCGAGGGATAAAAAAAGTTGTAATAAATTGTTCGAGAGATAAGAAAGTTGTTAAAAATTGCTTAAGAAAATAAATACTGTTAAAGATAAAATATTGTTCAACATTTTGCTCGAGAAATAAAAAAGGTTGTCAAAAATTGCTCGTGGGATTAAATACTGTTATAAATTGTTTGAGATGAAATATTGTTCAAAAATTGCTCGAAAGATAAAAATGGTTGTTAAGAATGCTCGAGAGAAAAAATACTGTTAGAAATTTTTCGAGAGATAAAATATTGTTCAGTAATAACTCGAGAGATAAAATATTATTCAATAATAACTCCAGAGATAAAGAAGCTGTTAAAAATTGCACAAGGGATAAAATAGTGTTAGAAATTGCTTGAAAGTGTAACTATTTTTCAAAAATAGCTCGAAAGATAAAACATTTTTAAAAAATTGCTCGAGAAATAAAATACTATTATAAATTGTTAAAATATTGTTCAAACATTGCTCGAGAGATAAAATACCCAGGCAGCACACTTTGGTATAAATTACGTATTTTTTTAGTTACTACCATACGTATGAATACGGTTGATGTGCTACCAAATATATTCGTGAAAATGTCCGCCTTATAAACGTCGATTACTAAGAATTTATCCACCTATAATTAAACGTTTTTACTATACGTCTATATTAGATTTATAGTTGTAGTATATTTATACGAATTCACTTTGGTATAAAATACGTTTTTTTATGTACTACAATATACGTATGGATACTGTTGATATGCTACCCAATATATACGTGAAAATGTCCGCCCTATAAACGTATATTTTTTTTATTTTTTATACGTCTAACATTACTACTTTATCTACCTTTAATTATCCTGTTTTACTATACGTCTATATTAGATATATTTGTATGATTTTTATTAATGTGTAAAATGCGTCTACCTGATATTGTTTTAAATGTATTTTAAACACAAATTAAATAAAGTGATCAAAACAAAATTTCTAAAAGAGGCCATGGAAAAATGTTAATATTTCCTAAATTATAGTTTGGATTTAATCCATAGCAGGTGTGTATACACCAGAAATAGGCATTACTCGTGTTTCTGTTTTGGTTGTAATTGGCCTAAATATTTAGAAAAATTTTTTGATCACTTGTTATATGTACAGAACAATATTTAATTAAAAAAAAATAAACAATAAAATACTAAAAAATAAATAAATACAAAAAAATAAGCACTAAAATAGTGAATAACAAACTAAACGAAACTTTTCTTTAACTAACAAAAAATATTTCTGAAAATAAAAATCTTAGCTTAACACTTTGGATGTGTTGTATCCTAGACGGGCCTTAGCTAACTTAAGCTAATCTTGCATGGCACACCTAATCGTTCGGTCGGTTAAGTCACTTGGTACACCCCCATACCTATAATCAAAATGTAACTTAATTTCAGGTGAAATATTTTCTAAAAGCTCCGAAGTTAAATTTGAATTATTTTCTTGGAATTTATTATAAATAATAGAATCAGATGATATAATAATGTCCGAAGCCTTATTAATGTTATCTTCATTGGGAATAAAAAAAAATTGATTTGACTTTAAAGCATCTTGAACATTTTGCGCTATTTTTCTACGTAGATGACGCAGAGACAGGGTTATTTTAGACATTTTATTAAATAAAAACAACTGACTAAAAAAAGGAAAATAAGTATGCTTGGAATAACTAGGTAACCTAAAAAATACGTATAAAAATAAAAGAAACAAAAGTAAGGTTATGTTTTGAAGTTTCTATACGCAATTAACACACTGTACGTACACCTATAAAACAGTAGTTGTTGTAAAATGCAACAATTATTAAAGGAGTAGCTAAATTAAAACATTAATAGAAACTTACCTATGCTTTTAATCAATATCGTAAAAGCCAGGACCTGCTCCCACAAACCATTCCCTACACTGAACAATAATACTACACATACGCATGAGTAGAAATGAGAAAAGACCGTACCACTAGTCATCCTCCATCCGCCATCTAAAAATAGTTCCATGTGTATGGGGAATTTGTTATAAATATTACAGGTAATATAATTAAAAAAATATGGATGTAATGTAAATAAATATATCTATAAGCTTTTAATTTAAATAAACCTAAATATATACATATTATTAATTTCTGTCTACTAGTTCATCGTAAACTGGTATTATGCGTTTAAGGTGACTTATATTTAAACGTAGAATAATATAGGTATATTAAATGGTATCGACAAACAGAAGCGTTTAATTTATCTGTTAAAAAACGTTAAGTATAAAAATGGTAGATGGTAAACGTTTAAAAAATCAACCAAGACGAAATTTAAACGAAAATTATAAACGAAGAAAACATATTGTAATATAATGTAAGTTTATACGAATTTAATTTAAATAAACCTAAACGTATATTTAGGCCCAGTGTATATAAATAGTTCATCGCAAACTAAAAATATTCGTATATTGTTAACTGTATTTAAACGTAGAAAAATTTACAATTATATACCATAGGATGTATATAAAAAACATATAATATATCGTTTAAAACACGGTATGTATAATAATCGTAAACTGTAAACGTATACGGAATCAACCAATACCAAAATTAAACGAGTATTACGTATAGTTAGTTATACTAATGTGTGCTGCCTGGGTAGTGTTAGAAATTGTTAAAACCTTGTTCAACATTAATTCGAAAGATAAAAAAGGTTGATGAAAATTGCCCGAGAGATAAAATAGAGTTATAAATTGCTTGAGAGATGAACTCTTGTTCAAAAATTACCAGAGAGATAAAAATAGTTGTTAAAAATTGCTTTACAGATAAAATAGTAGACATTTCTCAAAAGATAAAACATTGTTTATAAATTGATCGAAAGATAAAAATTTTTAATAAAAATTGCTTGAGAGATAACATAGCGTTAGAAATTTTAAAATGTCTTGTTCAAAAATTGCACGAGAGATCAAATATTGTACAAAAATAGCTTGAGTGGTAAAAAAGGCTATTAAAAATAGCTCGAGTGATAAAATTTTGTACAAACACTGCTCGAGGGATAAAAAAAGTTGTTAAAAATTGCTCGAGAGATAGAAAACTGTTAGATATATATCGAGAGATCAAATATTGTTTAAAAATAGCTCAAAAGAAGAAAAAAGGTTTAAAAACTGTTTGAGAGATAAATTAGTATTGTTACGCAGCACTCTGCAGTAGCCTGCGGCTATCATAGAAAACGTACAGATAGAAAAAGAAGTGGAATGTTACTCATCACTCTACAGTGTGCTGCGGTCGTCATAAGTAAAAGTATAGGTAAAAGAATATTAAAGAAATGTCCAGAAATGTCATTACCCGTCAAGAACATTCTAGATGACAGGTCGAGAAGGTTCGAGAAGGTCAAGAAATCTATATAAGTCGACAACCTGACGTCAGAGTTTAGTTTTATGATAGACGTTAAACGTTAATGTTATCAGTTAAAGTTATTGTCAAAGTTGAATATAGTTATTGTAATAGTTGAGTTCAAATAAATTGTAATACCAAAAACCAGCGTAACAGTATCATAAGGTAATAAAATCTTTTTTCAAAAATGTCTGTTAAAATTGCTCGAGAGATAAAATACTGTTAGAAATTCTTCCAGAGAAAAAGTATTGTTCAAAATTTGCTTCAGAGATAAAAAAGATTGTTAAAAATTACTCGAGAGACAAAATAGTGTTAAAAATTGCTCGAGAGATAATATATTGTTTAATAAAAACTCGAGAGATAAAATATTAATCAATATTAACTCCAGAGATAAAGAAGTTAATAAAAATTGCACAAGAGGTAAAATATTGTTCAAAAATTGCCCGAGAGATAAATAAAAGCTGTTAAAAATTGCCCAAGGGATAAAATAGTGTTGGAGAAATTGCTTTAGAGCTAAACTATTTTTCAAAAATAGCTCGAAAGATAAAACATTTTTAAAAAATTGCTATAGAAATTAAATACTATTATAAATTGTCAAAATATTGTTCAAACATTGCTCGAGAGATAAAATAGTGTTATAATTTGTTAAAACCTTGTTCAAAATTGACTCGAAAGATAAAAAAGTTGATAAAAATTACTCAAGAGATAAAAAAGAGTTAGAAATTGCTTGAGAGGTGAACTATTGTTCAAAAATTGTCAGAGAGATAAAAATAGTTGTTAAAAATTGCTTTAGAGATAAAATAGTAGACATTTCTCGAGAGATAAAACATTGTTTAAAAAATGCACGAGAGATCAAATATTGTTCAAAAATAGCTTGAGAGGCAAAAAAGGCTGTTAAAAATTGGTCGAAGGATAAAATGGTGTTAGAAATTGCTTGAGGAGTAAAATATTGTTTAAAAATTGCTCTGGGGATAAAAATACTGTTAGAAATTTAATGAAAGATACAAAATATTTAAAAATTGTTCGAGATATTAAATAGTATTATAAATTGGTAAAATCGTGTTCAAAAATTGCTCGAGGGATAAAATTTGAAAAATTTGTTGAGAAACAAACTATTGTTCAAAATTCACTTGAGAGATACTGTTAGAAATTTCTCGAGAGATAAAAAATTCTTTAAAAATTCTTCAAACGATAAAATATCTCCTAAGTACCTATTAGAAATTGCTCGAGAGATACAATATTGTACAAACATTGCTAGAGAGATAAAAAAAGTTAATAAAAATTGCTCGAGACGAAACATTGTTAAAAAAGAATTAAAATATTGTTAAAAATTTGTCGAGAGTTAAAATATTTTGCAGTTTGCTAAGGAGATAATAAAGTTGTTAAAAATTGCTCGAGAGATAGAATAATGTTAGAAATTTATCGAAACATAAAATATTGTTTAAAAATAGCTCAAGAGATAAAAACAGGATTAAAAATTGTTCGAGAGATAAAATAGTATTATAAATTGTTAAAATTTTGTTCAAAAATTACTCTAGAATTCAAAAATATTATTAAATATTTCTCGAGAGATAAAACATTGTTTAAAAATTGCTAAAAAGATAAAAATGTTAATAAAAATTGCTCAAGAGATAAAATAGTGTTGGAAATTGTTAAAATTTTGCTCAAAATTGTACGAGCCATCAAATTTTGTTCAAAAATAGCTTGAGAGGTAAAAAAGGCTGTTAAAAATTGCTAGAGTGATTAAATAGTGTTAAAAATTGTACAGAAATATAGTACAAACGTTGCTTGAGCGTTAAAAAAAGTTGTTAAAAATTACTTGAGAGATAGAATACTGTTAGAAATTTATCAAGAGATAAAATATTGTTTAAAAATAGCTCAAGAGAAAACAAAGGTTTAAAAACTGTTCGAGAAATAAAAAGGTATCATAAGTTATTAAAATCTTTTTTCAAAAATTGCTCGAAAGATAATAGCTTGAGAGATAAAAAAATTGATAAAAATTACTCGAGAGATAAAATATTGTTAGAAATTTATCGCAAAGAACTTTTTGATGGATGAAATAGTGCTAGAAATTGCTGGAGAGATATTCTCTGGTTCAAAAATTGCTCGAGAGATAAAAAAAGCTGGTAAAAATTGCCAGAGAAATAAAACAGTATTAGAAATTGAGGGGTAAAATGTTGTTAAAACATTGCTCAAGAGATTGGAAAACTAAACATTGCTCGAGAGGTAAATTAGTGTTAAAAAAAGTAAATAAATCTTGAAATATTGTTCGAGTGCTAATAAATCTTGATAGATTTATAAAAATTTATATAATTATATAATAAATTTTTAAAAAGTTAAGCTCGGGCTATAAAAAAAACTGTTAAAAATAGCTAGAGCGTTAAGTTAAAGTCGTTAAAAATTACACGTTAAAAATGCGATAATTTTATTCACTTATTAGCAGATAAAAAAATAAAAAGTTGCTCTAGAGATAAAAAGTTGCTTAATATTTATTACCCCAGAGTATAGGTATCGTAAAATTGTTAGAGCTAAGAGATACTTACTTGAAGATCATGCAGTTTTCTTAAAAAAAAAAAAACAATTTCCCGGCGCAATTCTAGTAAAAAAAGATTTTAAACGCCCTTATAAATTCAACGCAAGGGAGAGCGTTGGAGCAGAAAAGTTGTGGGTAGTCAGAAGGAGATATAAAAAGAATTCGACGTGAGAATTTGCTAAAATATTAAAAACGTACTTAGGAACGGTACGAAAGTCCATGAAAGTTTCATTTACAATTCAAAGAGATAGCACATTGGACCAAATTTACTGGATAGCCAGACGAAAACTAACTATACTCTGACAACATATTGAAGAAGGTGATTCCTCCCTGTTCACGTACAACAATCATACTATACCAGAGAATAATGAATGGAATCACGCGCTTAAAACTGCAAAAGGTATCGTTATCATATCAAAATGCACTCTTCCAGCGTCGCAGAAATACTATATTGGCAAATTAAATGGGTATTTGTGAATATTACTAGATGAAAGTAGGTTGGTTATCTATGTTTGTTATAATTAGAGCTAGAAATATATGCAAAACGCCATATTTTGCATATGTTGCATATATATACAATTTTTGATTTTGAATGCATATATTGACATTTTGTTCATTTTTTGGCATATATCTGACGTACTAATTGGCTGGACATATTAAAATTATGAGTTTTGTGAAATGCCTTTGCAGGTCGATTTCCTAAAATTTTGAAGGATTAACTTTTCCCTGTAATAAATTACGGTTAATGGTGTAGTTAGTTGAGAGGATTAAATTATAAACACCCTCCTTAAACCAACAAATTTTGCTAAATATCCTTTCAAATAGTTGTATTAATATCTTCAAATTTCTAATAAATGACTCAGTTTACTTTCAACTTCATTTTAGTCTTTATTGTTGTGTTGTGTTAACCAGTGGGAAAAATGGCAAAATTAATTGAGCCGTGGGTAAAATCCTATTCAGATTTTGTTGTAGAAGGTGATAACCAGGTGTTTTGTAAAACATGTTCTAAAATTGTAAGAACTTTTTTATTTTATATTTTATTTTGACCTTTCACAATGGTAAATCAAACGACAATAAAATATTATTTCAACTCACAGTTAAAAAAAAAGTAGGGCAACTTTACAACGTACGCATTTATTTAATTTAATTAAAACTTCAACATCTACAGGAATTTATTTGTTTTAGATTCCATGTAATAAAAAGTTTCAAATCTACCAACACGCGAAAACCCCCCTTACATATAGCAAAGCAGAAATCTAAAGACACTCGCAGACAAAGTCAACTTCCCTTGAAACAATATTTAGAACCTGGATCGTCTAGAAGTGAACAAGCTATTTTTAATGAAGATTTATGCAAAGCTTCAGTGACTTCGAATATCCCTTTAATACGATTAAATAATCCAAATCTCCGATCATTTTTGCAAAAATACTGTAAATTTAATATTCTAGAGCAAAGTATATTACGCAAACGTGGTGTTGACAGTTTGTACATTGAGACTCGTGAAAAAATTCGTGAGATTACCGTTGGAAACCATTTCTACATTATTGTGGATGAAACAACAGACTCTTGTGGTCGATATATAGTGATAGGTTCATTACGCGAAGAAATGCAAATTGGTCCATATCTAATCGCTTCAAAGCAATTGGATAAAACAAATAACTTGACAATAACTCGTTTTATCCAGACAGAATTGTCTTCCTTTTTTCTTCCGGAAGCCGTTCCAACAGAAAAATTTCCTGAATTACAGATGCCACCGGAACCTGTGATTACTCGGTGGGGTACCTGGCTTAAAGCTGCCTTTTTTACGCAGATAATTATGAAAAAATTAAAGAAATCATATTTGATTTTGATGATTCATCTAAGGGAATATCTAATACAAAGAAGTTGTTTCAAAATCACATATTACCAAAGCAATTAGTGTTTTTAAAAAATTATGCATTTGTACCCAAAATTATATTAGATTTTGAACAAAAAAATTTACCTTCGGTGACTTCCGTAAATTTAATTAAGACGTTTGAATCAGAGTGTAAAAATGTCCAGGGCGATATTGGAAAGACGATTTTTCATAAATTTTCAAATGTAATTTTAAAAAATGAAGGATTTATTGTTTTAAGAAACCTTGCTAATATTTATTCTGGTAACTTTGAAGATATTAATACTATTCATCCAGATATTTCAGGAAAATTTAAGTTTGCACCTATTACTTCTGTAGATGTTGGAAGGAGTTTTTCTTTGTACGAGTACATACTTACTGATAGGAGACAATCATTTAATACAGATAATTTAGAAAAACATCTAATTGTTCATTCGTTTTATAATAATGTTGATTTGTAAATAAAATTCGTTAATAATTAAATAATTATTAAGTATTATATTAGGTATTGTAAAATAAAACAAATAATAAATATTAATAAACTATTTCGATCAAATAACAAATTACTCTTATTGCATATGCTCTGCATATTTTTTAATTTTTTACGCATATATTGAAGTATTTTGCGGCATATATATGCGCAAATTTAACTACTTTTTGGGTGCATATATTCCTAGGTCTAGTTATAATAATTCATCTATGTTTATAATTGTATTTTGTTTATTATAAAAATATGTAAATTAAGCTTAGTATCACTTACTTGAATTCTAAATCTATGAAGTTCCGTAATCCATTGATTCTGCAGAACTATCACTGGAATCGTCTTTATCGTCGGAACTTAAAGTTATGACTAAAGGTTCAACTACCGTTTCGATCATACCGTCCAAGCGCCACATATTATTTTCTTCCTTAATTACATGTGAAATAGCATTGTGCTAATCTTCAGGTTTTATACGTTCTATACCGGTTTTTAATAAACTTTGAACGTCGCCTATTTTAAAAGTTTTATTTTCTCGAGCTACAAACCCTTTCACTTACGCCCAAATTAGTTCAATAGGATTGAATTCGCAGTGATAAGGGGGAAGTCTTAGTACCGTAATACCACGATCACGAGCCATTGTGTATATTGAATATATTTATGGCGGTGTTCCTTTATTAGGTCCATTAATTCCACTTTAAGCATCTCCTTAGTAAATGTTATTGCTTTATCCCGCAGCCAGGTTTGCATATCGGCTTTCCTACTGGACATTATCGGAATGCGTTCAACTCGACTGTGATAAGAAGCGTTATCTAGTACAATAACTGAATTTCGTTCTACACGCTGTAATACTTCAGTAAACCATTTTTCAAAGCATTCCGCATTCATGTCCTCGTGTTAGTTTCCTGTTTTTTTCGATATAAACACAAGAGCGCTATTTTCCAAACATCCACTGTCACTTCCGATATGGGTAACAATTAGGCGCTGTCCTTTACCTGATGGTGCTTTCAAACCTGTAGATAATGCCTCTATAAAAGCTTGGCGATGACTAGTTACAGAAGTATCTTGCCATATCTTAGATACCGTGCGTCCAGCATTCACCCACGTTTCATCGAGATAGTATATCTTTTTTTTAGCGGCTCTAAACTTTCTAATATTTCGTAAAAAACGCCGTCGCCAGGACACTATATCTGACCTCTCAATTAAAATTTATTTCCTATACCGTTTGACACAACGAAATTTTAGGCCCCATAAAATTTTTCGTAAAGTTTCACGGCTCTTTAATGGAATTTGTTCGTTTTCTCTTAATTTCGTAAGAACAACTTTAAGTGTTGGGGCTTTGTTTTCTAAAAAAAAAGAATGTACAGTTCTTCGAATGATTTGTTTTTGGTTATCGTCCAATTTCAACAATTTTCGACCACGGGTATGCGTTTTAGGGGCTTCTAAGGAGCCTTTTTTTGTCTTTTCACGTACAATACGTTTAATTGTTAAAACAGATACTCCAGTTAAAAAATAATTGCGGTTTACAGCTTCATTTGTAGGAAGTGTCTGTTTCAGCCCATCATACACTTTCCATATAATGTTCTTTTCATCCTTTGATAAGGGCTTTCGCCGACGTAATTGGGTTTCACTTGGACCCGCCTCTGAATCCATTACTATTGTAACTGTCGGGGCGATGAGAGGGTTTTTTACTTTACCTTATTGCCTCTTTAGTTTGGCGGCCTAGCTATTGAAATTTTGAGCTAACCTTATGAATACTGCTTCTCCGTGGAATGGACAGGTTACCTGGTGTTGCAGCTTGGGTGTAGTAAAACACTTTCAAACATAAGCACAACTTGTTTATTTCAACAATAAGAACTTGTTAAGATATATAAATGTGAATGTACATATTTGTTAAAAGTTAAAGAATGATTTCAAATTTGAGATGTTACCAGCTTGAGTGCTAATGGCTATCTGAAGTCTGTTTTACCGCTAAAAATATCTGTTACATGTTTCCCTCTCCATTTACTAACTGATTGGTCTGGTCGATATGCAACCCATTTTACTTTGTTGTGTATTGTGAAGAGTATATTCTTTGTTTCTGTAAAAATTGACATGCATTGTGGATAGCCTATCCGTTTTGCCTTTAATGAATATTTGTTAGAGATGGGCGCTGTTATTTTATGTGTAGAGGTGTTTGATGTCGTGAGTGTTCAAATTGTATTTGAACAGTAACAATATAATTCTATTATTAAATTGTTTTTATTAAATTTATAAAGACACCAATATTTTACTATTTAATAAACTTTTAAAGTACCTACCTAATATACTACACAATAAATATCCTCGAATATGCACTACCACTACTAAATTGTAAGGCACAAACATGAACACCTACACGTATATCAGAAAAGAGCACTTATACAAAAAAGTGTTTATAAAATATAAAATAATTATCGTAAATAGTTAAAGCGATACAATTCTAACTTCGTCGAAAGTTAGTTTTCAACTGTCTTTGTGCCTGTGCTGACAATATTGAATATGTAACCCGTCTGTTGTTTATTTACTTGAAACACATTCATTTGTCATCGCCTTCAAATATTAGGGTATCATCTTACAAAATTTTACTCTCTATTGCAGAGTCAAAACTGATTTCAACTGAATTAACGGCTTTGACTCTTTACCTCATCCACACATGGACGGACTTTTTTGTCTGTTTAACTAAATGAATGTAACGATCAACGAAATTGCCAAGAACGGAGATGACACGTTTTTAAAAGCGGTGTTTTTAAAACCATTAAACACATAACGAAGTCATTAGGGAATAAATATATTCATTTTTTGAAAATTATCAAAAACGTATATTTAACGCATCATCTTTGTTTAAATAAAGATGTTGACAAACAAATTTAATAAAGTTTACTAACAAATACCTAATAAATAATAAATAATTATTTGGTATTTGATACGCCGCCTATGCTGACTCTGTTACTTTCCGTCGGAATTTTCATTCATAGACAACAGTGTTAATCATGCATATGACTCACTTTCTCCAATATTTTGTTCTATTATAGAGCCATTATCAGGAAAAGTGAAAATGATAATTACTCGAAATTTGTGCTAATGATAAAATTGCACGAGAGTTAAAACTTGTTAATTAATAAAACTTTTCTATACATAAAAGATTGCAAAGATGCTATCAAATATTTCTAGAATTCTTGGAAAAGCATAATATGAGTTCTTAACTATTTTTAAATAAAAGATTGTGATTACGGAAAAATTATTGATAACTATTAAACCGATTCATACTCTTCTATGCTTGGTAAAGACTTCACTGAATTGCTTTAGAGGAGTAATTAAATAGAATTCCGATTTAAAATGCTCCTAAACTAAAATAAACTTGGTCCACCTATATTGTGACTTGGGCCCCATAGTGTGGGAAAAAGAACGGCAAAACGAGTGACTACCAAAATGGCCTTTGTAAGTGTAAGAGGGAGAATATTCCAAGTTGGTTGCCAGCTGGAATTCCTAAGTGCGCGAGAATTAGCTTTTGAAAGGGAATTTACCGCCAACAAATATTCAACCACAAAATAAAGACATGGAAAACGGGGTGGAAATTGACGACCCTATGAAAATTGGAGTCGTGCCTTAATTTTCAGCCACTTAGATGGTGTTGAAAGTAAAATGTGATGTAATATTGATTTTTTATTTATCTCGAACAATTTATAGCACCCAGAGTAGTTAATTAACACTCGAGAAATTTTTAACTCTCGAGCAATTTTTATTGCTTCTTATCTATTAAGTAGTTCATAGCTCTCTGAACAATTTTTAAGTGCTCATTAACTATCGATAATTTTTTAACATCCGAACAATTTTTAAGACTTAACCCTCAAGTTATTGGCAGCTGTCAGATCAATTTTTTAGTGTTCATTAACTCTCGAAAAATGCTTAAATTTTAATGTTTTACTCTCGAGTAACTCACAGCGCTCACACCAATTTTTAAATGTCCATTAACTCTCGATTTTTTTTAATACTCAAGCAATTTTCAAGACTCCTTAATTCTCGAATAATTTACAGCCCTTAAGCAATTTTAAAATTATCATTAACACTTGATCATGTTTAAACACTTGAGCAATTTTCAGGACTGTTTAACTCTCGAGTAAAATGTTTACCTCTCGAGCAAATTTTTTTAACTCTCGAGTAAAATTTTTAACTCTAGCAATGTTTAGAGCTTTTTACCTCTCGAGTAATTCACAGTTCACAGAGCAATTTTTAAGTATTTATTAACTTTCGAGAATATTTTAAAACTCAAGCATTTTTTAAGATTTCTTAATTCTCGAGTAATTCACAACCCTTAAAGCAATTTTTAAATATTCATTAACACTTGCTAATGATTCTTTGAGTAGTTTTTAGAACTGTTTAACTCTCGAGTAAAATGTTTAACTCTCGAGTAAAATGTTTAACTCTCGAGTAAAATTTTTAACTCTTGCAATGTTTAAAGCTTCTTAACTCTCGAGTAATTCACAGCTCTCAGAGCATCTTTTAAACCATTCTCATTAACTCACGAATTTTTTAACTCTCGAGATTTTTTAATTTTCAAGATTTTTAATTCTAGATATTTTAATTTTTATGACTTCTTAAACTCTCGAAAATAATTTTAACCATGTTAATTATCTTCTTTTTTGCTACTAAACAAATATTTTATTTTTTTATTTAAATTTCAATAATGTTGATTTTCCTGACTTTGGAACTCAACTTACGAGTAATTCACACCTCTCAGAGCAATTTTTTACTGTTCATTAACTCTCGAATAATTTTTAGGACGTCTGGATTAATTCATAGGTCAGAGCAATTTTTTACTAATCAATAACTTTCGAAAAATTTTCTAACTCTTGAGCAATTTTTAGGATCTTGAGCACTCGAGTAAATCATAGTTCTAGAGCAATTTTTACTGCTCATTAACTCTCGAGAAATTATTAACTTTTGAGCACTTTTTACGACTTTTTAACAATTTTTAACCGTTCTTTAACTCTTGAGATCAATTTTTAGAACCTCTTAACTCTCTAACAAAATAATTTTAACCATATCATTTACCTTTTTTTGTACTGCTAAACGTATATTTATATATGTAGTTCGAATAATACAGTTCGCTTGTACTGTGAAATTTATGCAGTTAATTTGTTCTAGAAGAAAATGGCGGAGGAGTGGTTGCTACGATAACAGACAGTCCGATAGATATGAAGGATTTCATGAAAATCTGTGAGCAAAGAAGAAAATTTCCTGTGTTATACAAATTAGAATTTGAGGTGAGTTAACTTTCCGTTTTTGTATACGGTAGAGAAAATCGAATGATGCACTTTTACTGCTATAATATTAATACTAACAAAGACCGTCAAAAATTAATAATATTATCAAATTGATTTTTCACATCATAGCGTTTATGAATACGGTATAAATATGCTGTTGAAAATAAACTATTTTACAACCCATTTCATTGGATTTGACCTATATTTCTGATTGTATATCCCATAAAATCCCATAAAATATTATAGGAATGTTTATTATGTGTATGTAGAATTACGTTATGCCGTAATTAATGAGATTGAATTGATAAAATTTAATTTGATCGTAAAAATCTAAACGTTCTAGAGATATATAGAGTACTTGGTTGTAAAATGGAAGGTCGTTAGATATTTTAGTGGAAGTAGACGGGAATTAAATGAAAGATGGTTTTATATACAGGAGAATTTGGATTTCGGTATGTTTTTTATCATGTGAGATACACTGTTATATAAATTATATTGTAATAGCTAGTCACTATACAAGTTATTCTAAATAATCAGTTTGTTAAAAAAGCCAAAAGTTTTTAAATTAAAACCAATTTAAACTTAATATTTGAAATGGGTACGTCATCGGGAATAGACCAATCAGCGTGTGTCGAAGTTTTGTTTGTTATACAGAACCAAGCCAACGAACAAACCGACACATAGAATGTCGAAGTGAACGCACATCTTAGTGACACTTAAAAGTTGACACCACCTAGTCCACCTAACCTAACATTCGTTGTTGTTTTGTTTACTTTTTCTCGATTCTCAATTTATTTCTTTTGTCTTTGCTAATTGGTTTAATTTTATTATTAATATGAGTTTGTACTCAGTTTATAAGTGCCAAAGTTAAACATGTTAAGACAGAAAGGTATGTAACACTTTATTTATAATTTGTTTTAATAGTAGGTACAGTTTATATGGGGCAATACCATATTACCATATTTTTAGACCTTGCCAAGGTATTTGACACTGTGTCACATGCTCAACTGTTAGATGTCTTGGATAATTTTGGTATCAGGGGTATACTACACAAATTAATGACAAGCTATCTTAAAGAAAGAACACAAACGGTAACAACCAAGAATTGTTACAGTGATGTTTTGTATATTGAGTACGGGGTTCCTCAGGGAACTATTTTAGGACCGTTGCTGTTTTCTTTATACGTAAATAGCCTAATCAATTTATAAACATCTGGTGAGATATTATGTTTCGCTGACGATGCTGCCTTAATTTATAGCAGTGAAACATGTGAAAATTTACAACAAAAAATTGAAACTGATATGCAAAAAATTATAGAACTTTATTAACTGTTATTGAAAAAACATTTTTTATTTCCTTTGCTGCTTACAATAATAGTATGCCCGATTATTAATTAATTATAATCAATATAAATAATAAGGATACAATAATAAAAAAAGCTAATGATATTAAGTATCTTGCCGTAATTTAAAGTGAGACTAAGAAAACACTAAGAAGTTTACTTTATAAATTCAAATACTTAAGTACCATTTTAAGTGTTCATTACTTAAAAACTATTTATTATGCACTCGTTGAATCAAGGCTACAATATGGTATACTTGTATGGGGTGGGTTGTACCAACATCACGATTTCTAAAATTATTATTGAGAAAATCTGTTCATTTTTCGACAGACCTACTTTTTCAGGAGGCCAATTTGCTTGATATTCGTCAGTGATATTGCTATGCAGTTTTAATTTTCACGTATAAAAATAAGGAAATCATATTACATGAATTGATCACAAGTATGATACTCCTCAAAAATCTTCATTATTAAAAAAAAACAATAGGACAAAGATGGTTTACCTTCTTTGGTCGAAGATTACCTACTTGCTACATGTTATTGTAAATAATTGTAATTTAAGTACATTTTTGTGTATGAATGACTACTTTTTATAAATATACAAACTCTTTCTGTTACAACTATTATACACATGTCTAGTATTTACATTAATAAATCTACTATAATATTGCTAAATTGAAATAATAAAAACACAAATATGTTTATATTTTATGAAATAATTTGGAACAAAGAAAAGTAATAAAAATTGAAAAAAAAAAGGAAACCATAAAAATTTACTCTTGAAAATACTAAAAAAATCATTACTTTATTAAATATTTTATTATTTTTAGATCTGCCAAGCAAATATATGAAGATAATGGGATTTTTCATGAATAACTTGAGAAAAGGAGATATTTGCACAGTAAAAACGGAATAATTACACATGACAAATATTTTCTGATCTCGAAATTCGTTTTTTAAAAAATATATTTTATTATTTTACAAGTTTTATTTCATCTAACAATACATCTAACTATCAAGAGAGCTAATTAACAAGTGAAGTAATGCATATAAAAATGTTGTAAACCAGAATAATGAAATTAGATATGCGATAACAGTTTCTAGGAAAAAGTCGTTGACTCTTCAATTCCCATAAGGAACGTTGACGTAATTCCTCCCTTCGGAAATTCAACTTCGAGGGCTAACGAGGAAGTTGAACATTAGCCAGGTCTATTGGTTGTTCTTGCTTCTTTTTCTTTTGTGTAGATGGTACGAAGTTTTTTGAAAGCTAGAGTTCCTCCAAGTAGGATCAGGAAAGAAGATAGATTGACCAATAATTTCGCTTTTGTTTCTGTTGACAATTTTCTTTAGTTGCATATTTATTGAACAATCGATTGGAATATTGATAAGGTAGGTGCCAATCCATTGATTCGTATCTTCTAATCGTTCGAAGTATGGTTTCGTAATTTCGATTCGTGTTTGGTGGCAAGCGGAGGTGTTCTTGATATTTAGGAGTTTGACTGCACAAGGATTTTCTTTCTTGATAAATTGTGGTTCAGAATTCTCGCAAAAGTACTGTTTTGTTCGATACAGTTTAGGACAGGGCATGCTCATAAATACGTATTGCTTATCGTTTTTTAATAAGAATTTTTTTTTTTTTTGAATTATTGCTTTTAATTGACCTTGCGCTCCAATTGGTACGATGTATTAAATATAAATGATAGAATCTAAAATGTTATTATGGTATTTGTAGTACTTATATAAGTAATTCTATTCTTAAAAATTAAGCTATAAATTTGAATTTTTCAAAAATTAGAGTATTATGTAGATTTATTTCTATACATAATTTACCTATCTCTAATTTTGTAGTGCTTCTAACTCGTTGTAAATATCTTCAGTTCTTATTATACTAGGATGCATAACTTTTAACTTTGAAAACGATATAGCTGGTTTAGTTAGGGAAGTCGTAAGTTTTTTGTAAAGGTCGTTTGAGATTATCCATGTGAATTTTGTTTTTTGAATCTGTAGAAACAGTTTTATTTTCGATATTGACCTTTTTTATTTCAGTAGATTTATTGAATTTGTTGGCTTGTTTCTGCCTTATATGCTTTTTAATATATGTTTTTTGGTTTTGCTGAAAAATATTAGGGTCATCAAGGGTTTTATTGATTTTTTCGATACGGTTTTGTTTTTCCTTTAGCAAATCTTCATTAATTTTTGAATATAGCAGTTTTGTTCTTTCTTTGTGGTCATTTATGTAGTCGTTAATAAGAATTTTGTCAATATCTAAGTTAAAAGGATCTTCTGTGTTCATATGTCCGTTAATTATGTCTATAGGTTTTCGCTTGGTTGTAGAGTGTATAGAGTGATTATATGCCATAATCGCATAAGGCATTTTCAAAAGAATTGGTGTTTTAAGAGAGCCTTTAGTGTTAAGTAACCGTATGTGTTCTATAATTGTCGAATGTAGTCTTTCTATGGAACCTTGTGATTGTGGGTGTTCAGGGCAACAAAAATGTATTTTAATTTTATGAAGGTTGAGAAGTTCCGTAATTACGGTATTTTTGAATTCAGTACCATTGTCGGTGTATATTTGTTGAGGGATACCATGGTGAGAGAAGAATGTTATAAGGTTGTTAACGATTTCGGTGCTACAAAGACTTGTTAGATGGTATGCTTGCGCATATTTTGAAAAACTGTCAACGATTGTCAAAAATTTGGTACCTTCGAGAGTAAATGTATCTATATATAAGAATTGAAAGGGTTTTGTTGGAGTAGGGGTTTGATTCATTTTTATTTTTACGGGATTTCTTTCGTATTTGCTTTCTTGGCAAATTTCGCAATCATTTATGTAAGTTTGTATCGAGTTTTTCATGAAAGGCCAATAATATTTGTCTTTAAGTCTCAAATATGTCTCGTCTATACCCCTGTGGTTTGTTTTGCCTTCGTGATAGGCTTGTATAAGTTCCTTAACTTCGTCTTTGGTTGTAATGTCTAATAATTTTTGGGTACACCTTTTAAATTTGATAGCAGAGTTTTTAAAATAATTTTGTAGGATTACTAAGAATGGCTCAAACATATTAGGATTTTCGAAATAAATGTAATGAACGCCGTCTGGATTAACGTAATTTTTTATAAGATTAATTACATCTGATTCAAAATTATTCTTTGAAATTTGAGCACTAATTCGTCTTTTTTTTTCGAAAAGAATTTTTATTTTTGGGGTAGCTGGTGAATGTAGTACGTCACTGATAATTATTTGGTTTTGTCCGTAGTTCACAGCTGTCTTTATTGTGGGTATTTCAAAAGTCGGCTTGTGAGTTAAATTAGAATGTATAGTAATGTCGTCACTGTCGTTATTGTTTTCAATATTTTCAATTTGATCATTTAGTAATGTTTCTATTTCGTGTGCTGTCTCAGTCTCAGTGTGAGCATCTGAGTCAACTTGAACTTGTAGAGATATATTATCTATGTCGTCATTTATTTTTACTGTATTATTTTTTAAGGAGTTTTCAAATATAGGTATGTTCTCGGTATATAAATCAATAAGGTCATTTTGGTTAGTACTTTGTTGTGGTGTGTTATAACTAAATAGATCTGAGTTTTGTTCGGTGTAATTTTCAACATCTTTTAATATATCTCCTATTTGTTGCCAAAATGGGTCTGTTTCTTTAGTATGCAGTTCGATTCTAGATAAGGCGTCAGCGTTTGAATTTAGGCTACCTTTTTTGTAAATTATGTTATATGTGAATTCTGATAGTTTTAATTTCCAACGAGTAAATTTTGTGTTTTCTTCTTTTAAGGAGAAGAGCCACTTAAGGGGTTTATGGTCTGTTATAATATTAAAGATTCGGCCGTACAGATACGGACGGAAATATTTAGTGGCCCACACAATGGCCAAAAGTTCTTTTTCAATAACTGAGTAATTCTGTTCTGTGTCATTTAAGGTACGAGATGCATACGCAATTGGTAGGTCCTTACCAATAGGGCCTTGCGAGAGAACAGCCCCCAGAGCGACATTACTTGCATCCGTGGTTAAATTAAAGGTTTTTGAGAAGTCAGGGTATTGCAAAATTGGTTCGTTAATTAACAAATTTTTGCATGTTTCGAAACATTTAATAAACTCTGAATCGTGTATGATTTTTGCTCCTTTTTTTAAACATTTAGTTAATGGTTTTGTTATTTTGGCGAAATTTTGAATAAATCGGCGATAATACCCTAACAACCCTAGAAAACCCTTAATTTGTTTCGTTGTAGAAGGTATTGGATATTTTTTGATAGCTTTTATTTTATCGGGGTTCGGTTTGACGCCCTCTGGAGTCACAATGTGACCTAAGTAGGCCACTTCTTTCCTTAAAAATTCGGACTTGTCCAGCTGAATTTTGAAGTTTGACTCTCTAAGACGCTGAAAAACATTTTTTAAGCGTTCAATATGCTCCTGCAATGACGTCGAGAAAATTATTATATCGTCTAGGTAAACAAGGCATTGCTCGTTTTGTATACCTCGGAGAATATTGTCTATAACCCGTTGAAATGTCGCTGGTGCCCCTTTTAAGCCAAATGGCATTCTTAGGAACTCCCAGTGACCATTTTCAGTTGTGAATGCGGTTTTTTCTATATCTTTTTCGTCCATCTCGATCTGGTGAAACCCACTTGCCAGGTCGAGAGTGGTAAAATATTGACATCTACCGAGTTTATCTAATAAGTCGGTGATGTTTGGAAGGGGATATTTATCGTCGATTGTTTTTGTGTTTAACTGTCTATAGTCTATTACAACCCTCCATTTTGTTTCCCCCGAGGCGTCCATTTTCTTTGGTACCACCCAGATAGGGGATGATCACGGAGAATTACTAGGGCGAATTATTTTTGAGTCTAACATCTTTTTAATTTGTTTTTGTACTTCGTCTTTGTATATGAATGGATATCTGTATGGTCGTGAATAAACAGGAATTTCATCTGTTGTGTTTATTTTGTGTTTGATTTTATTTGTGAACGTTAGGGGTAGATTATCTTGATGAAATATGTCTGTGTATTCTTTAATTAAATTAATTATCTGTGATTTCTCTTCTAAATTTAAATGGTCAGTTCTGAATTTTGAAAGGTCTAGGTTTTGTTTAAAATTTTCGTCAAAATTGTTTAAGTCAAATTCTTGAATTAAGTCTCTATCAAATTTTTCTACATCTATTGGTTTTGAAAAGTCTAAAGTAATTGGGCAGGTAGAATTGTTTAGAATTGTCGTCAATGCTTCGCCATTTTTGGCTATTGTAAGACATTCTGGTATTTCGCAATTTCCGTATTTTTGATGTGGAATTATTATTTCTCCGTTAGAAACAGTAGTTTTTATTTTTATTATTTGTTCGCAACGCGGAGCTATGTTTAAAAAATTTATTTCACTTTGAGTTGGCTGAAAAATTAACTGAATTTTAGTATAAGGGGTGGAGAGGTATCCTTTATCGAAATCTAAATTTGCTTGCAAGATTCTAAGGTTATCTATTCCTATTAACCCATCAAATATATTATGGAATTTAAACAAAAAGAATTTTAAATTTGTATGATTTGGTAATTTAAAAATTTTTGGAGTTGGAATTAGCGTACTATACTTATGAGCAGATTTTTGAAACACAGACGAAACAATAAATGGATCGTCTTTTATGAATTTTGAATAAAATTTTGTTGCTACGTTTGGATCGATAAAAGATTTTGTAGACCCTGAGTCAATAAGTAATTTTAAATTATGTTCTGTAAAAAATATATAAGGTAATTCGTTTGCATTTTTTATATTATTAAGGGATATGACGTGCGGAGTTACGTCGTGGGTCTGCCATGAGACTGATTCTGAAAATTTGTTTCTGGGTCATTAAAATCAATTAAATCATTCTCGAGATGAAATCTTTCGTTGCCATAAGAAGAGTTATGAACATTAGTGGGTTCAAGATTAATATCGTGAGAATTAGAAAAATTGTCAGCATTTTGACATTCTGCATTAAATAATTCTTCGGCTATAAAATTCATTCGAGGTTGGTTTCGATTAAATGAGTTTGAAAAATTTGGGCCATTTCGAGTAGAAGTACTCATTGGAGTATTTCTGTTAAATGTATTGCGCGTGGAAACACTCATTGGAGTAGGTTTTGAAAAATTCTGTGTAGGTGTTTGATTAGGTTTAAAAACGTTATTATTTCTATTTTGATTAAAGACTTGAGCATTAGTAGGAAAATTTTGATATCTAGGTACTCGTGGTTGGATGTTTACAGGACCTGTTGGGAAGGAATTTTGTGTTGTAAAGAAATCATTAGGAGTTTGTGCATTAAAATTATATCGAGGTTGTTGATTAAAATTATTTCTATTATTAAATCGATTTTGATTATTTGAAATTGGTCTCTGTTGTTGCCTAAATTGTGGCGAAGGTTGTTTATTAAAATTTCTGTTTTGGTTATTTTGAAAATTTTGGAGATAATGTATATTATCTTCATCTAAAACATATTGCAATGCTTGATTTAAACTATTGGGCTTCATACAACGAATTGTAGTTCCCAAAGGCTCTTTAAGACCGGATAGAAACGTTTTCAAAGCTAAAGTATTATACAAATCCTTTTTTAGTAATTTACTATTTTGAGTTATTTCGTGTAACTCTACATAGCTACAAATAAGATTTAAAATATTTAAAATTCTATCGTAAAAATGTTGAGGTTGTTCGTTATTACCTTGCCTCATCATAACTAGATCGCGATTTAGACAAGCTTCGTCTCTCTGATCGGCAAAATTTCTGGAAAGAGTATCTTTTAGCGATGTCCAACTGGTTACATTTTGTATATTTACAACAAGTTTTGCGTTTCCACGAAGTTTAGAAATTAAAGAGTTTAATAAATATGTATTTTGGAAATGATTTGGCTGATCTCTAATATAAAAACTGTTAATAAGGGATTCACATACCGATAAGTACCTATTAAGTTCATTTGGATTACCATCGAACTCTGGTACGCAATTTAAATATTCAGGTTTAAAGTCTGCCATTTTTCTTAAAGGTTTTTTGTATTTTAGATCTTTCTCTTTATTTCTATTTTTAAAACTAAATCTAGAGCAGCTTTCTTTCTTTGGAATAGGAAGGTCAATTAAATTGTCTAAATCAAGAGTTGCAAATTCGTCTGCGAGTAAATCAATTGACATTTAAAAATTAAAAAAAATAATTTTAAGTTACAATAAAAACACGAATTTGAGCATTATCCTTGTCTAACTATAAGGATGAACAGTACCTATCCCTGGAATCTGCACTCCTTGCAAAGTTGAGCGATTTGTGTCCCAACTTTCGACGCTGATTGTTGTGAACGGCTATACTGGTCCTCGATGGATGGGTTTCTCGATGTTTGGGGAACCACTCCAATATCAACACCTCCACACACGAATCGCGACAAATGTTCGATATCCAATCAATCGTTAAAACGAAAATTGACACGTTCGATACGCGACAACTTGGATATCCTACTGACTGCGCCACAAATATTTTCTGATCTCGAAATTCGTTTTTTAAAAAATATATTTTATTATTTTACAAGTTTTATTTCATCTAACAATACATCTAACTATCAAGAGAGCTAATTAACAAGTGAAGTAATGCATATAAAAATGTTGTAAACCAGAATAATGAAATTAGATATGCGATAACAGTTTCTAGGAAAAAGTCGTTGACTCTTCAATTCCCATAAGGAACGTTGACGTAATTCATGAACCTAAAGTATTTTGCATTGTTTCTCCCACGTTTAAAGTAAATAATGCTGAATTAGATAACAAGTTGAATTTGATAATGAATCTTTAGAGGAACGCTTAATTTGTGCAACTACATTATTGTTTTAGGGCTTGTATATACATTTTTTTATTATTTGTACATAAAGTGTTTTTTATTTCATTTATCTTATTCAGGTACTTTTATTTTTTAATAATAGGCTAATAAATAAAATTTTCACAGATTTTACATTTTTGTTTGTATGCAATTATTATATTCTCTGAAATGTGAAAAATTATTATAAAAAAAAATTAACAGTTTATTAAATTATTATGTATTTAGTCTTACAAAATGAGTTCTTTTAACGAGGTTTTATCCCCTTCATCAAATATTACTGGTTTTAAGGACTCGTGGGGTCGTAAAAAGGTTCAAACAAGGCAGAGGGGCCCAAAGGACCATAGCATGATCAAATTTGTAAGAAATGGCTCACATTACAATACCATGAACCCTAAAATAGTTAGTTTGTGCAAAAAGAGTGGATATGATGGACGAACTTTGAGCGCGACGTCGTAGGCAAAGTGCCCAATCGTCTGAGTGCGATACGGACAATCCACTCGAGTTGTACAGTATATTTTTTCTCCAACCCACTAATAAAAATTTAAAACTTAAAAATTATTTTAGTTTATTAAGATTAAATAACTAATTTATAAATAATTTATGACTTTTACTAATTTATAAAACAAACTAAACTTGAAATAAAAAGATTTAATTTAATTAGTCTTCAAATCTTAGAATTGAAACCGGTACCTATGCATAAAAGCCAAATGATCTGTCACTACTCCATCGCCACACATAATAATTTAGTTTGAAATGATTTCGTATTGTTTTATTAAGATGTATTTAAGGTTCAAAATGTAAAAGTAATATATTATAATTATTATTATTATTATTATTAAAAAATTGTTGTTTTTGACATTTTTATACAAACATTTTCGTTGTTGTAATTTATATTAATTGCATAATCATATTCAGGTAAATTTGAATCGTAACTAGTAAATGGAAGAAATGTTGTTTTAATAAAATTAATTGTTAATAATTTGTTACGAATAAATCTAACACAAAAGGTAGAGAGTTAATTATTTTATTCTTTAGGGTATTCCAATTAGTACCTTTATAGTAAATAGCCGTGTCATCGGCGAAACCTATGATTTCTACGGGTACAGGTAATTCAAAAAGGACCATAATAGGACCAAGAACAGTACCTTGGGGAATGCCAAATTGTATTGTTTGCTTATCACTCATAATTTCATCAATACTGCTATACTGTTCTCGATTAGTTATGTAGCTCTTTAGTAGTTGATGGGTTACTCTTCTGATGCATAAGGTATTTAAAGTTTCTAATAAATCTGAATGACTCACCGTAGCAAATGCTTTGGCGAGATTTACAAAGATACAAATTGCAGGCATTTTTGTGTACATAGATCGATATGGGTCTTTAGTTTGACATTTCCATCTTATCCCCAGGCTTTGTACAATGGTTTTATAACTGCATTTTTTAGAGAATTAGGAAATATTGCAGTATTAAAAATTTTATTAGCTATATAAGTCAGTGGATTTTTTAAATAATGTAAACATCTTTTATAAACCTCAGAAGGAATTTGGTCTAGTCCAGGCGCTTTGTTTGGTTTTAAATCGTTTGTAATTTTGACCACCTACTGTTCTTCCACAGGTTCTAAATATACAGGGTGTTATTGAAATACACGTACATATTAAAACTGGGTATTGCGCAGATCCCCACTGAATGTAGAAAAATATTATTTTTTAAAAATACCCCTTATTAAGGGAGTTAATAATTTTTGAAAATTAATTCTAAAACAAACGTACTTCACTGATATGTTGAGGATGACCTATATAAATTAGGTTTATTTACCTATTTTAAACATCAACAGTAATTAATATGCAAGTTTTTGTCAGATGATAAGAAAACTAGTCTTGTAAGAAATAACCATGTTGCCAAGATTTTCGAATTAATTTCTATTTCCGAAGACTGGTTTTTACTATCCTCGTTATCAAAAAACTAGAATATTTGATAAATGATTGCTTTTAAACTATACATTTTTGAAACTATAGATTATTAAAATTTTAGTTGATTTACGAATCTGGCTAACACGAGCGCGTCATTTCCAAGTTGGTAAAAAGTGTTGTTACGATTACTTTTAAATATTTTTTTACGATGTCACTATTTACGAATATTGAACTAACGGATATAGTGCTGGTTTATGGGGCAGCTGGAGAAAATTCTCGGCAAGCACAAATCCTGTATCGCGAACGGTTTCCAAATCGGAGAATTCCGGACTGTCGTACGTTTATTTCAACTGTTCAGCATCTAAGAGACCATGGAAAATTTGAGAGTGTCAATGCAGATCGAGGAAGAACAAGAACACAAAGAACATTGGCGGCCGAAGAAGAAATATTGGAAGCTGTTGAAAACCGGCCTCAATTAAGTTGTAGAAGACTAGGTCTTGAAATTGGAGTGTCCTCATTTGTTGTGTGGCGGACACTTAAAGAACAAGGTTTACATCCTTATCACATCCAAAAAGCCCAGGCCTTATATCCAGGTGATGAAGAAAAGAGAGTGGAGTTTTGTGAATGGATGATTCAAAAATGTGTTGATATTCCTGATTTTCTAAAAATATTATTGTATACTGACGAGGCTTCATTCACTCGTGATGGCGTGTTCAATATGCACAATACGCGTATTTGGAGTGATGAAAATCCTCACGCCATTAGGGAAACTGGGCATCAAAGAAAATTTTCAATAAATGTTTGGGCTGGCATAATAGATCAGTATTTAATCGGGCCTTATGTTCTCCCGAACAGATTAAATGGGCCAGGATATCTCCACTTTTTAGAAGATATTTTGCCAGTACTCCTAGAAGAGATACCGTTACAATTAAGGCAACGGATGTGGTACCTACTAGATGGCGCTCCTCCTCACTTTTATTTAAACGTACGGCAGTTTTTGAACATTAGATTTCCTCAAAAGTGGATAGGCAGAAATGGACCTACTAAGTGGCCTCCGAGATCTCCGGACTTAAATCCATGCGATTTCTTTTTGTGGGGTCACATGAAAGAACTGGTTTATAATGAACCTATTAATAGTGTTGAACAATTAACCAATAAAGTTAATGCGGTAGCCGAGGAACTACGACAAAATCCAAGACTAATTTCTAATGTTCAAAGTTCTTTGGAAAGACGATTGCAAGTGTGTGTAAATAATAATGGATGGCATTTTGAACAATTACTGTAATAAACTTTATTTTGAATTAATTGGTTTTGCTACGGCAACAGTGCAATTTCTATGGGTAAGTTCAATTTCGATTTATTTTACTTCTTTAAATATGGAAACTAGTAGGTCGGAAAAGGGGACTCTTCCCCAATATTTAAATTTTAGAAATTGAAGTTAAAATTGGTGCCAATCGTTTTTGGTCATTACATACTATTCCCCATTTTAATATGTACGTGTATTTCAATAACACCCTGTATAGAGTTAGCTATTCTTTCATTAAATTTCCTAGATGACTTTTTGATTTTTTTTGCAAGAATGCTACTTACCTCTGTAAAATATATGTTAAATACATTTGCAATTTTTGTTTTGTTTGTTATATTTATGTGGTCCATTTTTATTTACCATGATTTTGAATATTTTTTACAACTTGTCACATATGTTTTGAGGAATTCTTATTTTTACTAATTTCATTTTTGTAGTAGTCAGTTTTAGCAATTTTTATCAGATCATTTAGTTGATTTCTGTATATTTTGAATTCTTTTAAGGCTTGTATATTGTTTAACTGTTTTACATAATGAATTTTTAATATTAATAGATGTTACTAAGCCATGTGTAATCCAAGGGCTACGTTTGAATTGAGAACGATTGATCTTTATTACTCGACTACTTGAGTTTACATAATATTTTAATTTAGTAATAACATCTATGTATGAACTTATTTTAAAACAACTAAGGTTCGACTTCTACTTGGCAAAATATTTTACAATTACCTCCATCTTAGTCTATTAACGTCAACGTCTAGTATCCAGCACAACGTTAAAAATTGATTAAACCTCTTCAGGGCGATATTTTTTCAATTAACCGACTTTGCCGAAGCTACAAAAGCCTTAATCTCAGTCTCGCGTTGTTTTCATTAATTACACAAACTTCCGTTTTGAGCGACGACGTTAGAAACCAACGAACCACACCTGCTGGTTTGAACACGAAAAGAGATTTCTTTGTAAATTAATCCGGCACATTCAAAGGTGGATGTTACATCGAGCGTGAAGCGCCTATCCAGATTTTCGTGCCTCTGACATTTAGATTCGAACTTTGAAAAGGGTTTTGAGGCGTTTTAAAGAATTAAAATGTTAGATAATAAACTGAACAGTTTTATTGAAAAGAAAGATAAATATGATGTAGATAATATACTAAAAGCTAAAAAATCATTAGGTAGGGTCTAGGTACCTACCAGTCATCACACCACTCTCCTCATCAGCCTAGGGCATTGATCAGGGGCGGATGGGACCCCTTGGACCGTTGGAGTGCTGATTGTGATCCATGAAGAATACGTTTCTACCATGATAAATCTTCAGGAATATTCTTTTCCCGTTTTCAACTTTATAGACTGCCTTTTGATAAAAATTAAAATTAAGTTTACGCATATATATTTGTGCAATTTATATATAACACCAAAAACGCATCGAGATGAATTAGAAAGCCTTTTTGAGTCGCTGGAATCATTGAACTTTTTGTATGTTGGTAAAATTATAATCTTTGGTGATTTTAATATCGCCGACTACGTTTTATCTCTTTCTATCCCATAAACTAGCTATAAGCTAACTTTTTTAAATAATTTTGTTGATGTCACGGATCTAACACAAAATAATTTTGTTTTCAATAAATTTAATAAACTTTTAGATTTGGTATTTTACAACGACCGCTGTATTGTTGGGAAAACCTTAGATCCCTTAGTAACAGAAGATAACCATCATCCAGCTTTAGATATCAGTTCTGAATTAATGGAAAAACAACAAAAATAACCTAAAATCTGTTTATACAAATTGTTATAATTTTCGTAAGGCAATTTTTCCACTTATGTATAAAATATATTAAATATTGACTGGACTTTTTTAGAAAGCTTTTATAGTGCCGATGATGCCTGTACATATTTTTATGGCAAGTTGTATAATGTGTTAGATCGTTGCGTACCCAATTATTCAGTGCATAATAAAAAAACATATCCTCCTTGGTTTAATCCCAGTATCATTAAAAAATAAGAGAAAAATCAAAATTTTGGCGTCAATATAAAAAAGACAATGAAATCAGGACTTTCGAAAAATTAAGCGCAGAAGAGCTGGAGGTAACAAATATTTTATAAAGTATAGGTTATTTTAATAGAGACCATGGAAATGAAACAAACACACACACTCACAAAGAAGTATATAGGGCCCGAGTCGAGTAAGTTCCCATCCTGTAAATTGGATGGAAACCTGCTAGATTTATTTCGTCTAGTCCCCTGCTAATTCTTCTGTAGGGTCCTCAAGATCAAGATCAATAGATTTGTACACCATGCCTTCTAAAAGGGCATGAAGGATAACATACCATTGTCATTTAAACAGGACGTTGCTGAAGTCTAGCCCCTGTTATGTCGTCCAAGTTTCTTGTGTGTGTACATTCTGTTGTGTCCCCAGTCCTGTGAAAGTTCTCCTAGTCTCCTAATTTGGCGACTAAGTGGATCTTCTCCAACTAGTCGTCTCTTATACGAAAGCAATTTAAGAATACGGTTTTCTTATTCCATCCAAGCATTGTTTACTCTATGGTCAAGTGACTAAAAAATCCATTCAATCTGCTCTGCAGCAAAAGGTTCTGTTCAAACGTAGCAAATAATAATATTAATAATAATAAACACTATTGGGGGGTGCGTAGCTCAGTGGTAGAGTCTCAGGTTCGAATCCCACTGTTGGCCGGGGTTTTTAATTTAATTTAATTATTTAAAATTAATTCTGATGCCTTGGTAGGATTCTCCACTCGACCATTTACTGTTGGGTTCTAATGAACAGTGCTGTTTTTAAAGTGGCGCTGGGAAATGGTAACAAATCCTGCACAGAACGCAAGACTAATAACAGTAGTAGTTGATGCCGATGACACCAAATTAAAAAAAATAAACACTATGCATTAATTTTTTTGTCCTCCATGTCCATTACCCGTTTTTTACACCATACTCCTTTATTTATAGATTACCTTACAATGTTTGAATGAATATCACATTTTACTCATGAAAAATCTGTAACGGTCCAATTCTGTCTTTAATACACATCTTTTTTTATACCTTTTTGTATTAATTTTGCTCACTTTCTACCCCTTCGTTTAATCCCGACTATATTTTAGTAACTGTAAACATCATTTTACCTAGTCCTTGCCTCATTCTTGTTTTCTTTGCCCTTTTTCTCAACTGGTCAGTCCATCGAATAAATTTTCCGTGGTAATCTTTATTCTAAGGTCTGATTTGTTATCACCCTGTATTGTTGAGTGTGTACTTGTGTGCCCTCACTTTTTCTTTACTCATACCTATAGGTACCTAGTGCCAGCCTTGTTTCTTTCTTACATTTTGTCACAGTATTTTCTCCTAACCTAAAATATAGTTACCCCCAGGATTATCTGTGCCTCGATATTTCTTTTTGTCTTTTAGTTTTTCATCTTTGCTTACCTGGTAAAAAAGTTTATCTCTGCCGGACTCCAATTTAATGTCCAAATTAATCTGGCTTGTCAAGTTTCGTTCTCAATTCCTAGGCATATCGTCTCATATCATTCAATTTTCTGCTTTTTAAACGTCTTATGCTAATGTTCCAATTCCGATCAGTTGCATATATCATTTCTCCTTGCTTCCAGACATTTACTTAGCACTTATATTAGTTAAGTAGATTAGACACCAACCAATTAAAAATAAAATTATGTATTGTGCGCTAGTTGAATCACATATTCAATATGGTTTCGTAGAATGGGGAGAAGTTTGGCCCCACGTTGGGCGCCATTTTGTAACGTGATACTTGGTATTTTATCTATTTGTTATAATGTGTTTAAGCTTAATTGATTTTGGGTGTCGAGTAACTTTGAAAAAGAAGTTGGGCACCACTATATTTAAAACTTACTATACTTGACTTTAGATTAGTGATAAAAATATAGAAATTCACTAACCACTAAAAAATTATATTTAAACCAAGTTTTGGATAAGGTAGTAGCAAATTCTAATTCACATAGTTTTATTAAATTCAAATTTAAGATGATTTATTTAAAAGCACTTATCTGTTTTTAGAACGAGGTAATATAAGAAATGTTTATTTGCATGGTCTTCTTAAGGCAACTTCAAAGGGATTCGGTATCCTTATTCTTAATTCTGGAACTTGAATGATATCGTGAAATTTGGTATTCTAACTTAAATTCGAACGTGTAGATCTTCTATAGATGAACCAAACCACGGTATTTAGATTGTACCAAACTTCTAGGTATAAAAACCATAAAACTTCTTGATAGGAATTCAAAACGTCTAGATATAAATCCAAATAAACTTCTAGATATAAATCGAAATAAACCGTCTAAATATAGCCATGCTAAAATGAAAGGGAAATAGGAAATTTGCACAGGATTTAGATAAAATGCTTTAATTATTAAATGAACAATTTAAAACTATTAAATGAATAAATTCACAGAGACTAAAATTGATATGAAAAGGAAAAATCTTATTTAACATATGTAAACATAGTAAAGCATAATATCTTATTCCAAAATAATATATAATTTTGTATGAAACGTGTTATCCATTGTTGAGGTTATGTTCAAAATTTGACATTTTATTTAAGAAATTCTAGTACAAAATATATATTTTCAACAATATATCAGTATTAAAACTTACCTTATAAAATCAGACGGAATTTACGATAGATAAAAATTATTTAGTACATCGGATAACCAAGATATATTAAAATTCAAATCAACTTGATTCGTTGTCAAATTTAAATCAAATGGAATACGAACTTTTAACACAAGGCATAAACGACAAATGACATTTGAGTAGTTTTTTTTTAGAAATATTTTTAAAATATCTTATAATATAAAACATGTACGGTCTTCCATGAAGGCGTCGATTTGTTTTTTATATTTTCTGGTGTCTTAAAAGAAAAAAACCATTACGGTAAACAAAGTAAATAATCCTATTTACTCTGATTTTAGCCATCGCATCGGCCAAATCCAATAATAGACCCAAAACACCGTAATTCAATTAAAAAAGGTACTCCGATATACGTTTTCCACATTCCGAATCTATTAGAGCGCCCATTTCCTGTTCCATTACCATGTGACCCATCGGTGAGTTCAATCAGGAAAACGGCCTACGCTTTTCCTCTCCCCAAACCCCTTTCTCTGTCGCCTTTCCGATAATACCTAAAACGCATTATAGGTATTCAATTTATACCAGAATTCAATAAAGGGCAAGTAGCAAATAAAGTTGGCAATACATCGAAGTTTGATGTTTTCGAATTTTAATCCAATATTCTTAATATTTACAGTTTCAAAAATGTTATAAATATGCGACCTACCGCAAGGAATCGTTTTGAGGCCGAGTTTATACGATAATAGGGTGTCAACTTAAAATCTACCCATTGGCAATATCCCCAAATAAAAAAGAATATAAAAAATTGCTCTAAGAGGGAAACACCTTAGTATAGTAGGTATTTTTAATATAAAATAGATGCACGTCATAGATCATTTATGAAGTAATGACCGTATTGTCTAATTGTCAGAATACTCGAGAAATGTAGGAAATTTTGAGGTTGTTTTTTTTTTGAGTTGATAGTAAAAATAATTAATTTTAAATGGATGTAACTAGGGGAAAATTTTGAATTCCTTTATGCATAATAAACATTTGAACGAAAATGCTGTTAACATATGGAAAATAAAACTTTGTATATTATAGAATTTTATAATGACGAGACACTGTGATATGTGTTTTATTTTGTTCTGTTTTATTTTATTTTAGATGTATGTATTAATGTTAATTTATAATATTGGTTTTTTATATTTTAATGACTATTTATTTATTTGTAATTTGTATACTATTTGTACAATATTGTGTTTGTATGACTATTTATTTATTTGTAATTTGTACAATGTTGTGTTTGTAAATAAGTATTTTAACTTGGACAATAAACATATATTCTCTCTCTCTCTCTCTCTCTCTCTCTCTCTCTCTCTCTCTCTCTCTCTCTCTCTCTCTCTCTCTCTCTCTCTCTCTCTCTCTCTCTCTCTCTCTCTCTTTCTCTCTCTTTCTCTCTCTCTCTTTCTCACTCTATACCTTTTGCAGATGAATTAAACACCGTCTTCACTAAAAATGATCCAGAATTAGCACAGAAAATAGCTCAAATTAATATCTTTTCACCAAGAAAATTATTTAAGTTAGAAACCACAAGAAGAAGAAAAAAGGAGAATTTTTTATTTACCAAATATCTATTAGTTACTTTGTTAATGTAAGATATATGTAGTTGATGCTTCATAATATTTTTGTAATTGCAACAGATAATAAAAAAACGTCAGTTGCAAACGTGCAATAGGAATTGCCCCAATTTTAATTGCAAACAAAATTGCAACTGTAAAGTTACTTTAATAATAGTAAAATTCCTCTAGTCGATATTTTTTTCAAATATAATAAAAAAACTTATACTTACTGTAGTTACTATTATTTCCTTTATATATGGCGCCGAAAATCTAGGCCAACTGTGTTTTCGCGGAGAACATAAATCGTAATCACAGACTGGATTTAATTCCGGCCCTGATAGGTAAGTTAATCTCTGTTATTTACGCGAAGCGACTCATGACATGTTTATTTATTGTCAGACAAAACGAAACTTATTTCCGGCTATTACAAAATATTTCTGAATAAAATTGTAAAGAAAGTTTTTTTTTTTGAAGATAATAATAAATAATAATGACAGGAAATTAATTTTGTATTTGAGAGCGGTTATACTTATCACAAATGCACCTAAAATGTGTTAATTTCGAGTATTTGGAATTTAATTCTAGAAGCCACAAATACATTTTTGTTTTATTATTTTTAAAGAGTATGGTACCATCAACATATTATTTAATTTAAATGGTTCACTATTAGACTTAAATGAACTAGGTACTTTCAGAAATGATATAAATAATATGTAAGAGAAATAAATGTGATTAAGTCCAAAATAACTTTTTAAAAAACAAATTCAAAAAATATAAATTTTATTACTTCTTATTACATTGAATTCTAAATTAAATCTAAACTTTTAACATGAAATAAAGAAAAGGTCGAATGGACGCGTGAATGCAAGCTTGCATTCTCGTGACATCGAATTACGCTGGGTTTGCTGTACTGCAGCCATAACTCCTCCGCCGTTAGAGGGAAATTCTGGGACTGGGTTTCTTGACTTTTGCTCTGGATTTTGGGAACTTGACTTCCTTTCCTATGAAATAATTTAAAGATTCCAAAAATTATAAAAATTGCAATTATTACGTAAATTGAAATCGTCCAAACACTAATTTGATTTGGAAGGATTATGTCCGAAATTTCACTTATTTTGTGTTTTTGAGCGTCTTAATATATTTTGAATGTTTTTAACGTCATCTAAATTAATTGAGTCTAATTTAATCGGCACAAATTTAACTTTTGAGTCTATTATGAGTTTATTTTTAATGTTTAAGTTTGAAAGGTTAATTAATTTAAATTCTTTTTGATAATTTTGGTAATTACGAATTTGGATACCACTTATGTTTACGTCACAGTCCGCACTAAGTTCTAAAACAAAGGTTCCTCGGAGGAGGATGGTTCTTTTCCAGTTTTTGAATTTTTAAGTTGGGCATCTGGACCGGCACCTGTTCACAAGACGTAACGTTGTTGAAATAGCGGAGCATTTGAATTTCGCATGGAATTTCTTCTGTAATTGTAACTGGACTGTTCTAGTTACACAAGTATTTATCTGGAGTAATTTCTTCACATTTTTCGTCGAAAAATATGTAAGAGTGGTCATTTAAAATAAGGTATTTGGTATGAGGAACGATTACTTTAAAGGAATTTTTCATTGGGGTAGGTAAGACAATGAATAACTGTAAATTTCTTTTTTTACTATGGGTATTTCAAGAATAAAAATTATTTGGTATCCTTTACTGTAACTTTTAATTTCGAAAATTCCACACCTGTAATTTTGAACCAATCAAAATACGTGTTTTTGACAGATCACCATGGCAACGGAGGTATTTTAGTGGAAATTTTTTTCTCGTGGGGTACCCAACAGCGAATTATACTGGAAATTTTTTGACGTTTACAATAACAGACCATTTTTCACATAATAGGTTTAGTTTTGATACATTTTAGTTACAATGCTAAGGTGTTTTCTATATTCTTCGGCCACATCTTTTCTTCTTAATGGCGAAAATGCAGGACTTTGGATGCTTTGAATTATGTGTCTATGTCTAATAAAATATATATAATATTTAGACACTAATTTATTCACCTTTTTCCCATTCAGCACTTTGAATTTTGCGTAGTTTAGGTGCAAATATTCGTGGACAATTCGGAACAAATTTTCGTTTTTCAAGTTGGAGCCACAATCCTCTATTAATCCGAGTAAGTAAGTCATGGTGCAATGATTGATCATTACATCAGACAATTTCACGCATATTTTGCATAGCGTATGATTTTCAAATCGATTCATTTTTAAACAAATAGGTAATTTTGTTGGTTTTACATGCTGTGCAATATTCTTTATCGCAACAAAACGCGAGTTATTTAATGTTTTGAACTGTCAAAATACAATGATCACAGCCTCCTACGATTGATGCTTGCTGACGCTGGTTATGAATTTCATACCATTTTAAAGCGCTCATAACTCATGTTAATAAAAACGCAGAAAAACAATTTTCTACCACTTGTAGTTATTCAAAACTTACGTAAAATTAAAGAATATACTATTTTCTATTTTCAAATGGTATTCCATGCAACTACAATGAGTAGAAATAAGCAATTTGAAGGCCTAAATAATTGCAGCGAAACATTTTTTTACGTCGGGCCGCTTGACAACTTCAAAACTGAAATTATATTCGAGGTTAGGGTCTCACTTAGTTACCATGACAACTCAACAATCAAGGCGACAACACCTTTTATGTTTCACTGGTGACTTAGAGAAAATAATTTGCATTGTTGAGAAACGAAAAATAAATTTTAAAAATATTTAATTTTCAACCATAATTCGGCGTGGAATTTTCTTACCGAATACCACGCGAGGTCAAATTAATATCAGGAAATTTCCGGAAATAATTTGACCTCTAGTGGTATTACTAGTGATTATTTTCTCAAACATTAGAAATATTTTCTAATTTTTCTTCAAATGGAAGTTTGTTAACTTTTAATTATTTACTAATTAACATTATTTCGGCTAGAAGCTCATGATGTTCAATTATTATTGAATTGTGAAATGTATTCAGTTTAGAAAATGAAATGGCTACTTCAATTTTCTCTAAAATATTATAAATTAATTGATAAACTGGGATTATTTGTGAAATAACTGTATCGGTGACAAGGTACTGATAGTCAGAATTTTCATTTTTTAATAAATGTTCAATTTTTTCTATTCTGTTTAATAAGATTTGTTCGTTATGAGCCAGGGTACTCGTGCTATTTTTAAAGTGATTTATAGAATTTTGTAAAAGTGTAATTTGGCTAATTTTTTTTTAGTTTTGATTGGTTTTCTGAAAGTAGTGCTATTGCTTTATCATACTTTTCAGCATCATCTTGATCTAAATTGCCTGTTAAAGATCTAATAATTGAGCCAAGTCCGTTTAATAATCCTCTTTTGTTTCTATTGCGATTTAATGGATTTAACTGATTTAATTGATTAGTTATTTTTTGTTTTACATTTTTTATTAGATTACAAGCATTTTGAAATTCATCAATTTGTACTATTTCGGTATATTGATTGTTGTAAATTTCTAAAATTTGCTTTGTTTCAAATTCTTCTGAAATATCAAAGATTTGGATAAATGACCAAAAATCTATTTTATTTTGAGCATTACCTAATTTGTAGAGCAAAAGGCCAGGGTTATTATTAAGGTTATGGAATTTGGGATAGGTTACTCCGCCGCAGAGGTGGATGGATAACCTGTAACAAGTAGAGGTTGTTTTTATTCTTCTATATGGATTATTTCTTTTTTGTTTTTATTTCGTTTTTCGGTAATTTCTACTTTATTTCTGTCTAAGAGATTAGTGATTTTGTATGGACCAATGAATTTATTATTTTTCTTACTACGATATTAAGAATTTTATTTAAATACTATTTGACCTAATTTAAAATCATTATTTATGTCTCCTTTCTTATTTCTTTTAGGCATTTTTTTATCTGGGTTAGGCTTAACGCCTTCGGGTATAATAATGTGACCTCCGTGCAAAGAAACTCGCATTTGTCTAATTAAACTATGAAATTAGATTGCCTTAAACGGTCAAAAACAGATTTTAATCTTTCTATGTGTTCTTGAAGAGATGTCGAAAAAATTACTATGTCGTCTAAATAAACTAAGCAAGTTTCGTTGTGTAATCATCTTAATATATTGTCCATCACTCTCTGAAAAGTTTAGGGTGAGTTACGAGGTCCAAAGGGCATTCTTTTAAATTCGTAGTGTCCGTTTTGTGTCGAAAAAGCTGTTTTAGATATGTCGCCTTCGTGCATTTGGATTTGGTGGAATCCGCTTGCTAGGTCAAGTGTTGTAAAATATTGGCTTTTGCCTAGTTTGTCTAAAATTTCTGTTATGTTTGGTAAAGGGTATTTGTCGGGTATAATTTTCTACAGTCAATAACAAAGCGGAAATTTCTTTTTCCTGATTTATTAGGACGTTTAGGAACAATCCAAATAGGGGAAGAAAATGGAGGATTTGAGGGTTGAATGATACATTGATCTAACATTCTTTTAATTTGACTTTTGACCTCTTCTTTGTAAACTTCAGGATATCTGTACGTTTTAGTAAATATGGGTGATTCATCGGTTAATTTTATTCTATGTTTAATTTGATTATATCTTCCCAATAAAATATATCGCGATATTCAACGCATACATTTTTAATTGCGTATTTTTCCTCTAAATTACAATGATTTAAGCCTTCGAGTGACAGTTGCAACCTCCAAATTTGTAAATAGAAAATAGGGGTTTGTGATACCTAATTTGAAAGGTATTTTCATTCTCTATTCAAAAATGCTATGATTTTTAAATTTATTGCAAAAAGTAGAGTTAACAACATAAATAAATTACTAATTGAATTTCTTTGGGTACCCTTTTACCCCCCCCCCCCCCGTATTTTTTTGACATAAAGAAACTTTTTATAACCTCCTAATCGTAAACAAAATGGTCTTTTAACTTCTAACGTTAATCAACATCTAAACGTAATCAGAAACGTTATTCATCTTTTTAGATCAGTTAAATCGCTTGGTTTAGTTTTGTATAGTGGTCCTAAGTTGGATCCTTGTGGTACACCTGAGGTGGCACCAAATTAAACAAACAAAAATACATCTTTTTGACTGGCACACTAGCAAATAAATGTTATAAAAAAATATTGAATTTTATTTGAATTCAAATATTTGTAAAGTAAATTTAATTTTTAAAATTGTTGAAATTTCTAGCAACACAATCCGTAAAATGAAATTTTGATAAACCGCACATAAACCGGAACAATTTTTTTGTCAGTTTTATATACGGTCACAGATAGTAAAAAGCTCGGAATATAAAACCGTGAAACTCTCTCTTACGAAATTTATTTCTGAATTGATAGCCCTCGCAAACTTCCCGTGTATTCATTTGGATAGAGCTGGAGCTAGAGCCAGTCGGTAAATTTTGAATTTACCCGGGATTTAGTGTAAAAGCACATTCAACTATTTCCGTTTGTAGTTTCCGCTCCGCTAGGAAAGCATGGTCGTGCAAAAACTAGTGAAAAAATAGGGTATTTTATTTAATGTTTGTGTAATGTTTTTAAGTTTTTTTTTGTGGAAAACTGCCACTTTCCCGTGTGCTAATTTTTAACGTTAAAATTTCACTTGATTTTTTTTTAAAAATAGTATAACATACCTAAAAATAAAATATTCTGTATTGATCTGGTTCTATAATCTGTTAACATAAAGACCACATATCACTCTATAGGGTGTTTCAAAAAGGTATGTCATAAATTATACCACGTATTCTTGGGTCAAAAATAAAACGATTAAACCGTACTTACTTATATACAAAAGTGCACCCAAAAATAGTTACAGGGTGTATAAGATAAAAATTTAAATGGATTTTTTTAACATTGCTCTTAAACCGTTTGACATTTTTTCATGAAATTTTATATGACGTGTTGGAATACCATGACTAACAAAATCGAAGTAGCGGCAAAATATTTTTTTTATTTTTGTAAGATTTTGGAGGGTGTCGCCGCCCCTTTCTCTATTCAACTTTTTTGTAATATAAAATTTGTCATAATATTGAACATAAACAGCGGCAACGTTGCGGTGAGCGATCTGCCGCTAACGCCATCAAGCTAGAATCGGCTAGAACCGACCAGCCGGACCAGCGCGTTAGTGTTCGAGAACGATCAGGATTGCTTTGAACGGGATAAATACGCACGGCGCGACGACATTGCGCTTAGTTTAAAACTGAACGCGCAACCAACGTCCAGCGATTGGGTTAGTAGAGAACAACAAAAAATAATATTATAGCAAGCAGTTGTAAGAAGGTAAAGACCACTTTCATTCGGAATGGGAAGAGCAATACTTTTTTTACAGAAGTTAAAGATAAAAATGTGTGTTTGTTATGTAATACTTCGGTCTCCGTTGCTAAAAAAGAAAATATTGAGAGACATCATAAAACTGTACATTCTAATTTTGAAAAATCATTTCCACTACATTCTGCCGCCAGAAAGGAGAAACTGAAACAATTAAAAAAGCAGTTAATTGGACAACAATCAATATTTTTTAAGAACAGTCGACAAAAATAAGGCTGCAACTGAAGCATCGTACCGTGTGTCCCAGATAATTGCACAAAAAAAAACCTTATGAAGACGGGGAAATGATAAAACAGGCGTTTTTAGAAGCTGCTGATTCGTTATTTGCCAACTTTAGAAATAAAGACGAGATAGTTTCAGCTATAAAATCTATGCAACTTTTTGCTAATACAGTGATGAGACGTGATATTTTTTACAGTTAAGATCTGACTTAGATAACTGTGTTTATTTTTCACTTCAACTGGATGAATCAACAGATGTCGTTGACACTGCCCAGATGGCTGTGTTCGTCAGGATGGTTTTTAATGATTTTATGATTAAAGAAGATCTTTTGAAGTTTATTCCGCTGAAAGGACACACTACTGGACAGCAGTTGTTTTCTCATTTAAAAAATATTATTTCTTCCGAGAAAATTCCAATATCGAAAATGGTAGGCTTGACAACCGATGGCGCTCCAGCTATGGTGGGTTGTGATAAGGGTCTGGTGGCGTTATGTCGTAAAGATGAAACTTTTCCGCAATTTCTCTGTTACCACTGCATTATCCATCAGCAAGCATTATGTGGAAATTTCCTGAAACTAAACAACGTTATGAAACTGGTGGTAAAAATTGTGAACAAGATTAGAGCTCAAGCGTTACAAAGAAGATTATTCAAAACCTTGGCCGATGAACTTGACTGTCAATACGGGGACCTACTCCTTCACTCTGAAGTCCGATGGTTAAGTAGAGGACGGGTGCTGAAACGTTTTAATGATGTCCTATCTGGCATAGTTCAATTTTTCAAACAACGCGATGAACCGACTCCGGAACTAGAAAATTCAATCTGGCTTAGAGATTTTGGTTTTCTCGTGAACATTACAGAGAAATTAAACGAACTTAATTTGCAGCTTCAGGGGAGAGACAAAGAACTAGCGGAAATAATTTCTGATATAAAAGCATTTATCAAAAAGCTGGAGTTTTGGGAACAAAACCTAATTAACAGCGACGCCAAGCATTTTCCTATTCTTTCAGAAAAAATATCTCAAAATCCATTAGAACCCTATGACAGCAAATATCATGTAGAAATAGTTTTTACCCTGAAGAATACCTTCAAAAATCGTTTTAAGGATTTCAACGAAATGGCTTTAGTAGCGCAGTTTGTTGTTTCACCCTTTATGGAAATTGATATCCAACAGTTTGCAATTTGTGTTATGCAGAACTTTGGCGGAAGATATCGCTGCAACAGAAATGGAAGTAATTGAGTTTCAAAATGATTTAGCCTTAAAATCGTTAGTCTCAAGTACCAAATGTATCTGGCCTATTGTAAGTAAAGACAAATATTCAGTTCTATGCCGTGTTGCCTTGAAAGTGAAAGCATTATTCAGTTCAACCTATTTGTGTGAATCTTCTTTTTCCAATATGAAGTTTATTAAGAACAAATATCGCAATCGACTTACAAATGAACATTTGGATAATTGTATTCGAATGGCTATATCAAATTATACTGCAAACATTAAGAACATTATCGATGAGTCTGAGTGTCAGCCTTCTCATTGAACGTGCTTTTTTATTTTTCAATGTTTATGTTCATGATAGTGCGTTACTTTTTTGTTGTTATTATTAACTATTTTTAAATCTTACGTGACATGCCGTTGTGGCTGGATAAAAGTTTGTGTAACACCTTCGTTTGGTAGGTAGGAATGTAGCTATGAACAAGTACGTACTAGTAATATTAGTTATTTTGTTATTAGTTTATTATTAGTACCTATGTATTATGTATTACCAGTTAAATAGTAAAATAAATACATATAATGATAAATTAACTGTGGATTATTTCATTTACGTTGCGTTACGTGGCTTCCGTGTGGCTAGCTCGCTGTTTATTCCAAAATTACCAGAGTAGCTCAACACATTGAGAGGTTGGCGACCACTGATTTAGATGGTTAAGTCTATTTGTTACATTCTCATTTATTGTAATAACACGCCACTGTTCATGTCCACTTCCTGTAATTCCCGTATTCCCAAAGCCCCAAGCAGGTGTTTTGTTGCATCGTCGTCATTATACACGCTTCGTACCTATACCTTTTTGCCATTCCTGCCCGAAGTCGGTCGGACATTAATTGATACAAACATAATTATTTTCTAGTACACATTCCCTGCTGCAAATTTAAATTGTTTCGTGACTGTGACTGCTGGCTGGGTTTCGAAGTCCCGTATGTGTGTCGAGCAATATTTGAACATGTTTAATCCTCAAGAGCTCAAGGATTGGAATTAAGTAAATGTTGACGTTGGTTAGGCTAGTTCATAAATAATAAGTCCAACTATGGGAAGGGGAGATGTCATAAACGTTTATCGTCATGCTAACTAAATGACACCCCAAGTCGGAGCTTATTTCAAATAGTAATGTATTTAAAAAGTTTTAAATGTCTAGATAAGTTAAATTTTAAATAAAATACAATTAAATCTTTTTAAATATATTACAATAAATAGTTTAATAATTCTAGATATAAAATATTAAATAAATAAACAAACAAACAAAAATACACTACCCACGAAGCGAACTTGTTGTGGGGATAAATATTCTGTTATTATTTAAACAAATTTGTTAAGTAACATTTTATCATATATAGGTATAGTTCTTCCATTATCAATTGCAGATCATAAAAACTCGTTCGGAACCTATACCGACAATTTTGTTTGATCTGCCATAGGCGTAGATACCTACCTCATTTTATAAATTTATTTAATATATATCATATGCAAGAAAGTATTCGTTAAAAGGAAATCGAATAATTATAAATTGGACGTTATTATACGCCCTTATTTAGACAGGTGCACTTAATTGTAATCTTACTTGGACTTAAAAAAAAATCATTATAGCTCGTTAACTTGCTACAACTGAATATTAAATTATAAAACGTAAAAAAGCGAGTAAAGTGTACCTGCCTGTAAGGGCGTTTGGTTTAAACAGGGTATTAGACGTGAACTGAGCCGTTTTTGTACTCCATTCGTTTTTTTTTTCTGGAAGATGAAATTTCAAAGCAAAAACCATAAAGGAAAATAAATTCTTTGCAAATAAAACAAAAGAAAAAAAAAACAATTCAATTCTAAAGTATCTTTATAAATAATCATGGCAGTCTGAATCCTCTGAACTAGAGTCATCATTTGGTTGAATTATGATGGGTTGTAAAGAGGGTAATACTACATACTCATCTTCTTTGATAACATGTTCAACACAGTTTTTCCAAAGCTCTTGGCGGTCTGCTGTTAGAACTTTCTTTACGAGTTATACAACTTCTTTACTCAGTTCTGGAGACTGATTACATTTTCGTAATTCTGATTTTAAGTTTGCCAATATTAACTCTATAGGGTTAAATATGCAATAGTAAGGAGGTAGTCTGAGAAGAGCTTGTCAATATAATACATTTTTTCTAACTTTATACCTTTAATAACAGTAAGCAATTCTTTGTTTGTTGGTCCTTTTTTACTATCACTGGCAGGAATAGGAATATTTTTTTCAGACATAAAAGCTAAAATTTAAGCTTTTTTACTGCTACTATTTGGTATTGTAAGGAGTTGCCGCGAGTGGTAGGATGCGTTCTTCATAATGATTACTGACTGTGGTGGAATGTAAGGTAAAAGCTGTTCATTAAACCGTTTTTCAAATAATTCTGCTGTCATATCTTCATAATAATCAGCTGCATAGTTTTTAATTTGTTTAGCAGATAATAATAAAGCATTAGGCACGAAACCGTCTTTGCTTCCAGCGTGTACTATTATAATGCGTTTCCCTTTAGAACATGGCCCATTCAAACAGCAATTTTTACCACTGCCAACCCAACCGAAATTTACTACATCGTGACTGTCAAACCATGTTTCATCTAGATAAATTATGTGTCTATTAGAACTTCTGTAGCCTTTTATCTGACGCAAATAATCTTGTCGCCATTGAACTATCCTTGACGATTCGGTGATTGCCATCTGTTTATTCAATTTTTTTGTGTTTAAAACCACATGCTGACAAAACTTGACGCAATGTTTCCAAACTGGTATAAGTGTATCCTGGAAAATCTGCCACCTTTTGCTGTATTACTTCCAATGTCGGAACCCTGTTCTCCTTATATAAACTATAAATTGTCCTTTGTATAAAATCTTGGGTAGCTCTCTCAACTGATTTCAGTTTTTCTTTACATGTTTTTCGGTTTTATGAATAATCCACAGCAACCCCTTTCGTGACTACTGGATAAACGGAAAATTTATTTACTTTAGTTAATTCAGCAATTGTTATTATGAACGCATTATCAGACTGCTGAATATTTTCCTTTTTTAAACATTCAAATATATTTAAAATAACTTGTGTTTGTATATCTAAATCCTTATCGTTAAAGTCATACCTGTATTTAATCTTACTACACTGTGCAATTTCATTTTCTTCATTCGCCCATGGTCTAAAGAACGCCATATTTATATTTATTAAAAGAAATTTAAATTAAACCAACCACACATACAAAACACACAGCACGACAGTACTCCACTGATATCGCAGACTGTTTCCCAGGAATATTTTCGAACACCTGCCTTCCGTAAACCTTCGGCCAATACAGTGAATTTAAGTTTACGATTCGATGTTTTCATTGGTAAACAACTGATGGTTCGTTTAATATTTACCGCTTTGTATAAGGGGAGTAAACATTATTTTTCGTTTCTTAATTTGGCATGAGTACCGTGCGTATATATTAAATATTGATGATTCCCCACATAACTGTGTTCTGCAATTGATAATGGAAGGACTATAACTTACAAACAACTATTGTCACATAAGTACCAAAATTAAAGAGTATCACTACAATTATTTAATTATTTTATGTTTTCAAAATTTAATGGTTTTCGGAAACACACAAAACAGATAATAAAAAAAGGTAAAAATTAAAAATCACAAATATTTTTTTCCAATCCATAAATATTTACAAAAAATATCAAAAGGATTTAGATTGAATCAACACACTAATGCTTTATTTAGAAATTGTATACATATTTTGAATATCATTTTCTGATAGTTGTTAAAACCAAATTTTTAATTTTTTTTTTATAGTAAAAATAATTTAATAAAATGAGGAATTTTTGAGAAAATACGTGGTGCAATAAAGAAAAATTCTTTTTGACCAATTGATTTTGTGGCTCTTGCGGTTTCAAATTCTGACTTTTTTTTGTGCCTTGTATTATGAATGTGGGAGATTGATTTTAAATGTTGCTTATTCTTTTGTTGAAGACACAGCATTCTATAAAAATATAATTTTCGCAAGCTAAATATACTAGTTTCTTGGAAAAGATTTTCTGTCGGATAAGTTTTATTTCTATTATATATTATTTTTAAGAAAAACTTTTGAATAACTTCCAAATTTTTTAAGTGACACGTATTTATAATGAATTCAAATACTTTGGAGAAATAAAATGGTCTATAGTTGTCAAGATCATTTGTAATTCATTTTTTATATACAGGTTCAATGTGAGATAATTTCCATAGCTCAGGAAAAACGATAGTTTTCAATATTAAATAAATAGTCCACAATGGGGTCGAAAAAATGTGCGCGCACATAATCATTTCTGGCTTTAATTTTTTTACAGCATCTATCATTTCCTTTCCAGAATGAGTGTTTTGTGATATACAGGGTGGGGACTTTAATTGGCGCAAATTCGCTACAGCTTCAGGTTGAAAGATGCGGATAAAACGCAAAAACACGTCAATTGAGATTTTTTGTAAGCTTTCCGGTCATACCAAAAAAACATTTTTTTTTCATCCCCTTTAGAGGGTGAAACTCACCCCGACCTAATTTTTTTTAATGGGATGGTACCACTTGCGACACCTTGTTGGAAAGGTCTTTCCATAAGAAAATTGTTTGTGCCATTTTTTTTTTCATTTTAACTGTTTTGCTATTTTCTAGCGTAAAAAAAGAAGAATCGGGGACGAAATTCAACAAAAATTAGTTGTGCATGAACTGGGCTCTAAAATTATAGTCAGTGTGTTTTATCTTAAAAATTTACTTAAAATTCAACCATCTACATGGTTAGGAATACCCAAATTAATCAAAGAAACATGAAAATGGAAGGTAATTCATGGAAAATTAGGTTTTGTTTTACATTTAAATAAAAAATAATACATATTCTACTCGCTAAGTGGATTTATTTCTTTTTATTTTAGCAACTGTTCAAAATGAGCACCATTTATTTCTTGACAAAGAGCAACAGATGATAAAATTCAGCTTGAATCCTTCTTAATGTTTCTGGTGTAATTTGCCGAATTTCTATTCTAATTCTATCCTTTAGCTCTTCAATATTATTGGGTCTTGTGGCGTATACCTTACATTTTAAGAAGCCACATAAATAAAAATCTAATGGAGTAAGATCAGGAGATCTAGCTGGCTATTCATAAATCCCCTTCTTCCAATCCACCTGTTCTGGAAAAACTAATTTAAGAACTGTCGTACATTGAGAGCGTAATGGGGTGGAACCCCATCTTGTTGGAAGAAAATTCTTTGATCAATGGTTCCATCTTCTGTCGGAAACGTTTGGATAAGTTCAGGTACCAACGTATTTTGTAAAAATTCCAAATATCTGTCGCCGGTCAAATTTTGGTCAAAGAATATGGGTCCAATAATTCTATCTCCAATTATTCCATCCCATACGTTGATTTTTCCTTGATATTGACTATGCTGCTCAACTATACAATGTGGATTTGTTTCTGCATAGTACCTACAATTTTGACGATTTATCTAAAAATGAAGACACAAAAGTACGTTCCTAAAGCGTACAGAGATAACAATATTGTTGCGAGTTATCGATAGGTACCTAATCAAAAAGACTCACCTCTCTATTTAAGGTAAAAGTTGATTCATTGGAAAACAATATCCAATCCAGTAAAATATTTCCATCATCGATTTGTCTCATTATGGTTTCACAAAACTCCACCCTCCGATCGGGATCATCTTTCATCAACTCATGCACAGACTTCATTTTGAAGGGTCTTTTACCAGCAGATTTCAAGATAGCCAATACAGTTTTATGGCACAAATCAAATTCCCTACTTACTCGTCTGGCAGAACTGATTGGATTTTCCTCAAATGTTAGAAGAAAATTTAGTCTAGTGTCTTCGTCTACTCGTTGTGGCCTTCCTCGAGGAATTTGCCGTAAATGCCCGTGCAACCTGAAATGAGCCTCAATTTTGCCTAGTGTAGCCCGGTGTAACGGAGGCAATTCTGGATGTCGCGCTTGAAATAATGCCGCAACTTCTGCTTGGGTACGCATCCGATCCTCGAACCCAATCATCATCAAAATGTTTATTTCAAAGTTTCCCTTAAATACGCCGGCATTTTTAACGAAAATGAAGAATACTAATTCGACAGACAATAAATTGATTCATTGCGGCTTTACAATTGATAAAGATGCGATAATTTTTTTGTACTTATACTTACCTTTATTTTTTCCAAGTCCATTTTTTACAATAAAAAGTCCAAATTGAGATAAAGCGGTTCATACACTTTTCTAAAAACAAATTGAGAAAATACTGACCACTTAAAAATGTATCTTAGAATGGTTTTGTAAGCATCAGAAGAATTTTTTATATGAAAAAATTTTTTCACGCTAGAAAATTACCATTGGGTTAAAATGGAAAAAAATGGCACAATCCATTTTCTTTTGGAAAGACCTTTCCAACAAGGTGCCCTAAGTGGTATCATCCCATTTAAAAAACTGAAGTCGGGGTGAGTTTTACCCTGTAAAGGGGGTGAAAAAAATGTTTTTTTGGTATGACCGGAAAGCTTACAGAAAAACTCAATCGACGTGTTTTTGCGTTTTATCCACATTTTTCAACCTGAAGCTGTAGCGAATTTGCGCCAGTTAAAGTCCCCACCCTGTATATCGAACAAAATTTCAACATTCTATTATACAGTGCGTCCATAAAGTAACGCATAAATTCATTATTGGCTAAATGAACAATAAAATTAGGAATTCCCAAAACAGGTCGATTTTTGATTTCAATTTACTATTGTTTCAAATCATAATCTAATATATATATTATATGCAAAAAAAAATATGAAAATTGTTTATGGAAAGTAATACGTTACTCAATGTTTTTGACAGTGTTGTCAAATAAAAAAAAACTGGTATGTCAAATAAAAAAAACTGGTAAAAGATAATGCCAAACAAAAAGATTTTTATAGTCCAGGGGCTTGGATCACTAATAAAAGCTGTAAGATACAATTATTAAGAATAATGCTGTATGTTCTTGATAGTTTATCAAAGTAGTTGTAATAACAATACGTAATTTCATTTAATGTGTTTATTACGTTTATTCGTTATTTTCATTACTTTGTAAGTAAATTTTTGCATTTTTGCCCACCCTGTACCAATTTGAAGCAACATATTATACATTTTTGGAATCAGCTCAGCAAAGGCAATTTGGAAATTGAAAAAAAAGGGGGGGTTCCATTTGAAAAAAATGGTGATGACGTCATTACACGAAAGTGGTTCACCCTGTATATTAGATTATGATTTGAAACAATAGTAAATTAAAATCAAAAATCGACCTGTTTTGGGAATTCCTAATTTTATTGTTCATTTAGCCAATAATGAATTTATGCGTTACTTTATGGACGCACTGTAGAAATTATTCCAAACACGCTCTTGTGTAAATCTAATTTTTGCGCAAACAATGACAACTTTAATTAAATTGTGTGTACAATCAAATTGTAAATCCAGCATTCCATCACAAACACTATATACACGAACACTCGTGTTCTATTCCCAGTTATCCAGAATATTCTTCATCGCTCCGTTTGCAACGAATTTGAAAAATGTGTGTCGTCCTGAATCCTGTCGATCTCTTTCAAGGATTCTCGGGACGACGAAGGGGAAGGAGACAAAGTATCTCCTGTTGGTTTACTTCAAGGACTCGCTCCATTATCGGTGGTTTGATTTTTTGTTAGATAATTATAAAAGGATTCTTAAATATTTTTCGAAGATAGGTCTAAACATTAATTATTATTTCGTGAAAGTTTAATTTTTTTGCTAAATGGGATGTAGGATAAGTTTATTTTATGTTCCAAAATGTTGTTTCAGAAAAGAACATAATTTTTTAACATCTACCTAATAATTAGCTTTTCCCATATCAATTTGCGCAAAAAATTGGATTGCATTGGTTGCATTTTTAAAATAGATGACTGTTATAGATTGAGTCTAAGAGTAAAAATACCTCTCTTAAGCTGGCAAAACCAACTAAGTAGAATCTATTCAGCTTTATTACATTTTTTATTAGCTTAATATTAAGCTAACACAAAGTCTGATTTGCACCGAGAGAGGTGTTTTAACGCACATCTCCCGCCGCACACCCACCTACCTTTCGGCATAAGGCTTGTTCTTCTTCCCAGCATCTTAGCAAGACCACTCTCAATTTTCCAAAAATTACAATTATCATAATATTTTACAAAAAGAAGAAAAGTTTGTTTACAATTTGTTTAAACTTATCAGAACATACAGAAGAGTACAAAAATATTTTAAATTCTTATGGTTACAACAAATATCAACATTTATTTTTGAAAGTGACATTACAGATCAGTTTTCAATTGCAGTAGCCTTTACCTCAAAATCCAAAGAAAATAACGAGAAATCAAACAGTTAACATTATAAAAGTTTCATAAATTATAAAAACTTAAAAGAAGACTTAAGAAACAAAAGCTGGTCAACAATATGTCAATCAAATGATGTTCATTTGGCCACTGAAACATTTATTAAAGAAATACAAAAATATATACAACAGAACACAACAACTGTAAAATTAAAGAACAATGAACGTAAAATAAGAAAACCCTGGATTACAACAGGTATATTAAAATCTATAAACTGTAAGAATGAAATATTTTCACAAATAAAACAAGACCCAAATAATTAAGCACTTAAATCTATTTACAATAATTATAAAAACAAAATAACAAATCTAGACAAAATATCTAAAAAAATTATATTAATACGATAATAAATAAAAACACAAGATCATCAGCTTCTTTATGGTGTGTTAATACATTATGCGACAAAGAAATACCTAAAACAAAAATTGAAACTGTACAAGGGAAGAACAGGGAAACAATAACAGATCCATTGAAAATTACAAATATTTTTAATAACTACTATAGTGACCTTGGTGAAAAATACGCAAATAAAATCAAAGTTCCTCAAAATTATAGGGAAGATATAAACAGGGTAGAAAGTACTATATATTTTGTGGATACCAATGAGAATGAAGTAAAACAAATTATTAAAGATTACGATTACGATTACGATTACGATTACGATTACGATTACGATTACGATTACGATTACGATTACGATTACGATTACGATTACGATTACGATTACGATTACGATTACGATTACGATTACGATTACGATTACGATTACGATTACGATTACGATTACGATTACGATTACGATTACGATTACGATTACGATTACGATTACGATTACGATTACGATTACGATTACGATTACGATTACGATTACGATTACGATTACGATTACGATTACGATTACGATTACGATTACGATTACGATTACGATTACGATTACGATTACGATTACGATTACGATTACGATTACGATTACGATTACGATTACGATTACGATTACGATTACGATTACGATTACGATTACGATTACGATTACGATTACGATTACGATTACGATTACGATTACGATTACGATTACGATTACGATTACGATTACGATTACGATTACGATTACGATTACGATTACGATTACGATTACGATTACGATTACGATTACGATTACGATTACGATTACGATTACGATTACGATTACGATTACGATTACGATTACGATTACGATTACGATTACGATTACGATTACGATTACGATTACGATTACGATTACGATTACGATTACGATTACGATTACGATTACGATTACGATTACGATTACGATTACGATTACGATTACGATTACGATTACGATTACGATTACGATTACGATTACGATTACGATTACGATTACGATTACGATTACGATTACGATTACGATTACGATTACGATTACGATTACGATTACGATTACGATTACGATTACGATTACGATTACGATTACGATTACGATTACGATTACGATTACGATTACGATTACGATTACGATTACGATTACGATTACGATTACGATTACGATTACGATTACGATTACGATTACGATTACGATTACGATTACGATTACGATTACGATTACGATTACGATTACGATTACGATTACGATTACGATTACGATTACGATTACGATTACGATTACGATTACGATTACGATTACGATTACGATTACGATTACGATTACGATTACGATTACGATTACGATTACGATTACGATTACGATTACGATTACGATTACGATTACGATTACGATTACGATTACGATTACGATTACGATTACGATTACGATTACGATTACGATTACGATTACGATTACGATTACGATTACGATTACGATTACGATTACGATTACGATTACGATTACGATTACGATTACGATTACGATTACGATTACGATTACGATTACGATTACGATTACGATTACGATTACGATTACGATTACGATTACGATTACGATTACGATTACGATTACGATTGCGATTACGATTACGATTATATTTTACGGCATTTGGTGGGAACCCGGTTCGTTTTATATGGACTAAATTAATAGTCATCGTCGTTTTTTATAAAACATTCTCCCTATTCATTGAGCCAACTGATCAACGTTTTGTCTCTGTTATAACGGAAAGAGAATTAATGAAAATTTTGATACAGTGCTCTTTCATATCTTTATTTCCCTGTATAGACACCTAACTTAAAATATCTTCTGAATGAGTAAATAAATCTTGGAGACATAAGATACAAAATGTGGAAAAAAGACGAGGCAAAAATTACTTTAGTGTCTACTAATGTGGATAATAATTCGAGGACGCGAAGCTAAAATCGATTTCTGGAGACCTTCACACTCCCTTGCTCTTGCTCCTCCAAACAGGATTTTTCGATTTGGAGACCCGAAAAAAACAAGGAGAGAAAGAGAGAGAGAGAGACAAATCTAATGTTCGTGTTCTGGATATATTTTCTTGAGTAATTTCTGGTAATGTAGTGAGCGGGATGGAGTTTTATTGAGTGCTAAATATCAAAGTGGTGCAAAAGATATGGATGGCATTATATGAATCGATATACGGGGGTTGTTCGATAAATTTACATTGGGAGTAAATAAATTCCCCTTTAAGTTCTTTTGGTGAGGTAGAATTTCTGGTGTAGTTTTAGTTTGCTTACCTAATGCCTCTTATCAATAAATCTCACTCAATAACCCAAATAAACACTTTTACCATTAGTTACATGGGCTCAAAATAGGAGAGAAGGGTATGGCAAAATCTTATTTAAAGGGAGGGAAGGAAGGAGGGGAAAGAGGGGAAATCGGCAACTTCGCTTCAAGAACTAATTTTTGATTTCCGAAATTGTTCGAGTGGAGCTTTTAGGAGAGATCTTTAAATCAGTTGGTCATTCAACTCTTTCTTCTTTTGCTAGGGTATAGCTAAGATTCGTCATGATTTCAAATCTAACAGTAGATAAGATAATTAAGGCTCAGAATACATAAACGTATAAAATGTAAACAACTGAAGCCAAATTAAGTATAAAATAAATAATAATATATATGATATAACTTAAAAGACTTATTGTCAAAAGTTAATATTTATCATATACTCTACCCGACTTATGGAAAATTGTGTCAGTCACAGCTATATTTAAGAAGGGTGAAAAAATGGATGCTTCAAATTACAGACCTATAAGCCTTTTGTCTATCCCTTCAAAAATCATGGAAAGCATCGTAGTTGATGTCATGACTAACTTGTTCAAAGAGCATAACGTAATACCAAAGGAACAACACGGTTTTGTTAAAGGTAAATCTACCACAACAAGTCTTTTATGCTGTATTAACCATTATTCTCGCTCACTCGAATGCAAACAACCAATGTTACGTTACAATGTTATGATTTAAAAACATATTTTGCACCAGATACGTTAACTTTTTAACCCTTACCTGGGTCTCATTGTAAAAATTCTTATAATAAGAATTCTTACAAGCCCCAGGCCTAGCTCAGATCAAAATGGGTCAGTGGGATTCGTTTAGAATTTACCTTCAAATCAATGGCAAGGTCTTCAATTAAAAAGACTTAAAAGAATTCAATTAAATTAATTTTGGCGCCATACCTTTAGATGTACAATAAAAGTAAATTTGCCATTAACTTGTCAGTTGAAAGTAAGGAAAATAAAGGAACTTAAATTTCAAAACAATTAATCGGCTTTAATTTAAACTAAATTAGTTAATGAGTGATAGTTAACAATAAGAAAGAAAAATGAAATTTATTAATTTTAACAAATTTTACGGTTTACGTTATTTGACTAGATAATACGTTTAAAATTAAAATTGACTCAAAAATTGTGTGTGTGGTCCTGGCCGACACTTATCTTGTGTGTTTCCGGATTTCAACGGTCGAACTGGTCCGTGTCGCTCATTAACTGTAGGTCAGCCTACGATGACTTAGACATATTCTGCAGTTTTAGATTAGCTCAGCCTACGATGACTTCAGACATATTCTGCAGTTCTAGATGTAGCTCAGCCTATGATGACTTTAGACATATTCTGTATACTACGAGTTCTTAGTTATAAAGGCCAATTCCTTACTGTCTTTACAGAGCCAGTTCCTTAATTTTTAAGAAACAAAAAACGTGTCAGTTACAAAAAAAACGTATCTTTCCATTGCTTAAAAAAAACATGTGGTCAGCCTACAAGTCAACCATAAAAGCTTACTATTTAAATTAAACATTTTTAAATTGAACATTTCAAGTTTACAACAATAATAGAGATTTGCAATAGTATTTAAATTAAAATACATGAAGAATGGAAAGATTTTTTAAAATAACTGAGAAAAAAAATATAAAATTAATGGCAGCCATTTTGTACATTTTGTACACTGTGTACCATGTGGTTCTCATATTACGCGGAAATCTCGAAAATTTTGAATGAAATAACTCACAGATAATTTCACGAGGATATATACACATACTAAAATTAATTTCTACCATTCATTATAAAAAAAATGATTCTGTTACCTTAGTTAGTTCGGAAACACTTAAACAAAAGCACTAATCAACTGATTCATTTGGCTGTAAGATTGAAAAGAAATTCAGAAAGCGACCGCATGTGTGAAATGTGAAACGGCTACATCGAGAGATGACCAGGCGTGCGCACAACCTCTGACAGTAATTATTGATTTTTAGAGATGGAGCACCATTGGTTGAGCCATAGAAATAATAATAATAATATAATCGACCTCATTGACGAAGTTGTTGGTGCCATAACAGTTAACGTCTTTAAAAACAAGTTAGACGAGTGTTTGTTTAACATTTTTATTTAGTTTTTAGTGTTCTTATCTTATTGTTTCAGTATGTTTACTTTGTTAGATTTTTTTTATTTTGTTTTTAGGCTATCATAGGACTTGTGTACTCAGCCTTTATCAATGTATAATAATATTTAAAAAAAAAATAGTATATGAAATAACGAGGAAATAGCTTTAATCTTGTAATTTGGAGAAATAATAAATGCTACGTTTAGTCCATTAGCAGCTCTTATAACTCTAGGAATAAAAGAACGAAAACCATAATTTGTTCTTTAGAAAGATTGCCCTAGCTTAGAAGACAAATAGTTACTAATGTTGTCCCGCTTTTCAGGCAATCGATTCCACTTACACCAAACACGTGCCGACTTGTAACGAACAACCGGAAAATCTGTTCCCGTTTCATTTCTCTTTAAATTTTCCATTTCCCATTGACGTCGAGCTGTTAAATAGAGAGCCCTCTCGTCTAGGAAACTGAATTAAGACAATTAGAGTAAAAGCTGGTATACAAAGTAATCGAACAGTAATTGATCAATTCCGTGTTTCTTTGTCTGTAGACGGAAGACGAACGATGCCAGGCTATGAGAAGTCCATCGATGTGTAACTAACATCGACCAATATTTATTAATGAGCAAAGAAAACTTGTATTTGGCGCAAAAATTCTTTTATTTAAAAATATAATGCGTAAACATGTATAAATATACAGGGTGTCCGGAAAGTCAACGATAATACTGAAAGGGGTGATGGACCAACTCATAAGCTTTCCGAAAAACATAATATGACCTTAGTAAAGAATCAGCCCTTTCAGTATTATCGTAGACTTTCCGGACGCCCTGTAGATGTGAAAAAATACTTTAGGATTGCAACTTTTTGTCTAAATTTTATAAAAAATTGTAATTAACAGAGTTGCAATTACAAAGATACAAAAACCCAAAAATGGCAGCAATGATTGAGGCAATAACCATTCGGAGCCTCATATAGAAATGCCAATGCCAACAAATTGAATGATATTTACAATTAAAACATATTGAAGTGAAAAAATAGTTGAATGTATTGAAAACAAAAACTCAATTGTAACCCCTTCTGGGGGTTGTTCAGGTAGCAGGTAGATTTTAAACAGTCGGAGACAGAGTTCTTTGGAAATTAAACTTTATTCTAACAATTTATATATAGACAACAATATTTACAATATGTACAATGAAAAGGTCCTAACGAAATTTCGAATCATCGTGTCTTCGAATATTGTTTCCCCAAAATATATTTTGTGCGTCGGTTCGGCGTGGCTCAGTGGTCCAGGATGGCGTGGCGAAAACGTGACAAGAGCTTAGGTTATGTTTACGGTAATGGAAGTCCGTCGAAGTCAATACCTTCGTTGGAGAGATCCACGGGAAAGGAAAACCTGCAAAGTCAATACCTTTGCAGGCAAGGGTCGGGACGTCGGGAAGCCCACAGAGTCAATACCTCTGCAGGAGCAGGAGAGGAGAGTCTTACTAAGTCAGTACCTTAGTTCGACTGACGAGAATTAAATTCGGTGACGAGAATTAAATTCGGAGCTCTTTATATACTTGTCTCTGCTTAGCAAAAACGGCTACATGCTGAACCATAGGCGTATTTAAAACGGTGTTACTGGGAACATCGTTACACAATAACTAATTTAATATAATAAAAATTATAAAAAATAGAGAAATATTGATTTTAAAAATACATGCTGTCGGTATGACAATTGCAACAACGAAGATATGGATGATAGCCGAAGTCTTATGTACATAAATGTCAGAAAATGTAAAGAAGTTAGCATTGGCTTCTGTCCTAACCTGCTGGCTAAAAACATCCCAGATCAGTTTCCTAGACCTGCCTCTATGACCTGATGTATTTACCTTTGCTTTAACTTCATTTTCACAAAAGAGTAAGTAATAACCTTAGGTAGGTATTTAAAAAAAGTTATATATTATTATACTATATTTTAACTTAAAAAATTTTGTTTGATTATGTGATTTGGACTTAAATATTTATAACAATGATTGTATAATATCTAGAACTGCAGATAAATAAAATAATGGAAAAATACGTGTGACACTCGGGGACTGTCGCGGTAAAGCTATTGCATAGCATTTTTTATTAACTTATGCAATTATAATTATTTATTTATGCAGTATTTTTTTTCTTTGATATTAATTCAAGTTTTTTCTTTGATATTAATTCAAGTTACACTTTTTAAGCGTGGTGACCGATAAGAAAACAATTTTTTTTCTTTTATTGAATAAATGAGAAGTTAATATTGTTTAAAATATTTTTATTATCTTACAATACATGCAGGTTATTCAGGAATTTTTATCATTGAAACTATAGGTTTATGGTAACTGAAATAAGAAACATAAGTCTGAGACTTGATATCCTCTAAATATCTGGAAAATACCGCGTCAATGGTGGTCCCATATTTTGTTGTGGATTCTTGTGGATCATTATTTATTTTCAAATTCAATTTTTCCGAAATTGTGTCTAAAAGAGATAAAATCAGTTATGAGCAGTTAGCAGCTAGTCTACACGCATACGTCTAGTCGCACGCACACAAACACCGTGCCGAAGTCTGCCGAACTGAAACCACGTTAGACGATGCACGGCTTTCAACGCCGCACCGCTGTGCCGGTCGATTTTTCGATTTTTCGATTTTTCGATTTTTCGATTTTTAGATTTTTCGATTTTTCGATTTTTCGATTTTTCGATTTTTCGAATTTTCGATTTTCCGATTTTTCGATTTTACGATTTTACGATTTTTCGATTTTTTGGATTTTCAAGTTTTCGATTTTTCGATTTTTTGAGGGTGATAAAATCTGTGCAATAGCTTAATAATGAAATTATTAACACTGATAAAATAAAAATTAATATTTACGCCAGCCGGGAACATTTGTGATACCAATTTATTAGAAGCCAGAGAAAGCTCTTCTAGTTCTTGTATTGCATAAACGTTCCAGTCCGTAGACGTATATTTAACTCCGCTTCATACTAATACGTATAGGCTCGGATAAAACCTTCCACGGCTTTCAACGCCGCACCGCTGTGCCGGTCGGAATGGGGTGTGTTAGGTTTATTTTCGTTACGGAATTTCTTGATTCGGTCGCCGCGCTCAAAGCCCGCGATAAAAGCTATGCAATAGCTTAACAGTTGAAAAAAATACTCGTGTTTGCTCATGGGAATTTTAGTTTGAATGATTTAAATTGTATTTGCTCTATTAAATTTTTTGTAAATAATATAACTTTTTCATTTAAAATTTAATCTATGTGTATACTATTTTATATGCCCCGTGACCTTGTTTATATTATAGAAACTTTGCAAAATACGCCTATGGAAAATGACGTTATATACCCACTTTTACTGCACTCCTCTTTTATTAAGAATAGGTAGAATAGATATGAAATATATTCGTTCAGTTGAACGCAGTGGTATACTTTTTCGTTTTATAGTCTATGCATAGATAAGCTAATATTCAAATGAGTGTAAAAAAAACTTGTTTTTTATCAATTTTAAAGTATTTCTAAAAAAAATTAAATTTTAAAATAAATTGTCAGAATATGGAAAAATTTGTTATTATTAGTTTTACAAAAAAAAAAGTTCGCAATAAATAGTCATATATCAATAATTAATTATATCAATAATCAAAAATTTGTGAAGTATTCATTGTTATACAGGGAAAATAAAAAATAATGATTTATACAGAAGCGCAAAATATTTTTTCAATACGAAGTAAAATATTAATTGAAAATGTTTATAAAAATTAAAAAATATGCTGAAGTTTATATCGTTGCACTTATTTTTATGCGATTTTTGACTTATTTTGTTTTAAATAATACAACCAATGCTAGTGTTTTGATGTTTTCTTATTTTACAAACATATTTGATTAATGAATTTGAGTGATGCAGATCTTTTTATAAATAAACCTAACAATTTTTCCATTAGCTGACAACTTTAGGTCAACTTTTAAGTTTTGGATGATTCTAATCGTTTCGTCCCAATTACCCCAGTTTCAGGGACAAATTTGATATATTGACCTTGTTTTAAAAAACATTTAGTACGTGAAATTGATTTAAATTTCACTTTATTTAAATACTGATTTTTTAAATTTATTATTAAAAGGCTTCTTAATTTTATACTGAATAAAATTTGAACTAATCAAAAAGTAAATGACGTTTTTCTACGAACTCTTACAAAAAGACATCTTTCGCCACAGGATACTTTCAGCGAAAACTTGATTTCCGTCACTAGTGAGAAAAAATCTCATAACGTTTACTTTCGTCTCTAGTGACGAAAGTAAGTTGTTACATATTTTCATATATCAGTCGCCTCGTATAATATTTTGGCAGCTTATAATTATTAATAATGAAATAAAAAGATGGCTCATTAAATTCTATATGCGTTTTTACCTAAACTTTAATGAATTAAAGATAAAATAAAAATGTATAAAAATAGTGCAAATTAAACCAATCTACATCTAGTTTCCTGGTTTTCAATTGTTTATTTGAAGTTTTATCACTTTTGAGAACTGTCAGTTTCAGTTCGTCCTAAATTTAACACATTTTCATGATGTCTGAGTCAGAAAGCGATTGTACTCCCCCAGAAATTATTTTTAAAGCTGAAGAAAACTCTTCAGATTTATTACCGGCCAAATCAAAAAAGAGATATGAAGAAATTTATATCAAATTTTTGGACTGGAGAGAAAAAAATAAAGTGAAATCATTTTCAGAAACTGTACTACTAGCATACTTTGGAGAAATAATGTTCAAATTTAAAACCGTCGACGTTATGGTCCATTCATTCGATGCTAAGAACTACACTCTCTGTTAAAAATGATGTTGATATTAGTAAATATCCAAAGTTACGTTCGTTTTTGAAAAGAAAATCTGATGGTTTTAAAAGCCAAAAATCCAAAAATTTTTCGCCTGAAGACATAAAGACTCTCCTAAAAAATGCACCTGACTATAAATATTTAATAACAAAGGTAACGGAATTATTATTTTTATTTTAACAAATACTTAATACATAACTACTAATATTTGTAGGTAGCATTAGTTTTTGGATTATCTGGCGCTTGTCGTTGCCACGAACTAAAAGGTTTAACAATAAGCGATGTAAAGGATACTGGAAGTATTCTGTTAGTTAAAATCCGTAATACAAAAACAAAAGTTCCGCGTTCTTTTCATATTTCTGGACCCTTTTATGATATTTCTAAAAAATATATGAGCCTACGTCCCGCAAACATGGATCAAATTAATTCAAGATTCTTTATTAACTATCAGAATGGAAAGTGTAGCAGACAGGTTGTTGGAATTAATAAAATCAGTAAATTTCCTAACGAAATTGCTCAGTTTTTAACGCTTCCGAATCCTCAAGATTACACTGGGCACTGTTTCCGCAGAACATCCGCAACGCTATTAGTGGATGCAGGAGGTGACTTGCTTCTGTTAAAAAAGCACGATGGTTGGAAATCTAGTAGTGTTGCGGAAGGATATATTGATGAATCCACGAACAGTAAAAACCAAATACAAACCAAAATTTTACAATCTGTACAAAATAAGGAAACTACTAGTTCATCCGATTATGGCGCATCATCATCTGAAATGACATTTAACAGTAGAACAAATATGTCGGCATCTACCTGAATAAATAAAAAGCTTGAGTGTGATACCCCCATAATTTTGAACAATTGTTCAAATATAACAAATCAATATTTAAATAATATTTCTGAAATATTTAATTGTTGGTTAATTTTTTGTTATTCCTAACACAAAATAAAGCATTTGCTAACGTTTGTTTTTTTTTTTTCATTTTAGTAGGTACCTACATGACATAATAGAGTTCGTAGAAAAAGTATAGTCTTTTACTCGTCGAAAATCATTTTTTCGTCACTCGTGAAACAATATACTATTCCTCATCTTAGAAAGTATTATTTTGAAGCGAATAAATTTTTTTATTATTTTTTAATTGCGGATCTGGATTTTAACTTTTATTTATACACTATTCGACACCATGTTGCACAATAATATAATGAATATGAAAAAATATACACCGTATTGTAAAAAAAAGTTAAAAAAGGTTTTATGATATCGTATTTCAAGATTAACAACAAATATTCTGTTTCAAGGTAAAATGAGAATTATTCTAGACAAAATATACTCTACTTAAAAAGAATTGCTCGTGGTTTTCGCTTGCATAACGAAAAATCGATTTCTTACGAAACCAAATTAAATTAGCTTTTCTTTTTAACAATTTAGATACAGCTAAGAAAACTTTTTTAATTAACTAGAAACCAAAGAGGAATAAGTCAAAACTTTCATAACGCGATATTATTATCTACTTAATATAGTATAAAACCAACTGCTATATATTTCCAGATTGATGTATGCTGATTTTTTGTGTTCAATATTTTCTACATTCCAAATCTATTTGGTAATTTGTTTTATCGTTTGTTTCAGATTGCCATTAAGGTAGAAACTCATTCCTGTAGGCATGGTACGAAAAAGAGTAATTTAGAAAAGAATCAAAACCAAAGATGCATTCCTTGTAAGTATATATCAATATTTATTAATTATTCTTACACTTAGAAAAGGGTGTGTGACATATAATAACTGTATAGGCTGCTTAATTGTAGTATGTGATGAAATATATTGACGTAGGTCAAAAATAATGTTCTGGAGAAATGTTAATAATTTTAATACCATAGAAATATGTAGTATAGAAAGCCAATTCCATACAGCAAACCACGATGAATAACATTTTACAGGTGTTTCAACTCTTTTTAAAATATGACACCAAACAATAAAAAATCCACCAGAGGTCGGTAGAAGGTGAGGTACCGCAAATGAAAATAAATAATGACTGCTAACTGCCAGTTAATTTTATCTATATCAAATAAAAAATACGTCTGTATCCATTTTTTTTTAAATTAATGGTAATTAATGTATACTAATCATACTCTATGTAAAAAACGAAATGAAAAGTGAAAACAACGAGAAGAAAAATACTACCACATACTTATAATAATAACCACCCATATAAACTACGCCGCAGATGAAGTGGGACAGCCAAAAAATTGCCTAATTTTGACTAGCTGTAACTTCGACATTTCTTTGCCGATGTTAGATTTTCAGCCAGAGGTGGAAAGCGCCATCCTTGCTGTTTGCGTCAGTGGCATTGTATATATTTTTTTTAATAGCTTCTTGTTGTACAGGGTGTGAATGTAAGGCAGCGAAAAATGTCCGTTTTTTGGCAAAGAATTTGGAAAATGTGGGGGGCCAAATCAAGTTCTTTCTGATGTTGAGTGGATCACTAGGTCGACACCTCGGGATATCTTTGCCATTTTTTTGATACTTTGCGTTGCTATGGAAATATCGCTATTTTATGAAATTCCATATTTCATTTAGAATTAGCCTTTTTTTTAGTTAAAGAATAACAGATACCGACTAAACTGCATCGAGGAATAACGTGTAAAGAAAATGGTCAACACCAGCGGCGTGCAAAAAGGGGTTTATGAAATTTAAAAAACGAAAACTTGATTTTATTTGAAATTCTTAACACTTTTAGTAAGCGTTACAGTTTACCACCACCTGTAGAGGCCTTAACTTGACAGGTCTCCTTTCAAAAATGTTAGGTTAAGTAACACTACTAATTATTTTTAAAAAAACAACAATGTGTTTCAAATAAGCCTTCTCTTTTAATCTGTTTAATGTAGTTGTTTTGTTTTGTATAGTCTTGAAAATTTTAAATTTTTAACTATTTAAACTGACTAATATTTGTTTTTCAAATATTTTTAACTTTCATATAACTTGTAACATTGTTTATTTTACAATTTATTTCATCCCCCACATTTGATGAAACTTGTTTGTAGTATTCCCTAGTGGATGGAGAGTATGGTGAGTTTCCTTTTTTACTATTTTATATATCGTTGGCTCAAAGTTAACACACCTTACACCACATATTCTCCTTTCCACTAGGCGAGCCTGAAGATGAAGTGATGATACTTCGAAACCGGTCGCACTCAATGTTTTACTGAATAATTAAACATTAACTTTCCTTGTGAGATATAAAGGACTTTTTCTCCCCCTTCACCTTAAAATTACCTCAACTCACACATGGCTACCCCCCTTGCCAACAAACATTAATAGGTTAATCACTTTATTACTTTTATATTCATTAGCGGGAAAATTCGCGTCTGTGTGTTATTGTCATATTTTTGGTATTCATTGGTTTATTGTGGGAAAAATTATAGGGTTTCTATATTGTGCTAAATTATGTTATTTAGAGAATCAATAGTGATGTTGTTGTCATAAATATTAATTGTTGTAAAGTCGGTCAATGCTCTCCAGTAATAAATTCAGTCATTTAGATTTATGGCCAAAGGGCCGAATTGTAAAGTTTCGGTTGTCTGTAAGCAATACCTGCCCCTTTCAGTAAAGATAAAAAGCACTTTCGGTTTTACTTTTAAATGGCAAACAGATGTAGATTAGTAGGGTAAATGCCTGGATTTGTATATATTTTAAAGTTAGTTTGCGGTTTAAAAAATATGTTTTCTGTCGTTCTTTGTAAAACACAATTGGGTAGACAAATGTGTCATTTTAGCCGTACGGAATTTTAGTTTTGTGTATCGAATTTTCGGGAAAAAGGAGATATGTACAGTGGCTGGTAGAATCATGAATATTGAGGAGGGTCGTATTTATTTGTACATATCCACATAACTTTAGCGGGACATTACGCGGAAGTAGTCGGTATGTTTGTTATTTATTTAGAATAAATAGGTGAAATTGTGTTTGTGGACTAGCTAACGTATTCTCAGAACTGTGATTAATAACACTGTTTTGTCAATCGACAGAGCAAAAGAGCATCGTGCCAAAAAAGACGCCTTAGGCCACCATAGACCGCCAGGGACCTCAATAGTAAGGGCCTAAAAATGGTATTTCCCTTGCGGCTATGTAAATTAAAGCCTGATAGAGGCTTGGATGGATCTCTACTGAGATATCCCGAAAGTGGGCCTAACGGGCATCCCCCTTTATATCAGGTGTTCTCCGATCGACCGTTTAGTGTTGTCCATACAGGACTGAGTATGTCGGTAAATTACGGCGTTGGAATATTAGAGAAAGGCGTGACGCACAGTGAGGTAAATCTACACTCCGGGTTTTACACATATTAGAAATATTAAATTTAACCGACTTCAAAAAGGAAGAGGTTCTCAATTCGACGCAATATCTCACAACACTCCTCGTGCTACCGCTGTACTCTCTTTTATTAGACAATGCATAATTCAGTAGTTCCGTGGAAACGTGTGATTGTATATTAGGAGACAAACAAACATACCAAAGAACTTCCGACTTTTATTTTACCCTTTTATGGGAACTAAAAGCTCCGAGGTTAGAAATGACACATTAGAAAGCCTACATAAACATAATGTTAAGCCTAAAAATGGCACATAATCTAAATGTTCGGCTGTACAAAAGAATAGATGTTAAATAAACAGTATTCAAAATTAATCTCGGTGTTTCCTTTGTTCTTCCTCCATTACAGCTACATTGAACTCTAAACGAAATTCTGGGGGTTTTAACATCACTTCGTGGGGATCTACTAGACGAAATTTAAGCCAAGGTTATAAGTATTTGCAAAACTAGGTCAGGGTACGGTTTGTCAAGTTACAGTACTACATACAAAAATACCATATTTTGAATACAGGAATCTGTATATATTATAATTAGTAATGGTCATTGTTGAAGAAAAAACATTCCCTTCTTGCAGAGAATAGTCCCCTGTGTAATAAATTGACATAGGACTGTGTTCAGGGGACTAGTATTTTACATAGTAAAGTTCCTAGTACAGAACCATTTAAATTTTTATTAATTATTAGCATCATAAATGATATTGTACAGTTCATCAAATTTCTAGAGGTGTTCGACGCCCAGACAGAGAACGCGCTACGTGTGACTAAGATAGCTATTGTACAGTCTGCTAAACAAGTTATTTTAAATAGTGTTTAATATTTTTAGGTAATTAAATTTTAAAAGTGTGGAATAGTTTAGGGATTAAATTGGTCTGATTGGACTTTCTTAGAACGTTTTTAAAAGCAGCTAAAGATAGTATGTAGAATTGAAAATAATTATTATGCCATAAAAGGTGTTTTGGAATTCCTTCAACCTTTTGAAATTGAGTCAGAAAATATAAATTTTATAGGATAGCGGAAAATACCTATAATTTTTTTGTAGACATTTGTAAATCGTGGAAATAGTTTATATTTTATTTCTACCTTATTAAGGAAAATGGTACCTATTATTAATAACGGTTGTTTCTGAAACATTACTAAAATTTTCGAAATTTTGTTTTTCTACAAAATAATAAACTATACTATTTAGAAAAAAATTTATTTCTCTTATAATTTTATAAAAAATAACAGGGGAATATTTACATTTCTTGATCTATTAAACAAAACGATAAATTATCTCGACGAATGACACCATGTTCTAGTACGGAAGCTAGCTTTACATTTTTGTTGGTGGTTTCATGGGTTTCATATCAATTTTTTGTAATTGTAGTTTACACGTACATATACCTCTTAACACTTGTTTGCTTTATTAAAAAAGTGTGTTGTTGTGATTTACGTCGAAATAAGTCAAAAACAACTTGAAACCCCATATAAAATCAAAAAGGAGAAACGGAAAAAAAATGAGCCTGTAAATGAACACAACTCAGAAACAAAAATAGCTATCTAATAATAAAAAAATAAAATTTGATTCTTGTGCAGCTTCATCTATATCATTAACTGTTTTTGGTTTTTTAATGGTTTTTCTTGATGATGAAAATTCCGATATCTCACGGTTATCGATTATTTTTTTCTCTCCAGAAATGCGGACGACAGTGTTTTTAGATACTCCTGTGGCTGCAGCAACACGATCATTTAATTTTTAAATGATATTGAAGGTGAATTAAAGTTTCCTTCTCTTCTCATAAACTCTATAACATTGGCTATTATTTCGCGAGATTGACTGTTAATCACGCGGCCTCTTAATTTGCTATTAAACTCCATACTTAGGTTCTATTAAACTGTAATGAGCAAAAAACACAAACGAAAATAAAAGAAATGTTTTAGCGAAATTTACATCTGACATTTACGTCTGAATGAAATAGTGAAATACTTGATGCGCAGAGTGTACTTTCATTGCGTAAATCCGTCGGGATGCCTGTCAGTAGTGCTTTCTCTGTCTAGCCGTCGAAAGCCTCTAGAAATTTGATGAACTGTACTAACTGAGTCTTTTTTATATAAAATTATAAAATAAATATAATCACTTAAAATAAAAAAATTCTACTTACCAGAGAACAGTTAGGTATAAGAAATTATCAATGCGCGCTGTTCAACTACATAATATACGGCAGTAACCACAATATATCCCCGTGTAGTAGAATATAATTTTAAGGCGAAATTTAAATTTGAGATAATAAATAATAATATTTCATTCATTATTTATACATTAGTTAAAAGAGACAGGGCCAAGAATGAAGTCGTGTGGAATGTCCACACGATTATTTTCTTGTACGTGAAAAAGAGGTGAGAACTCTACAATTTTCGATGTCTGTATAACTTTTATTTTTTTATGAACTCGAGAATTTTTCCACTTGATTCAATATCCGGAATCTGTCTGATCACCTCCAATTTCTGGAACGATGTCGCTTTCTCGTTGACAAAGCACTCACGTCCAGGTGCGCTCTTTCGCACATAATATTTCATGTATTTTCTGTTTACTTTCGTATCCTGAACAAATCTCTCTCTCACTCTTTAAAAGCTTTCGCTGACATAAACGAGCTCTCATCATATATTTCGTAACGATTTTTTTCTCTCTCAGAATTCCTTTTTAAAAAAGAAAACTGTCAATAGCAATAAGTATCTGATTTACGCAAAAGCTGACATTGAAAATTCGAGACGGTATTCTCGACGTATATGTTCATATTTAATAAATTGGGATCGTTCACTCTACGTCGAGCATAACAATAAATCTGGATGTGACAGATAATATTTGACAGACTAAGATAAAATATAGGAGAAAGAAATGACTGTAAGTATAATAATAATAATAATAATAATAGTCAGTAGTCAGGACTTTCAAATCCACATCCCCAACTAGCCATTCATAAAAGTGTATTTGTTGTGAAGTTCTCATCATCATCTATTGTATAGTCCAGGAGACAGAGACGATTTTCGGTATTTATTTTCCCAGTCAGCAAGCATGAATAGAGAATTGTAAGCAAAATTCATATATATTTAGAGGGGGGATCCGATGGGCTGAGGCAGAAAATGCGTCAAAACATACGAGAACACGGCCCTTTTTTTCCATTGATAAAAATAGTTTTAGTAGTAAGAGATGTACTGAAGTTAAGTAAAAAAATAGTATGATTAATCTGTATGGATAATATATTTGGCAAGTGCATAAAATACACTTTCAAACGAGTTATGTACACAATTATTTCTACGACCACAATTATTTAAAGAATGTTCCAGGTGTTTTGTATATTAAAGTGTACGCATAGGACACATAAATAAAATTTTATATCACAATGTTTCACCTAACCAGTTGGTTTATTTATAGAAATTAAACATAATAATTGAAGATATTACAGAAGAAAATAGGGAAATAAATTACATTTCCTTTTACACTTTTATATAATAATTGTTTTATTTAGAATTCACGAATCACTTATTTACTCTACATTAATTATAATTATTGTTAGTTTCGTTATGTCAAATCATTTATACTAGAGGTGTGAGGAAAATACAGTGAACTGTGGAACGCCAATATCGTTGGATGCGCGTGGTAGAAATGTTCCTATAATACTGCTAAAAACATAGCTAAATTTTCATGGAAACACTGTACTTTCGTATACGATACGATACTCCGACGCATATGCATTATTGATGTAATCTCATGATTTTACAGTAATAGTTTTTGCAATTTTAGTGTGATTTTTAGGTTATTATGCTTATTCATTTTATTTGGTTCTGATCTTTTGCGCTTTTAGAGTATTTGTCTTTTATATAGTTTTTAATTTGAATTTTAATATTGTGGTCTATTTATATTTGATTGCTGCTTTTCGACTAGTGCTTTATTCTTTTTGTGTTAAAATAAGCTTTATAACCATTAAGTAGTTGATATCTACCTAATCGTCATCGGGTGCTTGCAACAATGGGAAAAAGTGTATGGTTTTTTTGGTGTAAAATTAGACGCCTTCATTTTTCAGGTAAGTTATTTGTAATTATTTTTTACTTAAAAGGATAGCAATACGTCCTGGTTCGGGGTGTGACTTTTGGGTTTTAGCTATCTGAGCCAAATTGTCGGCTAAGTGTCCTCTTTTAGGGCACCCAGAACCGAAAACTATATAGGTATATAATATGTTTTTTTTTTAATTATTTTTTAATATGTATGCAGCTTGGATGAGGGCTTTAGGAAGAGATCCTAAGACTGAACACTGACTGCTATAAATGCCGTTTTTAGAGCACAGTTCATAGTAAGTGATTTCATTCTAGCAGCAATGAGGAAACGTTTAAAAAACATGCTGTACCAGCTATTACTTTAAGACCTCGTCTCTTTAAGTTATTATTACTTCATTCTAATGCATTTAAAATGGTTTTTAACTTATGTCCTTATGATTAAAAGATGTAGGTATTTTAGTTATGTTATAATAGAAATATATGATACTTTGTATTGACTGACCTACTGGCCACTGGTCATTCCACTTTTACTCCCTTTTTTCATAAATTATCAAATTATTTAAAATCAAATACATACCTAGCTATTTTCTGTAAATTACATGGGCTCAGTATGCATCAATACATTTCTCATTGTTACCGATACGATATAGTGGTATTTTAAGATTTGACAACAAGTCTGAAACGACGCTTGGCCCGAATTAGCACATCAAACTGCCGTCTAGGAACCTCGACAGTCAATGTCGTGATGGTCTAGACGTAGAGCAGTTGTGTACAGATCAAAGATATCTGGGTTCGAATCCCACAGACGACAGACTTTTTTACAAATCTCCAAGTATGTGTTTTCACCTTTGGAGTTCGGGGATGGTCTTAATAATTCGTAGGGGGATTTTTGAGATTTTTCCAGAATTTTAAAATATTTCAGCCACTTATTTTTCAGATATATGTACTAATTTTTCGAATTTCTTCCAGTTCATTGGTTAGACTAGATAGTTATGAGTAGCTATCACTTGAATAGATTAACGTTGCATCATCAGCAAATAATATACTACGATTAGGTTTCACGAAATTGCATAAATCATTTATGTATATGATGAAGAGTAACGGTCCCAGAACTGATCCTTGCGGAACTCCTGTATTTATACGGTTTAAATTTGACCAGCTATTATTATAAAATACACTTTGAAACCGATTGCTGAGATATGATTTAAAAAGGTGCAACGCAGTTCCTCCGACTCCATAGTACCTATTTAAACTTTTCAAGGATATCGTGTGACACACATTCGAACGTCATTAACAAGTCGCACAGTGTAACTCCTACAAACTTTCCGTTTTCAATGTAATAATCAACGGCACACATTGCAGCATCGCTTTGAACGAAAACCAAATTGATGGGTACAAAAAAATTATTTGATTCAAAAAATTTTAATTAGTTTTTCAATAATTGTTGAAAATGTATTTAAAATTAAAATCGGACGGCAGTTATCAATGGCTGATTCTTTCCCTTTTTTTTTTGTAGAGGAATAACTTTTGCAAATTTAAATATATCTGGAAAAATACCAGTGAGAAAAATGTTATTGATTAATATTGTCAGAGGGTCTAAAATAATTTCAATATAATTTCAATATAATTTCAATATAATTTCAATATAATTTCAATATAATTTCAATATAATTTCAATATAATTTCAATATAATTTCAATATAATTTCAATATAATTTCAATATAATTTCAATATAATTTCAATATAATTTCAATATAATTTCAATATAATTTCAATATAATTTCAATATAATTTCAATATAATTTCAATATAATTTCAATATAATTTCAATATAATTTCAATATAATTTCAATATAATTTCAATATAATTTCAATATAATTTCAATATAATTTCAATATAATTTCAATATAATTTCAATATAATTTCAATATAATTTCAATATAATTTCAATATAATTTCAATATAATTTCAATATAATTTCAATATAATTTCAATATAATTTCAATATAATTTCAATATAATTTCAATATAATTTCAATATAATTTCAATATAATTTCAATATAATTTCAATATAATTTCAATATAATTTCAATATAATTTCAATATAATTTCAATATAATTTCAATATAATTTCAATATAATTTCAATATAATTTCAATATAATTTCAATATAATTTCAATATAATTTCAATATAATTTCAATATAATTTCAATATAATTTCAATATAATTTCAATATAATTTCAATATAATTTCAATATAATTTCAATATAATTTCAATATAATTTCAATATAATTTCAATATAATTTCAATATAATTTCAATATAATTTCAATATAATTTCAATATAATTTCAATATAATTTCAATATAATTTCAATATAATTTCAATATAATTTCAATATAATTTCAATATAATTTCAATATAATTTCAATATAATTTCAATATAATTTCAATATAATTTCAATATAATTTCAATATAATTTCAATATAATTTCAATTTAATTTAAATATAATTTCAATATAATTTCAATATAATTTCAATATAATTTCAATATAATTTCAATATAATTTCAATATAATTTCAATATAATTTCAATATAATTTCAATATAATTTCAATATAATTTCAATATAATTTCAATATAATTTCAATATAATTTCAATATAATTTCAATATAATTTCAATATAATTTCAATATAATTTCAATATAATTTCAATATAATTTCAATATAATTTCAATTTAATTTAAATATAATTTCAATATAATTTCAATATAATTTCAATATAATTTCAATATAATTTCAATATAATTTCAATATAATTTCAATATAATTTCAATATAATTTCAATATAATTTCAATATAATTTCAATATAATTTCAATATAATTTCAATATAATTTCAATATAATTTCAATATAATTTCAATATAATTTCAATATAATTTCAATATAATTTCAATATAATTTCAATATAATTTCAATATAATTTCAATATAATTTCAATATAATTTCAATATAATTTCAATATAATTTCAATATAATTTCAATATAATTTCAATATAATTTCAATATAATTTCAATATAATTTCAATATAATTTCAATATAATTTCAATATAATTTCAATATAATTTCAATATAATTTCAATATAATTTCAATATAATTTCAATATAATTTCAATATAATTTCAATATAATTTCAATATAATTTCAATATAATTTCAATATAATTTCAATATAATTTCAATATAATTTCAATATAATTTCAATATAATTTCAATATAATTTCAATATAATTTCAATATAATTTCAATATAATTTCAATATAATTTCAATATAATTTCAATATAATTTCAATATAATTTCAATATAATTTCAATATAATTTCAATATAATTTCAATATAATTTCAATATAATTTCAATATAATTTCAATATAATTTCAATATAATTTCAATATAATTTCAATATAATTTCAATATAATTTCAATATAATTTCAATATAATTTCAATATAATTTCAATATAATTTCAATATAATTTCAATATAATTTCAATATAATTTCAATTTAATTTAAATATAATTTCAATATAATTTCAATATAATTTCAATATAATTTCAATATAATTTCAATATAATTTCAATATAATTTCAATATAATTTCAATATAATTTCAATATAATTTCAATATAATTTCAATATAATTTCAATATAATTTCAATATAATTTCAATATAATTTCAATATAATTTCAATATAATTTCAATATAATTTCAATATAATTTCAATATAATTTCAATATAATTTCAATTTAATTTAAATATAATTTCAATATAATTTCAATATAATTTCAATATAATTTCAATATAATTTCAATATAATTTCAATATAATTTCAATATAATTTCAATATAATTTCAATATAATTTCAATATAATTTCAATATAATTTCAATATAATTTCAATATAATTTCAATATAATTTGAATAGTTTGACGTTAATCCCATGAATATCTGCACATGGCGAATTTTTAAAAGGTCTGACAACGCCAGGAACTTCTTCTTTTGTAACTGAAAAAAGAAAAATGATAAGGAGGGAGTTGTTAATTGTAGTACGGAATAGCATAATTAAAATAAAACTTTACACTTACATTGATTAAAAATATGTTTTTTATCCTTCATAACACTCCTCTGGATAATAACAATTCCTCAAATGAGATAACAGTCCTCTGTCGTGAAATTTTGCAAAATTGTCTATAACTCGCAAAGTAAAAGGAAATTTTGTGAGCTTTTAGAAAATACATATTTATTTTATAACTATCTTATGGAAAATTTACACTGTTTCTTATTTTTCGGAAAACACATGATTGGGACAGTGTTGTATGGGCGAATTTCCAATTAATAGAGAAATACCTATATCTAATAATGAGCCCAGATTTATTAATTTAGATTTTATAAATGTAAAATAATGATTAATTTTATGGCCAACTGCCATTAAAGCCATGCATTACCATAGCGAATTGCAGACGTAACAAACACTTTATCTCACTAATCTACCGCTAATTTTTATCAACATAGCCAAGGCCATCTGACAGAAATAGTCTGCAACTGATATTTCTGTATTCGCTGTTATTTTTTTTTTTTTTTTGTTTATTTTGTCATACTAAAATGTATTGTTATTATATTTCCTTTTTTTATTAATTATAATATTGAATATCAAGATTATACTGTAAACTTGATCTCTCTCCTGTATGGATTTTTTATTAAAATATCTGAAATATTCATAATCGTTTTAAAGAATTAACTCCCAAGAATTTCGTTCGAGTTTTAAACCCCACCAGAGATGGGATAAACTAATTTTCCTCTGTCAAAGAAAAACGACACGGAAAACTTGTCGGAATATGAAATTTAGGAGAGGCAGGAACAGTAAGTGATAGCGTGACACTTCAAAGTTCCCTAATTTTCCGGGAAAATCGCTGGCAATTTTTAACTTAATGAAAACGTTAAGGCTTGAAAGATTGGAGGCTATATATAAGGGATCATGTTCAGATTAATTGGGGTTATTTTTCAACTTGTCTGTTACGTAGGTACTAAGATAGAAGCTATCCTTATTGCAAGTCTTCGAGAAAAACATAATTGGAATTGGCTGTGAAATTGAAATGATTTATAATGGTAATAATTTGTTTATTTGCAAAAAGTACACACATTAATCAATAAATATATAAAAAATATAAAAAACAGAAAAAATACGTAACCACAAATTTAAAAACTGTCCGTGGTTTAATGGAAAAACATGAGGAAGGTAATTTAGTACCACTCCAATTAACGGGATGGCGCTCGTATCGAAATAATGTCAAACTTCAAACTTAGAAAATAAAAAAATTAAAATGCCTGTTGCAGTTGAAGGTGTATTGGATTTTGATTCATCTATATTTATTTTTCAATGTCTTTCAATTTTAAGCATATTTTCAAAATATGAAAATAGGATTTCAGTAACTAACAATAAAGCACTCCCAGATATTGGTAGTGATCCAATTTATACCACATAATATCTGAAAATAAAATATCTAAAAATTATATCTGAAAATATTATCTGAAAATAATATCTGAAAATTTCATTAAAATCGATTAAACTGTTTTCGAGACATTAAATAAAACTCTATTTTTATTTAAACCTTTTACAGGTACCGAAGAGTTTTTGTACATACATTTTTATATCAAAAATTGTTTATTTTTATGTCTCCTACCACCCCTAAAAGATTGCCGGTATGTTTACGGTATATCCTGTATATGTAGATATAAACAGTATCTAAGATATGGACGCCCAACGCTTTGAAGGTTGGTTTAAAACCCTACTTTCACGGATCGAGCCATATTCAGTGATAGTACTTGATAACGCTTCTTATAGAAGCCGCTTAATGGAAGGTCTACCCACTATGGCCATTAAAAAAGCGGTGATGCAAGGTTGGTTGTGACAAAAGGTAATTACCTTTTCTGAGGACATGGTTAAGGAGGAGCTTATAACCATAATTAAACAGCATCGAGACAGATATCGTCAGCATGTTGTAGATACATTGGCTCTTGCTCGAGGTATAACCAACGTTTACTGGAAATCGGAATGGCACGAATACGGAAAGAAGATTGGACACTTCATTGAAGAAAAAGACAAAATGTAGATATTGAACGGGATGGTGGACAATGTAATTGTTCAATCTTGAACATTAAGAAAATAAAAAATATCCTGTATATAAAATAATTTAATTCTTTTAAAATATCGACATTAGATCTTTCCAGTTAGCACGTAAAAAACTGCTAGCTCGTAGTAATTTATTTTATTTTGTTGACCTTGTTATAATTTAAGCGATTGTGTTTATGATCTGTGATTTAATAAATAATGGTTGATTTTAGAAATAAAGAGATTCAAAACTAAAAAGTTGTAGTATTTAAAAAATAAAATCCAAAAGTTGAAGATTTCAGAGCATGTTTACTTTGAAAATGCGTACTTCAAACAATTACAAAAGAAATATGAAGAAACCAACGACTACCTAGTACAATACCAACAATTTCAAGAGGAAAGTAAATCAGAGACAGTAGGAAAGTTAAATCTTGAGGACACTGATCAAGAAACAAGATTGAAAAAACAAAAATGGAAATGTGACCAATTAAACAGACCGAGATTAAATTATGACTTTCCAAAACAGATATTTTATAGAAGGGATATTCACTAAATGGAAAATGGGCTAGCAACGATCCTGAGTTATTCCGAAAGTTACCAGAAAGTTAGCGAGATCAAGAAATACATTTGATTGAAGATAATACCAGAAAGTCACTTTTCGACTACAAATGAAAATTAACCATCCCATAAAAGCCATTACAAAGAGGCACATATTGTCTGAAATTGCTAAACTGTTCGACCCACTAGGATGGTTAGCTCCAGTAATAATACAAGCAAAGATATTAATACAAGAGATGTGCCTTCAACAAATCAGCTAGGACCAATCTGTGAATCGACAAATTGCTACCAAATGGGAAACTTCAAAACTCAGATGAACACTGTCGAATAAGTATATCAAAATTCCGAGATGGATCTACTGTGAAGAAACTTAAATGGAACTTTATGAGTTTTGTAACGCTTCCGAAAAGGCGTATGGTGCAGTAAATTATAGTAAAACAAAAACAGATGGTATCTCATACACTACCTTGCTGGTTGCAAAGTCAAAAGTTACTTCAGCAAAAATAAAAACTACCTTACCAAGGCTTAAACTGTGTTCTGCAGTACTGTTAGCAAAACTAATGGATAGAACAGTCAAAGCCCTCAAAATAGTCAGTATATCTCCATGCGTGACAGATTCGATGATAGCACTAAGCTAGATTAAAGGCTAATTGGCTAATCTATATTAACTTACAAAGAATTGGTAACGTTAACTCACTAAATAGAGGCGTGCTTAAACTTCAGACCTCTTTGTCCCATTAGTGATGATGTAAGTGGCTGCACCGTACTCACTTCAGGTCACTTTCTAATAGGCAGAGAAATGATATCACAGACAAATCCAGATGCAACGGATACCATTAGCAGCTTAAACCAACAATGGAAACTGATACAAAAGATGAAATCAAATTTTTGGAAACTTTGGTCTTCGGAATACCTAAATCGGCTACAATAAAAATGTAAATGGCAGATACCAAGCGAAAATATTAAAATTGGAACATTGGTACTCTTGAAAGAAGACAATATCAATCCCAGCCGTTGGCCCTTAGCAAGAATTACAAAACTTCTTCCAGGAGAAGACGAGAAGGTTGAAGTAGTCACATTGCAAAAACTGAGGGGAACCGCAGTTAAAAGAGCAATTACCACCTTAATCCCACTACCGATAGCAATAGAAGAAACTGGTCCCTTGTAGCCTAAGTCAGTGGGTTCAGTAAATAGCACAATGGAAACTAGTTCCATGAAAACCCAAAACTATACAAATAAACCGAATGACCTTTTGAGTATATAACTGATTAAGATCTTTCTGTTCACATACTTCCTATTAAAACTGCATCAGGCGCAAGCTGGATACAGTCTGCAATATCCAACATGCGAAGATAGGCAGAAGAATATTTAGGATAGAAGTGAAATACAACATTACCAAATTTGCTGAAGATTTTGTGGACGCAAAGCAAGTGATAGAAGATTACCATGCACTTCGTCTAAATACAGAATTTCTTTCCGATGACTCATTGTTACACGCTGTTGCACCATCTGAAAGACAAGAATTGTAGCTGAATCGTTTCAAGATCAGCTCAACTTTCAACTGAAAACGTTCCAAGTGAGTATTTTTGGGCAATATTCTAACATCAGTCTTTGGAGTCAACGATGAAGTTTACCAAGATATTGAAACGCTACAAAAGAATCAAGATGAACTTATAAAAACCTCAAATCATCAAATTAAAATAATGATTTCGACATTATCCCACATCAATGAGACGGAAGTCAGAATTCAAAACCAACTAGAGCGCTTTAGAGAGAAAGTGAATTAAGGACTAAATTTCATAAATGAAATGAGGCAGTGGTATAAGACTACTGACGTGAACAAACTAAATATCAACATTCTAAGTTCATATCAAGTAGTCACTAAATTTCTAGATGAATTAATTGAGTATTACTCACGACTACTACATGTACAGTATAATAGACGTATACTTTACAACCTGATCTCACCTGCCCATGACTGAGAAGCGATTGATGATGTCAATAAAAAGCTGCCAGTACATTTGAAAATATCACCATTTCCAACTGTTAAAATGGAGATTGAATATACAGAAGAAAGTCTTCAGCTATTTCGTGATCATAGAAATAACAGAATATGATCTAGTTCGAGTAACACCAACTCCGCTTCCAAGAGCAAATGGATCATTCTGCATATTTGATATACCCAAAAATTTTCTTGCAGTAGACTACAACAACAAACTGTACTTCACACTGAGTGAAGAAGAAATTGATCACTGTCTGGTTCTCCGAAAACACCAGTATATATGTTCCCCATCTGTGGTAAAGAATATTGAATCAAGTCCAAATTGTGTCATTGACGATATTAAAAAAAAAGCAGAAAGAACCTACTGCGGCATTAAGCAATTTGCAGTAGAATCGATAGTATGGCAACAATTACACATGCCCAACACATGGTTATTCCTCACTACCAAACCAACAAAAGTGGCTGTAATTTGCAACGGAGTCAGAGATGACGTTCTACTCAACATCACCGGAGTGATAGAATTCAATAGGATTCCAATTCTGGGAATTCCAGCATAAATCAATATTTTTTATTTTATTCTTGATTACTTATTTTTACATGATGCGTGTAAGTATATTTATTTTTAATTTATCTTATGTAATAAATAATATAACAATTGCTGAATTATTTAAGTATTTTTTAACTTTAAATTTATTGATTATTAGAATGCCATACTTTTTTAATTTCTATAAATATTTTAAATTACATTTTGTTTTGTATTTAAATTTAAATGCACTTTTTATTTTCCCTGTATACCATTAAATATTTTAGAAATTTTATTCTTCATTATTGATTTAATATTGCAAAACTTTTTATAAATTTTTTTTTTGTAAAATTAATAATAAAAAATTCCCATTTCTTGTCAACTTTTTCAGACATTTCATATAAAGTAGATTAAACAATATATTTAACGTAATTCAATAAAATCGTGTCAATTAAAACTTATTCATTGTTACGCCGCTACATAGGAGGATTATGGGTAAGTCTAGAAAAACATTTTTGCCGGCCATCCATAATCATTCGGTGAGTCACCATCATTTAAAAATTATAATAGTATTATAATATGAAATTCTACCTTCAACTGTATAAGCAGGTGTCGACCGTGCGAAATCTGCCGACATCTACGTTGCCATGGACACGCGAATGTTTCATTTCCATATCCAGTTGTACCTTGAAGGAACGTGGCTTGCGATCCAAATTGGCCGAGGCCGCGAACCGAATCCTGGAATCCCAACTCCAGCGGCTTTTCGGTTTAATAATGAATCGCTCTCCAATTCCACAAGCTTTTTTATTTTCTTTATTATGGCTCATGTAGACAGGTACCCAAATAATACGTTTGGCATTAAGCAAAGACTGCCAAAATAGGGAAAAAAAATTAATCCCTTAAAAATATCGGTATAAAATCGTCCCTTTAAATTGGAGTGTTCGCATTGTCACTGCGCATGATTTTTCTTTTCAACGTTTTTCTAAATGTAATTTTCACCCACTTACCCGTGTTTTCCATTCGATTCGGACCAATAATAACCGACATACTGGCTTAGGTCCTTTTGGCTTTGCCCTTGCGCTTAATTATTCTCTTCGACATTAATATATGCTGGTATAAACGATGTTTTATCTTTTTTTCTTTAAACAAACACAATATTTCGTTTAGTTTTGTTTTTGTTAAAGTACTAACTCATTTTCATAAAATTATATTCCATTGTTCCTTAGTTTACGAAAGTTTTTTTCATTTTTCAACGAAGCAACAAACAAAAATATAAGTGAATTCGCAGAGGATTCATAGAGGCATAAAAAATGAAATACACTAGAATTTCTCCACTTCTCGCACTCGAGGATTTTTATTTATAGATCAATAATAAATACAGTCCCGGGATGAGATGAGTTTTACTAAAAGAGTTTTTCTTTTTGGTGCATTAAAACTAACGCTTTTATATCCCTTTGCGAGTTTAAATGCCCGAGGTGTTTTTATTGCCAGTAATGGCGGGTTTACAAGAGCTTTTAGTAGTTTATATTAATGTTTTATCTACTGATCTGTAATGAAAAGCATTCCGAAAAATTGGTATTTTTGTATAAACAATAGAGCGAATCGAATGTCATATAACGTAACCACCACTTGCCAATATAAATATCCCATTATATCATTTTACCATTATAAATCATCTCTTACCTCGTCAGAGATTATTATTTTTGACTTATAATATTGTTTTTTTTTTTAAAGATAAATATTTATGTTTTTCTAAGATTTTTATATATAAAAATTCGTATTGATCTGTAGGACAAATTGACACTATAAATTACCAATTAATAATTCTAATTGATTTATTACAATTTGTCTTTACTGTCAAAGACTTAAATCTTCCCGTCCGTCGACAAACTCGCGCTATTTATACAAAGCCAGCTCTGTACCAGAACACTCTAGGGAACGATCGGGAACTGCCTCTCTATGACTCATACGCCGCAAAGGGATCACTCTGGTAGCCTCTCGAAGCGGTGCGTTTGTCTCTATATGACCAGCGCTAGACTTCATACCGCGGGCAAGGAGTAAACAAGGAACAGAGCCGTCTTCGCGTCACATTAATATAAAATATTATTACATATTTCTAAAAAAATATTTAATATATTTATAACTTATATTTAAAAGACAAAATTTTTAATAACAATAATAATAATAATAATAATAATAAACGAAGATATTACTTAAGTCATTCAATCATGCAACAATGACGAACTAAAATTAACGGATCAATGCATTTACAGAAACAGCTAGTTCTGACGAAGAAACAAATGAAGATGCTTCATCTGATGGCATTGCAGAAACGGATGTTGATGCATTTGACTACAACACAGACCTATCTGATGACGTCTCATTTTATAAAAATAAATTAATGTTTACTTGAATTCTTTATGTATACCAGATTATGTATCGTAGCCCTGTAGGCGCGTTTTATTTTGAATAATATTTTTATATAATATTAACAATTCTCGTTAATCGTAGTTTAACGATAAACTTTAATGATTTCATCATGAGTGACCTCGACAACCTATAAGTACGCATTTTCAGAAAAATGGAAGCATTTTAAAACATTTTGTCCGCCATATTAGATGCAGCATTTTTAATCTTGAATATGTTTTCATCAATTTCACAAGTAATGACCTCAAAAACCTGTATATACACATTTTTGGACCAATCTAAGAATTTAGACTTTTTTTGTCCGCCATATTGGATCTGCCAGTTTGATTTGTACAAGTTTGACATCAAATTTGTAATCAACGACCTCAAAAGCCTGTAAATACAAGTTTGGAAGCAATTCTGCTTAGCCATTCTGCCTAGCCAGAACAACGCTAAAGACAAAATAAAAATAGTTTTTTCGGTATGGCACACCTTTAGCGACACGCTATCGGTATGGCAGTGTAATCCCCGCTAAAATGATAAAACCAAAACGCTATACCGGTACCTATTATACATGTTCATTGCTAAAAATGACATTGACAAGGGGGGTAGCCATGTGTGAGTTGAAGTAATTTTAAGGTGAAGGGGGGAGAAAAAGTCCTTTATATCTCACAAGGAAAGTCCAATGTTTAATTATTCAACAAAACATTGAGTGCGACCGGTTTCGAAGTAACATCACTTCATCTTCAGGCTCGCCTAGTGGAAAGGAGAATATGTGGTGTAAGGTGTGTTGACTTTGAGCCCACAATATATAAAATAGTAAAAAATAGAAAAACTCACCATACTCTCCATCCACTAGGGAATACTACAGACAAGTTTCATTAAAACGTGGGGGATGAAATAAATTGTAAAACAAAACAATGTTACAAGATATAAAATTAAAAAATATTTGAAAAACAAATATTAGTCGATATAAACAGTTAAAAATTTTAAAATATTCAAGACGATACAAAAACAAATTACATACATTAAACAGATTAAAAGATAAGGCCTATTTTAAGCAAACATTGCTGTTTTTTATAAAAATCTAACATTTTTGAAAGGAGACCTGTCAAGTTAAGGCCTCTACAGGTGGTGGTAAGTACTAAAGAAAAATTCTTGGATAAACTTATGACAGGGTATAGGTAATAAGATGTAAACTATGAGTGAAGAAATATTTATTATTTATTATATAAGATTTGGGCCATGAACCAATCACCAAGTGTATGTGATGTTGTAGGATAAAATAAGAAAGAAGAAGAAATGACTGGGTTAACTGTTGTGAAGCAACTGAAAAATAAAGAAGAAGAAAAGAAGAAAATGACAGATGTGAAAACACACAACTTAACCTAGTCCTTAAACATGCACGTTGGTTTTTTGTGGGAAAAAATTACTTACTGAAATGTACCCCTTGCAAGGAAATATGTGAATAGAAATAAAGGGGGAGGTTAAAAAGGAAGTTAGAACGATAAATTTAGATTAGTGTTGAGAAAACTGGAGGAGTTTCTGACATTATCTGGGCATTTAAGCAACCAACAGGATTTAATTTTAAATTTCTCAATATCTCGAGGCTTTCGAAGCTATTAAGAGTAAATCTATGGTAGGAACTATGTAGGATTTCGAAACCTTCAGTTGAATCGAAGTCGTGATTTGAGTCCAGTAGGTGGTTGGCAAAATGTGAAAATCCTGTTGTATTTTGGTTAAGACAACGCAAATGTTCTTTTAAACGGATCTTGAAATTTCGAAATGTGCGTCCCACATAGAAAGAATGGCAAGATTTACAAGTCAATTTATAAATTCCAGACAAGTCAAAGGGATCTAATTTATCTTTATTATGAACAAATAACTTATGTAATGAGGAGGGGGTTTTGAAAGATACTTTAAAGTGGTCTTTAAGTAAGCTTGCCACTTTATAGGATGCTTTTCCAATAAAGGTAAGAGAAATGTATTTCTTACTGGTGGTTAGTTCATGTACCAAATTAGGATTTTTCAGTTGCTTCACAACAGTTAACCCAGTCATTTCTTCTTCTTTCTTATTTTATCCTACAACATCACATACACTTGGTGATTGGTTCATGGCCCAAATCTTATATAATAAATAATAAATATTTCTTCACTCATAGTTTACATCTTATTACCTATACCCTGTCATAAGTTTATCCAAGAATTTTTCTTTAGTACTTACCACCACCTGTAGAGGCCTTAACTTGACAGGTCTCCTTTCAAAAATGTTAGATTTTTATAAAAAACAGCAATGTTTGCTTAAAATAGGCCTTATCTTTTAATCTGTTTAATGTATGTAATTTGTTTTTGTATCGTCTTGAATATTTTAAAATTTTTAACTGTTTATATCGACTAATATTTGTTTTTCAAATATTTTTTAATTTTATATCTTGTAACATTGTTTTGTTTTACAATTTATTTCATCCCCCACGTTTTGATGAAACTTGTCTGTAGTATTCCCTAGTGGATGGAGAGTATGGTGAGTTTTTCTATTTTTTACTATTTTATATATTGTGGGCTCAAAGTCAACACACCTTACACCACATATTCTCCTTTCCACTAGGCGAGCCTGAAGATGAAGTGATGTTACTTCGAAACCGGTCGCACTCAATGTTTTGTTGAATAATTAAACATTGGACTTTCCTTGTGAGATATAAAGGACTTTTTCTCCCCCCTTCACTTTAAAAATGACATGTTTGCCCCAATATGGCGGCCATTTGGCGGCGCCCCAGAGGTATGGCGTTTTGAAATATTTATTCTACAGTTCCTTGTTAATAATGATCACGAAACAACAGCGTGGGGGCTAATGATCCATGTCCACAGTGGAAAAATTACACGTTTCAGTAAGTATGGCGGACCTTAAGTGACGCCATACTGGTATGGCATATTGAGTTCGCGGACTTTGGCGATCTCCTTGACGACATAAAACAAGAATCAAAGTGGGGCCTATGATCCAGTGGCATGAATATTCACCCCCCTAAAAGATACTTTAGGGGTGCCATACCGGGAATTCAAAGTGGGGAATAACATTGTCTATTACCCCCCAAAGCATCGGCGTGGAACCTATAATACATGCAAAAACCCTCTCGGCTCCCGATCTATCTGTGATTCTAACGATGAGTAAAACCATCGGAACGATCTTAAAATCTTTGTTGTAAACTAAAAATTTGTAAAGTACACATCTGTCGACGAGAAAGGTCACTGTGGGTTTATTTGTTCGTCTATTATTGTTTGTAATGTGATCTCTAGTTATTCTATCTACTTGTTCAATTGATAGGGCGTGGATTAGGTTATTAAATAACTCAAATAACTTTGAAAAAGAAGTTGGGCACCACTATATTTAAAGCTTACTATACTTGACTTTAGATTAGTGATAAAAATATAGAAAATCACTAACCACTAACAAATAATATTTAAACCATGCTTTAGATAAGGTAGTAGCAAATTTCAATTCACATAGTTTTACTAAATTCAAATTTAAGATGATTTATTCAATAGTATTTATCTTTAGGTATATGAAGGCAATATAAGGAATATAAAACTGGGTTATCGCATGGTATATCTTCAGGCAACTTCAACAAAGGCATTCGGGATCCTTTATTCGTAATTCTGCAACGTGAATGATCTCATGATATTTGGTATTCTAACTTAAACTCGAAACTGTCTAGATCTTCCAGAGATGAATCAAACCACGGTCTTCAGATTGTACCAAAACCAAAACAAACTTCTAAGGTATAAAAACCATAAAACATCTTGAGAGGAATTCAAAACCGTCTAGATATAGCCATGCTTATAAAATCAGACGGAGTTTACGATATATTAAAATCATTTAGGACATCGGATGACCAGAATATATTAAAATTCAAATCAAGTTGATTCGTTGACATCCAAATCAAAAATAATTTTTAAAAGACGAATAAAGGAAGAAGAAAACGACAAATGACATTTAAGAGGTGATTGTGTCTAAATACCGGTTCCAACCGTTACATGTTTTAGTATTATTTAATTAATTATCGCTAATTTTTTAATTTATATCAAACTTACTTGATAACGTAATTATATTTGTTGTTATAAATTATAATAAAAATAATATAAGACAAATATACTGGGTCTTCAACAATACCGAAAACCCACGTGACCAAATTATCATGACAGCGATTGGTGAAAATAAAAGTAAAAATCCCTAGATGTGAGCCAGTGCCGTAGGTATTTTATTACAAAATCAAAATAGATCTTCTTTTTTATGGACTGCAACTACGAGAACAAAATTCAGTTAGGTAACTGTTGGAATTATAACTCAAAATCATAATATTAATTAGAGGTGCTTTACATTATTGTATTTTAATGTTAGAATTTGATATTTTAATTAGATTTATTTAAATGCAATAATTTAAAATTGATATAATTAACATAACCTTAAAAACTGAGCTGTTATATCTAGTTTGTATTATTGTATTTAACGAAAAGAATAATAAACCTGAAATATGCGTACTAGTTATTGCCACTATTGCAAAAAAACCTTTACCAGAAAGTTATGGACAAAAAATGTTATGCATTAAAATATGAATAAAATTAAAAATTTACTTTAGATTGACTCTAAGATATTTAGCTACAGCTGAAACTTTAAATAAGATAGGCAGAAGACACTGGCAGTATTTGGCAATTATTGCAGTTTAAGTTAACAAATTTGAAACTTACTGGAATTCTACCTGAGCGATGGGAAGTAATAAACAAATAATTTAAGTTTGTTCTATTATTACAGGGTTTAAACCATTTACAAAATACATTGTTACTTATTTGTATATAAAAAAATATTAATATTATTAATGTAACAAGCACATATTTGTTTTACCTTACAGCTCTCACTTCTCACTTTAAATTATAAAGGCATACCTATTAACAACTATTTTATTTAAAAGGATATTGGGTAGTAATCGGTGGTGCACAAACGATACTAATTCACAGTACCTATCTGTTCAAAACCTTTACCACCAACTTTAATACAAGCATCAATCGTTCTTTTTTGAAAACATTATGCAGTTTCTCCTCAGTTATATTTTGTATTTCATTTAATATAGGTGCTCCAGTTCATAAACGTCACACAAACGATTTTGAATTGAGCGATCTGTAATATTCCATAGGTAGGTTTAACAAAATTAAGGTAAAATGATTGTTGCAGTACCGAAACTTTATAGGGGAGATTCATTATCAGAAATGTTTTCAACACTTTATGGCTAGTTCGTAGGGACAAACCTAAAAAATATATGTTTTGAATTTCACTTATCAGAGTCAGTCTTTGAAACACCGTTCATACCTGTTTGAAGTGCTGTTTTTTTTAATAATTTATTGGGAATTTGCACCATGTTAATTTGCACATCTTCAACAGCTTTTGTTATTACTTTGGGCCTTTTGGAGCTTTTTCCATTTATATAATTTTGAACAAATATTTGTTTATGGCGACAAAAAAGATTCACATTCCATTTATTCACTGGAAAACATCCCTCAAATTTTGGAATACAATTACGAACATAAAATAATTTTGTTCCAGTGTAACATTACCTGAAATAAATTATATACAGTCATTAACTTTTACGAGTTACAGTAAATAAATTTGTACTTACCAACAAAAAATAATTAAGCCACCAATAATCTCTAAAAATAACTAATTGCTCCATTAATATTAAATGAAAAATGGAATAAAGGTGTTTATAAAATGTAAACAAATATAATAAAAATATTCTCAGTCCCCAAATGAACGCCAGTGACATTTCTGACAGGACTGACAGTTCAGTTTAGTTCCATTTACGTCAATTCAGGCCCTTTCGATGGGTTTTTGATGGTTATCAGATCACGTGGGTTTCGGGTATTGTTGAAGACCTGGTACTTATTAATATTCAAAATTTCTAGTAAAATCAAGTAAGTTTTGTCATTTTTATAGTGTCCATTTTTTGGACTTCCATTTGACATCCTGAGTGGGTAAATCCATTGGAATAACGGAAGAAGAATGTCCAACGGACATCCATATATTGACATTCAGAACATTATTTGAACAAAATATAGACCTCCAATGAATGGCGTGTGCTATATGGGCGTCTGAGTTTACTTCTACGGAAGAAGATGTCTTCTTATCTTGGATAACAGTTTGATTACAAAATTTATCGGCAAGGAATTGATAGAATTTTGGATTTCAATAAAAGATGAATATCTCCTTCTAAGTAATGCGAGTATATGGCACAGCGGATTTAAATTCTATTTTTGAAGTTTTATTTGTGTGAAACTAGGTTTTAGGTTATTACTGTAATAAAAAGCAAATATAGAGCAAAAAACAACGTTGAAAAGGAAATAAGGGTGGCCATGTCCAGTTTAATTTTACGAAACAATAAATTAATGTTTTTAAAAACTTTTCTTTATTTAAAACCTTTTTAGAGATTTAGGAAATATTTTGATCTTTTTAAATAACTTCGCAGAAACCGATCTCTGTGCTAATCGCAGCCTTCAGTGAGCTGACTATCATACTCAATCTCCATTTAGTAACCCAATCGACCAGTTTTTAATATATATCCAGTCCGAATCTTTTAACTGCTCGGCACGTGCATGGAAATTAACCAACTCTGCCGACGCGACGGTGATCCTGACCTTGACGTTTATGAGGACCTTGATCGTGAAACGCGATCAAGTTCGACCATGAAAAAAAAAAGAAGGTGCAAATAGGGATATAGCAATATAGCGACCGCGTAGCCGGGTGATCGATCGCACCCTTACCACTCGCGAATGGGATTTAATACACGATCGTACAGGGTCAGGAGATGAGTTTGCTGATACCAGCAAATCGAGAAATTTATTTTTGAATATTTCAACATCCTGTATTTTAAAAATAAAACCGTTTGGGGCCTACTTTCAAATGAACTGTTATTAATAGTATTCAAGTAAAGAATAGTCAATTTTGATATAATCAAATTGATGGCAATGCACACCGGCGGGTCCTTTTTGCCCACAAATCTCTGTTTTCTACCTGTGTAAGTAAAGGGGTGCGTTAATCTTACTGGTATTTTGCCCACCGTAGCATTCAGGTACCTAAACCCGCAAATTACATCCGCCCACAAATAGGTACCTACCTGATTATTAATAATTCTAATAGGTACTTACTTTGGGTGTTTACTGTTTATATTTCAGTCAGTTTTTATACGTTGATGATTGTAATTCGAGTGTTTATAAACAATAATTATTTCTATAATGTCAGCTACATTGATTAAAAGCACACGCGGGAAAGATGTACTCCTTTTGGAGAATTTTACGTTTGCCAAAGATAGAGAAATGAAAAGTGGAAAAGTTTCTTGGAGATGCTTCCAAATAAAAACAAATGCTTGTAATGCCACTGTATTTACAATTGGTCCTGAACTTTTAGTATCCAGAGGCAACCTAATTCATAGCCATGAAGCAAATGAACCGAAATTAAACAGGAAAATTATTTCTAATTCGTGCAAGCGAAAAGCAGTTGATGATATTTCGGAAAAACCTTCTAAAATTATACGTAAAGTACTTGCTACTAATTTACCAGAGTCACTAACTACAATTGATGTGTCCTACATAAGAAAAACTATATACAACAGTCGTCGCAAAATACTACCAGGTCCATTACCTACAAATATACAAGAAGTGCATGATGCAGTTGACTTATATTCTAATACATTTAAAACCAGTAAAGGTGAACATTTTCTTTTAATAAATAGCAGAGAAAATAATATTATTGTATTTACATGTGAGACAAATATTCGTACTTTGTGTAAAATGAACGTCTTGTATACGGATGGAACATTTTCGTATTGTACAAAGTTTTTCCTACAATTATTTACCATTCATGGGCTGTGGAATGGACACTATGTGCCCCTGGTATATTGTTTATTACCAAACAAATCTACCGATATATACAAACATTTGTTTTCGTTATTGCATTATAAAATTTTGGAAACTTACAGTATTGCTTTAAATCCATCTAAAGTGTTCGTTGATTTTGAAATAGCAATTCATAAGGCGTTAATTTATATGTGGCCTAATACTGTAATCAATGGCTGCCGATTTCATCTACATCAAGCGTGGTATCGTAAAATTCAGTCTAAATTCAGTCTCTGGGATTAATGACTGAATATACAACTAACAGTGATACCGGAAAATGGCTTAAAACATCATTTGGGTTGACATATTTAAACGCCGATGAAGTTGGAAACTGTTTTGTGTTTGACTTAATGGCAAGTAAACCAGAAAATGCCGTTCTCGATAGGTATGCCGATTACCTATTAGAAACATATATTGAAGAAAATTCTACATTTCCTTCAAGTATATGGGCAGAAAAAACAGCTTCAATTACAAGAACTACAAATGCCTGTGAGTCGTTTCATTCAAGGTTTAATTCTTCATTCTACTGTACACATCCTTCTGTATATATTTTTATAGAAAAGCTTAAAGACTTTCAAATCGACACGTATGTCACAATACAAAGCTTAAGTATACCTAAGAAAATCAAAGACAAAAGTGTAAAACAAAAAATTCAGTGTTTACAAAAATTTATACAGCGATTTGATCTGCAGCAAATCAGCAGATTAGAGTATATAAAATTTGTATCACATTTATCCCTCCCAGTTGAAAAATATGTAAATAAAATATAAATATATAAAAAATATAATATAACTTATGTATACTTACTTTTTTATAATAATAAAAATTAGTGTTTAATATAATTTTTAGTTTAATTAATAATGTGTTTTTACTTTTCGATAATATATAAAAAATAATAAATGAAAGATATATCTATTATGATTTATTCAGTTAGAAATAAATTTGGGCAAAATACCAACATGATTAAGATGACCTTTTACTTGCTGTGGGCAAATTACCTATAGGATTAGCAGCTTTAAATATTTTGTGGGCAAATTACCTCCGCCCATGCACACAACCTAAACGAGGGTTGTGGAAAGTTTTGAAAACATTAAAGTCCATATTGTAATATATTGTGTGTCAATTAAGGTTTAATTACCTTTATTAATTAATTATATTTAATTTTGGCTAGCTCTTAAATATGTTTATACCAAACCATTTACTTACCTTAATCGGGATATCTAAATTGGTTCGGAAGTCCTCAAAATGCGGAAAAATATAGTGAGACACGCGGTACTAGAATAAGAAATAATTTGAATGTAAATAATCAAACAAAAACATGTAATACTAAAACATTAATTTTTAAAGGATTTATTAATTACAAGTCTACACTGAAGATGTAAAGTCTTCTAGAATCTTATTCTGTTTAAAAGGAGTTTGTTAGGCCATTTAATGCAAAGTTGGGATATATCAAATTGTTGTGTAGAATTTTGTTCATATGGGGCATGTTCAAAAATTTAGAATTTTTTTTATGAATAATAGAGTTCAAGGGGGTGGGTTGGCTCAGTGGTTAGAGTCATGACTTTGAGATCGGAAGGTCTCAGGATCGAATCCCACCGGTATCAGGGATTTTTATTTAATTAAAAAAATTAAATATTAATTCTAATGCATAGGTAGGATTCCCCACTCGACCATTCACTGTTGGGTTCTAATTAACAGTGCTGTTCCTAAAGTGGCGCTGGGAAACAGTAACAAAGCCTACACATAACACGAATTATTAATTTTTTTAAATTTATGACGTCACCGGGAATAGACCAATAGGAACCAGCCACACAACGTTGCCAGTTAGACGGTATACGAAAAGTAATATACGTTCGTTTGTGTGCACCGTCTTACTTTTAGACTTCTAAAATATCGTTAAACAAATATCTTTTAAATATAAAATATTAAATGTTTTTAAAAGTATTATTTATGTTTAAACTTTCACCATATTTATAGTTTTATTGTTTTAAAAAACGACAACTAATAAACAAGAAAATGGAAATGCGGCAGCACTGCATGTGTCATCTGTGAATCAAGAACTTTTGTGTTGTCAATCGATAATTATGCAATTTTGATGTTTTTACTGTATGAAAAAAATGTTTCCTTCCAAGATGTGATAATGATTTACATTCATTATTAAAAATATTTATTAGTGTTGCTAGAAAATATGAAAAGACGAAAATTATTATCATTACACAGAAAGGCTTCAAGCACTAACTTATTTTATTGAGGTTTGTATCTATACTTTTTATTAAAATAAAAATGTTTCATTGTAATTTAATTATTCAATTATCTACCATTGTAGTAACGATGTTTTTTTCTTTTTTTTTAGATACCAGTACCAGATGATTTTGAAAACTGTTCATTTTTTTAAATGATGGATAAATGTCTCCACAGTTCTTGTTATTCACCACACAAGAGCCAGCTCACTGATTCTACCAAAAAAAGAAGAACAGAAAACAAAAAAATGTTGACTGGAAAATAACATTCTACTAGAGGCATTTTTCATCTCTATTTAATAAATATACACCGGATCTTCAAGATGCAGCAGCAATTTCTGACATTGCTCTTCGGTTAATTGAAAATGAGCCTACTATAAGTTCGAAGGTGTATATCCTAAAACCCCTTCTGCAAGAACCTGTCTCGAAACCTCCTGAAAGTTTTAAAGATAGTGAAGTTTTGTCTGAATCGGAAAAAACATCTTTAATATCTGATTCAGAGGTACTTATAATGAGCAGGATCTTCAAAACCAATGAACTCTCAAAATTGAAAATAAACCAAAGGTATATTTAGGATTGCCCAACAGTGTTTTTAAAATCCTTAATATTTATGAGAAGGAAAGTGTAGCTTATATAAACCTTCTACATTTTTGTGTGAATTAGTGGTATTTTTAACTTAAGGACGGGGTATCCCTGTGTATTAAAATTGTATGTGTAGACCAAAAGTTAAATCGACAGTTTTCCGAATATGTAGTGTTTAAAAATCTAATTTTTGGCCTAATTAAAAATAAAGGTCTAACTTAGGTCACCTTACTTTTGAAAATTAATAAATTTATTGTTTTCAATAAAAACCAATCATGTAAAATAACCCCCTTTTATTTCATCTCAAAGGTGTCGTGTAGAATTATTTTAACCTCGATGTCAAACAAATAATAAAAAAAAAATGTAAATACGACCTAAGTTCAACCTTTACTTGGAATTTGGTACACTCAGAATATTTAAATATTGTATATTTTTCAAAACGTGTAGATTTGAAATTTATAAGTCACTTTCTTTGAAAAAACATGTCAAAATGAATTTGGACCAAAAATGGCGTCTAATTTAACTCTAAATCAACCCCGAAAAATCAATAATTACTTCATGTAATGTAATAAAGATGGTGCTCCGATCGATAATATTTTGACTAGTATTTGATTATTTCCGTTTATATTATGTGTGTTTACGGGGGATATACGAGATGATAATACTGCCTCTGATACTGTTTATATGATACAATTGGAAACGACCTTTTTTCATCGGCACTCTTTTTTCTGACCTTTTGACACGCGCCTATTTGTTATATGATGTATGATTATCGGTTATTTATCAACTAAAAGTATAGGAAATTAGTACATTGTGAATGATAATATCATTTTAATGCTATTTTTGAAACTAGTTCAAAAGTTGCATTTAACGATACTCAATGTTTCATTTTACCGTCAGTTTTAGTTTGACATATCCGTCATTTTATGTTTACAAAGCTCAGTTTCTATTCCAAAGTAAGAGAAACAGTCAAAATAAAATGCGAAAAACACTTCTTACCAATTTCGTTTATGTCAACTGAAAGCGACAATTGCTGAAGACGTAACAAATAAATTAGGTCGAGAAATAAAAAAATCTATACTACAAGTAACATACCATATATTATACCTGTTAAAATAAATCAAAAATAAGAGAACATGTCGTTGACGTATATACTTTTCCATCTGTGTTTAGTAATTACCAATTGCAAATTACGTATGAACATGCTTCTGCGCAAAAAAAAACATTATTTCAAGTACTTGTATCATTAAAGTCCATTAAATTATTATTTTTATAAATTTGCTAATCTCTGCACTTTAAATTTCATTATATGGGGTATCGAGACATTTTAATCCTCGTCCTCTTCTATTTAAAATTATCTCAGGTGCCATATATTCCGAGTAAAATTTTTCTAATTTGTCAACCATATTTTAAAAAAAAATGGGTTGAAAATAAATTTTTTCAACAAATAGTAAAGTTTCATCTCCAGTATATACTACAAAGTCGCACAATTTTCTTTGAGCTATACGTAGCTGTCCTTGAATCTAAAAGTATATAAAATCATTATTAGAAAATCAAACATAAAAAGAATATTAATATTGTAGTATCATTTCTAGCACATTTCTTAAAAATCATGAATTATTTTAACATATTGAAATTTTTCACCTGGTAAAAGTAGTTATGGTTTTCTTTTAAATGAATGTCACCATCTTCTATTTTTAAGCATGGAAATGGGTTTGAATATTAGGTAATGTGCGCCAATAATATCAAATTTTGACAATTCGCAGAAAACGTCAACTTTTTATTTAGATTTTAATGTGCAAAAGCCTACCTACTTTGGATATTGATCGTAGAAAAAATATATTCAGAATAATGAAACATTATTATTAAATAATAAGTTTTTTATTGTCAAATTTAATACGCAATATTATTTTTTAATTGCAAATATTTGAATGTTAAAATTATAGCGTTTAATTTTTTTATTCAATGACGAACTCGAGAGTGATAGAAAAAAATACTACTTACCTTTAATGCAGGAAGTCGATGTCAATTTATCCAAAAATAAAACTGATTAAAATGTACAATGAAACTCACTAGGACACTTGGCACAAATAAATCAATTTTCTATTAAAGAAAATAACACTTATTAAAAACAAACAGCACAATAAAACACTTCAGAAACGTGTGATGTAATTTTGAAAACTAAATACCCGTAAGCTTGTTTGTAAATTTATAGACTCTTAACTCCTTCCCCCAGCCTTCATTAAGTATATTAAAAGTCGTGACGTCATATTGGCACAGATATACGGTAATGTGTTATTGACAATCAGGGAAATGTTTCTAGGTAATAACTACCTAAGATAAGATAAATGAATGTTAAATACCTACTCATAATATCTATTGTGGGGTTTTTGTACTTTAATAGGATAAATATTTATGCGGGCCTGGAAATTCCAGGAAATGACCGTCAAAATTACCCAAAAACATTAGGTTAGTACCAACATCAGATAACAGATAACTTCGGTATTTAACCAATTAATCACAATTAATATTCTTGAACATTCAAATGACAAAAACTTCCATCTTTAACCAATGAGAATATAGTTTTCATTCGATACTTCAAAATCACAATTTATTAATTAGGTAGAATAGTTTTAAAATATATTGCGAATTGCGACACGTCAAGCGTCCCACTCCGACTCAATGTGACGCAATTATTGTGGCAATATATTTTGAAACGACTCTATATTCGTGACTTGAAATTATAAACATCCCTCGTATTACTACCCGTATATAAACCAAATTATTTATTTTAGGAAATATTTATATTTATATGAGGCAAGATATCGTTTTTGTTGTTACCATCTACATTCTTTACTTTGGTCCAGGAAACAAAGTCAATTTTCGATAAAAATAAAATGTAATAGGTAGGTAATATTTTATGAAACAGTACAATAAAAGTATTGAAATAAAGTATGCTCATACTCCAAAATGAGTCCTAGAGTTAACATTTTTATAATATTATAAATGGCATATAAAACGATTGGACCGTTTTCACAATCGCGAAATAATTTTTTTTATTTGGTGAAATCCCGGCAATTATTGAAAAATAGATTTTATTTTCAGGACTATTATTATGATTCTTCGAACTCAGTCTACTAAAAACCGGTTTATAATACAATATAATAATACAATATCCCCTAATAGCTAGTCGGTCGATATTTATAGTTACTTAAAGAATTCTGTAATAATTTGCACTAATTCAATCTCTAGTCGGTAGGTAACAGCACCTCCTTGATTGAATCTAAATTGACATAATTTTGTTCAGAAATTCCTAGGAGACGCTGTCCTTAAAAGAACTCATTTTGTAAGACTAAATACCAAATAATTTAATAAACTGTTTTTTTATTAATTTATCACATTTCAGAGATTATAATAATTGTATATAAACAAAAATGTAAAATCTGTGAAAATGTTATTTATTAACCTATTATTAAAAAATAAAAATACCTGAATAAGATAAACGAAGTAAAAAACACTTTATTTACAAATAATAAAAAATATATACACAAGCCCTAACAATAATGGAGATGTCAAATTAAAATGTCCTCTAAAGATTCATTATCAAATTCAACTTGTTATCGACTTCATTATTTACTTCAAATGTGGAAGAAACAATGCAAAATACTTTATGTTCATGTGTAATTATTCCGTTTACTGGGCAAATATCTCCTTTTCTCAAGTTATTCATGGGAAATCGCATTATCTCCATATACTTGCTTGGCAGATCTAAAAATAATAAAATATTTAATAATGTGATGATTTTTTTAGTATTTTCAAGAGTACATTTTTATGGATTCCTATTTTTCTCAATTTTTATTACTTTTCTATGTTCCAAATTATTTCATAAACTTTTGGCTTTTTTAACAAACTGATTAGGTATGTAGAATAACTTGTATAGCGACTAACTGTTACAATATAATTTATAAAACAGCATATCTCACATGTGAAAATGGCCCGATGTGTAATTTCAATAATGTGTAATTTTTACTTAAAAATAAATACTCTAATACTCTAACTGTTAATTATATATTTATTCTATATTTTTTGTTGTATATTAGGACGTAATTTTTTTTATAAATATCTAACTTTGTGTTAAAATTAAGTATGGAACTGCACCTCAAAGTTAGACGACATACTTAACAATTACCCTGTATAAAGGCGACTATACCACTCATTGAAATATGAACCAATGAAAACGCTCGATTTTCCATAGTTATCATGTATTACAACGGTTATTTACTTATTATGACGCAGATCGAATATTCGAACCCTTGTATAATCGAATATACAAGAGTTCGAATATTCACTTATGTCAAAACTCGAGGGATAGGTAACTGTGATCTCCATTTCAAAATTTGACAGTTGTCAATTTTGATCATGGCTCGGTTTAGCAATATTTCTACGGAATTAATTGATAAAATTATTAAAAATAGTAAACCAACCAACACGGTAAAAACCGAATCATTCGTTTCGCGACAATTTGAAAAGTTTTGTGATGACCGCAGTTATCAGTTAACTGAAAATACTTCTAATGAAGAACTTTGCAACATTCTTAAAGATTGGGCAATCAACATGAGAAAAGCCGACGGCACCGACTACAAGGAAGGTGTAGTGAAAACTATTTGGAATCTTACTGCCAAAAGAGTGCAGCAGAAATACTTCAAAGAGTTTAATCGCACCATCGATCCATTTCAAGATATTGTTTTTCGCACTGCGGTACTCGCGAAAAACGCCAAACGCAAACAACTTCAAGCTATTCCGTCAAAAAGAAAGAGTAGCTCTATTGCATTAAATATTGAAGATATTGAGAAAATTCTAAATGCATTAGATGAAAATACACCCTCCGGACTCCAGCGTAAATTTTATCATATTGCAGCCATAGAACTAGCCTGGCGTGGTGGTGAGGCTGTGTCAGCTCTTTTAGACTATTTTGTGGAAGAAACAGACAACTACGGCAAGAAAACAGGACGTATTGAATATAATACTGTTTTTTCCAAAACTGCCCAAGGAGGAAATCAACGAACTACTGATAGTAAATGGTTAACTCCAAATACACAAAACCCCACTCATTGTCCTGTTAGATTGTACAATAAAATGATGAGCAAACGGACCAAAAATATAAAAACCAGACGTCTATTTCTTACTGTAAATAAAGACTGGGACAAATATCCGACTAGTTGCTGGTATAAAAATTGTCCACTTGGAGTAAACGAAATTAATAAATGGACAAAACTGTCTGCAGAAGCTATAGGAATCGATACAAAAAATCTGATGTGTCCAACACATGACTTTCCTATCTAGGTATTACAGGCTTTTTCCGGTTATTTTGTACAACCTATTGCAGCATCTCTATAAATGTTTAGAGGATAAACTAAATATATACATTGTCCACATACATCTACCGCGAAACATTTTTCTATAGATATTCATTGAAAATGAAAATACTGAAAAATTTAAATTTGGCACTTTTCCTACAATTTTTCCATTACGGTCCATTTTAAAAAAATCATGTATAAACAAATATTATAGAGATCGATATCGCAAACAACTTTTATTTCAACAATTTTCATAAAAATCAGAATTTTGCACATTTTGTCAAATTTTTCGAATACGGACCATTTCAGGAAATTTTTACATAAAGCAAAAATTATAGATAATAATATTAGAAGTAACTTTTATTTGAACAATTTTTTTCTTCAAACATAAATAACAGATATATTCCATAAAATATAAAAACGGCCTCCCATAAAGTACCCCCCCAGATGTTCCGACTTTGTCCAAAATCTAATCATTTCACGTCAGGCCGAAATAAAACTTAAGTTTAAAATTTAATGTTTTTTTCTTTATCCATTTTTGAGTTTTCTTCAAATTTCGAAATTTACACATTTTCTCAAATATCTCGAATACGGTCCATTTTAGAGAAATTATCTATAGAATAAAAATTATAGAGAATTATATTACAAACAACTTTTGTTTGAACAATTTTTATAAAAAAAAATATTTTTTTACATTTTGTCAAATTTCGCGAATACGGACCATTTTAGGAAAATTTTGTATATAACAAAAATTATAGATAATAAAATAAGAAGTAACTTTCATTTGAAGAATTTTCTTCCCCAAACGTAAATAACAGATATATTCCATAAAATATAAAAATGACCACCTATAAAGTACCCCCCCAGATGTTCCGACTCTGCCCAAAATCTAATCAGCTCATTAGACGTTGGAACAAAGCTTAAGTTTGAAATTTGGTGTTTTTCCGTGTATCGGTTCATGAGTTATGCGTTATACAGACACACACACACACAGACACACACACACACACACACACACACACACACACACACACACACACACACACACACACAGACATCATCGCGAAAATAGTCAAAACGGATTCAGGGGACCTCAAAACGTAAAAATCCGTCGAAAACTTGAGGTCGAAAAAAATCATGATTCCTATACTTTCCTTATATCTGTATACAGATAGGAAAGTAAAAATCTGATGTGTCCAACACATGACTTTCCTATCTAGTTATATAAATGTTTAGAGGATAAACTAAATATATACATTGTCCACATATATCTACCTCGAAACATTTTTCTATAGATATTCATGGAAAACGAAAATACTGAAAAATTTTAATTTCCTACAATTTTTTCATTACGGTCCATTTTAGAAAAATCATGTATAAACAAAAATTATAGAGATCGATATCGCAAACAACTTTTATTTCAAAAACTTTCATAATAAAAATCAGAATTTTGCACATTTTGTCAAATTTCTCGAATACGGGCCGTTTCAGGAAATTTTTACATAAAACAAAAATTACAGATAATAATATTAGAAGTAACTTTTATTTGAACAATTTTCCTCTCCAAACAAAAATAACATATATTCCATAAAATATAAAAACGGCCTCCCATAAAGTACCCCCCCAGATGTTCCGACTTTGTCCAAAATCTAATCATTTCACGTCAGGCCGAAATAAACCTTAAGTTTAAAATTTAATGTTTCTTTCTTTATCCGTTTTTGAGTTTTCTTCAAAATTCGAAATTTACACATTTTCTCAAATATCTCGAATGCGGTCCATTTTAGAGAAATTATGTAGAGAATAAAAATTATAGAGAATTATATTACAAACAACTTTTATTTGAACAATTTTTATAAAAAAATATTTTTTTTACATTTTGTCAAATTTCTCGAATACGGACCATTTTAGGAAAATTTTGTATAGAACAATAATTATAGATAATAATATTAGAAGTAACTTTTATTTAAAGAATTTTCTTCTCCAAACGTAAATAACAGATATATTCCATAAAATATAAAAATGACCACCTATAAAGTACCCCCCCAAATGTTCCGACTCTGCCCAAAATCTAATCAGCTCATTAGACGCTGAAACAAAGCTTAAGTTTAAAATTTGGTGTTTTTCTGTGTATCGGTTCATGAGTTATGCGTTATACAGACACACACACACACAGACACACACACACACACACACACACACACACACACACACACACACACACACACACACACACACACACACACACACACACACACACACACACACACACACACACACACACACACACACACACCACACACACACACACACACACACACACACACACACACACACACACACACACACACACACACACACACACACACACACACACACACACACACACACACACACACACACACACACACACACACACACACACACACACACACACACACACACACACACACACACACACACACACACACACACACACACACACACACACACACACACACACACACACACACACACACACACACACACACACACACACACACACACACACACACACACACACACACACACACACACACACACACACACACACACACACACACACACACACACACACACACACACACACACACACACACACACACACACACACACACACACACACACACACACACACACACACACACACACACACACACACACACACACACACACACACACACACACACACACACACACACACACACACACACACACACACACACACACACACACACACACACACACACACACACACACACACACACACACACACACACACACACACACACACACACACACACACACACACACACACACACACACACACACACACACACACACACACACACACACACACACACACACACACACACACACACACACACACACACACACACACACACACACACACACACACACACACACACACACACACACACACACACACACACACACACACACACACACACACACACACACACACACACACACACACACACACACACACACACACACACACACACACACACACACACACACACACACACACACACACACACACACACACACACACACACACACACACACACACACACACACACACACACACACACACACACACACACACACACACACACACACACACACACACACACACACACACACACACACACACACACACACACACACACACACACACACACACACACACACACACACACACACACACACACACACACACACACACACACACACACACACACACACACACACACACACACACACACACACACACACACACACACACACACACACACACACACACACACACACACACACACACACACACACACACACACACACACACACACACACACACACACACACACACACACACACACACACACACACACACACACACACACACACACACACACACACACACATACAGACATCATCGCGAAAATAGTCAAAACGGATTCAGGGGACCTCAAAACGTAAAAATCCGTCGAAAACTCGAGGTCGAAAAAAATCATGATTCCTATACTTTCCTTATATCTGTATACAGATAGGAAAGTAAAAAGGTAAAAATAACCAATCATTCTAACAGATCGACCGCAATAAGTGGATTATCAAAAGCAGGCACTAGTGTCCAAGAAATTATTAAAATTACGGGTCATACTTCAGAGCATTCAATACAACCATACCTGCAGTTAAATGAGGACCATCATAAGAACATTATATCAAAATTTAAGAAATGAGACAACTACAACATCCTCCACTCTTTGCTCTACAAGTGCCGTGGCTCCAATGTCAAATAATGTATTTAATAATTGTACGTTCAATATAAGTAATAAATAAATTTAAATAAAACAAATTACCTATGTACTTTTTATTTTCATTTCATGAACTTTTTTGTAGGTAAATAGAACTTGAAATAACTTGAAATTTAGTAGATTGCTGTCTACTTACTATATATATATATAAATAGAAATGTTATTTAAATTATCCAGGTGGTCTAGCGATAGAGTTCTCGCTCTGCAATCGCAAGGTCCAGGGTTCGATTCCCCTAGGAAACTTTTTTTTTTCTTTTTTTCTTTATTTTTCTTTTTTTTTTCATTATTTTTATTTTTTTTTTTAATAATTTCGTGCTATAGTCTATCTGTATACAACTCGACAACTGAAAATTTCCGAAACTCGACGTATTGCCTAACAAAACACCACTCGACCTACGGTCTCGTGGTGTTTCAGGCAATACGTCTCGTATAATCGAAAATTTTCAGTCGTCTAGTTGTATAATGTATGATAATTATCAAGAAAAATAAAAAAAAATACTTTAAAATGTTCGCGTTTCTGTACAATTTTTAAAAATAACAAGTCATAAAAAAGGATACTGTCCAAAACATTATCAGAGTTGTTTTTCTTCCTTTTTAGTTTTGATAGGGGTTATTTACGGTTATTCCAGCGCACGTGAAACGTTTTAGGAAGTTTTCATTAATGCCCCGGTCACGGCCAACGAAAACAAGACCCTTTTCCCCAAGAGATGGATAAAAAGGTTTTCCGCTATTATTGGGATTATTTGTCAGGAAATTTCAAAGAAATAGGAAAATATTGGTTTTTTTACGACAGTCAGAACGTCAGAAGGTTTATTAGGAAATGTATTTACCCATCTTTTTTTTATAAACTCTTGTGAAAATAGTACATATTAGAATATAGTCATATACAGAGTGTGTAACATAATACAAATGACTTAATTAAACTGAATTAGATTAAACAATCAAAAACAAAGTGATATCAGTTTTTTTAGATACCTAGATTTTAATTTTAAAATTTAAGAAAATGTTTTTATCATACAGGAGGTAACATAAAATGTAACAACAGTTTCTGAGGCGATAATACGTAGATTTTAGTTAATCTGTTTACATAAAAAATGGATAGTAAAAAAATCACAAGGTAGAAATTTCAGAAGTGATTTTTTGCTCTTTCATATCTGTACAGTATCCTTTCTAGAATTCAATGCACTTTTTGGTTCTGTAGTCTGTCTATATAATATATAAAAGCGAAATACGAGTACCACTCACTGACTCATCACCAGATCTCCAAAACTGGTTTCAACGTGATTATAACTGGTTTTTAATAGGTTACTTGCTTTCTCCTAATAAAATCTTATTTCGTTTTTTATATTTGTTTAAACTTTATTTTTATTGTATGTAAAGTTGCATCAGCAACTGCTCTGGTTTATTTAAAAAAAAAATGTCTACCAAGTCTTAGTTATTTATCTTTTATCGTTTTTAAATTAATTTAGAACTAAAATTAAATGCAATTAAACTCTCGTCTTAAACCACTGAATACTCACGATTTAAAAAAAAACGACCAGAGGTGGATTTTTTAGAACTACGTATATTTAGGGGGCCATATTTTCTCGTATATGAAATTTTAGACATTGATTGTTCATCGTCTTTTTTAATGATAGATTTATATCTTTGTTTCAGATGACTATAATAGGGTAGTATTAGATACTATAGAAGGAGAACATGATACCGACTATGTAAATGCTTCCTATGTAGATGTAAGTATTAAATCAACCAACAAATTTTGCGTAAAATAATGAGCGTTTTTATGTATGTTTAAAATCCGACTTTAATTTTCTTATATAAATTATATTATAGCGTTACTCTAAATAGCAAACCTCGTAACTCCATTTTTTGCCAAATTCAAATTTTCATGCCAACTTGTAGAGAGAAAAAACTGTATTACATGTTTCAAACCTCATTTATCCAGAATCCAGAATATTTTATAGGTTTTTTTTTTGTACAGGTTGGCATGAAAATGCGAATTTGGCAAAAAGTGGAGTTACGCGGTTTTGATAATTAGGATAACGATAGGTATATTTAGGAATAAAGTTAAATAAGCGAAAAAAAGTTCAACAATTAACACCACAACTCCTGAAACGCAGCTGATATTTTTAAGTGCTTAGCAAGCGGGATTAATAAAACACCTACTTCCTCAAAATTATATCCTACTCAGGAATACGTTGCGAACCGCTCGAAGTTGCTCTGAAGTTTCTCGAATAACCGAAACTCCTTAACAAGAACTCACAAGAGCTGTTATAAAGAAACATCGAAACGAGTCTTATACAGTCTCTGTCTCTGTCACTCTGTGAAGTTCTAGCGTCTATAAGTCGGGTGAAATTTTATGCAAACTGGCAGTTTGGTTCGGTTGCTAAAGGATCGTCTGCGGCTTTATAACTTATATGTAGCGCCTTGGAAGTTCTTGAATTTATTTCGTGAATGGATAGAGTGAATGTAATGTATTCATACTGTGTGATGCAAATCGTATGAAATAAATTTATTATTTCAAAAATATACGGAATAATAATTATTTTCCTTCACGTTTTACTGGTGCACGTGCGATTTGTACATTAGTATATTATTTACCATGTAACATAAACGGCGAGCCACTGTTTTCTCTTGAAAACAAAATTTAAAATTCCCTTTGCCCATCTAGTGTAGTTGTAATGCCATTTAAAAATCTCCATACCCAGGGACATCTAAAACAAAATAAAAGCGCAGTGTGTATCTTAACTCCGAGCAATTACTAATAGAGGGAGCGTGAAAACGAGTTTGTAGGCGATTGTTGTGTTAGCAACATCTGTAGAGGAAGTGAGGAAGCGGGAACAAGGGGGAAGGTAAACATCCTTCTTGTTCAGTGGCGTATCATTTATCTATAAAAACACACCTTGTCCAAACGTTTTAATTGTAAAAAAAAACTAAAAAATTTGCTAATTTTACTATTTTTAAAATGAATACCGTCTTATATGTGTCTAATGCAGGAAAAGAAACAAAATCACTGTGAAGGTCTAATTTTTTCAATTGAAGAATAAAACCTTAAAATCAATTTTATTATAAATACAGGAGCGACTAGTTTCGGCCTTACAGGAACATCTTCAGGCCTGTAATACAATAATTTTTAATTAATATAATAGGTTGGTCACTTACGAATAACATTAAATAGTATAAACCACAAAAATGGATCCATATTGTAGCGTTACAGCATTATAGAATTAAAGCTGTGAAAATAAAAGAGCAGTGCAAACGTAACTAAAAATAAGAAAACTGAGTACGGAATCTACAAGAGAAGAGGTGAGAATGAGTAATTAATTACGAATGCATTTATATTGCTCGGGATAACAAATAAAGCTGATAATGTAGTGGTATATGTTAAAGAGAACGGCGTTTTCTCTGTAAATCTGGAGAATGTAAGGATGGAGGGAAGACGAATCTTGCTGGCTCAGATGTAGATGGCTAGAAAAAGGAGCGTGTAGATGAAAGCTCCAGTAAATATCGTCACTTTCGTCTAATTTTTTATTCTCACTCACCGTTTCGGCTTTATCTTCGAAATTCATTTTTAAAAGGAAATAAAAGTAATCATTCATACAAGCATATAATAAAACAACATGAATTCATTATATTTAATAAGCTAATAAACGTTTGTTTCAATGAAAAAAACATATATGTGAGTATAAAAAATATATAAATAGATAAGATTAATATTAAAATCAATTTGAAAATACAACAGATAATAAAATGAAATAAATTAATACAAGTACAAATAGAAAGTTAATAACATACCTTCTAAAAGTAATATATTTTAAGTAGATAAATGTTTAGAGTTTAGAACATAACTAATCTAACGTTTTTCCCCTTTTTAATATTATGAGGGTTTTTGTAGTTGAAATGAAAATTATAATTTATTTTGGTCCTAATAAAAATTTAAACATAGGTTATCAAAGAGTAAAATTCAGAATAGAACTTCATAATCTTAAATCGTTATCAAAAATTATTAATGGTAAAACTTCAAATAATAATTAGATTCTTAAACAAATTTTTAGTTTTTGTTTTGCAAAAGACTTTTTGCCTTCTTCGGTTGCCTCTGCCACTTTTCTTTTAGTAGTTTCGAGGAGAATTTTCCTGTGGAAACCAGTAGAACCATCAATTGGTTGGTAAAATTTTGATATTTTGAGTCTGGTAAGTCTTGTTAAACTTTCTTCTTAGGAAGCTATAACCTTATGGAGAATAAAAATTTAATAATGTTAGATCAAAAGCTCTTAATTGAGAATTATATTTGTAAAGGCCGTTTTAATAATATTTTCAAAAGTTCTTGGAATCGTTGTTAACAGAAACCTGCAAAAAAAATTTATTCTTAAAATATAAGATATCACACAATGCACATTCATATAATATCATTGTGCTAGAAAAATACTAGGTAGTTACTGAGACAATTTAAAAAAAGTATTTAAAAAAACTCAACTTTTAATGTCATCATTATACTTAACTTTTTATTGCTAAATTATTAATAATGTAATTTTGTGTAGTTCGTTGTGATTTGTATAATATATATTATAAAAAACTATCATCAATGTTAATGTGCCAAGTTTTTTTAATAATTATGTCCTTGTTATAGTAAAAACACATTTAACCACATTTTTAAAGTGTTCTGGATTTCTGCTTTAAATTATCGTACAATTGAACTGACTAATTGTGAGTTTAAGTAAAGGTATATCTCTTTTTTGTTATAACAGTCATTGTATATTGTTCTAACTTTTTAGATAATCAGAGAAAACAGTATGACATCTCTTAATATATCCTATTTCACCAACAAAAATGTAGAATAATTAATCTCACATCAAACGAAAAAAGTAATTTTAGGGTGTCCTAATAGGTTTTAACTTAAAAACTAAATAAAATGTATATTGCAACTGTGTTTAAACAAATGAATGTTTTTATACCTGACTATAGCACCAGACAAACATTTTTTTAGATCATAATGATCTGCATAACTCAAAATAGTCAAAATCCACATTATTTAAGTTGTTCTAGTATTGTTTTAGCATAACGATGTTAACTCCAATAATAAATATTCACATTTTTTGGGACGTTTTTTAAGGAAATTAAAAAAAAACATGAATAATGTGATATTCTTGTTTAGTTGTGTACTATATAATATAGTTCATTAGGTAGTGATTTAGAAGAAAATTATGTTCTATTTATAGAATAAAAAATCACTTATAATATCTAAATATTTATACCTATTTATATTTTGGACTATTTTATGTTTTTGGCTCTGAATAGTTTTCTTAAGAATTTTAAAACCTTCCTTAGCTCTTTTGGGATATTCCATGCATATCTTAGAAGTTCATTTTGTTTAAACCTAAAACAAATTAATTACAAAAAATGAAAATTTAAACAATACACAAAATTAGTCTTTTAGATTAGTTAAAAAAAGTGTCAACAAAAAAATGGCTATGCCTTTTTCCTTAAACATTCTTTTTGAAAGGAAATTAAGTTTCTCTACTTACTTGCCATTTTAGTATTTTAGTAGCAGATGAATATAATGTAGAAGTAGTGACAGGATTGATTATTATACTTCCTTCGTCGAAATTGCATTTTTCTTTAATATTTTCCTTCCCTGAGGTCTGTAATAAAAATGTTCATTAGCAGAAAAAGTTATTCAGGTGGTCACTTGTTGAATTCCTATATTTTGGAACTATGTATTTCTTTTTCATATCAAGAAAAGGAAACCTAAAAAAAATAACAATAAACTTTACAAAGATGTGATATTAAAATAATAATAATAAGTAATTAACCTTTACTATAATCATTATGAGACGAATGAAGACGAACTTAGCTGGTGTTTACTTGCTCTTAATTTTAATAAGAAAATAAGAAAGTTTAATTGCAAATTAAAGGTGATTGCCTAATGCACCGCCTCTGATAATTAGGTTGTGTCTGTACTTACTTATGATATTATCTTGAAGAAACATTTTCAACAGGCCTTTTACACATAAAGCATGTTTCCACCATATTATTAGAGATAATAAATCTTAAATATACATTTACAACCCTTACAACGTTATAAATAATAATATTTTCCGTAAAATACAAATAAGAAATTGACATGTGTCAGAAAGTGTCAGAACTGGCGCTCACAGAACACTTCTGGCGCTGTCAAACTTGGCAACGCTGATTAAATAAGCCAATTACAGAAGAGGTATTTTCCCCCTCGGGGGGAGTAGATGTTGCTAACAAAATTTAGCGCAGGGAAGGGGGGAAGACTCCCTCTAGTAGTAATTGCTCGGAGTATCTTAAAATAAAAAATTACAGAGGTAACTTTTTTAAATTCTTAGAAATATCATTATAATATTTACCTTTAAAATTTCAATAACTTCAAAAAGACATCTGAGTTATGCTCTTTACAGGTGAACCATGCAAAATTAACATGTTGACATAAAAATAATATTAGTTTTTGAACAATTTGTTCTGTATGTCCATATTTGGGTAGTATTTCATAAATATAATAATGAATAGTACCCAAAAATTGAACTATATTTTAGTATAAATCAAACGTCTTTTTTCATCATGTTCCTTTAAATGGGTAAAGCTATGATGAGGTTCTACAATATCTGTGCGTAAATTGGCTTTACACATTTCGCAATCAATTCCTTTCATTTTTTTAACTACAAATCCAGCTACATAACTATAATGTGGGGCCAGATGGGACCGAGCCGGTAGCATCGTGTTCTTACGCCTCTAAGGTAAGCAATATTGGGGTAGCCATTGTACTAATAGACTGTCCCAATAATATATTAACAACGGAGCAGGAAGACCTAATAAGGCCTGCACTGCTCGACAGACTCGAAGAACTAGACGAAAGAGGACTTTCACCCAGGTTCTCCGAAGCTAGGATAAGAATCGGGAGTTTAAACCTTTCTTGCGTTAATCAAGCAACGAGAGATTGAGTTGAAGCAGACCGTCAAAAGCATGGTACCTTGGGATGGTGCTAAACTCAAAGTTATAAACTCTGGGGAAGTAATGAAACCCAAGTTTACTATGACATGGATACCGAAACCGGCAATGGAATCGGACAGAATAATGAAGAGGCTCCAAACGGGGAACTGGAGGGTTACTGGAAGGAAGTTCGACCCTAGGGGACAGCAACTTTTCATAACCATAGATTCCGTCTCCTGGGAGAAGATAAAGGAAAAGCAGGGAATACTGTTCCTGAATTTCTCCAATATCTTGATAAAAGAAATTGGAGGAAAGACGGAACGGACTACTTCTGCTGCTCCTGAAACTTCTCAGGAAAAAGAAACGCCTACTGAGGTAGGAGAAAACTTACCAGAGGAGAATCAGTCCATGGTCGTAGAACCACAAGAAAGTGGAGCTACAGAACAAGAGATTGACGCACCAATGGAAATACGGGACTCGGAATCCACAGTACGTGAGCTAGGTGAAGACAGGAGAGGACTCTTCTAGGGGATTCACCTTTGTCTGACCTGGCTAACGTGCCGGAGGAAGAAGAGGACCCTACAACTAAAAAAAATATGAAGGTAATTCAAGCAAATATACATCACTGTTGGGCGGAAACAGCTGTCCTACAACAGCTGTCCATAAAGCCTGAAATTGTTTTGTCTCGTCAATTTTGAAAGCTTGTTTGATATATTGAGATTTAACCCGCTTATGTGAATAAAAAAATAATGTCATATTTAAAAAAAGCATTTTTCGTACATTTTATAAGATGTGAGGATCAAATAATGTTATTACCCTTTTCCCATTAACATAAAAATAAGGTCCAGATCTTGTAATTTGCCTACGACTCCTTAATCAAAGCTGCTCGATTTGTACCCCCCAGATCACAAACAGTAGCCAAAACATTTAAACCTATATCTTCAAGAGCTGTTATTACTTCTACAATAATAACTTTTAAATCTATAATTTTGATTGCAGCTTTGGTAAAATAATAAGCCGTTGGCTACTTCCAAGCCCTTCAAACACCAGCGCATGATCGGCAGACTCTAGAATTCTTCTTAAGGTTTTTCCAAGATCTAAATAACTAACTACTTTATCATTGACTACATCTAAAGTAAACTGTTCTGTGAGTTTAATTTCATCAAATAATACACAGTTCCGGTCAATTTTCTTAATGCTTCATGCGTTTTCAACATTTATTTAACCACAAAGCAAGATTGTACTTTGTTGATTGTTCATAAGACCTTTTGGGAAAGTCTGGATTAGAACAAATCCTATATAACCCTATAATTTTTATAGACACACATGTAATTATAATTTTTTTGTAGAGTTTACTGAAGCCCAACGCCTATATAGTAACGCAGGGGCCCACAGAAGAAACTGTGACCGATTTCTGGCGAATGGTGTGGCAGGAGAACGCTAGCTGTATTGTGATGTTGACGAAAACGTTCGATTTTATAAAGGTAATTTCTCCCGACACGTAGCGCTTCATTACTTTGATTTACTACTAATTCAATTCGTTACCTTTCGCATAGGTCATGTGTGTGCAGTATTGGCCTGCGTCCAAGGAATTGGAGGAAAGTTACGGGGGCATTCACCTACAGATCGTCGTCGAGGAGGAACTGGCCAATTTTCATATTAGGACTTTTAGATTGTTTAAGAAGGATCAAAACGTAAGTCGTGAAATGAAAAAATCATGATGTTAAGGCGAACGTAATATGTCATTAAGTTTTTATTTACCAAGGATATATCGGAAAACAAATTTACTGGGAACAATAACAAACAATTTCGTTATGCAGGCGAAACTCCACGGTATTGTGTAGGCGTATTCGAATTATTGATAATTGATTCAAAAAAAAATTGTTTTAACTCTGTAAAAATTGTTCTTTTTGTTTCTCTATTAATTCCGTTAAACCAAATATTAATATTTTGAATCCATACTACACACAGTATAAAACAAAATGATAGGTATATACAATTTTCGAGTTGTTTGTTATTGTTCTTTGTTTTTTTTTTTTTTTAATTATAATTTGACTTTAACAGAATATGGAATAATTTGTTTTTCGAAATATTTGTAGTCCTTGGTAAATAATAAGTTATTGACTGATATAGCCAAAGAACTGTTATTTATGTAAAAAAGTATTTTTAGGGAAGTGTAACAGAAGAAAGAACGATACTCCAATTTCACTACACGCAGTGGCACAGTCATTCCTGTCCTTTCACCAACGCCTTGTTGGAATTCCGAAGAAGAGTCAGAGCCGTAGTGGGCCATGTGATAAAGTCGAATGAGGCTGGACCAATGGTGGTACATTGCAAGTACGTGTCGTAAATGTTCGATAAAGATATTTTATTTAAACTTGAGTTTGGAATATTATTTAATGTTTTTTTTAGTGATGGTGGGGGAAGATCCGGTGTATATTTATCGGTAGACGCAAACATGGAGTTGGCAGAAGAGGAAGATAAGTTTGACGTGTTTGGTTATCTGAAAAAATTGAGACAATCTAGAAAAGGTCTTGTAGACAACGTTGTAAGTAAATAATTATTTTTTAACGTTACACTGTGTTATTTGAAATGAAAAAATATGTAATCAATAATTAAACATTTGTTGCAATTATAGAACTATGTATTATTCATTTTTATTGACTATTTTATAGAAATTACTGCAGTTGCCTTTAAGTTTATTGATTTTTAACTCTCGAGCAATTTTACCAGTTCCTTCAACTCTCGAGCGATTTTAACACAAAAATTTTCAAAATTAAGCATTTATTACAAATAAATAGTGTGTATGGCCTTCTCTAACTTCTAAAGCTACTACACAACGTCTAAAAATATTTTAACTTTGTATTTGATGGCACAACTAAAATGTAAAACACTCGAGCAATTTTACTCGATCTTGTAATATTTGAGCAATCGACTTATCATAAATTATTAAGTAATTTTTAACTAGCCAACAACTTTTGATACAGTTAATTATTTTGGAACTCTCGAGCAATTAGGTACTAGTAATTACCGATTTGTTATCTCTCGAGTACCTAATTTTTAACTATTGAGCAATCAAATTACCGTAAACTCTTGAGCACTGTTTATCATCTCTTAACTGTCGAATAATTGTAAATAATTGTAAATTATTCAGGCATTTTTAAACTCTCGAGTAATTATCGATTTAAATGTCGAGTAATTTTTAACTATTTTTAATTCCTGAGCAAACTAATAACTGTAAACTCGAGCAATTTTTAATTATTTTTCAACTTTCGAATAATCAATTATCGTAAATTAGCAAGCCATTGTTAACGAGTCTGCTACTTTTGGAGCAATTAACTATCTTGGGACGCTCGAGTAATTATTGTGCTTCAAACTCTCGATTAATTACCGATTTTTAATATATTATCTCGAATAATCTTTAACTATTCCTTGGCTGTTCTTAAACAGTCAATATATTATAAATTCTCGAACAATTTTTAACGATCTTGCAACTTTCGAGCAATTAATTATCTTGGAACTCTCGAGCAATTAGGTGCTTTAAACTTTAGATTATTACCGATTTTTTTATCTCCCAAATAATTTTTGACTATTCATTAACTCTTGAGCAATCAAATTATCGTCAACTCTTGAACAGTATTTATCATTTCTTAACTCTCGAGCAATTAATTATTTTGGAACTCTCGAGCATTTACGGTGCTTTAAACTCTTGAGTAATTACTGATTTTTAAAATCTCGAATAATTTTAACCTATTAATTTTAGAGTAATGAAATTACCGTGTAAATTCTCGAGTGATATTTATCATCCCTTAACTTTCCAGCTATCAAATATTGTAAATCATCAAGCCATTTTTAAAGTATTTCTGCAACTCTTGAGTAATTAACTATCTTGGAAATCTAGAGAAATTAAGAGCTTTAAACGTTCGAGCAATTTCCGATTTTTATCTCTCGAGTAATTCTTTAACTATATTTTGTTCTTGAGCAAACAAATTATTGTAAACTCTTGAGCAAGTTTGAACTATCTCTTATATCTAGAGCAATCAAATATATTGTAAATGATTAAGTAACTTTTAACTACTCTCGAATAATTACTGTGCTTTAAACACTCGAATAATTACCGAGTTTTAATCTCTCGAGTATATTATGTGCTCTTGAGCATTCAAATTACCGTAAACACTCGAGTAATTTTCAACAATTCCTTAACTTTTATTTTTCTTTATTTAAATTTAATTTAAATTTCAAAATGTTATAATTTCACCTAGTTTGTTTATTATAAATACCTACCTTACATCACGAATTTGTAGCACACTCGTAGTTGTGATTTTATTATTTTCGTAGACACTATCCTGGGTTTTTCCTGTTTTTGTCTCAAATAAATAATAAATAAATAAGTAAACTGCTCTTTAGCATTTTTAAAGAGCCTGCAACTCACGGGCAATTACCTGACTTGAAACTCTCGAACAATTACGGTACTTTAAATTCTCTATGAATAACCGATTTTTTTTTAATATCTATAATAATTTGTAACTATCCCTTAAGTCTTGAATAATCAGTCATCGTAAAGCAATTTTTAAATATTCAACAGCTGGCTATCGACTAAACAATTGTCTGTAACACTCGAGCAATTACGGTTCTTTAAACTTTCAAATAATTCAAATTGAGTAGTTTAAACTCTCGAGTAATTTAAACTTTCGAATAATTTAAACAGTCTAGTAATTTAAACTCACGAGTAATTTAAACTCTCGAGTTATTTAAATTCTCTGGGTAATTTAAACTCTCGGGTAATTTAAACTCTCGAATAATTTAAATTCTCGAGTAATATAAACTCTTGAGTAATTTAAACTCTCGAGTAATTACCAAAAGTTTAATCTCTCGAGTAATTTTTAACTGTTTCCTAACTCTTGAGCAAACAAATTACCATAAACTCTTGAGCAATATTTATCATCTCTTAACTCTCGAATAATGAAATATTGTAAATTATTTAGCATTTTTAAACTCTCGAGTAATTATCGATTTGAATATGTCGAGTAATTTTTAACTATTTTTTATTCTTGAGCCATTTTTAATTATTTTTCAACTCTCGAATAATCAATTATCGTAAAATAGCGAGCCATTGTTAACGAGTCTGCTACTTCTGGAGCAATTAACTATCTTGGAACACTTGAGTAATTATTGTGCTTTAAACTCCCGAGTAATTAATGGTTTTTAATATCTCGAGTAATTTTTAACTATTCCTTGGCTCTTCTTAAATAGTCAATGTATTATTAACTCTCGAGCAATTTTTAACTATCCTTTAATTCTTGATCAATCTAACATTGTAAATAATTGAGAAATTTTTAACGATGCTACAAGTTTCGAGCAATTAACTATCTTGGAACTCTCGAGCAATTAGGTGCTTTAAACTTTAGATAATTACCGATTTTTTATCAAATTATTGCAAACTCTTGTACATTATTTATCATTTCTTAACTCTCGAGCAATTAATTATTTTGGAACTCTCGAGCAATTACGGTGCTTTAAACTTTTGAGTAATTAATGGTTTTTAATATCTCGAACAATTTTAACCTATTAATTTTAGAGCAATAAAATTACCTTAAATTCTCGAGCAATATTTACTATCTATCAAAAATTGTAAATCAACAAGCCATTTTTAAAGTATTTCTGCAACTCTGTAGTAATTAACTATCTTGGAAATCTAGAGAAATTAAGTAATTACCGATTTTTTATTTCTCGAGTAGTTCTAAACTATTTATAACCCTAGAGCAATCAAATTATCGTAAACTCTTAGCAATATTTACCATTTCTTAATTCTCGAGCAATTAATTATCTAGAAGCTCTCGAGCAGTGCTTTAAACTCTCGAGTAATTACAGATTTTTAATATATCGAATACTTTTACTTATTAATTTTAGATCAATAAAATTACCGTAAACTCTCGAACAATATTTACCAAATATTAACTTTCCAGCTATCAAATATTTTAAATCATCTAGCCATTTTTAAAGTTTGTCTGCAGCTCTCTAGTAATTAACTACCTTGGAACTCTAGAGCAATTAGGTTCTTTAAATGTTTGAGCAATTACCGATTTTTTATGTCTCGAGTAATTTTTAAATATTATTTACTCTTGAGCAAACAAATTATTGTAAACTCTTGAGCAAGTTTGAACTATCCCTTATCTCTAGCGCAATTTTTAACGAGCTTGCCACTCTTGAGTAATTACTGTGCACCAAACACTTACCGATTTTTAATCTCTCGACTATCTCGAGTATGTTTAATTATTATTTGCTCTTGAGCAATTAAATTACCGTAAACACTCGAGCAATTTTTAACAATTCCTTAACTTTTCTTTTTCTTTATTTAAATTTAATTTAAATTTCAAAATGATATAATTTCACTTATTTCGTTTTTATAGATATCTACCTTACATCACGAATTTGTAGCATAGTTGTGTTCTACTATTTTTTGAATAGTCCTGGGTTTTTCCTGTTTTTGCCTCAAATAATAAATAAGTAAACTGCTCTTTAGCAATCAAAAATCGTAAATTATTGAGCCATTTTTAAAGAGTCGGCAACTCACGGGCAATTACCTGTCTTCAAACTCTCGAGCAATTACGTACTTTAAATTCTCTATGATTTTTAATATGTATAACTATCCCTTAAGTCTTGAGTAATCAGCCATCGTAAAGCAATTTTTAAACATTCAGCAACTATCGAGTGATCAATTATCTGCAACACTCGATCAATTACCGTTCTTTAAACTTTCGAATAATTCAAATTGAGTAGTTTAAATTCTCGAGTAATTTAAACTGTCGAGTAATTTAAATTCTCCGGGTAATTTAAACTCTCGGGTAATTTAAACTCTAGGGTAATTTAAACTTTCGAATAATTTAAACACTCGAGTAATTTAAACTCTCGAATAATTTAACTCTCGAGTAATTACCAAAAGTTTAATCTCTCGAGTAATTTTTAACCATCTCCTAGCTCTCGAGAAATTTTAATATTGTCGTTTTTTTGATTTACTTCCCTCGTCGAACAGGAACAGTACAAATTCATCTACGACACTCTGGAGGAGAACGTGACGTGCGGCAACTCGTGGTTTCCAGTCAGCGAACTGTCGCAACGGCTGAAGGCGAAATCGCAGAAGAATCCGCTCACCAAGCTGAACGAATACCAACGGGAGTACATGCTGATTTGCAAACAGACTCCCAGATTCACGATCGGCGATTGCGCGGGCGGGCATCGGGGAGACAACAGGAAGAAAAATCGGGATGTGCTGATTGTACCACGTAAGTCAATGTTTTTGTTACAACGGCAATGTTTTAAGGGTGGGGTGGTAAGGGACATCAAATTAAACATCTTTGTTTAATATTATATTGTTCTTAATGTGAAGTTTATAAAACACTTGAAGCCTTCAATTTGGAAGAATCAAACTCACCACTTTACGTATTCATAATCTTTATTTATTAACTGTTAATACAAGAATGATCCCTTTTTAATGTTGTACATACCCATCGATGTACTACTTAAGCGATAACAAATCAACATAAGAAATAAATAAATATCCCAGTGGCGTATCAGTAATATTTACAATATACAACATCTAATGAATATTGGTCTGAAAACGCTTTTACATCAATATTTTAAAAACGTGTTTTTCTATTTTCAGCTGACAATTTTCGACCATATCTTACATCATTCCAAGGCAACAGCTACACCGACTACATCAACGCAGTTTTTGTTGACGTAAGTCTATAATTAATTCATATTGTTTGGCTTATAGCGTCGTGGTTTAAGAAGCAAGAATTTTCCAAGACCCAACTTCTTTAGAGCAGTTGTTACCTTTGGATCTTGAGACAATTAAAACGTGGTGGTATTATCCTAAAAGATTCTATTTATTGTCTAGGTTTATTTACATTTCTCAGTGGAACTGATAAATTGATAGTTTCGTCGAACTGTGATTTTGAAGATTTTTTGGGGTCCCAGGAGCAGAGATCTAAGATCCGGGGCCAAATAAACACAATTAATTGATAGGAAAAAACTATATTTGGCATCTCATTTTCGTCGATACGAAATAAGAGTAATAGCAATTTAAAGAATTTCGATAACTTATTGATATTTTACTGGCTCTATAATTAAAATGAAACTTTATCAGTAAATATTCAAATCAGTTACAATAATTAGATAAAATCATCAATAAAATCATCAGAATAAATCAGATTTATTGCAATATTTAATGAATAAAATCTTTCATAAAAACTCAATACTTAACAATTTATCTTTTGCTACCTCGAACACACTAAGAGAATTTGTTTTAATTCAAATAATTGAATAAGAATAGGATAGTATATTTAGGTATAGAAAAAAAATTACGCCTTACCTGAACCATTCACACACCATTTCGGATCTTTTTAGTTTAGCAACGCAGCAACCTGTTCGATAAATAATAGGTTCTTTCGTTCGTCCCACTGGTGTAGAAATGAACTACACCAACGTACACTAAACCTTTCGTTCGGCCCGGTGTAAAATCCACTAAACCTTCCTGTCGGCGATGTGGTATCCACAGGTGGATATTTTCTCCACCAGCTATTTAGCAGGAGTGAATTACACTCGACATGTGTATAATGAATAAGGAGGGAAGTAAACTAAGGTAAATTAGGTGGTGTAACTGGTGTAATTTACACTGGTGGACACTGCACCAACAGCGACCGAAAGAACCTAATCTGAGGCATATCATACAGGGCTGCCGCGGAGATATTTAGAAATGTACTAGAAAAATTGAGGAAAATGTACTAAATTGTACTAAATTTTAGGTGGATTGTCATTTGTCATAACTGTCACGTATGTTGTCAGTTGTCATGTCAAATCTTGTCGAATGTCAAGTGTAGGATGGATGGGCGTTGTTGGTTTTTGTTGCTTATGTACTTTAAAAAATTATGGTCTATTTATACTCCCTTAGTATTAGTATTATGATTAAGCATTAAATTTGTTAAATCATTCAAAAAAGGTATTTATACTCGTTTTATAATAGGTATTTTCCTTTGCATCGACAGTGTAGCACTGAGCTACGTCACTTCTGAAAATATCGTTCCATCCATACAATTTGTATAAATGGAACGATATTTTCAGAAGTGGTGTAGTTCAGTGCTACACTTTTGATGCAAAGGAAAAGACCTATTTAGTATTAGTAATTCTTTTTAAACCTAATACCTAATAAGATATAATTCTGCAGTCAACAAAATATATGGTTACTGAAGAAATATGTAAGAGGCCAGTTGTGTTCTTTTAAGATATTTGAGTTTAAAATGTGTTTTTATTAATATTTTTACTAGTTAATTTTATTTAAAAATATTATTATTCAAAAATAGGTTTAATTAAGGACATTTTAACGGATTTAAGTCTCAAATTTATAACAGATAAAAAGAAGCAGAAATTTGATACAGACAGAAAAGAGGCCTTTGCTTCCTCGTGGTGACATGTCATTTGTCAACTTTATAATCGGTAAACACTGCTGATACACAAAAATTGTATACAGCGCATGATTTGTTCCGAAATATTATCGTTTTCGAGCTTGTTGGAACAAACATATAAACAACATAATCATATGTGTATTGTCAATTATCCTTATCCGTTGTCTATTAAAAACAAAGGCCAAATACGTTATTGATTCATTTTATAGAAAAGAAGAAATTTAATTTAAAAGTTGAACCTGTTAATTATTAAGCATAAATATTAATGCTAATACTAATCATAAATCGAATATAAATATCCCCATTACATTGTGAAGGTTCAACTTAATGCTTAATCATAATACTAATGCAAATACTAATAATAAGAGAGTATAAATAGACCCTTAGAATTGGAATATACCACTGGAATATACCGATACATTAATAAGAATAAAGTTTGGTTTTAAATTTTATTATTTTAATCAAGTTTAAAGGCAAGCTTTTATATGTTTATCAAGGTAGGTAAAAATAAATTGTACGATCATAAACCAGTCACTGACACCAGGATTCTGCGCAATAGATAATTTGGAGGTCCCAATAATCTACTGCGCAGAATCCTGGAGTCGGTGACGGGTTTCTGATCGTTATTGGAATAGACCTTATGTAAAATCCCTTTTCTTTAGGAAAAATACTGCCAATATTTACAATACTTATCCTTATATCGGGAAACTTAAGCTTTCCATCATAGATGGTGCTACAAAGATGATCAGTATTTCAAATTGTACTAAATTATCCCTGATTTGACTTAAAATGTACTTTTGTACTTTGCCGTGAGAAATGCGAAGAAATGTACTAAATTTAATACAATTGTACTGAAACGGCAGCCCTGATATCATAGTTACTCTCTTTCTTGAATTGCTACCGAGAATTACGAGTTTTGACTTGTAAACTCATTTTTTAAAAACTAATAATTTTATTTTTGAAAATACTTTTAATAATGTTTATATTATAAATACAAAGTAAAATAAAAATATTAGACTGAAGAATAATATTAATTGGCAATCTATTTATATTAAAAATAAATGCTGACATCGATAGACATTGGCCGGCCGTGGTTTCGTCGCTAAACCTTTGACCATGTGGAATGTGATGAGTCGACAGGTCAATGTTCTGTAACTTTTCCATCCACTAAAGGAGTCTTGTAAGGGTCGAACAAGACTCTCCCAGTTTCTTCATCATCGGTTGTTATCTGTTGTCTGCGAGAACTTGTTATTGAATTTTCTCTTGGCTGTTGTATATTCCTTGAAGTGGTAGCTGGATTGGGAATGTTTCTTGGAGAAACATCATTTCTTTGATGGAGCACTGGGTGTTTAGCTTCGTTGGCTGTGGGATTTTACTTTGGTTTTCTGGTACTTGATATTCTTCTTATGAACTGAAGTTGTAGGTGTCTCCACTGTCACAAAGGTCTCGTTCTGGGCCATATTAGGGGCAAATCTAGGAAGGAGTTTGTTTCGTTTAAGGGTCGGTCCTCCTTGAGTAGATTTTTAAGTTTGGCTTGTAAGTAATAGGTGTGTGTCTTGTTTCGTTTCTTTTATCTATGTTGGCTTTCTTGTTGTCGTATATATGTTCATTAATTTCTTTGGTTTTCTCTTAGTGTTGTTCTACGTAATTGTTTAATAACATTTTGTTGATATCCATGTCGAAAGGTTCTCTTGTGTCTAAATGTCCATTTAATACTTCGATAGGTTTCAACTTCGTTGTCGAATGTATAGAATTATTGTAACACAGGATTTCTCTAGGAGGATATCAAATAGAATAGGGAGATTTACCTAACTTGAAACCACTTCAAATCCTTCACTTCCTTGAGAAAATAGGATTGGAAGGGTCGTTATAGGCATTGAGACATTTCCTTAGTGCAGTGGCGACATAAGGGGGCACAATAGATCTTTTAGGTCGCAGTGTATTAATACCCCATTCTCAACATAACATAACAACCCAGGATGGCGTAGGGTATTTTCTCTTTGATGGGAATGGCCGTTTGAGTACTTCTCAATATTCTTAAGTGTTCTACTATTGTGGAATGAAATCCGTTGGACGAAGGGTTGTCAGGTGTTGTGTAGTGGATTGAAATTTTATAAACATCTACGAAATCTTGCACAACGCCATTTTTGAACTCTGTACCACTATCAGCAATGATCATCTTTGACAATCCATGGTGTGTGACGAAGATTAAACGTGCACCTACTATGTTGGCTGCAGTTGCTCCTTCTAGAGGATAGGCTATTTTGAAAATCCATCCACAATTGTTAGGAATTTCTGTTTTATTCTGTTAACACCCGATTACATTGTAATCTTCATTTCATTTTTAAAACATGAGTGTCGCGTTAAACTGTTTGGTAGGGTTTTGAAAGCTGTTTTTATTTTATAAGTGTTAATCTAGACTCTCAGTATGTTTGGCACTAAAGACACCTCCGACGATGAATATATATCCAAAATATTGTCGACAATGACCTCATATGTTTTAGTCTTTATTTTCGTAGCGGTAAATTGAATCTCTTTTGTTTTATACTAGTTTCTTGATGATGTATAACTGATTCTTTTATCAGCCATGTTTTCCTAGCGTCGGAATTTTGAATAAAGGTTTTTTATGCTTCCCGTATTGCTATCTTTCGGATTATTGTTATGATGATGGCTTTCTAAAGATGTTATCTTTTAGACGATTGCTACGATGATGGTTTTGTAAAGCCAAAAGTGACCAACCTACTTTTAATCATTCTTCACCGTAGATAATTATTGATGAATCGTAATATAGTTATTTTTTTTATTTTCTAGGGCTACACAAAACCGAAGGAGTACATAGTCACAGAATGGCCTGTAAAATCGACTTGTGGCGAATTTTGGTCCTTGGTCTACGACTACGATTGTTCGGCGGTCGTGATACTATGTGTCCCGCCTCTTAATTCGGTAACTAAAACTATTTGTATTAAAAAATTCGATAAAAACATAAATTTTGTTGATGTAATTATTTGTTCTAGCAACAGTTTCCATCATTTTGGCCTGAAGGTAGAGCTTCCAAGAAATACGGTCCTGTGTTTACTATAGATCATATATCCCACAGTCATTATTCGAATATTAGAACATGGGTTTTTCGTATAAACAAAAAGGTAAGATTCATAAAACTAACAATGAATAAGGTATAAATTTGACAGTTATACAATAGTTCTACTATCTTTTTATTCTATTTATTTGTTTATTCAAATTCATTAAAATTTATTTAAATTCATTCAGATTCATTCAGATTCATTCAGATTCATTCAAATTCATTCAGATTCATTCAGATTCATTCAGATTCATTCAGATTCATTCAGATTCATTCAGATTCATTCAGATTCATTCAGATTCATTCAGATTCATTCAGATTCATTCAGATTCATTCAGATTCATTCAGATTCATTCAGATTCATTCAAATTCATTCAGATTCATTCAGATTCATTCAGATTCATTCAAATTCATTCAGATTCATTCAGATTCATTCAGATTCATTCAGATTCATTCAGATTCATTCAGATTCATTCAGATTCATTTAGATTCATTCAGATTCATTCAGATTCATTCAGATTCATTCAGATTCATTCAGATTCATTCAGATTCATTCAGATTCATTCAGATTCATTCAGATTCATTCAGATTTATTCAGATTTATTCAGATTCATTCATATTCATTCAGATTCATTCAGATTCATTCAGATTCATTCAGATTTATTCAGATTCATTCAGATTCATTCAGATTCATTCAGATTCATTCAGATTCATTCAGATTCATTCAGATTCATTCAGATTCATTCAGATTCATTCAGATTCATTCAGATTCATTCAGATTCATTCAGATTCATTCAGATTCATTTAGGTTCATTCATATTCAATCATATTCATTTAGGTTCATTCAGATTCAATCAGATTCATTCAGATTCGATCCGATTCATTTAGATTCATTCAGATTCATTTAGATTCATTTAAATTCATTTAAATAATACCCATTTATTAAGTAGGAAAAACATTATAAATAGAATTTTAATAACCAAACCTGCAAATATATTATTAGAATCCAAGTGTCTACATCCATGAAAAAATGCTTTGAAACAGAAGAAAAAATGATATTAACATTGGACAAATTTTGATTGACAATTTAAGCGAATTATGTTGACCCAAATTTACTGTATTATTTAAACATTTTTGTGAAATTTGCAGTCATTCGTTAAACCAATATGCAGTAATAATAATTTTAGATCAACTGTATTCATTAAAACTTGTATATCATTGATGATAACGATAACATTCAAGTACATAGTGAATAGAAGAGGCTCAAAAATTGATCCCTGCGGCACTCTCGATAATTGACAAAACTTTTCTGATCTATAACCACAACTCTTATGGGTATACCACAAAATTTTACTAAAATACTTTGTAAATGATTAAAAGTTTCCTATGACGTATTAAAAAAAATATAATTACCACAGCTAAATTATAATTGGTCAAATACCTTCGAGAATTCTTTCGAAACTAAATTCGAACAAGATTAAATTTGCTGTCATTTACTACGTGTATATATAATAGAGTTAATAGAACGTTCAGGAGCGGATTATGAATTTTTTATAAGATCTGAACTTTCGTCTCGTTAAAGTTTAAAGAGTTTGTAACACAAACTTTGCTAAATATTTAAACGGAAAATTAAACGTAAAATACGATATCTCGTTTCTATATGAAGACTTTATTTGCGTTATTAAAGCTTGATTTAAACAAGGAACTGACGACTTCTTTGCACTTTAAAGTTGAGTGTTTTATTTTTAATATATATTTACTTGGATAAAGGTTAATCTTATCGAGATTTTGGGATGAGATTTTTAACATTTTTTGCTCTTCGCCGTAAGGTGACAACATGAGATAATTACTTAATATATTTTCTGATTAATTGTATTTAAGGTTGCATGTTCTTTGTTGGCCCTCATTCGATAAATGGTATCACGAATTTCAAATTTCTTTCCATCTGGAATATCTTTCGTTTTCAATGATGGGCGAATTTTGCGGTGATCTTCTTTCGGCAGTTCACTATTGTGATTTTGTAATACTCCTCTTAATTTGGTTTCACTAATTCCTAGAGCATCGCATACGCGTTGTTGTACAGACATTACCGATTTTAAAGGACCGCCATTTTCTTTTTCATTCGTAAAATACTTATGTTCACTACAAATTAGACTATCTACATTTAACACGTTTAGGCATTTTTAAAATTTCCACTAAATTTACAATATACATACAATGTCAACACTTGCAAAGAATCAATTCAACTGCAATATTTGTAACAAATTTAGTACCTACCCTAATTTTATTTTAATTCAAATCTGACCATTAGGGCAATTTTACCTAATTTCTTGGGAAGAGGCTTATTGGAACTGGTTGTCAATGACTAATTTGCATAATTTTGTTAATCCGAAACCCGCGTAAGTATAGCGAACAGACTGTAGTTCCCATTTTTAAATAAATTCAAATTAATCCATAATAAAAAAAAAATTTTCGTTTGCCATACTTGAACTCATTCACAAAAACAAGTCACTAAGTAAATATTTGTAAAAAAAACTACTTTAAATATGTCTCCGTTATAAATTTTTATATTTAAATCTACATACTTTCCTACAGATTTTGCAGTAGCTAAATAACGTATAGAATAAAATTATACAACATACCAGAAAAGTTTTAGATTAGAGTAATTCTTAAGAAATAAAACAAAACTCTATTTTGTTAGTGTAACCTTGTGGTTTTTAAATATTTCCCTTGACAAACTAACGTTATATTTTGAACTAAAAGTAATTAAACTTTTCACTAAAAAGTAATATTTCAGTTTCGAAATTCAAACATTTTTGACACTCAATCTCATACATAAAAAAATTAATAATAAGATGATTAAACGAATATTGTATTTAAAAAAAAGAATCAGCTTGTGAAACATTCTATACATTTATAATTTATACGCGTTAAATGATATATATTTCCATAAAAACAAAATTTTTTATAGATTGTTTCGTTGACCGAACTGATGGCTGGGGTAAAAGCCCCTCCGAAAACAGTACAACTATTTCAGCTGACCTGTTGGCCAATGGGTCACAAAGTGCCTACTTCCACGAATTCCTTAGTGGAACTGATGAATATGGTCGAGAGATGGAGACAGCGAAGCGATTACGGACCTGTATGCGTCGTATCTCCGTAAGTAAAACATAAACATCTCTATAACGCTCTGTTTTACTTCAAAAATATTCATTATAAAATTTGTCATACGCTCAATGGTTTTGGAGATATAGCTGTGTTTATTTGGTGTTTTATTTTTAGTGATGGCCGTAGTAGATGTGGTATATACTGTTCAGCAAACGCTTGTATAGAGCAGGTTATCCAACATGGAGAAGTTGACGTTTTTCAAGCTGTCAGAACTGTTAGAAGACACAGACCACAATTGATTGAAAATATAGTAAGTAAACTCATATTTTTTTAAATATTTGCTATATTTCTCTGCTGTTTTTGTTTCAGACTGAATATAAATATTGTTACGACGTAGTATTGCACTATGTACTACACTATCTTCAAAAAGATCTAGAAGAAATCAAGAAGTAAACACGGAAATAATCAGCACAATTTTTTGGTGATTGTTGTTTTTTACCTGAATAAAAAAAATATTTACTGATGATAAATAAAGAATTTATAAATAAATACGCCAAAATGTATGCACAATTGTATTACCCAAGAGGTCCATATTATCTAAATATAGTTTTTTTTAGAAAGTAGATGTGACGCTAGAAAATATTTCATGCATTTACCTCATTTACCACTTCAAAAAAATATATACCGAATCACGCATTGTAAAGGGTGTCCCGTAAATAGTGAAGTACATAAGATAGGAAAATTTAAATTCGTAAAATCATTCTTTATAAAAAAATTTGCTTTTTGAGAAAATAAGATTACCACATAAAAATCTTAGATCAGATGTACAGGGTGTTGATAAATTAATAGAACATGAAAATCTTAACCTACTATTTTTTATTATTTATAGCAAAATGTTGTTAACAGAAAGTTGTTAGTAATTCAAAAAAAAGCCCGAATAAAAATGTTCAATTCAAAAAATCATTAGTAAAATGTACAAAGAATTTATTAAAGAATTGGTAAAATGAGTGGAGTTGGTTTTTTGATTTGAAAATTACAAACAACTTACTTTTGTAAACATTTTACTATAAATAATAAAAAATGGTAATTCTCTCTTGAAACATTTTCATGTTTTATTAATACCCTGTACATCTGATCTAATATTTTTATATAGCAATCCTATTTTCCCGACAAGCAAAATTTTTTATAAAGAAGTACTTTTCGTTCTAGAATTATTAATTTTTCCTCTTTAATGAACTTCATCTGTATAATATGATTTTTTACTCTTTATTTATGGGGCACTCTGTATTAACTTAACTATCCAAATATTTCCTAAAAATTTTATTCAAAAAATCCAAGTGGATGGTCGTCTATAGACAAAGTTTAATAAACCGCGACTTTTCAGGTGTATGGCCAGTTATATTTTTAATAAACATTTTTGCGACGATAGTTGCCATACACGATGAATATTTTATAAACCATAATCAGAATTCTCGGCCGTAATCTTGCGAATCGAAGTGAAGGTTTTTTTATGGCTGGCCATATACGTAAAATATTTTTAACGCAATTTTTTTATTAATAAACTTTCAATGAAAACTAATTTTAAAGCTGACGCTTTTATGGAAAAATACAAAAATAAGATAAAAAATCAGTTTATGGAAATCAATTTCAACACCTAATTGATTTGATTACAGTTTCATTAAGAATTAAACTGTTTCTGTTATTAGATTGATATTATCTGTAACTTTCAAAAAAATGAAAAATTTCAGTATAGCTGGCCATTTACGTTAAAATTTAGAATGTTAATTAAATAATTTTGTGTTTGGAGCGGACCATACACGTAAAAAATGTATATGTATGTATGAAATTTTCTTTTTTATTAACAAGGAAATATTTGGAAGTTTATTTTTTCTTCTCATCTCATCCATCCGAAATATTTAAGAAGAAATAGTTTTCGAATGATAAGGAATCGTAAAAAGTTTTAAAAATTTACAAATTTCAAAACTTTTACCAAAAGTTTCCTAACAAAAAAATTCAACTGTGAGACATTTTGTATTAAAATAAAAAAGAAAATTAGAATAAAAATCATTTAAATAATATAAAATAACACAGGATGATTCTAAATTAAATTCTAAAATATGTTCATTTATATTGAAAATTACCTAATTATTTCCTAATATATTTTATACAAAAAATTCAAGTGGATGGTCGTCTATAGACAAATTTTGTAATCGCGATTTTTCAGGTGTCTGATCAGCTATATTTTTAATAATTTTTGCGACGATAGCTGGCCATACACGATAAATATTTTATAAACAGTAATTCGAGAATTCTCGGACGTAATCTTGCGAATCGAAGTGAAGGTTTTTTTATGGCTGGCCATATACATAAAATATTTTTAACGTTATTTGTTTTATAAATAGAATAGTATTGAAAACTAATTTTAAAGATGAGGCTTTTATAAAAGAAAATACAAAAATAAGACAAATAATCAGTTCATGGAAATCAATTTCAACACCTAATAAAATCATTTTTTATTGATTTGATAACAATTTCATTGAGAATTAAACTGTTTCTGTTATTAGATTGAAATTATCTGTAAAAAAAAATTTAAAAAATAAGTATAGCTGGCTGGTCATACACATTATAATGTAGAATGTTAATGAAAGAATTTTGTGTTTGAAGCGGACCGTACACGTAAAAAAATTCTATAATGACCTTCTTATATGTGTATATAAAATTTTCTTTCTTATTAACAAGGAAATATTTGGAAGTTTATTTATTCCTCTCAGCTCATCCATCCGAAATATTTAACAAGAAATAGTTTTCGAATGATAAGGAATCGTAAAGTTTTAAAAATTTACACATTTCAAAACTTTTACCAAAAGTTTCCTAACAAAAAAAATTTAACTGTGAGACATTTTGTATTAAAATAAAAAAGAAAATTAGAATAAAAATTATTTAAATAACATAAAAAACAGGACGATTCGAAATTAAATTCTAAAATATGTTTATAATAATACAGGTAATATATTCTTAATAAATTGTTCAGGAAATTTAGCGGTTTTATAGAAATAGTATTGCTGACCATACATGCTAAAATGTAGAATGTTAATGACATAATTTTGTGTTTGGAGCGGACCGTACACGTAAAAATCATTCGATAACTCTCAAAAATGAATATGCCCTTCTTATACAAATTGTCCCAAAAGTCTGGAAACGGCCAATTATCACGTAAACTGCTAGTCCTAATTGTACAAAATTTGGGGTACACCTATTATGGGATACGGAGATTCCAGATTTGATATATTTGCAATATTGCCAAATTTGCCGTTTCTCTTATATTATTAGTCACTTTGGTTTTTCAAATTCATTACCCTGTATATTCAGTCATTATTGGAATCTCCTATTCAATACGAGTTCAACTATATGTAACATTTATGATATTATGTAGTCTGGAAGGTCTTAAATAAATAAAACAGAAGTCTGGCAACGCCTAATTGTCTCAATAAATTTTTTAATACAAACTATTTTCAACTATATTAAAACGGGTAGACCAGTTTTTAGCATAAATAACGTATTTATGATCAAGTTTCCTAGACTAAATATAGAGGGTGTAAATTTTAAAACTCCCCATTGACAATATCTCATAACGAAATTTGTAATTTTTCAGGTGTATGGTCAGCTATTTTTTTAATAAACATTTTTGCGACGATAGCTGGCCATACACGAGAAATATTTTATAAACCGCAATCCGAGAATTCTCGGCCATAATATTGGGAATCGAGGTGAAGGTTTTTATGGCTGGCCATATACGTAAAATATTTTTTTCGTTGTTTTTTTTTTAAATAAAATTTTAATGAAAACCAATTTTAAAGATGAGGCTTCTATAAAAAATACAAAAATAAGACAAAAATCAGTTTATGGAAATAAATTTCAACACCTAATAAAATAGTTTTTTTATTAATTTGATAACAATTTTATTGAGAATTATACTGTTTCTCTTTTTAGATTGAAATTTTCTATAACTTCAAAAAAAAATTCAGTATAGCTGATCATACATGCTAAAATGTAGAATGTTAATGACATAATTTTGTGTTTGAAGCGGACCGTACACGTAAAAATTATTCAATAACTCTCAAAAATGAATATGCCCTTCTTATACAAAGTGGCCCAAAAGTCTGGAAACGGCCAATTATCACGTAAACTGCCTAATTGTACAAAATTTGGGGTACACCTATTATGGGATACGGAGATTCCAGATTTGATATATTTGCAATATTGCCAAATTTGCCGTTTCTCTTATATTATTAGTCACTTTGGTTTTTCAAATTCATTACCCTGTATATTCAGTCATTATTGGAATCTCCTATTCAATACGAGTTCAACTATATGTAACATTTATGATATTATGTAGTCTGGAAGGTCTTAAATAAATAAAACAGAAGTCTGGCAACGCCTAATTGTCTCAATAAATTTTTTAATACAAACTATTTTCAACTACATTAAAACGGGTAGACCAGTTTTTAGCATAAATAACGTATTTATTATCAAGTTTCCTAGACTAAATTTAGAGGATGTAAATTTTAAAACTACCCATTGGCAATATCTCATAACGAAAAAAAATATATAAAAAATTGCTTAGAATTGGTATATTTTTATTCTATAATATGATTTTTTGCCCTCTATGGTACACCGTATTAACAGAAATAGGAAATATTAACTAAAATATTTCCTAAAATATTTTATATAAAAAATTCAAGTGGATGGTCGTCTATAGATAAATTTTGTAATCGCGATTTCTTAGGTGTATGGTCAGCTATATTTTTAAAAAGCATTTTTGCGACGATAGCTGGCCATACACAATAAATATTTTATAAATCGTAATCCGAGAATTCTCGGCTGTAATCTTGCGCTTCAAAGTAAAGGTTTTTTTTGGCTGACCATATACGTAATTTTTTTTATATGTATTTTTTTATATAGACAGGCGACCGGCTGTTTCTCTGAAACAGTACGTTCTAAAATTTGGGGAAAAAATTCCTATAACAAAATCGGCCCTTAAAAAATACTTTAAAATATTTTTAAGTCATTAGTTTTCCACTAGGTGACGCAATCTATCAGAAAACATAATGAGTTTTCTATAAAATATTCTCCATTTAAGGTTGGTAAAAGTATCAAGTTTAGAAACTACTGTCATTATTATACAACTTTTGTTTCAGTCGTTTCTCTGTATTGCCTATTCTTAAGTGATAAGGGAAGTGTATTTTCGTTGATATAAAAAAGACTCTAAATTTTGCGCACAAACTTAAACTCCTTGAAAAGAGCATTAAAGGTAGATTTCAGAAACAAATAATAACAGCAACACATTTAACTATCGGCAACATAATCTGACCCAGCAAACATTTTGTGCAGGGTAATAAAAGGCCCACTTAGCCATTAAATCCAGTTAATAGGCCTCCATTTTCCCTTTAATGTCTAGAAATAAATATATTGGCAATTAATGGCCTATTGATGGGAATTTAACGGGAAATTGCTGGCCTTTTACCATATTAATACTGACTGCTGCCATGTGTCAGGTACATGACCAGACAGGATATTCAATAGTGCTTCTTTGGCCAGTAGTCCGTTTGAACTATAAATACTATAAAAAACAGAAGGCATTTCAATATAGAATATTGTAGACATTTTAATTAATTCAGCTATATAATATAATAATACAGAAAAAAATATTTATAAACTATTCTAAACGAACATGTAAAAGTAAAAAATAACAATGAATACTGAATAGTGAATACCAGCAATATGAGACTGGCCTTATAGTACATGTCCACTCGTTAAGTATGTAACAAGCGATCATCGGTGTCTCCATCTATGAACGCGGGACGGAGCCCCCTGGACTGTTGGAATTGTGTCTGCGGCAGTTAAAAGCCTTTTGACTTTTACCATGCTTTTACCCAATACAGTTTCTTACCCTTCATAAGGCCATCATCAAGCAACATAATGCTGGGCCACTATCGAAAGGCCAGAAGTAGGCTTTTATCTTTTATTCGTCGCATTCATTTTCCCTTCAATTACAGCAAAAGGCCAGCAATATCCCGACAATTTATTGTTTGTTAAAAAAACTCTTGACTTTTTTCAGAAATTATAAATTTTTAAAATAAACACGTTTTGAAAATTTAAAATTATCCTACGGTAAAACGGTTTGGTGGCAGTGTTGCCAACATAGCTTATTTATTAACGTTTAGCTGGAAAAAATATTAAATAGTAGATTTTTTGGCAGAAAATTGCAATCTCAGCAAAAAAGTATTAAAATATATAAAATTTTAGAAATATTAAAACGTAAGCGAAGTAAATTCTAAAAAAATGTAATATTCAATAAATTGTGTTCGTAGAACCAACGAGCATTAATATAAGTATTTTATTGAATTTTTTTACACCCGTATTATAATAATGCATTTATATGTCCATAATCCGTTTTATAATGATACCCATTATGATACAGATTTATAGTCAATAGAAACCCATAATTTTTTAATCAAGCATGCTGTGCATTTGACGTTTGTTCTAGGTTCCTATGTAATTGTTTTAGTTGTCAAAATCAGTACGTAATAAATTTTCGTAGATTGCTAAACTTCGATAATTATGTTATCAAAATGTCTGATATCAGCGATATAGAAGACTTACCATCGACTCCTCTACACATATCGGAGAAAGCAGAAAATGCAATACATTACATGATCGTTGCATAATATACTATTATTCTAGTTATTTCAGTATAGGCAACACAAAATACAAATAAAGGTGAATTTAGCAGATTCAGTATCAAATTTAGCAGATTTTTGATATTTGTTTAGCAGAAATTTACTTTTGGTATTGGCAATACTGTCTCGTGGTCGAATGACATGCGATATGCCTCGCTAGTAATAAAAATAACATATAGCCCCACAAAAAAAAAAGTATTCAGACTTGGCGGTCACATATATGTATTCCCATGTATTTTTCGACGCTGAATCCGATCTCGAGCTCAGAAATGGTCCTCCACGTCTGGAATTTGCCCCAGGTGCCAAAAGATGGACTCTGTATGGCCTGAAAGGTGGATTCCGAGACGAGGCGTGGTTGAAGGTGCATTCTAAAGCCAAAGTCGGGTTTGTGGTCGAAAATTTCACGGACAACTGGAATTTCCCGTGCGGGCCGGGATAATGACCTGGTAGGGGCCAAAAAATCGTGTTTCGGACGTCGCAATGGCAATGGTGGTATTTTTATGTTCTTTTGAATTCTGGAATGAAATCGTGCTCGAAAATTTTATGGCCAACTGAAATTTCACGTTTGGGGCCGGGAAAATGGCCTCTTAGGGACCGGAACATGGAGTTTTGGACGTTGCAACCGCTACAGTGGTATTTTTATGTCCTTATTTATGTTCTAGTTCTCAAACTCAAACTGTGCTCGAAAAGTGTATGGCCCTGGAACTAGAATTCCCCCTTTGGGACCGGGAAAACGACCTCTTGATGACCGGAAAGTCGTACTTGGGACGTAGTAATCGAATGGTATTCTCATGAAAATTGAGTGAAGCCAATGTTCTTCTTCTCTGCGAATAGATTTGACGTCGAAAAGGTTCCATCACGCTCGGTTACGGCCTTAATTCAAGAATTGCTCTTATGTGATAGTTTTCCCCGGTATCTTAAATATCCTAAATGCCCCATCCACTGATTCTAATGCGTCTATCCTTTACCCATGTATTCTTCTACACTCGATTGTCAAGTATAAAGAGTAGTTTAAACGATACAGTATAGAGTCCCCCACTTTACTTCCTCATACGGAAGTATATACACACAGTGAGGTATACAAGGATCTCTAATAAGACACAGTAGTCTCGATTGTGTGAGGAAAACCCTCTCAGATGACGTTCAGAGGCCGGAGTTCCGGTACACCACCAATTTTGCCGTTGGACCAACTTTTTTTTCGACAATGAATTTATCCGTGTTGAAAAATTTCATACTTTCGGAAAAATATTTCCCGAATTTTCTGACTATTTAAAAAAAAAATTCTGTTATACTACTCGTCATTGTCCACAATCTATCATTAATTTTTCCCGATAACTTATACATATTTCCATACTTCAGGAAAATTTTAGACGAACCCATTCCTAACCCATCGAGTATCGCTGCTTTCGAAAAATTGAAATTTTCTCTTTCAAACAATGTGACAAACTTTTAAATGTTCATTCACCAAAGTGGTTTTCCATCAATTTTCCGGCTGGATAAACTTTTTTTGATAGCGGATTTATCTGTTTAGAGAAATTTTCTTCCGTTTGGTAAAAATCGAAAAAAAAATGTTAGTTTCCCGAATTTTTCGAAGAATTTTGAAATAAAATAAAAAATTCGAGTATAATACTCGACGTTCCTCACAATCTGTCATCAAAATTTTCTCGATACCTCGTACAAATTTCTCAGGAAAATTAGCGGAAATTTTGGGTGGAACACTTTTCCGACAAATACTACTTGAAAGAGAAGATAGAGCAAAAAGAACATCACATGACAAGGTTTTCTTGACAAGGGGGAAAGTGGAATAGACGTTGCAACGCCGCATTTCGTATTTTGCATCTCCTATATATTCGATACTGCGCATGTATGTACTAAGTAGTTAAGAATTACGACGCGATCGGTATAGAATAAGTGAAAATCGGTTTAAATTTAGTATTGAATAATATTTTAATAAATACATTTAATATCCCTAAAGTGCCCATCGATAGTTTAGAAAACGACCATCAGATCAATCAGTAAGTTTTATTTTATTTGAATTTATTTAACGCATAAAGCAATTTTGTTCATAACACTTAGGAAGGCTCAGTCTTTCAGGATATCGTATCGCATATTCCCTTTCAGCAATTACTTCATTTATAAACTTATAGCATATATTACTCTTCGTTTGAATAATAAGACATTATAAAAGAGTTCGTTCATCTGAGGTTTGCATTGCAAATGTTCAAAATCAATTTGACAGCGACAAAAACTTAAAAATAAAACTGACATTTCCAAAGCTAACTGGATTACATTTGAAACAGTTCCGAACAGTTTGACATAATTCGTAATATTACAGCTCATCCAAATATTATTAGAGATCTTTTAAAAGAGATTTGAGATTAAATTTTTACTGTCCGAAATGTTCAAAGCATTCTGAGTATTTAAAATAATTAGGTCATTTTGCTTTTTTACGTTTTGTAAATTGAGTATCTAATGCTACGTTTGAATATCCACATTCGATGCATTTTTTACATCTCGAGCGTTTGTTTATCCACATCGGACAAATGTTACCTTTACAGAGTGAGCAAAACTCATCTAAATTAAAAAAAAAAGGCCAAGATCTTTATTGGAATGAGAAGAGATATTAGTTTGCGGTTTTGACAGGTCAATAAGTAATCTTATTTGCCTCTTTGTAAGCTGGTTAGAGTAGGATTTTTTCTGAAATTTCTCTGAAAAAATCATAGTTAGGTGTTACATAAGGCCCTTTAGTGGTCGATTGAAAGATTAGATGTGTTGTTGTTTCTCAAATCTACCTTTAATGCTCTTTGATGAAGTTTACGTTTACGAAAATAGGTTAAAGCATATGAAAGTTAAAAAAATGTTATATTAACGACTTAAAAATAGGTGATATAGTAAAGTGACAAAGTTGTATAAAGACACTAGTTTCTAGAGTTGATTTGATAACTAAACATTTTCTGTTATTAAATTGAAATTATCTGTAACATTCATAGGATTATTGACAAATTTCAGTATAACTGACCATACACGTTAAAATGTAGAATGTTCATTACCATAATAATAGAGGGAGAATTTCAAGAATGTGTAATGGAATGCTGACAACCGTCACAGCTTCAAAATTTGTAGAGATTTTCTGAGCTTACAGGACAAGAAAATGTCTCCAGTGGCGGGCAATTTCAATGTTTTATAGGTATACGACAAATATGAATTTTAATTTCATACAAAAAAATATTTTTAACCGTTAAAAAACCTGTTTTTCATATTTTAGAATATATTATTAATGAATCTTTATTAAATTGAATATTTCCGTCAGCTTTGAAGGTGTCAGTTGTCAAACTTTTGTTAAAAAAAGGTGATCCATTATTAATGGAGAAATATAAACATATTACTTAATCTGCATCCAACTTCTTCAAAAAGTTTTTAAAATAACAATGTCTTTTATTGTTTCATTTTTAAATTTTAAAAATGTAATATATCCAAACCAACATGGTGTTTAAAAAGCAAAGTCTACAACTATTATTAGTATCGATAAACTTGACTTATTAAGGGCCTTTGATGTGTGTATTATCCTACTTTATTAAAGAAATATTTTTTTATCAGACTATTCAAATTTTTAAAGTGTTGTGACAACTTATTTAATTATATTATGTCAAATCGTAATACCAGTTTTTAGCGTAAATAACATTTTATTAGGTTTCCTACAATAAATATAGAGAGTATCAATTTTACAACTTCCCATTGGCAATATTTTATTATAATAATAAAAAAATATATCAAAAATTGCTCAGAACTGGTAGATTTTTATTCTCTTGCATGATTTTTTTGGCCCTCTATCTATGGGATACTTTGTATTAACTTCTACCCATATTTCCTAAAATATTTTATCCAAAAAATTTAAATGGATGGTCGTTTATAGATAACATTTGTAATCGCTATTTTTCAAGTGTATGGTCCGCTATATTTCTTAATAAACGTTGCTGCAACGATAGTTGGCCATCCACGATAAATATTTTATAACAACTTATAGCCCTTTTGTGCGCGTCGATATTTATAATCGGCTGTTAGTTTTTTATAGCTGGCCATGTACGTAAAATATTTTTAACGTTATTTTTTTTATAAATAAAATTTTAATGAAAATTATCTAATTTTAAAGATGAGGCTTTTAAAAAATATAAAAATAAGTCAAAAAAAAACCTTGCATGGAAAGCAGTTTCAATACGTAATTAAATAATTTTTTATTGTTTTGATAATAATTTCTTTGAGAATTAAGTTGTTTCTGATATTAAATTGCAATTATGTGTAACTTCCAAAACATTATTGACCAATTTTACTATAGCTGGCCACACACGTTAAAATGTAAAACGTTGGAGAAAAAAAATTTGTGGTTTGAAGCGGATCGTACACGTAAAAGAAATTCGATGACTCGTTATGACTGCGTTATGTATGTAATTTTCTTTCTTGTTAACAAGGAAATATTGGGATGTTTATTTACTCCTCGTTAGCTTATCCATCCGCAATATTTAAGAATAAATATTTTTCGAATGTTTAGAAATCGTAATAAGTTTTAAAAATTTACCAATTTCATAACTTTTACCAAAAAATTTCTAACAAAAAAAATTTGTGTGACATTTGGTATTTAAAAAAGAAAATTCTAAAAAGGTTTATTTGTATTGACAAATAGAGGTAATCTATATAAATAATCCAGGAAATTTAGCAATGTTATAGGAATTATATTAATTCTTTTTATCATTATTTTTTTTGCTTGTAAATTGGTATTTGTCAGAGCTTCAGACCAGTTTTTTAGCGTAAATGATATCCTTATGATCAAGTTTCCTAGACTAAATATAGAGGGTATCAATTCAAAAACTTTCCATTGGGAATATCTCCTAACAATTTAAAAAACAAAAGTACAAAGTTTAAATTCTCAAATCAACATATTTAGAGTTAGAATCATCCTGTAGATAAAAAATTTTACTTGAAGAATTTGAATTGGCTCAAAAAAAACTTGTATACTGATTGTCCACAGGGTAAAACTCACATGTGCCCTTAAAAGAGTTTAAAAAAAACTCTCTAAATAAATATTGAAACTTTTTTAGTATAACTTCCATTTCTACATTTTACAATTACACAAAATAAAAATAATAACTTATTGTATACCATTTTAAAACTATTTGAGACAAACTATATAAATATATTATTAGAATTATCTCGTAAAAAGAATTTTCAAATTGATTGATTATAATATACAGGGTAAATCCTAAGTTGATACTTTTTTAACTGTGTATAGAAGTTGGGCACGGTGGTGTAGCGGTCTATCGCGCTTATATTCATTTATAGGCAAGTTTATGAGTCTGAGACTGCTGGGTTTCGAATCCCAGACCAGACCATGTGGATTTTTAATTAAATTGCATGGTTTGGTTTAGGATTTGATGTGTGGCGTATTAATAGAAATTCAATTTCTGTTGATATGACATGCAGATTAAAAAAATTCGCCATACATTACCGTCTCGATGATGGTGGGTGAGGTTTTCCGGGTTTTCCTCACCTGTAAGTCAAATGGCACCATCAATCATCTTTAAGTCGCCCCGGAGCGCCACGGCAAATAATAATAATAGTCGTCCCTTTCCCCGGACAAGCTCAGCTTTTGGGGTTAAAATTCACTCTTAAGGGGGTGAATTAGGGAGAGTATTATTATTATTATTATTATTATTATTATTATTATTATTATTATTATTATTATTATTATTATTATTATTATTATTATTATTATTATTATTATTATTATTATTATAGTTAATAACTTTTTCAACAAAACTCAAAAATAATAAATTCCAAACTGTTTCCAATAAGGTCCTGCATAACTGTTTAACTTTCGTCGAAAAATATTGATTACATTACACACTACTGACCTACTAACTGAAATGAGGCCACTGCGTGATTTAAATTCATAAGAAAAATCGAATAAACATAAACATAGAGACTTTTTAATTTGTTTAATTTTTCATACACAAGTTTAGGCCCGGGTTTAGATTTATAAATTTTTGAAAAAAAAAATTAGTTTAAAAAATATGTTTATATTAACGACTTCTATACTGAGTTTAAAACAGTCTCAACTTAGGATTCACCATGTATAAAATAATATTTTTTATATTTGTTCAAGTTTAATTATTATTTGGTGTTTAAATTTTAATATTTACTCTTTATATTAAATATAAAATGTAGAAGAAAAATTTAGGAGACATAAAAAAATACAAATACAGAACCAACTATATTAAATAAAGTTTTTCGTCAAACGTATTGCTCAAATGAAAATTAGTATTGCACAAAAGCATTTTTCTATATAAAAATAGTTCAAAATTAAAAAATCTCTTAATTAGACATCAAATAAAAAGTTATTAAAATAAATAGGAACAAAATTGTATAATTTTTTGAACTATTTTTATTTTAGAAATTGAAAATGTATAAGTAAGTCCTTGTTGATGTATCTACAAACACAAATGCACCTTTGAGGAACTCAATTATAATTATTAACGTCTTGAGGCCAAATTAAACTGTGACTTTAGTAAAAAATCTATTGTGTACTTAATGTTAACAAATATATTTTGTGGTAAATTTGAAATTTATGTATATTTTTGTTATTCGCTGCTAAATTTTAAGATGTATAGTTGTCCAAATATTATCAATAAAAAAATTAAATAAAAATTGTCGATTGTTTATTTAAATAACTTTTCTATCTTAAGAAAACACCAATTAATAGCTTATGAGTCATTGGATAGTTTTGAGACTGCTAAAATACAAAATTGATATAAACCAGTACTGAAATTAGTAACAATGTATTTCTATTACGTTTTTACCTTAAAGGATTAAAGGAAAGCCTTTTAAAAACGAGGAAAAGGGTATCTATGCTTGGACACCTCTGTCTGTCTCTTCCTGACTTCTCTGACTGGCCTCTACGTATCTGCTCGTTCTTTAAACCTCTTTTATTTAAATCAAATATATTTTGTTTTTTTATATATTTCTTTAATAAATTCGACATTCCAATAAAAAAATTACAGTCTTTAAAATCCAAAAATCACTCTTGACGTTTCTGTTTTCCGCTGACAATCTTCTAGACCCATTGACCATCAATCCATAAAACAAAAATCTCTCTCAACTGCTACAATTTTTAAACCCCGCCGCCCCAATATTGCTATTTTTCTCATTTTTACATAATCATGTCATCTTTTACTCTCCAGAAATTATTACTTCCCAAAAATTTTATTTTCGCACATATATGTCACTTATTTCTGCATTTTAACTTTAATGTTTCTATTGTTCGTACTGTTGAATTGCTAACACTCCACTTAAAAACAAAAGTATCAAACTACACAATAATTACCTAATGCTACAAACACATACAACTTTAATATTCATATAAATACAAAATTTGAATATTCAACATACGAGTTCGTCCCTTCAAACGGCCACTGAAATTTCGCGCACTTTTTATTAGTCACTCTTAAGGCACAGCTATAACCAAATCTCCTTTTTTAAATTTGGTTCTTTTCTTTCTTTTATCACTCATTCTTTTAATACATTTGTTTGCGTTTCTTTCTAACCTCAAATTCACTCTATCATTTCCTTATACTTCTGTTCATTTTTAAATACCCAGATACCATTTTAATTTCTCTTACATTCACTCTTTCTTACCCTTTTATCCGTTATTTTACTCTATTCTATTGTGACGATAGTCTAATTTATTTATAGTTTATTTATTTAAAACATACTATTTACAATTTATTTATGACGTACTAATTAATTTATATAATACTTAGACACTAACTAAAAATTCTGATTTATTTATTACACTTTAACTTTTCATTCCAATACTCTAAACTAAACTGTGCGCCGATGAGCCGGGTTATTTACACCAAGTCCAACTCTGCTACGAGAAGTCTCTAGACGCTCCCGAAAATTCCATCTCTGATTCAACGGCACGCATTGCCCGTTCTGGTATATTCGAGACGCGGTCCGGCTGTCTCCACACGTCAGTGGTGCTTCGATCATGAATCGAGTGGCAAGCTGCTTTAGACAGGGTCGGATTAGGAATTTTATGACATTGCCCCCTCCTTAAGAAATAGTTCGTCCTGGAACTAAAACTGAATGGTTGTATTTGCAACTGGATCCTCTTTTACAATTTCCAATTGCATGGAAGTAAGAAGACGCAGTCTACGTTATAACCTGAACGGTGGGAGAATGGCTGCAGACCAGTATCTTGGAAGATTACTTCCACCATGTTTCTAATGATCCTCCAATTCAGCTGGTTGCTCTCTATCTTTGGCCCCAATGGGGTCTATTCTGTAATAATTCCTTTATATTTAACGGCCTTTAAAAATATTGGCGACCTTTAAAAATATGTTCGTATTCGTTAATTTACTTCTGTCATTATTTAAACAGATTTCTTTAAGATAGTCCTCTAATGTATTTTAAAGATCCGTTTAAATAATGACAGAAGTAAAGAAGAAAATATTTTTAAAGGCATTTAAATATAAAGGAATTGTTACAGAATAGACCCCAATATCTGAATTAATTATAGCTGTTAGGGTCAATTGGGGTAAACGTAAACGGTTTTCGCAGTTTTTGAAAGTCACTTTAGTTTTTGACACTAAATGACGTTTTCCTAATTCACAAATTGAGATATAAATAAGTTAGAACCTCTACTTTAAGACTCTTATATTTTTTTTATAAGTATAGATGTGTTTTTGAAAAAAAAAATAATATGTCAACATATATCGTGTTTACAATTACCCCAGACCTGTCGGGGTAAATGTAAACGCGTTTCTTCTTAGCTTAGCATTGCTTAAAGTCACGAGGCAAATGTGAACAAATTAGTTTTTATACATTTTGTAACAAACATGCAATTTGAAGGCATGTTTACATTTACCCCATATTATCCCAAATTAAATAAAAAATATTTATTTTGGTTACTTCATTTCAAAATCTGTAGCTACAAACAGTAATACAACTTACTTATACATATACAGGGTGTCTGTAAAAGGTCTTTACAAAAACATACCACATATTCCTTAGACTAAAATAAGTCGATTTAAGTAAAATTACCTTAGTACAAAGTTGCTTCGTTTGGGCTCCAGATGGCCTTGAAGTTAAAATTTTTAAATCGTTTTTCCCATATAAATTTAAAACGGCATATGCGATTTTGCTGAAATTTGGTATATTTGTAGAGTTTTATGTGGCAAAAAAATGGTATTAAAATTTTGTCCGATAATAATACATAGGCGTAGAACTTGATTTTTTAAATAATTGCACTTTTAAAAATTCTACGCCAATGGAAGAAAAGGAATTTGAGCATGAAATTTAGATTGCGCAACTCATTTACTTTAAAAAAGGTACTCTTGATAAGACTCGATTACTCTAATGGTTTTGACGAAATTTGCATTTTAGTAATTTTAGAACAAAAACAATAATTATTAAAATACAAACTTTGTCAAAACCATGAGAGTAAATCGAGTGTTATGAAGGGTACTTTTTTGTAGTAAATGAGTACCCAATCCAAATTTCATACTCAAACCCCTTTTTTGCCATTGGCGTAGAATTTTTAAAGGTGCAATTATTTAAAAAATCAAGTTCTACGCCTATGTATTATTATCGGACAAAATTTTATACGATGAAAAACATAAAAATGTACTTTTTTCATATCTTCTTCAACACCTCTAATCGAGACTTTTAACAAAAATACTCGATTCTTGCCATGTACGATTTTTTGAGGAAATTAATTATTTGCCTGCAATACGTATACAAAAACATTTATTGTTGGTTTCCATAGTTTCATTTAAATAAAAATATTGTCAAGTTTTAACACCTAATCTCTTGTTAACGATTGAAAGTGTTCTATCTGACTCAATAATTAAAAAAACAAATGCATGGTTTATTAATATGGCTGTACAATATACCAATGCAGAATATACCGATATGTTACTGACATTAGGATTTTGTGAAGGAAATGCTCGATAGAGTGTCAGGGTGTACTTTGAAAGGTTTCAAAATTGTCGTATACCTAGCCACCCAACTTTTGCTGCTGTTGAGAGACGTCTTCGGGAGACCGGTTCCTTTGCTCCCAACACTGTTGATAATGGAAGAGAACGTTTTGTAAGGATTCCTGAAGTTGAAGAAGACATTTTAGAACATGTTGAAGAAGAACCAGAATTAAGCACCAGACGAATTGGAAGGGAACTAGGAGTAAGTAAAGATGTCGTTCATAAAGTGCTTAGAGAACAATTGCTATATCCATACCATAAGAAGCCAGTACAAGAATTATTAGTCCATGATCCTCAAATTCGTTTGGGTTTTTGTCGATTTGTTATTATGCAAAGAGAAAGAGATCCAAACTTTGTCAAGAAGGTTCTCTTTACCGATGAAGCGGGTTTTACAAGAAGAGGTATAACTAATACCCATAATGAACATGTTTATGCCGTTGAAAATCCGCATGCAATAAAGGTAAACCATTTTCAGCACGAATTCAAAATTAATGTGTGGGCTGGAATAATTGGTAATTTCATTGTTGGTCCTGTCATACTTCCACGAACATTAACTGGAGAAAATTATTTGTATTTTCTACAAAATACGTTGCCAGAATTGTTAGAAGATTTACCTCTCCAACTTCGGGGAAATATGTGGTTTATGCAAGATGGAGCTCCACCACATTTTTCTTTAAACGTTAGAAACCACTTGAATGAACAATTTTCACACAAATGGATAGGCAGAGGTAATGACGCATCTGTAAACTTGCCACCACGTTCCCCAGACCTAACACCGATGGATTACTTTTTATGGGGACTTCTGAAATCCACAGTTTACAGGGAACCTGTAGAAAATGAGGAACAACTCTGGCAACGTATTCAAGATGCAATAAACAATCTTAGAGGTGATGAAGAAGTTATGGAAAGGATACATTTTAATTTTCTTCGACGTATAAATCTTTGTATGCGTGAAAAATTTTGAACAATTTTTGTAAAATCTCTATTTTGATTATGTTGTAAATAAATATTTTTGTGAAACCTATACACTCTAAATTATTAAAACAGAAATTTAGCGAAAACCATGAGAGTACCCAGGCAGCACACTTTGGTATAAATTACGTATTTTTTTAGGTACTACCATACGTATGAATACGGTTGATGTACTACCAAATATATTCGTGAAAATGTCCGCCTTATAAACGTCGATTACTAAGAATTTATCCACCTATAATTAAACGTTTTTACTATACGTCTATATTAGATTTATAGTTGTAGTATATTTATACGAATTCACTTTGGTATAAAATACGTTTTTTTATGTACTACAATATACGTATGGATACTGTTGATATGCTACCCAATATATACGTGAAAATGTCCGCCTTATAAACGTATATTTTTTTATTTTTTATACGTCTAACATTACTACTTTATCAAGCTTTAATTATCCTGTTTTACTATACGTCTATATTAGATATATTTGTATGATTTTTATTAATGTGTAAAATGCGTCTACCTGATATTGTTTTAAATGTATTTCAAACACAAATTAAATAAAGTGATCAGAACAAAATTTTTAATAAAAGAGGCCATGGAAAAATGTTAATATTTCGTAAATGTTAGTTTGGATTTTATCCATAGCAGGTGTGTATATACCAGAAATAGGCATTACTCGTGTTTCTATTTTGGTTGTAATTGGCCTAAATATTTAGAAACATTTTTTGATCACTTGTTATATGTACAGAACAATATTTAATTAAAAAAAAAATAAACAATAAAATACTAAAAAATAAATAAATACAAAAAAATAAACACTAAAATACTGAATAACAAACTAAACGAAACTTTTCTTTAACTAACAAAAAATATATATGAAAATAAAAATCTTAGCTTAACACTTTGGATGTGTTGTGTCCTAGACGGGCCTTTACTAACTTAAGCTAATCTTGCATGGCACGCCTAATCGTTCGGTCGGTTAAGTCGCTTGGTTCACCCCCATTCCTACAACCAAAATGTAACTAAATTTCAGGTGAAATATTTTCTAAAAGCTCCGAAGTTAAATTTGTATTATTTTCTTGGAAATTATTATAAATAATAGAATCAGATGATATATTAATGTCCGAAGTCTTATTAATGTTATTTTCATTGGGAATAAAAAAAAATTGATTTGACTTTAAAGCATCTTGAACATTTTACGCTATTTTTCTACGTAGATGATGCAGAGATAGGGTTATTTTAGATTTTTTTTTTAAATAAAAAACAACTGACCGAAAAAAAGAAAAATAAGTATGCTTTGATTAACTAGGTAACCTAAAACATACGAATAAAAATAAAAGAAATAAAAGTAAGGTTAGGTATTGAAGTTTCTATAAGCATTTAACACACTGTACGTACCTATAAAACAGTAGTTGTTGTAAAATGCAACAATTATTAAAGGAGTAGCTAAATTAAAACATTAATAGAAACTTACCTATGCTTTTAATCAATATCGTAAAAGCCAGGACGCCAAAGCAACATGTAACAAAACGTGTACACAAATGAAAATGGACCAACCGATGAACCTGCTCCCACAAACCATTCCCTCCACTAAACAATAATACTACACATACGCATGAGTAGGAATGAGAAAAGACCGTACCACTAGTACGTCATCCTCCATCCGCCATCTAAAAATAGTTCCATGTGTATGGGGAATTTGTTATAAATATTACAGGTAATATAATTAAAAAAATATGGATGTAATATAAATAAATATATCTATAAGCTTTTAATTTAAATAAACCTAAATATATACATATACATATTATTTACTTCTGTCTACTAGTTCATCATAAACTGGTATTATGCGATTAAGGTGACTTATATTTAAACGTAGAATAATATAGGTATATTAACTAGTATCGACAAACAAAAGCGTTTAATTTATCTGTTAAAAAACGTTAAGTATAAAAATGGTAGATGGTAAACGTTTAAAAAATCAACCAAGACGAAATTTAAACGGGAATTATAAACAAAGAAAACATATTGTAATATAATGTAAATTTATACGAATTTAATTTAAATAAACCTAAACGTATATTTAGACCCACTGTATATAAATAGTTCATCATAAACTAAAAATAGTCGTATATTGTTAACTATATTTAAACGTAGAAAAATTTACAATTATATACCATAGGATGTATATAAAAAACGTATAATATATCGTTTAAAACACGGTATGTATAATAATCGTAAATTGTAAACGTATACGGAATCAACCAATACCAAAATTAAACGAGTATTACGTATAAAATACGTTAGTTATACTAATGTGTGCTGCCTGGGTAATTGAGTCTTATCAAGAGTACCTTTTTTAAAGTAAATGAGTTGCGCAATCTAAATTTCATACTCAAACTCCTTTTCTTCCATTGGCGTAGAATTTTTAAAGGTGCAATTATTTAAAAAATCAAGTTCTACGCCTATGTATTATTATCGGACAAAATTATAATACCATTTTTTTGCCACATAAAACTCTACCAACCCAGGCAGCACACATTAGTATAACTAACGTATTTTATACGTAATACTCGTTTAATTTTGGTATTGGTTGATTCCGTATACGTTTACAGTTTACGATTATTATACATACCGTGTTTTAAACGATATATTATACGTTTTTTATATACATCCTATGGTATATAATTGTAAATTTTTTTACGTTTAAATATAGTTAACAATATACGACTATTTTTAGTTTTCGATTAACTATTTATATACAGTTGGCCTAAATATACGTTTAGGTTTATTTAAATTAAATTCGTATAAATTCACATTATATTACAATATGTTTTCTTCGTTTATAATTCCCGTTTAAATTTCGTCTTGGTTGATTTTTTAAACGTTTACCATCTCCCATTTTTATACTTAACGTTTTTTAACAGATAAATTAAACGCTTTTGTTTGTCGATACTAGTTAATATACCTATATTATTCTACGTTTAAATATGTCACCTTAAACGCATAATACCAGTTTACGATGAACTAGTAGACAGAAGTAAATAATATGTATATATTTAGGTTTATTTAAATTAAAAGTGTATAGATATATTTATTTACATTACATCCATATTTTTTTAATTATATTACCTGTAATATTTATAACAAATTCCCCATACACATGGAACTATTTTTAGATGGCGGATGGAGGATGACGTACTAGTGGTACGGTCTTTTCTCATTCCTACTCATGCGTATGTGTAGAATTATTGTTTAGTGTAGGAAATGGTTTGTGGGAGCAGGTTCATCGGTTGGTCCATTTTCATTTGTGTACACGTTTTGTTACATGTTGCTTTGGCGTCCTGGCTTTTACGATATTGATTAAAAGCATAGGTAAGTTTCTATTAATGTTTTAATTTAGCTACTCCTTTAATAATTGTTGCATTTTACAACAACTACTGTTTTATATGTACGTACAGTGTGTTAAATGCTTATAGAAACTTCAAAACCTAACCTTACTTTTGTTTCTTTTATATTTATACGTATTTTTTAGGTTACCTAGTTATTAGAAGCATACTTATTTTTCTTTTTTTTTTGGTCAGTTGATTTTTATTTAATAAAATGTCTAAAATAACCCTGTTTCTGCGTCATCTACGTAAAAAAATAGCGCAAAATGTTCAAGATGCTTTAAAGTCAAATCAATTTTTTTTATTCCCAATGAAGATAACATTAATAAGGCTTCGGACATTAATATATCATCTGATTCTTTTATAATTATTTCCAAGAAAATAATACAAATTTAACTTCGGAGCTTTTAGAAAATATTTAACCTGAAATTTAGTTAAATTTTGGTTATAGGAATGGGGGTGAACCAAGCGACTTAACCAACCGAACGATTAGGTGTTCCATGCAAGATTAGCTTAAGGTAGCTAAGGCCCGCCTAGGACACAACACATCCAAAGTGTTAAGCTAAGATTTTTATTTTCATATATATTTTTTGTTAGTTAAAGAAAAGTTTCGTTCAGTTTGTTATTCAGTAATTTAGTGTTAATTTTTTTGTATTTATTTATTTTTTAGTATTTTATTGTTTATTTTTTTTAATTAAATATTGTTCTGTACATATAACAAGTGATCAAAAAAAATTTCTAAATATTTAGGCCAATTACAACCAAAATAGAAACACGAGTAATGCCTATTTCTGGTGTATACACACCTGCTATGGATAAAATCCAAACTATCATTTAAGAAATATTAACATTTTTCCATGGCCACTTTTAGAAATTTTGTTTTGATCACTTTATTTAATTTGTGTTTGAAATACATTTAAAACAATATCAAGTAGATCATTTTACACATTAATAAAAATCATACAAATATATATAATATAGACGTATAGTAAAACAGGATAATTAAAGGTAGATAAAGTAGTAATGTTAGACATATAAAAAATAAAAAAATATACGTTTATAGGGCGGACATTTTGACGTATATATTGGGTAGCATATCAACAGTATACATACGTATATTGTAGTACATAAAAAAACGTATTTTATACCAAAGTGGATTCGTATAAATATACTACAACTATAAATCTAATATAAACGTATAGTAAAAACGTTTAATTATAGGTGGATAAATTCTTAGTAATCGACGTTTATAAGGCGGACATTTTCGCGAATATATTTGGTAGTACATCAACCGTATTCATACGTATGGTAGTACCTAAAAAAATACGTTATTTATACCAAAGTGTGCTGCCTGGATACCAAACTTCAGCAAAATCGCATATGCCGTTTTAAATTTATATGGGAAAAACGATTTAAAAATTGTAACTTCAAGGCCCTCTGGAGCCCAAACGAAGCAACGTTGTACTGTAATTTTACTTAAATCGACTTATTTTGGTCTAAGGAATATGTGGTATGTTTTTGTAAAGACCTTTTACAGACACCCTGTATAGGTTATACAAATAAACTAAAAATAGGTAAACAACTACCTAATACAAATGAAACGTAAGACCGAGATAATTAATTAGCTCTTCTCCTGTACTGGCACAGTCTCCAAAAATGTATACAATATTCTTTCCCCTTTCATCTGAATCCCAGGATCTAGAAGTATTCCTACAATCTGATCTATAGAAATGTAACTAACATTACTTTCGTTAATGGTAAACAGAATTTTGGATGAATCCCAGGACTTTAGACCTGTGATTTTTTTGTTCTGTTGAATCAATACCTTCAACCACGCAAATATATTTAAATGTGGTGGCATTTCTTTTCCTCCTTTGAAACAAACCAACACAAATTTGCTTTCAGATAGTTGCGAAATATTCTCTACCGTTTCAATGTCTAAATATATCTTTATCAAATGTTTCATTCCAGGAATCTTCATCGCTCTCGTGGAAACTTAACTCACTTTCATTATTTGTCGATTCTTCTTGTTGTTTTTTTTTTTGTTTGTCTGCTTATTTTTAATGTTTTTCCGTGATTGTTTCTTGTTTTTTAAGTTTTTCAGGTTTGGTTTAATTTTTCTCCTCTGCTTCTCTTAGTCGTTTCAGCACTTCATTTGAAGTCAAAACTTCCACATATGTATGTTGTTTTAATCTGGGGATTACAAACTTTTCTTGTATATTAACAGGTTTTAAGGGCACGACTTTATGAGGGATAAAAATACTGGAAAGGGTAATATTACTTGAAAATGTTGATGGCTGAGGCTTCTCAGAAACTTGAAACGAGGTTTATGGCCGAGGATTCTTGAAAGCTTGAAACGAAGTTAATGGGCGAGAGTTTTTGGAGTGTCTTTATTGTAAGTTAAATCTTATGTTTTTATAGTGAAATTAACTTCCAAATATTGTTTACATTTACCCCGAAACCTTGTTTACATTTCCCCCATAAGCACAGAACCTTGGGGTAAATGTAAATACCCGTAAGAAAATGTAAAAAAATGTTATTTTTCAGTTATTTATTCTTAAAACATAAGTTTAAACTAAGCCTAACTCTTATTGCACCTTACAAAATGCTTACCTCAAAAAACACAGATTCAAAAGAAAAAATGTCGCCATATTACCAAACTAACACGCATCGATAAATGCACTGTCTCAAAATTATCTTGAAAATGCAGAAACACGTTAAGTTGTCGTCATGAGCTAACTGTATATGAAAAGTGAAGGAATGGCTTTGAAGATTTAGCGCCGTTTTTCAAATCATAATACTTGTATTTTCATATTTTTTGGTGCGTTTGCATTTACCCCTGTTTACATTTACCCCAACTGACCCTAATTCATGTTCGTCACTTGATTCCCACAAAATTGTTATATCATCAGCAAATAATGTAAAAAATCCCCTTATATTTGTTAAGTCGTTAAAATAAATAAGAAAAAGCAAGGGCCCTAAGACGGACCCTTGGGGAACACCACATTTAATATGTGTTTTGCTGGAAGCTTGTTTTTTCACTAATACTCTCTGATGTTTGTCAGTTAGATATGACTCTATCCATTTCAATGCTACACCTCTAAACCCATATATTCCCAACTTTTTACTTTCCTATCTGTATACAGATATAAGGAAAGTATAGGAATCATGATTTTTTTTCTACCTCGAGTTTTCGACGGATTTTTACGTCTTGAGGTCCCCTGAATCCGTTTTGACTATTTTCGCGATGATGTCTGTGTGTGTGTCGCATAACTCATGAATCGATAAACACCAAATTTTAAACTTAAGCTTTGTTCCAGCGTCCAATGAGCTGATTAGATTTTAGGCAGAGTCGGAACCATAGATATATAACCAAGACAGATAGGATTATTTACAAAATTTTTGAAGAATGAACGGTGGTGTCCGCGGTAGAAACTCAATAATCGGATTGAACATTGATGCCAATTTTACGTGCTTTTAACTATAGATATATATATATATAACCAATACAGATTACACAATTTCTGAAGTCAACGCGGATGATCCTCGACAGAAATGCAATATTTGGATAAAATTAAAATATTGATGCCAAGTTTGCGATGTTTTTAACTGTAGTAATGTTATTGCGTTTGCTTGAATTACTGTTAGGTCTTTAAATTGTCAAAAAAAAAATAATGTCTGACAACAGCGGAAGTAGAGTAGACCGCAATTGTGGAGGGTCGTATATTGTTTCATTCATAAAAATTCCTTCGATACAGTACTAGTCCAGGAGCCAGTGAATTTTTTCGTACTTGTTTTCCCGGTCCCTGTACATTTAAATAATCTATTCCCGGTGAACTGTATATTTAAAATGGAACGCCAATCTATTAACAAAAGTAAGCCAGATTGAATTCGCGCATTACGTCACATCGATACAAGTGAGATTGTTTACAAAGTGCCTTTGCAGGCCTATTTTGCCCATTTCATGTATTTGTTTTTAAATCATGTTAAATTACTATTTTTGAAACTCAACAAGGAGAAAATCCAATTAACTCTTCCGTTGTGTATATATATATAAAATAAATTAACTGAAGTTTTATTAGTAAAGTATTAATACTAATATTTTAATGTAATTTACAGAAAATAGCTAGGTATGTATTTGTTTTTAAATAATTTGATAATTTATGAAAAAAGGGAGTAAAAGTGGAATGACCAGTGACCAGTAGGTCAGTCAATACAAAGTATCATATATTTCTATTATAACAACTAAAATACCTACATCTTTTAATCATAAGGACATAAGTTAAAAACCATTTTAATATATGCATTAGAATGAAGTAATAATAGCTTAAAGAGACGAGGTTTTAAAGTAATAGTTGGTACAGCATGTTTTTTAAACGTTTCCTCATTGCTGCTAGAATGAAATCACTTACTATGAAATGTGCTCTAAAAACAGCATTTATAGCAGTCAGTGTTCAGTCTTAGGATCTCTTCCTAAAGCCCTCATCCAAGCTGCATACATATTAAAAAATAATTTAAAAAAAAACATATATCTATATAGTTTTCGGTTCTGGGTGTCCTAAAAGAGGACACTTAGCCGACAATTTGGCTCAGATAGCTAAAACCCAAAAGTCACACCCCGAACCAGAACGCATTGCTATTCTTTTAAGTAAAAAATAACTACAAATAACTTACCTGAAAAATGAAGGCGTCTAACTTTACACCAAAAAAACCATACACTTTTTCCCATTGTTGCAAGCACCCGATGACGATTAGGTAGATATCAACTAGAAGCATGTACTTAATGGTTATAAAGCTCATTTTAACACAAAAAGAATAAAGCACTAGTCGAAAAGCAGCAATCAAATATAAATAGACCACAATATTAAAATTCAAATTAAGAACTATATAAAAGACAAATACTCTAAAAGCGCAAAAGATCAGAACCAAATAAAATGAATAACCATAATAACCTAAAAATCACACTAAAATTGCAAATACTATTACTGTAAAATCATGAGATTACATCAATAATGCATATGCGTCGGAGTATCGCAAATGTCAAAAGTACAGTGTTTCCATGAAAATTTAGCTATGTTTTTAGCAGTATTATAGGACCATTTCTACCACGCGCATCCAACGATATTGGCGTTCCACAGTTCACTATATTTTCCTCACACCTCTAGTATAAATGATTTGACATAACGAAACTAACAATAATTATAATTAATGTAGAGTAATAAGTGATTCGTGAATTCTAAATAAAACAATTATTATATAAAAGTGTAAAAGGAAATGTAATTTATTTCCCTATTTTCTTCTGTAATATCTTCAATTATTATGTTTAATTTCTATAAATAAACCAACTGGTTAGGTGAAACATTGTGATATAAGATTTTATTTATGTGTCCTATACGTACACTTTAATATACAAAACACCTGGAACATTCTTTAAATAATTGTGGTCGTAGAAATAATTGTGTACATAACTCGTTTGAAAGTGTATTTTATGCACTTGCTAAATATATTATCCATACAGATTAATCAGACTATTTTTTTACTTAACTTCAGTACATCTCTTACTACTAAAACTATTTTTATCAATGGAAAAAAGGGCCGTGTTCTCGTATGTTTTGACGCATTTTCGGCCTCAGCCCATCGGATCCCCCCTCTAAATATATATGAATTTTGCTTAGAATTGCTAATCCTACAATTCTCTATTCGTGCTTGCTGACTGGGAAAATAAATACCGAAAATCGTCACTGTCTCCTGGACTATACAATAGATGATGATAACTTCACAACAAATACACTTTTATGAATGGCTAGTTGGGGATGTGGTCGGAACATCTGGGGGGGGGGTACTTTATAGGGGGTCATTTTTATATTTTATGGAATATATCTGTTATTTACGTTTGGGGAAGAAAATTCTTCAAATAAAAGTTACTTCTTATATTATTATCTAAAATTTTTGTTCTATACAAAATTTTCCTAAAATGGTCCGTATTCGAGAAATTTGACAAAATGTAAAAAAATATTTTTTTATAAAAATTGTTCAAACAAAAGTTGTTTGTAATATAATTCTCTATAATTTTTATCCTCTACATAATTTCTCTAAAATGGACCGTATTCGAGATATTTGAGAAAATGTGTAAATTTCGAAATTTGAAGAAAACTCGAATACGGATAAAGAAAAAAGTTTTATTTCGGCCTGACGGGAAATGATTTTATGGGAGGCCGTTTTTATATTTTATGGAATATATCTGTTATTTATGTTTGGAGAAGAAAATTGTTCCAATAAAAGTTACTTCTAATATTATTATCTATAATTTTTGCTTTATGTAAAAATTTCCTGAAATGGTCCGTATTCGAGAAATTTGACAAAATGAGATTTTTATGAAAATTGTTGAAATAAAAGTTGTTTGCGATATCGATCTCTATAATTTTTATTTATACATGATTTTTCTAAAATGGACCGTAATGGAAAAATTGTAGAAAAAGTGCTAAATTAAAATTTTTGAGTATTTTCGTTTTCAATGAATATCTATAAAAAAATGTTTCGAGGTAGATGTATGTGGAAAATGTATATATTGTAATGATTTTAATTTGTCGTTCATTACATTACAATTTACCAAACTCATTTTATTAAAACTAACCTCGACTAGCCTTTAATGTCCTTCTAAAAGTCTTATGTTATTATAGCAGATCGTCTTTTATCCCAGGGAAGGTTCAAGTTGACAATTTTAACTGAAGAGATAATTTTTTAATTTTATCAACTTTAATTTTAGTTTAATTTAGTTTAGTTTAATTTAGTTTAGTTTAATTTAGTTTAATTTAGTTTAATTTAGTTTAATTTATTTTGATTTGTTAATTCTGCCAAAAATCCAATCTACTATTTCAAAATTTTATGATCACCCTGTATATTTAAGTAAGCAAACTAATAAAATATTTTAACAACAAACCTTACAAATTTATTTATAACAAAGCAGACAATATTGAAAATGAAACCATAGTTCAATACAATTTCTTATTTTCTAATATAGTATAACTGTTATTAACCATTCATGCCAAACATTCATACCTTAAACAAAAAAAAAACTAATTGTTATTATTTTAAAATAGGGAAAAAGTAAAATACCGCCGTTAGTTGTCTCCTGCGTTTAGAAATTGTAGTTCATGAAATCTATCCTTTCTAGTTTGACAACTGTCACACCTGAAGTATTTTTTTGAAAATTATTATAAATTACGGCTAATATTTACTTTTTACTTCTTTTAAAATTAAAACTAAGGAAACTCTATACTAACTATTTACAAATACCGAAGTGATTCTACCACTTCGTACTGCACTTTCTAACAGTGTCTCTTTCACAATTATTAAATGTATCTACTACTCACAGTTCTGTCTGCAATTCAAGTTTTCTGCAATTGATTGCAGCCTGGAGACTGGGGCTCTGCGAATGTCACTATTAGATCCTGGTCCACGTTTCAAAAAGATTGTGCCGCAAGCTTGTACAAAGGTTTATATACAAGTCACCGTCATATAAGTACAAATTTCAACAAATTTGCTTACTTAATTCATTTTTGTGTATTGATACTTTAAACTCTAGCCGGGTTTCTTATTTTTTTTTTTACAAGACAAGACAAAAATTGGCTGTCACCTTTTCAAAAAAGAAAACCCTCATTCCCCATTTTTGACAACTTTGTCGTTTTTTTCGCTATCAAATCTATGATGCTATATAGGGTGTTTCTTTATTATATCTTATAACAATTTTTTTATATTATTATTGTTATTATTATTATTACTAATATTATTATTTTTTATTATTTTTGTTATAGTATTTAAGACCTATATTCTTTTCATTGCAATATTTAGTTTATCCTCCTCTAAACATTTATAGAGGTGCTGCAATAGGTTGTTCAAAATAACCAGAAAAAGCTTGTAATAACCATATAGGAAAGTCATGTGTTGGACACATCAGAATTTTTAATAAAATTTCATGATTGACACAAACAAATAGTATGAATTACTATAATTAGTAGTAATTAAAACAATTATACTACGAGTTTAGTACAACATCAAAAATATACTTTTATTACCCATTTTTGAACTTACAATAAACCTAATATTATAATACAGAACAGGTCAATAATAAATACTTAAAGTTTTATGAAACGGCAATCCTTTCACTTCAATTTCTTTGGCGTGTTTCCTTCTAAAATCCCACAAAAAGTGATCAATCAAAACAGAATTGATTTTCCCATCACCGATTTTCTTATTAACGTAATCTTTCAACAACTCCACGGCGTGAAGTGTACAACCTCTGATTTCGATTTCTTCATCATCTCCATTACTGAGAGCAACACTATCTTCAAGAAAACCTAAAAGATCATCCTCGTATTCCAAAACTCCGAACCAGAGTAAAGTTTGTGGGACTCTGTAATCAGCAAAGGCTGTAATTTCGTTTATGTCTTTAAAATAACCCAGTCCTTCGTTCTTGAAACATGCCCATAAATCTCCGATTAAGATTTGCGCCCTTTTATAAAAAGATACCTGTTGACCATTGAATTCTGCTTCATCTTTAAAACAGGGAAAATTATCGACGACTAAATTAAGCAGAGTTTTTGCACTGTTGTCTGCTTTTTTTATCACGTTCTCGAAGGAACCATCGAATTTTTCAAGTAAAACATTACCAACTTCGTGCAAACATTTTACCCTTTCTGTAAATAAGGGTATTTCAACTTTATTATCGCTTCTGAAGATTTTTTTTAACTGGCTTTCGGTTATTGTCGAATAGAATTTTGGATTGAGTATGTCGATCTAAAAATATCAAACTAAGTAACTATAAGCGTAGTTTTTATGAATTAAAAAGCTTACCCCATCTTTAATAGCCCTGTTTATTGCAGCGCACAACGCAAAATACCCGGTATAACCCTCAACCACCCATCCTTCGTTCCACTTATGATGCCAAAAGCAAAAATTCAAGGTATCCACAACGAAAATCCAATCTGCAGCATTTTTATCCTCGGCCTTTGGATGTACGTCTGTTTGACTAAAGTTATCGGGTTTCAATCTACCTGATTCTATTTCCTCTACAAGAATATTACCCAGTTTTTCTATTCCATAATCGATAATCTTAACATGTAAAGCTTGCTCGGATATTAGCTTTGCTGAATCTCTCGGATTTAAAACCATGATTGTTGTTGTTTATTGTTTCTTTTTTCTGAATCTGAGGTTATGTGATGAGTGTTGCTGATCTGATTTTTGACATTACCCGCGGAAATTTGAAAAAAAACCCGTTTGTACCCGTTATCGTTAAAAGAGTATGTCCAAATTTTACCCTTAACATTTCAGGGCAGTTTTCAATAGCGGTGTTTAATTATTTAAAAAATAAAACGCAATTTACAGCTTTTATTTTAGGCTTTAGGCTTGTTTGAAATGATAGACCACTGACACGGTGTACCACTGATAAGTTATAATATGGCAAACACTGCGGGCCAGATAATTTGATAGGATCAGTGTTATAAATAGTTATAGGGATTGATCATCCAAGTTTTTAAAAATAAACAAAGTCTTATGCCTTGAAGTAAAAATGTAGTTATTTATTTTTTTTACTATATTCAAAGCCTGGAAATTGGTTTAAAACAAACCGATTCAAATTATTGACTACTTGCCAGGCAATATGGCCGCTTGCAAACGACCAGCTTTAAGTAATCTATATAACTATGTAGCATTGTCTCTGTCAACAACAACAGGCCCACAGGGTTGCCATATCTAAACTGTCAGTTCCCACCTTAGAACATATATAGTCAGGAAGGAGCATGACATGTCCGCATTAATCTAATCGATCTGACGGAAGTGGTAGCCATGTTGTACTATGGATAACTCATCATCTGCCGCGTTTGAGAATCCACATCGGATGCATTTTTTTACATCTCGAGCGTTTTTTTATCCACATCGGACACATCTGTCCCATTACATTTGCGTATACTGAATCACGTGATCAAAGATTTTTTACATCTCAGATGCATCCGATGTGGATTCTCAAACGCAGCAAAAATATAGAAGTTTATTGTATGAACGAACACAAATAGAATTAATAATATCTCAAGTAAGGAAATGAGTAGCATATCGCATGACTTAAGATACTGTCTTAGGTCCTAGCTTGTTTAATTTTATTTTAAATAATTTGTCGTTTAAATACAGATGAAAATATTGAACGTTTTTCAGACAACACAGTTATTTTGTAAAATACAGAGAACTGGAATTGATTAAAATTATTAATAGAAACAAATCTTATACAAAATTCGAATGGTTTAATTATAAAAACTTACAAATTTTTGATAAAACTTATATTGTTCCATTATACAGTTACAAAAAGATGGTCTCTTCCTATAGAAACAATAAAAGGTAACGTTCAGTAGTTTCATAAAAGTATTACAAATGATATCAAATATCTCAGAGTACAAATTGACTCTCATCATAACTGGACTGAGCATACAAATAGAGCGTTGAATGTACATTTAAAATAATTTATTTTGCACTCATAGAATCATTATTACATTATAGGATCCTTTCTTAAAAAGGTGTTTTACCAGCTTATGCAAAATTGTCCTGCAAAAAATATTACTAATAATATTATGTAAGAAAATGATTAGAAATTCTCTTTGATATTAGAAAGTTTATATGTACTCCAACAAAAACATCTGAGAAAGAAATATCACAACGGTGTTTAATCTAAATATAAGTATAGGATATTTATTTTTTTTTAACGCATATCTACAAAACATTTATTTTTTAAACTTTAATAATTTGTAAAATGTAGATTAATAAAGACATTGTCATAATAATGAAATCCCTCTATAAATTATCCCACAAATATTTTCCTATATTTATCCCACCCAACATGCAATTTTAAAGTAAAATTTATTTACATAATGAAGGTTATTAAAAAAAAATGCAAAAATGAAAAAATCGGTAAATTTAGATAATATGAAAATGAAAATTTATTATTTTCTTTTCTACGCCCCTTTATGACAGTAGGTCACTGGTAGACCAGAAACACTTGTTGCCATATTCGTCTAGTTCACTGTCAAAATTAGATACCATCGCGATTCCAAGGTCGTTTAGGATTCCTCCTTCCTGACTATATATATTCTAAGGTTCCCACTGTCCAGCATTTTGATTCGTGCTAAATAGACATTGACTTTTACGAGTATGTTCGAACATTCTGGTTCATCTGATACATAAATTAGAAAACATTTTTTGACTTTATCAGATTGTTCTCTTGGGAAAACTTTAAGAATTCGTAACTACATATTCATATTTTATTAAATTTAATGATATGCATTTGGAAGTGTGGCAAAAAATTACCAAATTAATTAATTCTTAAATACTAGTAATTTCATGAACCAAAAGTTACGGAACCCACCCAAATTCTTATATAATTGATCCAATAACCTCACTTTTTAATTTTCATTCTATTTTTTATTGAAATAAAAATACCTAATAATTTATTAAAATTGTTTTGATGTGATGAAAATTAGAATCAGAAAACCGCGTTCAATATCAGGACCTCAATTCGTCTTCGTTACTTTACTTGGATTGTTTTCCGGATTTTATATTTGGAAGCCTGTGTTTACTGTTGAAAGGCCAGATAGACAATCAATTACTGCTAATACTAGTGTTCCAAGTGAAGAAAAGACTGAGTAATTGAATAAAACAATGTCGATATTTCAACAAATTGTGGGAAAACAAAAAGGAAACCCAATATGGTTAGGTGTTTCAGTGATAGGAATAACCTTCGGTATTTATGGTGCCTTTAGATATGGATACAGACCCTGGAGTAAAAAAAGAAGGTTTGAAGAAGCCGAACATTATGCAAATATTATTTTTGAAAAGGAAAACCAGGCTCAAAATACGAATGAAAGTGAATATTTTGAATAGATAATAAAATGAAAGTTTTAGTTATATTGAATTGTTTTAAATTATAAAATTATTTAGTTCGTAAAGGATTTTTTTTTATAATACATTTAGTACATTTTTGAGTATTTTCTCTATGTATACCAGATTCTTTAATTATTATTGAACTATAAATTTTACTTGTGAAAAGATAAAAACAATTTGCTGCATTTTAACCTGAGGAATTTGATTGGGAACTCGGTATAAAGAGCTGCTTGATAATGTTACTCAATCATCTAAACTGGCAACATTGATATTATTTGTTTCCTACCCTCATTAATGCTAATTTTCTATAGTTTTTCGCTTTGATATTAGCATCAATCTTTTCGGTGAAGAAGTTGAAGTCACTGAGTACATAAATATTTTAAGCGAAGAAGGGTATAAATCACTAATAAATAATTACAGCAGGGTTCAAAATAACACTAAATCCTGTATTGATAATATATTTTTATTAGATAAACGCGATAGATGACAATAAGTATATTCCCCTTGTATTAGAAACGTTGATCACAGACCATTTTACGACTCTGGCACAAATTATTACCTGTAAAGAAAAAACAACATTAACATTAAACAAAAACAATAATTTTAAAAAATATTTAAACTATGACTTCCTACAAAATAATTTAAATCAGGAAACCTGGAATTCAGTCATGTTTGAGGAAAATATTTGTATTGCCATGGAAAATTTTATTAATATTGTAAAAACCAATATAAAAAAATTGTTAATATATAAAAAAAATACAAAACCAATGAAAGAAAACGATCGCCATGGATTACAAATGCTTTGGTTCAATCGTCAAAAATAAAAGATAAACTATATAAAAAAATTAAAAACATAACTCTGTAGAGAACATAAATGAATACAAGCGATATAGAAACCACTTAAGGGATTTAATTAGAATTGCTAAAGCAAATTATTATAGAAGATTGAAAAATGATCATAACCCTTCAACGCTGTGGAAAACGGTAAATAATGTTATGAACAAAACTCGCATATCTAATATGAGTGAAATTACTCTTGACAACGTTAAAAAAATATCTGATAAAAAACTAATGGCGAATGAATTTTGTACTTTCTATTCCTAATATTGGCGCCAATTTAGCAACAAAAATAAATCCCATTAATAAAAAAATAGTTCCAAATTCGTTTTTTCTATCTGACACTAGTAAGATAGATTTTTTAAAAGTCATCAGTTCTCTTAAAAATAACAAAGCTCCGGGTATTAATGGTATAAGCGCGGAAATAATTGAAAAAATATCAAACCTAATCGTAAAGCCTTTGGCATATACATATAATAAACAAATCTTTTAAGAGCGGAATATTCCCAACACCATTTAAAATAAGGATAATTAAACCTGTATTCAAAAATCCAACACATGATTTTCCTATCTAGTTATTACAGGCCTGTTCCGGTTATTTTGTACAACCTATTGCAGCACCTCTATAAATGTTTAGAGGATAAACTAAATATACAGGGGTGTACCAATAAAAACTCCCAGGCCGGATATTTTGGTAAGTAATAGAGATATTTTAATTCTGTAAAAGCCAGTTCACAGGGCACTAAGAGAGCTTCAGTTTTAGATATAAATTGATTTTAAATAGGTCAATATGTAGATGGCGCTGCGCTCAATAATTATTTTTCGATGGGAGGATCTTTCTTGTGTAGCGCATCTTGTAAAAAATGCATTTTTAAGCAAATTTTGTTCTATGAACTAATTCGATAAATGTAGCCATTTTTGATATACAGAGTGGGTCATTCAAAACAGTTTCATCCTGTTTTTCGGCATTAATCATTGTATTTTTGGAAAATGCTAAAACAGGTCGATTTTTATTCCAAATTAAAGACATTTATACAATATAGACATATGTCATGTGTCAACCCCCTCCCTTATACTTCTCCACACCTTAATTTTAAATAGGTAATGTACCATGTATGGCTCATCATTGAAAAGGTAATTTAATGGGGGATTCAGAAATATTTCTGTAAATTACGTTACTTAAATTTTATCGCCCTCTAGCGGGATAAAAAACTACTACGTATTGTAGAGTGTGATACTACAATGTGTAGTACATCATTAAAAAGGTAATTTTATGGGGAATTTAGAAATATGACTGTCCATTGTGATACTTTTAATTGTACTGCCCTCTTTTGAGAAAAAAAAACTACTTATTTTAAAGTGTGACACCTTATTTGAAAGCAAATTTAATTACTAATTCAATGTACCACATAACATTAATTAATAACAATATTATTATAAATATCCACATTGCACTTGCAATAGTTTAAAAATTAGTCATGCATTATTTTAAACATTATTGCTAACTTTATTTTGTTGCAAGTGCAATATGGAAATATTTATATTAAATGTTATGTGGCGCATTTAATTAGTATTTAAATTAGCTTTCAAATGAAGTGTCACACTTTAAAATACGTTACAGATATTTTATCCCGATAGAGGGCGCTAAAATTAAAAGTTTCGCAATAAACTGTCATATTTATGACTTCCTCATAAAATTACCTTTTTAATGATGTGCCGTACATGGTACATTCCTTATTTAAAATTAAGGGGTTGGAGAAGTGGAAGGGAGGAGGTTGACACATGACAGATGTCTGTATTGCAAAAATGTGTTTAATTTAGAATAAAAATCGACCTGTTTTAGCATTTTGCAAAAATACAATGAATAATTCCGAAAAAACAGGATGAAACAGTTTTGAATGACCCACTCTGTATATCAAAAATGGCTAGATTATCGAATTAGTTCATAGAACAAAATTAACTTAAAAATGCATTTTTTACAAGATGCGCTACATAAGAAAGATCCTCCCATCGAAAAATAATTATTGAGCGCAGTGCCATCTACATATTGTAAGGTGAAGGGTGAGAAAAAGTCCTTTATATCTCACAAGGAAAGTCAATGTTTAATTGTTTAACAAAACATTGAGTGCGACCGGTTTCGAAGTGTCATCACTTCATCTTCAGGCTCGCCATACTCTCCATCCACTAGGGAATACTACAAAAACAAGTTTCATCAATTTTGGGTTGAAATAAATTGTAAAATGAACCGATTTACACGTAATAAAAAGTTAAAAATATTTGAAAAAACAAATATTAGTCAATTATAGTAAAAATTTAAAATATTCAAGACTATACAAAAACAAATCACATACATTAAACAGATTAAAAGATAAGGGCCTGTTTTAAACATTGTTGTTTGGCCTCCCATAAAGTACCTCCTAGATGTTTCGACTCTGTCCAAAATTCATTGGACGCTGGAACAAAGCTTAAGTTTAAAATTTGGTATTTTTCTGTGTATCGGTTCATGAGTTATGGTGGATACAGACAGACAGACAGACACAGACACAGACACAGACACAGACACAGACACAGACACAGACACAGACACATACACAGACACACACACACACACACACACACACACACACACACACACACAGACATCATCGCGAAAATAGTCAAAACGGATTCAGGGGACCTTAAAACGTAAAAATCCGTCGAAAACTCGAGGTCGAAAAAATCATGATTCCTGTACTTTCTTTATATCTGTATACAGATACCCAGACAGCACACCAAATATTTTGGATATCTACTGTACATCCCAATATCCACTGAATGTCCAGTCCATGGTGAATATCTATTTTATATCCATGAGATGTAATTTATAGACATGCAAATGTCCATAAATAATAGTAATTATATAGCAAATTATAAAAAAATTACGCCATTGTGCTCGCCATTGTGGCTAATAGTACCGTTCAGATATTTAAAATTAATTTTTTTTAAGGTATATTCTATATCCCATGGACATCCACTAAATATATCAAAGTCTAGGCGCGAACGCAAACCATGGTGGATATTCACTAGATGTAATTTTTGATTTTGCTTACTAAGTATAGATGGCGATACCACTTGCGCTCGTTGAATATCTTACTCATGCTCAACCCGCCGTAATTGAGTTCGATCGAAATTGGTATCTCAATCAGACTCCATTAGAGACTGGAGTCGAAAATTTCCATTTACTGCTGAAGAGTCCTAATAAGGATGACTTTCTCCTTAGTGGGTAAAATCAAAGGCAGAGTGTTGAAAATATTTTGTTTCTCTGCTATTTTCTATCGACGTTATTCAATAATCATTGGTTACTTATGAACCTCTACTAAAGAAACCCATAAAATATTTTGCTGAATATCCGAATATTTTCTATATCCTGGGATATAGACGGACATTTGGATATCCATATTAGATCCACTGGATATATTGGATATCCTCAAAATATACTCTGTGGATATCTCTAGGATTTCTTGTATTGTCTGGAAGATACCCATTAGATATTTTGCTGGATATCCATAGGATATCTTCTATATTCTGGATATAGACGGGACATTTGGATATCCATATTAGATCCACGGGAAATTTCTGATATCCTGTGGATATATTGAATATCCACAAAATATATTCTGTGGATATCTCTGGGATTTGGTGTGTTGTCTGGGTAGGAAAGTAAAAAAGAGACTGGTCATTAAATATGAACTATGAACAGTATGAACTGTGATTGATTATTTTAAGTTATTAAGACAAAATAACTAATTTTAAAATAATTTATGACTTTTACTAATTTATAAAATAAAAATGAAAAAAAAAATTAATTTAATTAGTCTTCAGCCCGAATTTGAACCCAAGCCTCTTGCATGGCAACCAAACGCTCTGGTCTCGCTTCCGTCAAAACACCATTCTAGTTTAAATACTCGTAATTAAATGCGAGTTTCATATATTTGGATTAACATTTATGATTTATTTGTAAATATAGATGAAATAAAAATAGTAATGTTATTTAATATACTCTTAATTAGTTTGACAGAATTGTCACTTATTTAAAATAAAAAAAAAATAGCTGGGTGACCAAAATATGAACTGTGATTGGTGGATTTCATTTGTTTGCAGTGTTCTTACTCTAGGTAGAATGGATAGGAAATACATTTTTGTTCAGTTGAACGCAATTGTATACTTTATATTATTTAATTTTTGTTTTAAAATAACGAATTTCTATTCTTCCGCTACTTCATAAAAATATTAGGTGCAGTTGCTTGATATAAATTTGAAATTTTCCGGTTGTGCCATCTATATAAAGTACTTGAACTTAAAATTACCGGAATCACAGCCGTTTGATGTAATGTTGGTTGCGTTATCAATAAATGAAGGCAGAAATTTAAATATTTCCTATCTGTATACAAATAAAGGAAAGTATAGGAATCATGATTTTTTTCGACCTCGAGTTTTAACGGATTTTTACGTTTTGAGGTCCCCTGAATCCGTTTTGACTATTTTCGCGATGATCCCTGTGTGTGTGTGTCTGTGTGTCGTATAACTCATGAACCGATATACAGAAAAACACCAAATTTTAAACTTAAGCTTTGTTCCAGTGTCCAATGAGCTGATTAGATTTTGGACAGAGTCGGAACATTTGGGGGGGTACTTTATAGGTGATAATTTTTATATTTTATGGAATATATCTGTTATTTACGTTTGGGGGGAAGAAAATTCTTTAAATAAAAGTTACTTCTTATAATATTATCTATAATTTTTGTTTTATACAAAATTTTCCTAAAATGGTCCGTATTCGAGAAATTTGACAAAATGTAAAAAAATATTTTTTTATAAAAATTGTTCAAACAAAAGTTGTTTGTAATATAATTCTCTATAATTTTTATCCCATACATAATTTCTCTAAAATGGACCGTATTGAGATATTTGAGAAAATGTGTAAATTTCGAAATTTGAAGAAAACTCAAAAACGGATAAAGAAAAAACATTAAATTTTAAACTTAAGTTTTACTTCGGCCTGACGTGAAAAGATTAGATTTTGGACAAAGTCGGAACATCTGGGGGGGTACTTTATGGTAGGCCGTTTTTATATTTTATGGAATATATCTGTTATTTATGTTTGGAGAAGAAAATTGTTAAAATAAAAGTTGTTTGCGATATCGATCTCTATAATTTTTGTTTATACATGATTTTTCTAAAATGGACCGTAATGGAAAAATTGTAGGAAAAGTGCTAAATTAAAATTTTTCAGTATTTTCGTTTTCAATGAATATCTATAGAAAAATGTTTCGAGGTAGATGTATGTGGAAAATGTATATATTTAGTTTATCCTCCTCTAAACATTTATAGAGGTGCTGCAATAGGTTGTACAAAATAATCGGAAAAAGCCTGTAATAACTAGATAGGAAAGTCATGTGTTGGACACATCAGATTTTTAATTATGACATATAGAGTGACATTTTTTGAAATCGCAGCTAGTGTTAAAATGATCTACTTTACATAACCAGTTGCATAATGTTGAACATTATGAAACTGGATACGAAAAATTTGTTGTCATCAGTTGCGAAAAGAAAATAAATGAAAATAGTTTTAAAATCAGGGTAGGGTGTTTTTTAACTACGGTATGAAACAAGAGGATAATTCCTTAGGTCGTTTTATGAAAAAAAATGTCTATATCCTGAGTTGCTTCGTTTCTGAGATACAGGGGGAAGTTAAATAAAATTGGGTATTTTATAAATATAAATATCCTATATTAAATTTGGTACAGTTATTTGAAGTAATTACCTAAGGCGCTTATTTAGTCCTAACTTGATTGAAATGATTTGGGACCCACTGGCGTCTCAGTGGGCAGCACCACAGCTGCCAATATTATTGAGAAAAAGTCCGGAATTGACTTTTTTTTTTTAGTTTTTGTGTTTTTTCAAATTAAGCAAATGAGGGTTAATGGGGTTTGTTAAACTATGAAGAGTACAATTTAGAATTCCACGCATAATATATCTTCATTCTAGTTTGTATCTGTGTAATATTATATATTGTGATGGGACTGCGATCCTATACAGCACAAACACATTTCGGAAAGTACCGAATCCAAATTTCATACTCAAACCCCTTTTTTGCCATTGGCGTAGAATTTTTAAAGGTGCAATTATTTAAAAAATCAAGTTCTACGCCTATGTATTATTATCGGACAAAATTTTAATACCATTTTTTTTGCCTCATAAAACTCTACTAATATACCAAATTTCAGCAAAATCGCATATGCCGTTTTAAATTTATATAGGAAAAACGATTTAAAAATTGTAACTTCAAGGCCCTCTGGAGCCCAAACGAAGCAACTTTGTACTAAGGTAATTTTACTTAAATCGACTTATTTTGGTCTAAGGAATATGTGGTACGTTTTTGTAAAGACCTGTTAAAAAATGCAAAATTTTATTTTATACAGGGTGTTAAAAAAAAAGTGTCACAAAATGAAATGGTGAATAGTATGACCCAAAATAAGCAGAAAAGTCTTAATAAATATATGACCGCAAATTAACGGTTTCGGAGATACGGACCATTTTGTGTTTATAACAATTTTTTATTATTATAAAAAAACAATGATATTTATAAACAATCAATAACAACATAGAGTTAAATGAGATGTTCAAAGTGCCCTCCCTCCATTTCAATGCAGCTACGACATCTCCTCCGAAAGGACTGTCGGACTCTTTCCAAAACACCCTCATTGGCTAGAATTCGATGACATCCCTGCTCTATTCGTTGCTGCAGCTCTTCGAGGTTATTCACAGGAGTGGCGTACACTAAATTTTTTAAGTGTCCCCAAAGAAAAAATTCAATCGGATTTAAATCAGGCGATATTGCAGGCCATGGCACAGGTCCGCCCCTTCCTATCCATCTTCGACCAAAGGATCCGTCTAAATGTTCTCTTACGGCAACTGAAAAATGCGCCGGAGCACCATCGTGCTGGAACCACATTTGATTTCTTTGTATTAAAGGAATGTCATCTAAAAGATCACCCAATGTGTTCTGCAAAAAGTTTAAGTAGTCAGCTCCCGTTAATCGGTTAGGTAGTACAATCGGACCTAGTAACCAGTCGCCATAAATACCCATCCAAATGTTTAATGAAAAACGAACTTGATGCCTGGATTCCACGATACTATGGGGATTTTTGTCGGCCCACATATGCAAATTATGGAAATACGTGCTTGATAATCAGGTGCATTCAGAGCTTGCACTCGTTGTAGATGGTACGGGTAAAGCTGCTGCTCATGGAGGATTCTCCAAACCAGAGGAGCCCCAATTCCTACCTCCGCTGATATTCTTCGCACACTAGTTTCTGGATTCTCTTCTACTCGTGCTAAAATTGCTTCTTCTGCCTCAGGGGTGGACACCGACCTTGGTCTCCCGGAATCATGTGACTGTTTCCCAAATTTACCTGTATCACGCAATCTTTGGTACAATCTTCCAAACACACGAACTGAAGGGATGTGGCGATTAGGGAAAGCGTCGATATACTGACGTAGCGCTTCCCTCGCATTGCCATTTGCACGACCGTACATAAAATGCATGTCAGCTAATTCAATATTAGTGTAAACAGGCATAACGAAAATTTATAAAATTATTCACCCACAACAAAATAATAACTGCAAATAGTATCTATGAAAAAACATCGGTAGACTCCGATAAGAAAAGCAAGTTTTTGAGAATGAAAAAAGATAATCAAAAAATGATACAAAACACAAAACACTCCGTATCTCTGAAACCATTCATTTGCGGACATATGTTTATTAAGACTTTTCTGCATATTTTGGCCCCCGTTTTATTTTGTGACACTTTTTTTAACACCCTGTATATGCATTTTAAAAATTTGGAGAAAATATGCATGCATGCACTTTACATGCATTTTGCATATTTTCCAGGCTCTATAATATTGTAAGTTTATTTGATATAAGCCTACTCTTCGAAGAAAAAAAAATATTTTAGTATTTATATGTCTGTAATTATTTATGATTTAATCATTTAATTATTTACGGAATTACGGAAAATACTGTTGGATGATTTAAAATATTAAAAGTCAATTAAAATATTTTAGATTAGCCTATATTTTGTTTTAAAATACCAATTAGCTTTCTTTTATTTATTTCAAATGAAAATAGACAAGCGTGTGCCAAAGTTATTTTAGCACACGTGTGCACTAATAATGTCAAATTATGACAATTCGCGGAAAACGTCAACTTTCTGGTTAGATTCAAATGTGCAAAAGCCTATAGTGATCGTAGAAAAATATATTTTTGTATCTTTTCAACGTTTTCGCGAAATTTTAGTCGCTCCCTCGTATTTCTAGAAACAAATTATACACCATACAGGATAATACTGTCATTCCGGAAGGAAAACTACTCAGAAACGACCATTTTTCAAGCCGACGCTCATTCTGAATAGCTATAAACTTCCATTACTACGAAAAAAAAAAGTTAATAAAGTTATTATCGCACGGCGAGCGGTAAAAAAAAAGTAAGTATATTTTTCGATCGGAAGTGTATATACTCGTAAAGAAAGAGGTAGGTTGAGGTATCGGTAGACCATAATGCGGCTTTTATAAGTGTATAACGACGCCAATATACTTTCCAGAGGGCAACACAATAGAGGCATAGAACGTCCCGACGCCTTGATGTATGAAGTCTAGCTAAGTTTATTAACTAGTCAAAGCCAGACGGCTATCAACAATGAATTCGCAGAGGTGTTGCTAACGACGGTTTTCCACGGGGAATAAAAAAAATTTATTCTTCAGTACATGACACGATCGATGTACCATAACTCAGTTTTATTTATTACCTAAATAAATATAATAGCTATTTATAAAACCAGTTGCGAAATGCCTTATAAAACTGCATTTCGTAACGTGTTACATACAATGTTTTCTAATTTTGACTAAAAGTGGACTTAAATTGTATTTTGGTTAAAGATTACTGACATTTAAGCAATCAATATTACTTTCTTGTATTGTTAGTTGTATATGCATCATTTTATTGACAATTATAACTACGATTAGAACATCATTATTAATTTTATTTATTCTCAACGACTTGCAGTTTGTTTATATTGTTTTTTAAAGTTATTTATTAAAGAGGGTTATTTTGTCGTGTATTGTTTTAATTATTTTTTTGCTGATTTGGACTCGAAAATAAGGACCAAAACAACATTAATACTAGGTTGTAATAATAATAATAATACTAATTTATTTATTCAACCAATCAATTTAAAATACAATTTGTTATTGAATAAAGGTACTCGATAAGTGGTTACCCACTTGTTTCGAAAAAAATAATAAAAGAAAACAGAATTTACAATTATATATAGCTATGTTATCATAACTACTAAAAACATAATAGTTATTGTTCGATTAAAGAGAAAAAGTAATCCTTACATATAAATAGAAATTAACAGAAATAAAAATGAAGTAAGGGATAAATATAAGGTGATACGTAATATATAATAAAACTATTGCAAATTTAAGGTGAGTACTTTGAATTCTATAAATTCATTAATTTGTTTCCTAGAAATTTCATACATACGTTCTTTAACTTCTTTTTTATATTTGATTTTATCACTAATTATTTTTATTCTTTCAGGCAATTGAAAATAATTTTTTGGAGCTAGATAGACGAAGAATCTCTGACTAAAGCCAGGCCGGGCCCCAAGACAATTCTCTAGATCGGGCCCCGTGACAAAAAACAGCTCTTCAAACAAAAACTTCTTCCTCTTCTAGTTGAATTGAGTTTCTAAAAAAAATCCTCAATTCTTCCTCTGCTTCAATTGCTTTTTCTAAAAAAACTTTTCCTCCCCTACTTCAATCCTTCCCTACTTCAATTAAAGTTTCTAAAAAACAACCAAAAACTTCCCCCTCTCGTCTTGTGTCGAATTTTTCATACAAAACAAAAAAAAATCAGTTGTCGGGCCCCCTTTATACCGCTGCCGGGCCCCCATTTGAGTCCGGGCCCCGGGAATTAGTCCCGGCTACCCCCCCCTCTAGTCGGCCCTGGAAGGGTTCATAAAATGTTTGTTCAAAGAAGACAGGAAGTGTAACAACCAACTTGCCTAAAGACCATTTGTAACTACTGATAGGTCTTTAGCTACTGTTGTTAATATACTATTAAGGGATTAGGGCAGCGCCGTCACCAGCCAAAGGGTCTTGGACTCCTAAAGGAACATCCATTCACCAGTGGCAAATAAAATTAATAAAAAAATGAAATTAAATGTATAAAAAAATCATCCCTTAATAGCATAGTCGAGCGGTTCTTGGCAACTAGTTTTAGACTCTTTTAGTACTAAGGAAATAGAAACGCCGAGCTTCTCAAATGCTCGGAGTATTTTGCTGGTTTGGAAAGGGAGGAGAGATTAATAATAAGTATTAAAACATTAACAAATGTATATTAACAATAAATATAAAATTTGACAAATAGTCTTAAAAAAAATGAATAAAATTCCATTTAGGGAATAAAGCACTATAACTACATAGTAATATAAAGATATGCATAGGATAAATATAATTCTGGACGAAAATGTAAAATTGGCATTTATATGTAAATCAATCAATCAATTATTATTAAACAAAACACTTTAAAATTAAGTTAAAATATTTACCCATAATTCACATCGTACACAAAACTTTACTCTACACATTAATTTACAATACAAAACGAGAGCTTTCGTCCCTGGGGCGAAAATTCTGGACCTTAGTCCGAACTCGACTGAGAGTTTACCTAAGCGATCCTTTCTTTCTGTCTCCTTTCTATATAAAACAAAATTTACGTGATAGTTGGTTGTATTTAAAAATGTCATGTTCAATACAGATTAATAACCTGAAGGTTTGTTTCATTTTCATACGTGTCTTTTTAATTATTTAATTTAAACATTGAATACTTATTTAAAATTTTTGGTAAATTCATTAGATTTTTCAAATAATAATAATGCCAATTATTACAGAAGGGTGCTTTAGTACGCTAATAATGAGACATTTAATTGATGACGAAACTAAATTCAAAGAATACTTTAGGCTTACCAAAAGTTAGTTTAATGAACTGTTAAATATTGTATCAATTAATATACAAAAAAATTCTACTAAATGCTTTTGTCCATGTTTTTTGCTATTGCTTTCAAAACATTATCCCGTACATTTTGGTCCTTATACAATTTATGATGTAAATTATATAACGATGGATGCGTTGACACTTCGTAAATTAATTTTTCGTCTTCCGATTTGGACAATCTGAGTCTATTACCTTTGGAGCTCATTTTGCATCAATAGCAGGACGATTAAATAAACGTGCGCGTTTAAATTACCTGATGACCAATTTTGCCATCTTGTATCGATTTGTCGCTTAAATCAGACCATCATCATGATATTACTATTTACCCTATCGGCACGATTAAACGCCACGTTTGAACGTCTCGACTACTCGCCCAAAAGCTTCAAAGGTAATAGACTCAGATTCTCCAAATCGGAAAACGAAAAATTAATTTATGAAGTGTCACCGACATCAATACGTATAAATTTACATTCAGCGTCAACAATTGCCAGCAACACAATAGAAAAGAACGACTTGTAGTTGAAAAACAAGCTGCCCGAATTCATTGGACAAACAATACGGATGTATTTTCCGTCAATAGCTCCACAGCAATTTGGGAAATTCCATGTCTCGCTAAACTGCGCAGCTATTCTAATATAATTTTCTTTCGACGGTTGTTTTAAGAAAACAAGCTTTAACCTGTTACACAACACCTAAAACATCTCGTACCAATACACTAATGTAGTTATGGGAAATTCTATAATTAAATGCCATCGAACGATAGGATTCTCCTGTAGCCAAGTACCCAAAAAGAAAATATAGTTTTGCATATTTCTACAGGCATTATTCTAAACATAAAATACCTTAACACCAAAGCAAGCTTTTCCATTGCTGTAATTGGCCATTAATGAGCCGTGAAACTTTACGAAAAATTTTATGGGGCCTAAAATTTCGTTTTGTCAAACGGTGTAGGAAATCAATTTTAATTGAGAGGTCAGATATAGTGTCCTGGTGACGGCGTTATTTACGAAATATTAAAGAGTTTAGAGCCGCTAAAAAAAGATATACTATCTCGATGAAACGTGGGTGAATGCTGGACACACTGTATCTAAGATATGGCAAGATACTTCTGTAACTAGTCATCGCTAAGCTTTTATAGAGGTATTATCTACAGGTTAACAAGCACCATCAGATAAAGGACCGCGCCTAATTGTTACCCATATCGGAAGTGACAGTGGATTTTTGGAAAATATCGCTCTTGTGTTTATATCGAAAAAACAGGAGACTACTACGAGGACATGAATGCGGAATGCTTTGAAAAATGGTTTACTGTATTACAGCGTGTAGAACGAAATTCAGTTATTGTACTAGATAACGCTTCTTATCACAGTCGACGAGTTGAACGCATTCCGATAATGTCCAGTAGGAAAGCGGATATGCAAACCTGCCTGCAGGATAAAGCAATAACATTTACTGAGGAGATGCTTAAAGTGGAATTAATGGACCTAATAAAGGAACACCGCCATAAATATATTCAATATGTTGTCGACACAATGGCTCGTGATCGTGGTATTACGGTACTAAGACTTCTCCCTTATCACTGCAAATTCAATCCTATTGAACTAATTTGGGCGCAAGTGAAAGGGTTTGTAGCTCGAGAAAATAAAACTTTTAAAATAGCCGACGTTCAAAGTTTATTAAAAACCGGTATAGAACATATAAAACCTGAAGATTGGCAGAATGCTATTTCCCATGTAATTAAGGAAGAAAATAATATGTGGCGCTTGGACGGTATGATCGAAACGGTAGTTGAACCTTTAGTCATAATTTTAAGTTCCGACGATAAAGACGATTCTAGTGATAGTTCTGCAGAATCAATGGATTACGAAACTTAGATTTAGAACTCAAGTAAGTGATACCAAACTTAATTTACATATTTTTATAATAAACAAAATACAATTATAAACATAGATGAATTATTATAACAAAAATAGATAACCAACCTACTTTCATCTAGTAATATTCACAAATACCCATTTAATTTACCAATATAGTAATTCTGCGACACTGGAAGAGTGCATTTTGATATGATAACGATACCTTTTGCAGTTTTAAGGCACACCTTCTTCAATATTTTGTTCTAGTATAATACCCCATTTAATTTTCCAATAGTGTTTCTACGCCACTGGCATAATATTTACATATTTTTACAATAAACAAAACAAAATTATGAACATAAATGATTATTACTTCAAAAATAGACAACCAACCTACTTACTATTACCGTATTTAACTTGCCAATAGTTTTTGTACGCAACTGGCGTAATACATTTTGGCAATAAACATGAATTTATGACTAGTTGGCACGTGATATTGATAATTTTTGCAGTTTTAAGCGCGTTATTCCATTCATTATGCTCTGGTATAGTAAGATTGTTGTACGTGAACAGGGAGGAATCGCCTTCTTCAATATTTTGTCCGAGTATAGCAACTCTTTATCTAACATTAAAACTTTATAAAAAATAAATTTTCTTTTCTAGTAAGTTAAATATAATGCATAATTATTGTTGTTTGTAAGTCAGCACCTATAACTGTAAAATTTTATATTATATAAACTTGTAATAAAATAAACTACACTTCGTAAGATAATACATATTGTGACTAGTTTACAATAAATATTATATTTAGACATGAATACATTATTTTACTTACATTAAAAACTCTAAAAAGACGTTGAATTAAGTTCTTCTTGTTTTTTCTTCAGTTTTACATTTGATTTTTATCCTGCTTTACAATCTAAAACGACGTTTTTGCTTCGATGTTTTCTGTCACTCATGTTACTTGTACTCAGGTACTTTTTTTACATTATTTTGATTCTTTTTACCAATTTTTTGAAAAATCACTTCATTTTACATTGACTTACATCACATACTTTGATTACTATACGGGGCAAGAGAGAGGTCCGACACGTCCAACATAGGGCGCGGCCATTTTGAACCCTATGACACAGTTTATAGCTAAAGAATCAGATCGCTCACTCTGCATCGGTACTTTTTATCTCAATGTTCCAGTTTATACACTGCGCAAATGACAACCGCCTATAATAAAACAGCAGTCTTCTGCGTATCCTGAATTTGTATCCCTGGAGTAGATGTTATTTTGGAACTTTCAACTTGTCCGAGTGAGCTAACTGATTCTTTAGCAATAAACTGTGACTCCAAAAATAATATTCACTGACACTGACAGCAGCAAGCAAAATGTCAGGTGCGTTTTAATCATCTGCTTCAGCTTCCGGAATTGTTGGTTCAGTCGTTCTAACCTGTCAGATTAAAACAAGAAAACCGACAATTCCGAAGCAGAAGCGGATAATTAAAACGCACCTATTAAAACTATTGCGCCAAGATGTAGGCAACACGTAATAAGGGTTCAAAATGGCGGAGTTTTCTATCTCCTTATAGGCACTCAGAAAGCTGCGCAGTGCGACCATTCTCCGTATAGTAAAAGAAAATCAAAGTATGTGACTTACATAGAAAATTGACTCCGCTGTCATTAGACATGCCAACTACAATCAATTTCACGAACTTTATAAAAAGAAGGACGGAAATATGAAATTTCACCATTGCCGATTCGCCTCCTTCTCTCTAGTCTTCATATTTTAAAATTATACTCGGTAATATTCCCCGCGAAATTTCAAATAAGTGTGCCCTTCTTCTTTTACTTTTGGTGGTCTTGTACACCAGTAGTTAGACGTTTAATAAGAAAGAAGAATTGTTCGCTTTTATTTGTTAATATTCTATATGATTTTAGTTGTAAGACAGTTGTCAATGTCAAGCGAAAAAGATGTTCTTGAGGAGATAAATTTTGATATGTCATGGCGTCAGGTCATTTTAAAATTACAAGTTTTGAATAGAAACCAATATTTTATTTAATATTAGAAGGTACCCGCAGGCCATCTCCGCAACTCGAAATCTTTGTTTGCTTTTTTGGTGGCAGGGCCGCCGAGAGCCAGGTCGGGCCCCAGGACAATTCTCCAGATCGGGCCCCGCGACAATTTTATAAAATATTAAAAAAAAAGGTTTTCAAGCAAAAATTTCTCCTCTACTTGAATTGCTCTAAAAAAAAGGTCTTCAATCAAGAGCTCTCTTGGGTCGAACTTCTGAAAGTAACAAAAAATGTTCGCCACAGTTGCTGGGCCCCCCTTATACCGCTGTCGGGCCTCCATTTGAGCCCGGTCCCCGAGAATTAGTCCCGGCTACCCCCCCTCTTGTCAGCCCTGTTTGGTGGACATGCTATGGTTATTGGCTCTTAAACAATGATATATTTTTTTGAAGAACACTCATTCCTTTGATTTTCTATGTCCGGTATTTGTCTGAATTCTGATTATTTAATAAGTAGTTTGTAAGTGATAACATTATTGAACCCTCATGGACCAGCCACTGCGAATGCACTATACGATAACAGTGTCTCCTTTTCAAATTCAAACCGCTCAATCGTTTTGCTCTTTTTTCGCAATCAATCTTCATGTGCACCGAGACTCTTTTCTCGAATGGTCGCGGTGTATATATGGCTAGAGCGGCGTGATGGTGGTGGTGCGGTTTGAGCAAGAGAAATTGAGATATTGAGAAATTGTTCGCTGTGTACGCTCACTCTAACTCTAACAGAGGACATCCGAGTTTGACGAATGATCTTCATTGGAAACTTCCACGGCGACCGTTTTAAATTGGAGGGCCGTGACGCTGGCGAAAATTTTACACCAACTTACCTATTTTTTGCTCTTTTTACTAGTTTTAAGTTCTTTTAAGTTGGATGTACGTCGGACAGGGAATGATTGATAAGCGATTTTAGAGACGAGAGGTGAGTTTTTTAATTTATTCTTATACCTTATAAGAACGAACCCATAGCATTTAAGATATTTTCTGCTTACAGGGTGGTTCAAATTTTAAGTTGTTTCATCAAAATCTATTTTAAATTTCGCAGCGGTTTTGATGTGTTAAATAGTAAGTTTCAAATCCTTAGCATTTTTCAGTAAAATCAGTAAAATTATAAGAAACAATTTTATAATTAGTGATGCCACGAGACGAGAGATTTTCGTCTCTCGTGTCGTCTTGTCTCGTCTCGTATGAAACGAGAGAGACATTTTCTCTCGAAAAAAGATTCGATATTAGACAAGAGAGTGTCATCTCTCGACGAGAATTTCTCGTTTCTCTCGAGCAATTTACTCTTTGCTTATTTAAAATATTCAATTGCTTATCGTAACTTGAAATTTAAACATCAGATTTTCAGATACTCGAGAAATTAACTATAACAGATGTGTTCTATATACCCGGGAATCCTGGAAACAGATACCTTTCGTACAGGCAAAAACCAAGGAATGAGCCGGTGCTGGAATCTATGGACCCACGTTGAAAACAACAATTTCGCTGAGTCTAGTAGAATATTCAACAGTGTTTTAGCCATACAATTCTGTGCAAGAGAAATATTAAATCAGCAAGTATCAGGCAAAACTATTGCCCACCTACTCTGATAGCCAAGCAGCTCTAAAGGCAATTTTCCCACCAGAAATTAAATCACGACTAGTGAAAGACTGCATAACAGAGCTAGGTACTCAAAACAAAACAAGGTGATCCTAGCCTCGGTGCCAGGTCACGGGGGATATCAGGACAATGAAAAGGCCGACGAATTAGCCCGACAAGGCTCAGATAAGGCCATGACAGGCCCCGAACCCTTTTGTGGAGTTGCTAAGGCATTCAAGGCATCCATCAAACAATGAATGCAAAAAGAGTCTCAAAAATAGGTGGAACAACTATCCAAGACTGAGACAGGCCAAACAATTCATCGAGGAGTGATCAGCTAAGTTCATGAAAGATTTACTGGATCAAAAACGTCAAATCTTTGGGATAACAGTAGGTTTTCTTACTGGACACTGTCACCTAAGAAGGCATATCAGTGTCATCAATCCTGCATAAAAGCAACATTGTGCAAGTTCTATGAAGAAGAAGAAGAAGAAGAAGAAGAAAAGAAACATCAACTCACGTCTGTGCCAGTGTGAAAGCCTGGCCAGAATGAGGTTTCCAACATTAGGCGAAAAAAAGCCAAAAGCATACAACTACATATGCGGGAGCCACTGTCAAAGCTACTAAGTCTAATAAAAAAAACCAAGCCAGATGACACAATAGATCTGAAAAGGTCGTGGTGGGCAAGAAATAAATGATTTTTTCTTGTAGTTCCTGGGTTTTTAGGTGTTTGTAGATTAAATGAAACTCGTGTATGTGGTTAAAGCTTTCGGCACTTATTGGTATTTTTTTTAATCTTGTCGTTAAAACATTGGTTTATATCATATATGAGTTTACACTCAAGAACTACAAGAAAAAACTATAAATTAAGGTGTAAGAATTTATAAAAGAAAGCAGAGACTTCATTTGTAAAGTACATAGAAATAAATAAGGTTCAATTCCTTTTAAATCTAATCTATATAAGCACAATTTCTATAACTGATTCAATAAAATCATTTGTAATCATTTATTTTCAGACACTTACCTACTTTTTAAAGGCAAAAGGGCAACAGAATGGTCGTACATTTCCAGGATAAAACAAAAATCAGAACAGCCATGCAGTCTACGCAATATATTTCATAGAAATTATAAGTGTCTATATTTAAGTTAACCTCTAATAACAATATAAAAGTAAAATAGTGTTTTATTACTAAATTTTACATATACAGAATGGTCCAATGAAAAGTATCCACCCCCCTTTTCTTGGTTCCTTGGGATTTAAAGAAGAAATGCTCGGATACATCGATTTTTGTTTGTTTAGAGCATTTATGGGTAACCTTTAAAATTAGTAATGTGACATTCTGTATTGGAGTTTTGTACAGACCTCCGAAACAGAATGTAAGTGAGGCTATAAAACATCTTGATAATATTTTAGCAACAATTATGACTAATTATGACATGGTATTTATCTTGGGTGATATAAATATAGATTTGTTTAATGAAAATAATCCTTTGTACAATCTTTCAGAAGCTTTTGGATTAACTCCGATTATTGACGAACATACATATATTATCTACTGAGCACTCAAGAACTCTAATTGATTCTATCTTTTTAAATTGTCCCGATATTTGTTCTAATCATGGTACGATTAATGTTGATCAGTTTACCAATCATCAGATGGTACATTGTAGGATTATTATTAAACATAACTCCCACTATCGGATAAGTACTACTATTAAAATATTTTTTTTTTACACCCGTATTATAATAATGCACTTATATGCCCATAATCCGTTTCATAATGATACCCATTATGATACAGATTTTTCATAATGATACAGATTTTTAATCAATAGAAACCCATAATTTTTTAATCAAGCATGCTGTGCATTTCTATGTAATTGTTTAAGTTGTCAAAATCAGTACGTATTAAATTTTCGTAGATAGCTAAACTTCGATAATTATCAAAATATCTGATATCAGCGATATAGGAGACTTACGCTTGTATGCACCGTACCGGTGCATCTGAACTGCGGAAAAGATAATTGGGTTCTATAATCCGACACCCGAACTGCGGAAACAAAATAGTTTGACCTGGTCTGTACAATCTAAAATACCCGAACTGCGGAAACTAGTCTGCGAAATAATGGTGTCGTATGGAAAAGAAAAAAACGACCAGATACAATTTGAAATTCAATTTTATTCAATAATGAAATATGTAAACAATACATTAGAGTAAAACATTACTACCAAATTTGTAATGGTACTTTTAGACGGTCAGATCAGTTCTCCGTTCAGTCTCAATTTCAGTCGAACTGTCAGATATCTGTATTTGTAAACACAAAAAACTGTAAGAAAAACTGAAACTGATACGGAGCTGTGGCTTGATGGGTATACCAAAGTTATCGTATCAGTTGTCAGTTAAAGGGATGTAATTTCCAAACTGAACTGACAACTGTACTGAAACTGAAACTGAACGGAGAATTGATCTGATCCTTTAAAAGTACCTTAAGAGACACACTTGGTAAAATCATACCTATTTACTTGATTATTATTGCAAAATTTTAGATATTTTTGTTTATTTAAAACTTCGCTTCTCTGTAGCCTCTTCTTAAGTTTTAACACAGAGTTAATTCTTATGTAGGTGTTGGTCTGCATATTAATTACCGACTTTAAAAAATATAAATATTTGGATGTAGAGAGGGAGAATAGGCACTAAATTTGGAGTGAAATGACTCGCATGTATTGGTATTTCTACAAGTAGAAAAAGTTTTAGCTGCCCATATTTTGGGTGAGGACATATTAGAATCTATATATTGTATCCACTAAATAGGCACAAAACTGAGTAATTCTTTCATCATCTGGCTTCTCGGCCATAAAAACTTCAACAAATGAGGCCTCTACTTCATTTGTAAATAAAAAGGATGCAGCCATCTTCCAATAGTGGAATTAATGTCTTTATATTCTGTGCTCAGACCAAATTGTTGTATTTGACGCCACGTAAAAAACGATATGAAAAGAAAACAACTAAAAATAAACTTTTTTTTTGGTTTTAAAATCAATATAATATATAATAGTCCATTTAACCCATAGACCGTGTCCGCAGTTCGAGTTAGGGATTATATCCCTTTTTCATTACCTTTATACTTGGCCCAAGCGTTTCCGCAGTTCGAATGCGTCCCACCGTACACGTTTAATCAAGATCAAGGGTTTAATCGCGTTTAGAACCATTTTTAGCTATGGTAGGTACTAAACGCGATTAAACCCTTGATCTGGATTAAACGTGTACGGTGCATACGGGCGTTACCATCGACTCCTCCACACATATCGGAGAAAGTAGAAAATGCAGTACAAAATATTTTATCCCAAAAATCTATGGTAATACCAAACCCGAGGTAATACAATTAATTACAATTTTGTAGAATGTTTTATAGAAATACGAGTAATTACTGTTATTGTGTTCGATATCAGAATTTAACGCAACAATATTGGCATTACTGAATTTCTTATAAAATTACCTTTTCAAAAATGTGTCACACTAATGATGCTATTAGAAAAAAATGTGTCCCCCTCCAAACAAAAATCGACGTATCCGAGCAATTCGTCTTTAAATCTGAAGGAACCAAGAAAAAGTGGGTGGTTACTTTTCATTGGACCGCACAGTATACTAAAGTTCCCTACACAACTGAAATTAATAATATAAAAATCAAATATTTCTATTCTAGAAAGGCTAATAACAATGACCACCGAAAATTCGGCCTGCTGCCATCTTTTGTAAATACTCCTTTTTCTCTGTGTAGATGAAGTCAAATACCCAGCATAGCATTAAAAAAAAAGAAATACTCGCATAGTATGTACCTACGTATCTAGGTACCTATCACCGCGATAGTTACCTCATCCTCTAATCTAGCCGGTCAAAAGTGCATTTATCTTTACTCTTCACGGAATAGTCAGATTGTGAACCGGTACAAAAAAAAGAACGACCTGTATATCCGGCGGAAATCTTCGTTCAGCTCTTGTAATTCTCGGTTCGCTGTCAAGATGTCAAAATAAGAGTAAAATAAGCAGAGTAAAAAAGTACTTTTGCCTAGAAGTAACGGGTACTACTAATGATATTGGTTTGTTTTTATTAAATCTTTCTTTAGTTTCAAAGTAAAAAAAGAAGTTAAAAACTTAATGAAAAATAAATAAAAATAATTTTCGCACGGGCATAATGACACAAAAACAGCTTTTAATTAATTTATTATTTAAATTACAAATTTTGTAATTATGTCAATATCTATTTAATTATATTTAGCTAAATTCACATAAAACTGGCAGTTCTATAGTAGATTCGGTGATCGAACCAGAGTAATAAATCTGTCAGATTAAGAAATTTCAGGTGTGGGTGCCTATATTATTATTTACGGGGTACATAAAATTAACATTTAAAAATATATTTTTTTGAATATGTATTATTTCAGTATGTAGGTACTTTACAAAATATTGTTTGAGTTATTTGCAATTGTTATGTAAATGGTAGAGTTATCTGTTTGAGTAAATTAACAACAAGGTATACAAGGTGGGCCACTTAAAAGTTCCACCCCCCTTATTCTCGTTATTCATTGATATATCGGAATAATTTTTTTTTCATTTGAAAGAGTGGAACAAATACTTTCTTATGAAGGATTCAATTATTCTATGACGTCACGGCTTACTTCTGGGTTTTCCGAAAGTAACAGAAAATCGCAATTTATTTTTTATTTTTAAATTGAAACCCACTTTTTTTATTGTAAATTTGAATTTCTGGGACATTTTTGTATAATAATCGTGTATTGAAATTTTTCTGGCAGCTGTCAAAATGGCCGCCATATTGGATAATATTTTTTCTAGCATGTTACTATTAATTCGTTTATGGAAAAAAATTTAGGAATGTATGATTTTTATAAAATCTTTTAGGGCTTTAAAATTCCCATTGAACACCCAGTTACCGTATACCAGTGGTGTATCTAAGCATTTTTATTATAAGCAAGTTAATTTCATCCTCTTTTATCTTCGTTGTTAATTAAGATATCGGAATAAAAACTTTTTTGTGTAAAAGCATATAATAGATACTTTCATATACCGGATCCAATTAGTCTGTGACGTCATGGCTTACTTCCGATTTTTCCGGATATAACTGAAAATCGCAATTTATTTTTTAATTTAAAATCATAACATTTTTGGATAAGAAGCGTATATTAAAAATTTTCTGTCAGCTGTCAAAATGGCCGCCAAATTGGATAATATTTGTTCTAAACATGTTACCATTAAAAAATATGGGAATGTATGATCTTCATAAAATCATTGTAAGCTTCAAAATTTCTATTGAGACTCACGGTACACCAGTGGCGTATCTAAGCATTTTTATTATTAGCAAACCGTTTAATAATTCCCTATTAATTGAGATATCGGAATGAAAACTTTTTTGTTTGAAAGCTTGGAATAAATACTGTCAAATACTTCATTCAACTGGTCTGTGACGTTATGATTTTCTTCCAGTTTTTCGAAAATAACAGTAAATCGCAATTTATTTTTAATTTTTAAATGGATACCCACTTTTTTATTGAAAATTTTAATTTCTTGAGCGTATCAATGTTAATTTATTATTGTATGGTAGGTCTTGTATTATTATATTAATTCTTTAAAGCTTTCTGATAAAATTAAGCTACTTTAAAATTTAAAATAAAAATAAACATTTTTTTAAATTTAAAAATCTGTTGCGTGTCGTAATAATTTATTTTTCTACTACTGTGCGTAAAGTACGCACGTTACGCACACCACGGGGTGCATAAAAATTTACTTTTTTCACTAGTGCGTAAAGTAAAATTTTTTTCGCACTAGTGCGTCAACAAGGCACGATTTTTAGTATTTTGACATGACAAATGACACATTTTATTTTAAATTTTCTTTACGCGCTAGTGCGTAAAGTAAAATAGTTTACGCACTAATGAGTAAAGTAACCTCTGCATTTCTAATCTTGATACGGTAGTAAAAATATTGTATGCAATTCGTATGTAAAGGCTTTTTTTGAAGGCCACTTTATACACTTATTATTATATGTATAAATAACTATTTTTTGTTATTTGTATTATCAGTAGTTGACTGATGTAGTGGTTACAAGCGCTAAAATCGTATAAATTCAATTCGATGACAGATACGTTTAAGAAATAACAAAAATCTTAGATACGCCACCGGTATACTATAAATGGGTCTCAATGGGAACTAAGAAGCTTACAAAGATTTTATACATTCACATATTTTTTTTTCATAAACGAACTAACAGCAACATATTAAAAAAAATATTCAATATTACGGTCATTTTGACAGCTGAGAAAAAATTTTTAATACACGGTTCTTATCCATAAATGTCCCTGAAACTCAAATTTTCAATAAAAAAGGGGGTTTCTATTTAAAAATAAAAAGAAAAATGCGATTTTTCTGTTATTTCAAAAAAACTGGAAGTAAGCCATGATGTAACCGACCAATTAAATCCAGTAAATGATAGTATTTGTTTTAAGATTTTAAAAGCGGATGAAATTATTAAAACGGTTTGCTAATAATGAAAATGCTTAGATACGCCACTGGTGTGCTATAAGTGGGTCTCAATAGGCATTTGGAAGCTTACAATGGTTTTATAAAGATCATACAATCCCATATTTTTTTCTATAAACGAATTAATAGTAACATGTTTAAAAAATATATTATCCAATATGGCGGTCATTTTGACAGCTTACAGAAATAATTCAATACACGCTTCTTATCCAAAAATATCCCAAAAATTCAAATTTTCAATAAAAAACGGGTTTTGATTTTAAAATAAAAAATAAATTGCGATTTTCAGTTATATTCGGAAAAATCGGAAGTAAGCCATAACGTCACAGACCGACTGGATCCAGTATATGAAAGTATTTGTTATAAGATTTTAAACAAAAAAATTTTCATTCCGATATCTCAATTAACAACGAAGATAAAAGTGGATGGAATTACTAAACGGTTTGCTTTTAATGAAAATGCTTAGATACGCCACTGGTATATGGTAAATGGGTCTCGATAGGAACATAAAGATTCAAAGATGAAAGACACATCCTTATATTTTTTCCATAAACGAATTAATAGTAACTTGTTTAGAAACAATATTATCCAATATGGCGACCATTTTGACAGCTGCCAAAAAATTTTAAATACACGATTATTATACAAAAATGTCCCAGAAATTCAAATTTACAATAAAAAAAGTTGGTTTCAATTTAAAAATAAAAAATAAATTGCGATTTTCTGTTATTTCCAGAAAAACCGGAAGTAAGCCACGACGTCACACAATAATTGTATCCGTCATAAAAAAAGTATATGTTCCACTCTTTCAAACAAACAAAAACATTATTCCGATACCTCAATCAATAACAAAAATAAGGGGGGGGTGGAACTTTTAAGTGGCCCACCCTATATATCAAATATTTTTCAAGACCTATAAATTTTACTATTAGGTATACCTACATTAAATTGTTTAAATCGTTATTCATCATTGACTTCTTGGAAATTTTTAATATCAAGGTGAAAGTTAATGACAAGTGGAGAGAAAGGTTTCAGCTTAGATTATAAAAAGTAATCTAAGGGTTCAAAATCTATAAATGTGACTATAATTGTATTAAAAATGTAAATGGGATTAATCAATATTTTATCATCTTCTTAAAGATTACTAATACCATGAAATAACCAAAATTATAACAAAAGGTTTGGATTATAAGATTAGCGGTGTGAACTTAGCGAACAATTTTTAGTGACTCATTTTCCGAAAATTTCTGAACTGTCAGTGACATCGCAATTATTTTAGAAGGCATTCAAAAATTTCTTGCATTTACCACTAAAGATTTGCAAATAAAATAATTAATTTAACAATATACTACTTTATTATTTTAAACTTGGTAGGATACAAAAGAGAAAACAGTCGCAATCAAATATCTCGGTTCCTAGACATAAAAACATATTTAATTGGAGAACAAAGGTTTAACGAAAATCATTATTACCTCGTGAGAGATATAAATATAGACATTAAATCAAATAAAAAACAATCACAAGATTATCTAAATTTATTAGCTGAAAACGGCTACAAAATATTAGTAAATAAGTATACACGTATTCAACAGGGAACAAAATCTTGCCTTGATCATTTTTTATATAACGGGCCAGAAAATGTAAAACATCAAACGTTCATTCTTAGGGACGATACTACAGATCACTTTCCCATAATATTAATTAACGAATTGGAACAAACCTGCTTATCTTCATCTGAAACAAAGAAAAATACAAAATTAGATGAACATAAATTTTTAAATTCTATTAAAAACGAAAACTGGGACAATTTTTACAAAACTGAAAACTGATGGAAAAACAGACATACTAATAAACAACATAAATGACTCAATAATGACTGGAACTATCCAAATTAATTATTTTAATAAATTAAAAAAAAGGCAAACATGGATTACACAAGGTCTGATGAAATCCGCAAAACATAAAGAAACTTTATATCTTGTTCAAAAAAAGGATCCGGAAAATGAGGCAAAAAGACTAGAATATAACAGATATAAAAACAAATTTAATAAACTTATAAAAAAACTAAAGAAGATTATTTTATTGATAGAATTAAAGACAGTAAAGATAGTAAAACTCTATGGAAAACCGTGAATACCTACGTTGGAAAACAACCTCAACAAAATGAAAGAATTGAAATAGATAAAAACAATGTTAAACTAACTGAAAAAAAAAAAGATGTAGCAAACTATTTCAATGAGTATTTTTCTAATACTCATTGAGAAAAAATTAAAAAACCAAATATGACAAGGAATCGAAAATATAATTGACAATCTGCTTTTTTTCTGCCAACTTATGAAGAGGAAATAGAAAATGCCATAAGAGATCTAAAACCGAAAAAATCACCAGAAATAGATGGAATAACTAGTAAACACTTATTACTTATTAAGGAATTTATAAAGAAACCTCTTACTCATTTAGTAAATGAAATATTTCTAAAGGGTCAATTTCCAGGACCTCTGAAAACGGGTTTAATTAAGCCTCTTCACAAAAAGGGCGATAAAAAAAATACTTTCAATTATAGACCAGTATCATTAATAACAAAAATATTACTAAAGTTGTGGAAAAAAATTATAAAATTGAGAATAGTGTCCTTCCTGGAAAAAAATCATTATATATCGGAACGACAATTTGGTTTTAACCAAGGTATGTCAACAAGAGATACTATAACATTTTTAACTAATAACATTTATAAAAAGCTTGAAGGCTTTCGATACCGTTGATCATAAAATATTGATCGATGTACTAGAGGACCTTGGTTTCAGAGGAGTAATAGCAAATATATTAAAATCTTACCTAGCTAATAGAGTTCAGTATGTCAAAATTGATGATAAGCTAAGTGATCCATGCATTGTAACATATAGTGTTCCACAAGGAACAGTACTGGGTCCCATTCTATTCTCCATATATATTGATATGAATATGAGAATTTAGATGTATAATTTATTTGTAATACCCAGTATAGCTAGCTCAGCAATTATATATTTTTATAATGAAAACTTATATTTGAATTAGAATTTTGGGTTGGGTTCACTCACTTATAATTCTTACTATCAATAATTTAGATAATCAAAAGAAAGGAAAAATAAAAAAAATAAACTCACCTATAAAATTTTCAATTCCAAATATTAATTTACCTCTATCCTCTCTATGTTTGGTTTGATCACACTGTATTGTAATTTAGATTCTAAAAATTAATAAAAAAATTAATTTAGAAATTATATTATTTTTATTTTCGTCTTCTTATTCTTCTTCTGCTGCTGCTGCTTCAGTTGTGTTAATGCTTTTTCTTTTATCCTACCGCCGCTTTTCCGCCTTTCCCTGTCTTTGTCTGTCTCCGTGTCTCTACCTGTATGTTATAATATCTCTACCTGTATGCTTTCCTTTAACTGCCTTTGCTTATTTGCTATCTCGCCTTACTAGTTTTCGTTTATTCTTTTATTTAAATAAAATAAAATAAAACCATCATTTAACATCTTACAAAAAAAAAAAATCCCTTGACAATTCTCCCCTGACAATCCTTAATTAATTTCTAAAAACTTCCCAATTGACTTTTCCCCGAAACATTGATTTTCATTTCTATTTTCAAAACCAAACATAGAGTGTTTCTTTTTTGTTAACCAAATTCCGTCATAATATATTAATGGTCTTTTAGAGATAAGAAGTAATGTTACCATATCGTCTTCTGCTGATGATACCGTTATACAATATTCGGGTAAATCTTGGAAACTGGTAAAAGAAAAAGTCGAGTAAGATCTAGTCAATATAAAAAATTGGTTTGACTTAATGTCCTAAACAATTAATTTAAAAAAAAACAAATTATATACCCTTTTCATGTAACAAAAAAAAATACCAAATTTCAAAAAGCTAACTTTAACTCAAAATCATAATATATTAGAAATACAGGAAACAAATAGTTGTAGATATCTCAGAATCGAAATTGACAGGTTTTTAAAATGGATGTACATATATCATCATTAATTAAAAAATTCAGATACATAGTGTATAAATTTAGAGGACTTCGATCAATTTAAAAACTGATCATTTGAAAACAATTTATTTCTCATTAGTACACTCATTACTACAATACGGAATAGCAGGATGGGGAGGGACATATAAAAATCAAATTAAAAAATTAGAAACTATCAAAAAATGTTTATAAAAATTATTCTAAAGAAACCTGAACGATATGATACTAACCTTCTATATATATCGGTCTGACAGAAGAGGCCTTATGCCGATTCTGTCAAGAAGAAGAGGAAACGGCAGAACACGTATTGTGCTACTGCGAAGGTCTAGTAAGACTGAGATTCCTTACACTTGAAGAAGAAAAACCAAGGGCAACTAGCTATACCGGAGAACTACTTCCCAGTCTATGGAGTCTACTACAAAAGACCGCATTAGACAGGGTACTCTAAACAATGATTAAAGGATATCCACAATAGATCTGAAAAGGTCGAGGTGGGGGAGGCCACATGGCCCATAGTCCTAATTAAATCTAATCTAATCTAACCTTCTATATAAAGAAAGTTATCTTATGGATATTAATCAAATATACATGTCTAAAATATTGACCCTACAACATAAAAAAAAAACATATATTAGAAAAAATAAATCATGATCACGACACTCGCTATAAACAAAATCAAATAACGCAAACCGCAAAACCACAAAAGACCATAGGTCAAAGATCATTTTATTTTACAGCAACACATATATATCTTCATATTCCAAATAAATTAAAAAATTTAAAAAATAATATATTTACAATAAAACTAAAAAATGGATATTGCAACTACCAAGAGATCAAGTAAGTAATCTGATTAATTTAAAACGATACTAATATAATTTAAAAAGGTAACTTAATTAAAAAAATAAAATTTGAATAAATAATAAAATACGTAGGTATCTCACTGAAATTAAAATATTTTATTAACATTTGAATTATTTAATTTAAAGCGTTTAATTTAAAATGTTTACTTTAAAATATTTAATTTTTAATTTAAAATACGATATTTAATTTATAATGTTTAATTTATAATGTTTAACTTAATGATTAATTTGAATTTTTGATTTAAAATAAAATGTTGAAAATAATCCAAATGAATATTTAGGTTACTCATTACAAAATAAAATAGACAAAAAAAAATGTGTTGACATCAATATAAAAAAAAACAGAAATATATTAGAGAAACCATACACTAACCATACAGGCTTCTATGCACGGAAAAAAAATTGTAGAACAAATTTCTACAATTATAGATTTTTTCTCTACAATAAATAGTACAAATAGGGACAGGGTCAATTTGTAGTAAAAATTTCCAAATATTTGTAGAGAATGTATTGTAGAGTTATTATCTACAATATGTAGTAAAAATATCCATATATATCACAAGAATTGTTCTACAAATTGTTATAATTTTTGCTATTCATTGTATAAATTTATATTTAAAATGTATTGCGTTTCATGAAAATTAATACGAAAATTACACAATACATAGTTAAAATTCAAACAAATTGTAATTTTTAATAAAATTTGTAGTAGTATTCCACAATTATTATAATTATAACCTAGAAAAAATGTTCCTTAATAAAATATTCAAAATTTATTGTTTTAATTAAAAAGATACAAAGTCTTAATTACATTATGTAATAAATAACAGTAATAATAGCTTCCTCAGTCTCAGTTGGTTTTACTGCACCTGAAAAATATGAAATAAAAATTAATACCTATTGAACTGCTCATACCCATAAAACGGGGATATATAACCTTTACAGTGATTGGGAGAACTAAAAAAAATGAGAAAGTAGGTATGTCACAATTAAATCGAAAAAACATCATCGAACTTGGCACAAGAATCGATTGTTGGCCATAACTATTTTTATTAAAATAATCTACTAAGGTTATTTAAATTAGTTGTCTAAAGGTAAAAACTTCAGAAACAATAATAAATGTACTTACCACTTATAGAAATTATTATTAAAATTTTCTCGGACCATCACTGCATATAATATAATAATGTGTTATATATGTACGATGCTTTGTTTTGTGAACATGGCGAACGACTACTGCTGTCTGACCATTTATGGTCGACGTCAGAAAATATTGGCCAACAGCAGAATTCTGTTTTATTCACATGACTTAAAATTTCTTATAATATTATAGAATATTTTTCAACAAAATTGAATTTTTATCATAAGAAGGATTACTATTTTTTGTAAAGATAATTATTAATATTTGTACAAATTTTAACAGAAGTTAGTAGTAGTAATTACGATAGTTGTAATAAATTTTTACTTCCACAAACAATAGTAAAATATACTAAACATTGTGGTCTTTTTTTTCTATTGTTGTAGCATTTTATTCGACAATTCAATTGCTACAATAATGAATAGTTTTTAACTATATAGTAAAATTTTCTACAAAAAGTCAAGTATTTTTCTACAAGTCTACTACTACAATATTATAGTAAAATTTTCTAGTCAAATTTTTTTCCGTGTATGAAGTAATTTTTTAGGGCTCTCTAGTTCATGAGATAGAGCCATTGTAAGTTTTTAAATTTTAAAGTTTTTTAAATCCAAATTTGGTCCATAACAATAAACTTTTTTCGGATATTTATTTTCCTGTCCGACTTCAACCCGCCTGGCGTTTATCGAGGGTCAAGCGCTAGATAGCTAGACTAGCCATAGCCAGCCACTCTTGACTCTCACGCCGAGCTGGTCTCTCTTCTTCGCCTCCTGCCATCGAACAGGTGAGTGCACCTGCTTGTCTGGCACAGCACAACGGAGACGATTGTGATGACGATGGGATACATATTAACTTCTTCTTCTACCATAACAAACTTTTTGTTCTTCGTTTTTCTCGGTCTTCTTCCTTGTATTTATTCTTCTTCTTTTTTTTTTCGATTTGGTTTCGTGTCGTTCGCGGCAGCCAGCCAGCAGCAGCAGCGAAACAGCCTGCTTCGATCGACCATCGAGAAAGAGAGAAATAAAAATAGACTTAAATGAGAGCATCCTGTATGACAAGGTGTATCGGAGATTTTTTCCCCCCGATCGAAATGCGTACAGGGTGTTCGTTGAATCGATTTCGACGGAAAACATTCGATTTTATGATAAATATACAGTGTGTCTACTTAAAATTATCGACCTATATCGTTGTTATCAATTTTTTCAAAAATTAAAAAGAAAAAATTTTTTAAACAAATTCCAAGTGGTAAGTGATAATCAGTATGGGTTTAGACAAAAAAAGGTCGACGGAAGATGCAATACGTGCTCTAATCTCCAAACTATACAATGCTTTAGATGCAAAAACACCTGCAATTTGCATCTTTGTTAACCTCTCTAAAGCTTTTGACACGGTATGTCACAAGCGTTTACTATGGAATGCGTGGATAAATATACAAATTATACAATATAATAGAAAGTTATCTAAAAAATAGAACGCAGTACTTGAACATCAATGGAGTATTAAGTGGTCTACAAGAGACTGTACTTGGACCTCTTCTATTCACTTTATATATAAATAACCTAATGACATTACATACAAATGGAGAAATAATAAGTTTTGCAGATGATACTTACAAGTCAAAGAACTGGCACACGCTGAAAACACATTTAAGATGATTTTAAAGTAGGGTAAAGTCGGGTAAGATGGAGTTAACGATTCGAGTTGAATTACTTCAAAACCGTTAACTAGATCTTTGATCTACATTTAAGTCTTTTTTTTACCTGTGATGTTTTTTTAAATTGTAAAATTCGTCATCTTAACTCCACCTGCTGCTAAGATGACTTTTCTGTGTGGGTATTGGGTAAGTTGATGTATGTTTTAAATAATACAAATATTTTCGAAAAAGATGCTTACAATAAAAAAAGAAAAATCAAATAGCGTCACAGCCAATTCTAACAATCTAGAAAAAAATAAAAAAACGTTCTATGATAATAAAATAAACAAAACACAAAATCCTTTAAAAATATTTAACATAGTTCGAATTCAGTTATTGATTACAAAAATCACACAACCACTTCTTGGCTTTGGCTTGCTTAATATCCAGATCAGTGCACGCGACACGGGCCCATTTTTTACACTTTAAACACTGAAACCATAGTTCCCGATCTTTTCCTTCGTCATCACAGATGACGCATAACTTATTATCCGATATCTTGTTACTCTCAGAAGAGTTATTATCATCATCAGTGTCTACCAAGTCCACTTCAATTCACGAATTTCCCGATCTTTTCCTTCGTCATCACAGATGACGCATAACTTATTATCAGATATCTTGTTACTCTAAGAAGAGTTATTATCATCATCAGTGTCTACCAAGTCCATTTCAATTGACGAATTTCCCGATCTTTTCCTTCGTCATCACAGATGACGCATAACTTATTATCAGATATCTTGTTACTCTCAGACGAGTGATTATCATCATCAGTGTCTACCAAGTCCACTTCAATTGACGAATTTGACAAATCTGATGAACTGAATACTCTTCGCTTAGCCAGTTTTCTTGGTTCCATTTTCTTCTTCTTCTTCTTCTTCTTCTTCTTCTTCTTCTTCTTCTTCTTCTTCTTCTTCTTCTTCTTCTTCTTCTTCTTCTTCTTCTTCTTCTTCTTCTTCTTCTTCTTCTTCTTCTTCTTCTTCTTCTTCTTCTTCTTCTTCTTCTTCTTCTTCTTCTTCTTTAGTAATTTTTTGGCTTTTTTCTTCATCCCTGGCTGCTGCTGCTGCTTGTTGTTTCTCTTTCTCTTGCTTTTCCTGTTCCCTTGTTTCCAAAACAGTTTTAACTGGCGTGCTTGAAATAACGAGGGATGGTAGTTTAGCTCTTTTGCGTTTAGTTCTGACTTCTACAACAGGCAATGGCGGAAGTCGTGTTGAGTAAAATTGTTTGGTTGGTATTGTACAAGAAGTAGAAGAAAGAGCTTCATACAGATTAGAGTCCTCTTAGAGTCCTCATCTGTAACCCCTCCTGGGGTTTGTTCGGGTAGCAGGTAAATTCTAGATAGTCGGAGACAGAGTTGTTTGGAAATAAAACTTTATTCTAACAATTTATATACAGATAACAATATGTACATAAAAAGGTTCTAACTAAATTTCGAATCGTCTATCTTCAAATGTCGTTTACCAAAATATATGTTGTGCGTCGGTTCGACGTGGCTTAGTGGTCCAGGATGGTGTTGCGAAGATGTACAAAAGGTTAGGTTACCTTTACGGTGATGGAAGTCCCTCGAAGTCAATACCTTCGTGGGAGAGATTCACGGGAAAGGAAAACCTGCAAAGTCAATACCTTTGCCGGCAAGGGTCGGGACGTCGGGAAGCCTACAGAGTCAATACATCCGCAGGAGCAAGAAAGGAGAGTCTTACTAAGTCAGTACCTTAGTTCGACTGACGAGAATTAAATTCGGAGCTCTTTATATACTTGTCTCTGCTTGGCAAATACGGCTACATGCTGAACCATAGGCGTATCTAGAACGGTGTTACTGGGGAACATCGTTACAGTAGAACAGTGGTTGCCAACCTCTCAATGTGTTGAGCTACTTTGTTAATTTTGGAATAAACAGCGAGCTACCCAAACGGAAGCCACGTAACGCAACGTAAATGAAATAATCCACAGTTAATTTATCATTATATGTATTTATTTTACTATTTAACTGGTAATACATAATACATAGGTACTAATAATTAACTAATAACAAAATAACTAATATTACTAGTACGTACTTGTTCATAGCTACATTCCTACCTACCGAACGAATGTGTTTGAAAAATAAACACAAACTTTTATCCAGCCACAACGGCATGTCACGTAAGATTTAAAAATAGTTAATAATAACAACAAAAAAGTAACGCACTATCATGAACATAAACATTGAAAAATAAAAAAGCACGATTAATGAGAAGGCTGACACTCAGACTCATCGATAATTTTTTTAATGTTTGCAGTATAATTTGATACAGCCATTCGAATACAATTATCCAAATGTTCATCTGTAAGTCGATTGCGATATTTGTTCTTAATAAACTTCATATTGGAAAAAGAAGATTCACACAAATAGGTTGAACTGAATAATGCTTTCACTTTCAAGGCAACATGGCATAGAACTGAATATTTGTCTTTACTTACAATAGGCCAGATACATTTGGTACTTGACACTAACGATTTTAAGGTTAAATCATTTTGAAACTCAATTACTTCCATTTCTGTTGCAGCGATGTCTTCGCCAAAGTTCTGCATAACACAAGTTGCAAACTGTTGGATATCAATTTCCATAAAGGGTGAAACAACAAACTGCGTTACTAAAGCCATTTCGTTGAAATCCTTAGAACGATTTTTGAAGTTATTCTTCAGGGTAAAAACTATTTCTACATGATATTTGCTGTCATAGGGTTCTAATGGATTTTGAGATATTTTTTCTGAAAGAATAGGAAAATGCTTGGCATCGCTGTTAATTAGGTTTTGTTCCCAAAACTCCAGCTTTTTGATAAATGCTTTTATATCAGAAATCATTTCCGCTAGTTCTTTGTCTCTCCCCTGAAGCTGCAAATTAAGTTCGTTTAATTTCTCTGTAATGTCCACGAGAAAACCAAAATCTCTAAGCCAGATTGAATTTTCTAGTTCCGGAGTCGGTTCATCGCGTTGTTTGAAAAATTGAACTATGCCAGATAGGACATCATTAAAACGTTTCAGCACCCGTCTTCTACTTAACCATCGGACTTCAGCGTGAAGGAGTAGGTCCCCGTATTGACAGTCATCTTCATCGGCCAAGGTTTTGAATAATCTTCTTTGTAACGCTTGAGCTCTAATCTTGTTCACAATTTTTACCACTAGTTTCATAAAGTTGTGTGGTTTCAGGAAATTTCCACATAATGCTTACTGATGGATAACGCCACCAGACCCTTATCACAACCCACCATAGCTGGAGCGCCATCGGTTGTCAAGCCTACCATTTTCGATATTGGAATTTTCTCGGAAGAAATAATATTTTTTAAATGAGAAAACAACTCCTGTTCAGTAGTGTGTCCTTTCAGTGGAATAAACTTCAAAAGATCTTCTTTAATCGTAAAATCACTAAAAACCATCCTGACGAACACGGTCATCTGGGCAGTGTCAACGACATCTGTTGATTCATCCAGTTGAAGTGAAAAATAAACACAGTTATCTAAGTCAGTTCTTAATTGTAAAAAAATATCATTGCTCATTACTTCTACACGTCTCATCACTGTATTAGCAGAAAGTTGCATAGATTTTATAGCTGAAACTATCTCGTCTTTATTTCTAAAGTTGGCAAATAACGAATCAGCAGCTTCTAAAAATGCCTGTTTTATTATTTTCGCGTCTTCATAAGGTTTCTTTTTTTGTGCAATTATCTGGGACACACGGTACGATGCTTCAGTTGCAGCCTTATTTTTGTCGACTGTTCTTAAAAATATTGATTGTTGTCCAATTAACTGCTTTTTTAACTGTTTCAGTTTCTCCTTTCTGGCGGCAGAATGTAGTGGGAATGATTTTTCAAAATTAGAATGTACAGTTCCTTTTTTAGCAACGGAGACCGAAGTATTACATAAGAAACACACATTTTTATCTTTAACTTCTGTAAAAAAAGTGTTGTTCTTCCCATTCCGAATGAAAGTGGTATGTTTTTACCTTCTTACAACTGCTTGCCATAATATTATTTTTTGTTGTTCTCTACTAACCCAACCGCTGGACGTTGGTTACGCGTTCAGTTTTAAACTAAGCGCAATGTCGCCGCGCCGTGCGTATTTATCCCGTTCAAAGCAATCCTGATCGTTCTCGAACACTAACTCGCTGGTCCGGTTGGTCGATTCTAGCCGATTCTAGCTTGATGGCGTCAGCGGCAGATCGCTCACCGCAACGTTGCCGCTGTTTATGTTTAATAATATGACAATTAAATTTTTTTGTGGAATTTTCGGAAGCTTCTCTGATTTTGCAGTTTGTATTTTTTAAATTAAAATCGTTGTGAGAGCTACCAGAATTGCCTCCGCGAGCTACCGGTAGCTCGCGATTGACAGGTTGGCGACCACTGCTTTAGCACATCATGAAAATGCTAAAACTCATATAGATTGTTTGAAATCATGGCTTGAATTGAAGCAAAGATTGAAAATAGGAGAAACAATAGATGCAGTTTCTCAGAGACTCATTGATTCTGAGATAAATCACTGGTCTGAAGTTCTTTTACGCATTATATCAGTCGTTAAAATGCTAGGTGAGCGCTCTCTAGCTTTTCGAGGAACAAGCGATAAACTGTATGAAAACAATAATGGAAACTTTTTGAAGTTAATTCAGTCATTTGCTGAGTTTGATCCAAAAATGGAGGAACACGTTCGCAGAGTCCTCAATAAAGAAGAAATCAAAGCTACATATCTAGGGAAAACTATACAAAATGAAATAATTGAATTATTGCATGACAACATAAAGCACCACATCATTGAGCAAGTTCAAACGGCCAAGTATTATTCCGTGATTCTTGACTGTACTCCCGATACAAGTAAAGTAGAACAGATGACATTTGTGGTAAGATTTGCCTCCATACAGGAATCAGAGTCTGAAGTTTAAGTTAATATTAACAGCTTAGGAATTGTCGGAGGTTTTAATAGAAGAGCTAGAGGAAAATAGGCTTACAGTAGAAAACATGCGCGGTCAAGGGTATGACAATGGTTCCAATATGAGAGGAGAAAAATCGGGAGTACAAACAAGAATCAGAAATATAAACTCCAGAGCATTTTATGTTCCATGCAGCAGTCATTCGCTAAATTTGGTTGTAAACGATATGGCAAAATCCTCGTTTGAGGCAGCCAACTTTTTCAATATTGTTCAACAGTTATATACATTTTTTTCTTCCTCTTCTTTTCGTTGGGCAATATTACTGAAGTATATTGATACTAACACCCTAAAACCATTGAGTAATACGCGATGGGAAAGTGGAGTCGACTCATTAGAAGCTTTGCGGTTTCAAATTGGTCCAATTCACGATGCTTTGTACAGCATATATGAAGATTTAGAAATCAATAATATGATCAGAGACGAGGCTAGCGGATTATTAAATAATTTGAAGCAGTTCAAATTTATATGCTCTGTAGTGATCTGGTACAAAATTTTGAGTCATATTAACCCCATCAGCAAACTTTTGCTAACTGTAAATTTTAATATGTCACAAGCTATTGATATGCTTAGCAACTGCAAACTCTTCTTTGAAAACCTGAGATCAGATGAAGCTTTTGAAAGCATCATTTTAGAAGCAACCAAGTTTGCTTCAGAGATTGACGTGGAAGCTAATTTCGAAATCACCACACCACGTCATCGTGTCAGAAGCAAAACAAGAACGTTTTTGTATGAAGGCCCGGATGAACCCATTCAAGACCTCAAATAAAAATATAAAATAAATTTTTTTTCACACTATAAATTAAGCAATAAATACCTTGGAAACCTTATATAATTTGCTAAATACTCACAGTAATTATTTCAGCTTTTTGTATGCTTTGATCAGTATCCACTGTTCACCAGTCCTTTTTGCAGCCTTATTTGGCACTTTTTTTCTGAATATTTTTATATGTATAAAAAACTGGAAGTTGCAAATAAAGTTTATTATTATTGTTTATTATTATTATTATTATTAATATATTTGGTCTAAAAGACATGCCCAGAAATGAGCGACTGGCTCATTGGAAAGATTTGGAAGTAGTTTAAACCGATGGAAATTCAAGCGATCTTAACGCCCTGGAACTAGACGATGAAATAAGCATTGTTTCGTCATCATTAACAAAAAAAGGAAACCCCTGTTGAAGTTCTCAAGTTTATCGCTACACTTAAATTCGCACCAAACCTCAACATAGCATTAAGAATTCTACTTACATTGCCAGTCACTGTGGTTTCAGGGAAAAAAAGCTTTTCAAGACTAAAAATAATAAAAAATTAACTGAGAACGATGCAGACGCAAAATCGTCTCAATGGATTGGCAATGATAGCTATAGAACACCAAATTATTGACAAATTAGATTTGAAATCACTGGTTCGTTAGTTTGCCGAAAGAAAAGTTAGAAAAAGGGCATTTTAATCAGGGTTTGGAGGATATATATCAAGTGATATATATCATAATATATATCACGATGTATATCATGATATTTATACCTTGATATATATCTGATATTTTCGATAATTTTATTTATTAAATTAAAAATGTTTTCCACCATTTAAAAATGTCTCAATACGCCCCTGTACAAAAGTATAATAACTAGCGATTTATTCGGCTGTCACGCAAGCATCACAGCGCCGACTTTGGGATTCCCAGCTTCCAGCTTCACGACGATTTGTTTTGTTTTTGCTGTTTAAGTGTATGAATCAAAATATAGACAAAAAGAAAACCAACCTTGAATGGGCATGGGAACCAGCCATATCTGAATATTCTTAAGTTATTATCACTAATAGGAATAACATTATTAATATTAATAATTCATCAGATGCATCATATAAGGGTGTTAACCAATATCAATGTTAAAATAATGTTAAAATCTGTTTGTTTTAAATTTTTTTCTTTTTAATTAGAGTTATAAATGTGTTAAAATATTAATGTTAATAAAATAATGTTAAAAATCTGTTTATTTTATTAATTATTTTTGTTTTCTGTTTTTAATTTGAGTTAGAATAAACGGTTTTGTTTTTTTTTTCCTGGGCTCGTCTGACTATGTGTCTCCGAATAACACTGAAGCCTATTGGCTTATTGTGTTTTACCCCATGTTAGTTCATAGCACCCACTCTATCACATTTGTACCTTGTACAAGTTTGTACAGATCCTTGGGTGAGTGGGTTCTATACGTTGTTGGATCAAACTGGGGTTGTCCAAAAAGAGCATGTCTTTTGCGATCTAGAGCTTCGCATTCGCACAGTATGTGTTTGGCCGTTTCTGGTTTCTTGTGACATAGTCGGCACATGAGTTCCCCATTGTACATGCCAATTTTGTTCAAGTGTCCCTTTACTGGGGCGTGCCCAGTCATGAACCCTGTTATCACTTTCAACTGGTTCCTATTCATTAAGAGTAGTTCTCCAGTTCTTTTGGGACATGGTCTGCCTATGAAGGCTTTTCTATGTGCCTGTTTTGGGGTGCTTCCCCAATAGTTGATATGTTGTTTCCGAATCCAATCATTTATAAAACCCCGGACTGTACTTTTTGGTACTCCTGGGTTTGTGTCTGGTTCCGGTGTTTCTTCTGACCCTCTTTTTGCAAGTTCGTCAGCCTTTTCGTTGCCTTCGATCCCTTTGTGACCTGGCACCCAAAATAGTTTTACTCTATTTCGGTCTGCCAGTGTTCTTAGTTCTTCGATGCATTCCCATACCAGCCTCGACGTAACTTTCTGACTCGATATGGCCTTAAGTGCCGCTTGGCTGTCTGACATTATTTGAATATGCTGATTTTCGACAGCTCTTTCATTGTTCGTTTTTGCACATTGCAAAATTGCGTATACCTCGGCCTGAAATACCGAGGAATGTATTCCTATAGCATAGCTATGGTTAGTATCAGGGTTTTTGGAGAATACTCCTGCCCCAGTGCCTTCCGCAGTCTTAGACCCGTCTGTATACCAGGTTTGTTCCTGTCGTTGGGCATTGGGCTCCCTTATAGTGATCTCCGCTCTTTCCTGTATTAAAACCTCAAAGGGAGTATTAAAAGAGTACCTCTTGGTTATGTGGTCTGATCTCATGTCTAGCACGTCTCCTGTCACTAACCTTGAGATACTCATGTGACCTGGCCTAATGTCAAGATTTCCCAGTGTATTTCCTAATCTGTAAGTACCTAATCTTGCCTCCCCTTGTATCACATAGTGAAGAGGTGGGAGTCCTTTTAGTGCTTCCATTGCAGCAGTGGGGGTTGTTTTCATTGCCCCCGTTATTCCGAGGCAGGCAAGTCTTTGTACCTTGCTTAGCCTCGTTATTGCTTTCCTTTGCTGTGTCTTTGGCCACCACACCAAAGCTGCGTATGTTATTATGGGTCTCACCACCATGTTATAAAGCCAGTATACCATGTCTGGTTTTAATCCCCATTTTTTTCCAAAGGATCGCCTTGCCATCATTAATGAGGTTTCCGCTCTCCTTGTGGTTCTTTCTAGATGCTGGTTCCAGGTAAGTCTCGAGTCAATCATAACCCCGAGATATTTTACCTCCCCCTTAAGCTGGATGCTTGCACCTCTTAGGTTTAGAGGCCCTAGTCCCTCCAATTTCCTCCTGCGGATGAATGCAATTATGTCAGATTTGTTTGGGCTAATGTTTAGTCCTTCCGCCTCTGTCCATTTTGTTACTATATTTAGAGCCTCTTGCATTCGATCTCTTACTATAGTGTTGTATTTTCCCTGTGCCATGATCACTAGATCATCGGTTTTGTTGTTTAGAATATAGATTTTTGTTAGAGTGTTGTTAAAATTTAAAATATAGTTTGTGCAAGAAAGAATACTGTTTTTTAATTAAATAATTTTAAATTTTAAAAATGATATATATCGGATATATATCATGTGATATGATATTTATATAAATATCATGATATTTTCGAAACCTGATTTTAATTACTTTGGTTAGTTAGAATTTATTTATAATATGGGATATTAGTTTAGTTAGCATTACTACTTTTTAATTTTTGTTATTTTGCCTTAAGTGCTAAATTGCTTATCTTTTTATCTGATGATTGAGTTTTTAATAAAACGTTTTTTTTTTATTTTTTTTTCAATGTTTTCTTGACTTTCTGATATGGTCGCATGAGATTTACTTAAAAAAAAGGGGGGCGCAAAATTAAGGTTTTGCCCGGAGCGCCAAAATGTCTAGGGCCGGCCCTGGTATTATTATACAGGGTGTTATTGAAATACACGTACATATTAAAATGGGGAATAGTATGTAATGACCAAAAACGATTGGCACCAATTTTAACTTCAAATTCTAAAATTTAAATATTGGGGAAGACTCCCCTTTTCCGACCTACTAGTTTCCATATTTAAAGAAGTAAAATAAATCGAAATTGAACTTACCCATAGAAATTGCACTGTTGCCGTAGCAAAACCAATTAATTCAAAATAAAGTTTATTACAGTAATTGTTCAAAATGCCGTCCATTATTATTTACACACACTTGCAATCGTCTTTCCAAAGAACTTTGAACATTAGAAATTAGTCTTGGATTTTGTCGTAGTTCCTCGGTTACCGCATTAACTTTATTGGTTAATTGTTCAACACTATTAATAGGTTCATTATAAACCAGTTGTTTCATGTGACCCCACAAAAAGAAATCGCATGGATTTAAGTCCGGAGATCTCGGAGGCCACTTAGTAGGTCCATTTCTGCCTATCCACTTTTGAGGAAATCTAATGTTCAAAAACTGCCGTACGTTTAAATCAAAGTGAGGAGGAGCGCCATCTAGTAGGTACCACATCCGTTGCCTTAATTGTAACGGTATCTCTTCTAGGAGTACTGGCAAAATATCTTCTAAAAAGTGGAGATATCTTGGCCCATTTAATCTGTTCGGGAGAACATAAGGCCCGATTAAATACTGATCTATTATGCCAGCCCAAACATTTATTGAAAATTTTCTTTGATGCCCAGTTTTCCTAATGGCGTGAGGATTTTCATCACTCCAAATATGCGTATTGTGCATATTGAACACGCCATCACGAGTGAATGAAGTCTCGTCAGTATACAATAATATTTTTAGAAAATCAGGAATATCAACATATTTTTGAATCATCCATTCACAAAACTCCACTCTCTTTTCTTCATCACCTGGATATAAGGCCTGGACTTTTTGGATGTGATAAGGATGTAAACCTTGTTCTTTAAGTGTCCGCCACACAACAAATGAGGACACTCCAATTTCAAGACCTAGTCTTCTACAACTTAATTGAGGCCGGTTTTCAACAGCTTCCAATATTTCTTCTTCGGCCGCCAATGTTCTTTGTGTTCTTGTTCTCCCTCGATCTGCATTGACACTCTCAAATTTTCCATGGTCTCTTAGATGCTGAACAGTTGAAATAAACGTACGACAGTCCGGAATTCTCCGATTTGGAAACCGTTCGCGATACAGGATTTGTGCTTGCCGAGAATTTTCTCCAGCTGCCCCATAAACCAGCACTATATCCGTTAGTTCAATATTCGTAAATAGAGGCATCGTAAAAAAATATTTAAAAGTAATCGTAACAACACTTTTTACCAACTTGGAAATGACGCGCTCGTGTTAGCCAGATTCGTAAATCAACTAAAATTTTAATAATCTATAGTTTCAAAAATGTATAGTTTAAAAACAATCATTTATCAAATATTCTAGTTTTTTGATAACGAGGGCAGTAAAAACCAGTCTTCGGAAATAGAAATTAATTCGAAAATCTTGGCAACATGGTTATTTCTTACAAGACTAGTTTTCTTATCATCTGACAAAAACTTGCATATTAATTACTGTTGATGTTTAAAATAGGTAAATAAACCTAATTTATATAGGTCATCCTCAACATATCAGTGAAGTACATTTGTTTTAGAATTAATTTTCAAAAATTAATAACTCCCTTAATAAGGGGTATTTTTAAAAAATAATATTTTTCTACATTCAGTGGGAATCTGCGCAATACCCAGTTTTAATATGTACGTGTATTTCAATAACACCCTGTATTTTGTAAATTAGTGTAAATAAATTCATTATTATTTTCATTATTTCAAAAAAAGTGATGCGCGACAAATGTTTTTTACGACAAATTAACGGCAAGAAAGCGACGCATTATGCTTATAAAAAAATGTAATTTATGCTCATTTACGTGATTGGTAGTGCTGACTTTCCTCTAAAATTAGCATAAACAGGTTTATGTCCTAAAGGGAGCAGCGACAATTTTTTTTCACGTCAAATTTACAGCAAAAAGGCGACAAATTTTCCAATATTCAAAAATCCAAAATTCCTAAGTGGTAGGTTAGTTTTTTTAGAATTAAATGTCAAAAAATAGTATTTTCTTGATATAACTTGTACACCTGATACTTTTAAAATCTACATATTCTTTTTAGTGGTATTTTTTAACAGCAGAAGCTTTTTTCGTTGATAAAAAATTGTTTGCGGCAATTTTGTAGAGGCGCAATCTATTCAGTTCCAATTCCGAAATATCGGTTTCTCGGTAACGATGCACCTCTACGTTTTTTGGATATAGCTGCAAAAGCTTTTGCTCGCCGAACGCACTTTCAGTCGTCGAATGCTAGCCGGTGTCGAAGTGTTATCGCCTCCTGGTGCATACATACAAATCTCGCGCGGTCGACAACAACGTGTGCCCGCACGAATCAAAACATTCACTTGTTTTTGCGTTTCTTCGAGCGAATCGTCTACCCCCCGATCCCTTCATCGTGCTGGACGGTTTTTCTGCCAAGTGTTCCGGATTTTTGGATAATGTGCGGTAAGGATTTTTTTAAAGAAATTTTTGAATTTTGAAAATTTTACATTTTTGATAAAACAGATTTTAAAAAGATTTACAAATGCCACATTTTAAATTTAGTACTACTAAAAGAGTTATAAATAAAGTTATTAATACATTTTTGTAGATTTTTGGTAATTTCCAAATAGTGTTCGTCCGATTTTCAAAAATTCGGTCAATTGATTTTAAACTTAAAAAATTAAAATATTGATAATAAATGTTGCCTATTACAATTTAATTTGTATACGTACCTTAAAAAAAATATTGTTTACCTTTTTTTAACAATATGTTTGTAAACAAAATTAAAATTAGAAATGACGAAGATAGTGACACTTTTTAAAAATCCCACAATTACCATATTTTATGGAATTTTAAAAATTTGAAATTTTTATGAAACTATTGTTTTACAATTGTTAGTTATATTAAAATATTTTTAGTTGATTTTACTTATCAGTTAAAGAATGTTTTAAAGTTACCGATTTCCTTTTAAATACTTGCGGTGTTTTGTACACAAATGAATATACAACCGTATATTTTATTTACCTTTTTTTTTAATAAAAAAATGTGTAAAATGGCTTATTATTTTCGTTATTTATTACCTTCTGTCAACTGTGTAATAAAAATTCTACCGTGTTTCAAAAAGTCCACTGACCTTAGAATTATATATAAGAAAATTAACTGAATGTAATAAAACACACGTCACTATTAATGCATTAAAATTAATATACAGGGTGTCCCAGAATATGTGGGCGATCTCCCGGATTCAGATAGAACACATAAAAGTAACATGACCAGTTCCTATAATTTTTTTTTCTACACCCACATCTACGCATAGATTACAAAATGAAAAATTATGCTATTTCCTACAACTGAACGAATATATTTCATATCCATTCTAGGTAGTGACAACACTGCAAAAAATAAAATCCACCAATCACCGTTCATAGATCAACCGACTGCTATTATTTTTAAAATTTTAAATAAGTGACAATTCTGTCAAACTAATTGTCAGTATATTTTTTAGTTATTGAGATTATAGATACATAAAAATGGGTTATAGAATCGATAAATAATATAACAATTCTGATTTTATTTCGTCTATAATTATAAATAATTTGTTAATTTAAATAAATCTATATAAATTCAATTTAATTACGAGTATTAAAGCATCAGAAGTAAAATAATAGGTGGTCCTGTGGTTAGTGTTCTTGCCTTGCTCGCGGAAGACTGGAGTTCGATTCTCGGATGGGGAAAAATGAAATGAACTTTTTTTCTTTTTTTTTTCGTTTATTTTATTTTAAAAATTATTAAAAGCCATAAATTATTATAAAATTACTTATTTTGTCTTAATAACCTAAAATATTTTTTTATTTGTAAATTTTCGATAATGGGCCGTAGAAAAAATATACTGTAGATTGTCCACATATCCACTCTTGTTGCACAAACTACTATTTCTTACGTCCCTACTTTTTGGAGATATATTCCCATAATGGACACCACTGAAATTGTTTTTTTTAACATATATAATACCTTCAAGTACGTTTTTTAGGTCTTTTTTGTCATTATGATAAGACAAGGTTTATCCGCGGAACCGCGATTTTCAAAAGACCTAAAAAATATATTTACAGGTCTGCTACGTCTGCTATGTAATGATTTATTATTTTTGTAAATTATACTAATGTATGGAGTCATTCAAATTAAAAATTATATATGAATTTTCGTGCTTTTCTTATTTTGAAAGAGTAATGTTTATCAGTGGAACCGCGCATTTTTAAATACCTAAAATAGTTATTTATGTGGCATGCAATATTTTTTCTACTACCGTACACATAATCCACTAATATTAGAAATATAAAAGTTACTTTTTTTCACTAGTGAAAAAAAGTACTTTACTTTACGCACTAGTGAAAAAAAGTAAAATGTGCCAAAAATTGTACACTGCAACAAAAATAAATTTATTGGAACTTTACAAATTTATAATTCTTACAGAACAAAATGACTAACAAATGAAGAAATATTTAAAAAAATAGGTTTTTAACTCTTATGAATATTAATATTGAATGTGCAATTATTGCAATTACCAAAACTTAAGGTTTTTACCTTTTCCAGCACAGAGTTTGAAAAATGTTGTGATATTACTTCTGTAGCCCTATTTTGAGCTTCGAGTGGTATGGATTTGGCCTTTTCAAGTAAAGAGGTTGAAATATTTTGTGTAACTCTAGTTTCACTGTCGAGTGGTTCCACTAGTTCTTCATTAGAGTTGTCAACGGTAAAATTGTAGCTTTGTTTGGAAGTGGATGGCATACTGTCATCCATCAAAATTTTATTAGAAATTTTATTTTTTTGTGTTATTGTAGTGTCTACGTAGCCTTCTGCAACAGCAGATGATTTCCATCCTCCATGTTTTTTGACCTATAGAAGGTCTCCTCCAGAATTTGCCAGCATATTGGCTAAATGCCTCCTAAAGCAGTGTCTTGTAAAAGCCGTTGGATTGGGCAAGTTTAGATACGTTGCTATAACACTTGGCATTTTACCAAAAGTATTTATCCCTACAGGCTGTTTAGAATATTTTCCATTTGCACACTTGGCATTTTACCAAAAGTATTTATCCCTACAGGCTGTTTAGAATATTTTCCATTTGCGAATTTTAAAAAAAATCTGTTACAATTTATAGTTGATGGTCTTAATGAGGTATATGTTTTTATGAAAGATAAATAATCAACTGCAGAATTATTTGGATTTAAAATCGTAAAAATGCGTTCTATTCCATTTTTGGTTTCTGATACTTTGACAATATACACTGTTTGTTTATCTTCCACATCGTTAATTGTCATTTTACATCATTCTTCCCGGCGACAAGCTCCCGCAATTCCAATTATAAAAGCTACCTAAAAAATAACATATTGTAATGTTACAAATAATTTATTAAACATTAGGAAATATCTTGACGTTGCGCATGTAAAACTCTAAATAAATGCTATTGTAAAAAATATAAAAGTTTTAGGTATAATGTGCTGCCTAACAACCCCGGTGGCCTGTTAGGACAGCAACTGATTTTGTTAGGCAACACACCATACGAACACACATCTCGTTGCAAAACTTTACAGAATATTTTAATTTTATACTGAGCATTCAAGCATTTACTGAGACATTTACTTACTTTGATCATTAAAAACTTGGAATCTGGAACTTTCAACAGAAAATTAATTAGATCTTCTCGTTCAAAAATTTTGGATTTTTTTGGTTTATAACCTTTATTTTTTTGTTTGAGAAACGCTATTAACTTGTTGAATTTCGAAATATCAACGTTGTTTTTATATTTTAAGGTGCTTTTAAGCATAGAATAAATCGACCATATGGTAGAAGCTTTGCAATTCTTCAATTCATCAGAGAAATATGCTAAAATAACGTTTTCCGAATATTTTGTCACCTTATTCTTCCTACACCATTCTATAAATGCATTGTATTTTTGCTGATAAATATATGCAGATTTTTCTGGCAATAAATTTTCAGTGGCCTTTTGTGCACTGCATAAGATATCTGGGGGAGTATTATCAAATTCGCTATCGCTAGATTAATTTGAATCCATATCGATTATGACAGATATAATAAACTGCAAATAAAATTTGAATTTATGTAAACAAACATTAAAAAGTAAAACTTTTTACCTTCTCAAACTTGATTGAGTTTAAAAAAATGCTAAATTGGCTTTAGAATCTAATCTTGAACTTAAGTACCTATACTTTTGTCGTGTTCTGTTATAAGGTAGGTACTAATTAAAAGTTTAGAGATTGACAGTTCTTCTAATCCACACAGCCACGGCCAACTTACTTTACCAAAATCGACATCCACTGATGTTTACTTTTAATTAAATCGATGACATTTAGAGAAAATTATAATTAAAATAAACTGTTGATAAGTTGTTGGACACTAAATAGATATAAGCAAAATTAATTTATTTATTTGTCTTAGAAGGAGATAGCAAAAAAATGTTAATATAAAATAAAACGTTATATTTTGTTGTTATGTACAAATTTTGTCAAATTTTACTTTTTTTAACTAGTGCGTAAAGAGTTTTACTTTACGCACTAGTGAAAAAAAGTACAACTTTACACACTTCGTGGAGTGCGTAAAGTACGTACATTACGCACAGTAGTAGAAAAACATATTTATAGGTTTTGCTAAGTATTGATTTATTATTTTTTTGAATTATACTAATGTATGGTGTCATTCATACTAAAAATTATATGTAGATTTTCGGGCTAAATGTTGATTTTCCTCATTTTGAAAGAGTAATGTTTACAGCGGAACCGAGCATTTTTAAATACCTAAAAAACATATTTAGAGATCTTGCTATGTAATGATTTATCGTTTTTTTGAATGATACTAAAGCACAGTGAGACAATAAGCAATTTTAAGAAATATTAATTATAATTTTGAATATTTTTTAGAAAGATTTATTTTCAAATAAAGTAAGTCTTAGAATATCCCCCTAAGTACTTAATAACAGGTAACAAACTTCCTATTTTTCATGTTTTTTTTGTGAAAACGTCTCAAACATAAGCCTAGACTGTTACGTTTTGTATTTCTGTTGTGCAGTGCTTATCTACTCATGTTTTTAAATGCGGCATTGTGTTCTATTTACCCTTCCTATGAGGCCTCAGTATTGAATTCGTGCAGACGAAAAAATTTTCTGACCCCCATTTTTTAAAACTTTTTTTCATGTTTCTGATCATTCTGAATCCGAAAATCCAAAAAAAAAGTTTCGTCCGGTCGTCTGTATGTATGTATGCCGGCACGATAACTCTAGAACGAAAGTTCTGATTGTCCTTATTTAGGAGGGAACTTTTTAAAAGCAAGCTCAAATCAGACTCAAAAATAAAATCGCTGCAGTTTTAGATTATATTATGGAGAAATTTCAAATGGGTGAAAAGTACTGGTCATCACAATGTGTAAATTTTACTGGTAAATTTTTTGAAAAATACAGAAATTTCTCCCAAAACCTCTTAGAAAAAAGATAGACCATCTAATTTAGGGAATTCAAAGAAAATAGAAAATTTTATTATTAGTGGAAAGCTATTTTACAGATGAATAAACTTTTGCTGCTGCGACTAATGAATAAGGTACTCGATGAGTGATAAATCACTTAATAAAGGTTAATAAAATAATTAGTTTGTGACTAAAATACAACTAATTTTACTAGAACTATTTGTATAGTAAATTTAGTTTGATAAGTAGGAAGATTATAAGTACAATAATTATAAACGTATACATAGACATATACACAATAAAATAGAATATAATAAAGTAAAACCAATGAAATAACAATAACAATAACAAACGTGCAGAGTAGAAAAAATTAAATTAAATGATTAAAAGGTTAATTTCATTGGAAAAATTAACAAAGCTGGGCACCATCTACCTCTATTTTTTATTACATAAAAATTATACTCATATATCTTTATACAGCCTATAAGTATAAATTTACAATTTTACGGTAAATATTTTTGATTCTATTAAATCATTTATTATTTGACGTAAAGTATTAAATAATAGACTTACTAAACTTAGTTGTTTTATTGTATTTCAATTTTGTTGTAACTGTAATGTATATTTTATGATTTTAACTGACAAAAAATTTTACACTACATCTTGACCGGTATAATACATCCAAGATTTGATTTAAATATTGTTCTTTATTGATTGTGGGATGAGTCGCCTATGCCGAATTTTCGTCTATTATTTGCATGAAATTAAATCCGTGCATGTTGGAAATTTATTTACATTGTAGTTTGATTGTTTAGTTACAAATGCGAATTCAATTATTCAAATAGTTTCATTAAAATCAATTACGGATTTATTTTCGATTGGGCATATTAAACAATATGTCTGACTACGTATATCCAATTATAAATTATTATAATTTAGAGACTAAAATGTATTCGACGTACCTTTGTTTATTGATTATTGTAGTATTTCATTTTAACTACATAAAATATGTTCAAATTAATTTAGTTTTCATTAATATTTAAAGAAACTGGTACTGATGGGATTGCAATCGCACTATTCCCAAAATTGAATATTGGAGACAAGGGCAACTCCAATCCGAATTTTTGAAGTGGCTCACAAAAAATATTATATTTATATATAAAAATCTATATTTTTCAATGCATTTCGCTGTGGTTTTCCCCTATTTCTCGACTTATTTTCTTTCCTCTACAGTTTACACTGCCACGTGCTAAAACGAACTACGGAAGTGAGTGCACGAGCAAAAAAAGGGATACCTGGCTTGGGGTGAGTCCTGAAAATATTTATAAAGCACAACCAGCTCGACCACTACTCGAACTGGGAAGCTCCTTGATCTAGTATGGTTCCGCACCCGAAATACCGCAAAACAAATCTAAAGCCCTAATTACACTGTACTATAAATACTTAATTAGCAATAAAAAGAGAAAACATAAAATAAAACACCATTATTTATTGTTTCGGCCTTTACTTGATGACTTTATCTTTAATGAGTAAAACCAAATTTGGTAGATTTTCACAAAACTTTTATTTTAAAAAATAAAAAATAAAAATTAAAAACATGTTTCGAAGTACAACTTCTTTTTCAAATGTTTGATTATTAGTGATTCTAAATATCAGGCACAGGGGAATAACGAGGAATGTCCACATTATAAATGGTATAAAGGGGAAATGTCCAAAAAAACTATTTTTGTTGTAATATTACTATGTAATGTTTATTATAAGTTGAAAAATATACACCGTCTCCCACGTAAGGCGGGCATTACAACTTTATGGATAATAAATTAATTTGTATTTTCGCCATTTTCTGAGTATACATAATCGAATATGCTCTTTTGAATTAAAATAAAATGAACTCTGTGCAACTTCCGGTTATACCGGAAGTGACCACTAACTTCGTTATTTTAAAGGGAATACCCCATATTTTTTTTTTAATTTTAGATTCAGCATGAAATTCTGTAAACAACGATACCCCATTTGCCTATTCTAGTTATAGCGGATTTGGCGTTATTCAATTTTTTTCTACATTTTTAGTCGCCGGTAGACATTTTCTTAAAGTCGTCTATCTCAGTTACTATATCTATCAGATACTTAAAATTTTAACCAGAGGTAGTAGATGGGATGTAATTCTTGAGAATATTTAGTTATTCATTATTTGTTGTACGGGGTGTTTGCAAATTATTTTTAAAAATGAAATTTTTTAAACATAAAAAACTTTTTTATTTTAAATTGAACACCCTATATATTTTTTAAATTTTAGATTCAGCATGAAATTCTGTAAACAATGATACCCCATTCGCCTATTCCAATTATAGTGTATTTGGCGTTATTCAGTTTTTTATAAACTTTTATATGCCGGCAGACATTTGCTTTTTTAAATTTACTTGTACATCGTTTGTTCGACTGTGTGTTTGGAAATTATTTTAAAAAATAAATATTTTAAACATGAATTTTTTTTTTATTTTAAATGGAAAATCCTGTATATTTTTATTTCATTTTGTTCAGAAAATTATTCTTCGTTGATCTTCATTTGCACTATTAATTCCCTATAATTATCTCTCGCCAATTTTAAGAAAATTTAAATTTAAATTTTACGCATGCACCTACATAATATAGTATAGTTTTACATTTTAATTTTTTATCTTAGTATGCCGTGGAAATATGCTAAACAACAATCTGTCAACAAACTGAATTGTCATATTTCTATGTATTTAAGTTGTGTATTTTTTGCGTTCAAAATATGGAAAATATGGAAAATATTGAAGAATATACCAACCAAGATATTCTTAATTTATTTTACATTCATGGAGAATGTAATCGAATCAAAAGTAGAACCTGCCGCATGTTTAATGAACGATACCCTCATTTACCACCAATGAACAGAGAAATTTGATAGAATCGGAGCTAACTTTTTGAATAATTTTAAACAAAACCCGGGAAGAAACCGTCAACATTATGTCCGAGATCAAGAAGTTAATCTAATTAACGTATTAGGGTATTTTACTGCGTATCCTCTCGCCTCCATTAGAATGGCTCAAGATAATTTAAATATTAGTCGAGGGTCAATACAACGAATTTTAGCACTAAATAAATGGCATCCCTATGCACAAAGAAAAGTTCATGAGTTGCGAGATGGTGATCAAATAAGACGAACTGAATTATGCGAATGGTTATTGGTACGAATTCAAGAAGATCCCGAGATTTTAAACAAAATTTTGTGGTCAGACGAGTCGAAATTTACACGTAAAGGGATCATCAATCGCAAGCAATGTCATTTCTGGGCAAACGAAAATCCACATTTTTATCGTGAAGCACAATTTTAGTACGAATTTAGTTTTAATGCGTTTGCAGTTTTAATGGTTTTGGAAGAGCTTTTTATTACATTTATAATGAAAGACTGACCTCAGAAAGATACATTAGAATTCTTAGAGAAGTAGTTGCCGACATTTTAAACCAGCTACCAAATAATAATTTTTGGTACCAGTTGGATGGTGCCCCAGCACATTCAACATACTATGTAAATCGAGAAATTACAGCACTCTTTGAAGACCGATGAATAGGTCCAAATGGTCCTTGGCTTTGGCCTGCAAGATCGCCAGATCTAACTCCTGTTGATTTTTTTTATGGGGTCATATTAAAAATTTAGTGTACTCTACCCAAATTAATACTAAAGAAGAATTAGAGCAAAGAGTTCGGAATGCCTTTAACGAGTTAGATGGTGAAATGATTCGTAAAGCAACAACTAATCATGTTGAAAAAAGATTGTTAAAATGTTTAGAAGCTAACAGGGGGCATTTTGAACATTTGATAAAATGATTTTTTTAAACCATGTGCTTTTAATAAAAATTGTTTTTAGTTAGTATGTACCTTATCATTAAAAAAATTTAAACTTTTTAAACGACATATTTTGTTGCAGAAAACTGTAAATGTTTTTAAAAGTACATCCCATCTACTACTTCTGGCTAAAATTTCAAGTATCCAATAGAAATAGTACCTGAGACAGTCGACTTTAAGAAAATGCCTACCGGCGCGACGACTAAAAATTAAAAAAAAATTAATAACGCCAAATCCGCTATAATTAGAATAGGCAAATATGGTATCATTGTTTACAGAATTTCATGCTGAATCCTAAATTTAAAAAATATATAGGGTGTTCCCTATAAAATAAAAAAGTTTTTTATGTTTAAAAAATTTCATTTTTAAAAATAATTTGCAAACACCCCGTACAACAAATAATGAATAACTAAATATTCTCAAAAAGTACATCCCATCTACTACCTCTGCTTAAAATTTTAAGTATCTGATAGATATAGTACCTGAGATAGACGACTTTAAGAAAATGTCTACCGGCGACTAAAAATGTAGAAAAAAATTGAATAACGCCAAATCCGCTAACTAGAATAGGCAAATAGGGTATCGTTGTTTACAGAATTTCATGCTGAATCTAAAATTAAAAAAAAATATGGGGTATTCCCTTTAAAATAACGAAGTTAGTGGTCACTTCCGGTATAACCGGAAGTTGCACAGAGTTCATTTTATTTTAATTCAAAAGAGCATATTCGATTATGTATACTCAGAAAATGGCGAAAATACAAATTAATTTATTCTCCATAAAGTTGTTATGCCCGCCTTACGTGGGACACGGTGTATATGTGTTGAATTGATTTAAATTTATTCACTAATTAAGGATCCTAAAGGTTTTAAACTTTAAAATTCGTTTTTCTAGAAACTTACTTTTTGTGACATTCCCCCTTTTTCCCTTGTGTTCTTCATATATAAAGCGCTAAGTGCTACGGCTGTTAAATAATTTAATAGCTTCATATATGTTGTTGGTTATGGCACCTAGAACATTTTACAAGCATAAAACGAAAAACCAATTTTTTGGCACATTATTTAATGCAAGCTTTCAAATATTTTTATTATGTATGGCTGTGTCTTCTTGTTCCTATTTTTTTTATATCACTGTTTTCCAACAAATAAACATTCTAATTTTTTTTTACAATTGTGTCCCTCCCTATAGAATTGTATAACGACGCCCATGTCTCCACGTAATCATTTCGTCTTTCTCTGTTAAAAAGTTGTTTCTGTCTGTAATGAAAATTTAATTCATGTAATATTTTTTGCAATTGAAAATATGATATATTTTAAGAGTGGGACTATTTTCTCTTTCTGTGTGTAATTTTTTAAGTGTTGGAACTTCATTTCGAAAGAAAAAAGGATTCTACTGATGTACAATTTGCCTTATTACATTCTTTACACAAGTTTCAATGAAGGTCTTCCCTGGGGTTTTTTCGGATGTAAGACTTTTTCAATTTCTTGATCTTTAAATACTCCAGTATATTGAAAAAAAAAAAAAAAAATTAATCAAACTATATGAAACTACTTTAATTTTGAGTATTAAAACCAAAATCTTAAAAGTGGCCATAGACGCGAGGATAGAGCGCTTGCCTTTCACGCGAAAAGCTCAAGATCAAATCTCGGCTGGAAACTAATTAAATAAAATCTTTTTTTTCATGTTTAATTTATTTTATAAATCAGTAAAATTCATAAATTATTTTAAAATTAGTTATTTTGTCTTAATAACCTAAAATATACTGTACAACTCGAGTGGACGAAAAATTGTTCAAAAAGTGTATATTTTCTGGTCGGTCCTAAAAAAAATTATTGACAATTCTGTTAAAAAAATTAAAAAAGTTCTGTGCAGCACCGATTTCTTTCGTCGCGCCATTTAGTAGCCATCACAGACAAAATTCGCTCAGAAAATGCTACTTAATAAAAATGCTTAAAAAATACTTAATAAAAACTTTCCATTTTTTTTAATGTCTTAAATTTGGTTTTCGTGTTTAATTTCTAACAGTCTGAAATCTCAACTAATAATATTAAAACCGCAAAATAACCAAAATATTTTAGATATTATAATATTTAAACGATAGTTTTAGCCATTAAAATTTGGAAAATTGAACATACATAACCAAACTTTTTGAAATGCGTTCGGAAAAACAGCACCGGGACTGGGTTTCGTTTCTGGGAGCGTTTGGGCCACGCCGGTGCTGCTGCGAATAAGTTATTCTTGAAAAATATAGTTTTTAAAAATTACATTTTAAGGTTTAAAAAGTCACAAGGACTGTCCTTTCAAAAATGGACAGGTGACAATCCTACTTCCTGGGGGCTTTTTCGACTGTGAGATTTCTCAAATAACTGTCCCAGCAAACATTTTGGTGTAATTTGACGTCGATACTACCTAAATTATATATAATAAATTTGGTCGCAAAATTAGATTTAACCATAATTAAGTAAAATTTACGTTGACTCGACGTGGATTCGACATAAGTGGAGAATAAGACGACGTCGAAATTTGGTTTTATTTACCAAAATAGGTAGAATTACATCTAAATCCACATTGTAGTAGCCCAGTACGTTTGGTTAGTAATACCTCTCTAGGGAAATTTGACGTCAGTATAACGTTAATTCGACGTTGATTTAACTAAGCCAAAATATTTGCAGATGACGTATGCCTCCAAGTGTACGAAAAGAAATTTTATACTTATTTGGTATTTTTATCTATATATAAGTAGAAATATTGTAAGAAGTCACCAACACAACTAAAACATATACCTAATTCACATGGAAGATTGAAAATAAATAAATGTCGGTGACAAAAATATATGTAATGTAATTGCGGTGAATATACAGTTCACGCTTGTTGAAATTAATGCGAAGAAAATTTTGTCGTGCATGTTAACAGTTCTACTTAGAAAAATAACAATGCCCTTCCAAAATATTCTCTAATTAAAAAAATATAAGAAAAAAATATGATCGTGTAAAAAAATAATAATAATATTATGAGCTAAAACTATATTACGTTTGTTGTGTATCACTTTAGAAAATCAATAATGTTTGGTTTTTCGGTATTTTCATTCGTAAATTCTAGTTATGGTCATTTTAAAAATTTAAAATTTGGAATCGTACTTCAATTACGTTAAGAAAATATGGCGTATTGTGCGAATTCGACCTAAAAGTTATTATGACTAAGGAAATCTACGTATTTTATAAATACCTTTTTATTAAGTTGAATTAACTTCAATTTCACGACATATTAGTTAACTTTACCTATTTAAAGAAATAATAACTTATAGGTTTTATAAAAAATTTACCTATAGGTAAATATAACATATTTAGGTCACGTTGTTCTGCACTTGAGATTTTAGACGTTTCACTTTACGATAAAAATCGGAAGTATAACGATATGATTTATTATTTTTCGAACTCATTTTATTAATTATTTTTCGCACTCATTTAAAGCCCTATCTACACCACACGTAAATTAAGATTACGACTGTAATGTTTTTTTTAAAATGGCCGAAATTCTTAAGAATAATGACGAAGACAGTAACTGAACAACCTAATTGTTAAAATAACCTAAATAATATGAATTTTACAAATAAGTCATGTATGACTATTTTTAAATAGGTGGTTTTTAGTCGAATTTACTTTGTGGTAGATTTTTCAGGTAATTGCTACAACAAAGTTAATAAATATTTCTTCAAGATGACTTATAGGTCAACTAAATGAGTATTCGACTATTTGGTTGAAATTAGGTAAATGAACAGGTAGAATTTTGCTACGATCTCGACCTAATATTACTTTAAAGGAGAGTAAATAAAAGCGGCCAAATAGGTTACTATGGAGGCATAAAATTACGTAGAATTTTTAACCAAATCTACCTAGTTAAATATTCTACTATAAAGACGATTTTTAGTTGCCAAACAGGTAGATATTACCTAAATATGGCACCTAATTTTACTACAAAAGAAATTTAACTTTGAAGTAATTGTTGGTTATTTTTTTAAGTAGTTTTTCCCTTGCTGATATGGTTAAATTTACTTTTAAGCAGATTTGTGTAAAAGGTAGATTTCTTGGTATAATTTACGTAAATTTAAATATAAATTAAAACCGTTTGGTAAATTTACATTAGAGGTATATTTTTCTAGTCAATTTTACGTAATAATTAACTCAATAAGTAAATTCGTCTTTAACAAAGTCGAGTTTTAACTAATGTTATAGAAAATGTTTGCTGGGGTTCTTTAATAATATTATACAGTATCCGCTTAGATATTCCAATATAGGTCTCACATTTAGTGGGTATATACCATCTAAAATGTATTAAGTTGATTTCATGAATTTTCTTTGAACTTTTTCGAGTAATCAGTATAAATGTTATGCACGGGATTCCAAACAACAGAACAGTATTCAAGTTTTGACCGTACAAAGCTAATATATAGAATTTTTAAGGTGAATATGTTTAGGAATTCTTTACAGCTTCGAATAACAAACTAAGCTCCTGTTAGTAGCAGATAACATCGTTTCAATGTGTTTAACGAAATTTAGTTCAAGATCAAAATAAACTCCGAGATCTCTTATAAATTCGGGTCGATTTAGAACAATGTTCTGTAGTTTATAATCAAAAATTATAGGTGTTACTTTTTTAGTAAAGGACATTACGGGAACATTTCTGTGGATTTAAAGACACTACTTCGCAATGTCAGACACTTTTGAAGTCGCAAACAATGGTTAACAGAATTGATTTCAAGCAATAATTTTAGGTCAGGCATAAATTAAAACTTTAATATGCTCGATATTAGCGACTATATTATTATCATTTATAAAAATTATAAATAAAAGAGGACCTAAAATTGATCCCTGAGGAACTCCTGATGTTTGTCCGAAATTTTTTGATCTGTAACCACGACATTGAACATATTGATGTCTACTCAACGAATACGAACCAATCAATTGAATGATTTGGTCGCATAAACCAATGGAACTTAACTTGTGGAGTAAGATGGAATGATCAATTTTGTCAAAGCCCTTTTAGAAATCTACAAGGTTTGTAACTGTAGATCTATTTTTTATGAATCCATGTTGGTCACAAGATATAAGACGGGAAACATGATTGGAAATACTATCGTGAGTAATTATTTCGAATACTTTAGCAAAATTGCAAAGAATGCTTATGGGCCGATAATTACAAACATCATTTTTGCTACCCTTTTTATGTACCGGTGTAAATTTGGAAATTCTCCAGGCAGTAGGGAAAATACATGTTTTCAAGATTAAATCAAAAATGCTTTGTGTGCACTAGGTCGTTTACGCGAACTTGTTCTTGCAATATGTTCTAATGCACTTGCGCCATTATTATATAACTGTAAAATTGTAATAGGTATATATTAATACAAAATTTAGAATTAATTAAAATACATATGATACGGCTATGAGTAAATAAAGTCTACCTGATATGTCAACTTTTTCGTAATCAGTTGCATAATTTTCTGCTTTATGTAGCTGGTTGTAAAGTAGATCGTTTTGACACTTGTTGCGATTACAAAATATATTACTTTATATGTCAAAATTAGAAAAAAGCATTCCAAATGTGTTTTCTTTGAAGACTTGATTAAAGTAATTCCGATAAGTAAATCAACACCTCAATAATCGATATCACTTAAAGATAAATATTTCTTCGTATATTTATCTAACTAAAAATCAATTATGAGCGTGACTAAGTGGTATCTGTTATATATAAAAAAAAGTTAGTTAACCAACCAATCGTAATGATTGAATGCATCGTCAGAATTATTGAATGTTCATTTTGAGCCAACCAAACGTTGATCGTAATGCTCTTGTTTGTTCATTGTTGACCTTGTTTAGTGTTTTTGGCAAGTATGGTTGTTTCTTCGAATTTTGGGGGCTTATCTTCGCCAGACACCACTACAACATTGCCAGCGGCGCGACTCGAACTAAAGCAACAAGCATTCACTACTATTTTTTTGGTAATAAATATATTCGAACGAACGCGATAGAGTTTTGCATTTATTAATCGGAAAAACAAGTTAAGTCGCGTGTCAAATTTTAGTAAAATATGTATATTTTTAAAGAAAGTTAAACCCCATAAAAATCCAAAATAAAAATTTATATACAGGTTGTTTCAAAGTGAAGTGTACGTATGTTAAGATATATTTTCGTTAATATAGCAAACATAATGTTATAGAAACCATGATTAAAATCCATTTCTTTTCTCCTCTACATCTGCCACACTCTATGTCTCGTTCTGCGAATTAAATTACTAAAAATCCATCTAAAACTCGAGGTTGAAAAAAATCATGATTCCGATACTTTCCTTGTGTGTATACAGATAGGAAAGTAATAAAAATCGCTTTCAAATGAAGTGTCACACTTTATAATACGTTATGGTTTTGTATCCCGCAAAAGGATGCTAAAATCAAATACAACACAATGAATAGTCATATTGCTGAATTCCCCATAAAAGTACCTTTTTAATGATGTTACTTGCTATTGTGGTGGTTTAATTTCTGGTAGCCTTAATTGGGTGGTCTCAACGCTGCGCCGTACACTGAGGCTTAATCGCATTTTTCTGGCCAAAAATAAAAATTCGAAATTTAAAAATTTTTATTTTGAAGTAACTTATTTAATGTGCAAAATATATTGGTTTTAAAATAATAAATGTGCCTATTATTACAGTCTTCTTTTAAACGTTTTGGGGTATGAACGTTTGATTATCTTCAATCTTAAAGTACTTTCTGACCGGATAACACTGGCCAACAAAATTACACTTTTTGCCTAATTAATGACTTATGATGATGATGATAATGATTCTAAATATACCCCCACTTTTTTTCTGACAGCTCTTATTTACGAGTTATAACTTTCACTAAAAATTCGCTGTATTATAGTATTTATTTGCAGTTTATTTAATAATAATTATTGAATTATTATACATATTTAATTTTATTTGTAAATACCATTAATTTATAATCCTCTTTAACAACCCCTCTGTTGTACGACCGCGGACACCCCCTGTAGAACATACTTATAAAGGTAAAAGTACCTCTCTTTAATGACCGGTAAAACCCAATTTCAGAATCCTTAAGAAATGATCTTCTGTTTTTTTAGGGGAAGATTTAGTAAGACAATAGTTAAATTATCTTTCTTGTTTGAATTATTGTTTTATTTTGTAATTTGATATGGCATCGCCAAGAAGAGTATGTATGAACGATTCAAACAATTTTTATTTCATTTGCGGAGAGTATGTAAAGAATACCGTTTAAATGCGACAACGTTCGTAAATGAGGCTTACAAAAATTACTTTGGATACCCGCTGGAAATAAAGATTAAGCCTTGGATTCCGCAAAAGGTATGCAAAACATGCGTTGAGTTCCTATGTTTATGGACAAATAAGAAAATACGTAGCTTCAGGTACAAAACCGCTATGATTTGTTTGGTAAACTTAACTGGTATTAACCGAAAAAAATCGAGCCAAATGGGAATATCTTTCCATACAATCAGCACATAGACGTGTCCTGAACCCTAAGTTTACACCTGAACATGAATCTGGTACTTTACAGGAAGAGCCAGAAGATTTTGAGACGGAAAACGACAGTAGTGATAGTGACTTTGAATGCGACCTGGGAACGCCAAAACCATTTAATCAAGATCATTTAAACGACTTAATTAGAGATAGGGACTGTCAAAGTCAGCTTCAAAGAAGAAAAATTTTTGGTTTCAAGGCTAAAAGAAAGAAAATTGGTAACGAAAGAGAACATAATTTCCTCAAATATTTTGTTGAAGGAGACTATTTCGTATTTTGTAAAGATGTACCTGGATTGATGGCTACAATGGGATTACAAAATTATGTTTCTAGTGGGTGGCGTTTATTCATAGACTCGTCAAAACGAAGTCTAAAATGTGTTCTCTTACACAATGGGAATAAATTAGAGTCGTTGCTTATTGCACATTCTACAAAAGTATAAGAAGAATATACAACTATTGCTCTGGTTTTGGACAAAATTAAATATGTCGAAAATAAGTAGATCATATGTGTTGATTTAAAAATGGTCAACTTTCTATTAGGCTAGCAAGGTGGTTACACAAAGTATCCTTGTTTCCTTTGCTTGTGGGATAATAGAGCTAAAAATCAACATTGGAAAGTTCTAGTTCCAGGACAACAAAACGTGATAAACCCACCTTTAGTGTCAAGAGATCGTATAATTTTGCCTCCGTTGCATATAAAATTAGGGTTTATAAAATAGTTTGTCAAAGGTCTTAACAAAACTGGAAATTGTTTTCTATTTCTATCAAAATAATCGAAACTGAGTGTAGAAAAGATAATAGCGGCCATTTCCGATGGGCCATTTTCGATCATTAATAAAATACACCAAATTTACGGACATTATGACAGAAATTGAGAAAAACACATGGAATGAGTTTGTTTGGCTTGTTCAAAATTTTTTGGGAAATAAGAAAAGTTCTAACTATTCTCAACACGTTGAACAACTAATGAGCATCAAATTGCACTTTCTTCACAGCCACCTAGATTATTTTCCCGCTAATCTTGGGGATCTAAGTGAAGAACAGGGCGAGCGATTCCACCAGAACCTTCGTACGATGGAGGAACGGTATCAAGGCTACTGGAACGCACACATGATGGCTGACTATTGTTGGAGCATTCAGAACAGTTCTATGGGTTCAACCTCTGCAAGGAAGTCTATAAAAGAAAGTTTTTTTATCTTAAGAGCTAAATAAAATATGATTAACTTTAAACAAATTGTATTTTACTATGAAACGGCCATGTGTCATATTTTCTAAACTAGAGCTAATACAGAAATTTAGATTACAGATTTGAAGTCTTCATTAAAAATTAAGCTAGTGTCATGTAATATAACTCAATCAGCAAAAATGCTGTTGTGCAGTGTAATAGATATTTGTTTTTATTAAGAATCATTTTTAGTATGGATGCCGTTCCATGTCTTAATTATTATATAATTTAGTTATTATTTTTTTAAAAAATTAGCAATTTTTTTTTCAACTGTAACATATTAAAATGTGTGTCAATATACGGCAAAATTTTGTTAGGTTTCTTTAAAATCTAACTTTATAATGAATTCTAAATCAGTCTAAAATTAATTTAATGACTATAACATAAACATGCTCCGCATGTTTCCGCTTTTTTGTGTTGTAATTTTTTTGTTATTAATTGTCATTATATTAGTCCCAATATACTCCATAAAAATATATAAAGGTTGGGTCTACATCCGTAAAATACGTATGCGTATTACCGTCAAGAGTGTTGTGCGTTCACATTGTGCGTTAACATTGTGCATTAACATTGTGCGTAAACATTGTGCGTTAACATTGTGCGATAACATTGTGCGGTAACATTGTGCGCTAACATTGTGCGTTAACATTGTGCAAATTTTGTGCGTATTTATTTTTTGGTGATCGTCAGTTTGTATACAACAAAGTAAACGTTCGCTGAGGAAATAACTTGTCTCCTATCAACTTCCCGGTATCCTTGTAGATAGATCTCGGTACGCACACTATGTGAACACTTCAAAATACTCCAAAATAGGCATCTACCGAATATGCATAGTGTGGATCCGTATCAGTGACGGCTTGTGACCAACATATTAGGGGTTCACATTGACAACATAGGTCACACTATAAGTTTTTTTACCTAAAGCTGTACTGAAATCTTTATTTTGTCATTGTGAATACCCATTTTTTTGGCAACGAGCCGCCACTGATAAGAAATTTCGTATATGCAGAAAAAAAGTTATAATAGGAAATTTGAATATTTTGTTCAAATTAAATTAAAAAATAAAATATTATTTTGGAAAACCTTTAACAAAAAAAAATTGTATATATTTGTTTTTTTTTTTTTTTTAATATCAAGAACTGCATATCGCGCGATTGCACAACATATCGTGCGGCTGTGAACCTATTTTTATCAGCTCCCTTTAAAATTCAAGTATCGTATAACGTTCACGATATACCGTTTATCCTATATACCCTTAGAATGAACGGCGCCTTATAAATACATTTTTATTGTATAATATGTGTAATTTTGTTGTATTCAAAACTAATTTATGTAATGTTGGCTGCTATCCATCCAAAATAATGGCCATAATTAAAAGTGGCATTAAAATTATTTTTGACCACTAAAAAATGGATTTGCCTCACTGTGCACCGCCAGACCATACTCATTTTTTGCTAATATATACATTTAGATATAAAATGAATATGCTTACCTACTGTCGAAGATCAGAAAACATAAAAGTTTCTGAATCACTATATTCACTTGATGAGTCATTATTTACTGATTTTATTAAAGGTGGCACTGTAGTATCGACAAGACATCCAAGATTTTGTCCAGATTCCACATGTTTTTTCTTTATTTATTCTTCATTTAACACTTGCCAATTTTCCTTCGTAACAAGTGTTGTGAAGGTTTCTAACAATGCTTCTACATCTTTTAACTTAAATATCGTATTATTTTGACCTACATGTCCTTTAACTTGTGCCCATATTAGTTTAATAGGATTTAGTTTGCAGTGATAGGGAGGAAGACGTACAACATCAATACCATGTGTTTTTGCAAGTTGTTCCTCTACACAACGTACTGGAGGCTTATTTAATGTCACAATTTCTAGTAGTTCTATTTCTATTGATTTTTCTTGATAGTTAATGTTTCTATCTGTTAGCCACTTATTGATATCATCTTACTTCCATGAAGTATTTGGCATACGTCCAATTAAACAGGAATGCTAGTTACCTAAATCTTTTTGGTCTTTTATACATCAAAAAAATAATAGTTTAAGAATTCCTGGACCAATGTATTGTGGTGAGGAATCATAATATAATAATCCCAAGATATTGCAAATCCTTTTGGAATTTTTTTTGAAAGTGTGTTTTTTTTGGCAGATCCAAATGATGCAAATCTAAATTTTAATGGCAATCTGATTGATATTAGTTCAGAATCTATATCTGAAAAAGAGACAATTGATGCTGCTCGTAAATTAAAAAATAAATTTACTTCTGGTCCTAATAAAATTCCATTATTTTTATTAAAAGATTGTATTAGAGTTTTAATCTATCCCCTCAAAACACTTTTTAACCAAATTATAAAAACGACAACTTTTCCAGAGAGCTGGAAAGTAGCTAAAGTGTGTCCTGTACACAAGTCTGAAAATCGTAATGTGATTAAAAATTATAGGCCCATATCTATACTGAATAACGTAGCGAAAGTTTTGGAGTCAATCTTGTATAACCGCATATACCTCTCTGTAAAAGACACTGTTTTTAATTACCAGCATGGATTTATGTTCTCAAGATCCACAATAAACAACTTAGCGACATTTAGTCAATACTTATGTGAATCATTAGATAGAAGAGGTCAGGTTGGTATGGTGTATACTGATTTCTCCAAGGCTTTCGACAAAATCAGTCATGTATTACTTCTTAAAAAGCTACAATGCTTAGGCCTCAATGACATGTACCTTTCATTATTTAGATCTTATCTATACCAAAGAAAGCAATTCGTTAACTTAAACGGATTCTGCTCAAGTATCGATATAACAGCTAGTGGAGTTCCTCAGGGATCTAATTTAGGTCCCTTGCTTTTTCTATTATTTATTAATGACCTGTACCATATGTGATCTAAAAAGCAAAACTCGTGCACACCTTTAGTTTATTTTTTTGTTTTTTAGCTTTTTTTTTGTTTTTAGTAGATATAACATTATTTTGCTAATAATAATTGAAAGTTTATTTTATTCTATATTTAAATTCTTAACTAAATAGTTTGAATAAGGCAATTTTTTCGCAATATTTAATGTACTAATTTGTAGTGCTCTACTGATATTTAAATTCAACTTAACTTTTATTCTTAAGTTTTTGTATTTTCTCTGTAAAGAGTTTATACTGTTTATACTGCAATAAACGCTATTATCCTCCTAAAACGCCAAAATCAGGAACAAAACCAGTAGATGGAGATATAAAGGATTCCACGGATAGATTGCTTAGGCAAAGAACCAGTAAAAAGTAGAGAATCGTGATATAATTAATTATATGCTATTAGTTATCTGTTTTTCATAATTAGGTAGGCGGATATAATTTAAACATAGTTTCCTAGACTATAATACACATTTTATAATTTTAGAAAATTTTAAACTTTTATCTATTATTTAGTATCTAGTGGGTAAGTTTTATATTTAAAAAAAAAAAAAATTTTTAATTACTAGTATAATATTGTATTTGCTAGTTTAGGTATTTTATTAATAATAATCAATGAAATGAATCCCTATATTCGTGATTTTAATATAGACAAATTAGAAAGCTACTACCTAGATAACTCGCAAGAAGCAAAACAAATATTAGAAGTGAATCAGGCAAATACAAACATTAAAATTATGCACAACAATATCCGAAGTATTTTTAAAAATTTTGATGAATTTAAAGTTTTCCTTTTTGACCTAAGAGTGCCCATAGAATGCATTATACTTACAGAAACTAGAATTATAGATGATATTTCCTCAATTAATTTACCTGAATACCACACAGTATATAACAATGGTTCACTAAATCAAAATGACGGAATCGTTATATTCATCAAAAAAGAGCTATATCATTCCCACAAACTAATTAATTTAAATGGAACTTACATGATACAACTTAAACTAATTATAGAACATAATACAATTATAGTAAATGCTTTTTATCGTTCACCTAGTACTATGATAGAGCCCTTTCTTGATGAACTGGAACTAATACTTACAAACCAACCAGATAATTTTGCTTATAATTTATTTTTGGGGGACATCAATATTGATATCCTAGACGACTCCAACGAGAATACTACAAAATACAAGAACATATTAAGTGAATATGCTTACTTGTCAGCAATAAACTTGCCGACGAGGCCATCCTCTGGTACATGTTTAGACCACATATTTATTAATGGAAAGGGGAAAAATAACTATGACACAATTATCCCATTAGTAATTGATTCAAATATTACTGATCATTCCACAACAATGACTCAAATAGTATTTCCGCATAAAACGAAAATAATAGATAACACTAGTCGCTATATAAAGTACGTAGATGAGAAAATGCTGAAAAGAAATATTACAAAAACAATCTGGGATACCGTTTTTCAAACACAAGATTTTGACGATGCAACTGAAGCATTCTTAGAAATAATCCAAACCGCAATAAACAAATCTGTAATAAATAAAAAAATTAAAACTAATGAAGTTAAAAGGAAAAACTGGATAACAGGTTCTCTAGTTACGTTGGTAAATAAAAAAAATAAACTATACAAAAAAACCAAAAATGACCCAACCAGTCAGAGCTTAAAACTTGAATACAATAAATATAAACAAACTTTAAGCAAACTAATAAGTAAATCAAAAACAGATTACTATAAAAATCTAATAACTAAAAACAAAACAGATTCAAAAATACTTTGGAAAACAGTCAATGAAATACTCTCAAAAACAAGTAACACAAATGAAATAAAAGAAATAAAAAATAAAAATGAAATAATTACACAACCCGAAGCTATTGCATCTGCCTTTAACAACTATTTTTCAAATGTGGGTACACAACTAGCTAGTAAAATAAAAAATAACCTAAACTATAAAGAAGTAAAAAAAACCTGTCCCCACTCACTGTTTCTTTTACCAACCAACTCCAACGAAATTAAATCAATTATTTCAGATCTAAAAACAAATAGTGCTCCAGGACCAGATAACATAACAACCAAAAATATTCAATGTATATTGGAAACCATACTCCAACCTCTAGTATATCTAATAAATAAATCTTTTAAAGACGGGTGTTTTCCAGCTATATTTAAAAATTCAATAATAATTCCGATTTATAAAAACAAGGATAAAATGGAGGTAAGCAATTATCGGCCCATATCTCTAACATCAGCATTTTCAAAGATAATTGAAAAAGTTATAAAGAAAAGATTAAATATGTTCCTAACAAAACATAAAACACTCAATAAAATGCAATTTGGGTTTAGAGAAGGAAAATCTACAAACGATGCTATTTTAGAATTAACATCTTACGTCTATGACAAAATAGATAAAAAAATCCCTACAATTGGGGTATTCTTGGATTTATCAAAAGCATTTGATACAGTCGATCATCAACTTCTTTTAGAAAGTCTAGAAGATGTGGGAGTCCGAGGCATTCCATACAAATTCCTAGAAAGCTACTTACTGGGAAGAAAACAAAAAGTTAAAATAAAAAATTATTTAAGTGAAGATCAATATATTACGTGCGGAGTACCTCAAGGGACTGTACTAGGTCCATTACTGTTTAATATATATCTTAATAATTTATTCGAAGTAAAGCAAGGAGGGGGAAAAATTTTGTCGTTTGCAGATGATACAGTCATTATATATAGCCATACATCCTGGACCGAATTAAAATCATTAACAGAACACGGTCTTACGGAAGTTAAGAAATGGTTCGATAACCGCTTACTCTCTATCAATTATTCAAAAACCTTATACTTACCGTTTATTTTTTTTTAAATTTAAAATATTGGCAAAATAAATTAGGCAATAATATCTAGAATATGCATATATTTTAAAGTTTTAACTCCTCAAAGCTTACGAGAAAACAAATCAAAGGACTTTAAATTTTGAAGCAGAAGGAAGAATGTTTCTATTGCGACCATAAGCGCCTCAATAGTGGGAGGGTGACGAACATTTTTATAATTTTTTTATTTGTCACTTTTGGACATTTCTTGCATTAAAATAGGAAACTACTCGAAAAACTTACTCGCCATGATATACCATTTCCGAAAAAAAAAAAAATTATTTGAATTTTTAATATCGCCATGCCATCCCTACTTACTTCTAGTAATTTTTATATGTTGCATACAAGACGCTGCCAGTAAGAATTTTAAGGTGTTTTTGAACAGAATATATTTTTATATTGTTTGCATTTAAATTTGTAGCTATTATGAAATACCAGCTATGAGACATCACGACACTGTTAAAGGATCCTGTATATACCCCCGAGGTACGGCACTGCACGTAAATCAGCAGCGGTAGCAACTAGACGGATTTTTTTATTTTTTATTATCATCTCTCGGGCAGTAGCGAGCCAGAGCAAGCAGCCTGCTAGCACACCAACAACAACCAAAAAGACGTAGCGAACAAACCAGAAAACCAAAAAGCCATTTGTCCATTGCTCAGACTCATTACCAGATTACAATTATACCGCATGGGTCCGACCCAAAAAAAAGACCACGCGATTCACCTGTTGTTCGTACAGGTTGTCCTGTCGATACGTTTAAAAAAAATTAAGATTTCCTAAATTTTTTATTTATTTAATTAATTCATTTGTTTACAGTACACTACAGATACATAAAGTTCTAAATGGTACATTTAAAATATCAATTAAAATAAAATAAAAAAAAAGAAATTAATAAAATTGTCTTAGTATAAAAATGAAGTTAATCGTGTAATGAAAGTTGACGCTTTAAAGAAAACAAACCTGTATTAAAAATATCAGTGGGTCTACAAATAAATTCCATAGTTAGTTCTATGAGTATTTACATAAAATAGTTTAATCTGCCTAGTAAGTCTGACAGGAACAAGGAATCTAATAAAATGTACCAAGTTGTCACTGTCAATCAAATCGTTCAATAATTTATACAGGAAAACAAGCGATGCTTCCCGATATCTGCATTCTAAACTCTTAAGTCCGCATAACAGAATTCTGATTTGGTAATCTATATTTTGCGATAGAAGTCTATGTTTATACAGGGTGTCCTTTAAAATGTGTCCCAAAATTCTCAGGCAGATTCCTTAACCAAAAAATGGAAAAAAAGTTCCTATAGACCTATGTCCTAAAGTGCCCCCTAAGCGAGCAACAGCCTCTCGAAATCATTTTTTTTATTTTGATTTTTTGAATTTTCTTAAAAATGGAAACAAATAAAAGAACCAAATTTTGGCTGTTAAATATGATCAATAATAGTGACCTTTTGACACCTTCAAAAAGAAATTATTTCGTCAGGGGTGTACTTGGGAATTTTTTGAAAATTTTGATTATTCATAACTTTTTTGTGTTTTTGGTAATGACTTATCCATATTTTTTTTTACATTCTACATTGAAAACTACGTCAAAAAGGAATACTTGTTTGATCTCGATTGGAGCAGCCGTTTCCGAGAAAACATCATCCAAAGATATTCGTGCAGTTTAGGTTAATTTTCAATTTTGGCTGTTGTAGCCAAAAAGTTGGAAATCGAGGAACACGGCTTACATGTCCCTATCCTTACTTTTGAAGGTCTATTCAATGGCAAAAAATATTAGTTGATACAGGGTGATCAAAAATCGGATGTGATTTTGGATTTTTGATCACCCTGTATCAAATAATATGTATTTTATGTCACTGAATAGACCTTAAAAAGTTAGGATAGGGACTGTAAGCCGTTTTCCTCGATTTCCAACTGTTTGGCTACAACAGCCACCTGAATTTGAAAAAATGTGATTTTTGAGTAGCTGTAGATCCTTTACTATTCATATTAGATAACAAGTGTGATATATCATTGAAATCAGATTATCGAGCAGATTCTAAAAATATAAAAATATACAGGGTGTTCCATTTAAAAAACATAACTTTGATTTGGCACGGCCTTATGAAACACCCTGTCACATCGTAACTAATTTTAAAATGTGAAGCTTAAAGCTGCCTACTTTTATTATAACAGATCTACAGAGCTTCCTCACACTAATCAATCACCCTGTATACTATTTTTAGCTCTCTAAATAAAATTTAAAAATTTAGTTCCCATTTATTTATTATGAAGACCATAAGGTTTGTATTTAGCTGTTTAGAATAAAAAAGTAAAAATATGTATTTTTTTGGCGTTTTTGTGTTTCATGGATAATTTTTTTCGCTCACTGATAAAAATGTTTCTTCAGTTAAACATTATTTCTAAAAGTGTTCTGGTGCGATTCGTTGTATTGTTATTATTTTGTTTAAAATGGCTCACAATAACTACAATAATGATTACACATTCGACGAAATGACGGACATGCACTTATGTTTTGGACTCGCTTCTGGAAATGCCAATGAAGCTCGCAGACTTTATCAGGAGCGCTTTCCAAATAGGCATCTTCCATGCGCTAAGACGTTTTCTAGAATTGACGATAGACTTCGGGAAACTGGTACATTTAAGAAAAACTCTAGTAACAGTGGAAGACAAAATTATGTGAGAACTCCTGCTTTGGAAGAAGCAATTTTGGATAGGGTAGCTGAAACCCCATCGACAAGTACCAGAAAAATAGCAAATGGTAAGTAATTACTTATTTATTATTTTAGCTACCCCGTACCTTATCGTATAAAACTAGTTTTTTTACTTGTTATTGCTTCTCTTACATTTCACGACTTTTCGTATCGAAAAGAGTTGCGTTATGCAGAAAAAATCTGATTTCCCAAATCAATGGATTCTCTTTCTTAACTATTCACTACACAGATTCTCTCATTTAATTTCAGAAGTGGGAGTCGGACGTAACACGGTATGGAAAGTTTTGCGTGAACAACAATTGTACCCTTACCACATTCAAAAAGTTCAGGCACTTAAAGCTACTGATTATGAGCCGCGAGTTATCTTTTCTGAATGGTTTCTTGGAAGATGTAATCAAGATGCAATGTTTCTTAATAAAGTGATATTTACCGATGAAGCTGGTTTCACTAGAGATGGTATAATACATTTTCGAAATATGCATGAATGGGCTGAAGATAACCCTCACGCGGTTGTTGAACGTCACCACCAGGATAAATTTTCAATAAACGTCTGGGCTGGAGTTATTGATAATTACCTTATTGGACCATTTGTTTTGCCGAATAGGTTAAATGGAGTAGCATACAGGCTTTTTTTAAAAAATAACTTACATGAGCTTCTTGATAATATTCCGATTCAAATCAGACATAACATGTGGTTTATGCATGATGGAGCTCCACCACATTACAGCCTTGAAGCTAGACAGCACCTTAACGAAAGATTTGAGGGTAGAGTAATTGGCAGAGGTTGTCCTGTTAACTGGCCACCTCGTTCACCAGATCTAAATCCAATGGATTTTTTTGTTTGGGGTTATTTAAAATCATTGGTTTATTCCAGTCCTGTTGAAACAGTTGAAGAATTGGAAGAACGAGTTTTTCATCATTGCGAAGTTCTTAGGAATAATCCTGAAGTATTTTTTCGTGTAAGACAGTCTATGATGCGACGGTTGCGCTTGTGTGTGGAAACCAATGGTCGCCACATTGAGCATCTGCTTTAATTTTTTTTGATTTGTTTTTTTAGAATAAATATTTTTTTAAACCGTTTCTTATTATTAAATAAAAATAGTCCCACCACGACATTTGAACTACAATTATTTAGAGAGAGCTAAAAAAGTTATTTTTATTTACGAGATTCACCGAGGTAATTTAGGAAAATTGAAAATTAAGCTTAAGTGGACGAATATCTTTGGATGATGTTTTCTCGGAAACGGCTGCTCCAATCGAGATCAAACAAGTATTCCTTTTTGACGTAGTTTTCAATGTAGAATGTAAAAAAAAATATGGATAAGTCATTACCAAAAACACAAAAAAGTTATGAATAATCAAAATTTTCAAAAAATTCCCAAGTACACCCCTGACGAAATAATTTCTTTTTGAAGGTGTCAAAAGGTCACTATTATTGATCATATTTAACAGCCAAAATTTGGTTCTTTTATTTGTTTCCATTTTTAAGAAAATTCAAAAAATCAAAATAAAAAAAATGATTTCGAGAGGCTGTTGCTCGCTTAGGGGGCACTTTAGGACAGGTCTATAGGAACTTTTTTTCCATTTTTTGGTTAAGGAATCTGCCTGAGAATTTTGGGACACATTTTAAAGGACACCCTGTATACTAGATACTTCGAAAATTTATTTTGCACTCTTTCTAATTGATCAATATGACAATTGTAGTTAGGTGCCCAAATCACTGAGCAGTATTCTAAAATTCTTCTAACTAAGCAGTTGTAGAGACTCTTTAGAGCTGACGTGTCATAAATGTGCTTGGTGTTCCTTTTGACAAAGCCCAGCAATCCAAAAGCTCTATTTACAATTTCTTAAAAAAGAGGCATAAAAGATAGGTCCCTGTCAAAAATAACACCAAGATCATTTATAGTTTGCTCAACACTTAGTTCAAAACCTGCAATGACATAATCATCCACAATGATATTATCTATTTTATTGAACCTTACGACTTTATATTTATCAATATTAAGTTTTAAGTAAGTTATCGTTATATCATTGAACCAAATTCCTGAGATCTGATTATAAGTGATTGTTTGAAAGGTCATTGACAATTGAAATTTTTTTTGTTAAAACAAGTTGTTACATTGTTAATACAAAGTATGAACAATATAGGTCCTATATGCGAGCCCTGTGACACACCTGAATGTACCAAAATTTCGTTACATGTGAAACCACATAAATTCACTCTCTTACGATGTTCAGTTTAATAGGACTGAATAAACTCAAGGTAGTTGCCGATAATACCCATCCTCTTTAATTTATCTAACAGCAAGGAATGACAAACGCTGTCGAAAGCTTTAGACAGATCAGTGTAGATAGAGTCCACTTGTTTGCCATCCTCTTTTGCAGATAAAAGAAACTGCTGATAGTCATCAAGATTAGTAGTTGCTGATCGCTCTTTGAACAAGCCATGCTGTTGTGGTGCAATTTATCGAAAAGATATACATATCTCATCTGTAATTATTACCTCCGTGACTTTAGGAATGCTGGACATATTAGAGATTCCTCGATAGTTTGAAACATTAAATTTGTCGCCAGATTTAAATATTGTCACTAAGTTAGAATATTTCCAACGTTGAGGAAAGAAACCATCATCAAAACATTTTTGGAACAATTGACTTAAGTGAGGATTGACTTGAGTGACAGATTACTAGAGAAATCAGTAATGAGGTTAGAAGAGGTAACAACATTGTGTTTAATGTAACAGGACTGAAAATGAGAGGCAAATACCTCAACTATTTTTTCCATTATATTTCATTTATTTTGAAATGTTTGATAAGTCTTTACGCATAGTTCTTATATATGACCAGAAGTACTTGACATTATTAGGAATAAGGTGTTCCATTTTACTGTCTCCTTTAAAGTATGTTAATTTTATAAAGGACATTCAGAAATAAAAAGAAACGAAATAGCAGTTAACACCAATTAATATAATCTTAGAAAAATTGATAACATCTTATATCAGGTTTTAAAACAAACGCTTTGCCACATTAAAATAGTTGTAAAAAAGTTTCGTAATGTTCTTAATATGTTCTGAAGAATCTTTATATAACCTTAAAACATTTTGAAACAAGTTGTAAGAATACTTGTGTGAAATTAGAGCTATTACTTACAGAAGAGGATGTCATGAAAGGTCTTAAAAGATTGAAACCTAAAAATACTAGAGGCCCAGATGATATTCCGGCATTTTTAATAAGAGATTGTGCAAATATTTTAACCAAACCTTTAACCATGGTCTTTAATATGTCCTTACGAGAAGGCAATTTTCCAAGTAATTGGAAGATATCTAAAATATGTCCAATCTTTAAGAAAGGATCCAAATCTATCATAGAAAACTACAGACCTATATCCATCCTTAGCAATTTTGGAAAAGTTTTCGAAAATGTCATTTATGAAATACTTTTCGCTCATGTAAAATCGATTATATCTACGGCACAGCACGGCTTTTTTCCAGGCAGATCCACAGAGACCAATCTGATATGCTTTACACAATATGTTGCGCAAAACCTTGATAGGGGTGGCCAGGTTGAAACTATATATACTGACTTTTCCAAGGCCTTTGATCGCCTCGATCATAGTATACTTTTGAACAAGCTTTCCATTGTTGGACTCACTACGTCTTTTCTGCGTTTCTTTGAATCATATTTAAGTAATCGTAAATTGAAAGTTGAATACCATGGTTTTCAGTCAATTTGTATAAAAGCTTCTTCCGGTGTCCCTCAAGGTTCAGTTCTAGGACCACTTTTATTTTCCATTTTTGTAAATGACATTACTGAAAACCTATCATGTAATACTCTACTCTATGCCGATGATTTCAAATTGTTTAAATCAATCTCTAGTATTGATGACTGTTTGATTATGCAGGAGAACCTAAATAAATTGAACCTTTGGTGTAATTCTAACAACTTACCACTAAACATATCTAAGTGCAATTCTATCAGCTTCACTCGCAAACTAAATCCGATTGAGTATAATTTCACTGTCAACAATATTACCATCAATAAATGTCTTTCTTTTAGAGATCTTGGTGTTCTTTTCGACGCTAAGTTAAATTTTATTGAACATGTCAATACTATTCAAAAAGAAGCATACAGAAATTTGGGTTTTGTCATTCGAAATGGACGCCAGTTCTCTGAGCCTAACACTTTAAAAACTATTTTTAACGCTTTTGTACGTAGTAAGCTAGAATATGCGTCCATTGTTTGGAGTCCTGGATATGAAGTATATAGCCAAGCATTAGAAAAAATTCAGCGAAAATTTGTCAAATATTTGTGGTGCAAGCTAGATGGCGTCTACCCTACTCGCAATATTCCGCAAACCATCTTGCTGAATAGATTTGATATCCTTGAATTACGTACTCGTAGGAAATGTTATTCTATCTGCATTCTTTACAAATTATTAAATTTTAAAATTGACTGTCCCGAACTACTTCGTCAACTAATGTTTAATGTTCCTAGTATCAGAACTCGCTCCCCTTTTTATTTCTATTTTCAAACACCCAGGACAAATATTTTAAAATTTTCTCCAATGTATTTTATGTATCAAAATTTTTGTGACCTTCAAAATGATGTTGATTTATTTTCTATTTCAATTAAAGTAATAAAACGCTTAATTGTGGACTGAGTTAATTATCATAAGACGACGTAATTTTTTCTCCTAACGGAGTTTTTTTTTGCGTTTTCTTATGATGGTTAAAAACGTTTATTAAACTATTTTTTGTTTACATATTTTTATGCTATTATTAGTATTTAATATTTTGTTATCATTTTTATGATGTAAATTATACTGTAATTGTAATTATTTTTGTGCCCATCCTGTAATTGGTTTTATACTGTTGGATGGTGTAACCCAAATAAACAAATAAACAAATAAACAAATAAACAAATAAACAAATAAACAAATAAACAAATAAACAAATAAACAAATAAACAAATAAACAAATAAACAAATAAACAAATAAACAAATAAACAAATAAACAAATAAACAAATAAACAAATAAACAAATAAACAAATAAACAAATAAACAAATAAACAAATAAACAAATAAACAAATAAACAAATAAACAAATAAACAAATAAACAAATAAACAAATAAACAAATAAACAAATAAACAAATAAACAAATAAACAAATAAACAAATAAACAAATAAACAAATAAACAAATAAACAAATAAACAAATAAACAAATAAACAAATAAACAAATAAACAAATAAACAAATAAACAAATAAACAAATAAACAAATAAACAAATAAACAAATAAACAAATAAACAAATAAACAAATAAACAAATAAACAAATAAACAAATTACCTATGCGAATTAAATAGTAATTTGTGCAATAAGAGTGGATATGATGGCCATATCGCATGAAGACGAAATTTGAGTACGACGCCGTAGGCATAGTGCTCAATCGTTTGAGTGCGATGTGGACAATCCACTCGAGTTGTACAGTGTATTTTTTCTACGACCCACTAACGAATATTTATAAATAAAAAAAATATTTTAGGTTATTAAGACAAATTAACTAATTTTAAAATAATTTATGAATTTTAATAATTTTTAAAATAAAATAAACGAAAATAAAAAGAAAAAGTTCATTTTATTTTTCCCCGTCCGAGAATCGAACTCCAGTCTTCCGCGTCGAAGGTCAGAACGCTTACCACAGGTCTACCTATTCTACCTATTAAATTGACTTCATATAGTTTTATTTAAATTAACAAATTATTTATAATTATAGACGAAATAAAAACAGAAATGCTATTATTTATCGATTCTACACAAGAATAATCCATTTTAATGTATGTTTATTCTGAATAACTAAAAAATATACTGACAATTAGTTTAAGAGAATTGTTACTTATTTAAAATTTTAAAAATAATACCAGTCAGTTGATCAAAATATGAACGGTGATTGGTGGATTTCATTTTTTTTTGCAGTGTTCTTACTGCCTAGAATGGATATGAAATATATTCGTTCAGTTGAAGGCGATAGCATACTTTTTTGTTTTGTAATCTGTGCGTTGTAGAAAAAAGATTTATCGCCATTAAAAAAAATTCATAACTTATGGTTACCCGACAATTGCGCACCGGTCAAATGCGACCCGAAAAAGGCTCCCGGACAAATAAATTTTATATTACGTATGCGCCCCAATATTTTTGGTACAATTTTTTTTAGTTTTTCAATTATTTTTTTCCTCTTGTGGGCCCGGGGGAATAATAATAATTCGAAACATCCCATAAATATGACTCATTTTAAGTTTAATTTACCAAATTTCTTCCATACAGGGTGGTCCATAAATGAGGGGTAAACCAAACTTATACTCATTTAAACCATCACCCTGTAGATAGTTTCAGATAACAGATTTGGTTGATTTCACATCATTAAACAATTTTTGCATTTTCATTCATTTATTATGATGTTTAAATTCAATATTGCGATATTCTCAATTTTTTTAAATGGAACATTGTATATACCGGGTGTTCAAATTAAAGTGTTACAATTAAATACCGCCTTTTATAAAAAAAAAAACCGTTTCAGATGAAAGTTCTATAGTTTTTTGGGGAAAAATTTTGGCTAAAATCGTTTTTTTATAGCTAACCATAAAAAGGCCTACTTTTTTTTCGCCCAGCAAACTTTTCAAGCAGGTGTTACTCAATAAGTAAAAGTCCAATTAATAAATGTTTTCTTTAAAACGTTTTTATTTTTTTATGAACTTTAAGAATATGTAAAAAGTGGGGTTCCAATTTGAAAAAAAGTCTACCTCTATATGGCCATATTGTGCTCAGCTATAAAAAGATGAATTTAGCAAAAATATTTCTCTCAAAAAACTATAAAAGTTTTGTCTGAAACTTTTTTTTATAAAATGCATATTTTTGGAGGTATGTTACTGTAACACTTTCATTTGAACACCCGGTATATGTTACACCACTAATTTATAAATTAATTTCTTTATTTTTTATTTTGTTTTGCATTTTCTTTCCTCAAACGTAGTTTTCTCGAGTTATTGATAGTTTTATCACCACATTTTTTTTTTCAAATTTTTCTAATTGGCTTTTGAAAACATGGACCTATTTACGGTAAAATTCTAAAAATGTTGTTAACCCATTTGTCAGAAGTAATGGATGGTTTTTTATTTCGTCGATGTCACAAGTAAATAAAATACAAAAATGTGTTTTAGCATAAAAAATGTCAAACAATAAAAAATACTTGTAAAGAAATTAATTATATAATTAATTAGTAATATAACATTGTTTAAAAAATGAAGAAAACGTATCCTCTCGTTTTGACACACCCTAGATACAACATAGTAAATGAATGAAAATACAAAACATTTTTAGGAACTTAAATCTACTAAAATTGTTTAACGTTATGTGTAATTATCTACGTGTTTGCTTTAAAAAAGTGTGGGTTTGGTCAGCCTCTCTTTTATGGACTATCCTGTATATTTAGGAGTAATTATTAAATATGGTTATACAATTTTTATATGAAATATGTCTTTGTATCTCCAATAATAAAACTTATAACGATCACTTACACATTGATGGGATACCCTGTATTATGTATAATAGGCTAACATGTTGTGTTGGTATCGTTGGATAGGTAAATTTATAATGAATTTTGTATTAAAATAATATACAGAGTATTGCGTTTGAAAAAATTAAGTAAATTGAACTTAAAATTGGCCATTTTAAAGAAATGTTTCAAAAGACTATATAAAATAAACCAGTTAGCTTGGTTTCTTATGCATTTATTCTAAATAATTTTGAAATCATTACTAACTTACCTAAATTATAATAATTTTATTTGTGATCTATATCATTCTCTAATTTCACAAAAAATTAATTGCTTGGCAACCCTATAATATTTTCTTTTTAAATATTCAAGTGTTAAATACATTATTATGTTACCAATCTAAAACTAAAATAAAATACAGGTTATTCCAATTAAAAATTACATTTTTATTTTCCAGGCAAAAGCGTAACACCCTATATATCCAAGAATATTTTTAAAATATGCCTTCTTAAGATCCATAAAACTTTTATTTGAAACTTTTTGCAGGCCCATAACACAAATTGAAATATCGAGGAATTACGCCCTAATGAAACACCCTGTATATAAGTTCAATATAAAATTAAAAACCTTTGTTTTGACCGTAATTAAATTAATTTTGTCGGGCGCATATATCGGGGGGCACATTTGTCGTGGGCGATTATGTCGGGAAGCGCATTTGTCGGTGCGCATTTGACGGGTTACTTATATACCTTTATATACCTTTATATACCTTTATATACCTTTATATACCTTTATATACCTTTATATACCTTTATATACCTTTATATACCTTTATATACCTTTATATACCTTTATATACCTTTATATACCTTTATATACCTTTATATACCTTTATATACCTTTATATACCTTTATATACCTTTATATACCTTTATATACCTTTATATACCTTTATATAACTTTATATACCTTTATATACCTTTATATACCTTTATATACCTTTATATACCTTTATATACCTTTATATACCTTTATATACCTTTATATACCTTTATATACCTTTATATACCTTTATATACCTTTATATACCTTTATATACCTTTATATACCTTTATATACCTTTATATACCTTTATATACCTTTATATACCTTTATATACCTTTATATACCTTTATATACCTTTATATACCTTTATATACCTTTATATACCTTTATATACCTTTATATACCTTTATATACTTTATATACCTTTATATACCTTTATATACCTTTATATACCTTTATATACCTTTATATACCTTTATAAAACAAAAAACGTTACTTGATGGGCATATCGTCGAGAGATTTATTTAAAGGAGTTTCTAGTCAATACCGCCGTCTCGCAATGGTCTCAATTTAAATGGCAAGATGGCATCGCTTAGTTGAGCATGATCTTCACTTTGAAGTCTCCAAATTGTACTCTTTTTCAAGCGGTCGTCTTTGAAGTCGGGGCTATCCAATTTATCCCGCCGACTTTATTTCGCTAAATGAGGCGACTAAATTGGGTTAACTTTCCTTCCATTTGTCTATTTCTAAAATTATTTAGGTAGGTAAGTATCGGACGTTTCGATTGTGAAACCGCTTTATTCATTATTAGTGGCAGAGGCTTTAACTGTAACCATATCCGACGTGACTGAATTGACATATTACCAATTGGTGGAAACGAAAATAAAAAATCCCTAGATGAACGCCAGTGAGGTAGATATTTTAATACAAAATTGATTTTAAATATGAGCATGACCTAAAAAAGCTTAAAAATGCATAAAATGACTTTATTGTTTGCGAAGAATGTTAAAAAACAAAATACAAAAAATACTAAAAACTTCATCCACTCTTGTCCTTAATTGTTAACTCTCGAGCAATTATTAACTATCGAGCACTGTTCAACGGTCTCTTAACTCTCGAACAATTTTCACTATTTCTGTAAATGATTAAACTATAAAAATTGTATCTTGACTATCGCGGCTAATGTAGAAAATAATCATTCTCATAACTCTCAAGAAGTTTTTACCGATCTCTTAACTCTCGGGCAATTATTAGCTCTTGAGCATTTGTTAACTGGAGCAATTTTCATCAATCTCTTAACTCTCGAGTGCCTAATTGTTAACTCACGAGCAATTTTCAACGATCTCTTAACTCTCGAGTAATTATTACCTCTCAAGCAATTATTAACTCTCGAGCAATTATTAACTCTCAAGCAATTATTAACTTTCTGAAAATTATTAACTCTCGAGCACTGTTCAATGGTCTCTTAACTCTCGAGCAATTTTCACTATTTGTCTAAATGAATAAACTTTAAAAATTGTCTTGACTATCGCGGCTAATGTAGAAAATCGTTCCCATAGTTCTCAAGCAATTTTTACCGATCTCTTAACTCTCGGGCAATTATTAACTCTCGAGCAATTATTAACTTTCGAGCAATTATTAACTCTCGAGCACTGTTCAACGGTCTCTTAACTCTCGAGCAATTTTCACTATCTCTGTAAATGAATAAACTATAAAAATTGTGGGAAATTTGGGAATTGAAATGGCACAATTTTTAGAGATATATCCCCAAATGTTTTCTGGAAAATTTATCCAAATGTCGACGACGATTAATAGGCGTACTGGCCCAGCTAGATGCATTTTGAATTTATGTACCTCATTAACGACAATACTATGTATTTAGGTGTAGGTATAGGTATGTACAGTCAGACTTTTCCGTAATCATAATAATGCGGATAAAATCACCTTGATTACGAGTCGTATATCTTGACTATCGCGGCTAATGCAAAAAAATAAGCATTCCTATGGCACGAAAGGAAATGTTAATTGATATTTGCATTTCATCTTTATTACCTTGGTCTTCAAAGAATTAGATCCAGGACCGTATACCGTAAAATGCTCATAGAAGATGATCCCATGGGCGATAATTGCTACTTTGAAATATACTTTGGAATATGTTATTGTTAAAATTCTGTGAAAATGGATTTCGCTTTTAGAAACGCTTTATTTAAAATTAAAACAGTATCATAGATTACAAAAATAGTTATTCATATTTATATAAATAGAAATCAATAAATAAATAACTAAAAAGTAAAATTATTTATATATCTTCTGCTAAAGGTAGTTGAGAGTACTAGAGGACAGTTTTTTAAAGAAAAAAGAGATTTTCACTTTCACCCTGTCACATTTTCTAGTGATGTTTAATTTTAATTAATTACGGACTGGTGAGACATCCTGTATATGTAAAATATGTTAAACCTGTTTGTATCCACAGATATATAACCAAGACAGATAGGATTTACAAAATTTTTGAAGAATGAACGGTGGTGTCCGCGGTAGAAACCCAATAATCGGATTGAACATTGATGCCAAGTTTACGTGCTTTTAACTATATCTAGATATATACAACCAATACAGATTACACAATTTCTGAAGTCAACGCGGATGATTCTCGACAGAAATGCAATATTTGGATAAAATTAAAATATTGATGCCAAGTTTGCGATGTTTTTAACTGTAGTAATGTTATTGCGTTTGCTTGAATTGCTGTTAGGTCTTTAAATTGTCAAAAAAAAATAACGTCTGACAACAGCGGAAGTAGAGTAGACTGCAATTGTGGAGGGTCGTATATTGTTTCATTCATAAAAATTCCTTCGATACAGTACTAGTCCAGGAGCCAGTAAATTTTTTTCGTACTTGTTTTCCCGGTCCGTGTGTATTTAAATAATCTATTCCCGGTGAACTGTATATTTAAAATGGAACGCCAATCTATTAACAAAAGTAAGCCAGATTGAATTCGCGCATTACGTCACATCGATACAAGTGAAATTGTTTACAAAGTGCCTTTGCAGGCCTATTTTGCCCATTTCATGTATTTGTTTTTAAATCATGTTAAATTACTATTTTTGAAACTCAACAAGGAGAAAATCCAATTAACTCTTCCGTTGTGTATATATATAAGATAAATTAACTGAAGTTTTATTAGTAAAGTATTAACACTAAAATTTTAATGTAATTTACAGAAAATAGCTAGGTATGTATTTGTTTTTAAATAATTTGATAATTTATGAAAAAAGGGAGTAAAAGTGGAATGACCAGTGGCCAGTAGGTCAGTCAATACAAAGTATCATATATTTCTATTATAACATAACTAAAATACCTACATCTTTTAATCATAAGGACATAATTTAAAAACCATTTTAATATATGCATTAGAATGAAGTAATAATAACTTAAAGAGACGAGGTCTTAAAGTAATAGCTGGTACAGCATGTTTTTTAAACGTTTCCTCATTGCTGCTAGAATGAAATCACTTACTATAAAATGTGCTCTAAAGACGGCATTTATAGCAGTCAGTGTTCAGTCTTAGGATCTCTTCCTAAAGCCCTCATCCAAGCTGCATACATATTAAAAAATAATTAAAAAAAAAACATATTATATACCTATATAGTTTTCGGTTCTGGGTGCCCTAAAAGAGGACACTTAGCCGACAATTTGTCACTCCCCGAACCAGGACGTATTGCTATCCTTTTAAGTAAAAAATAACTACAAATAACTTACCTGAAAAATGAAGGCGTCTAACTTTACACCAAAAAAACCATACACTTTTTCCCATTGTTGCAAGGACTCGATGACGATTAGGTAGATATCAACTAGAAGCATGTACTTAATGGTTATAAAGCTTATTTTAACACAAAAAGAATAAAGCACTAGTCGAAAAGCAGCAATCAAATATAAATAGACCACAATATTAAAATTTAAATTAAAAACTATATAAAAGACAAATACTCTAAAAGCGCAAAAGATCAGAACCAAATAAGATGAATAACCATAATAACCTAAAAATCACATTAAAATGCAAAAACTATTACTGTAAAATCATGAGATTACATCAATAATGCATATGCGTCGGAGTATCGCAAATGTCAAAAGTACAGTGTTTCCATGAAAATTTAGCTATGTTTTTAGCAATATTATAGGACCATTTCTACCACGCGCATCCAACGATATTGGCGTTCCACAGTTCACTGTATTTTCCTCGCACCTCTAGTATAAATGATTTGACATAACGAAACTAACAATAATTATAATTAATGTAGAGTAATAAGTGATTCGTGAATTCTAAATAAAACAATTATTATATAAAAGTGTAAAAGGAAATGTAATTTATTTCCCTATTTTCTTCTGTAATATCTTCAATTATTATGTTTAATTTCTATAAATAAACCAACTGGTTAGGTGAAACATTGTGATATAAGATTTTATTTATGTGTCCTATGCGTACACTTTAATATACAAAACACCTGGAACATTCTTTAAATAATTGTGGTCGTAGAAATAATTGTGTACATAACTCGTTTGAAAGTATATTTTATGCACTTGCCAAATATATTATCCATACAGATTAATCAGACTATTTTTTTACTTAACTTCAGTACATCTCTTGCTACTAAAACTATTTTTATCAATGGAAAAAAAGGGCCGTGTTCTCGTATGTTTTGACGCATTTTCGGCCTCAGCCCATCGGATCCCCCCTCTAAATATATATGAATTTTGCTGAGAATTGCTAATCCTACAATTCTCTATTCGTGCTTGCTGACTGGGAAAATAAATACCGAAAATCGTCACTGTCTCCTGGACTATACAATAGATGATGATGAAAACTTCACAACAAATACACTTTTATGAATGGCTAGTTGGGGATGTGTTTGTATCGTTGGATAGCTAAATTCATAACGAGCATAATACTAAAATTTGAAATTTGAATTTGAAAAAATTTGTACTTAAATTGAGCCATATTATTTATGACAGGTTTCGAAACACTCTGTATAAAATAAATAATTTGATTGATTATTTAATATAAAAAGTATTTCATTTATAATTTTTTGAAATCCATATAATTTGAAACTTATTCGCCTGTATATAACACAAATTAAAATATTATGCATTCATTCGATAATGAGACACCCTGTATATACCAGAATGTACGTTTAACAATTTCGTTTTCTCCTTTCGTCTGTACAAGGACGCCGCGTTGTGGTACCGCTCGAGGCGGAATTTTCCCTTAACCCGGTCCTGATCGTATCCATATACGCATCGTTGATAAATTATTAACTTTCCGCGATTCCTTGAAATTTATGTCATTAATTTTAAACAGCCCGTTCTTTCTAAGAATTTCGCTCGGCTGATGAGATTTGAGATTCGACATATTATATTTGCCAAATTTTTAAACAGATAAGCTCACTTTTTATTGTCTTTACATTTCCGCCGCGCACGAAATTTTAATTTAATTTTAATTGTTAAGAAATCGTTAAAAAATTACTCGAGAGATAAGAAGCAACAAACTGCTCGAGAGTAAAAAGAAAATTATGTTTGAAATTACTTTAAAAAATGTCGTGTTAAATAATCTTAAATTAAATTGGTAGAGTTAAACAGAGTTCGAGAAGTAAGTGCGTTAGATGTGAAAAGATGATTAAAGACAAAATGCTCGATAGTTCAAACTTCGTTAAAAATTAGGGTAAACCACCCAGTTATTAGAATAGAGATATGAGTGATGGTTTATTTTAATCAATAATATATTGGCCTTACATTGTAGTATCCATAATTTTAAGTAGGAACAAATATAATTTTTAACAATGAAACAACAGGATTATGTCAAAAAATTTAGTTATTGGACAATTCCTAGTTTTTGGACATACTCAATCCAGTAATTGGACATTCAAAAATCAATAAGCCAGGAGGTACGGTTTTTGATTTTATTTATTATTTCATGAAGGTGTTTATTCATGTCTACCACTATCAAAAATTATTAGAAATTTTTGTAAGCATTCTTATATATAGTCTTAGATAAAAGAGACCGGAGATGTAACATTGCACACTGCGCATGTTGTCCGTTTCTCCCTCACGTAACCCACCAATTGAAATTCATTATTTCTACGACGCCACCCGAATTGCTCCGAAATAGTCATTTCTATTCTACGCTCACCTCCCTGACTGAGTTTAATCACCATTGACATTGACCGCTGTTTTTTGAATTGTATGTTGGTGTTATTAACAATTTAAAGTGTTCTACCTATTCAGTTTTAGGTTCAAAATGCCACGATGTATCGTGAAAAATTGTATATACCTATAATAAAAGTGCCAATGTTATAAAAGATAAGAAATATGTTCGTTTTCACCGGTAAATATTTATTATTAATATTTTGACATAACCGCCATGCTCCTTTATGTTGAATTAGTCAGATCCGCATTAAGGTATTTCTCCAAATATTTCGTATCGAATATTTTAGAAAACATATTTTATAGTACTTACTTATAGTTATAAATAAACCAAAGGACAAAATTTTGAACATTTAATTGAGTTTTACCGAAGGTAGGTAGTAAGTCTTTTTTGGTGCGTAAAATAAGAAGTAAAGTAGCATATTTACTAAGGAAATCTTGTTTTAAAAATATAGATTTATAAGAATATTTAATAAAGGTAGTTTTTAGACCTTTTTGGTACATACATAAGAAGTAAACAAGCATAGTTGCTAAAGAAATTTTGGTTTAAAAAAAGTAGTTTTATAAGAATATTAAATAAAATACAGGATAATATACAAAAAATTTAAAAGTTCATCCTATTTTCAGTCAAAACTGAAATTAATTTTGTGCCTATTAGTCTTAAAACCAAGTAAAACTTTCAATATGACATATAAGCTAAAAATAATAATATTATAGTTACGAGGGGTAGGTCGAAAATATTGTTAATAAAGTGTTACATTATAAAATTTAAAAATCGAGATAAAAAAATAAGAATCACTAAATTTTGAAGATAAATACTCGGATAAAAGCAAGCAACTGACGCCTTTTATTAGATTTAAATTTTAAAATATTTTTGGTTTCAGAGTATGCATTCCTAAAATTGTATGTGACACATACTCTATATTTTTTAGTATTCCAAAAGAAAAAAGTTTAAGAGATAAATGGTTACTTGCAATAAATGTTAATAAAGAAGATGTTTTTAGCACTTCCCGTGTATGCCACTACAATTTTAGTGATGATTCATTTGATTATAAAAAAATCTCCCTTTGCTCTACATATGAAAAAAATTGCTATACCCAATCAGGTAATTTTTAATAAATATGTATTAATCATGGAATTATTTTTAATTAGGTGCTTATTCAAAATATTTCAATTTAATATTTATTAATTTGAAAGCTTATAGAACTGCCTCCAAAATCAAGACCTAGCTTGGGATATTATCACCAAAAAACCCCCCTCGATCTGCTGAACGAAAGAAATATAAAGTAAGCTATATTGAATTATGTTATTTGGCAAATCTCGTTTATTTATAAATAATCGTAAAGTGTGAAAAAACATATTGTTTACTTACAGGCTAGTACTTCAAACTCTCAAACTAGCTTGGAATATTATCACGAAAAAACACCCCCTCAATCTTCTGAACGAAAGAAACAGAAGGTAAGTAATAGTAAATTATGTTGTCATTTGGTAAATCTCGTGCATTTCTAAATAATCTTAAAAAGTAACAGAACATACTTTTTACTCTCTCTGCATCTCTCTCACTCTCTCTGCATCTCTCACTATCTCTGCATCTCTCTCTCTCTATTTCTCTCTATCTCTCTCTCTATCTATCTCCCTATCTCTCTTTCTCTCTCTCTTTATCTTTTTTTATCTCTCTCTTTCTATCTCTCCTTCTCTCTTTCTCTCTTTGGTTTTATAACTTGCTTCATTTTTTTGTATTTACTATTTATTTATTGTTTTACTTATTTTTTTATATAAATAATACAATAAACAACATAATAATACATTTTGAGTTTGATTTCTGGACCCTTTCCTCTCTTATTACGACACCCAAAAATATATCTTTACTTTTGCATCATTTTTTCACATAAGTCTGTAGGAAAGATATCGTCTAAACGTATGTAATATACCCTTATCTACAGTCTATAGTGTTGTCGCAACTCAATTTTTAATATGTATTAGCCTTAGAAAAAAACATGTTCAGCTCACAAGGAATCCTCATTTCTTACTCTTCCTATTTACAATATTCTCCTGCTACACATGCTGCAAATATAATACTGGTAGACAATGAGTATCATTTTTGCTCATAAACGATATTATATTTTGACATTTTATTGTAGTATCTTGTGGAAAAATTAAACGATAACGAAATATTCTATAAAAGAACTTTTGTTTTCTATTATAGAATATTTCGTTAGCATTTAGTCACTACGGACATTGCCGCAAGAGACTAGAATAAAATATCGTTGCTTCTGGTTAATATTAATAAAATCACATTAATTTTATTTCATAATAAAACATTCCATTTAAACATCTTTTAAGTATATCTAATAGTTCATCGTGTTTTTAATAAACCAAGTCCGCCCCTGTCACAGACTTCGAATCTCCTCCCAGTTCCCCCACTCCGTTAACCTTTCTTTAGAAATTGGCAACATTCGCGCAGCACAAATACCGGTATATGTAACATCTCTGGTCTCTTTTATCTAAGTATATAGTAAAAAGCTCGTCTATTTCTTGTTCCTCGTCTTCATTATTTTGTTTAACGTCCTCGTCTACTTCTTGATCCTCGGCTTCAGTATTTTGTTTAACGTCTGGGTTTAAGTAGATCATTCAGATCATCACCGACTAATTTCTCTTTCCTGATTTTTGTTTTGACAATTTTTAATCAAATTTTCTTCAGGCAAGTTCGCATCATGCGAGTCGTCAGTTCTTGTCGTATGTTTATCTCTTTTACCTTCTAAACAATTATTATTGTTTGCCAAGTTCAGCAGCCTCTCGATTTTAAGTCTTTGCTCTCCACTGAAGCCATCCGCCACATTTTTTAAATCATCAAAGCTCTCCTCACTAATGGTAGTATCATCACTTTTATTTTTATAGCAATTATGACACAAATAAATCGTCATCATCTATATCGAGAACATGCTCCTTGTGTTTTTTGGAATACAGAGACTGTGAAATTTCTTCTGGCAAGAGTTACATGTTCAGTGTTTACTTTTGGTTAACCACTGATATTAATATTTTTTTAACTTCAGATAGATTCAAGACTATCGAATTTCTCGAAACCATTTTGTATATCTGCTTCAGAAACACAAACATTTGCGTTACTAACTGCTTCACTAGTCTTTTGCACAATTGTCCGATGTCTTCTTAAGAAGACCTAAAAAAATCGCCAATGAAAATACCAATTCTGAATCCTGTCTAGCAGGAATAAAAAACTTAGATGGAAAATGTTCGGATTTACCTTAAACAAACAATCTCCGGGTCTATTATTTTCGAATGGATTCGGTCGTGGATTTTCGATTAGAAACTGCTGAACACTTTTCAGTGTGGTTTAAGTCTATTAGTTCGCATAGATATTATTTAACCTACTTCACCAGCTGTAGCATCTCTTTAATGCCAAAATAGGTGATGGACCGTAAGTTTCTTTATGACCAGGGTTTTTAAGTTTAAACTCCAACGTTGACTTTGAAACTCCATATTTTTTAGCGGCTGTCCTCAAGCCCAGTTTACTGTTCTTAACCTCATTCACTGCAGTCTCTATAAAATAAGAATCATACTGACTTTTTTAGACATTCTAGGAATAATTATTAAAGTAGTAGTTATTGGACAGACCCATACCATTTATTGGACAGGTGTCCAATAACTGCTTGGAAATAGAATATATAAGCGTAACCTATACCAAAACAAACGGAATCAGAAACCTTGAATTTGCTGCAATTTAACCAAAAATACCGCCATAGAGAAAAAGTGAGGTTACTCATGCCAGTCATTGGATACCCCTTAAACTACAACATCACTAAAGATAACTTTCGCCTGGAACCTTTAAACATTTACTATAATCACGTCTTCAGGTATGATAATCATCCAAACATAAATAACCACACTTTCCTGCAACTTTTTATAAAAAAAATCACACTCTATTTCTAAATAAAACTGTTGGGTAAGGCCCCGCTGTTTGCGTACTAAAGAATAATAAAGTTTTCGCGCCAAATTAATGCCAATACTGCGTGCACAACAAAACGGACCATTCAGAGATATATAAATGGCGCCATCTATGATGTTATTGACGAAGTAATAGAACTAGAAATCTTATTTTCATTTATTTAAATCAAACTGTTCAATAACTGCAAGGTGTCCGGTTTACCTCAAGAGTTAGGGAAACATTAAAAATACTCAAGAAACCGTTACAAATTTTCGATAGTTGCTAAGAAATCATTAACAATCACTTGAAAGATAAGAGACAACAAATTGCTGAAAAGTTAATCAGTGCTTCAGAGTTAAAGAACTTAAAATTATTTGTTCCACTTAAAAAATATCGAGTTACATAATCTTTAATCAAATATTCGAGAGTTGAACATCGTTCGAGAGTTAATACGAGCGCGCGAATTAAAAAGTGTTGTAATAAAAAATGCTCCAGAGCTCAGAGTTAGTATAAAATGCTTTAGAGTTAGGAAAATATTAAAAATACTCAAGACTCAAGAAATCGCTACAAATTTTTCGATACTTGTTAAGAAATCATTAAGAATTATTCCAAAGATAAGATACAACAAATTGCTCGAGAGTTAAACATTATTCGAGAGTTAAAACTAAATAATTATTTCTGTTAAAGAAGTTTAAGATAAATAATAATTTTTAACTAAGTTGCTCGAGAGTTAAAAAGCAGTTTGAAAGGTGAAAAAATCATTAATTTTGTAGAAATAAAAATGCTGTAGATGTCATAGTTAAAAATTGCTCGAGAGATAGCAGAACATAAAAAAAATATTTATGACTTATGACTTAAAAAAATCATTAATAGTTAATCGATAAATAAAAGATAACAAATTGGTCGGAAATTAAACATTGTTCGAGAGTTAAAAATGTAAATTTTTCTTCAGATAAAAAAGCTCGAAATAAATAATATTTAACCAAATTGTTCGATAATTAAATATCGTTCGAGAGTCAATGAGCTTGAGAGTTTAAAAGTGCTCGTGAGGTAAAAATAATATTAATTGTTAGAAATTAAAAAATTCTCTAGAGCTTAGAAATCGTTAAAAATTGCTCAAGAATTAGGAGAACCTTAAAAATACCTAACGACTCAAAAGATAGTTACAATTTTTTTATAGTTAAAAAATCATTAAGAATTACTCGACAGATAATATTAAACAAATTGCTTGAAAGTTAAATATTGTCCGAGAGTTAAAAAACGTACATAATTTTTCCAGTTAAAAAAGCTCGAGCGTTAAAAAATCGTTAACCAAGTTGCTTAGATAATTGTAAGAAATAAAAATGCTCGAGAGTACAGAGACAACACATTACTCCGAGAATTAAACATTGTTTGATATTAAAAAAAAAAAAAACATAAAAAAGCTCGAGAGTTAAATAATTTTTAATCAAATTGCTCGAGTGTTCTTCAGTTAAAAAAGCTCGAAATAAATAATATTTAACCAAATTGTTCGATAATTGAATATCGTTCGAGAGTCAACACGAGCTCGAGAGTTTTCAAGTGCTCGTAAGGTGAAATTGCTCGAGTGTTGAACATAGTATAGACTACAAATTAATGAATCCTGTGAGATTGATGCCATTTCGTTTAAAAAAAATCAATAATGTTTTACTTTAAAATGTAAATAAAATACTATTAATTTAAATGTAATTAATCATTAGTTTAAACAATGATTCTACTAGATTATCCCCAGAAAACGTCAACCAATAAATAAGAATGAACATTTTCAAACAATTACTTGAGAGTAAATAGATCGATAAAAATTGTTCGAGAGTTAGGAGATCGATAAAAATGTTACAGTTAAAAATTAGTAATTAGTTTAGACTCAAGAATTAATTAACAATTCTCACAGAGTTAAGACATCATTAAAAAAATATTCGTATTCTGTTTACCTGGGTCGCAATGAAAAACTACAAAAAAATACATAAATTAGCAAAAACAAAGTATATGATTAGCTGCGAAATAAAATTATGCAAAATGTAAGTAAACCGTTATGTAAATAGGCCCGAATGTAATAGTAATTCAAAAACGAATAAAACTATTATTAGCAACGTCGTCCGTCCGGTGCTCTGTTGCTGCCATTCGATGCGATGTAACTTTATCATCAAAAACATATACTAATCATAACTAACCTAGCCTACTTTAACAAATATGCGACCAATACGTTCATGCGTAGGCGGCAAAACGATCCAGTTATTTATTCCACGCTCATTTTTATTTGTCTTCACAAAAAGTTGCTCTAATGAATATCGAAAATTATTCGAGACTTGAGACATGACTAAATAAATTGCTAGAGATTTAAAAATCTTTAAAAAAATTACCCGAAATTTAGGAGATCGTTAATAAATTGCTCGAGAGTTAAAAGATCGTAAAAGAATACCCGAGAGTTATTTTGAGAATTATCTGCAATTAAATAAAGATATTGGAGAAGTAGATGAACAAGAAAATTGTCTAATGTCATTGATTGTTAACGGTGCATGGTCTAAGCGGTCATGTAAAGTGAATTATAACGCTTAATCTGGAGTTGATAAGTTCATATTTTAATATTATACCGTGTGATCCAAAATCAATGTTTTCAAAGTAACCCATGACCGACAAAATTGTGAAGAATCCATGATGCGTTAATTTTCTATGGCCTACTTTAAAAAAAAGCACTTTATATTTGACATATATATATAAAGGCTTGCATTATTGGGGCGAAAACTGGAAAAGTTCTGTATGTAAAATATTTAATTTAAATGTAATTAATGATTAGTTTAAAAATAATACTACTAGATGACCTTCAAAAAACGTCAACCAATAAATAAGAATGAAAATGTTCGAAGCCGAGAGTGAAACTCTTAAATAATTACTCGAGAGTAAAGAAATCGATCAAAATTGTTCAAGAGTTAGGAGATCGATAAAAAAATGTTAGAGTGTTAAAACATATTAAACAAAATTTGTTAGAGAGTTGAAACATCTTTAAAAAATTACTCGAGAGTGAGACTCTTAAGTAATTACTTGAGAGTTAAGAGATCGATCAAAATTGTTCGAGAGTTATGAGATGGATAAAAAACTGTTAAAGAGTTACAACACATAAAAAAAATTGTTAGAGGGTTAAAACATCTTTAAAAGAATTACTCGAGAGTGGGTTTCTTAAATAATTACTCGAGAGTAAAGAGATCGATAAAATATTGTTTGAGAGTTGAAACATCTTAAAAAAATTAATCGATCCTGGACTATTAAATAATTACTCGATAATTAAGAAATCAATAAAAATTATTCGAGAGTTAAGAGATAGATAAGATTGTTCGAGAGTTATGAAATCGATTAAATAAATTATTTAAGAAATACAACATCTTAAAAAAACTACTCGATAGTGGGACTCTAAAATAATTACTCGAGAGTTAAAAGATCGATAAAAATTGGTCAAGAGTTAGATCGATAAAAAAAATATTATAGAATTAAAACATCTTCAAAAAATTGACTTGATAGTGGAAGTCTTAAATAATTACTCGAGAGTTAAGAGATCGATAAAAATTGTTCGAGAGTTAAAAGATTGATATAATAAATGTTTAAGAGTTAAAATATCTTAAAAAATACTCTATAATGGGACTCTTAAATAATTACTCGATAATTAAGAGATCGATAAAAATTATTTAAGAGTTAGAAGTTCGATAAAAAACTGTTAGAGTTAAAACATCTAAAAAACATTTAAAAAAATTACTCGAGAGTGGAACTCTTAAATAATTATTCGAGAGTTAGGAGATCAATAAGATTATTCGAGAGCTCGATTAAATAAATTATTTGAGAGTTACATCCTAAAATAATAACTCGATAATGGGACTTTAAAATAATTACTCGAGAGTTAGAAAATCGATAAAAATTGTTCGAGAGTTAGGAGATCGATAAAAAAATGCTATAGAGGTAAAATATCTTCAAAAAATTACTAGAGAGTGGAACTCTTAAATAATTACTCGAGAGTTAAAAGAATCGATAAGGATTATTCGTGAGTAAGGAGATCGATAAAAAAATTTTTAGAGATTTAAAATATCTTCAAAAAATTATCTGAGATTGGGACTCTTAAATAATTACTCAAAAGTTAAGATATCGATAAAAATTGTTAGAGAGTTAAAACATCTTAAACAAAATTTGTTAGAGTTAAAACTCTTTAAAAAATTACTCGATAAATAATTACTTGGGAGTTAAGAGATCGATAAAATTGTTCGAGAGTTAAGAGATTGATAGAATAAATGTTTTAGAGTTAAAATATCTTTAAAAAATACTCTATAATTGGACTTAAATAATTACTCGATAATTAAGAGATCGATAAAAATTGTTCAAGAGTTTGGAGATCAATAAAAAATGTTAGAGAGTTAAAACATCTTAAAAAATTACTCGAAAGTGAGACTCTTAAATAATTACTTGGGGGTTAAGAGATCGGTAAGAATTGTTTAAGAGTTAAGAGATTGATAGAATAAATGTTTGAAAGTTAATATATCTTAAAAAAATATTTTATAATGGGATTCTTAAATAATTACTCAATAGTTAAGAGATCGATAAAATATTGTTAAAATATCTTAAAAATTTGTTAGAGTGTTAAAACCTCTTTAAAAAATTACTCGAGAGTGAGACTCTTAAATAATTATTCGAGAGTTAAGAGATCGATAAGATTGTTCGAGAGTTATGAGATCGATTAAATAAATGTTTTGAGAGGTACATCTTAAAAAATTATTCGATAGTGGAACTCTTAAATAATTACTAGAGAGTTAAAATATCGATAAAAATTGTTTGAGATTTAGGATATCGATAAAAATAATGTTATAGAGTTAAAACATATTAAACAAAATTTGTAAAAAAATTACTCGAGAGTGAGACTCTTAAATAATTACTTGGGAGTTAAGAGATCGATAAAAATTGTTAAAAGATAGATAGAATAAATATTTAAGAGTAAAAATATCTTAAAAAACTACTCTATAATGGGATTCTTAAATAATTACTCGAGAATTAAGAGATCGATAAAAATTGTTCGAGAGTTATTAAATGGATAAAAAACTGAGTTTAAACACATTAAAAAAATTGTTAGAGGGTAAAACCATCTTTAAAAGAATTACTCGTGAGTGGGTTTCCTAAATAATTACTCGAGAGTTAAGATATCGATAAAATATGATTTGAGAGTTAAAACATCTTAAAAAAATTACTCGATATTGGACTCTTAAATAATTACTCGAGAGTTGAGAGATCGATAAAGTATGTTCGTGAGTAAGGAAATCGATAAAAAAATTTTTAGAAGAATTAAAATATCTTAAAAAAATATTTGAGATTTGGACTCTTAAATAATTACTCAAAATTTAAGACATCGATAAAAATTGTTCGAGAGTTACGACATCGATAAAAAAATTGCTCAAGAGCTAAGAGAACGTTAACAAATGCTTAATAGTGTTAAGGATTGTAATAAGTTGTGAGAGAAAATTTGTTTAGAATTTAAAGATTATCCCCGTATACAGTTTTAAATAATCTCGAAAATATTTATTAAGTAATTTTGATTTTAAAATGTATTAAATTCAATAATTTCTCATTATTATAGTGTTTTGTTTGTAATAATCTGCTAACGAGGACGAAGGATGTTTTCCTGAGCAAAGGAAATGGATAATTATCGATTATACATGATTGAAAATCAAGAAAACCAAAAGGAAATAAAAATGAAGCAGTCACGGGATGTTTTTTGTGTTGCTAAAATGCGGAATATTAATTATTAATGGGCACGAATTATTAAAAATTCAATTTAAATATAGTAATTACGATATCCTGCTAGCACAGATAACAAAGTCGTTTTTTTATGTTGTCGTCTCGCTATTTATAGTTATTTAGATTCACCTTTTCGCCAATGAAGGCATATACAGCGTGTTCGGTTAAAAAAATCCTGATCAACATCCTCCTCTTGAAGATGATCTATAGATAAAGATTCTATTCAATAAAATTTACTAAAAAAGATAAAACTTTTAACAATTTTAGGAAGGCATTAAATTTATTCAGTTATTATAAATCCACTGATAATTTCTTCTAGAAAGTCTAAACCAGATTTGAGCAATTTTATTCTGAAACTGTCCCCAAAAAATATGCACGAAGCTCAGCCTATCTTGAATGGTTTATATTATTAAAATAAGTAATCTTCAATAATTTTAACAACCATCGAAAAAATTTGTAACGATCTCTTGAGCCTTAAATATTTTTATTGTTCTTCTAACTCTCGAGCAATTTATAACGATTTCTGAGCTCTCGAACATTTTTTTTTAACAATTAATTATAGGGGTGGGTGGCTCAGTGGTAAAGTCTCTGCCTGTTGATCCAAGGCTCCCAGGTTCGAATCCCACCGTTGGCCGGGATTTTTTTATTTAATTTAAATATTTCAAATTAATTCTGATGCCTTGGTAGGATTCCCCCCTGTCTGTAGGGTGTAGGAGTATTAGAGTACTAATACTCCTGCACTATGGAGTATTAGACTACTAGTACAATCCATAACCTACATAGAACACAAGGCTAATGACCTTAGATGTTGAAGCCGTACACTAAAGAAAAAAAAAACAATTAATGATATTTTTATCTCACAAGCACTTTTTGTCTCTTTAGCTCGTGTTTGACTCTTGAACAATTTAGTTTAATATTATTAAACTCGAACTTTTTTAGCTGAGAAACAATTATTTGTTTTTTAACTCTCAAACAATGTTGTAACTCTCGAACAATATTGTAACTCTCGAGCAATTTGTTGCCTATTAACTCTCGAGTAATTTTTATTGCTTTCTCCTAAATTTTAACGATTTTTAATGTTCTAACTCTTAAGCAATTTTTATCGATCTCTAAACTCTCGAGCATTTTTTATTTCCAACAATTAATGGAACTGTTCACCTCACAAGGATGTTTTAACTCTTGAGCTCGTGTTTGACTCTCGAAAGATGTTCAGCTCTCGAATAATTTGGTTAAAGATTATTTAACTTAAGTTTTTTTGACTGAGAAATAATTATTTATTTTTTGACTCTCGAACAATGTTTAACTCTCGAATAATTTAATGTTTTTTATCGTTCGAGTAATTTTTAACGATTTCTTAACAACTAACGAAACATTTGTAACGATCTATTGAGTGTTTTAAGTATTTTTAATGTTCTCATAACTGTTCAGCAATTTTTATTGACATCTGATCTCTTCAGCATCTTCTTATTTCTAAGAATTAATGACCTTTTCATTCTACGAGCACGTTTTAACTCTCGAGCTCGTGTTGACTCTCGAACGATGTTTAACTCTCGAGCAATTTGGTTAAAGATTATTTAACTCGACCTTTTTTTAGCTGAGAAACAATTATTTATATTTTTTTAACTCTCGAACAATGTAACTCTTGAACAATGTTGTAACTCTCGAACAATGTTGTAACTCTTGAGCAATTTGTTGTCTATTATCTCTCGAGTAATTCTTAATGATTTCTCTTGAGTACTATTTTTAATGTTCGCTTAACTCTTAAGCAATTTTTATCGATCTCTGAACTCTCGAGCATTTTTTATTTCCAACAATTAATGAACTGTTCACCTCACAAGCATTTTTTAACTCTCGAACTCGTGTTTGACTTTCGAAATATGTTCAGCTCTCGAATAATTTGGTTAAAGATTATTTAACTCAAGTTTTTTTGACTGAAAAATAATTATTTATTTTTTAACTCTCGAATAATTTATTGTCTCTCATCGTTCGAGTGATTCTTAATGATTTCTTAACAACTAACGAAACATTTGTAACGATTTTTTGAGTGTCTTAAGTACTTTTAATGTTCTTATAACTTATCAGCAATTTTTACTGATCTTTGATCTCTCCAGCATTTTTTTAATTCTAAAAATTAATGACCTTTTCATTCTACGAGCACGTTTTAACTCTCGAGCCCGTGTTGACTCTCGAACGATGTTTAACTCTCGAGCAATTTGGTTAAAGATTATTTAACTCGAACTTTTTTAGCTGAGAAATAATTATTTATATTTTTTTAACTCTCGAACAATGTAACTCTTGAACAATGTTGTAACTCTCGAACAATGTTGTAACTCTTGAGCAATTTGTTGTCTATTATCTCTCGAGTAATTCTTAATGATTTCTCTTGAGTACTATTTTTAATGTTCGCTTAACTCTTAAGCAATTTTTTATCGATCTCTGAACTCTCGAGTATTTTTTATTTCCAACAATTAATGAACTGTTCACCTCACAAGCATTTTTTAACTCTCGAGCTCGTGTTTGACTTTCGAAATATGTTCAGCTCTCGAATAATTTGGTTAAAGATTATTTAACTCAAGTTTTTTTGACTGAAAAATAATTATTTATTTTTTAACTCTCGAATAATTTATTGTCTCTCATCGTTCGAGTGATTCTTAATGATTTCTTAACAACTAACGAAACATTTGTAACGATTTCTTGAGTGTCTTAAGTACTTTTAATGTTCTTATAACTTATCAGCAATTTTTACTGATCTCTGATCTCTCCAGCATTTTTTTATTTCTAAAAATTAATGACCTTTTCATTCTACGAGCACGTTTTAACTCTCGAGCCCGTGTTGACTCTCGAACGATGTTTAACTCTCGAGCAATTTGGTTAAAGATTATTTAACTCGAACTTTTTTTAGCCGAGAAATAATTATTTATATTCTTTTAACTCTCGAACAATATAACTCTCGAACATTGTTGTAACTCTCGAACAATGTTGTAACTCTCGAGCAATTTGTTGTCTATTAACTCTCGATTAATTTTTAATGATTTCTCTTAAGTACTAACTATTTTTAATTTTCTCCTAAGTCTTAAGCAATTTTTATCGATCTCTGAACTCTCCAGCATTTTTTATTTCCAACAATTAATGAACTGTTCGCCACAAGCATTTTTTAACTCTCGAGCTCGTGTTTGACTCTCGAACGATGTTCCACTCTCGAATAATTTGGTTAAAGATTATTTTTGACTGAGAAATAATTATTTATTTTTTAACTCTCGCACAATGTTTGACTTTCGAATAATTTAATGTCTCTTACCGTTCGAGTAATTCTTAATGATTTCTTAACAACTAACGAAACATTTGTAACGACCTGTTGAGTGTCTTAAGTATTTTTAATGTTCTCATAACTTATCAGTAATTTTTACTGATGTCTGGTTTCTCCAGCATTTTTTATTTCTAACAATTAATGACATTTTTATTCTACGAGCACGTTTTAACTCTCGAACATTGTTGTAACTCTCGAACAATGTTGTAACTCTCGAGTAATTTATTGTCTATTAACTCTCGAGTAATTCTTAATGATTTCTCTTAAGTTCTATTTTAATGTTCTAACTCTCAAGCAATTTTTATCGATCTTCAAACTCTCGAGCTTTTTTTTATTTCCAACAATTAATGAACTGTTCACCTCACACGCATTTTTTAACTCTCTAGCTCGTGTTTAATTCTCGAAATATGTTCAGCTCTCGAATAATTTGGTTAAAGATTATTTAACTCAAGTTTTTTTGACTGAAAAATAATTATTTATTTTTTAACTCTCGAACAATTTTTAACTCTCGAATAATTTATTGTCTCTTATCGATCGAGTAATTCTTAATGATTTCTTAACAACTAACGAAACATTTGTAACGATATCTTGAGTGTCGTAAGTATTTTTAATGTTCTCATAAGTTATCAGCCATTTTTATTGATCTCTGATCTCTCCAGCATTTTTTAATTTCGAACAATTAATGACCTTTTCATTTTAAGAGCACGTTTTAACTCTCGAGCTCGTGTTGGCTCTCGAACGATGTTTAACTCTCGAGCAATTTGGTTAAAAATTATTTAACTCGAACTTCTTCTAACAGGAACAATCTTTTATGTTTTTTAACTCTCGGAAAATGTTTAAGTTTCTAGTAATTTGTTATCTTTTATCTTTCAAGTAATTTTTAAGGATTTTTTAAACAACAATCGAAAAATGTGTAACGATCTCTTGAGTTTTAAGTATTTTTAATGTTCTCCTAACTCTCGAGCCATTTTTACCAATCTCTGAGCATGTTTTATTTCTAAGAATTCATTATTTATTCATACAAGCACTTTTTAACTCTAGAGCTGTTGTTGACTCTCGAACTATGTTTAACTCTAGCAATTTCTCAACAACTAATAACGAACTGCAAAGATGATTTATTGACGAATCCTGAAACTATCATTATTCTTTTATTCATCTTTTCTCAGTTAAACTCAATATGATCAAAATTTCACTCATATGAATAATGTTCCACTTCTACCACCTTCATTTGTATCTAAAGAAGATGTATTAAATGTTTTAAGCTAATAACGAACTACAAAGATGATTTATTGACGAATCCTGAAACTGTCATCATTCTTTTATTCATCTTTTCTCAGTTAAACTCAATATGATCAAAATTTCACTCATATGAATAATGTTCCACTTTTACCACCTCCATTTGTATCTAAAGAAGATGTATTGAATGTTTTAAGCAAATAACGAACTACAAAGATGATTTATTGATGAATCCTGAAACTATCATCATTCTTTCATTCATCTTTAATCAGTTAAACTCAATATGATCAAAATTTTACTCATATGAATAATGTTCCACTTTTACCACCTCCATTTGTACCTATATAAAGAAGATGCATTGAATGTTTTAAGCGTATGAAAAACAAAATGACCACCGATCCTAATGGGATTTCGTTTTTTCTATTAAATAGACAAATACAGGCTTTAACTAAAAAAGTACATTTTTTTATCTTGAGGGTCAGTTTAGAGGATTAAATTGTGTGTTAATGTGTAATAAGTTCGTTTGCGTTACTTTTTCTTTAACACTTTTTCGTAAAAACTTTTCAAAATTGCAGTCCCCAACTCATTTACAAAAGTAATGCTCAGAAAAGAAATCAGAAATGCTAAATTATCAAGATTGCATTCCAAAATGTATCAACATAATTATCAATTTTATTTTAGAATAATATAGAACACTACTGCATAAGTAAAACTGGTACATTGCCAAAATTTTCTTCGTCCACATCTCCTCGATTGATCATAAACAGTAATATTAAATAAATGAATACGAAGAACTCACTAACCTGCGCATAAAAAGCAGAAGAGAGTTATTAAAATACATTAAACCATAAATTTCGCATCGTTCCAAGCAAATTAGGTATGATTTAAAAGTTATTAACCATCGACACGCCCCGTTATTGTTTCCGAAGCACGCCTATGGTAATTTCAACATAATTTTTGATCTGACATCTGTATAAATAATTGCCAGGTTGCAGGGTATATTTTTACAGTCGATGATTATGAATTAATAACAATTTGAATATTAAAATATTTAATTGATATAAATTAGTTTGTTACATGAAAAAAAAAAAAACAAAAAAAATAAGACGGCGACCAATTTGGATGATGTACAAGGATGAATTTTTAATCCACAGGTGGATCTGTTCGGGATTATTATTTTTTAAATTGAACGGACAATAAAATTCCGCTTGCGGTTAAATTTAAAAATAATTTTTTCTAGAAATTACGTTGAAACAATTTTATTACACATTTGATTTATGTTTAGATTATTGTTTCTAGAATTTTTCGAGTGACTAAATTATTCAAAATAATTATATACTGAAAAACATTCAGAAATATTGTTTAAATTACTCGAAAGTTAAGAGGTAGATAATCGAAAGTTGACGATTGATTGTTCGAGGGTTAACAATTATTTAAGAGTTACAATTATTCGAGAGTTATAAATTATTCGAAAGAACAATTATTTGAGAGTTAAGAGCGTAAAAAATTGCTCGAGAGTTAACAATTATTCGAGAGAACAATTATTGGAGAGTTAAGATATCGTATAAAAATTGTTCGTGAATTTACAATTTTTCGAGAGTTAACAATTCGTCGGTGGAAAGACAAGGGGTGTAAGTCGAAAATTGCTCAATTTGAATTAAGACGTGAAATCTGTTGACGTGAATATCTATGACGTAACAACAAAGCGAATCTCTCCTCCTTATTGTTAACATAATATGTTAAATTAAATGCTCTAATATGCATGAACAAATATGCAATGCACTATACACCAAAAGTTTAATTGCGTCTCCTACAAAAAAGCTAAATTGGATTACGTCTCTTTGTCTTTCCAGCAACGAATTATTCGAAAGTTAAACAAAATGATTTTTGTGCATTTTTCGTCTTTTCTTTGACTGGTAATTACTTCAATTTTTTAAAACCAAATTAAAAAATGAGAAAGCTGTAGGTATTGATAATATAAAACCTGAAAGAATTAAATTAATAACCGATTTTATGACTACCATTAAAACATATTTTTAACGAATGCATTAAAAAAGGAGTATATTCGACTGATTTCAAAAAATCAATAATTTTCCCACTTCACAAACAAGGAGATGTTTCAGATGTAAATAATTATCGACCAATTTTTTTGATAACACATATTTCAAAAATATTTGAAAAAATTATTAAAAACCGTTTAACATCTTACCTAAACAAATTTAACATACTATCTAATAGCCCAGAATTAATTTAAAGAAAAAACGTCAACGCAGGATGCAATATTGTCTTTAACATCTAAAATAATTCGAACAATTAATGAAAGTAAGCCATGTTTGTGTCTTTATAGACCTATCCAAAGCGTTTGACACAGTCTGCTATAACTTACTTTTACAATCTTTGAAAGACATAGGAATAAGGGACAATTGCTTAAAGTTTTTTTAAAAGCTATCTTACTAAGAAAAGTCAAGCCGTGAGAATAGTTAATATTGTCAGTAATTATGAAACGGTTGAATGTCAGGTCAATTCTTTTTAATATTTACGAGCCCCTTCCCATTTCAGTTGGCCCACCTATTGATATTTTCTTTATATAACGACAATAAGAAAGTATTAAAGATTACATGCTTTTTTAAATCATAAATTAATTACCAATGCATCAATTTAGAATTATATTAGAACTAGAACTAGAAAACATCAATTTTTTTTATTTATTTTTAAATTTATTAACACATGGAGCATTATTGCATTATTTCAACTTGAATTCAATTCGTTAGAAAATAAACCAAAATCGAAGGTAGCATTGAAAAAATAACAAACAATAATGCAAATAACTGTCACAAGACAATTTAACTTCTTTTAAGCTAATTATGTCTAATAAAATGGACAGAGGAAAAATCATTGACGAAAAAATAAGTTTTCTTGTTATAAAACATTGCAATTCTGGAAAATCGAACTCGAAAATTGCAAATATATTAGATTTATCACGATATAGTGTAAGAAATATAGTTAAAAGATACAAAACTACTGGTTCAATCAGCCCAAAGCCCCGTCATGTTAGAAAAAGCAAGTTTACAAATGCCGATAGACGAGCATTGAGAAGAATTATTGAAACCAACCGTCGTGCTAATTACCTTGAATTAAGTGCTCAGTGGAGTGATGCTGTTGGAAGACGAATTTCGATATCTTCATGTCATAGAGAAGCTCGCAAACTGGGATTTGGGACTTACAAAGTAAATTTATAATAATAAAAACAATAAAAAAACATGGATTGAAGACACTAAAACAAACCACTACTAACTGCGAAACAGAAAAAAATCGATTAAGATGGGCAAAAGAACATATGAGTTGGACTTCTCATCAATGGGTTGCAATACAATGGAGTGACGAGGCCCGATTCGAAGTTTGTGTTGAAGATAGCAGAAGTCGAGTTATTCGCAAAACAACATGAAACCTTCCATCCAGACTGCCTCAAAAGAAAAGTAAAATTTTCCGCAACGGTCATGGTCTGGGGCAGCATGTCATCTAAAGGAATAGGGAAACTACATTTTATTGAAGGAATTGTAAATACAAATCACTTTTACCGACTATGGAATTATATTTGACATCAGGGAAAGATTTTGTATTTCAACAGGATGGAGCAGGATGTCACACGTCAAAAAAGCTCTAAAATGGATAAAAGACTTCGGTGTTCCACTTTTGGAATGGGTTTCTAGTAGTCCTGATTTATCACCAATAGAAACATTGTGGCATGAGATGAAAAAGGTACTTCGAACACATCCTGCAAGAACAATACCGGAACTTAAACAAAAACTTCAAGATATATGGGATTCGTTTACACCAGAATTTTGCCAAGGCTTAGATAATACCATGCCGCAAAGAATTTCAGCTGTAATAAAAAATAATGGAGACGTTACTCAATTGTAAACTTTAAAATTAATTAACGTTTGATTCCAACTATTTGTTTATTTTTTTTAATTTTATGTTAAATAAATATTTTAATGTTTTCTACATATTTTTTGTGATTAAACGATATTAAACATATTGTACAATGAATAAAAATTGGAAAGTTCATGCAATATTTATATTTTTAATCTTTAAATACGAATTTCCTAAATTTCAATAGTTGGGCCAACTGAAATGGGAAGGGGCTCGTATGTTAATAATTTATTCTCACTTAGAAGATCTGGTGATATTTTAGTATTTGCATATGATACTGCAATATTTTATGAATCGAATACCTGGGATAATCTTAAATTAATGGTTGAGACTGATTTCTGTAACATAAAAAATTGGTTAGAACATAAATTATTAACGATATATATTAACAAAACTAATTACTTACTTTTTGCTTGCAATTATTTGGGTTTACCAACATTTAACAGACTGTGGATAAATGCTGAACAACCATTTGAAATTTTACCTGTAGATAAAATAAAATATTTAGGAATAATGTTAGAGCAACACATAAAATGGAAATTACATATTTTATATGTAATTTAAAAACTTAGAATTATATTATATAAATTTAGAGTACTCAAAAATTTACTATCTAAGCAAATTCTCAGGTTTATTATATTATGCTTTAGTTAAGAGCCATTTACGATATGGAATTTTAATTTGGGGATGTGCTTTAAAGACTCATATAATACCATTAGAAGTTATCCAACTACGCTTCCTAAAAATTATTTATAACAAAAAATCCCGATATCCTTCTGATGCTATATATTGTGAATCCCAAATAATGAATGTAAGGAAATTATATTTCTATAAAAGTAATATAAGATATTACAACAAAAAATAAATTTGCTACAACTTCCTCACATAGTTATAACACTCCCCAAAACATTTTTTTAGTGTTTCATTCATGTTTAAAACTCTTACGCAATATTCCCAATAATTATTCATAGCACCCAAACTATATAATAGCCTTCCTGAGCCACTTAAACAAATAAAAAATATACACAAATTTAAAAAACTTTTAAAAAATTATATTTTTGAAATTAATAGGAATTATACGTAGTTTACCTGATCCATTTTACTACTTTTTATACGTTATTTTATGGTATGTTATATATTATGGTTTTAATTCTTAATATTTTCTTTTATTCATATTTTCAAATACTATTTATTCTTAATATTTTATTATATACACAGGTAATTCATTAAAAAAGCGCGACTGGAAAATCCTTCTTAATACTATGCCAACAATTGCATAACAGTTTGGCGATAATAAATAATCCTCAGTTGATTTAGGATCTTGTTTTTTTGGTTCACTGTGTATGAAAATGAGCAGACAGACACGAGAAAGATTGCTAATCTGAAAGAGTTATTACGTTACCAGTCGACCTGTAGTCTACGAATCTTCTTATAATAAACCTACATTTTATGTAAATTTATAGCCGCCGGTTACGAATTTATACATTGTAACAATCATATTATACAGGATGAAACAAATAAGTTTTGGATTAGATAGAAATAAAAAATATGTTTATTACTCAATTATCCGTTTTTAAGAAGAATTATTTATCTTGGTGTGTCACATTAACCCTAGAACCACAACGTGGAAGACCTAACTCACAGACCACAATATGGGGTCACGCATGACCTCATTTAAATTTAGGCATTAAATAACGAAATACGTCTGGTTTTTATTAATTTATTTCATAAAATACATTCACAAATTCTTGGAGACAATTTTTTATAGAAAATCAAGAAACGTCAAAAATTTATGGCTTGCAGTTCTCACAAATACATAAACTATGTTCAGCACATATATTTCTTTTGCAGCTTACACATATATGGCGGCTCTTTCGGTCTCGTTTGCGTGGACAGAGTACATCTTCCTTTTCCACTACGATTATCTGTGGGTTGCTTAGCCTCATCAGGCATTCCAAGAAATTCATGGAGACTACAACGTAGGTTTCCGGGTAAACGTTCATTTTGCACCCTTATTTTGATTTGGTCTTCTACTAGGGCTAACGCTAAATTTTTTAAAACTGTTCTTCTACTCTCTTTGATTTTATTTTTTTGCAGTTTTGGAAAACAAAAGTATTTACGAGTACACCACTGCTATTCAACCTGCCGTAAAACAACCTAAGAGGCCAGTGCCTTGTTTTTCTTGCAACAGTCTTTGAATGGCAGAGTTGGTCAAACGCGTCAACTCCACCTTTTGTTTCATAATAAAAAAATATTTATTTCGGATTTTTGTGTGCCCTTATCTATGTCCGGTTCAAAATGCATTGTGTTTAGCAAAAGAACAAGTTTGTTTTTTTTTTTGGTACGACAGAAACCAGAGTCTTATTAACATCAAAAGCAAATGCAGATGAAGGAATTTGCTGACGCTTGGTTTCTAAATATGCTGCAGAAGTTTCTCTCTTACTTTTGCGTAAGGTACCGACCATTGTTAGTTGCTTTGTAAGTAATTTATCTTCCAGTTCAATAGAGGAAAACCATTTATCCATAGCTATGTTTCTGTTGGTATTTTCAATAACATATTGTGTAGGAATAGATCCTTGACTCGGATCCCTAGTTTCTTTTCCAATGTACGGTATCGCAGAACACATATAAAAAGTTTTAGCACCCCACATCATAACGACCTTTAGTCCAAATTTATTTGGTTTGCTCGGTATATACATCTTGAATGGGCATCGGCCTTTAAAACTCAAAAGTTGCTCGTCGACTGTAACATATTCAGAAGGCGTGTAGCTGTCTTGACAATTTTTTACATATATATCTCAAAATTCTCTTAGCGATGCAAGTTTTTCCAGAGCCTTTATATCTGTTCTTGTATTTTTATCATCAAATCGCAGACTATTCAAAAGAAATTCAAATCGATTTAGGCGCATCGTTAATCGAAATATTGGGATCCCATATTTTGTTGACCACAGTTCTTCTAATGATAGTTTACTGGCACCAGCATAATACAGCAATTTAACAAACAAATCCAGTAATTCTGATTTATTTGTATCTTGAAAATATCTTTGTTCTGTTTTATAAGAGGCTCTTCGCAGCTCTATTTCTTGATTAATATGTTCTACTATTATGGATAAAATGTTGTCAAAAAAAAATAAAAGCCAAATTTGTTTTAGATTCAGATGTTGTCTAGCTTTACCTTTTGGTCCGGGTAAGTGGATTACAATATTTTTTCTTGATGTTTTTGAAAACTTTCACTGACAAGGTCATTTTGGGTCATCCATTTTATATTCCCTACAAAGAATATGGTATTTCAAACATACATTATGAATATAAAGGGAGTTTGGGACAAGTTTACGTGGAAGTTTATAGTCACAGTTAGTTTTAATGTTTTGTGCCAACTTCTTACCAATTAATTTAAATCAATATTAAATTCATTTGCGATTTCATTTTTTTCTGTTTTGGTTCAACTCATTTTTAATAATATTTATGGTAGATTTCAGTTTTTGTGTGACTTATTTCTTGTACAGTATTCCATAATTTTTGTAAATTATTTAAATCATTTTGTATTTTATTTGTAAAATATTTAGTTTTTTTTGTTAAATCGTTTAATTTATTTCTGAAATGTTTGTATTCTCTTTTAATAGCCATATTATTCGGACTCTTTATAGTTTTTTGAAATAACTCATTTTTTTTTATTTATTGATTTTAAAAGACCATTAATTAACCAAGGTGCAATTTTTAGGTATTTTCTTGTTTTATTTTGAACTTCTTTACACATATCTATTGTTTCTAGCACAGTTCTTAATTTTTTTTAATTTTTATTGTTTTTAAAGTTGCAATATTGATATTAACTGCTCTGATTTATTAATTAGATCTACTTATTTTTATCGTTTTCAAATTCATTTGATTCCAATAGAAAAGTGATTTTGTCGGGTAGGTACATTTTTTATAATATTGCGATCTAACTTTAATACCTATTAAACATATGGTATCTGTGGCGTACTCACTAACTCTTGATTAGTTATAGTTAATATTTATTATTTACTTTTTGTCAATTTTTATCATCCTGTGTTACTTGTTTATCTTAACTACAAAAAATAAAAAAGTCACCAAAGAAATCGATCCTATTAATTACATTTTGGGTATAAAATTAAGGACTGAAATAGCGAATCTTCACAGAAAATTAGCGGATCCCCGCAACAGTATCCATATGATAATTAATATTTCTATTATAATGTAAATATTGTAGAATAATGATCCACAAAAGTCCACCTTTCCACTGATTATCGGATTATTTCAAAATAATAAATAATCGAAAGCGCTGTGAAACTCAAGCACGAAGTGTCAATGACTTTGACAGACAGTCCAAGTCCCAGCAATGAGTAAAGTAGGTGCTCATTTAATAATGGCCAGAAAAATATGATCATTTGTATTCATATTCACTATACATATAGGTAGTTGGTCTGTACAAAACAAACTGAAAAATACTTGAAATAATAAATTGGGCGCCGGTTGGCTGTACGTACACCAGAATTGCCCCGGATCACATCGACTGCACCCAACAAGTACGTTTTAATCAAATAGTAATACGACGAGTCCCTATAGTTTAAGAGCGATATCCATGGTTAGAAACAGGCTTAAAACGACTTCAAGGTTCTCTTTCTCAGTTTTAAATATTTTTTTATAAAATTTGGTATACCTACTAAGCAAATGATAGAGAACTCCGCTGTAGCCGAATTCAGAAAAACTAATTTTTTAATTATTTCTATACAAATTATGAAAATTATTGCAAAAAGGATTCTTTACCGGGAATTGTTATATAAAAATCAGCTAATTCTTTCCAATACACTTTTTTGTCCAAAGCGTATATTTTTTGAAAACCTTGAATTAGGAAATCTGAGAAAATCTGTCAAGATTCCAATCCATATTAATTGATTTGGCAACAAGGCGGCGGACGTTGGCGGTGCATGCAGTACCGGAAAATTGGGATAAAAATAAAATAATAAAAAACTTTATTCTTTTTAGTTCAAGTGTAGGTGTTTTTGTTTCGTATTTAGTCAATGTGTTTATATGAACTTTTATGTGTAAGCTGAGTTATAATAATTTGTGATAAAAATGGGAAAACTTTCGGAAATGCCGAAAATTATATTTCCGTTTCGACGGAAATCTATAAAATATCGTGCTAGATTACTTAGAAAAAGACAAACATTAGCACCCCTTCTAAGCATTAAAGTTAAAATATATGGGAAATTAATATACTAAGTATTGAATAAAAAAAAAACCTTTAGCTTTAAAGCAATATTTACAAATTTAAAGCGGATATCCAATAAATGTGGTTTATTTGTGGATTCTGAATATGGTTTTTAGGTTCCGACGGTTTAGTAGAAACAGACAGTATTATCGAAATTAAATATCCTGCCACTGCTTCAAAACTGACTCCGAAAAAAGCAATGTTTGACAACATAATAAAATTTGCAATTATTAATGATAATGCGAAAATGCAATAATTGTTCAGGGGCAACTTACCGTAACTAAACGAAATATTTTTTTTTTTATTTATTTTAATACCTTTAAGTATGTTAGTAGAAAAAATAAAAAAGATGATAGATTTTGGTGTATATGGAAAACAAACTAAAGCAATTTTATTTAGATTGTATACTACCCGAGATCTTAGATCCACGTTTCACTAGAGGTTTAGATATTAGAAATTTGAGTAGAAATCCGACCAATAGTCAATAAAAATGATTATTTTTATTCCTTCTTTTACTAATAATAAATCATTTTACTCAATGTTATTTTTAAATATTTTTAGTACTAGAAAACAATTTTTTCTACACCCAAATGGATAGCGTATCTACGTACAGACTACAAAACGAAAAAATATGCTATTGCGTAAAATGAGTTATACTTGTGTAGAATCGATAAATAATAGCATTTCTAGTTTTATTTGATCTATATTTAGAAATAAATAATTATAAATTTTAATTAAACTATATGAAATCAATTTAATTTATATTCACTTATGTTACACAAACTACTATTTTCTACATCCACATGGATATGCTTTTTTCTATACCCACATGAATATTAGCTAATCTACGCACATACTACAAAACAAAAAGTATTCCATTGCGTTCAACTGAACGAATATATTTCATATTCATTCTACCTAGTAAGAACACTGCAAAACAGTTAAATCCACCAATCAGAATATATATTGGTCACCCAGCTACTATTATCTTTTAAATTTTATGTAGTCAAACTAACTGTCAGTATATTTTTGAATTATTGAGATTAAATATACGTAAAAATGAATATTTCTTATGTATAATCGATAAGTAATAGAATTTCTATTTTTATTTCGTCCAAATTTATAAACAAATCTTAAATTTTAATCAAACCATATAAAACTAAATTACAAGTATTAGAACTATAATGGCAAGTGTGGCGACGGCACGGAGTTTGTCTCCAAGCGAGAGACCCGAGTTCCAATCATGGCTGGGGACTAATTAAATTAAATCTTTTTGTATGTTTATTTTATTTTATAAATTATTAAAAGTCATACATTATTTTAAAATTATTTATTTTGTCTTAATAAATTACTTTTTTAAATTTGTAGAATTTCGTTAGGGTGTCGTAGAAAAAATATACTGTACAACTCGAGTGGATTGTCTGTATCGTACTCAGACGATTAAGCACTCCGTCTACGGCGTCGTTCTGAAACTTCGTCTTCGTGCGATATGGCCATCATATCCAATTTTGTTGCACAAACTACTATTCACGCACAGACTACAAAACGAAAAAATATACTATTGCGTTCAATTCAACGAATATATTTCATATCCATTCTGGGTAGTGAGAACACTGCAAAAAAATGAAATCCACCAATCACAGTTTATATATTGGACACCCAACAACTATTATTTTTAAAATTTTAAATAAGTGACAATTCTGTCAAACTAATTGTCAGTATATTTTTTAGGAATTGAGATTAAATATACATTAAAATGAGTTATTTTTGCGTAGGATTCATAAATAATTTTAATTTAGACCACAATTTAAAAAATCCTAAATTTGAATTAAACTACCTATATGAAACTAATTTAATTACTACTTTTAGAACTAAAATTATAAATGTGAAGGTGAAAATGATGATACGGCATCTGTCTTTCACGCGAGAGGTCCGAGTTCAAATCTGGGCTGGGGACTAATTAAATGAAATATTTTTTCATGTTTATTTTATTTCACAAATTAGTAAAGTCATAAATTATTTTAAAATTAATTATTATGTCTTTTCCTAAAATAATACTTTAAATTTGTAGATTTTCGTTAGTGGGTCGTAGAAAAAAACATACTGTACAACTCCAGTGGATTGTCCACTGTTGTTGCACAAACTAGTATCAAATGGGTTATTATTTAAAAAAAGTATTTTTATACAGGGTATTTGTAAATAAGTACGAACGATTTTTGCAAATTGTTATCAAAGTTATTTTGTTAAAAAAAGTTCCTATAAAAGTAGGTCGAAATATGCTTCGTTTCCGAGATACAGAATGTTTAAATTTTAATTTATTAAATTTTATTAATTATTTTTAATAGTTTTAAAGATATTTACTCTAAATTTGCAAAAAAAACTTTGAAGGGGCAAATGTGTATTTTTTGGGGTGTTCCAAATATTTCTACTTGTACCAGTGGCGTTTGTGCGAGAATGCCACTTTTTTAATAAAAAAGTACTGCGCCACTGACTTTTTCGATCTATGTTTTTTTTATAAAATAACTTCGGCAAACATTCCCTAAAATCATTCACACTTACCAACAAACACCCTGTATATCAGAAAATGTAGAAATAGGTACATATGTATATTTAAAAATATATTTCGTAAATAAATAAATTAGTTATAAAAAATTTTTTTCGAAAATGTTACACCAGGTTATACCTTTAAAAGATATTTTAAACGAGAAAACAAAACAGAAATACTCTTTGTTAGACCGGACCTGCGATTTATCGGCATTTTTAATATTTTAAATCATCTATAGTTTATAAGTAATAAATTGAAGGGAGAGTAAGCCTGGGAATAGAGCAACGTTGCCAAAGTGGGTTCAGATGCACTGAAAGTTGTCAGTGTGTTTCTAAATCTGAATTTGCTGTTAGGTGTTGCATGGATATCGCTCTTACTGGTATTTGACAAAAGTATGTAGTAATCAAAAGACAATTAAATTTTTTTTAGTAGTAGCTATGATTTTATCCACCGTTATAATAACGACGCTAATGAATATATAATGGTTTTGGAGTCACAAAAAAGAACCAAAACTACACTATCAGCCAAGTTAAGTAAACCCTGTATATATTATATACAAAATTTAGAGCAAAATTTTAATTCAGGTACATATTTAAACAAATTGAAATTTTTCTAATTTCACCGAAAAATTGCTTATTATTTCATCTATAATAAACTAATATAATTTAAATCTAATATTGAATGAATATCTACCATTTTAAATTCTTTAATTCGTTTTATAATGCGTTCTAAATTAATTCGAAATGCGGCTATTACCTCTATTGGTGCCTTCTGGGGCACTTGAGGGTCTAACTAATTTACAATTTGTTTTATCTAATAGTTCGTCAATGTTTTTAAAACCCTTATCAGCCAAGATGTCACAATTTTCAATTAACACAATTAACCAAACCAAATTGGTATCCGTCATACGGCCACCATACCCTTTAGATATGAAATTTACATAGATATATAACCAAGACATATGATTATTTACAAAATTTCTGAAAAATGCAATATCTGGATAAAACATTGATGCCAAGTTTGCCATGTTTTTAACTGTAGTAATGTAATTACATTTGCTTGCAATACTGTTGTCTTTAAATTATCCAAAAAAATTTACGTCTAACAACAGCGTACTAGGCTCGACCGTTATTGTTGTATTTGTAAGTAGGGTCGTAAATTTGTTTCATTCAAAAAATTCCTTCGATACAGTACTAGTCCAGGCGCCAGTGAATTTTTTTCATAATTGTTTTCCCGGTCGGTGTATATTTAAATAATATTTTTCCAGTGAACTGTATATTTAAAATGTAGCGATAGTCTATTAACAAAAGTAAGCCAAATTGAATTCGCGCATTACGTCACATCGATACAAGGTGAGATTATGCAAAAAGTGCCTTTGCAGGCCTATTTTGTTTTTAATTCATGATAAATTAATATTTTTGAAACTCAACAAGAAGAAAATCCAATTAACTCTTCCTTTCTATTTTCCTAAAGTATATTCTTACCAATAAGTAATAAATTTCACATTTTTTACTATATACGGTAATGTCAAAAAATAAAAATTAGGGCAGTTACTTATAATTAAAAATATGGAAACCTTTTATATGGAATCCGAGCCACCTATCTCAAAAAACAAAATTGATAAGCAATAAGTATCGACAGATTTTATTATTTCTTACTCTAAAAGTAACAAACGTTTGTTTTGAAGGTCATTTGTAATAGATAAACCAATATATAAATTTGGTAAAATTTACCTTCAGATAGACTGGAGGCTTTTTCCAAGAAGGATCTAATGGAGAGTGTTAAGCCTGATAGAAACAATAGATATCTTTACACACACATATCAACGGGAAGCATAAAAATGTTAATTTCATTGGGGTAATACATTTACATTTAAATAAAACGCGCTAATATAAATTAACTGTAGTTTTATTAGTAAAGTATTAACACATCTCAAGCAACTTATTTTCAGTGATTTAAGTTATCGATTCAGGTTTTATTTTTCTATTAATAAATTAAAAGTATTCTTTATCGTTAATAACAATTTAATAGATGAGAAATACGTTTTTTACATTTATAATGTCATTTACAGAAAATAGCTAGGTATGTATTTGTTTTTAAATAATTTGACAATTTATGAAAAAAGGGAGTAAAAGTTGAATAGCCAGTAGCCAGCAGGTCAATACAATGTACATATCATAAATTTCTATTATAACAACTAAAATATCTAAATCTTTTAATCATAAGGGCACAAGTTAAAAACTATTTTAATATATGCTTTTGAATGAAGTAATATTAAGTACAGTTCATCAAATTTCTAGAGGTGTTCGACGCCCAGACAGAGAACGCGCTACGTGTGACTAAGATAGCTATTGTACAGTCTGCTAAACAAGTTATTTTAAATAGTTTTTAATATTTTTAGGTAATTAAATTTTAAAAGTGTGGAATAGTTTAGAGATTAATTTGGTCTGATTGGACTTTCTTAGAACGTTTTTAAAAGCAGCTAAAGATAGTATGTAGAATTGAAAATAATTATTATGCCATAAAAGGTGTTTTGGAATTCCTTCAACCTTTTGAAATTGAGTCAGAAAATATAAATTTTATAGGATAGCGAAAAATACCTATAATTTTTTTGTAGGCCTTTGTAAATCGTGGAAATAGTTTATATTTTATTTCTACCTTATTAAGGAAAATGGTACCTATTATTAATAACGGTTGTTTCTGAAAAATTACTAAAATTTTCGAAATTTTGTTTTTCTACAAAATAATAAACTATACTATTTAGAAAAAAATTTATTTCTCTTATAATTTTATAAAAAATAACAGGGGAATATTTACATTTCTTGATCTATTAAACAAAACGATAAATTATCTCGACGAATGACACCATGTTCTAGTACGGAAGCTAGCTTTACATTTTTGTTGGTGGTTTCATGGGTTTCATATCAATTTTTTGTAATTGTAGTTTACACGTACATATACCTCTTAACACTTGTTTGCTTTATTAAAAAAGTGTGTTGTGATTTACGTCGAAATAAGTCAAAAACAACTTGAAACCCCATATAAAATCAAAAAGGAGAAACGGAAAAAAATTGAGCCTGTAAATGAACACAACTCAGAAACAAAAATAGCTATCTAATAATAAAAAAATAAAATTTGATTCTTGTGTAGCTTCATCTATATCATTAACTGTTTTTGGTTTTTTAATGGTTTTTCTTGGTGATGAAAATTCCGATATCTCACGGTTATCGATTCTTTTTTTCTCTCCAGAAATGCGGACGACAGTGTTTTTAGATACTCCTGTGGCTGCAGCAACACGATCATTTACATTTTTAAATGGTACTGAAGGTGAATTAAAGTTTCCTTCTCTTCTCATAAACTCTATAACATTGGCTATTATTTCGCGAGATTGACTGTTAATCACGCGGCCTCTTAATTTGCTATTAAACTCCATACTTAGGTTCTATTAAACTGTAATGAGCAAAAAACACAAACGAAAATAAAAGAAATGTTTTAGCGAAATTTACATCTGACATTTACGTCAGAATGAAATAGTGAAATACTTGATGCGCAGAGTGTACTTTCATTGCGTAAATCCGTCGGGATGCCTGTCAGTAGTGCTTTCTCTGTCTAGCCGTCGAAAGCCTATAGAAATTTGATGAACTGTATTAAGGAGACGAGTTCTTAAAGTAGTATAGGGTGATCCAATTTAAATTTCCGAACTTTAAAATGAAATAAATGAAAATTTCAAAAAATATATATTTTAACTTTAGCAATAGAAAATGTCAAGTATTTCATTAAGTATGAAAAATAATATCATTTAAATTGCCGCCCCTAGACCTTCTGCAACAATCGATCCTTTTTAATGTTCGATGATTTTTTTTTAAACACCTCGGGCGGTATGTGGGCATTAACTTGGCGGATATTGTTTTTCAGATGTTCTAACGTTTTGGGTTGATTGGCAAAAATGTGTTCCTACAAACTGACTTTTGACTTTCGAAAACAAATGCTTATTACCAACTATCTGATTTATAGTAGTGCCAATATAGGAAACTAAAATTGGATCACCCTTTAGCTGGTACAGCATGTTTTCTAAACGTTTCCTAGTTCCTGCTAGAATGAAGTCACTTTCTATGAAATGTGCTCTAAAAACGGCATTTATAGCAGTCAGCGTTTCAGTCTTAGGATCTCTTCCTAAAGCCCTCATCCAAGCTGCATACCTATTAAAAAATAATTTAAAAAAACATATTATATAACTATATAGTTTTCGGTTCTGGGTGCCCACAATTTGGGTCAGATAGCTAAAACCCAACAGTCATACCCCGAACCAGGACGTATTGCTTCTTCTTTTAAGTAAAAAATAACTAGTCATCCTTACCTGAAAAAATGAATGCGTCTGACTTTTACACCAAAAAAACCATACACTTTTTCTCATTGTTGCAAGAACCCGATGGCAGAAGCAGATATTTAATGGTTATGAAACTTATTTTAACACAAAAAGAACAAAGCACTAATCGAAAATCAGCAATCAAATATAAATAGACCATACAATTAAAATTGAAATTAAAAACTATAACTGTAAAAAACAGATACTCTAAAAGCACAAAAGATCAGAACCAAACAAAACGAATAACCGTAATAACCTTAAAATCACACTCAAAATTGCAAAAACTAGTACTGTAAAATCACGATCTTACATCAATAATGCGCATAGAAAAAGAAAAAGGTAATAAAATAATAAAATTTGGAGCTATAGGTCTAATTTAATTGAACGTAAAAAATTAACCAATAAGTCAAAGATGTCTTTATTGCCATTGCTTAATAAGAGTGTTAAATTAATGGGAATAGGGCATTTTTTATTTCTTATAGCTTCTAGTAATTCGGTACTTTTTTGGTGGTGATTTTTACATGAAAAAAAGATGTGATTTAAATCAGCAGTAGAATTATTGTCGCAAGAACAAACGTCAGTATTTAAGATACCTATTTTATGTAGGTGAGCTAGAAATTTGCCGTGATTTAACTTAAGGCGTGTGATAGTTACTGAATAAGCTCTGTTTACATTAAATTCGCTATGCGAGATTTTTTTAGGTAAGGTAGGATATATACAAGTATAATGTTTATTGGACCTATCTACGAATTTTTTCCAGTCTGATTCCCACATTTTATGGGCCTGATTTTTCCAACATTTATCGAATCCATATAATCTATTAAATGATTAGGAGTGGTTGAGAGAGCTGTAGCTTCCTTTGCTAAGAGATCAACAGTGTTGTTACCGGAAATCCCTGCGTGGCCTTTCACCCATACGAAATGAACAATACATCTTGTATTATGCAAGTCCTGAAGTAATTTTTTGACGTTACAAATAGTGTTTGACGTTCAAAAAGTACCGTGTTTTCCTGAGAATTTAGCTATATTCTTAGCAGTATTAGAGGACCATTTCTACCACGCATACCCAACAATATTGGAGTTCCACAGTTCACTGTCTTTTCCTCACACCTCCAGTATAAATGATTTGACATAACGAAACTAACAATAATTATAATTAATGTAGAGTAGGCTTGTGTCAAAACAGTAAAAAAATTTTAAAACTAAAGAGTAATAAGTGTTTCGTGAATTCTAAATAAAATAATCATTATTAGGGATGTTGCGATACTACTGATACTTTTCTTTCGATACCGGGTAATTTAGTACCCGATACTTTGCTTTCGATACTTTACTCATATGGGTACTACTTTTGTACTTTCGTTTCAATAATTTTACTACAAAATGTATATTGTAGGATCACTTTATGGCATGATATGTCGGCGTGTACCCTATGACCTTTTTTTTTTTTGTTGTTCTGTACTCTTTCCGACATAGGTATCGATACTTTCGTTCCGATATCCTTTCGATACCGGTATCGATACTTTGGTTCCGATACTCCTTTCGATACCAGTATCGATACTTTACTGGTATCGCAACATCCCTAATCATTATATAAAAATGTAATTTATCTCCCTATTTTCTTTTGTAATTTCTTCAATTATTATGTTTTATTTCTATAAATAAACCAACTGGTGAGGTAAAACATTGTGATATATGATTTTTTTTATACAAAACAACTGGATCATTCTTTAAATAGTTGAGGTCGTAGGAAAATTTGTGTGCATAACTCGTTGGAAAGTGTATTTTATGCACAAATATATTATTCATACTTACACATTAATTAGACTATTTGTTTACTTAACTTCAGTATACCTTTTACTACTAGAACTATTTTTATCACTGGAAAAAAGGGGCCGTGTTTTCGTATGTTCTGATGCATTTGTGGCCTCAACCCTCTAAATATATATAAATTTTGCTTAGAATTGCTAACCTCACAATTCTCTATCCGTGTTTGCTGACTGGGAAAATAAATACCTAAAATCGTCACATCTCCTTGACTTATACAGTTAGTAGATGATGATGAGGCGCGGTCAGAAAGATAATCGGTCCTCTCACTCCGATTTAGAGATGGCGTGATGACTTCACAACAAATACATTTATCAATGGCTAGTTGGATATGTGGAAATTTATAACACCACTTGGCGTGCCACTTATTAAATATTTAATGCTGTTGCATTTCTTGTATTCTGACTATAATTGACTTTGGTGAACAGGGTTAGATGGTTTTTGAATTTCTATAACAAAGCAATCTATAATGAATTGAATATTACTATATTTATATACAAATGGACTAGGCAATAATAGTTTTATTTGTTGATGGGTTGAAAAAAAAATTAAATTTTGTAGCACATTGGCAATTTTTGGTACACCAGACCAAAATCTAGAACTAATCTAACGTATACATCATTTAAATAAAATTTGGTAAACCTAAATTAAATTTTTAGTTTTTTTTTTTAAATATAATTTTATAAATAACTCCAAACGAATAAAGCTAGAATATTGGCAACGCTGTATAAAGTAAAAAGGTTAAGAAGAGGCACGACTTTCAAAATACATTAATTACTTATTGCCGATTTTTGTGAATTAGTGAATTTTGTAAAAAAAAAATGAAAATTAACATAAACGAGTAGGTCCCTTGAGATAATGTATCTTAATATAAAACCAGGAAATTCGTTCATATTGGATGAGTCCACAGATAATTTAAAAAAAAACTAGTTTAAACTTAAATTGCTTACTACTTTTGAAAATGATAAACTAATGTCTTACTAAATAATAATTTTTAGATTTTAATAATTTATTTACATTGATATTAACGTATATATCTGTCGCATTTTACTATGCTTTAGATTAATACTATTTCACTAATTCAAGTAATTTTACACGACAGGTCCCAATATACTTCCTTGTTGTACTTCTTTGATTTTTTAGGTATACATATTTAAAATAAAAAAATACAGTACTGTATAGTCGGATTACAATAAGAACAACACAATTCGTTGGCAATCGCCACCTACTGGAGATTTAGTGGCATATTAAGAAGGGACTTGCTTTTAAATATTATTCCTAAATATACAGGATGGTCAAAATCTATACTTTTCTAATGCAAAACACCCTGCAAGTAGTTATACATATTTGATTGTTTTCACGTCGTCAAATAATTTTAATTGACTTCATTAATTTGCTGTGTTATATATAGGGTGTGTCAAAACGCGAGGTTACGATTTTTTAAATTATTTCAATGTACTACCCTGTATTAATTAATTGGTGGTGTAACATACTGGAGAAAATCGTAACCTCACATTTTGACACACCCTATATACAACATAGCAAATGAATTAAATTGAAATTATTGTTTGACGATGTGAAAACAATCAAATATGTATAACTATCAGTGTTCTTCTTATTGTAATTGTATTGTACCAAACTTTCGTTGACAAAAGTAAAAACTTACGTTGGTCTATCTCTACCTCAATGCTCTTTGGCTTTTATTGCAAAGATTATTCATATTGTAGTCGAGTGCAGAAAGCTTTCGCCGGGGAATTGTGCCAATGCGGAATGTAAAACTACCAAACAAAATGATAAAATTATCTGTGTTACCTTACCCATAAGTTTCTGGTTCATAACTCAAGTGTGTCACGTTTTATTTTTTCTTTGGCTCTACGTTCGCCAACAACAGCTAAGAAAGTATTTTGTTCAAAGTGGGAGTTGTAACTTCACAGCTCCGTTTTTATTGGTCTCTCAACGCAGGACCGTCTTCGGGCTGATTCGCTTAGGCCTCTGAGATATTATCGAACTATAGTACGAACTACAAATGATTAAATCCTGATATTATGGACCTTTTTTAAACTTTCGTTTGTTCACGTTTGTTTAATAAACATTTTCGTTTATTAGGCCTTCAAAATAAAGTTTTTTACCAAATTTGACATTCGGTATCGTCATAGATACTTTTTAATAATTTTAAAGTGTGTAGTATTCGATTGTCTATAATTTGTCAACGTTTGTCTAAGCAAAAATGTATTTTGTCCACCCATGGTCTTCTTGGGTTGTAAATGTTTGATTTAAAATAAAACTAGAATCTATTAATAATGAAGTTGCAAACTATTTTTTATAATAACACAACTACAATCTAACGAACTTTGATGATGTTTTTAGATTAGTTTTAATTGATTATTTATATAGTTTTTTTTTATATTGTTTCAGGTTGAATGGTCAGGAAAAAAGGAGCATGTGAATTAGTAGGGGCCTAAGGGCCCCCGGGGGGCCCGCGGCAAACTCACGACATAAGACTGTTCCGATCGAAATGAATGCTGCACTTGCAGTCGTCAGACTTCGTTTGCTGTTCATTGCCCATCTCATTTACTTGTTTCATTTTTGTCTAGGTAAGCAAAACCGCATGCATTACAGAATTTTAAAAAAAAATATTTTTTTTATTACACAGAATGGTATAATAACTAAATCGCATATTAGTAGTATCTTTATACTAACTCCAGAATAATTAGTTACATTTTTTATGTTCTTATCTAAATTATTTCGAGTATAAGTATTATTTCATTTCTATTATAAGTATTTAAATGTCTAAAATATATTAAAAAAAAAAAACTATAAATACTCTTTGGATTTTTTCTTTTCTGATGCCATATGCAAAACGAATGCAACTGTTCTAATTTTTTTACGGATGTCCGTAGATTGCTGTACAACAAAATATCTTTAAATAAATAAGAAATTCACAGAACACTCTCAAAATACTAAAATAACTTTGATTTAGTTTTTTTATATGAAAGATGAGTGTTCTAATTCAACAACATCTATTCAGCCGTTTGAAGATCATCAGCTTTTTTCTAGTTGATGAGGGGATGAAAGAAAAGAAAAAATTAGTACATCGGTCAGGGATCAAACCTGCGATCGAATCCTATTTATTACTTCTCCCATTTGACGTAAGAGTTTCCTGTAATTTTATTTTTGGTAATGCCATGCCACAGTTTGGCATTACATGTAGGTGTTGATGATGGGTAAAAATGGGAACATAATTAAAGATAAATTGCTATTTTAATAGTATATTACGTTATGACTATGAAGACTAGAGATAAGGAGGCGAATAGGCATACTCAAAATACAGTCTTAAAAAATGCATGCTACTCAAGCTTCTATAATTAACCGCATGGGCGCTGGTACTGCATACGGTGTTCAAAATACATGACTTCTTTTGGGAATTATACATAATTTTGTCAAAATAATAAAAATAAACTTGTTTATAGCTAAATAAAGCAAAGAACATACTGCTGTATTTATTTCCAAATAAGTCTTGCATGTTTTAATTGATAAATTATTTAATTTTATATATATAAAATACAAATTAGGTATATATGACCAAATTCGAAAAGGTTTCTTAAATGCTGAAATTTGATAAGTACAGTTTTGTGGAAAATTTTTTTTTGGATTGAACCAATATATAATTTTAAGAGTAATATAAAACACAGTTAACAGATTGTTGTAATAGAAGTATAAAAGGAGATTTGGGAATGTATATGGTATTACCTCATCCTTTAATTTCAGCTTTTCCCTTTTTATTTTGCTAACAGTACCATCAGTAAAAATAGTCTAATAATATTTGATAATATCTTCTAAAAAGTATAGAACAGCATCATCTCTAGAAAGTGCTTTATCGTTACTAGGAACGATATACATGCTGCCACTGTTCTAAACGTTTAGTATCCTATAAAAAAACATTTACAATGACATAATTGGGCTAAAGAAAAATAACAGTAGTAACCCTTTATCTAACATTAAAACTCTATAAAAAAATTAATTTTCTTTTCTAATAAGTTAAATTTAATGAATAATTATTGTTGTTTGTAAGTCAGCATCTTACAGAAACTTGTAATAAAATAAACTATACTTTGTAAGATACATATTGTGACTAGTTTACAATAAATATTATATTTAGACATGAATACATTATTTTACTTACATTAGAAGCTTTAAAAAGACATTGAATTGATTTCTTCTTGTGTTTTCTTTAGTTTTACATTTGATTTTTTCCTGTTTTACAATCTGGAACGAAGTAAATCTTGCTTTGATGTTTTTTTTCACTCATATTACTTGTACTCAGGTACTTTTTTTCTCATTATTTTGATTCTTTTCATCAATTTTTTAAAAAATCACTTCATTTTACATTGACTTACATAGAAAATTGACACCGATGTCATTCGATATGCCAACTACAGTCAATTTCGCGAACTTTATAAAAAGAAGGACCGAAATATGAAATTTGACTATTGCCGAATCGCCTCATTCTCTCTAGTCTACATAGTTATGACTTTTTATAAAAATTAATTAATCATTTCTGACATTTTTACACTCTTCAGAGTGATTTTGTTTCTCAATATAAAACTATTAACAAATTAACATCATAAATAACTCTTATTTCTTACATTCTTCCCCATTTTCCAAGATTGGAAAATAAACGAGAATGGTGAATAATCAATTATCAATTCCATAACGAACTAGTAATTTTGAAAGTCTTCCGGATCTGGTATAAATTTCTTTAGGTTTTTCTTGCTTGGCATTTCTCATATGGTTTGATTTCCGCCTCTCTTTTATCTCTTCTTTCTTCTTTGTGTTGTGAATTTTCTGCCATTCTTCCTTCTAAATTTAAATGTTTTTCTAGAAAACGTGTTTTTAACCCTTGAGAATCTGTTTCACATATTTCGAGTGGAAATAACCTCTGAAATGGTCAAATCAGGTTCCCATTCATAGTTTTTACTTTAGCTACTCTAGGCACTTTATCTTTTCCTAGATATTCCTCAATTATTATTCCTAAAGGCCAATCTCCACGTTTTTTACTGTCATTTTCTATATAAACTACATCACCAATCGTTAGGGTACTTTGTTTTCTTTCACCAACAATGATTAGTTTAGCTAAGTATTCTCTTCTGAATCGTTGTCTAATGTTGTCTCGAACTTTATGTATATGTCTCACACGTTTAACTAAATATGTTCGATCAATAGCATCCAAATCAGGCACTTTACAGCTACTCCCTATGTCATTTAGGAAGGTAGAGAGGCATGTCATAGGTCGGGCATTGACAACGGCTTCTGTGTTACACAAAATTGTCTTCATATCTCTTCATAATTAAAGGAACCTCTTCCTAAATTTCTTCGAAGTATATCCTTAACTAGTCTGACCATAATCTCCCAATCATCTCCACCAACAGGCAGTAGGTGAATTGAAAATCCATTTGATTTGCTTTATATTTGTATATTCGATGATTTTAGTCCAGTCTATTTGATTAAAAAGATTACTTTCACCTACAAAATTGGAGCCGTTATCCGTATATATAGTTGAAACTTTGGATCTTTATGCTAAAAATCGTCTTAAAGCTATTATAAAACTATCAGTTGAAAGTGATTTTAATTCCAAATGTACCGCTCTATATACTGCACAGGTAAATAAAACAATCCAAACTTTGTCTCTTTCTTTTAGATATAAGGGTCCAGCCAAATATGATTGCTGTCCTTCAAAACCACCCTGTATTATATTTATTAGACTGGTCCAAAAAAATTTACTATTTTTTTTTTAAATATATCCAGAATGTCATTCAGGGTGACAAAAAAAATTTTGGTGAAAACTTGAGCCCTTAGTATTCATTTTAAGAGATCTATCATCGCTATTTTTGATTTTTAGTCATAATTTGATGTTTTACGTTAGAACCGTCAAAACATCAAAGTGAAAAAATTCCTTTTCACTTATATTTATATAAAATTAAATTCTCTACAAAAAATTTCAATTTTTTTCTTCGATTTTAATCGTGAATAACTTTTGAAGAATTAAAATTAGGCAAAAATTTTAAGAGACCTATTTTGTAGAACATTAAATTTCCTTTAAGAATCCGACGTGAGCTTTTTTAAATATTTATTGATTTATTAGTTACAAAATTTCAAAGTAAAAATCTGATGTGTCCAACACATGACTTTCCTATCTAGTTATTACAGGCTTTTTCCGTTTATTGTGTACAACCTATTGCAGCATCTCTATAAATGTTTAGAGGATAAACTAAATATATACATTGTCCACATACATCTACCGCGAAACATTTTTCTATAGATATTCATTGAAAATGAAAATACTGAAAAATTTAAATTTAGCACTTTTCCTACAATTTTTCCATTACGGTCCATTTAAAAAAAATCATGTATGAACAAATATTATAGAGATCGATATCGATAACTTTTATTTCAACAATTTTCATAAAAATCAGAATTTTGCACATTTTGTCAAATTTCTCGAATACGGACCATTTCAGGAAATTTTTACATAAGGCAAAAATTATAGATAATAATATTAGAAGTAACTTTTATTTGAACAATTTTCTTCTCCAAACATAAATAACAGATATATTCCATAAAATATATAAACGGCCTCCCATAAAGTACCCCCCCAGATGTTCCGACTTTGTCCAAAATCTAATCATTTCACGTCAGGTCGAAATAAAACTTAAGTTTAAAATTTATTGATTTTTTCTTTATCCGTTTTTGAGTTTTCTTCAAATTTCGAAATTTACACATTTTCTCAAATATCTCGAATACGGTCCATTTTAGAGAAATTATCTATGGGACAAAAATTATAGAGAATTATATTACAAACAACTTTTATTTGAACAATTTTTATAAAAAATTATTTTTTTTACATTTTGTCAAATTTCTCGAATACGGACCATTTTAGGAAAATTTTGCATATAACAAAAATTATAGATAATTATATTAGAAGTAACTTTTATTTGAAGAATTTTCTTCTCCAAACGTAAATAACAGATATATTCTATAAAATATAAAAATGACCACCTATAAAGTACCCCCCCAGATGTTCCGACTCTGCCCAAAATCTTATCAGCTCATTGGACGCTGAAACAAAGCTTAAGTTTAAAATTTGGTGTTTTTCTGTGTATCGGTTCATGAGTTATGCGTTATACAGACACACACACACACACACACACAGACACACAGACACACAGACACACACACACACACACACACACACACACACACACACACACACACACACACACACACACACACACAGACACACAGACATCATCGCGAAAATAGTCAAAACGGATTCAGGGGACCTCAAAACGTAAAAATCCGTCGAAAACTCGAGGTCGAAAAAAATCATGATTCCTATACTTTCCTTATATCTGTATACAGATAGGAAAGTAAAAATGACAAATCGAAAAAACACGTCGGTCTATTAAGCTCAATTACTCGAAAACGGCTCGTCTGTCGAAAATTTTCAGACTTTAATTGTACATAATTTAATTTTATATAAAAATAAGTGAAAAGGAATTTTTTTCACTTTAATGTCAATTTTTTTGGCCCAGTCTAATATTTATTCTCTAGATTTTTGTAAATTTAATTCATTGGCTTAGTGCTTTACAATATATGATCTCTGTGAACCTGAATCACACAAAGCCCTAATTTTATTATAATTTACAACTTGAATAATAATGGTTTGCAATGGTACTTGTGAGGAAATATTACTTGTTAATACATTTGGAACTGAATTGTTATCTTGACTTTTAGAATTATTAGTACTAGTTAAGTCTTTTCATTGAACTAAGTCAGGACACATGATTGGATAATTTTTTCGTGAACATATTAAACTTTTTACAATTCGGCTGTTATGATTTGGTTTTAAGCATGAAAAACAGCCACTTTTCGAAGAAATTTTTAATTTTCGCTCTTCCAAAAAAAGTTTTTGGGGTTTTAAGCAATCCTGACTTTTGTGAGTATTACCACAAAATATACAAATTGGAATTTTCTTATCAAATTTTATATCTTTTGAGTTAGTAGAATAGAGTGCGGCAGCAGCGTAGATTTCAAGATTACCCTGTGGAAGTTTCAATTTCCTTTACTGATTTTCCTTGACTTTATTTCCCATCGAAGAATAGTCTTCATGTTGAAATTGAATTTGTGCCCTATTAATTCTCTGTTTGGCTTCAATTTCCTCCTTTATAAAATCTAATAACAGATAAATTATTATTATTATTACAAGAATTCATATCCATATCGTCCTGTAAAGCTGTGACATTTTGTTTACTGCGTTGTCGCTCCCAAATAATTAGCAAGTCTTCTGGTAGTGCTGGTTCTACTAGTGGTAACAACATAGCTGCATATTTGTCAAATGTGACCTCAAGTGATTCTAAAGCATTCAGTTGAGTTAACGATTTATCGTAGAGAGTAGCTAGATTCGTACCTAATTTCGTACCTAATTTGACGCAGCTTGTGTTAGAACTACATTTAGCAATTCTCTGACGTATACCTCAATAAGCATATCATCTCTAGCAAATCTGGTCTTTAACTGTTCAATAATCTTAACATAACTGGCTTTATGAGGTGGGAAACTTGGAAAAGATTTTTCTTCAGTAGCTTGTATCAAATAGAAAAACTTGTACGTCGATTTCGGGATCTTCGTGGATTTTCTAAATTGTCCCCAGAAACCTAGCCATTGCTTGATATCTCCATTAAACTTCTTCAATTCTAGTTTTGATAAGTTAAAGTTTATCTTACTTCTTCTACTGGTAGAACTTTGTGTGTCTTTTGACACTTCTTCTTGTTGACCATCATCATTCGGTATTTTAAATTCACAGGTGGTTTTGTAATCGATCAATTGATTTCTATATTGTTTCTTATGGAATCGATAGTGCCCGTAAAAAGTCTTTCACTGATGTCTTCTAATTGTCGTAACATTGAACAAATATTTTTCTTGTTCACGACTTCTTGTTTTAGGTACTCCTCTATCTGCTTTGCATTTTTCTTTGTAGCTTTAAGTTCTCCATCTTTAACGTCCTGTCACGGTCGCCAAAATGTTGATGAGGGGTAAAGATTGGTTACTTAATTAAAGATAAATTGTTATTTTAATAGTTAGGACTTTAAGTTCTGACATTTTCACACTCTACAGAGTGATTTTGTTTCTGAATATAAAACTATTAACAAATTAACATAATAAATAACTCTATTTCCTATTTCCCTCTAGATTTACTTGTATTATGCTGATGTCTGATCTGAACGTTGAGGGCTAAAATAAATACTATCGTTAAAATGTAAGGAGTCTGGGTAACTAACGTAGGTATCTTATTTCGGTTTTTTGCGGTGGGTATTGGGTAATGGGTACGCCGCACACCTCCATGTCCGAGGCAGCGAGCATGCAGAATTAGCAACAATGTATGTTGGGTTGATAGCAGCACCCAGCGGTACCGGTACCACCGGCCATGGTACCGCGTTCGTGAGCCCAACTCGAACGCTGCGTACACCGCCTCGGGTTATGAGCTTTGCTTTGCTCTCCGTGTCAGTTTTTTTTACGGACAACATAATTACAATTATTAAGCCCAAGATTTCGATCTTCAATCCGCTAAATTTTCTATTTCGTTCGGCTGGATGCATTGTCTAACGCAATTGATGATATACACGACTCTCTGATTATGATTAAAGCCAAAGCAGGAAGCATTTTTTAGCTCGTCGTAAATATAAGGCGTACGGCCTCTTATATACAGGCTGTCCGAAGAATGACAAACTAACTGATGGATTTTGTTGAAAATTGGTAGAGACACACTTAACTTAATATTTAAATATGGATTAAGAAATCTATTAAGGATACTTTATTGGCTATAACAGAAAAAATTACCAATAATCTTGACAGAAGCAAATCGTTTCTTTGCGCATTACTGGACATCTCAAAGGCCCTCAGTTATCCTTAACTTGTTGATACTAGAAATATTCCTATTTAAAGGCTATTTAAATGGAAGAAAACAAACTTTTTTTACTCTTCTTTAGTGGAGTAATAGTATGCAATTTTGTTATTATAAATTAAGATAATATATAACAAAATAACACCCAATATAGTAAAAATTATATTTGATTTAAAATGTCAAAGTGAATGTAAATTTGGGAAGGTTATTTTGATTAGTTGTCAGGTAAGACATTTAAAAAAAAATAAGTCAAAAAGATAGACGTTCAGTTTAATACGTGTTTAATCAAGTTAAAATACAAAGAATCTCCGTTTGAAAGATAATGTAAGAAGTTCAGCCAAATATCTAAGTGAGACATACAAAATGTGATGTTATAAATTGTGTAAGGGTTTTCCTTTTTTATCTAGTTTAAATTTACAATTCGTTAACACCTGATTTAAAATTAATTGTTTATTTAAAACAGTTAAAAAAAAACTTTATTTGTTTATTTATTTGTTAATTCATTATGTAATTGATGTAGCAAAACATGTTTAATTTTGGGTCTAGTTTTCCACTGCTTCAAAAACTATAAAAACGTTTTATTTTTAAATTTGTTTTTTGATGTTATTTGTTGCTTTTACAATTTTAATTTTTTTATATTTATCATAAAAATTGTTATTTTAATGTTTGCTTTATTATGAAAAAAACATTCAAGATTGGAAAATAAACAGGAGGTCACTCATTTTTGGTCGTAGTATAAGATGAAATAATAAAAAATGATGTTTTGTTAGAAAAAATTTAAACGTGCTCTTTTATTACTGCATATTAAAATATATTTTATTATAATGTAGTACTTACCTTCTTCATCATAATAAAAAACTTTCAAAGTCCAAGTTCAATGCGTTATCAATGGCAAGTGACGACGACTTTTTTATCACAAAATATAATATTTTCAGAAACTGTTTTCAAAAATGGGTTCAGAGTACGATAAAGAATGGTGGAAAGTCTATAGTTTGTTTAACTTTTAATGCATACCTAATATTTTAATAAGTCATATTTAACAAATATTTAAAATTTATGGACTTTCCACCATTTTTCATAGTATTTAAAAGCTGAAACGCAAAAAACATGCCAATTTGCAACCGTATTAATTAGAGACATACGTTTTATTAATCTCATCGTGTTGTGTATTTGTTGACATTAAGAAATAGAAAATTAAAGTGACGTCTTGTATTACTTCGAATATAAAATCGTTTTCTAACCTAAGAAAAAAGTTGATTTGGGTCTTAACTATTTTTACCAATTTTCGACAAAATCCGTCTGTTTGTTCGTCGTTGGACAGCCTGTATACTCTTCTGCCCGTCCGCGGCTTGGCCTGTTTCTGAAACGGACCACAGACCGTCAGAGTCGTACCTACGCGTACTCGTAGGTTGGTACTTCGCTCGAGATCGCTCCCAGCGATGTCGTCCCCGAAATCCCACGGGTAATTTTTATAATCAACGAAGATTTTTTTCAAAAAAAAATGAGCTTTTCCAGAAAAATGTATTGTGCCTAACAGGATACAGAGACAAACTTGATTTTTAAATATGATTTTAAGGAGAATTTTTACTTTTGAAACGTATATTAAACTTTTTTTTCTACGTTCATGCAAAAAACAAAACTTTATTGAACTATATTTAGTGAGAAAACTGGGTTTTATGATCATGACAAACATAAATATTCAAATCAACGCCAACTATTTAGTCCATTTTCATTTTCTGTGTTACGTTTTAAAAACAATTGCATATTTTATATTATTTTCAATCATTCAATAAATAAATTAATAAAAAAATGTATTTTATTAAAAATGTCATTACAAATTATGAACACAAACGTAAATAAATGCCTCAAACAAAGGTAAACGATCACTATGATTTGGATAATACAACTGCAGTTCTATAAATCATTTTTTGGTTTTTGCAAGTACGTAGAAAAAATATTGTATGCAACTCGTGCAAAAAGTGTTTAATCACTCGACGTGTTATGTTGTGACAATTTCACGTCGCGTGCAATAAACACTTACTTTTTGCACTTGTTGCATAATTAACTATTTTGAGATTATTTTATTTATCCACAGGACGATTTGTGGACAACTTGTACCATTTAAAACTGGAGATAAATAACTTCAATTTCCACTAAATACTAACAAAATATTATCTCTAAAATGCCAGTGAAAGTGCTTACCGAAGTAATTCCTTTTGAAACCTTCCATTCTATTTAAATTATTCAAAGGTACGATAATAAACATCAATTATTTATACTTTATATATTTTCTTATATTTTTTATTTTATGTGGTTATTATACAGCTTGGTATTTATATATTGTACATGTCTCAGTCCAGAGTTATAAATGTTACCCGCCAAAGTTTATGGTATTCATTAATTATTAAGCAATTAATGATATTAAAATTGCCAAACAAGCAATTTTTTCCAGTGACGGTCGTATATTTCTAAATATTAACTTTTGTCAAATTAGAAGAAGAGTAATGAAAACAACATTTCATTATCTCAACTAGTTCAAAAGTTACATAGGTTTAAAAAGAGTTAAAATATAATAGACACTCGATATTTTAGGAATTTTTAGAAATTTTTAATCATAAAAAACAACAAAAATATTCTATATAATTAATATATAATTAAAGGACCTTTAATAATTTATGTATAAATTGAACACCTTGTTTAACAGAAAAAAACAACATAAATATACAAAGAAACATAAATTATATATGTACTTTTTAAAAATGCAGAAATTATAGGCAACAAAAAATTTACCTCCAATAGGTACATCTTTTGGCATTGGACCAAGCATTTTATTTTAATATACAGGGTGTTTATTAATTGAGTGCCGATACTTAAGGGTGTGAATCCTTAGGTGATTTTAAAAAGAAAAATTAATATCAACATATGTCGTAACTCACTTAATTTTTGAGCTACAGGGTGTTACAGTTTTAAGAAAAAAATTACATTTTTATCATAATTTTTTTATCACTCCAGATTTTTCTATGAAATTTTGTACACACGTTTTAATAATTAAGGAACATTTTTGACGTATAAGATTTTTTTAAATTTTTACCAGTGACGTCCGTACGGGGTTTGAACTGAATATTTTTGAAGAAAAAAATGGTACGCAATCGGTGGATAGGTCGCGGAGGAACGCAGTCATGGCCGCCTAGATCTCCCGACCTTAATAGTTTAGACTTCTTTTTCTGGGGGCATCTGAAAAGCTTAGTGTACGTAGTGCCGATTCAAACCGAAGAAGAGTTACGAAATCGTATAACAGTCTGCTGCCAAACCATAAGAAACATCCCAGGAATCTTTGAAAATGTGCGTCAGTCTATGCGAAGAAGAGTAGATGCTTGCATACGTGTGGGTGGAGGACACTTCCAACAATTACTGTACATAATTTGGGTTCTTTATTTTGTTTGTATTCTCTTGTAATTTCGTTTTAGATTCAAGATTTTGAATTTTCATTTTACTATAAATAAATCCCGATTTTTAAAATACATAGAATTTAAAAAAATCAGAGGTGTACGTTTTTTTTCTATCCAAACATTCAATATGATGCCTACGTGGCCGTCACTGGTGGAAGTAGAAAATTAATTTTTGCCCCAAAATAAGTGTTTTCACGCATGGTGGGTGCCTTCCAAATTTCAACAAAAAATCAAAAGCAGCTTAAGAAAAAAAAATTTTTGGTTTTTATTTTTTTACGCTAACACAGTGCATCGTACGAAAGCAAGTCTATGGACCAAATTTGCTCAAAAATAAATGAATATTTCAAAAATAATTTTGGATTTTAGAAAAAGCAGTGGCGTACCATTTTTTTCTTCAAAAATATTCAGTTCAAACCCCGTACGGAAGTCACTGGTAAAAATTTAAAAAAATCTTATACGTCAAAAAATGGTCCTTAATGATTAAAAGGTGTTTACAAAATTTCATAGAAATATCTGCAGTGATAAGAAAATTATAAAAAAAAATATATTTTTTTCTTAAAACTGTAACACCCTGTAGCTCAAAAATTAAGAGATTTACGACATATGTTGATATTAACTTTTCTTCTTAAAATCACCCAAGGATTCACACCCTTAAGTATTGGCACTCAATTAATAAACACCCTGTATGTATGTTATACTTATACTTACCCAGTCTTCTGAAATTCTTCATAGTTTTTAAATTTTAATATCTGCCACAAGCCTCAGTGCGGCACAATTAAAAAGTAAAATAATAGGTTTTCTACATTCTTTGGTCCTCCTCCTATTCTTACTTTCTTCTTTTCCATATCGACAAAAAAGGACACAAATATCCTCCACGCGTACTGCTACTTCCAGTGAAAAACGTTATGTCATTTCGTTCCTTTTGAAATATTGAGAAGACAAAGAATGTAAACCTGGGTTCTACTCTGATTTGTACCTTCTAAACTTATCTTATTGAACCTGTATGAAGTTTTTAAATAAATTTTTAGAAAATTTGATTTTTATAAGTTGGATTATGCTTATCTAAAAGGAACCAATCGACAAATTGGCAAAAATGAGTTAAAAACACCAAGCGACCAAGGAAGGTTTAATTTACCTTGTAAAAAACGTTCTAATTACTAAAACTATACCGTTGTAGTACCGTGAATTATACATTTTCCTCTTGTCTTTAATATATGTATTGGTATTTTTGTTTTGAGAGAAGCATGACGGTTAAATGGATCAAATGTTAAGGAAAGCAGGTATAAAGGGAGAACTACTGTCAAAATCAGAAAGGCCAGCAATTTTGGATAGGTATTATCGAAATTAGAACCAGTTATATTCCTATTAATATTGAGATACTTGCAAAATAGAAGCCAAAACCATAAGAAAGAACTGGAATAGGAATGTATGAGCGTAGAACCAGTTACTTTTAAAGTTTGGATATTTACCCAAGCATCTTCCAGGCGAAATTCCCTCCATTGAGAAGAATATCCAGTTCAACATCGAGAGAAACTATCGCAAACAAGAGATTAATATCATGTCCGATATCTAAGAAATCATCTAAGCGCTGAACTTGTACGTAAACAGCTAAAAAATAGTCTGAAGATGTCTTAAAACTGAATGAGCTAGGCGAGGAAGATAATTACTTACTTGGGTCTTTGGACACAACGGGGTAAACGGTAGTACCATCTTTTGGTCAATGAACTAAACGACACGTTAGGAAACATAAATTCCTAATTTCAATAAAAAAACCATCCGCCAAAAATATCTTCACATTCATGTTTGTAGGTAACTTAATATACTTATAAAATTGTGCCTACGTTAACATATTGACTATTTGACACCAGTCACAAAGCTGGAGTTCTCTAAACTTATTATTCTAATAAAGCATTATCATCTTTAACCTCTAATATCTTAAAACTTCAATTTTGCGATTGCTTCTTTTTTAATAGGCATAGTCCAGTTTAAAAATATATCTAAATGTTCATTCAAGAATATACTAAAAAAATTATAATAAATTTTCCACATAAATTATTTGCAAACCGAAAATAAACTTGCAACAAGTGTCTGCAACTTTTTATTTTTAAATTGGATATAAATTTGTGTTAATGACCTTATATTTTGCAAATATATAAAAATAAGATTGCTCCAAGTTTAAAAATATGAATTTTCTCTTAAAAACTCACCAAAAACTTCCGATTAAAAATAAAACTTTGTAAACTTATAATAAATTTTCCATACACTTACGAAACAAGTTTTATTTGCAAGCCGAAAATAAATGTTTGTAAGTTTCTATATTTAGTGGGAATATTGTCACGGAATTTTAAATCGCCCTGTAGCAGGCGGGTTTACATGCCTGGGGAAATAAACTCGAAATGTGTGTAATATTTTCCGACCTTGACTTTTCTTGTTCGAATCCAACCTACGATAACTTGAGATAGCGAAGAGGAAATGCTACATTTCAAATAATAACAATGAAAATATATTTTACTTTGCTGTGATTAACATCTGATTATTATAGTGTGTGGTTGTAGTAGTAGTACCTTTAGTACCTACGTACTTACGTGCCTACACTTGGATGATACCTGGTATCTAGAGACGTGTAATTCGAATTGAATGTTTCTTTCCTTTATTGCTATTTTCCTTTGTAGTATACAAGGTGATTCTAACTACTATGTCGGTATTGAACTAAAATTTTATATAAACAAGAACTGTTAATTGCTTTTTTTAGGATACATGTTCAAGATAAAAATAAATCGTTTTTTATTAATTTTTGACAGGT